>CM057450.1:1464911776-1466168026 GCA_016271365.2 Neoceratodus forsteri | reverse complement strand
CACAGCAGGGAGCAGGCATCAGGCAAGGTGGGTGGGGACAGTGCGGGAAGGTGGGGGAACCAGGTCAGGAATACTGGCATGGACACACAGCCAACCACTGCCCATGGAGCACAGGCATGCAGCCAGCCCCCCCAGGGCAGTGGACACATGGTACAGGTGGCACGAATGTCCAGGGGTGAGCTCCCACTGGCCACCACCCACCGGATGGCATGTGCCCACCCTGATAACAGTAATCCACACCCTGGCACATGACACCCAACACACATGCCACACAGCCTGTACAGCCAGCAAATGGCCACTCCAAGGCACCACCACTGACCAAGGGGCATGTCACCACCATGCATGGTCCACACAATGACACAGGTGCACCACACAGCCACCCACCACATCACTGCAGCATGGACCCACTCTTCAGCTGTAAAGCAGATGTGGACACAGAAGGGTAAACAAGTAACAAATATAATTCAATGATAACAACAATAATGAAACATAACAGTCAAGAACAAGGGGGAGGGTAGGTGAGGGAGGAAAGGGGACAGGGGATGGGGGAAGGTAGAGGAAGGGAGGACAGAGGAGGGAAGGAAGCTGCAGTTCATCAAGGCTGGCCACAGCTGCCGTTGCTTGGCGTTTCCCCCCGCGCTGGTCCCAGAGCAAGATCCTCCTGGTCTGAACTGCTGTCTCCATGGTATGGGACATTATAAGTATGATCTTACTCAGGAGTTGACAATATAGTGGCAGGTGGGAACCACTCCAGACACCTATGGCAGAGGAAGAGACAGGTGATCAATGTGCGTCCACAGTACCCTAGCCCCCCACTGTGCACAGCAGACTGTGGGAACACATGCCCTGGCCACCCGCAGTGGGTGGGCCTATGCCTGCTTCCAACCCAGCAAACCATGGCAGTGCACAGCACTGGACACCACTGCCCAAGGGCCACCCAACAGCACGGTGGCAGGCAGGTGGCATGGTGCTGCAGGGGAACCACATCAGCACTGTTGGCAGCTGGATGCACACCCAGCCCACCAACAGCTACCACACATGTGCAATGACCGTCCCACAGCACCATGCACACTGCACTGTGTGATGCACACAGCTGCCATGGCACAAGGCACAGGAGGCCAAGGCAGTACCCCCCGGCCGAACACCCTTCACAACAATGTGTGAATGCACAGTGACTACCTACCCACTGTGGAGCTGCACACACCAGTCCTGCTGCTGCACCTCCGCTCAGTCCTGCACCCCCAGCCGAAGGGACTGCAGTGGCCTGCTGCGGCCCACCAAGTGCCCCTGCTGCCCTGACACATCTCCGGTCCTCAGGTCCTAGGACAGGAACACAGATAGGGACACATCAGAACACAGCCACAGCATGAACCCACCACCCTCCCAAGCACAGTGTGCACCCTGACCGAGCAAGGCCACAGGGCAGTGGCACAGTGCACCCAGTGACGGGCAATACCATGCCACAGGGCACACAATGACTGCCCCCCCAGCATGGCATGTAGCCCTGCCAGTCCCATGGAACAGTGGTCATGCACAAACTCAGGGTGAGCCCACTTACCTGGCCGTGACACGGCCCCCTTGCTGATGCGCGCCTGCAGTGCTCTCAGCCTCTCTGGGGCTCTCCTGACCAGGTTCCCATACTGGTGGTGGCACTGCACCCTGGTGCACTGCACACTGGTGGCCTGTACCAGCCCATCCTCGATCTTCTGCCACACCTCTATTCTGGGATGCTGTAGGGGCTGCTGCCCAAAGAGGCTGGCAGCATGGGGCTCCACTGGGGCTACCAAGTTTACCAGTTCTACCTGGCTCCAATTTTGCAATTGAGGAACAGCATGGTGCACCATTGTGCCAATGCAAAGAAGCAGGACAAAATGGTGCCCAGTAGCACACATGCACAACGTGCTCGAGATGCGCGCCTTGCAAGGAGATGCGCTGCCTGCAGCAATCGTGCATCTCCAGAGATGCACGGCATGGGTATGGCCACACTGACATGTGGAGCAGGGGTCCCTAGAGGGCATAGGGCAAGCCAGGGGTGAAGGGTCAGCATGCACAGTGTGTGTGTGTGGTCGCCATAGGGCCCAAGCCGCATGGTGCACAATAGGGCCATGAAGGCACCACACCCCATGGGCCCAATTGCACCAGAGCACCATTGGCCCAATGGCATCTGAGTGTCATAGGCCCAATAGCACCTGAGTGCCATAGGCCCAATAGCGCCCGAGCACCATAGGCCCAATAGCACCCGAGCGCCATAGACCCAATGGTGCCCCAGCACCATAGGGCCCATGGTGCATAGGGTATAATGGCCCCCATAGTGCTCCCAGCACATGCTGTGCAATAGATGGTAGCACATGCTGAGGCACATGTGTGCTCTTGAGGGCGCACTGCACATGTAATGGCAATGTGCCATGACCTGCACCGGAGCAAGTCCATTCTGCAATGTGCAAGAGAGCGATATTCAGCCTTCATATGCAGATTAGATCATCAGCCTATCCGCTGCACAATGGGGACATTTGCATGTCATTATTGTTGCGCATCAGCCCATTTACATGCGATTCGCTATAAAGGCACCACACAACAGCACAGACCATGGACTGGTATTGCAAACCATCAGAGGTAGCTTGCGCCTGCTGAGGGGATGGCCAGCACAGTAGGCTGGATGGTTGGGGTGGGCCGCTGCAGCCACTAACCACATGTCCATGTCCACAGGTAGCATCATGTCCGAGCATGACGATGGTCAGGAGTGTGGTTCTGCTGCAAGCGCAGGCCCAACTTTACTAAAGTGGAGGCAGATGCCCTGTTTGAGGCATACCTTGACAGGGAGCCATTGCTGAGTGGCACCACTGGCACACCCCAGGCCAGAACTGCTGCCTGGGAAGAGGTTGTGGAGGCAGTGAACCAGCAGAGCAGCCACCAACGGTCTGCACAGGAGTGCAAGAAAAAGGTGGACACCGACAAGCATCAGATCAAGGAGAAGATGGTGGCTATATAGGCTGCCAGGTCAGCCACTGGTGGGGGCCAGGCCACAGTGCTACTGCTCATGGCACAGGAGGAGCTGGTGGCAGCCACCATGCGGTGCAGCACAGTCAAGGGTGTGCCACACGGTGGCTTCCAGACTGGGGGAAGCCCTCACTGCATGGTAGGTATGGTGCTGGGGCTGGGGCCTGTTGATTTGGCAGCACTAATGCATCTGTGTTCTCTTACAGCACCAGCTCACCAGCATGTGGTGGCAGGGGCACCTGTGGCCATTGTGGGAATGTGCCCAGCCCCGGAGGACCAGGCATCCACCTCCATGGGCATCCAGGGGCCTGATAGGCTGCAGCATGCCACCGCTGTCTGGCCAGATGTCCCAGGTGTGGTGTCAGATGAGGCCCTGGCTGTGTTCCAGCAAGACACCAGCCATGGCATGCTCTGTGCAGAGACACAGATTGGGGCAGGGTCCGACACTGATGACGATGTGACCACAGTCCTGGATGGCAGGGGTCTTGTCATGGGGGAGACACCCATACCATTCACCATCACTGGCAGCATGGCCAGTGGCCTGTTGGCAGTGGAACTGCTGCCCACCACTGACTCAGGTACAGCTGAGTGCGCAGGCACAGTGGTGCAGGGTGGCGGTTCAACCGCACAGGGGCTGGAGTGGAGGCAGCAGCAGATGGCTGGGAATGTTGGGGGCCAGGTGCAGCATCCACTGCCGGAGCACCTGTCATTGCCCAACCCCATGAGGACCCCACTGTGTAGCACCCACCTGAATGGAGGGCTATGCAGCATGATCGTATGCCACCGGTGGGTCGGCACCACGCCCATGCACACCTGGGTGCCAACGCCTTGGCCAAGCACACCCGACTGCTGTGGGTCTCCGTGGAGTAATAGGTGCTGCTTGTGGCTGGGGTGCGGGCACTCCATGCAGAGTTGCGCCAGGCAGGCGAGCAGTGTGACAGGGGCACTGCGCAAGTCATGGAGCATGTACAGTGCCTGCGGGAGGACATGACTACAGCCCTGGACTGCATTGCCAATGTGATCTCAGTTGGCCTTGCCCCACTGGCTGCCACAGAGTGTGGCCGACTGCCACAAACACCACAGAGTGCAATGTCAACCCCACAGCCCTGGCGTCGGGCAACCCCATCTGTGTTGATAACAGGCTCCGCTGTGGGTATCCCAGGCATGCCTGTTGTGGGACTGTTTGGGAGCCTGCAGACCCCTGCGAGGAGCTGGCCACGGTCCCACAGTCCCACCCCTGGGGGACGGTCACAGACCCCCCCACGGCCATTGTGCAGCCTGAGTCTGCTGGGTGGTCACGGTGCAGCTGTCCCTGTGTCTGTGGTGGCCATGTATCTGTGCAGCAGTCCTGATGAGCATGCCACCCTGTCTGCTGTCTGCAGCCACTGCCCTGTCTGCACATTGGCATTGTGTGTGTCTGCATGGCACGGTCATGGCAGCCGTGTGTTGTGCCACACATTGCCCATGTGTGCACCTGCCCGGCTGCTGGCCTGTGTGGCATGTACATGATGATGCCATCATGACACTGGTTGTTCATGTGCACCAGTGCCCTGCATCTGATTAATGCCATGTGCTAGCACCTGGGCATGTGCCTGCAGGTGCCAGTGTGTGGGAGGGTGGGTGTGTGTGTTGGTTGCTGTGCAGTGGTGCGTGGTGTTGAGTGTGGTCATGTGGCAGTGCCCCCCCAGCCCCTGCCCCATCCCTGTGTGCGCATGCCCATGGCCATGCCCGCACATGGGTGTGTGCCTTGCCATTGTGTCAGTTCTGTGCATGGGTGTTTGTCCACCTACCTGCATGCACTGTAGTGCTCCTGTGCTATTGTGTCCTGATGCTGGCTTGCCATCCTCATGAGCTGGGGAGTCCTCCACCCAGGGGGGTGCTGCCCACCACCACCTGGCCCATCGCCCGCATTGTCCCCACTGTTGTTCCCCTCTTCAGACTCAACAGCTATCCCATGGTCAATGGCCATATTGTGCAGCATGCAGCAGGCCAGGAATAGGCTGCAGACCTTCAAGGGGCTGTACTGTAGGGCACCACTGGACTTTTCCAGGCAATAGAACTGTGCTTTCAGCATCCCGAACACATGCTCAATGATGTTCCATGTGCTGGCATGTGCCTCATTGTACCACTCCTCTGCTAGGGATGATGGGCACTGGTAGGGGGTGAGCAGCCAGGGCCTGAGTGGGTAGTCACTGTCACCTGTGTAGAGAGAGGGAGATGGTTAGCCTGGTGACCCCTGTCACTGTGCCTCATGCCCTTCCCAGGTGCACTCAGCAGCCTCCCTGCCCTGTCTGCCGTCTTCCATGCCCTGCTGTACCCAGCTGCCTGTGGTCTCATCATACTCACCGACTAGATGACCTGTGGGGATATCCCCACTCTCAAACCTGTGGCACAGTGCTGAGCTGTGCCAGATGAAGGCATCATGTGCTCCCTCAGGGTGTCTGGCACGGACATTGGTTATGCGCCCCTTGGTATCGCACACCACCTGGCAGTTGAAACTGGGGTAGCCCTTTCTGTTGATGTAGGCTACCCGCTCCATGCCAGGTGGCATGCAGATACCCACATGGGTGCAATCGATGGCCCCTAGCATGCCAGGCATACGTGCTACCCTGTGGAACTCCTGCATGGTTGCTGGGGAAGTGGATGTATTCCCCAGCATGTGGCAACAGGGCATTGAGGAACTGTGTGAGGATCCATGATGTGGCCAACTGGGTTATGCCTGTGGTGTCCCCTGTTGGTCTCCGGAAGGTGCCTGTGGTGAGCAAGCACATGACAGCTGTTACCTTTGTCTCCACTGTCATGGCATGGCTCAGTCTGGTGGGTAACTGCATCTCCTCTCTGCACAGCTCACAGAGTTGCCTCAGTATCACCCAGTTCCGGCAATACTGGCCCATGATCTCTGTGTCAGCGTGGGTCTCAAAGTTGAAGTGGGTCCGGTACCACCTGTTCCGGGCATACCACCAATGGGCCCTTCCAAGGCCACATTGCTCTGCCTCCTGCCTCCTCACACCCCTCATTATGGCCTCCATCTGGAATGCTGCACTGGCCATAGCCCCTGTTGTCCTGTCACCCCCTGGGTGTCCGGCTCCACTGGCCCCCCAGCTCTATGGGCAGTGCCTGTCACTTGGCAGGGCCCCCTCCTGCATTCCCTGCCTGGTTGGCTTTTGCCTGCAGGCTCTGTCACCCACCCCTGTGGGTGCCTGTGTCACTCCCCTTGGGTCTGGTGGCTCTGTTTGGCACCCACTCTCTCTCACTCCCTCAGTGGGCCTCCCTGTCTGTCACACTCCCTCTCCCCTCTCTCTCTCTCTCTCTCTGACTCTATCTCTTTCTCTTTCTTTTCTCTCTCCCTGTCTCCTTCTTCCTATCTCAGGCAGCCTGTCTGTCTCCCTCTGTCTTGCTCCGCTCTGGCGCAAGTATCCTCCTCCGACTTGCTCCCTGTTTTTATAGGCTCAAGTCTGCTCCACGCAACTGGCAGTTGCTCCTCACTTGCGCCATTGGTTGGGGGTTGAATATCACACTGTGCCACATATTCATGGGTCTGCCCCCTGCCCTTGCACATGCATACATTGCTATTACGCATTGGTGCACTGATACTTGTGCTGCACAGTTGCTCCCGCTGAATATTACTCTATGGCGCATATCCACAGTTGTTCATGTGCAACCCTGTTGTGCCATGTGCAACTGCTTTGAATATCCAGTTTGTGTACATCAGAATTGTGCTATCACTAACATGTTTCATTGCCTTGTTCAAGCATGTTTCTGCCTATCTTTACAATGTAAAATTCTGTGTATAAGTCTTTGGAAGCTTCTAGTTCATAAACTATCCATTATATATTTCCCAAATTTGAAACATATTACCAGCTGGGCCAGATATATATGTCAGCAATATAACTTTGGCCAAATAAATTTGATTTCCATAACAGTTATGTTTTTTGAGAACGAACTTAGACTGCAGATATTTATGTTGTCAGCAAAAACTGTAAGATTGACTACTTTGCCAAATGCATGTCAAATACTCTTTTTAAACAAGCTCAGAATATGCATCTAGGTGGTAACAACCTCCTTGGGTAAATAAATGGGAAATTTGTTCACAGTTGAATGATTTTTGGGAAAAAACTTATTTTTGAAAAATGTAATCATGGCAATTTTGGCCAAAGTATATTATTACACAGTTACACTGTGAATGTGTATGTATATTAAATATACAAGCCCCAGTACATTTGTTCTGGGGTTCTTTTGTAGTTCTCCTCTCTCTCTACTTTGGGCTGCCCATGACCCAAACAAATAAGATCCCCCATTGGGTGGCTGACTCCCTCTCCCAGGGCTAAGATACAGATATAGCACACTGATGAGTCCAAATGAGGATGAAACACATGTTTGTGTCAGCTGTTCTCAGCCTTTGCTGGTTGTATTGTGAGGCCTTCTGTCACCATGCAATTCTGCTTAAAGTTGAGCCAGTCCAAATTAATTCATGGGCATTTGCATATGCTTCCCATGATGCTTTGTATTATTGAGGTATGTACAATTTGGGTTTGCTTTAAAATTTGGCTGTATTGCCAATATCCTCCAGGATAACACAAGCCCCAGTGCATTTGCTCTGTGGTTCTTTTGTAGTTCTCTTTCATCTCTACTTTAGGCTGCCCATGACCCAAACAAACAAGATCCCCTATAGGGTAGCTGGCTCCCTCTCCCTGGGCTGAGATACAGATATGGCACACTGATGAGTCCAAATGAGGATGAAACATGTTTCTGTGTCTGCTGTTCTCAGCCTTTGCTGATTGTATTGTGAGGCCTTCTGGCACCATGCAATTCTGCTTAAAATTGAGCCAGTCCAAATTAATTCATGGGCATTTGCATTGCTGGAGTATGTGCAATTTGTGTTTTCTTTAAAATATGGCTATATGGCCAAAATCATCCAGGATAATCCATGCCCCAGTGCATTTGCTCTGGGGTTCTTTCATAGTGTATATATATATATATATATATATATATATATATATATATATATATATATATATATATAGTAGAGGCAAAAAATCCATTTAATGTATCAGTTAGAGTTGTTCCACAGTGACAAAAGTAGAAATTCATTGTTGGTGTTGAAAGCCCCCTTGGACCCCTCAGCCCACCCCCAACTGGCATCGGGTGCACCCCAATGCCAGTTGGGGGGTGGGCTGAGGGTCCAAGGGGGCTTTCAACCTCCTAACAGCAAATTTCCTCACTTTTATCACTGTAGAACAACCCTAACTGATGCATTAAACAGAGTCTTTTGCCTCTAATTTCCCTTCTTTTTGAGAATGACGATGAGAAATAGTTAATGTAATGTGGTGGTGGGAGGACAGGGCTCAAAGAGCCCCGCGCTCTCATAACATGATGTCTTGTGACATAGTAACAGGAACAGCAATAATAGAAGCACCAACAGTGGCGCACATGGTAATGGAAATGTAAATGGTAAAGGAAACGTTAAAAGAAAAGCAAGCGCAAAGTTACGCCGAAGTGAATAGTGATGCAAACGGACATTGAAGCGCATACAAAAATGCAACTGGTAACGCGAACAGTGATGTTTTAAATGGAAATATTAAGTGTCACAGCAAAAAGAACATGAACGGGAACAGAAACGGAACCGAGAACGCAAGTGCATACGTAAACACAAACCGTGATGCGCACAGGCACAGTACCACAATTGTAAATGCAAATGGTAAAGTTAACATGAAGAATAATGCAAAAGGAAACAGAAATGGAAACAGGAACAGAAGCACATATGGAAAAGCAAACAGAAATGCGCACGGGCACAGTACTGCAACTGTAAATGGAAATGGTAATGGTAACAGCAAAAATAATGGCAAAGGAAACAGAAACACAAAAGGAAACACAAGCACATATGGAAATGCAAACCGTAATTTGCACAGGCACGGTAATGGAATTGCAAATGCAAATGGTAACAGTAACAGCAAGGAAGACGTAAAATGAAAGAGAAATGGAAACGCAACTGAAAGGGCTGCCAAAAATGCAAATGGCAATGAGCATGGTGACACAAACAGAAACAGTAGTGGAAATGCAAATGGTAACAGTAATGAAAACGCAAGCGCAAATGACAACGCAAAGGGTAACGCACATAGTGTTGTACATGGGAACGGTGACGCAAACAGGGACATAAACACAAGTGGAAACAGTAACTGTAACAGTAACAGAAGTGCATACCCTGTTTTTGCTGAACAGATGCATAGAGAAATACAGTGTGTACAAAGAATGTATGCATTGTAATGGGGCATTGCAGCTTAAAATGAGCATTGGGAGTACTTATTTGCTAATATCTCAGCAACCGCATGACGTAGAAAAAAAATTAAATTTCTTAAAAATAATGATTTTCCTGGCTAGGTTTTTGCTATTACATAGTCCACAGGGCTATGGAACTTGCAACAAAATATCTGTATCTCGCATCATTTTCAAGATACGAGCCCCGAAAGGTGCGGCGTACGCCACCATGTTAGTCTATGAGAAAAAATGCCAACTTCGGAGTACCATAACTTTGCAGCCATGCAATATTTTTTTACCAAACTACCAAAAGGCACATCTGTGAGATGTTGGCTGTGTTCTCTCCAAATTTCAGCCCAAAAGACCAAACTGTTTGTTTGCAGCAGGGTGGCAAAGAATTCATGTCATTTTGGCCATAGCCTGAAAAGTAGTGTCATAATTTGCGACCCTTTTTGCAAACATTTGCAAAAGTGTTGTGCGTGCTACACTACTTTGTGACACTACTGTTTCCAGAAATGTTAAAAACATATTTCTGGGGTGTTTAACCCCAAAATAAAGACATGGCTAGCATCATCAGGGTCCAACTAGGTGAACACAAAAAGAATTGTGTCCCTAGAGGGTCCAAAATTTAAATGCCAAGCATTTTTGTGATCACCAACTGAAAACGAAATGGTGGATCTGTGACACTACTAGGGCCAATTGCGACACTAAAATGTGCATTTGCGAAAGTGTCGAATATTTTAACTTTTCTCATTGACTTATAATAGGAAATTGTTTTTTGAATAACTTTTGAACTGTTTGATATTTTTTCACAAAATCTTCAAAATGCACATCGGGGACCCCGGTCACATGTTCCCTGAAGTTTTGAGACCAGTCGCGACAAACTGTGCAACCTCAGGTGAGAGCAAAAGAAATCGCAAAAAGCGTAATTGCGCAATTGGATGTTGCTTAATAACTCGGCAGCCGTATATCTGACCAGTATAAAACTTGTCAGATCCCAAGATCTATTGCATCCAATTATGCATGCTGAATTTTAGTCAAATCTGCTGAATGGTGCTAAAGTTATTAAGGTGCACAATTTGACCCTTTAACCTTAAAAGTGCTACTCATCCCTAACTACCGTGCTACCATAATATAAATATATATATATATATATATATATGAGACATGAAACACCAAAACATTGAATTCTTACAATGAAAGAAAAAAATTTAAACAAGGTATAGAAGTCATAAATTTTTACTTCCCAATACACAAAATGAATACGAGTCTCCAAAAATATGCAAATTTGTATAGCTAGCTATTCTGAATCACTGTTTTTAAATACAAATTAAAACGAAATACAAAAAAGTATTCTGTGCATGTTTGAAAATTTCAAAACTGTAACATATGTTTCACATCATCTTAATCATCTTCATTAGCAATTGTTCTAGGGATATTTTCACACAATTCACCAGCCATGCAAAAGCACGCTTCAGTGCAGACTAGATCATTTGTTTTGCACTGGCACAGATCAGTCCTTGTGCATGCAGATTTATGACATCTGCATGATGTAAGTTCCAGCAGTCTACTTGGAGCAGGTTCTTTTGACATGAGAACAGGCTGAGTTGACCATCTAAGAGATGCCAGCCATATCCATTTGGAGATGGGAGGTTCATAACTGCTTGCAATGAAAGTTTCCAAACAAGTGCCTGGAAGTTGGCCCTTTCTATATGGTGTTTAAGACTATTGAATGTAGGTGGCAGATTTTCATTTCTTTGTTACTTTTGACAGAAAGACCAGTATCGGGTATCATCATCTGTATTACCAGCATTCATTGAGGCATACATGGCTCATACAAACTTCTCACAGGACCTCGCTTTATTCATGGACAGTTCCACACTTTTCCCAAGCTGTGCCAAGCTCTGTTGATAACATTCAGATTCCTTTAGCAGTTGAAAACTTTTTTCTTGCCTAGTCCAGAGAAAGCACTACTACTATCACAACCTGTCAGTGGATGAAAGCCTGGGAGGGCAGAGCACAGTGTTAGACCTAGCCTTTCTGCAACATGATGCATTGGTATGTGGCATAATTTGTCTTGTATTCCCTTGTGAAACCACAACTCAGGACAGTGAAGTGAACTATATGCATATGAACTTAGTATAGCAACATCAGTATCAGGGAACTGTATTACTACTCTTGTGTGATCTTCAGAGGCATGTGTCTGCTTCCTCATGATCAGATATGAGCTTATCCAGAGGCTGTGACTGAGTTAGAGAAATTGAGACAGCATCCATACCATACTTGAATCCACCAGTGAGAATGACACTCTTGCCAGCAGGTAACATCTTGGGACCAATTTTACACCACCTTTAACTGAGGAATATGGCCAGCTTAGATTTGTTGACTGGATTGCTAATATACGTCCCCCACTGTCTTGGGACAGGAGTGTTCACTCCAGCAATCTTTACTTCAAGCGCAGCCGATGATCCCCTTTTGGTACACTCCTCTGCTTTTACAGACTCTTTTCTGTCACATTGGTCAAAATCTATGTCAACTCTGTTGAATCCCTCCTGACTCAGTGGTGCTGTTAGGGGTTCCACCCATTGAGATCACCGGCGATAGTGTGCCTGATCATCAGGGCACCAAGTTGAAATTTTGCCAACCCCTGTTTTTGTGGGGGGTTGCACCTCTTGTGCCCCCACCCCCCCTTTCTTAGAATTCTAACTCTGAGGGGGGGTGGACCTCAGGGAGGAGGCACAAATCCCAAAATCGGTGCCGTGATGTGCCAGTGCACAAATGCTTTTGCTCTAATGGCCAGAAGGGGGTGTTAGGATCTCCCAGTACTTATCAGCTACTGTAAGTCTCCAAATGTAGTTGCACCTTAAGTTTTGACCATTTGCACAGTGTCAATGCCATCCACAATATAGGCTACATACACCGGCCTATCTGAATGGGGGAGCCTTGGGTGAATGTCAACTTCAGTCTCAAATTTAGGCAGCAAAGCACTCTTAGTGTTCTTTCAGAGACCCATCTGAAGGTGCCAAGGTGAAGGGAACAGCAGAGAGTTCATAGGTCAGAACTTCTTTTAGATCAACATCTCTGGACTTCACTGCAATGATCAGTCTTCCAAAAGGTTCTCGGTCAGCATTAACAATTTGTTATTTCTCATCTCTAACTTTGACCATTTTCTTCTGTGCTAGAGTTGCAAACATTTCCAATTTCAGGCATGGCAAGGTGTCCCAAAAGCTTTTTGTGTGAGTTTTCAATCGTTCATGGATAAATCTCTCCATATGTTCCCTGCTGATATCTTCAGCGCACACAAGACTGCATGTCATTTCAGCTGGTACTACAACTCCAGCTGCAATGTTCACAATTGGGAGACACTCACTGTCATAATTATATGGAAGAGCGAACGGGTCTGGCATTAGTTCCATTGTGAACACCGACAGATGCCTCTGCACATCAGCTTCATCCCTTTCCAGTCGTTGGGTCCCTAATTCCTTGTGCATGCCAAATGTTTCACTCTCCTGCAAGCCACACATGTACTATGTGGTAGTTGTTATGGCTGTCTTCTCATGGATGGTGAGAAACCATATTTCTAGAGCTCCTGGCTGTTGAGTGATTCAGAGGATGCTCCCGCATTGCATGGAATCAAGGTTAACAGACTGCTGTAGGGTCATACCTGTCCATACCTGAATGAATGGTTGACTTGAGTGACTGAGTGATTTCCTTTCATGAACTCTTCATGCACCTGGATGTGTGTACTTGGGAGTTGGTTCATGTCTGCAAGACATATGGGCAGCCATGTTGCATAATTGGTTCTGTCCATGGAGAAGAAGTATGGCACCATTCCAGCAGTAGTTAAGACAAGTGCAACAGCCAGTTCCGGTTTCTCTCAGCTCAAATGAGCATAAGTAAAAGTTGTTCCATCTGAATATGCAAGTTCTAGAAAGCAAAGAGATGAGATTTTGAGCTAGCTTCAGCATTGAAAGATGTGAACAGCTGCTGAGGCTCATTCAAGTCTCTGCACAACTTCCTGAAATTCTCACCCAGCAATTTGCCCCTTTCAGCGCTGTTGATTTTGCTGTTGAGATTTTCCACTTTTGTGGAATTCAAGCTGTCCTGATGTTTTCCCTTATCTTGAACCCATTCTGAGAATGACTGCCATTGCAGGTGCAACATTGCTTCCATTATCAATTTGTGGGCTCTCACCCCTTGATTATATGACTTTCCTTTAAGCAGAGCAGAAGGTGTCCTACTGCCATATGTATTGGACTCTATGAGGCGATCTGATAAGCCCAAGTCTTCAAACCACTTCCCTATAATTACTAAGTAGTTTAGGGTGGTGTGAAAGCCTCCCATTCTGATCATTGTCCTTGAACTCTTCTGCATACCATCACTGTATCTCCTTCGCTGTCACATAAATGGCTAAGTCAAATGTAATGACTGAATCCTTCTGTTCCAGTGCCTTCATCATTGTCTGAACTTGCTTCATGACTGTGTACACAGTACTGAATTCAGTTGGAGAGCTCACAATCATAGGACAGTAGCCAATTTGTGTAAGAGGTGGGTTAGCCTCAGACACAAGTACATTGAAAGCACTCCAGCTGGATACGGTCTGCATCTCTGGTTTTAACATGGGGTTGAGATCTACCTAAATAATTTTGTGGGGCACATTCGAATGATAGCCATGCAATGTCCATGTTTAAGGAATGATCTCAGAGGGACCTGTCGCACTGGTACCACTCTCTCACAACACTGTCAATGAAGGATGTTACAGCTGACCTCTTCCCAAACACCCCACACTCCATAATATGCCGTACATGATTTGTTGTTTTCAAAGCCCTTCTTCTGATGGATTGTTCTGCATGCATAACTCTCTGGTTTTGGGCCAAATTGTCTCCTTTGATACATCACCAGGGTGGTGGAGTGGATTATGTGTTTACCGTCCAAAGTACCTTTGATGATATTGTTATCTGCTGCCATTTGAATGAGCATGTTTGGAACAATGTTTGTTGGGATAACAATGCCATGGTTTTCAGACTGAGCTAGCACTTACAGTGTAAGGCTCATATCTGCCACCTCAATATGATAAGAGTCACTATGCCCCATGTGGTTCAGAATGGAGGTAGCTTGTTTGGAACCTGTAAAGTGTCTCATTGTCATAGCTAAGCTGATGTGCTTTAGCATCTTTTGTCTTCTGTGTGATGTGCAATGTGCAATGTCCTGACTTATCATAATTATGTGCCTTTTATCAGCTTCATTCTTACATTCTGAGCCGAGATCACCAAACTGTTCTACATCTAGATCCTTTTTTGTAATATACATTGCAGAAACCAGTAAAGGCTTTGTGGAATAATTTCCTTTGACTTTCAGAGTGTGAGACTTTCAATATCGACTGGTTTGATGTTGATTTCCTTGTAGTTCTTCAAATCCGCCTTCAGTATCTGTGCTGCATGAAACAGCACCTGAATAAGACTGTCTCCATCCTTCTTAGCTCCTCTGTCCTCTGCCATTCTTAAGTCATCTGGGACTGTGATTTGCTGGAGCATGCAGTAGAAGCTGCATTAATTACATCTTGTAAAGATATGTCACTAGAGTAAACAAGTTCTGATTTGGAAGGATTCAGTTGCTGGTGAAATACCAGTGAATCCTGAAAGTGAGTCTGCAACCTGTTCTTCAGTCACTGGGAGCAGTAATTTTTTGCTGCAATGCCCTTCTTTTCCAGATAAGACTTGAAGCGACCTAACAGAAATGTCATGGTGTAAGCCCTTCCTGCATTAACCCCTGGTTGTATCTCTGTCACTAGCTCTTGGAATGCCTGCATGCACAAGTCCTCATCAACAGGTTCTTTGTATGACTTTGGTACATACAAAACTCTGCATATTTCAGGATATTTTGCCTCTGCAGCAATTAGGTTAAAATCTTGAATTTTAGTGAGCATTTCAGCATCTTCCTTTTTCTCTGCAGCTTGCTATATAGTCTTGCATGCAGAAAATGTAGCAACTGAGAATAGTTTCTTGACTTTCTTGGGGGTTTTCTTTTGACAGAACATGCACATTAACCAGTCCATCCCATATGATCGGGACCTTGCTGATCTAGCAGTGGTAGGCAGTGCTTCCCCTTTTGTTTTGGTTTTTTTATCTCAAGAAGAACAGGAGAAAGAGTTAAGGATATTTGCGTTACGAATTTAAGATTACATGCATTGGTATACTGTATTTGGCATAACAGTTTATGTGCCATACAAACATAGAAACATGTAAGTTGATGGCAGATAAGGACCGCAAGGCCCATCCAGTCTGCCTATTTCTTTTTCTACCTTATAAATGTGCCATCAGCCTTTGTTCTGTCAATGGCCTATCTTTTCATACTCATCTGTATTGTTCCCTTATGCCTATCTCATGCCTGTTTGAAGCCCTGCACTGTATTCATATCCACCACTTCCTGAGGTAGGCCGTTCCATGCAACCACCACCCTTTCTGTGAAAAAGAACTTCCTCACATTACTCCTTAATCGGACTCCCCCTAACTTCATGCTGTGTCCTCTTGTCCTATTAGTTTTCTTATATCAAAACATGTTAGACTCTTTCACCTTGTTAATGCCCTTAAGGTGTTTGAATGTTTCGATCATATCACCTCTCTCCCTCCTTTGCTCCAGGGTATACATATTGAGCTCTGCTAATCTGTCCTCATATGTTTTCTGATGCAGTCCCTGCACCATTTTGGTTACCCTTCTCTGGTCTGCCTCAATTTGGTTAATTTACTTGTGAAGGTGTGGCCTCCAGTACTGCACGCAGAACTCCAGATGGGGCCTAACCAGTGTCTTGAAAAAAGGGATTATTACCTCCCTCTTCCAACTTGTTATACCCCTACTAATACACCGTAACATCCCCCTAGCCTTACCTACTGCTTTAGTGGTGTGCTTGGATGATTTCAGGTCATCGGTGATGATGATGCCCAAGTCTTTTTCTTCCCTTGTGACTGCCAGCAACTCCCCTCCCAGCCTATAGATGGCTTCAGGGTTTCTCTTCCCTATGTGCATGATCTTGCACTTCTATGCATTAAACCCCAGTTGCCACTCTTCCGACCATTTTGCTAATTTATCCAGATCTCTTCTCATTCTGCCCACCCCATCTGGATCATCTACTCTGTTGCAGATCTTGGTGTCATCTGCAAACAGACAAACCTTACCCTCCAGTCCATCTGCAATGTCACTGATGAAGATAATGAAGAGAATTGGCCCCAGGACTGATCCCTGAGGTACTCCACTTGTGACTTGCATCTCTTCTGACTGTATACCATTTACCACCACTCTCTGTTTTCTGCCCGTCAACCAGTTTGCCACCCAGTTGACCAACTTCTGACCCACCCTGAGCCTACCCAGCTTATTAATCAATTTTCTATGTGGAACAGTATTGAAAGCTTTGCTGAAGTCAAGGTAGGTGACATCAACTGCTCCCCTTTTGGTCCACCACTCTAGTTACCCAGTCAAAGAAATCTATGAGATTAGTTTGACAGGACCTTCCTTTTGTAAACCTATGCTGTCTTGGATCTTGTGCTCCTGTGGATTCCATGTGTTGCACTATCCTTTCCTTAAGGAGTGTCTCCATAATCTTGCCCACTACTGAGGTAAGACTACTGGCCTGTAGTTCCCTGCCTCCTCCCTGCTACTACTCTTGTGCAGCGGGATCACATGAGCCCTTCTCTAGTCTTCTGGGACCTCTCCTGTGCTCAGAGACTCACTAAACAGTTCTGATAATGGCTCTGCTAGTTCCACCCTTAGCTCCTTTAGTACCCTGGGATGTATGCCATCAGGTCCCATTGCCTTGTCCACCCTGAGCTTATCGAGCTACAATACTGAGTTCAATAAGTCTGTCAAAGTCAGACTTGATTCTTTCATGGGCTTCATCTTCTCTATGTTGTATGGCCTCTACGAATTTCGAGATACCAGTTTCTGTCGCATTGCTAACAGTTTCTCTGTTGTCTGCCTGGCATATAATGCATTTGCTCCAATCAGTCCTCTTGATGTGCTTTGAAGGTAGAAGATGAAGAGCTACTTCATCGTAACAGCTATTATCACTGTCCATCTTTAGTTAATCTGAAAACAGAAAAAAATGTTTGTTAAAACCTTGGGTGTTATGACAATGTGTAATTGCAATTATAACAAATAAAACTGCATTTCATCCTCTTGTGTTTTGAAGACAGTGTAAAATTACCTTCTTAAAATGTGCGCACTTACATAGACGGCACTCAGTAAAGGTTCAGGCCCACAACGTGTGCACATTGTACAACATCTGCTTGACCTTGACTCTTGATCTTTGCCTTTTGACAGTTGACCATTAACATTCTGGCTCAAAATATACAGCTCATCTATGAAATGTCAAGATGAACATGTATATCAAATTTCATGATCCTATTATCATCAATTCTTGAGTTATCATAATAACCCTATGATATGTATCTGACCTTGACCTTCATCTTTGACCTTTTGACCCCAGATGTATTGTACAGCCAGCGTATGTCAAGATGAATGTGTACAACAAATTTGGTGATAATATTTCAATCAATTTTTGAGCTATCATGTGGACAATCCCATATACCGAGACAACTATGCACAATGTTCAATTCATGCCAGCGTAGCTAATTAGTGATACCACAAATCCACAGTACAACAGGTCTATCCGGGCTGCTCACTGCCATTGTCTGTGGATGTGTCACACACTTGCGACAATCCCACTAACTGCATCATTATTGCTGTTGTAGAATGTAAGTTGCAGCAATTCCAGATCATTTGGTGCAAATTGAAAACTTCCTGGAATAGCGGGACTTGGGTTTAGTGCACCTGTGTCAGGTGCAGTCCCCTGATTTGTTGCAAGTTGCATTTGGTGCATTCAAATTCTATACCTTTTTGTTCCCCCACATTGACTACCTTGTGTTCACGGTAAACAGAAGACTCGAAGCCTTGTACCATCACTGGGTCAACCTCACTGCTGATGTTAAACACCTCATAGTGGCAAGTTCAGTACTGTCCCTAGTTGACTATGACTTCCATGTCTACAGAATTGCCTGTGACTCAGTTCTCAGCAGAATAAATCTGAGCTATAATAAAGCTTGTCACTTTGTGCTTGGGACTGACAAGCTTACCACAGCTGCACCCACTACACACAAACAAATGGGTTACCCCTGCCTAGTAATATTAAATTCCAGACATATTTGCTATTGCTAGCCAAGAAGGTGCTCCTGGGCCTAACCCATGCCCCTCTAACTAACTGCTTCCATTCTGTCACCAATCTCTACAACACCAGGAGCATGGCTAGGAATGCCTTTGAACTGTCATTCTGCCATATTCAGCTGGGCAAGTATTCATTCACAGTTAGGGCTACTAGCTGATTAAATGAGCTGCTGAATACCTTGCTTAATCTACTTACATTTGACCAGTTTAAGGGATCACTACAGACACCCCTAACTGTAATTACTAATCATCCAAACTAAAGTCCCTTCGAGTACACTCTTTGAACTGTGTCAGCCTCTGGCTCTGAAGCCACGTACCATTACTGTGTTTGTTCTACACTGATTCTGTCAACCTGCCGTATTGTAAAATTGTATGCAATTGATTCCAGCCTATTTATTTGTGCTTGTTCAAATACATTTGTACTTGTTTTGTCTTCATTCCATTGGAACTCACATATTTTATTTGTTATGTTGCTTGGTAATCTCTGTTATTCACGTGGAACCTTTGTAAAAAAGTACTTGTGCTCAAAGATATTTTCCAAAATGTTCAATAAATAAATACATTCACAACTCATCTCATTTGCTTATGCTCCTGGCCTATCTTTTCAGGTACCACTCCAGCTGGGATAACCTCATGAGGTGCCACATGCTGTTTTCATTTAGTTACCACCAAGGACAGCAACACTCAACAGGTTAATATTTTCCAGTTGGAATAGTTATACAGAGGCTTAAACACACAAGGCAAGAAAAAAACTATAAAGGTAAGTGCATGCAAATTAATGAAAGCAAGCTACCAAAGAGGGGGTCAGAGCAAGAAAACAGCAAGAGATTATATAACATGATTATGGACTGGGAGAGGAGGATGCGATAGGACCAAACAAATACAAGGGATTCTAAGGTGGCAGGAAAGACTGAACTTCAACACTTGCAAGCTAGAAGTTCGTCAGCTAAAGTGCGAGTTTCCTCCATGTGTATGCTGTAGAAAATGCCAACGCCATTCTACCAGAAATGCTGCCCAGGAATGTTTGTTGCACATTTGAAAACAAAAGAGTTTATGTACATGAACTACTTGTCTTCCACATTACTGATGGCCTCCCAAGTTGTCTGCAGTAGCCCCCTCCCAACCTCGGGACCGACATCTACCTGGCTGAATATTACTCAAGCACCTAGCTGGTGGCAAGAATTCAATCACCGGTCTGCCTGCAGTGTGTTGGAGCAATGGGACGGTGTTTTCATGTTCAAAAGAAGAGCCCACTACAAGCTTTTGCCAACTACTTGCCTTCCACATTACTGACTGCCTCCTGAATTGTTTGTAGCAGTCCCCCCCCCCTCCCTGGGACTCACCCCTTCCTGGCCAAATGTCATTCCAGAACAGGACTGGTGGCAGTTGTTCGGCCCCTGGTCTGTCAGTGGAGGGTTGGAGCAAGAGGGCAGGGCTTTCACTTTCAAAAGGGAAACCGTCGCAAGAAGCACTCTTGGGAGAAGTACTACATGTGAGTGTCTCCCCTTAGGAATGGTATGAGTTTCCTGAGGGAGTCCACTGCAGAGATTGCTGTGGAGGCCCAGACCGCTACCCTGTCCACATTTATCTGCATTCAAAACTGGTGATTTCTCTTAGACAGTTTCATTTTACAAACTCTTCTTCTGGTAAAGTCTTTTATCAACCTAAATATATTTCCTTTTACAGACAACTGACCTTACAGGCATGAACATTAACCTGTTTTAGTTAGTTTTAACTGCAGTGTGTACTTACTGTGTTTTTTTTATAATTAGCTAATACAAGTACATTTTTAATCAGTTTAGCAAAATCATTTTAAAACTGCCTCCAGCCCTAGTCTGGCAGTGATTTTATTAGTTAGTTAGTGCTTTAGTTTCACAAAGAATGGTTTACATGTAGGCCTAACACTATTTTAATTAGTATTTATCTGTTTTCAGCAACAAAGGTCACCGACTGGTATACAATCCTTGCACAAGTTTTGACATCAGTGTTACTTCATTGTTATCCCATTTTCACCAGGCCAGAAAGCTGTGCCACCCAAGAAGAAACACATGTAACAATTTGTGGAAGCTATTAAAAGTAATGCTCCTAATTGTAAACATAACAGCAATCACTTGTAGTTGAAATCTCACAAAATGTGCAGCAAACTGTGCTTGATTCTAATGATGTCTATTTCTGGTGATGTGGTACACACTACAGTCACCCATGTGCTTTCCATGACCCTGACTACTCAATTGTATAGTCTACACCTCAATATACTCTAATCTGAATTTTATGTCTCATCAGTTCTGCACAAATGTCTTGCCTTATATTGGTAGCATGCTCCCCTAGCTCTCTGTCTACCCCATAACCAATATTTGTGTACACTTTTTACATTTGTTTTGTCTCTCTGAAATTTATTTGCACAGTGATTTTAGTTTGCATGTTCATGTACCCATTGTTGTCACTTTTGTATTACTGCTTCACTCCTTGTTGTATACCCTTCCCTGGGTCACACCTAGAAATGAGACCTGACTCAGTGTGCTTATCCCAGTCACCAAATTCTAAATAAATAAACAAATAAATAAATCAATGTAGGAACAAACACCGGTCCCAGAAGCAATCTTAGTGATAATTTAGCCATTGCTCATGACAACACATGTACTATCATTAAAAAATGGACAGATAAAGAATTTGGATAGCCAGTAAAAAAATTGGTATTCTCAGCTTATCTGAGACTTGGCTAAATCCCTATATTGATTCTCAAGAAGTACAAGTGCTAGATTACAACTGTTTCAGGCAAGATGGGGTAAAAAGAGTGGGAGGTGTAATGTTATACATCAGGCAGCCTCTAGGCCACTGTGATACTTTACTTTCTGACAGCATAGGTGGCATAGACTGCCTGATGGTATACATCCAGTCCATTAAAATATCCATAGGAGTTATTTATCCCCACCCCAACCCAAAACTAAGGCAACAATATTTGAAATATTGGCAAACAACATTCACAAACTGCTAGCGGAAAAATGATTCTCTTTGACAATTTTAATTCAGATTGGACACAAAGTAGAAGGAAACAACTCCAAGAACATTTAAGAATATTGAAACTACAGCAAACAATAAGTGAACCCACCCACTGTGTCTGCTCAGTTTACAAATGCTCTGTTCTAGATCTAATGTTTGTTTCAAGAAATCTAAAGATTTTAGAAAGCAAAATATTGCCATTGAACCAAGGAGAACATTTACCTATTAAATGCATAATAGAAATCCAAAAGCCAGATATTTCACCATATAGGAATCTCCTATATTGATATGAAAAACTTTGATTTAGAAGCATTTAGAGCAAGCTTAATGAGTGAAAACTGTGACTGTTACAAATTAATCCCCAATTTAGACATTGCAATTGATGATTTTATAATTACTTTTCTACAAATATGCAGTCATTGTGCTCTTATTAAAAAGAAACATTATAAAAGATCAGCAACCCTGGGTCTCTGATGAGATCCAAACTTCAATCAGGATAAAAAGCACACACATACACATCGAAAAAAATAAACAAACAGATGAACCAATGACCATGAAGACTGGAATGTCTTTAATGGTAGGAGATAAAAATACAAAAAAATTAATAGAAATGACTGTCAAAGTATTACAAAAACAAGACAAGCTAAATTAATGGCCCCCCAAAATATTGGAACATATTAAAAAGCTTGAAAAATCCTGCAATGCATGAACCACAAATTGGGCTGTTAGATAATGGAAACCTAACGTATGATTCTGCCAGGGTCATCAAAACTCTCAACAATTATTATATTGACCTGCCTGATCTTATTTTAAGTTCCCCTGCAGAACCAATGTTGCCAAATGATTTAAAGTGTTTTTATTTGGACCAAGGTATTTCAGAATGTACTGATACTACGATGATGGGATCTCAAATGTACCCAATTTTGGTTTCATAAAATAGAGGTACATGAAGTGCTCAAGGCACTAAAAAAGTTAATGACCAACAAGGCCAAAAGGCCATACAACACAGTAGCCACTTTTTTTTTCTAATTTGGAGCTGATATAATGGCTGCAACCTTGACATACTTTTTTAAATGGAGCCTGCAATAAGGCATTTATGCTGAATCTTGGACACTGAGTAAAATTGACCCTATCTTCCAAGGTAGTGAAGCTTCTAATCCCTCCAATTATCGTCCCATTGTCCTACTACCAATAATCTCAGAAGTTTTGCAACACATGGTACACCAACAGCTGTATTGTTTTTATAGAAGATCATGGTATTTTCACAAACTATCAGCATGGATATCCAAAAGGATGATCTACGGACATTGCCCTTGTTGATTTCCATAACTTAGTGTCAAAATCTGTTGACTGTGGTTTGTACACAATGGCAGTGTTTGTAGATCTGAGTTAAATTTTTGACCTGGTGAACCACTCTGTCCTCCTAAAATGAATGGCCACTGATGGACTCCATTGTGAACCTTTAAAATGATTTCACTGTTACACAGCAAATAGAAAACAAAGTCCCACCTAGGGGGACATTTTATCTTCAACTTGCTTTATTAAGGGAGGAGTCCCAAAGGGCTCAATTCTGAGCCCCCACTCTTTTAACCTATACATACAGTTGCAACCATTGATATGTTCAGATATTTCAAGTTATTTTGCAATACATCTAAAGAGATTCTATCTGGTGGCCCATGGTGGTACTGTAGGCAGGCAAGGAGTTTCACTATAGATGTCACAGAAATTTCAGGAAATATCTGGCCATGTCTTTGGCTGTAATTGTAAACAAATTCCCTGAAATAATGAAACATTGTAAAGATCATGCACAGATGATACTGTCCTGGTCACATTCACTGAAAGTCTAAGTTAGCTTAGAAATCCTACTTGCTGACCTGTGAGATGGTTCTAAAGCTGTGCGACAGGCTACCAGCTAGTTACCTTCAGTTATTTTATATATTTTTAATTTGCCTGTGTGTTTTTGTGTTGCATGTATACTGTGGGTAGTTCCAGCTGCATAGTGAGGCAGGAAACAGGAAGGTGTGGACTGACTAGTTCATGGGTAAGCACCAATGAACTATGCAATGGCACATAGATCACGTAACCAGAAGTGAGGGGCATTAATAGCCCTTGGGGAGTAAGAGAGCACTGTTCAGAGTAGCTAGATCATTTTTTATCAGTTTTCTACTGATTCAGCAATCGAGTGAGAGCTGTCACCCTGGGACGACTTCTGGGTCACTATACAGTTAAAAACTCACCCTTCAGCAAGCAGAGTGAGCATATGTGTCTGAAGGGACCAGAGAACAGAAGGGGAACCCATAGCCTGTAAGTTAACACATACAGGCTGTCTCTAGTTTAACTGTAGCTGAGTTCAATGAGCTTAGAAATGACAGTGGTAGCAAGAGGTAGTAAACAGAAAGAAAGATCCAGGCAGACTAGTAACACTTGAATGTGCTGATAAGTTTCATCTAAGTGCAAACATTGCTGAGACTCTTCAGACTCACTAGTGTATAAACTCCCAGGGTGTTCTCAAAGTACAAAATAAATACGGCAGACAAAATCATCACCTTGAATGGGGAACTAGGAAAAAAATGTACCAATTGCAAAATGTACCAGTTGATGGAAATAATCCCAAATAACACTATTTTCATATGTGAGAAGTGTGTCAATAATAGCATCCTGGCATTACACATTAAAATGTTTCACACCAAACTTACTCAGCTGGAACAGAACCAAACAATAATGGTGCCTAAACTCAGAAAATGTAATTCTGAGACTCATAATAGTACTAGGATTACACTACCCTCCACTAGGAACCCTACTGAAAACTTAGATTGTGTAATCAACAGCAACAACATAACACAAAGTATTGCTCAGACACCAAGTAACATGGACTGCCAGATTCACAAGGACAGAATTTTTGAAAACAAAAAAAGACAGATCAGATGATGTATATGACATGGATGAATCAGAGGGTTGGGAAATAGTAGAGCACAAGAGAGAAACTAAAAAAGGCAGAAATCTATGTGCTTTAACAGACTGATCCAAAACACCTTTGCCTATCTAATAATACTGAATGAAGTTAGTACCTCCTTTGACACTACACCACCAACTACATCAGCAGAGGTAAACCACCCTAAACCAGTTACATCAGACTGTTGTGACAGTCCTCCACATGACAATATGGATAGTCATGAACAGTCACTAACCACTGAGGATACTCCCAATAATAGTGAAACACCTACTCATTGGGAAGTATTTGTATTGGGAGACTCCATTGTCAGATTTGTCAATAAATATGTCTGCAACACTGATAAGCTATGCAGAACATGTAGCAGTTATAAGGGAGCAAAGATTTCAGACATAACTAAAATGACCAATGTCATATTTAAACATTCAGGAGATGATGCCTGGTCATTGTTCATGCAGAGACCAATAATATGAGCCATTACTCACTTGAAGAAATAAAAACTGAAGACATCAAGCTCCGTGAAGCTCTCACTAAAAAAGGTAGCCAGATCTGCTTCTCAGAAATACTACTAGTACCGAGGGCAGGTACACTTAAAACCAAAACAATTAAAGCTATAAATGAGTAGCTGCACAAATGGTGCCTCATGAATAACTTCAAGTGCATAACTCATTGGGAGCAATTTGAGGTCAACCCAACCTACTTCAGCTGGGATGGGCTTCATCTTAGCTGCAGAGGTAGTTCAGTGCTGGGCAAAAAGTCCAAGGCCTACATCTCATCAGCTTTAAACTAAGTACTGAGAGGGCTCTGGGCAACTCAGCAAACCTCTTGACTGATAAAACCAAAATATGTAACATGCTTATGGCAAATGCTAGAAGTTTAAATCAACATAAGTTATCAGAACTGGAATATATACTTAGCCATGATAGCATTGATACTGCTGTTATCACTGAAACCTGGTGGGATCCAGCTCGCAGCTGGTCTAAGGAAATCTTGAGCTACAAGCTATTTCTGAAAACAGGGACCAAGGGAGGGGTGGAGGAGTCTGTATGCCAAATCTGAAATTGAATGCTCTCAATTAATTACTACTAACACCTCTAGTAGTAATATCAAAAGCATATGGATTCACATAATTTTCAAAAACAGACCAACAGTCTTATTAGGTACCTACTACAGACCACCAACCAGCAGTAATCAATACAGAGTTGCTTTTCTGAATGAAATTAAAACAATGTTGACTAGTGGTGAAATAATAGTAACCCGGGACCTCAATCTACCCGAGATCTGCTGGGAGACTCTTCGTGGCAAATCCAAATTTGAAAATGAGGTTTTAAATTTAGTTCTAGAATCCAGACTAGAACAAAAAGCCTTGGAGCCCACCAGAGTGAAAACTACACTAGACTTAATCTTAACAAACATAGTGACTTATCAGATATACAGGTACATGAACCACTAAACAGTAGTGACCATAAGGCAAGGCAAGGAAAGGCAAAATTTATTTAAAAGACGCCCAATCCCAGAGGCTCTGGGCGCCGTACAAAGCATTAAAACAGGCATTTTAACATAATAAATATATAAATTTACACATAAATACAAATCATTACAAAACTAAACCTTAACTATAGATCTTTATCTAAGCATTAAATTAAATTAAATGCCTTAGAGAAGAAAAAGGCATTTAGCTGGGCCTTAAAAACATCCACTGATGAAGCCTCTCTGACCATAGTTGGTAAGAAGTTCCACAGAGCAGGAGCCACGGCACTAAATGCTCTATCACCAGCTGATTTCAGCCTAGTTCTGGGAATGGTCAGGAGGCATTCACTGGAGGAACAAAGAGGGCACGAGGAGAAGGCAGGTGACAGAAGGTCTAACAGGTATATTACAGTATATCAAACTGCAAATGTAACAGGATGGTCACTATGACTATTAGGGACTACAACAGGGCTAAATACATTGACATAAATATTTTTCTTCTCTCATTTAACTGGAATAACATTATGTTACCACTATCAACTGAAGACTGCTGGTTGTTTCTCAAGAACCGGTTACATTATGTTGAAAAGGAGTATATACCACTCAAGAAAATATATAATAAAAAAGGGAAACTACCTCCCTGGTTTTCCAAATATTATTAAAAACTATTTAATAAAAAGGCAAAAATCTATGCAAAATATAAAAAAGCACCCACAGCAGAACAGGGGGAAATACAAGCACATCCTTAGACTAGTCAAATCCACAATAAAATCTGAGAGGAAAAAATCTGAATTCAAAATCTCGCACTCAAAGGATAATCATACATCTTTATATGCATACATTAACAGTGACACAAATAATACAAAAGCAATAAACTCAATAACTGGGTGGTACTGTCAAACAGAATAAACAGCTGATAGCCAACACATTTAACAATCATTTTAAAACAGTCTTTAATAAAACAGGTGGTGACTATGAGCCACATCTCACCCTACACACTGGGCCAACAGATTTTAATGAGAAAGAGGTTCTGTCTGTTCTAAAATCCCTTAACACTAACTCTTCACCAGGCCCAGATGGTATTCATCCAAAACTACTCAAGGAACTATCTATAGTCCTATGTCGTCCCCTTACAATATTATTTAATAAATCTATTTACAGTGATCAAGTACCAACAGACTGGTGGAAGGCCAACATCATATCAATCCATAAAAAAGGCAGTACAAGTCTCGTAGCAAACTACTGGCCATTCAGCCTAACATCACACATTTGCAAAGCATTAGAAAAATTACTCAAACAATGTTATGATGCAGAACAAATCTCTCTTGGACAAATTGATCACACCCTGCAAAGTTTTAAAATAGAGAGATTACGTGCCACAAATTTAATCTCTTTTAATAAAACATGAGTAGAAGTCTTGACCAAGGATTACTGGTGGATATTGTCCTGTTGGACCTTTCTAAGGCCTTTGATACAATCCTACACTGTAAACTAATTGAAAAGCTAGACAAAATGGGATTTAGCCTTTACCTACTTAGATGGACTGAAAATTGGTTAGACTCTTGAACTCAATATGTAAGGATAGGCGATCAGTACTCCAACAGTGGTTAAGTAAGAAGTGGAGTCCACCATAGATCAATGTCGGGGTCTACATTGTTCAACTTATTTATCAGTGATCTACACAATAATATCAAAAATATTAGTAAATTTTCAGACAACACAGAATGGTCCGGAGAAGTAGACACTGAGTCAAAACAACAAAGTGTAATTAACGACTTAAAGCAAATTGAAATATGGGCATTAGTCAATAACATGGAATTTAACACCAGCAAATGTTCAGTATTACATTTAGGAAGAAACAACCCAATAACTAAATATAAGTTAAATGGTCAACTATTGAACAGAGTTGAAACAGAGCAAGACCATGGAGAAATGGTTAATAACTCATTCTCATCATCTACTCACTACAAAAAGGTTGTCTAAATATCTAATAGGCAGATCTATAGTATCAAAAGAACCTTTCTATCTGGAGAGGAACATTGCATCCTACTGCTATTCAGAGTGTATATAAGACCTCATCTTGACTATGGTTCACAGTTTTGGTCATTATATTTAAAGTGGTATATAAGACTGTTGGAGGGGGTGCAGAGGAGAACCACAAAACATAATCCCCAGACTCCAGAATATGTCATACGAGACATGATTAGAAGCCTTGGTCCTGTTCTCTCTAGAGGTTAGGAGAGCACGTGGTGATCTGTTGCTTCTATTTAAAATATTACAGAACAAAGATCCTATGAACCAATGTGGCCTATCATATAGTAACAGACAGTTTTGTCTGCGATCACATAACAGACAACTTAAAGTACCCCACAGTAATATAAACAAATGTACACATTACTAAATGGTTATGGCACAAAGGCCTGGAACACACTCTCTCAGGCACTGGTGGATATTGTATCTTTTGAGAAATTTAAGCATGAACTGGACAAATACCTATGGTAATAGTCACTTTGACAAAAATGACCTTCAAGTGTGGGAGATGGACTAGATAGGCTGTTCGCTCTTTCTGTCTTTTCTAACTAAGTAACTAAGCTGATAGACAAACTACAGCCAGACTTTTTGGTTATAGAGTGGTAGTAAACCAGGTCATGATTTCTTTTGAATTTGAAAAAAAAAAAATAGAAACGTTCTACAATTTGTCAAATCAGCAAAAAATGGGATTTGGATAAGTCTTGTGCCTACTTAGAAATGTAATGGAGTAACTGGTAGTCAATACAACTTATAAGTACCTGGAAGTAATTATTGATCACAGATTGACTTTTGTGGACCACATAAATTCAGAGGTAAAAAAAAAATCAAATATGAGCCAAGGACCCTCAGAAGAGTCTCCCACTGCTTATCAATATCATCAAAAAACAAACCCGCATAACAGTTGTTGCTGCCTATGTTAGACTATGGAAATTTAGTCTACAGACACTCAACTTGTACAGAACTTCAAAAGATTAATGAGTTATACAACAGAATAGCTTGATTTGTATTGTCCTGTAGTTATCCCACACATCACGGTTTGATGTTCGAGCATTTTGGTTGGCTACTGCCAAATATATAGAGAGACCTACACTGGTCAACCTGGTTGTTTATAATCTTAAAACATAATTACAAACATTCCCCGAAAAAAACCCTTACCACCAAAAATTCTAAAAATACTAAATATTCTCTTAGAAACTTAGATAGCAGTAGTTTGCCTCATCCCCCTGCAAAACTAAGATATGGTGACATGACATCACCTTACAAGTCTCTGTAAACAGAACATGGGACCAGATCACATTCCCAACTGAGATCAGAGCAAATATTTCAGTCCATGAATTCCAGTCAACTTTTAGAAAAACAATAGTTCATCCATGCAATTGTACAAACTGAAAACATGTTTCTAATATACTGTATTCCATTTGATATCCTTAGTGTTTAATAGTTGTTTCCTACATTTATTAGTGTATTTTGTGTTTATTTTTTCATGTCTAAATGTACAAAGCAGGTCTACAGTTGTAAACTGGATTCTATATTCTTACTGTATGTACCCGGATAAAAATAACGTTTTATGACAATGACATGTGCAGTATATGGGAAGCCAAACAGATAGCTTGCAGCTCTATTTATTACCCCCTAGGTTCCCAATTTCTTAGAGATATCATTGCTTGATTGATTGATTTCAAATGTTTTACCAAGAATGACATACTGAGAAAATAACAACTTGTTTTAAAATGTGTTCTGGGGGGAGTGAGTTGGAGGAGAGCAGACAATATAATGAGGTACAAAAGTACAATAAATTAACTTTTGTGCAAAAGACAACATCAGATGCAGAGAAAGGCAATACAAAAACGTGCATTAGGTTTAAAAAAATTTAAAATGTTCAATTAGTATTAGAAAAAGCCCTACAATCACACAGCTTGTAGAATCTTATTGCTCAAAGAGGTTCTATAGTGAGTGTTCTGATGGCATTCAATAACAGGTCATCTGAGGGCATTCCTAGGAACCCCAGCACAATGCAGATTATTTTATCTTATAAGTCTTTTGAGCTGTGGGTAATAGTAAACCAGGCACAGACCACTACCTAAACAAGAACTGAGTCCAGGGTGACACTGCCTGAACCCATTCCCTCATTATGTATTTGTTTATTTATTTATATGTGTATATGCGTATACAGTTAAGGCATACATTAAAATGGTCCCTTGATGACTTTAAAGAATAATAGTTATATTTGGGGGGAGTTTAAATTGACTTTCTTCTTAAGTCTATGATTATTTTATTAACAAATATTGAAGAAGTCTTTCATGTTTGAGGATTTTTGTAATAAGCTGACTTAACCATATGATGCCTGTATGTGTGCTTCTGTATATCTCTATATTTTCGTCATAGAAAATGAATAAAAATTATTAAAAAAAAGTTAGGGCATACATTAGTGCATGCCTTCCTTTCTATGTGATCCACAAAGAAACAGAGGTCATTTAAAATAAGCACTGAAGAAACTGAATTAATCAGTAAGAGGGTGCATCACCAACACATTTATTCCAGTCCACGCACAATTGTGCAAAATAATAAAAAGCACCGAACAAAGCCCCATGAAGGACCCTCACCATATCCCAGCAGTTTCAAGCCTCTCTGGATTTTCCTCAAGGAGCAGAGTTTCATTATAGATCCATCGTTTTGATATGAGCCCTTAAAGAAACAGGCCCCAATTTCAAGACAAATGTAACAGCCAGCTTAAAACCCCAACAACTCTAACTGCAAACAACTACCACAGACTACACTAGAATCCCACTCTACACTCTTCTATTCCAACTGACTCACCAAACAATGCTGTCCCTTAAATCACCAAGCCTCAAATACAGGCCCTTCAAATGCTGCTGCTGTACAGTTCCTCACACACTCACAGTGCTCCTGAGCTCTTCCAGAGGCACACAATGTGCCCCAGTATGGAACACAACTCCCCTCTGCAAAACAAACTGCTCCCTGGCAGACCACACTCCACCCCCAACCAGACGCTGCTCCTAACCAACTGCCACAGAGCTCTCCTCACCACAACACACTAAAGAAAAGACTGCTAGAGCCACACCTCCTTTTATAGGAGGCCCATGCACTATGGAAACACTACTGGGACAAAAAAATGAAAGTCCCAAATAAACACATTGAACTGCAGAAAAACACTAAGGCCCAGATATTCAGACTGCGCCAGGCTGTGGCGCAAGCCTGAGCACAGCGCAACTTGGCTGCACAGGGGAGTTGACAGGGTGATATTCAGTGGAGCTGTGCCATGGCACAGCATCATTGAATATTGCACCCTGGCCACCCACAGTGGCACTGCGCCAGGGCAAGTGGCCAGAGTGGAGCAGGGGGATGTGCTAGCACAAGTTCTGTTGCGGTATGTGCAACAACCACGATATTCAAAAGTGCACATGCAAATGGGGCTATAATGCATGCAAAGCACAAATGGGGCCATTTGCATGTCATTATGGCCCCATTTGCATGGAGGTGCACTGATCCCCAGCAACTTGCGCTTGGCACCCTGCCAGGCAGCAGCCGTTGGGGACTGACGCCCCCTGCACAGCGCGGCAATACACCCCTCTGCCCGATCACGGGCATATGTAGATTTAAATAATCATCCAATATCCCTGGTGGTCCAGTGGACTGCTTGCAGCCCGATCACGGACTTATGAATAAACAGAATCGTCCCTTATCCCTAGTGGTCCAGTGGACTGCTTGCAGCCCAATCGCGGGCATATGTTAAAATAAAATCGTCCAATATCCCAGGTGGTCCAGTGGACTGCTTCACACCCGATCATGGGCTTAAGCATAATAATCAATCGTCCTATATCCCTGGTGGTCCAGTGGACTGCTCGCAGCCCGATCGCGGGCCTCAGTATGAATATAATACATCCAATATCCCTGGTGGTCCAGTGGTGCCCCTCTCCCCACCAACCCACTGAGCCCCACTGCCCCACTCCCCCGGTCAGCAGTGGGCGGCAGCACCCCACCTGCCTGCTGCTCTGCTGCCCGCCGACTGACACCATATGGTAGGGTTGTACGCCAATTGGTCCACAGCGTGAGCCAATGGGCATGCAGCCCATACTGTACTACACAGTCCAGATCTGTGAATGGATCCATTCACAGCTCTGGACGCTGTGTAGGTACTGCACACCCTTGGCTCAAGCTGTGGGCAATGGTGTATAGCCCTACCGTACGGTGTGAGTTGGCAGGCGTGGGGGGCAGGTGGGTGGGTGCTGCTGCCCACCACTGACCGGGGAGGAGCAGGGCAGGGGTTCCAGTGGGCGGGGGAGGGGGAACGGACCACCAGGATATTGGACGAACTCAGTTTCATACTGAAGCCTGCAGTCGGCTACAAGCAGTCCACTGAACCACCAGGGATATAGGACAGCTTTATTTCAACAGATGCCTGCGATCGGGCATGGGGGCACCTCCACGAAGGCGTCGAGTTAGTGGCCACCCATGCGAGGCAGCTGCCGTGGTTGTGCCTGTAATATGGCAGCTCACCTGTGGGTGGCCAGCTGTTGTTCTTTTTTGGCTCCACCTGTGTGCAGCGCAAGTAGGGGTTATGATTCATGGACTCCAAAACATCCTGGCTGGAATATCGGGATGTGCAGAGTATGCATGGCCACGCCCCCCTACCTACGCTGCATACATTACTGATGCGCTCCGGCGCATCGGGATTTGTGCCAGGCACAATCCCCATTTGAATATCATGCCGGGGTGCAACCCTTCTGAACATCTGGGCCTAAGTATCTACTTTAGGTACATACCACTACACTACAGAAAATCCCTGAACTATGGTAAAACATAAGACACAGTGAAAAGTGTCCAACCTAATACGTTATATGAAATAAGAGACTGCAAAATCTGGCATACTCATGAAATAATATCATCTCAAGGTCAAACAAATTCATAAAGGCCATGTGCCTTTTGGGCACGTCTTTATGGCTTGTTGGACCCTGAGACGGTATTATTTCTGGTATTATAAAGACTGAGGTAGAACGGTCAGTGGGGGATGCTGCAACAGAAGATAAAGCCATCAAAAAATGGAGAGCAATGAGTACCAATGCCCGTAGTCTGGGTAACAAGCTTCCTGAATTAGTGGCCTTGATGGAGGAGGAACATCTGGATATCGTGGCAGTCACAGAAATATGGTACACACAAACCATGACTGGGACATAAACATACCAGGATACACTGTCTACAGGAGGGACAGGAGGGTAAAAGAGGAGGAGGAGTAGTTCTTACATAAGGGAAGGAATAAAAGCAACAGAACAAACGGTAAACAGGGAGGAGAAGAAGCACTGTGGGTAAATTTGGAGACAGGCAATGGCACCACAATATGCACAGGGGTTGTATACAGACCCCCTTCTCAGGGGGAGGAAATGGACAGGGACATGATAGAAAGTATACTTAGAATGGCAGAAAAAGGGGAGATATTGCTGATGGGTGATCTGAATATGCCAGATGTTAACTGGAGTGCAGTTGCAGCTGCCACTTTGAAGAGTGCAGTTATTCTAGATGCCCTACAGGGGGCATGCCTTAGACAACTAGTACTGGAGCCCACTCGAGAGGGAGCAATATTAGACTTGATTCTCTCAAATGGAGATGGAGAGAGGATCACAGATGTAGAAGTGGGTAGCCATCTGGGAACTAGCGACCATCGAACAGTATGGTTCACAATAAAACAGCAATAGAGTCAAGCCATACAAAGACAAAAGTACTAGATTTTAGGAGGGCTGACTTTGCTAAAATGGGAGTGCCTAAGGAATGCACTAGCAAATGGGCAGGAAGGAGGGGGAAGAACAATGGGAATAATAAAACTGCCATCACAGAGGTAATGAGCCTTGTGTGAAGCAAATAAACAAAACAAGACGATGTAAGAAACCACTATGGTTCTCAAAGGAAGTGGCAGTGAAGGTTCAAGAGAAAAGAAAGCATTCAGGAAGTACAAGGAATCGCAGAAGGAGCAGGACAGAGAACTGTATCAGTTAAAGCAAAAGGAGGCTGGGAAGGCAGTCAGAACAGCAAAGGCCCAAACCGAGGAAGAGATAGCCAACTCAGTTAAGAAGGGGATAAAACCTTTATAGGTACATCAGGGAGCAAAGGAAGACCAAGGGAGGGATAGTGAGGCTTAATAAAGGGAGGGAGGGTGGGCAGAGGAGACTGTGAAAGGCAGAGATACTAAACAAATATTTTTGCTCAGTATTTACAAATGAAGGGGGTACATAAAACAAACAGTAGTAACACTGGATACAGAAGTTGATACCAACCCATTTACAGAAGAAAGGGTTCTGAAAGAACTCCTAAAACTGGAAGGTGGACAAAGCAATGGGGCCTGATGGGATTCATCCCAGAATTCTAAAAGAGCTAAGGGTAGAACTAGTGACACCACTGACTACTCTTTTAACAAATCATGGGAAGATGGGGTGGTACCCGAGGACTGAGGAGGGCAGATGTGATTCCCTTCACAAAAGTGGGAGCAAGGCAGAAGCAGGAAACTACAGACCTGTTAGTTTAACCTCAGTGATAGGGAAAATGATGGAATCACTTCTGAAGGAAATAATTGTCGAGTATCTAGAGGCCAGAGGGGCACAGGACCCTAGGCAGCATGGATTCACAGCGGGAAGGTCATGCCAGACAAATCTGATAGATTTCTTTGACTGGGTGACCAAAGTAGTAGATCAGGGAGGGGCTGTGGACCTAGCCTACCTAGACTTTAGCAAGGCATTTGACACAGTCCCACACAAAAGATTAATATACAAGTTAGCCAGCCTGGGAGTGGGTCCCAAGATGACAGCCTGGGTAAAGAATTGGCTGGAGAATAGGACACAGAGAGTAATAGTAAATGGAGTCCACTCAGAAGAAAGGAGGGTTACTAGTGGGGCACCGAGGGTCTCAGTATTAGGGACGGTCCTCTTCAATGTCTTTTTATGGGTTACATCATGGAAGGACTGGAAGGAAAAGTATGTCTCTTTGCAGATGACACTAAGATCTGCAACAGAGTTGATGCACAGGGTGGGGTGGAAAGGATGAGAAGGGACTTGGCAAGGTTAGAGGAATGGTCAAATGTATGGCAGCTTAGATTCAATGCTAAGAAGTGCAAGGTAATGCACCTGGGAAACAAAAACCCAGGGGAAGAGTACACAATGGGGGGTGAGATACTAACAACAACAAAAATGGAAAGGGACCTGGGGGTAGTCATATCAGATGACCTAAAGGTGGGCAAGCGATGTGAGAGGGCAGCAAGGAGGGCTGGGGGGATACTGGGATGCGTAGGGAGAGGCATCACCAGTAGAAAACAGGAAGTTATTATCCCTCTGTACAGACAGCTGGTGAGACCCCATCTGAGTACTGTGTGCAGTTCTGGAGACCCAGTCTCCTGCAAAGACATAGACAGGATGGAAGCTGTCCAGAGGAGGGCAACTAAAATGGTGCAGGGTCTGCACCGGAAGACATATGAAGAGAGACTTAAGGAGCTTAATATGTATAGCCTCGAGGAAAGGAGGGAGAGGGGAGACATGATAGAAACTTTCAAGTACCTCAAGGGAATCAATAAAGTCCAAGAGGGTAGCATCTTTCAAAAAAAGAGGTGTGCAAGAACAAGAGGGCACAATTTGAAGATAGAAGGGGGTGGCTCAGAGGTAATGTAAGGAAGTATTTTTTCAGAGAGGGTTGTGGATGCATGGAACGGCCTTTCGGAGGAGGTTGTGGAGTCAAAATCAGTGGTGGAATTCAAGCATGCATGGGACAGTTATAAGGCAATTCTAGGGGGTGGGGGTAAGAAGAAGTAGGCTGCTGGTTAACTAGGATCTGCAGCTTATCCAGTAGGTAGGTAGGGAAATGGGCAGACTGGGTGGGCCAAGCGGTCCTTATCTGCCATCAAATTCTATGTTTCTATGTTTCTATTTCCTTGTACACTACACTTTGCAATCGTTTATTAATTGTGTCTCTCTCTCTCTCTTCTCTCTCTCTCTCTCTCTATATATATATATATATATACATGTGTGTGTGTGTGTGTGTATGTATATAAATATATACTCCCTAGATATAAGATATACTGTATAGAGAGAGAGAGAGAAAGAGAGAGAAAGCTACAAATGAAAATGTTTCTTCAGCACTGTATATTTATTATGTACATAAGACTTATCACTGATGCTTTCATTCATGTTGATGGCATTTTTAGAATTAAACATCCCATAATAATTGCTTACTGCCTATGCTGCAACTACAACTTTGAATACAGGAGTTTATCTAAATTGTGTTCCAAAACAGTTATTTCACTACATTCCTGTGTAACAAAGCTTAATGCTACTAAACTACCTTTTTTTTTGCTTCAGATCCATATTTTGTTCATATCTCTTTATTTTTACACTTTTAAATACGTATTCTTGCCACATGAATAATAAACAAAATATATCACCCGCAATTATCATGAATGATTCTTGTTTAATCAAGCAAGAATGGAACATCTTGTTTTGTTTTTATAAGCAGCACATTTTGTGAATGGAAAATAGCAAAGAACAAAGTATTGCAATCAAATACATAAGTTGGTGTATGAGTTAAAAGTACTTTCAAAGGCTTCTGCTTCTGTAAGTCTGGGAGAACTCACTGCCTCTTTTGTGATCTGCAGTTGTGGGAGCAGCATTTCAGATAACTGCACGATGGAAAAAATGTAATCTTCAAATCAAAAAGAAGAAATGCATGCACTCATATTATTTTAACTCTCCAATAAAAAATTTTTTTTTTTTATTTTGGGAAGTAAAGTGGAATGTCAAAATGTTAAATGCATGCTACCAATTAATGGAACTGGAATGCAGTTTAATGTTAGAAATACTGTAGTTGCAGTAGTAAAGCATAACTTTCTAAAACAACATTTGGAAGTAAGTTTTCTCTAGCCAACTATTGTTTCTGTCATTAGGATTCAACAAGTTTGATTCAGTTGTCAATCAAGGTAAAAAAAAAAAAAAAAGGAATGCAAGACTACAATTTTCAGATGACACTTTTGCTCCAATCTGAAATGCACTTCACTCCTTCAATCGCCTGCAAGCCCCAGTCCTTTCCACTTGAGGGTCAGCAACTGGTAAGGTCATCACTCAGTATACAGTTCCCTACCACTGAATCATCTAGAGACTGCCACCTCAGATGGGACTGTTCCACAGCTCCGTCGTGTTCCAACCTAATGTCTGGCCAGTAGAAGGACGAGGAAGCATATGGCTCCTAGGACTCTTGGTCACTTAACTGGGTATGGGGCACAGTGGACTCATCTGCCACATTCTTCCTTTTTTTATGCTTTGTTCTCATTCCCTTCCCTGCCTACAACTGGAGCAAAGTCAGAAATGGAGCAACAAACAGCACACCTGACTCTACCCAACCTATCCCTCCTGAACTCTCTACTACTACTACTACCGCTGCTGCCACCTACCTTGGTAACGAGTGCAAAAGTGCACCCTCCAGTCAAGGAGAAGAGCATCCCCTTGGGATATTTCAATTTTTCTTTTGCTGGCCTGTAGTGCATTCGTGGGTTTTGGATATGAACCTGTGTTGTGATACAGTGCCTTACTGGAGAAGCTGACTTGCCCATGTTAACACAGTGATTCAATTACTGTGTTTATAAGTGTGATACAACTGACGAACAGGGATCTATGCTGGCAGTTGTAATGCTATTCAGTATACTGTACATGAACAGCTAATTCTGATTCCAGAGATGCAATTCAGTTTACATGTGCCTCGCTAGAATACCAGCAATGGATGAACAATTAATGTGAGCATGTTCAGTTCATGCTGTTGTGGTTTGTCAAGGAAGGACTGATCAAAAGCACATGCATCCAGTAATGATCAGGCAACTGATGCATTTACATGCTGGGCACACTTAGGTTTTACAGGCATCCATTCCTGTAAACCACGTTCATAAAACCCAGTTTCAGAATCAACCTGGTTAATGCACTGATTGGGTTTATACGTATCTGTAAACTGCAATTGTTTTCTTTGATCACCACTTTTGAGCTGCTTGAACTGGGTCACAGTGCACATAGAAACATAAAAATATGGAAGCTGTCAGCAGAAAAGGACCTCCAGGCCCACCCAGCCTGCTCTAAAGTCACTACCTACTGTGCTACTGTAGACCCTAATTGATGTCAGGCCTTTCCCCCTCCCCTGTCCTGTCCTGTTTCTAAGGCCCCTCCTGTGTCTATCCCATGCATGTTTGAAACCTGTTACCATTTCAGAACCCACCTACTCTGCTGGGAGGTTGTTCCAAGAGTCCACTACCATTTCTATGAAGAAATATTTCCTCACATCCCCTCTGAGTCTCCCTCCTTCCAGCTTCATATTAAGCCCCTTGTCCTTGAGCATCTCTTTCTGTGCAGTATACCTCCCTCCTGTACTTTATTGATACCCATGAGATATCTAAATGGTTCTATCATGTCTCTCCTTTCTCTTCTTTATATCTAGTGAATACATATTTCATTCCCTGAGTCTTTCCTCGTAGGTCTTCTGGTGCAGGCCATGCACCATTTTGGTTGCCCTTCTCTGTACTGCCTCCTCCCGATCTATGTTGTTCCTGAGATATGGTCTCCCAAACTGGACGCTGTACTCCAGGTGTGGCCTCCCCATTGATCTATAAAGGGGTAACACTGCCTCCCTTTTTCTGCTGGTGATACCCCTCCCTATGCACCCCAGCATTCTACTAGCCTTTTGCACTGCCTTATCACACTGCTTTGCCATCTTCAGGCCATCGGATATGATGACACCCAGATCCCCTTTCCTGTTTTGTGGTCATTAAAACCTCCCGTCCTAACTGATATATTGCCCTTGGGTTTCTCTGCCCTATGTGCATAATTTTACATTTTTTGTGTTGAAGCCCAGTTGCCAAACCTGTGACCAGTTTTCCAGTTTTTCTTAGATTATCCTTCATCCCCCCCCCCCGGTGTGTCCACTCTATTGCAGATGTTTGTGCTATCCACTAACAGGCATACCTTTCTTTCCAGCCCATCTGCAATGTCACTAATAAAGACATTGAAGAGGCCCAGCTCCAAGACTGACACTTGAGGCACCCCGCTGGTCACCCAACCTTCCTCTGAGTGAACTCCATTTACCACCATCCTCTGAGTTCTGTTACTTAGACAACTTCATACTCATTTTACTATCTTTGGACCCACTCCCAGGCTGCCTAGCTTGTTTACCAGTCTTCTGTGTGGAATGGTGTTGAAGGCCTTACTGAAACCCAGGTAGGCCACATCCACCGCTCCTCCCTGATCCATCTCCCTGGTAACCCAGTCAAAAAAGCTCTATAAGGGTAGTTTGACAAGAATGCCCCTATGTAAATCCATGCTGCCTCCAATCCTGCAATCCACTGGTTTCAAGGTATTCCCCAAATCCTTTCTGTCTTTTTTCAAATCAAAGTGTATTGCTTTTTAGAACAAAGAGAACAGATCCAGTCATAAAATTCTGAATTGTAGATGAAGCCAGAAACAGTACATCACTGCATACACTGGAGCTGTTCCCCCAAGCCTATTCCCTCACCCCCTTACTAAACCCCCATTCAGCACAGCTCAAACATGTTAGTGAATTGTCAAATTCTAAAGTTGACAGTAGCATACAATATGCTAAATGGTGAGCAGCGCATGAAAATGTTCCCAAATTTTCTTATACCTATTCATTCTGTTATTAAGACTTGCCACCATTTTCTCCATCCTGAGATTGGCTAACAATTCTTTAAGCCATTCCGAATAAGAGATATCTCCATCATCTTTCCAATGACTGAGAATAACCTTTTTTACTGATAGTGAAATCAGTGCTATATAATATCACCTAGCAAGTACTGGAATCAAGGTATAGTCACCTAAGAGGCATACCTCAGGGGTAAAACTATCCGAAAGACCCAGCAAGGAGTCCATTTTCCGCTGGATGTCCTTCCAGAGAGTGGAGGCCTTTGGACATGCCCAAAATATGTGAAACAATGAGCCCTCTGCCTGCTGACAACAGGAGCAGGTAGGTGAATTGATAAGCCCATATTTATATAATTTTTGGAGTGTATAGTATATATTATGTAAAATGTGAAATTGTGTAAGCCATAATCTATCCTGAGTAATGTATTTATGGCAATTCGACCACAAAGTTGTCCAATCTACCTCCAGATCAGGAAAGCATGAAGCCCAGTACTTCTCAGGTGCAAAACTAGTCGGGTACTTATAATTATATAAAATTTAATACACGTTGGACACAGAATAGACATACTGGATATAAGGGCGAGCTCGTCCAGGAGAGTTTTAGTTCTTTTTTGGGGTGGATTCAGACCAATACACCTTCACTATTAGATGTTTTAACTGAAAAATTTTAAACACAAATTTATTGGGAATGTTGAAATTATTTAGTATTTCAACAATTGACAACCATGAGTTGTCCAGGGTAACAAGCTGAGAGAGCTTAGCGCCTTCCAATTGAGGAAGCCACCTAGGCATAATTGGCTTCTTATCTGTTATTAAATTTGGGTTACTCCCGATAGGTTGAGCTAAGTCTAAGGTGTGGTTATATTTCATAAAGAGACATATCTGGGAGTGTACTCTGACTGATGTCGCAATGGGGGTTGATTTCAAAGTTGAGGGAAGGGCACCCTGCCTGATATGTAGCAGCAACGTCGGTGAAAGACCACTCTCTTTAATCAGAGACAACTCAATTTTAAGCCAAATAGGAACAAAGCCAGAAGAATTAACTTCTCTCGTCTGTTCCAACCATCTCATGTATTTAACCATGTGACTCGCCCAATAATAAAAGGTCAAATGTGGAAGACGGAGACCACCTTTGTCCTTAGGGGCCGCTAACTTATAGAATGCAATCCTAGGTTGTCTGTTAGCCTGAATAAATTTTGTAATCATACCATTAATTTTACGGAACCAGGTTAAAGGCAACCAGTTATTAAGCAAATACAAAGGGTAAAAAAATCCTAGGAAAAACATTCATTTTAATTAAGTTCCCTCTGCCCCAAAGTGAGATCGATAGTTTGGCCCACCTGCCTAGGTCTGCACCGATAGTATTTACTAGGGCATCCAAATTCAACTTTTGAAGTGAAGTTGGATTCTTAGTAATTTGTATACCCAAGTATCTTAAAGATTTCGGCACCCAGGACATACCTGTCTCTATAATAGTAGATTTAATAATTTTATAGTTAAGCGGGAAGACAAGAGATTTTTCAATATTTAATTTGTAATTTGAAAAATTGGCATATTCATCTATAATTGATAACATGGCAAGTATTGATTTATCAGGGTGCGATAGTTGTAAAAAAAGATCATCGGCATAGGTCGACACTTTAACCTCGTATCCCTGAATAGCAATTCCTTGAATCATCGAGGAAAATTTAAGTTGGTGAATGAGGGGCTCTAAATATAAATTAAAAAGTAAAGGGGATAAAGGGCAGCTTTGTCTGGTTCCTGAGTGTAACGTGAAACTTTTGGATATAACTCCACCATTAGCCACCACTCGAGCCGAGGGAGTTTTGTAAAGAGCTTTAACCCAGTTCTGAAAAAGCAAAGGGAACTTACAGGCATTAAGAGCCCCCAAGTCCTTTCTTTAAGTAGTGTTTTCATAATCTTGCCCACCACTGAAGTCAAGCTTACAGGTCAGTAGCTACCTGCCTCCTCCCTATTTCCACTTTGTGCAGTGGGACCACATCCACCCTCCTCCAATCCTCTGTAACCTCTCCCTTATCCAGTAATATATAAGAACAGGGTTTCCAGAGGTGCAGACAGTTCCTCCTTAGTTCATTCAGTATCCTGGGGTGGATCCCGTCTGACCCCATTGCCTTGTCTGCTTTCAGTTTTGCTAGTTCCACGAGGACTCAGCCTCCGTAAAAGGGTTAGTGTCCATCTCGCTTTCCTTAATGCCCTTCTCCACTATCTGTGGCCCGCCACCTACCCCTTCCTTTGTGAAGACTGAACAAAAGTACTTGTTCAGTATGTCAGATTTCTTCTGTTCCTCATCCACACTTCTCTACTCCCCTTTTATTCTCATGTCCCTGCCTTGCTTTTAATCTTTTTGCTTATGTACCTAAAGAATGTTTTACCCTTTTTTGCTTGTTTAGCAATATTTTCCTTCGTTTGTGCTTTGGATCTCCTAACTGCCTTCCCTGCCTCACTTTGTTTTTCCTGATAACTCTCCCTATCCTCTTCCTTCTATGTAATCTTGTACCTTTTGAATGTCTATATCTTTTACCTTCTCTGCCACTTCCCTGGAAAACCATAATGGCCTCCTTCTTCTCTTGCTCTTCTTAACCTTCCTCCCATAGAGGTCTGCTGCCTTCTCAATGGCCATTTTTATTTTTGCAGAATTTTCCTCTACCCCACCCTCCTTCCCTATTTCTGCATGGGCTTCCTTGAGGCACTCTCCCATTTTCTTGAAATCAGCCCTCCTGAAGTCCAGGACCTTCATTTCAGTGTGGTTAGGTTCTGGCCTGGTCCTTATGTTGAACCACACCATATGATGATCACCACTGGTCCCTAGGTGGTTTCCCACATATAAATGGGGTAACTGGTGAAGTTGACATGTTTATGTTCACATGACTGAGTAGTGAAGTTGACTTGTCCATGGTCACACAGTGAGTCAGTGGTGTAACTGACTGGCCTAAGGATGCACAGTGAGTCAGTGGTTAAGTTGTTTCTGCATGTTCTCACAGTGATTTAGTGGTGAAGCTTGTCTTTTCCAAGTTCAAACAGTGAATCAGTGGAGAAGTTGACTGGTCCACATTCACAAAATGACTCAGTGGTAAAGCTGACTTGACCAAGGTCACACACTGACTCAGTGGTGAAACTGACTTGCCCAAGTTGACAAAGTGATTCAGTGATGAAGCTGAATTTCTTTAATTCACAAAGTGACTTTGTGGTAAATTTGACTTGTGCAAGTTCACAAAGTGACTCAGTGGTGAAGTTGCCTTGCACAAGTTCACACAGTGGCTCAGTGGTGAAGATAACTTGCTCATGTTCAGAAAGTGAGTCAGTGGTGAAGCCAGCATGCTCAAGGTTACAGTGACTCAAAGGTGAAGGTAAATTCCCCAAGTTCAGAAAGTGACTCAGTGGAGAAGTTGACTTGCCAATGTTCACAGTGACTCAGAGGTGAAGCTGACTTGTCCAAGGTTGCAGAGTAACTCAGTGGTGAATTTGACTTGCTCAGGTTTACACAGTGAGTCAGATATGAAGTGGACTTGCACAAGGTCACACAGTGAGTCAGTTGTGAAGTTGACTAGCCCAAGGTCAGTGTTACTGATGAAGCTTAATTGCTCAGTATCATACAATGAGCCAGTGAGTATATTGACTTGCCAAGTTCACACACTGACTCACTGCAGAAGTTGACCTGCCTAAGACCACACAGTAATACAGTGGTGAAGATGACTTGCCCCAAATCTCACAGTGACTGAGTGGTGAAGTTGTCTCAACCAATGTCAAACTGTGAGTCAAAGGTGAAGTTGGCTTTGCCAAGATTGCACGTGAGTAAGTGGTGAAGCTGACTTTTCCTAGGTCTCACAGTGACTCAGTGGTGAAATTGACTTCCCTAGGCTGCACAGTAACTCCATGGTAAAGCTGGTTTGCCCAAGGTCGCAAAGTAACTTAGTAGTGAAGTTGCCTTGACCAAGGTCACACAATGAGTTAGAGGTGAAGTTTACTTTTCCTATGTTGCACAGTGAATCACTGGTGAAGTTGACCCTCCTGAGATTGCACAGTGAGTCAGAAGTGAAGTTGTGATGCTCAAGGTCACACAGTGAAACAGTGATGAAGTTGACTTGCCCATGGTCACACTGTGACTCATTGATAAAGTTGACTTGCTCAAGTTCACACAGTAATTCAGTGGTGAAACTGACTTTCCCAAGGTCACACAGTGAAACAGTAGTGAAGGTGACTTGCCCATGGCAACAGTGACTCATTGATGAAGTTGACTTGCTCAAGTTCACACAGTAATTCAGTGGTGAAGCTGACTTGCCCAAGGTCTCATAGTGACTCAGTGGTGAAGCTGACTTGCCCAAAGTTGTACAGTGAGTTAGTGGTGAAGTTGATTTGAATAGGGTCACACAGAGAGGAAGTGGTGAAGATGACTTGCCCAACTTCTCACAGTGACTCAGTGGTGAAATTGCATTGCCCAAGACCGCACAATGAATCAAAGGTGAAGTTCACTTGCCCAGGTTCACAGAGTGACTCAGAGGCGAAGCTGCCTTGCCCATGTTCTCACAATGACTCATGGTGAAGTTGCATTGTCCAAGTCCACATGTTTCTTCAGTGGCTAAGTTGGATTAAAATCAAACAGTTCTATCTAGTCCTGTTGCTCTTTACTACACTCATCCAGGGAATTGGATTGGGTAGTAGCAATGCTTAACTTCAAAACAGAGGTGGCAGAAAGTGTTTTTTTGTTAGTGTTAAACAAAAGTTCCACTTGGGAAAGGGTAGTAAGATGTATTTCAAATCCAAACACATCAAAAGTTTCAAATCATAAGGAACTGATTATTTTTTGCTGGTCCAAGCTCTGGAGATTAACTCTGATTTTTTACATTGACTTGCACACAAAAGCAAACAACATATTGTGGTAGCTTGGAACAGCAGGTTTTGGAAGTGTGGTTGTGTTGTGGCCAATAGCGCCACTGCTTTTTGGGGCTGGGCTCTGTGGCATCAATGAAATAGAATGCTGACTATGACAGCAGTGCAAAAGAGTGCCACTAACTTGAAACAATTTCACTGCTGCAATGAGGGTGCGACCATCATAGCAGGGCATGCCTTGCCTGGTGTAACATTCCAATAAACATGGTGGTGGCTATCGCTGTCCACCTCTCACAGTCCCACCTGAAAGCTGACATTGAGGGTGCCCAATCCCCCTGTTTGCATTCCCCCTCCCCAGTTCATTTGCCGACGTGGGGAGCCCAATCTCCATCGGCATAATGCCCCCCTATTTATTTCATTTGTGTGATGAGGGGGTGCCCAGTCCCTGTCAACTTCAGTCCCCCTCTCAAAAAAACACAGGTGGCACACTGGGAGCCCACCCTAGTGTGCCAAAACACACCTGTAAAAAAAACTCTTTTGGTTTTTGTTTTTTTACCTGTAAAAAGAGAAAACGGTCCCTCATTGTCTCCGGTGCCCTCTCCCCCAACCTGCACCCACTCACTGAATACCCCACCTCCCCGCACCCCCCTCACCCCATACTTACCTCCGGAGCCAGGTGTGACAATCCTCAGTGGAGCGGGAACAAGTCTGCATTCTTCAAAGCTGACTGCGAACTGAAGAAATGCCAGTAAGATGTATAATGGCATAAATGGGGGAGTCAACTTAGGTGGATATCTCTGCCATTTATGTGACTTTTGGTTCCAAATTTTCAAAATAGAGTTCTTGGAACCACACCTCATGAACTCCGTCACTGTCATATCATTATTTGGCCCAGAAAGGTGATTTTGCAGTCACTGCGTGGAATCACATTTTGGGACCAATTAATGAAATGACAGTGTCACTGTTCATGAGGTGGCCTCCCAAAAAGCCTATGTTACAAATTTGGTGAAAAAATTCCAAGAAATGACTGTGGTATGAGCGTGCTTTGTGCAGTTTCCACGCACGCTCCTAAGTTCAAGAATTTTGAATATTTTTCACATCCTGTCCGAAATGTGTTTTCGCACATCTGGCGCAAAATGGCGCTGTCGCTGTGGGAAATCAATGTTCAGGACAGATTAAGAAATTCACAGTGACACTGTTCATGAGCAGAGGTCCCAAAATGCCTATGTTGAAAATCTGGTGACAAAATTCCACAAAATGACTATGTTATGAGCATGCATTGTGCAGTTTCCATGCATGCTCATAACTTCAAGAATTTTTAACATTTTCACTCCAGATTTTCAACATTACCATTTTTTGCACACCTCCTTATGAGCAGTAGAGCTGCCAGTTTTCACATCCTGCCCAAAATGTGTTTTTGCACATCTGGCGCACAATGGCGCTGTCAGTGTGGGAAATCAACGTTCGGGACAGATTAACAAAATCACAGTGCCACTGTTCATGAGCGGAGGTCACAAATGCTTTCATGAGGTGGGGGTCACAAAAAGGCCAAGTTGAAAATTTGGAGTGCAACTACCAACTAACACCAGGGAAATTAGGGTTTCTAACCATAACATCCCACTGTGTAGAGACTGACAGGCATCAGGGGTGTGCCTTTGGATTGTCAGCTGTAATGCTCACACCATCCCATCCCCATCCCCACCTTGCAGCCAGTCACAGGCATCAAGGTGTGCCTTGGACAATTCAGCCCCAAACATCACCCCATTCTCCTATACTTCACCCATCTCAACGTACTTCCTTATTCAATGGGGTGAGTGTAAGGCCCGTGACCCCAAGGCACAAAATGACACTTGTGAGAGTCTGCATGGTAGGGTGAAGTGAAATGGTATGAGCGTTATGGCCGACGACTGAAAGGCGCACTCAGTGCCTGTCAGTCTCTGCAGAGTGGGTGGGGTTGACGTTGGTTCCATACTTTACTGCCATTCCTATTATGCATCTGTCTAACTCCTGCACTACCTATGACAATGCCAGCAAGACAACATTCGCCATTGACAAATGCTTGTTATGTCTTGCAAAAAAAGCTTCTAGGGAGGTTGTCCAGCTAGGAAACACAATATCTGTGCATTTCTTTACTTGTTACCTTTTTGTTTTTTAAAAAAGGTAAACTACTCACCTATGAATATATTTTCTAAAAGAATAAAAATAAAATTGATCAGTGCAGCTTTCCGTTAGCTGGAAAAAATAATCCATTTGAAATTGTATTATAACAATTTTCTTACTTTTGAAGTAATTCTGGGTGTAATGGTTTAATTGTGCTAGTCATCAATCTAACATCAAAAAAGGAAAGCAGAAACAGTGCACTCCAGGTCCAATGAATCAGTATTTTATAATTTAATTTACTGTGGTTCAACCCATGTTCTCCAAACTTGGGCCGGCCCAATGGTGTGATGTACAAGGTGCTATCCTTCCATGCAGTGGAGTCTCAGTTCAGTTCTTGACACCGTGCTTGAACTAGGCTGGCAAACGGTATGATGGTATCCCAGGGACACCACTCCTTCTCCTCCAGGGAAGATTCCTGCCTGCTGGTGGGAAATGGCTACCACCTGGTGATTAAAGGGTGTGGAAACCATTTTTCAGTAGACTGCCCTAGCTTCTCCTTTCAGTATTGACATTGGGACATTAAGATTCATGTAGTCTGAGGGCACTGTGGTGCTGATACCCGGCTCCAACCCCTTGTTGGATTCTCCTGTCTTCCATTTTTGCACCCCTGGCTCTCCCCCCAGGCTATATTTCATGCTTCACCCCTACCATAGTTCGCAGTGGAAGGACCTGTAAGTCAACTTGCCAACTAGCGAGTTTGTACCACTTTAGTCTACCTCCCACAGCCATTTGCCTTGGAGAGTAGAAGATTTGGACAGAAAAAAGTATGCTGTCAGTAGCACCATGGGGCTGCTTTAGGTAAGTTGTGGGACAGAAGAACCCAGATGGGTGCATAAACTGAAACTGTGACTAGACAAAGGCAGAGGGGAGACTTCAGAGGAAAAGGCAAAGAATTCTCCATACACACGCTGAGATACTACAACCCAAACTTAGTGACTATATGCAAAGGATTTTTCATAGGCCATATTGCCTTTCCTTAACTGGTTTGAATGTGCAGCATTTGAGTGTATACCTGTTCTCCCCATGGAATCCTGGCATTGGCATTTGACTTACTACTTGGCTAGCACAATAGGAGAAAGTTACATGCAAGAGATGTAGCATGACATTCTTATACATAATAGGGTCATTTTGGTAGGATATGATAAGTTCCTCATTGTGTCTCTATGGTGATAGATTCGCAATACCCAGCAAGGCATAAACTGACTACTACACTTTGTAAAGGCATTCATTATACTGATGCCTCATAGAGGCTAACATTTTCTGCATGCAGAAGGCTTTCAGTATTTCAGTGTGGCGCTCCAAAAAGGTAGGTTTCTCTTGCGCCATCCAATGTCTCAATATGACTTTTTTAACTGCCATAGTGATCAGCGACAAAGATATTTCCTGTGCCCTGTGAGCTTTTCTACACCCAGCCCCAGGTGGGACTTCTCGGGTTAAAGGTGTCCTGCAATGTGGGCAGTGGATCTTGGAACTATGTACCTGCTGCCACAGAGGATGGGCCTTTGGACAGTCCCATAATATGTGTTTTCACTGTACCCAACATGTTACCATCTTTTGTGCACAATGGGGAGGCCAAAATATACCAGGCATGCAGCTTCTCAGGTGTATGTTAAATATTTTGTAATATTTTAGTTTGCATCAGCCTGTAATGGTCTATTTTAACATATGTATTGGACCAAACTATGCTCCATGCCTTATCTGAGGCTTCTCAAGTGAGGGCCTCCATCCAATATTGTGCTGGCTTACTAAATCTATGTAGCAGCAGGTTTCTTATGGCACTGTAGAGTAAGGTTATGGAGTGGGGTGCAGACACCTTGTGTACCAGATGAGGCAGGTCTTGGGCTCCCGTGTGTATGGGAGGCAATGCTCCCACTGCTTGTATGGCTGGATGCCTTATTTGCAGAAAGAAAAACACATCTCTCACCTGGAGCTGAAATTTTGATTGGGTTTGGGCAAATGTGGTTTACTTGCATGCTGTGATAATATGCTCCACTATATATTAAATAAAATGAAAGAAATAAACAAGGTACAGGTGGTTCAGGACCTGTTCCAGATAAAAAAAATCACACAAGAACCAGGGGGCACAACATGATGCTGGAGTGGAGAAGATTCAGAGGCAACACACGCAAGTTCTTCTTTACCAAAAGGGTGGTAGATGCATGGAACTGCTTTCCACAGGTAGTGGTGGAGGAAAAAGAGTGGGAACTTTCAAAAATGCTTGGGATAGGTACAAGGGCACCGTAACACTGAGCAGCAGTTAAGGGTAGGGGGTAGGCTTATGGGCAGACTAGATGAGATGTATGATCCCTTTCTGCCATCACTTTCTGTGTTTCTATGTTTCTATATATCTTTGTCTTGTCATTCCTTCTTAGAAATTGTTTTTCCTCCAATTTGTTTATTGTTGTTATGCCAGCAGGATGTGGATGTGACTGCTTCTAGTTGGGTCTAAACCAGTCTGGTGAGTTGAGCATAAATATTTTTCTTTTTCTATTTTTACCCTCTACTTCTCTGGTCACCCCTGCCCATCTGCTCAGACCCCTTAACTCCATCGTTCCAATGTCCACCGGAGCTAATCTGCCAGCCAGTACCTCCAGGGCTTGCCCCCTGGTGTGGCCAGGGCTTACCCCCCAAGGCAGGGTTGGCAAGCTCCTCCAATCCCTGCTGCTTAGAGCAGGATCCAATAATTGGGCTAGCAAGCCCAGCTAGTCAGGTGTGGAGCTGTGAGGTCCCCAGTGCCATCTTACTGCCAGAGTTTGATTTCCACATTTTCTCCCCTGGAGAGCATAGCGTGCAATAATGCCAGGGTGTGCAGCACATGCTTCCACAAGCTGCCTGTTGGCATCTTCTCTGCCTTTCCTACTCCTATCTAGGCAGTCCTGGGAGCTTGTTCCCTAAGCCAACTGCAAGGGGCCAGGCAAACACTGGGATATGCACACTCTCCACCCGGGGAAGGAGGAGACCGATCCACCAGATACTCTATTCTCCTGCTCCTGATCGGCCCTCCAACAACCCAAGAGCGCTACTAAACTCAGGTCACCAGCATTGCAAATGGCAACCCTACAGCTGCACTAGTGGACTGGCTGGGAATAAATATATGGCAATAGGGGTGGCCCTCAGAGGTTTGGGGAAGGCAGCTGCTCTAGTATAATACAAAGAGTCAAGGGTAATGCCATGCTGAGTGTAAAGGAGCTCCTCAGTTGTCAGCCATTGTGGGCAATATGGCATTTCAGGGGAATTCAGAGGTGTGCCCCATTTAAAATATTTAGCTCCTTATGCTGCATGGTAATATATTAGAAAATCGAGAAAGCTGAGGCTACCAACCAGTTTGGAAGGAGCCAGTTTTGAATAGGTTCTTCTGGTCTGCTTTCTTTGCCAGCAGAAAGAGAAGATACTACTGTATAGTGAGTGGAACCACTGAAAAGGGCCCTTAATTAGAACATACTAAGGGGTAAAGGAGTCTAGGGAGGACATTCATTTTAATTATATTTACAATGCCGCATACTATTATAGAAAAGGTGGTCCATCAATGTAGGTCTTGTTTTACGGTTGTTAACCAAGACATTAAGTTATCTTTTACCATCTGGTTCCAGGAGGTAGAAATGTGTATGCTTAGACATAACAGATAAGTGGTAGACCAAGTGAATCCCAGGTGTGCAAAGGTCCTGTCATCTGACTTTGTGGTTTAAGGGGAAAATTACAGTCTTAGATATGTTAAGCTCATACAGAGGGATTTTGCCAGATTCCTTCACTTCCCTCAGGACTTTAGGGATGGAACTACTGGGGTTTTGAACGTGTAGTAAAATATCATCTGTATAAAGGGGCATTTTGTATTGCCTATCCCTTAATGTAATACCATGGATATTGTTATTTAAATTGAGTTTGATTACAAGGGGTTCTAAATACAGGTTAGACTGAAAGGGGGAGAGTGAGCACCCCTGTCTTGTGCCATTACACAGGGAGAAACCAGATGATAGCACCCTGTTACAGTTGATTCTTGCTGATGGTTGGGATTAAAGTAGTTTGACCTATTGGATAAAGTCCTACAGGATACCATAATGCTCCAAGACTTTGAACATATGTTCCTAAGAGGCTCTATCAAATGCCTTTTCTGCATCCAGTGAGGCATGATCTGCAGTGATCTCTGCCCCTGCTCATCAAAATGATGTGAAACAGTTTCTTGAGATGGTCTGAGAACATGCAGCCCCCCACATATCCAGTCTGCTCTGTTCCCAATTGGGTGACCCATACCTTTTACAGCCTAGTGGCTACAAATTTGGCTAGACTCTTCAGGTCAGTATCTAATAGGGAAATGGGTCTGTAGTTTTGGTCCATCGTGGGATCTTTCCCTTGTTTGGCCAATACATTGATGGTGGCTTGTTGGATCAGGGCATCCAGGGCCTGTTTTTGGTTTGCTTCCAAGTACATATTCTTTAATGGGACAACTATTTCAGCACTCAGGGCCCTGTACAAGTTTTTGGAAAAGCCACCCAGCCTGAAAGCTTTGCCCAGGCCCATGGACTACGATGCAGAGAAACATTCTCTGCAATTCTGTTGTTTAAGAAGTAGAGCCAGCAACCTTCCCATCTTCTCCACATCAGAAACATAATCAGTTTTGGCCCAGAAAAGTGCTAGTTCAGCTTTTCCCTATTAAACTCCTGGTATTTCTCATTGAGTGGACTCAATTCCTGTCTGGTACATGGGTCTGTAGTACTTGATAGGGATCTTTCGAGGGCCTTAATTTGTGAGGGGAGAGTAGCCTTTTTGTTACTGGGCTTCTTCTGCTTAGTCATTATGTGAAAGATTATCCCCATTTGAAACATTTAAATGCATTCCATATGGTAGTGGCTTGGGGAACTGATCCTAGATTCTCCTTTAAAAATCTGTCTGCAAAGAATTTAAGGGACTCCAAAATTTTAGGATCTTTCAGAAAGGAGAAAGAGAGCTGCACAGGAGAGTGATCTGAAATCTCTTTTTGTGGGAGAATCTCCACTGCGTGGAATTCAGAGACAAGTTGAAGGCTGATAAGAAAATAGTCCAATCTGGAACTAGTGCAATGAGGTATAGCGAAGAAAATATAATACCTCTGAGATAGGTGTAATAGTCTCCAGGGGTCCGTGCAGTGGTCAGTCTTGTAAATCTCATAGTACTCTTTAGTCAGGCAAGGCAGTCTGTCTCTGTGTATAAGTCCTGTCTAAATTGGTGTCCATTACCACATTTCAATCCCCCCCCAGGACAATAGGATATAGAACCATGCAGGTAACTGTGACAGTAGAAAGTAAAAACAATTCTGTTGCTGCTCATAAACATTTATGAACACAACCGTAATTCTGTTAATATAGCCCTAACCATAATGTACCACCATGGGACTGTGATCTGCTCTTATAGAGCAACAATGATTGCCGCTATCACTTTTTTCAAGTTAAGACCCATCCCAAAGACTAGGCCCACCCATCGTCTGTGGAGGAGTAATATATGAGTGACACAGAGATGGGTTTCCTGGAGGAAAATCATGGAGGGAGCATTTTGTTTCAGGTGAGTCTGGATTTGAGCATTTTTCTGCAGGAAAGTATTCCCTTTACATTCCATGTGAGGAATTTTACTTGGCTGTTGGTCATGAGAAATATGTATGAGGCCTGCGGAGTAGGCAGTGGGTAACAGCTGTAAGCTGCATATAGCAGGTAACCCCAATAGCTAACACTGTGGAGAGCTCCTGCATATATTCTGACCCAGTAGTACCTTTGACTGTAACCCTTCTCAGTTGCACAACTAAATCCTCCCCACTGCCACAAATTCCCAACACAAAAGAACATAGAGACATGTATCCTGCTCTCTTGTACCCCAAACAGATATACATGTATCCACTGATGCCCTATCAAACAAGATGCAGCATCTCTTCTGTGATGTCTGGCTAGAACAGACTTAGTCTGACCTAGACCCCTGCTGTGAGTCCACGAGCAACCCTTCTGTGGTGTGGCTATGACTAGTGCGGAAAAGGAAGCAGGTATTCTGCCTGCCTTCACACTGTATACACCAACCGGGGTGGATCACCTCTATGCAGTGTCATTCCAAGGTCATGACCAATCGCGTTGCATGTGCTCATGAAGAGTGACATCTCCCCAACACAGCATATAGTATATAATACTAATAAACCAGCCCTGAAGCAAAGCAGGCTTCAAAATTCCAAACTGATACAAAGTGAACATGAAATTTTAAAATCAAGGCAGTTGCACCACCTGAGGACCCACATTGGAATGCCTCAAAGATATAGACAAACAGAACATACAACAAAGTTAATAACAACAACAGGTTGCTGTATCTGGGCTGCGGCAGTCATGCAAGTAATGAAAAGACAGGTGGTGGAATCACTGTGCCAGCGCCCACTGGTGTGGTGTTGCTTAATGAGAGAGTTCTGTACTAGTGGCCTGCCTGCATGAGTTTATGTTACCAAGGAATGGAATCGAACCTCAGGTTAGCAGTTACAGCTTTTCCCAGCCAGACCAGATGTTGTGATGGGCTGGATTCTGATGACATGTCATTGAGACTCCAAATCCCTGTTCATGGTTACAGGCCAGGAACTTGCTACAGGCAATGGTTGAGTGCTGCGCGAATGTACTGCTGTACTGTGGAGGAGTTGAAACAGGAGTTCTGCCTACAGTGGGAGTAAGATGCTGGAGAAGCTACACTGCATGAATGTGCAAGCTGGTGTGGTCTGCACAATTATGCATGCTGGCATGGTCTGCAGGAATGTGGAAGCTGGATGGCTGGCGCTTCTTCGCAGACTGGCTGCAGGAAGAGATAAACGGAAAGACGGACAGGGAGAGTGCCAGAGAGGCCTCGTAGTGTAGTTCCAAGTAATCCAAAACAGTATGACCCTCAGTATATTCCCTAGATGTAATGAAAGCCCAGGCACAGCAGCCCCCCTCCACTCTAATGCTGGCACAGGCAAAGTTAATATTCAAGTCATACAAACATTAACACACACTACAAGGCACTCTCAAACTCAAACCTGAGAACAGCAGTTGAAACAAAGGAAGTGTCATGGTAATCTCAGGGGTGGAACAGCAGTCTAGCTGAAGCTAATGTTCCATGTGAACAGGTGGCAATAGGGCTGGCTTCCTGAGACACAGCTTGGGAAGAACAATAGGCAATTGCTGGGAAGCGGCCACTGCTGACTCGATGGTGATGATCTGGAACATGATATGGCCGTATGTAGCTTCTGCTTAATATCTTTATAAGCTTTTTGTTTTTCTCTGACTGCTTGGCTGAGATCATTAAAAATAAAATATGGGTGGCTAGATATTCAAAAAGGTGCTAAAGTGGAGTACACAGCTTTGTGTTATGTTTGTGCTTGTGCACAACCTGGATGGTGATATATTCTGTTGGATATCAGACCGGCACCATCTGACTGAATATAGGGCCTTGTCAGTGCAGCAAAAAGACAAACTGCACTGCCCAAACATGAAGGCCAGAGGGAGGTGCAACGCCCCAACCCAAGAGTGCCAGGAGCCACAGTATGATATTTACTGCAGAATGTAAATTAGCCATTGGGCATGCAAGGTGCTACAGGGCTATATGCATGCTCATTATGGGCTCATTTGTATGGAAATTAGTGGCAGGGTTACGCCTGTCCTGTGGTCTCATGTCACATTCCTCATGGTAGTGCCCAGCACCCCCAGACCTCAAACACCCATCCTCACTATGCTAATGTACTCCGTAGTGTCTAGTGGCACCTCCCACCCTCTGATCACCAGCCCTGGTATCGTAAATGTCCTCCCTGGTGTCTAGTGGCACCTTCCAAGCACCTGCCCAGATATTGGAAACATCCTCCCTGGTGTCCAGTGGCACCCCCCACCCTCAACCGCCCACCCCAGTATCATAAATGTCCTCCCTGATATTTAATGTCACCTCTGCCCTCTGATCACCCATTCTTGTGCCTGCACAAGAGTCCCTGGTGGCTAGCGGTACCCCCAACCCTCCCGAACACCTATTCCCAACTGCTTATGAATGCCCTTGTGTCTACTGGTACCCTCCTAGAATGCAGATCACCACAAGGATCACCAAACAGTGGTGGATCTGCAGTCTTCTGCCCACCTCACCTGCTCCCAGCAGGACACCCACCTTGTCCTCCCCTTACCAGGCATGGTGGGACCGTCCGGCGCATGACACTACAGTGACTGGCACATCTCTCCACTCACCTGCTTGGTCAGCCACTGTATGAGCTGCAAGGAGTATATGTACAGTACACAGTGACATACAGGGCATGACTGTGGGAGCCAAAGCTGTTTTTGTTTTCGAAAATACAAGGAGTGCAGAGCATGAGGTTAGTGCATAAGATTTTAGTGATTATCTGTTAGACAGCTAAATCATGTAATTCACGGCTGGCCATGAATTCTGTTATTATTTGAGAATTATGAGGTTTGAAGCAATGCCTTGTTTATCGGTTGTTGGCTTCAGCCTTGCAATGCAATAAATTTGTAGCTATACAATCTGAATTTGCAAACACAGTAAATACAAAATCAGATAATGTTTCTCTGAATTGCCCCACACTTATATCAAAATATATTAGAGTTCAATAATGATAGTCTGAGGCTTGACTCTAGCTGGGAAAGGAGAGACAAATGATGAGTGTGTGTGTGTGGGGGGGGTAGCTGATTCATATTCTGTATTGATGTGAATTAATTTTTTACTTTGTTTTTTCAGTATGGATCTGGCATGGACTGAGAGTTATACTCCTTTGCATCATATAACCCAACAAATGCAGTGCAGAGAGAAACCTTAAGATGGAGTAATGTCTGCTACATTAACATTTCATCATACATATCAGGAATTTCACTCTATCAGGGGTGAGCAGATTAGCTGGCTGATCTTTGCCTCCTGCACACAGAAACAGATGCAGATACAAGCTGCTTTGTATAGAGAAGACAAAAACACAACCAAGTAACTTCCATCTACTAGTTAACGGTTGCTTTTATGAAGATTCTTTCTGCATACCAAATTAGATGGACAGAAAATCATTCAAGGATGCAAATTTAAGATATATGGAAAAAGAAATGAATCTACTGTATAATACACAGTACAGCCTTGATTTGCCAGTACAAGAGGGTTCCATTCCTTTATATTAAGTCCCAATTGAATGCACTATACTAAAATAGAACTTCAAAAATATTTCACTATATCAGGAATTGCATCAAGCAAGAGTATTACACATGTTAGTAGGATTACAGTGTGCTTTACAAAGGCACGTGAATGAGTCAACCAGGATGCAATGCTCTTATCATAGTTTCTGCCAGTGATGTGCTGTAGGATATCAAAGAATATGCCTAACAATGACGTTGAACAGCTTTTTGCTAAGATTTAGACAATTAACCCTTGGGTTGCCAGAAGATTTAGAACGTATAGGTTTTTAGGACGTATATACATGCTGGTGGCACAGCAAGGGTTAATAAATTTCAGAACAATTTGAAACAGTATAAACTTAAAAAAACATGAGAGTTACAATGCTAGAGACTCTGCACAATGGAAGGTACACTGTTGGCAATTTAATTCATAGAGACAGATACACACAGATTTAAGATCCTGAATGTCAAGTCCTTACCAGAAAGTAAAGGAGAGCATAGTTGAAATCGAGATGTTTTTTTAGGAAGCAGGAGAGAACAGAATATAGATACATAGATACATAGACAGTGTCGGCAGATAAGGGCCTATGGCCCACCCAGTCTGCCCATTTGAGCTTGTAAGTTCAGTTTATGTTTTCCTAGAAGTCTGTTGCCCCTTACCCCTGACCTCCAGAATTCCTTTATGTCTATCCCATGCATTCTGGTCCAGCAATTAACCAGCAAATTCATTCACTACAGTATCAGCCCTGCAGAGAGAACAGAGGATGAGGGGGGTGAAAGGGAAGAGATGGAGGCAGAGGTATAGGTTATTGCCAGCCACTTCAACAGCAACTGAGATGGTTGATACACCAGAACAAATGGCAGTCGTAAACCTCACCAACAAACAGATTACACAGGAATACGTGCAAGTTTTACACAGAGGTTTATTGTTTGTCCTTTCCACATCTGTTAATCCCTTTCAATTAAGAGATAAACTATTTAAATTTTATAGACAATTACATTGGAAGTCTCTTTTTGCTCATACTCTGAATGTACATTGCGTGAATGATACTAATAATGCTAATGATACCAGACTGGCTAATACCCCCTATGACATCAGAATTTAAGACTAAGACACATTATGAGACTTGATTTCTCAAGAAGAATTCCCTTTTGCCCTCCTACTTTATGCAATTTTACTATTAATACCTTTTCAGCTTTTGTAAATAGAGAGAGAGAGAGACTGAAGTTTTCTTTAAACTATGAATAGAAATCAGCAGTCTTCCAATTTACCTATGAGTGAATGCAGAGCATTATGCAAACTACAAGAAGATTCCTCCTTAGTTATCAAGCCTGCTGATAAAGGAGGTGCTATTGTTATTTGGGGCACTGAAATGTATGAAGCTGAGATGGAAATACAATTACAAAATACAGTGTCTTATCAAAGAATTCCCAATGACCCTGAGAGATAATTAAAAATAGATCTTCATCTTTTACCCAATAGGGGAAGTTGGAGGGCCAGCTTGGGGAACAAGACTATGAATGTCTGAAGGTGGAATGCCCAGTGAAGCCTTGCATCTAATTATTACCAAAGATTCATAAAAACATGGTAGCTCTACCTGGCCAACAGATAGTTTCCAGTACTGGTTCATCTATGGAACCATTTTTACAATTCATTCATTGTTTCATACGTCCTTTGGTAACTAGTCTGCCATTGTACCTCTTAGACAATAGTAACACAATCAGAGTATTGAGAGAATCTGAGATATCAGAGATGACAATAATGGTGACTATGGGCATAGAAAATTTGTATTCCAGTACTGCATGATGGTGGTTTAGAGGCAATCCAATATTATTTGGATATTAGAGACCATCCACATGAACCCAGTACAGCTTTTTGGGTAGACATGGCAGATATAGTATTACATTCAAATTATTTTCTGTACAAGGACAGGTTTTATATGTCATGCAAAGGCACTGCTATAGGGACTATATTTACACCCAGCTTGGCCAATTTGTATGTTGGCAGGAGGGAGGAAACATTTGTGTAGACCAACATTCTGTTTCAGCAAAATGCATTGTTGTGGTGCAGGTATATCAGTGATTGCATTTTGTTGTGGGAGGGCACAATAGATGACCTTGAGCTATTTACTGAATATGTAAAAGGTACTGATAAAGAACTTAAGGTTTACGGCAGTAAAGGATACAAAGCAGAAAGATTTTTTTGGATTTCAACATTTTTATATAATTAACTTCTTATCCAAAGATTTTCTTTTCAATACAAACAGTTTAATTACAGCAATTAAGTACCTTAGATATAAAGCCTGTCTGGGTTTTACCTTTGGATAAACAGACTAAAGGTAATTTAACAAGTTTACAGTAAAGAGTATAACTAGTGGTAAAAATCCAAAAACAGTATATCCATGAGCAGGAAGTAAAGTAAAATAGTAGTCATTCAACAAATCTTCAGTTCTAGCCTTTGAGAGAGAATCTATATTCCTCATCCTGGGTGACATAGGGTAATTCAGGGAAGGGGGGAGGGGGGTCCATATCAATTGGAGGCCTACTTCTAGTGAAGTTGTGGTTGTGGTCCATGGCAGGGAATAAGGGGGGACACCTATGTCCTGGTCTGTCCTGTGTTTAATAACAGGTCAGGTCAGCTGGAGAGTTGGCAAATGGCTATCCAGGGGTATCTTACAGTAAGGAGATGATAGGAAGTATAGGTTTTATGTGATTCTTCTGTAGTTTACAGAATAAAGTCTTTTTTTACCTGATTGTTTTTTACAGACACAGAGTGCCAAAGGAATAACCCCCAACCCACCCCCATTCCCAACACCCCCAGGTAGTCTAACTTTATAGTGGTAGGCCAAGCCACACATACTTAAAGACACAGGAACTGTTAGGCAGCACAGCACAAGCAGTAGCCTAGCTGGTATATAGGCAGAAGTACAAAGGGTGCAGCTAACAACTTGGTCCACAAGGGCACATGCAAGTGGAGGAGAGAGAAGCTGTAAGTCACTACGGAAGAAAAGGATCCATGATGCCGCATCGACAATTTCTTGTTGACGTGACATGTCCCAGACATCACTATATTAACTGCAATTGCAGTTGGGATGGTGCTGCCGAGATGAAACTTCTTGTTTTGTGCCCCCTGCACCCCCTACTTATGATTCTCAAATCTGAGATGGAGCTGACTCAGGGAAGGAGTGCAGGACCTTGGGGAAGGGTGCCGGGGTCCCAGGCAGTCTTTACAGCAATGTGGCGATGTTGTCGGTATTTTTTTTTTGAAATTTAAATTTTATTGCAACAAAACACATATCATAAATACAGTACATAGTAAAGAGAACATTTTATATCTTCGCAACAGATGACCTAAAATGATTCAAATACCCGAAAACCTCCCCCCTCCCCCATCTCCCCCAAAGAAGGCCTCCCCCCCCAACCTTACCACCCTTTGCTATACTACCAGCCCTCTAGGAAGAACCGCTCACCCACCATCCTCTCTACACTACTTAACTACTACTGACTACCCCTGGGGAAGGTATAACGCCTGAAAACGACTCCAAGTCCTCTCATATATATGAAACCGATTATCCCTTCCCACTCCTAATTTTTCCATGTTTAAATTAAACAACATCTCTTGTAACCATTCCGCGTATGTAATTAGAGAGTCTGTCATCCAGTATCGCAAGACTACCTTTTTAAGCGAGCCGGGGATCAGAGCCATGTAGAATCTACGCTCTTTGACTGTGATGCCAGAATAATCTCCTATCAAACATATATCCGGAGTGAAATATTGATCAATACCCAGCAATGGATCTGCCCTCTGTTTAATCTGTGTCACAACCACGCTTTATCAGTGGACATTCCCAAAAGATGTGATACAAATCTCCAGATGCCTGATGGCACCGGAAACACTTTTGGTCAGATCTACTTCCCACTTTATGTAGTTTGGAAGGGGTTCAAAATAGGTTATTCAAGAAATAAAACTGCATCACCCTCAATCTATCTTGTTTAACATATTTATACATGTGACTCCAAACAGTCTCCCAGTCCCGCTCCTGTTCCCCCAGACATCTAGTCCAATACCTGGGCTTGAAATCCGTGTCGACAAGAACTTCAAGGAGTACCTTATATACCCTAGAAATCGCATGTGACTCCCATACAATTTGAGCTAATGACTCAAACCAACTCCCATCCACACGCCCTACCCGAAAATTGGTCCCCACCCGCACTAGTAAATGGGTAACCTGGTATACTTTGAAAACTTGCTTCGAGTCTATATTGTACTTTTCCAGAATATCCTTTATTGGGAGAACACAACCGTTCCCCCATTAAATCCTCGACACGTAATCCTTCTAGTTGGGGAAACCACCTACCCAATATCATTTTCCCCCCAATTTTCAGATTGGCATTTTGACATACCGGTTGATGCTTGTCCCTATCCGGAACATAATCTAACCTACTACAAATCTGTCTATGAATACGCAAAGAATTTACTATTGGGTTAACGACCAATTTAGGAGGCACCTTCTTGGGAGCAGAGTAAAGCAATGCAATTGGATTTATTCCGGCCTCTTTAATCGCTTCCATTTCCAATCCCACCCAGGAGGGAACATAGGGCGAAGATTCAAATTTGCTTGCAGGCGATGTTGTCAGTATTGACCATGTTGCTGTAAAGTTGTCACTGTAGTGACGGTATATTGAAGAAGAGAAACAGAGCGAAAAGGAGAAGGGGAAAAAAGGGGTTAGCAGGCAGAAGAGGAAAGAGGGTTAGGAAATGGCAGATAGCAGTTAGGAGGCATAAGCAGGCAGAAGAGTGAAAAGGGTAACAGTCATGATGGGAGTGGTGCAGTGTAGTGGTTGTGAAGCAACAGTCTTCAGGGAGACATTCTGGAGGCTGTGATGCTGCCCTATCTGCAGGCACCTCTCTGGGCTGAGGGAGGAGGTTGCCTGTCTCCTCACAGAGTTGACCAGGTTATAGGCGGCATCCACCCCCACCCAGAGACCACCAGGTCCACAACATGAACCTCATAGGATGCCCAGAAAGAAGTTTGACTGGACCACAGTGTGCTCAGGGAAGGTGTGGGAGTGGGGAGTCAGAAGCACATTCCCCAACCGGTCCAGCTGAATAACTTCTACGCTGTTTTGGAAGAATGGGAGTGCCCCACCCAGGCACCCGCAGCTGGGATCAGGGAGGATGGTCAGGACCTACAAGCTGGAGCCCCAAGGAAGGGGGACAGGGACCCCAAAAGAGGGGGAAGCTTCTCCTTGTGGGGGACTCTATTATCCAATATGTGAAGTTAGGGACATCTAGCTGGGGAGAGAGGGAGGTCAAGTGCATCCCAGGAAGCGCTGCATGAAGGGATGGGAAGCTAATCCATAGGATCACTAGGGTGATAGCCAGGAGAGAGAAGCTGGATGTCATTGTCCACCTGGGGACCAATCAACTGGTGGGGAGAAAGGTGGAGTTAGCCAGAGTCCAGGAGGATTTCAGGAATCTGGGGGGGGACCTGAAATAGGTAGCATGTTCCATCTCATTCTTGGTAGTGCTACCTGTCCAAGGTACAGCGGAGGGTAGGCCACTCCACATCCAAGCCTTCAACATCTGATTGAAGGATTGGTGTGAAAGGGAAAGATTTGGCTTCATAGGAGACTGGGGCCCCACCTGGGCAGATGTGAGCTTATATCAGGAGGATGACCTGCGTCTATCCGGGAAGTGTGACCTCACTCCTTGGTGAGAAGTTGGAATACTTCATCAGAGAGCATTTAAACTGGCCGGGGGGGGGAGTCAGGAGGGGCAGGTGGCTTAGGATCATTCCCCCATGGTAGCATGCAAAAACACAAGCTGACAACAGGAACAATTGAAGCAGGCAGTGAGGAGCAGGCAGATGAAATGTGTAAAAGGGGGGATAAGGGGGGCAGGATCACATGAGCAAGAAAACCAGGGTGGGGGAAACAGGCAAGGGAGAGAGAACAAGACCAGAGAGAGGGCAAGGTATAAAACATGGAAGGTCATGCTCATAAATGCCCGCAGTCTGGGAAATAAAATTTCAGACCTGGAAGCCTTAATGACAGATGCAGACCTTGACATACAGTACCAGCAATAACAGAGACATGGTACTCTGCTAATCACAGCTGGAACATCAATATACCAGGCTATACACTGTTCAGAAGGGACAGAGAAGGTAAAAAAGGGGGGGGTGGCCTTGTACATCAGAGAAGGCATAAAGGCTACAGAAGTAAAGGGAAGACAGGGGGAGGCCAAGGCAATGTGGGTCACCCTTGAACCAGGTAATGGCACAGCAATACATACTGGGATGATATACAGACCTCCAGCACAGAGCGAGGAAGTGGACAGAGTACTAATGGAGGAAATTCATGACATGGCTGCTAAAGGTGAAATCCTACTGATGGGGGATTTCAATATGCTAGATGTAGACTGGACCACCCAGGCAGCTGCTTCAGCCAGAAGTGAAGCCATCCTGAAATCCCTGCAGGGGGTTGGACTCAGACAGTTGGTGCATGAGTAAACCAGAGACAAATCTATTCTGGACCTGGTATGGATCGATGGAAACAGAGTCGAAGGAGTCCAGGTGGAAGGGCAGCTGGGATCCAGTGACCACCACATAGTGTGGTTTGGCATGGAGACAGGGACTCAAGCCACACAAGGGCAAAAGTATTAGATTTCAGGAGGGCAGATTTCAGTGAAATGGGTAGATGTTTAAGAGCAGTCCTGGATAAGGGAGAAGTAATGGAGGGAGTGGAGAAACAGTGGGGGAAACTAAAAGGAGCCATAGTGGAGGTAACTAATCAATGCCTTAGGATAGTGGCCAAAGAGAAAAGAAGAAGGATACCACTATGGTTCTCTAAAGAGGTAGCAGACAAAGTAAGGGCTAAAAGAGCAAGTTACAGGAAGTATAAGGGAACCCAAAGGGAGGAGGACAGGGAGGTGTGCATTGAATGTCTAAGGGAAACAGGGAAAGCTGTTAGGAAAGCCAAGGCACAGACAGAGGAGGGTTTAGCACGGACTGTGAAAAAAGGAGACAAGACATTCTATAGGTACATCAGTAATAGAAGAAAAACCAGAGGGGATTGTGAGGTTCAAAGGGAGGAGGACAGTGTAAGGAGGGGGCTCTAGAAAAGCAGAAATACTGAACAAATACTTCTGTTCAATATTCACTAAGGGGGGAGAGGGTCGAGGACCACAGTTGGGGAGAAGAGGCAATGGGGGGGGGGGAGTGGACACCAGTCCATTCACAGTAGAGAGAGTTCTAAAGGAACTCACAAAGCTGAAGGTGGATAAAGCCATCGGGCCAGATCACATACACCCAAGGATATTAAGGGAGTTGAGAAGGGAAATTGCAGTGCCTCTGCTGGCAACCCTGTTCACAAAGTCGCTCAACACAGGCATGGTTCCAGAGGACTGGAGGAGGGCGCATGTAGTCGCACTGCAGAAAAATGGCAGTAGAGAGGAAGGGGGGAATTACAGGACAGTCAGCCTCACCTCAGTGGTGGAGAAGATCATGGAGACACTACTGAAAGAAAGGATAGTGGCACACCTGGAATCCAATGGTGCCCAGGATCTGAGGCAACATGAATTCACAGCAGGAAGATCTTGTCAAACAAATCTGATAGATTTTTTTGATTGGGTGACTAGGGAAGTGAATCAGAGAGGGGCGGTAGACATCGCCTACCTAGATTTCAGCAAAGCCTTTGATACCATCCCACACAGAAGGCTGGTTAACAAGTTGAGTAGTCTGGGCATGGAGCATAAGGTGATACATTGGGTTAGAAACTTCCTGACTGACAGAAAACAGAGGGTGGTGATAAATGGGATCCAATCTAGGGAGAGACAGGGGACAAGCAGAGTACCAGAGGGATCAGTACTGGAAACAGTCCTGTTCAATGTCTTCATTAATGACATTGGAGAGGGGCTGGAAGGAAAGGTCTGCCTATTTGCAGATGACACCAAGATCTGCAACAGAGTGGATACTCCAGAAGGGAAGCAGAAAATGAAGAGGGACCTGGAGAAGCTTGAAAGACAGTCGGAGGTGTGGCAACTGAGGTTCAATTAAAAAAAGTGCAAGATAATGCACCTGGGTAGGAGGAACCCTGGTGAGAGCTACATAATGGGGTGGAGAGGTACTGACTATCACCAAAGAGGAAAGGGACCTAGGGGTCACCATATCTGATTACCTTAAGGTATCAAAGCAGTGCCAAAGGCTGTAGGGAGGGCCAGTGGCATGCTTGGGTTCATAGGCAGCGGGATTACTAACAGGAGACAGGAGGTGTTGATGCCATTGTATAAAACACTGATAAGGCCCTCACCTGGAGTACTGCATGCAGTACTGGAGATCACACACGAGTAAGGACATAGACAGGGTGGAGGTTATCCAGAGAAGGGCGACAAAGATGGTGCATGGCTTGCATCACAAAACATATGAGGAGAGACTAAGACTCCTCAATATGTACTCACTGAAGGAGAGGAGAGGAGAGAAAGGGGGGATGTGATGGAAACTTTCAAGTACCTCAAGGACATAAACAATGTGCAGGTGGGGGATCTTTTCCAATGTAGAAAAGATATCAGAACGAGGGGACACAATATGAAATTGGAGGGGGGGGTAGATTAAAAGGTAACATGAGGAAGTTTTTCTACACAGAGAGGGTGGTGGACACTTGGAACAGTCTGCCACAAGAGGCAGTGGGGGCAAGCACAGTGTAGGAGTTTAAACATGCCTGGGACAGGCACAAGGGAACATTGGGTGGGGGATGGAGTGATGATGAAAAGCTATTGATCACTTAGGGTCAGTGACTGCATATAATTTTAGGGCTTATGGGCAGACTAGATGGGTCTAGCGGTTCATATCTGCTGACAATTTCTATGTATCATTGTAAGTGCCCCCATATGACTTGGTAGGGGGCCATTCTGTGTTGGGCAGCATGCAAAACCCTCTTGTAACTGGCTAGTTTCCATCATTCTGCCAGCCACTCTTGAGCTGACAGGGTCTGCTGATCCCTCCAGTGTCTTAGTAGCACCCTCTTGGCAGTGATTAGTGTACTAATAAGCCACTTTCTTTCTGCTGTTGGCAGTCTGGCCCTGGGACTGGGAGAATTATAGAGGCCGAGCATCCACTAGAACAGATGACAAGGTTACCTGATGAGTTAGTATAATATCTAGGATATCCTGGACCATTTTTCAAAATGTAGCCAAGGAGTGGCAAGACCACAATGTATGTGTGATTGTGCCACATTCTGCTTGGCACCTCCAGCATTTATCCATGGGCGTCAGACCCCAGACATACAGCCTTTAAGGGGTTCTGTGCCATCTATGAAGTATCTTGCATTGGACAAATCTATTTTGCATATCTTTAGTCACCAGGTTTGAGGAGCGATATCTAGGCCTAGCTCCTCTGCCCATCTTTGTTGTACCCCTGCAGTGGGATCTGGGGAGAGATCCATAAGATATTCATAAATGGTGCTACTTTGAGCTGTCTTCCCCGAGTCAGGCCATAAGACATTGTCCAGCTGTTTGCATTCTGCTCCCCGGGCATTACAGCCCAGACCCTGCTAGAGGGCATGCCTCAATTGTAAATATCTCCAATGCTGCTGCTCGGGCAAGTTATACTCATGCTGGAGTTGTTGGAAACTCTTCACTGTGTTGAGAGTTGTGTGTCTAATGTCTGAGAGGAAAACTATTCACTACTTGGCCCACTCCTTACCTTCTGTGGGTTGGTTGTTGATTCGTAGATGGAGGGTTGCTCCAAAGGGGGTAGAACTTTACCTTCTCTGGGAACCACTTGCTGAGTTTCATAAATGAATGCCAAGTTTTCAAGGTATGTATGACAGTGATGGACAAGGGGGCATTTTTAGGAGGGGATGAGAATTGCACTATCTGTATGACAGGGTTTCCCACCCCTGACTCCTCGCCGTCAGCCCACTAGGGGAGTTTTGGTTCTTTACCCCATGGCGCCATCCTGACTGTCTGTAGCAGAGTATAGGCTATAATCTGATATCAGAAATCCATGAAACCCCCTAATCTGGGTAGGCTAGTGATCTTAGCACAGCTGACTTGTTTAGGACTAGAGCCCCAGAAAAAAAAACTCTAATTTTTGAGTGAATCAGCTGTATGAGATTAGGGTTAATGACTACTGGTAAATTATCTAGGATGTACTGAATTGTAGGGGCAGCCATCATTTTAAAAGCATGCATCCTCTCCCAATGGGAGATATGTGGGAGCTCCCAGCATCTAAGATCTTTATCTATGGATCCCAGCAAGGGGGTCAGATTATCCTTCCCTATATGGGGAAGATTCCAGTGGAAGGTGATCCCCAGGTAAACCATACCTTGCTGTGTATGTTGCATGCTCCATGGGTAGTTGGGGAGCGCTGATACACTGGCATCTGAAGCCAGAAGTTGAGACTTTGATGCATTTAGCTTGTATCTGGAGAGCTGGCTATCCTGAGATATCAGACTAAGGAGGTTGGGTATGGACTCTGCAGGGTCCTAGAGAGATAGGAGGATATCATCTGCATACTCCATTGCTTTGTGCTCACCTCCCATTTTCATCCCTTTTGTCAGGATTCAGCTGGATGGCTTGGAGAAGGGGTTCCATGGTGAGAATATACAATAGAGGATATAGGGGGAAGCCTTGCCTGGTGCCCCTGTGGAGTTGGAAAGGAGGGGGTGCTTGACCTTTGGTGAGCACTCTGGCTGAGGCCTCCTTATATAACACCTGTACTCAGGCTCTGAAGACTGGACCTATGTTGAAAACGGCTGGAGTTGCAAAGAGGTATCTCCATTCCACTCTATCAAATGCCTTCTCTGTGTTCAGTGAAAGGAAGATAACAGGGGGATGGTCCTTTTTGTCTTCCAAAGCAGATTTATGAGACAGTGAAGGTTCAAGAGAAAAAGAAAGCATTCAGGAAGTACAAGGAATCACAGAAGGACAGGACAGAGAACTGTATCAGTTAAAGCAAAAGGAAGCTGGGTAGGCAGTCAGAACAGCAAAGGCCCAAACCGAGGAAAAGATAGCCAACTCAGTTAAGAAGGGGATAAAACCTTTATAGGTACATCAGGAGCGAAGGAAGACCAGGAGAGGATAGTGAGGCTTAATAAAGGGGAGGGAGGGGACGAGGGTGACTGTGAAAGGCAGAGATACTAAACAAATATTTTGCTCAGTATTTACAAAGGAAGAGGGGGAGGTACCTAAAACAAACAGTAGAAACACTCTGGATACAGAAGTTGATACCAGCCCATTTACAGAAGAAAGGGTTCTGAAAGAACTCTTAAAACTGAAGGTGGACAAAGCAATGGGGCCTGATGGGATTCATCCCAGAATTCTAAAAGAACTAAGGGTAGAACTAGTGACACCACTGACTACCCTCTTTAACAAATCATGGGAGGATGGGGTGGTACCCGAGGACTGGAGGAGGGCAGATGTAATTCCCCTTCACAAAAGTGGGAGCAAGGCAGAAGCAGGAAACTACAGACCTGCTAGTTTAACCTCAGTGGTAGGGAAAATGATGGGATCACTTCTGAAGGAAAGAACTGTCGAGTATCTAGAGGCCAGAGGGGCACAGGACCCAAGGCAGCATGGATTCACAGCAGGAAGGTCATGCCAGACAAGTCTGATAGATTTCTTTGACTGGGTGACCAAAGTAGAAGATCAGGGAGGGGCTGTGGACATGGCCAACCTAGACTTTAGCAAGGCATTTGACACAGTCCCACACAAAAGATTAATATACAAGTTAGCCAGCCTGGGAGTGGGTCCCAAGATGACAGCCTGGGTAAAGAATGGCTGGAGAATAGGACACAGAGGTAATAGTAAATGGGTCCATTCTGAAGAAAAGGGGGTTTCTAGTGGGGTACCGCAGGGTTCAGTATTAGGACCGGTCCTCTTCAATGTCTTTATAAGCGACATTGCAGAGGGACTGGAAGGAAAAGTATGTCTCTTTGCAGATGACACAAAGATCTGCAACAGAGTTGATGCACAAGGTGGGGTGGAAAGGATAAGAAGCGACTTGGCAAGGTTATAGGAATGGTCAAATGTATGGCAGCTTAGATTCAATGCTAAGAAGTGCAAGGTAATGCACCTGGGAAACAAAAACCCAGGGCTAGAGTACACAATGGGGGGTGAGATACTAACAACAACAAAAATGGAAAGGGACCTGGGGGTAGTTATATCAGATGACCTAAAGGTGGGCAAGCAATGTGAGAGGGCAGCAAGGAGGGCTGGGGGGATACTGGGATGCATAGGGAGGCATCACCAGTAGAAAACAGGAAGTTATTATCCCTCTGTACAGACAGCTGGTGAGACCCCATCTGGAGTACTGCAGCAAGATTCTGGAGACCCAGTCTCCAAAGACATAGACAGGATGGAAGCTGTCCAGAGGAGGGCAACTAAAGTGGTGCAGGGTCTGCACTGGAAGACATATGAAGAGAGACTTAAGGAGCTTAATATGTATAGCCTCGAGGAAAGGAGGAGAGGGAACATGATAGAAACTTTCAAGTACCTCAAGGGAATCAACAAAGTCCAAGAGGGTAGCATCTTTCAAAAAAAGAGGTATGCAAGAACAAAGGGCACAATTTGAAGAACTAGAAGAGCTGACTCAGGGTAATTTAAGGAGTATTTTTCTGAGAGCGTTGTGGATGCGTGGAGCAGCCTTCGGAAGAGGTTGTGGAGTCAAAACAGTGGTGGAATTCAAGCATGTATGGGACAGTCATAAGGCAATTCTAGGGGGTGGGGGTAGGAAGAAGTAGGCTGCTGGTTAACTAGGATTTGCAGCTTATCCATTAGGTAGGGAAATGGGCAGACTGGGTGGGCCAAGCGGTCCTTATCTGCCATCAAATTCTATGTTTCTATGTTTATCCACTGTTGTCTGTCCACTTGCAACCTGGGATACAACCTACCTGTTCCCCGTCCACTAGTTCCCCTATGAGGTCTATCTGTCTGTTAGCTAGGGCTTTAGCACTAACTTTACTGTCAGCCATTATCAAGGAGATGAGCCTATAACTACTGCAAAGGGCAGGGTCCTTCCTGGGTTTGGGCAATAGGGAGATCCTGGTTATCTCATGGATGCTGGGAGTGTCCCAGTGGATGTGGCCTCCTTTAAGGCCTCCATGGGGGGGGGGGGTGGAGGAGAATATCCTGGAATGCATTTAAGAAGTCAGCCAGGAGCCCATCTCCCCCAGGGGCTTTCCCCGCATTAGTGATTTTCAGGGACACCTCCAACTCCCTGCAGTCCAGGGGCCTGTCTAGTCATTTATGTTTCTCTTGGCTAAGGCTGGGTGGATTTAACTTCCCCAGGAATTGCTGCAGTGCATCATCTGGGGGTTGGACTTCTAAGGAATAAAGTGATCCGTAGAAAGAATGAAACTCCTCTTTTATCTCTTCTTGGCCCTAGTGAGTTGGCCTCCCCCCTGTTTAACAGCAAGGATCCGGGAACATTCTTGCCTCTTTTTCACTGGTATGCCAAGAGATGACCAGATTTTTCTCCTGACTCCCAAAAGGTCTGCGTCAGATGAAAAAGAGCATACTCAGTTTTTTTGGTAAAAGAATGTATTTATTTTATATCTGAGACCTGTGATTTCTGCCAGCAGGTCTGCCAGGGGCGTCCGAGACTCATATAGTCACTTTTTGAAGGCCTTCAGCTGCCATCGACATTCAGTCAGCTCCTTCTCCTTTATTTTATGTAAATGAAAAGTGTAGCTGTTGAATTAGCCCCATAAGAAGCCTTTTACAGCATCCCACCTAATTGCTGCTGAGGTACCTCCTTGCTTGTTGTCCAGGAGAAACCCTTTGATGTCCCCTCTCAGTCCAGTGCAAAATCACTCATCTTTGAGCATGGAGGTGTTAAGCCACCATCTGCCCCACTGGGTCTGTCCTATCGATGGGGGTAACCAGGTAAAACTCACCAGGGCATGGTCTGAGATTATGATAGATCTGATGTAGGCATCATGCACATGTGGGGTCCAGGCACCAGGAGTTAAACACATGTCTATCCTTGAAGAGGATTGGTGTGGAAGGGAGAAAAAAGGTGTAGTCCCTGCCTGTCAGATGGACTAATCTCCAGATGTTCACCAAATTCAGATCCCTCACCAAGGCCTGGAGAGCTACAGATGACGGGGAGGGCTGCCCACTGTGGGGTTTGCTTCTGTCTAAGAGGTCATCCATGATGGTGTTCATATCCCCCCCCCACTACCAACTAGCCTCTGTGTGTTTCTAGGAGGCGCTGTGAGAGAGATCTGTAAAAGGAGGCATCAGGGCTGTTTGGGTCACTTTTTGCCCATTAGAACACCTTGAACTATGGCAAATCTGCCTCCAGGATCAAAGATGATGTACAAGACTTGGAATGTAATGTTTTTATGCACCAGGATCACTGCTCCTCTACTATTAGTATTATAGGTGGAGCCAGACACCTGTGACACCCACCCTGTCTTAAGCTTAGAAATTTCCACTTGGCATAAATGGGTCTCCTGTAAAAAGACCACCCCCATACCCTCCTTCCTTAGAAAGTCTAGAACTTTCCTGCACTTCACTGGGGTGTGGATGCCTTTTACAGTCCAGCAAATCCACCTAATGCCTTGTTGTGTCATTATACAAGTTGATGGGTGGGCTAGGAGCATGGGTGAGGCAGTTTGACAAAAGGACTGCAGCATCTTCTAGATTATTGGGGCCTGGAAATCTTGCCCATAGAATGCACCCCCCTGGGTACTGTGGTAGGGTCCTACCCCTTCTGAGTGATGCCCCATAGATAAACAGTGAAAACAGTACTCCCCTGCTGGGGGTACTCAATGTACAGGATAACTGGTAACCATCAAGTGTTAATACAAAAAACAACATTTCCTGCCCCTGGACCAGGGGAATTCCCTGAATGTCAAAGGGTGGGTAAACTAAGAACAGTCTAGAAACCGACAAGTGAAATACCTTTTTATGACTAAGCACCAAGTAAAAACATACTGAGCAAAAATAATACAGTAACATCACCATTAACACGAACATTAACAACAACAAACCTTGTAGCCACCCTGGGGGTATCCTGAGCAAGCCTCGAATCAGCCCTCAGAGGCCGTGGGCATACTAGAACCATTAGCAAGCCTGATAACAATAACTGTCTCCAACTGTGACTTCTCTTCAAGCCTGCTATTTTAAGAAGGGAGTAAGAGGAATGGAGAGGGGGTTAAGGGAAGGGGAGGGTGAGCTAGGTGAAGCATCTTGGGTTGCCCACTCCAAGGAGTATATGAGCAGATCTGCCCTTCCGACCTCAAGGGGGGGGGCAGATAACAGGCTTGCCAACCACGGGGGGGGGGGTACTGAAACCAATACAGCCATTTTGCCTGTGGTGAGATGTACATGTGAGGAGCCAACCAGTGGCATGAGAGGGGAGGACCTCAGGGTTTGCACCAGATAGCTAAACATGCCCATGGTCAGCCAGAAGCCACACAATGGCTTCTCGGTCTTTAGTAAACCAGTGTGGCCAGCCTTCCGTTTTGTCATTACATACTGGCCAAAGTCCCTGAGCAGGTATTTCAGATGAGGTCCCCGTGGGTTCCCAGTAATGAAGGATTACCTTCCCTGGTTGGCATTCTAATGGTTATGAGGGTGGGGGAGATCTGTATCTTGCAAGGTGGTGTGAATGGAAGGTGTGAGGGGGAGGGAGGGCAGAGTCTGTCATCTGAGCCAGTAGCTTCGGTCATTCGCTCCAAACTATCTCCTTTCTTGAGACCGGACCACATAGGGTGCTTGTTTTCTTTGCTAGTGGGGTGGGGGGTGTAGGAGCCTACAGTAGCCTGTGCACCAGCCAGCACAGAAAAAGGAGGGTGGGGCAGTGGCAGAATAGGATCCATGCCTTCACAGCTTTGTGAGGGAGTTCTTGTTTGCATCTTGAAATGGGATGCACGGCCAGCACAGCTTACGTTGGAATTCTGTGACTGACACTGTATCAGTCCAGGGACACTTAGTCTTTCTGTGCCACAGTAATTGGACCATTGCTAGGAAGAAGCCCCCAGTCCATGTCATTGCCATGCAAGTCCTCCCTCAGGCTACACTGAGAGTCTCTAAGCCACTGGAACCAGCCAGGTATTCCAAGCTTTCTGCACACTCATTCCCCCAAACTAACCAAAGTGGTCAGCAAACCTACTGCAGCCCCACCAAACAATTTTTAAGCTGCTTCCCCCTGGAGCATATTCTTTCACCGAATTACTCTACCTCCTCTCCCCTCCTCACATTATTCTACCTTCCATGAGGTGAGGTGAGATGGGGGAAGGGGGGGGGAGACCCACACTTTCAGCCAAGGTTCAAGAAAGTATTACAGGAAAGATGGAAGTCAGTCAGACCATTCCCACAGCTGTGTCACGCTAGACCCACTGTAATAGAGCAGGCCCTCTAGCCACACAGCACCATGCCACACGAGGTCAGGTCAACCTAGTTTTATATTACTTGACTGAGTGTGTATTCCCACCCCATCCCCGCCTGTCAGCCACCACAATAACTATCCCCCAACCCCCAACCCCCAGTTCAGCACCCCTACACCATGTTGTGCACTGACTACCCTCCACAAATTCAGACATTTATACATGTGAGGAATTGGAGGCATGGAGCTAGGCGGTAAAGGCACTGGTGAAGTATAGGTGAGGAGAAGGAGAGGAGAGGAACAAGATGAAGGGGTGGATGGGCAAGAGTCACAGGTCACTAGTGTCTGGGGTACTTACACAAAACCATTACAAAGTTCAGCATTAGAGAGAGTGATAGGCTGGGGAGCCCAATCCTGCAACCTGCAAGTTTAAAAAGCTGACCTGGACATTGATGCCATTCAGGTCTCTCACCAGGGTGAGTTACTGGACAGGGAAGATTTTTTGGATGCCAAATCGGATCTCGGTCAGCCGGCCTGGACTCTTCTTGTAAAGAGTCCTGCAAGTCCTGTCCCACTGCTTCTGCCTAGGAGGTGATAATTTCTCCCTCTCCAAGGCCGCTTCATCCACAACAGGAGTCGGAGTCATGGGGATGTTGAGCCTGCTCTGTGTGCAGGTTCAAGTTTTGCCCTTGCCTGTTCGGTGCTGGCTCACTAAGCAAATCGGAACCTGTCTATGAGGCATCTCGGCTATGATTCCTGGGTGCCAAGCCTTTCAGTTTCTGGGGTGCAGCTTGCTTGCCCTTTCCATGCAGTTTCTGCTTTGATTTTGATGTCTCCCACTCCATGCTAGTACTGGGCTCTATTCCAGCCAAGGGGTGAATCTGTTGCTAGATCCTTGAGGCAATGGTCCCTGCAGTCGTACTCTGTCCTGAGTTTGCTGGGGGTGGTTGCCCTCTCTAGAGGGAGGTGCTCTATTTGGCCAGTGCTTAGCAATATAGTCTATAACTTCCTCTGGGGTTTCAAATGTGTTGTAAACCCTGTTCCAGTGGATTTGTAGCTTGGCAGGGTATAGGAGGCGATACTATACTTACAGATGAGAAGAAGTTGCACACAGGAATCGGCGGTGCTAGAGCTAAGTAGCCAACTTAAAGTTACAATACAAAAAGAATGCTCAGCACTCAAGGTCCAGTAATTTTCAAGCTTAGTGCAAGTTTTATTTGGCAAGGTGCCTATATTACACCCTATAGTGCCAGCGCTTCAACCCTTCTGTGGGTTTTCCTCAGAAGACCCACTGAAGGGTTGAAGCACTGGGGCTATAGGATGTAATCTAGGTACCTTGCCAAATAAAACTTTCACTAAGCTTGAAAACTACTGGACCATGAGTGCTGAGTGTTCCTTTTGTACTGATGCTGTAATTACACCTCCTGGAAGATTTTCCATGCGTCGGTGTAATCATTGCATTTGTTTGCTAGTTAAACAGAGTAATCACTGAATATGTAAATCCTATGACCCTGCCAGAGTAGGTGCCCCTGCTCCCTTACCAGATTCAGGATTCATTCTTTCTCAGGAAACCTCAAGAACTTTGTGATGACTAGTCTTGGCGGCCTCAATCCTTGGACTGCAGGGCGAAGGTATGGTGCACCCTCTCAATCTCTAAGGGCAGTCCCCACTAATAGTGCACTAGGTTAGGGCGTTTGGATTGAGGAAAGGTGGCTGGGTCTTTCCTTTCAGCTCCCTCCGGGAAACCCACAAAGTGGAGATTGTTTCTCTGGCTCCTGTTCTCAGCATTCTTTGTGCAGGTCCATAGGAGCTGCACCATTTGTTCCAACTCCTGGATTCATGGCTCATGGCCAGTGTCTTTTTCATCGATATATGCCAAGTAAGTTTCTGTATCCAGGGTATGGTGATGAATTACCTGCACCTTGTCTTCCAGGCTAGCCTCTGATGTGTACAGTAGCACTTTCAATTCAATGGTAGCTGATGGGACCTCTGTGCCCAGCTTTGTCATTGGTGCTGCCACCACCATTTTCTCTGTGAGGCACGGAACAGGTTACTTCAGTGTTGTATGTATTTCCCTATTTTACTCCTTAGTTTCATCGCAAAAATGGGTCATTTGTTCTAGGGGATGTTACGAAAAAGAAAGCACCGATGATCCTTGCAGGAGGCCCGCTGGAGACATTTTTTCCTGGGTGATAAACATGGGAGAGATCAGCACAGTAAAATCAGGCGTCCATCTTCTTTGGCTGTTTGTGCATGCACCACTCAGATCTGAGCATTTTTAAAGATGGATACAGACTGGGAACCATTATATTTAGTAAATCTATGGAGAGGAATACTATTTTACACTACACAAGTGGCCATCAAGATATTTTTTTCACAGTATACCTGCTGGACAAATGTTGAGAACAAAAAGAATATGTGGTACTAAAACTGACTATAGAAAACAGTCCAACATCATGACTGAAAGGTTTTTGGAAAGGGGTTATACACCTGATAGTATCAACAGAGGCCTGGAATGAGACAGAAATACAGACACAGAGAAGTGCTTCTAACTCCAAAAATAGGTCTAAAACAAATGGGCTGACTAGATGGACCTAACAGTCTCCTTCTGCCATCAACTTCTATGTTTCTATGTTTCTAACACACACTGATACAGAATATCCCATTACCTTCATCATGACATACTGCAATGATGTAAATAAAATTTCAGATATTATATGAAAACACTGGCAAATATTAAGGATCCAGCTTTTAGTAATACTCCCTATGAACATTTGAGAATTATGTATAGGAGAGGTAGAAATATTAAAAACATGATAGTACATAGTTTTTATAAGGCTCTGGCACCAAATGGTATGTGGCTACCTCCCCCTCCCAATGGCAATTACAGATGCACACACTGTGCTCATTGTAATAATACCAATGACTCTAAGGATTTTAAACATCCATGGGCATGCAAGAAATTCATAATTTCATCATTTATAAATTGTCCTACTGAATCAGTCATTTATTTGTTGACTTGCCCATGTGACCTTGGTTATGTTGGCCAAATGAAACGCCCCCTGAAGGTTAACTTCTGTGAACATGAGTCTGCCATAAGGAATAATGTTATGACAAACTTTATGACCAGACATTTTTTAGAGAGGAACCATGGACATTCAGCTAATTTAAAGTTTACTGCCATTGAACAGGTCACAATGGGTCCTCGTGGTGAAGACTTTTCATAAACATTATCACAGAGTGCATGTTTCTGGATTTACACTCTTCAAACTATGAGTCCATTTGATCTTAATGAGGATTTACCACTGAACTGTTTTTGATATTTCATTAGTTTATATGTGATTATTGTGACTTTTTTTAGCTTTTTCATTTTCTCTCCCTTTTTGTTTTCTCTTCCCCTTCTCTCTTTTGTTACTTCTTCCGTCCCCCTTTCCCCTCCCTCAACCCGCCTTCCTTCCATTTTAATTTTCTCTTTGTTTTCCCCATTTCCATTGTTGATAGATTATCATTGTGGTATGGTTTTATTATGTGAGACTTTTTAGTAATGTATTATTGTTATTTATATTTATACTATTTCATATGAACTTAAGGTGCTACATAATGTCATAATGTTCCGCTTGAGAACGAGTCCCTTGACAGCCCAGCATCACAGGAGCACATGAACATTCATGAGTTAGTGTATTTATGTTATCAGCCCTTGTGAGTCAATCAGCTGAGGAAGACGACTTTGCTGAGATTTCAGTACGTTTGCATCACCTTATTCATGCACATACACTGTCTGCAGGCTGACAGTTACTGCTGTAGAGCACCTAGTATGGTGTTGGCAAGTGCTTTGATTTAAGTTTAGTTGCCAAGTATCTTCACCATTTTCATTCTGCACTTTAAGCTCTGTTGTTTCTGTTGGCCTGTACTATTTTTGCTGCACAATACATGAGAGTATAACCATGCCAAGTAAGCCCACTGTCTATGTTTGCAAGCAATATTTATGGTGGCTGTAGCGTCCAGAGAGAAACACAGATTTTATGGGTACTATGGCTCTCACCCCCTGCAATTACTCCAATTTGTCATGCAGGGAAGTGTGACATGCTTATTACAGAGCTTTGCATCCTGGCTGCCTCCATGGTATATCAATGTGTATGTAAGGAAAAGTCTCTACCATGATGCAGGAGGGGTTGGAAAAATGGATCCTAGATCCTTTTAATCATGCCAGTTTTATGGTTCTCTACCACTATGCTATGTTAAAAAGTTTTCACTATTTCATTGCAAGTCTTTTTTTTTTTTTTTGTGGGATGTCGACAGGAAGCTCCAGCCCCTCCCTCGGAGGGACTCGTCCTCCGACCCAATAGTTGGGTCATCATAGCCCCTTTGAGCTCCCAAGTTTGCTGTTTTGCTCCTAGGCCCATGACCATGCAATTGGTGCAGTGACTGGCTCCACCTCTGCGGAGGCAGCCTAATGCCCTGGATGTGGGTCCTCCCCATTCTTGGCAGCTCGCCTTTGCTGACACCCAGCCACTGCTAGGTTTACAAGAACATATGAAGGCACAAGGCCCATCATGAATGTCCCCCACATTGATGGGTTAAATTACACCAGTGTATGCTTATTATAACAAGCATTTGTAAATGCCGAATGTTGTCTTTCTGGCATTGGCATTGGTAGTGCCGGAGTTAGAGACGCATAATAGGAATGGCAGTGAAGTATTGAAGTGACACCAACCCCACCTCCACCCTGTAGAGACCGACAGGTATTCGGGTGTGCCTTTGGTTGGTCAGCTATAATGCTCATGCCATTGTACCTCACCCTACCCTGTAGACACTGACAAGTGTTGTGGTGTGCTTTGGGGTCTTTGGGCGTTATATTTACCCCATTCCATAAGGAAATACACTGAGGTGGGTGAGTATAAAATCATGGGGTGAACTTTGTGGCCGAACAGTGAAGGCACACCACAATGCCTGTCATTGGCTGCAGGGTGAGGTTGGGGGTGGAATGCCATGAGCAATACAGCCAATGATCCCAAGTCACACCCCAATGCCTGTCAGTCTCTACAGGGTGGGGTGCTACAGATGGAAACCCTAACACCATAGGTGTGAGTTGATATTTTCACTCCAAATTTTCAGCATGGACTTTTTGTGAGCCCATCTCATGAAAAACGGCACAATCAGTTTGTTAGCAGAAAGGTGGTTTTGTACAGCGGGTATGCCATTTGGTGACACAGGGACGAAAACACATTTTGGGTAGGATGTGGAAAATGACAACTGTATTGTTCATGAGGAGGCATAAAAAAATGGCAAAGTTGAAAATCTGGAATGAAAATATGAAAAATTGGTGAAGTCATGAGCATGCATAGAAACTGTGCAACACACGTCCGTAACCCAATTATTTTGGGGAGTTTGTTAGCCACATTTTTAACATAGGAATTTTGGGACCTCCCCTCATGAACAGTGGTGCTGTGAGTTTGTTAATCTGCCCCAAAAGTTGATTTCCCACAGTGACCACGCCATTGTGTGCCACAGGTGCATTAACACATTTTGGGCAGGATGTGAAAAATGACAGCTATACTGTTCATAAGAAGGTGTGAAAAAATGCCAGTGTTGAAAATCTGGCATAGAAATATTGCAAATTTGAGAAGTTACAAGGGTGCGTGGAAACTGCGCAATGCACGCTCGTAACACAGTCATTTTGTGGACTTTTGGCACAAAATTTTCAACATAGGCATTTTAGGACTTCTGCTCATGAACAGTGTCACCGATATTTCCTCAAACTGTCCCAAAAACTGATTTCGCAGAGCAACCGCACTATTCTGCACCGGACATGCGAAAACACATTTTGGCCAGGATACGTAAAATGACAGCTGTACTGTTCATCAGGAGGTGTGGAAAAATGGCAATTTTGAAAATCTGGAGTGAAAATATTGCAAGCTCACGAAGTTATGAGCGTGTGTGGAAACAGCGCAATGCACACTCGTAAAACAGCCATTTTGGGGATTTTTTTCACCAAATTTGCAACATAGGCTTTTTGAGAGCTCTCCTCATGAACAGTGGCACTGTCATTTCATTACTCAGTCCCGAAAGGCGATTCCACGCAATGACCAAGAAATCACCTTTCGGGACCGAATAATGCCATGACAGTGAATGAATTCATGAGGAGGGGTCCCAATAACTCCATGTTGAAAAATTGGTGCAAAAATTCCAAAGAATGCCTGAGATATGCACCATATTTGAAAATACTCTATTTATGCAATTATACAGCTTACTGGCATTTCTTCAGTTCGCGGTCGGCTTTAAAGAGTGCAGACATGTTCCTGGTCCACCGAAGATCGTCGTGCTAGACTCCGGATGTAAGTATGGGGTGAGGGTGGAGTGTGGGGAGGCAGGGTGCGCAGACAGTGGGCGCGGGTTGTGGAGGGGTCAGGGAGACGGTGAGGGACCATTTCCTTTTTTCACAGGGTTGAAAGAAAAAAAAAACATTGTGGGGTGGTTTTTATTTTTCAGGGGATTTGTCACGCTGGGATGGGCTCCCAGCATGCCACCTAAGTGTTTTTGGGGGGTGCTGTAGCCGATGGGGATTGGGCACCCTGTTGGCACACAACGAAAGCGGAGGGGGGGGCAAGAGCCAAGGGTGATTGGGCACCCCCATTGGCACATAACAAATGGGGGGGTGCATTATGCTGATGGGGAGTGGGCTTCCCTGTCAGCACATACTTTGGGGCAGGGCATGCCGACAGGGGGATTGGGCAACCCCGAAGTTGGCATTATGGCAGGCATTGTTCTATCATGTAAAAATTTTTTTCTCACCAGGGAAAGCAGGTCCACTGCATATGATGTGCTTTGCTCGCATTGCAGTGGACCTTTCCTTAGATGTGCTTGCCACATAATGTATGCATGGTGTGGCGCTGGCATGCAGGCTTATTGGGGAATAAGGGATGCACCTACTGATGCGTGCCCTGCATTCGCACAACAGTGGCCGTGCCTCCAAATCTGCTACTATTGCAATATGTTGGCTGCGCATGCGCGAGCCAACATAAAAATAGTCATCTAGGGCTTTTTTGAAGGCATAAAAATCTTTGATATCAACAATGAAAAGTGCTAATTTATTCCATAATTTAGCTACTCTCACTAAGTAAAAATTCACTGGGTGCCAATCTATAGCACACTGCACAATCCCACCTCCTCCGAGGAAGGAGAGTTGTATATGGACACTGAATCTTTCCCCGCCCCAGCTAACCTCCGAGCAACCCGAGTCCATTCCCGAACGTGGGTCGTTGGCATAGCGCGAGGTGTGGCATCCAGTGCCTCAACTTTCAGTGCTACTGGGCTGGCTTAATCCATTGCAAGTTCATGAAATTATAAAATTGCCAAATCTTTCTTTCTTTCTTTCTTTCTTTCTTTCTTTCTTTCTTTCTTTCTTTCTTTCTTTCTTTCTTTCTTTTTCTTTCTTTCTTTCCTTCGTTCCTTCCTTCTCTGTCTGCCTCCCCTGTTTCTTCTTCTCTCTTTACAAAGAATAGGGTACATATTTATTTATTTAATTGTTAATAAATATTGTGTAGAAAAGTTCTTCTATCAGGGGGCTGAAACAGGAGTGGTCCTTCCATTATGGGGTATACATTGCTTACTTCCTGCCTCAGAAGCACATGGAGAGCCACCTTCATTTTTCAGTGCTGAACTGGCACATAATAGTCCTTATAGTAAGAGCTGCTGTTGGCTGACCAAGATCGGGAGCTCATGCCTGCAATAATGGATCACAGTGTTAAACTTAAAGTTCACTCCCCGATAGAAGCTAGTAGTGGGGATCCATGAGACAGCTGTGATGGAGCTGTTGTAAATGTGCTCTTGGATGTTGGCACTAGCCATGCCCAACCCTAACTACTGAGAAAAGGGTGCCAGATGAATCACGCACTGTCCATTCTCTTTATTGGCATGTCAAGCCACTGAGAAGATGGGCAGCAGCAACCACAAAGGACAGAAAGTTAGAAAAAAAGTAAAAATGCGCAATGGTCATGTTCACTACATATTTGTTTCCCTCTGGCCTCACAGTCCGGGGCAACAGGTCATAAGTTTGCCTGCATTGTGGGTAGCCAGCTGGGAGACTTTCAAAGCCTTAGGAAATGCCTTCCTCCAGCACCAACTAACCAGAGATTGCCTAGGGCAATAGGAAGCTAATAAGAAGGAGTATGTGACTTGTAGATCAGCTAGGCAAAGGACACAAAAATGTACCAATCAGAGAGCTCCTTTATCAGCCAGCTCATCAGAGAGAGAGAGAGAGAGAGAGAGAGACGGATATGCTTTCTTCAGGTAAGCCTCTAGATTGAGTTTCCGGAGAGCTACCTGTCTAGCACTCAGAAAGCAGTTTCAGAGCCAGCAGATTTAAATGCGTGCATGGGACTTCAGCTTTCAGAGGAGGTGTTGCCTTGACAAAATCTCATGTTCTGTGAGAGAAGCTAGCCAGCTTTTCTCACATCTTGCTGCAGGTATTTGTCCCTGTAGAGTGCCTAGTCACCATGGCCTTGTGTGACTGCCTGCTGTCAGGTACTTCAGATGAAGAAAAGGGCCCCCATGGGGTGAAAATACTGGAGGTGCATATGGTTTGCTACACCTTTACCCAAGCCTGCTTCAGAATCCATGTGAAAGACATACCACAATGACTGCAGCACAGCTGCTTCTTAGATGTACAGACCAGGGCCAAGTCCCAAGCCCTGCATCTTTTGTAGATAGTTTGAGACTTACAGTAGTTAGATTGGTAAGACCTGAGTGATCTTAGAAGTGCCCAGAGACAAGATACCTCTTTAGCTTTCAGAATCTTTTTAGTGGGATTTCTACTTGCTTCTATCATAACTGAGCATGGCAGTGGAATTCGGTGCCAAAAAGTGTAAAATCATGCACCTAGGGCACAGGAACCCAATAACTGAGTGTAGGATTGGGGGAGGTGCTGTCAGTCTCTAAGCAGGGCAGAGATCTTGGGTTATCATATCTGATTACCTCAAAGTGGCATGGCAGTGTGGCAAAGCAGTGGTTAGGATCAGTGGGATGCTGGGATGCAAAGGGAGAGATATATTCAGCAGGAGAGTCAAGGTGGTGTTGCCACTGTATCGCTTGCTGATGAGACCCCACCTGGAGTATTGTGTCCAGTTCTGGAGACCACACATCAGAAAGGACATAGATGGGGTGGAAGCAGTCCAGAGAAGGGCAAGTGGAATGGTGCTGGGATTGCACCAAAAGCCCTATAAAGAAAGACTTAGCAACCTCAACATGTACACCCTGGAAGACAAGAGAGCGGGAGGGGACATGATAGAGACCTACAAGTACCTAACATGGGGGTGAACAGGGTGCAGAAGAGGAGTCTCTTTCAAATTAGGAAGCACACCAGAACCAGAGGGCATGTGATGAAGCTAGTGGGAGAGGTTTAGAGGATGAGAGGTAGCACCACTTCACTGAAAGAGTGCTGGATGCCTGGAATAGACTGGCAAAGGAAATGGTGGAGGTGAAAACAGTAGATGGCTTCAAGCATGCATGGGATAGACATGGGGGATATTAAGAAATAGGCAGAGAAGAGGGAGGGTTGCTGGAGATGAGGTAGGATCGGCAGAGACAAACTAGCCAGGGTCAATCTGGGCAGACAATGTGGGACAAGTGGTCCGTTTCTGTTGATGGAGTCTATGTTTCTATGTTATTTAGTACCCATGACACTCAGCAGATATCTCGATTGGTACCAGACCACTCTCAACCTTCAGGCTAGACTCTGGGACCTCCCATAAAGGACTTTAAGATACCTGGCAAATGAAAAGGAGGGGGTTGTTCAGGACTGCATAAGTGGGGCCATGTTTGGGGATTACTGATTGAAGGGTGATGGGTCAGACCTTATGAATTTTAAATATTTCTTGATCATCTCTGTTCCCTTTTCCAGATCTCTGTTCCTGTTTTCCAGTTTCCTGCAATAAACCTAATTCCTGTTTGCATTGTTTGTCTGTGTCCAACTGCATTACTGTGTTGAAGTGCATATGGTATTTACATACAGTTACTATATACCTGTTACGGGTGGGGGTTAGTTGTATTATCATTATTTTTCTGTGCAGAGGACCATGGTACCTTGTCTGAAGGATCCCATCAGGTGGCCGCACCAGCACCACGTCATTTTGATACGAAACTGATGCCAGAACCATCTGTCCTATGGTATAAATGCACCAGCCATACATAACCTCCACTTGACTTTTCTCACACTGGGAGGCAGACAGTATCTCTCTCTCTCTCTCTCTCTCTCTCTCTCTCTCTCTTTCTTTTCCTTTAGCTCTCTCTGTGTCTGTTTGTCTGTCTAGTGGTATCTACCAAGACTGTTCACTGTAACCTGTAGTATATTGTGATATCCCAGTAATAATGCACAAAAAAGTGTGACGAATGCTATAAGAATGATTTGCTAAAACCATACCTTTCTAGATGTACAGTAGCTGAAGTTAATTTTAGTAGTTAGCCAAAGTAATGCATCAAGCATCTGTTTTTATCCAACACAAATGGAATTTATCAGTCTTGTCCCACACAAAATTGTAATGTCACATGGTACTGAGCTTAATCCTAGTGGACTGCACTCAATATATTGTTTTATATTACTATTTTGCATTATTAGTCTCCATACCCTTCACCCTGGAAGAATTTATGCAACTCAGGTCTTGGAGAAATGGCCAGCCGTAACGTTTATTAAATAATGTACACAATGTTGGAGGGGCATGTGAAGCTGGGAGATCTTGTCACTCACCTTGAGCCTCCACAACCCTTCCAATTTAGGGTCTTAACCCTTCTGCAGATGAGAAAATGCTGTACCTCTCTAAGTTGGTACACAAACCTAAGGAGTGGGGAAATCATGTGCCTGCATGGCAAGTGAGGACTCCCTTCTGTTGACACCACTCCTACAAGCAAGCCCAATGAGGTAGGACCGCAGTCTCCACAAATGGTGACCAGGTCTTATAACCCCACAGACCTCCTGCTGACCAGAGAAGAAAAATCTTTTTGGAAGAATTCAACTCATTCCTCTTGTATCATCACTCTGAGAGACTCCCAAGTTACCATGCTATAATAACTGCAACAGTGTGTTAACAAGGCAATCCCTATTCTTGGTTAAACCCCTTTAGAGGAGGCATGGATGTACATAAAGTAAAAACACTTGAGACCTCCATTGACCCAGGGCTTGGAATTGCCCATCCAAGAGCCCCTGGGTTCTGGTGGTTGTTGTCAGCCCGGTCCTCAAGGATTGGGTATTATACTCCTTGGCCTATAACCCAGCCCACTGGACTGCCAGTCTCAAAATGTACCTAAATTAATAGGTCATAACTGGCTTGCCATCTGCATGCCACAGGAAAACCACCCCCTTAGGTGACCAAAGGGCCATGTAGTCTGCCACTATGGTCTTTATATCCCATGCTGGCCCAGCAGGGGCCTTTATGATGCACCAACAGTCAATGCCACCTGATCAGTCTTTGATCTTGTGGAGCAGGACATAGACTCCCTCCAATGTCACCGTCACATCTGTGTACTGAGACCTTTTGGCCTCAACTCCAAGATGGCATAAAAAATGCTTTGAGCTAGCGTACGATAAAAATATAATTTATTGAAGACAAGAGTAGCGCCCCCTCACACAAAGCATCTACATTACGTGTCTCACTTGACCCTTTATCAAGACATCACAACCAAATTATCCATTCCCTTAAATAGCCCCATAACACACATGTAATATTTAAATATATTACACTCATTTATATTTTAAAAAAACATTATCAATCACAATAGCAATGAATTTCAAATAGCACCATTACTACCTAAAAAATGCTAACTATTATGTACAGTGCAACACATCCAGCATGGGAAACAGTAACTATGGACAGCATAATTCATTAAATAAGCACAGACAATATTAAATATACAGTACTTAAAGTGCAACAATACATTAAAACATCAGTTTACCATTTTCTTTAACGTCTCCTTTTCAAAAAGGGGCAAGTTGAAAATGGCCATTCAAGCAAGATATTTTCCTGCATTTAATCTAAGTTGCCAATATGTTTCTTGACACATAAGTGCATTATTTTGATCCCGCCCTTCTCCCCACAGTAGCGTTGTGCGAAATTGAAATATTTCACCTGGCAAAATTTTTCACGTAATTCCGCAATTACACAAAATGTTTCGCCTATGCGAAACTAAATTTCACCTGTTTTCTTGATTTCGCATAACAGCAAAATTTTGCTTACCACGACAATTTCACCCATTGATGATCCAAATTTCACCTTGTGGCGGAATTTTGCTGGTGAGACTTTTGATTTCGTCTGCGACATTTTGGTATAAAGGCAAAATTTGCAATGCATTGTGGGTAAATAGGTCAAAGGTCATGTGTAGCTTGTTTCCAGGGCATTCTGCTGCATGTTGAGTAAGAGAGCAGTGTGTTGTGGTACATCAGAGCCAATAAAGCCTTTGAAAACGTAGCTAAAACTTGTTTTTGAGAGCTAATTGCTGCAAAACATAATGTTTTTTTCCTAGTGCTGCTGTGCTGGTAGTGCCTGGTACTAGGGAACATTTTCTAATTTTGTGAATTTTTGTATACGTAGTTTGAATTAATTTTACTTTTCTCTCTGTCTTTGAAAGAGTTGTGTGGGGTAGAGTAGGAGTGTAACGCAGTGTAGACTATTTCTAGCCAAGCAGATTGGTATTTACTCACAATTATGAGTTATTTATTTACTGTTATTTCTTATTAATTTTGTTATATCTTGCAATTTATTTTCTCTAAAAAGTTTCTCTGTTCTGTTTGAGAGAGTTCCTTCCACTGTTAGCTGCGTTATATATGCCATTCTTTTTTTTTTTTTATTTTGTTATACTTTTTCTCCCTAGGGGCCACCAGTCTGCCTTACCTCTACATGTCTGGCATCCTCTGGGTATTCAGGCCGCCATCTCCTGGGACTGCTCTCTGGCTCCACATTTGGGCCCGCAGCTACCCCCGCGGCTTACCCCCCATGGTGGGGTGGAGGGGAGCTCTCCCCCTAGCACAACCCCCCAGATCAGGATCCAGTAATGCCACGCACCCTCAGTGCCAATCGAGTCCTCTCTGGAGACGGCCATCATGCTGCCGCGACTAGTGCCCCTTATTTTTCCACTTTTTCTCCCCAACAGTTGAGGCGTACAATGATGCCTAAGCCCCAAGCGTCTGCCCCAGCACGTTCCCTCCATGTCCTGCCAGTGCTCTACAGCCACCCCCCGGCCACCGCCAGAGGCCACTAGAGCACTGATAGAAACCCACCCCTCCCTGGAGAAGGAGAGCAGTCCATGGATGCTCCATCTTCTCCTCTCCTGCTTACCCCCGACAAACCAGGCTCGTTCCCAAACCAGGGTCACCAGCGTAGCATGAAGTGTGGTGTCCAGCGCCTCAACCCTCAGCGCCACCGGGCTGACATATATACCATTCTTTTAGTTGTGAATTGATTTTGAATTCTAAAGTTTTAGGCACACAGAGCTGATCTTTTCTTTTATTTTTTGTGGCTAGTTCTGTTAGCTGGAGTGTTAACTTGTGCGTTACTAAAACTGTGAAAATCAACAGTTGTAAAATATTTCTACTTGATTACTTGAACTTGCCTATTACAGTCACACTGCATTGTTGAATTGTTCCCCTGTATGTTATTGCTGGAGCTTGACTCTGCACACTGTGCGGTGTTCCTGTTTTAGTTAACTTACATACATTACCCTTTCTCTGTTATAGCATTGTTTATGTCTCACCTGATGCGAGCATTATAAAACAGTATATATTAAAATAGTCATTTTCAAGAGATTTCTTCTTGATCCCTCCCATCCAGACCACTAACATACTGTGTGGTACTAATTTCCTTTCTTGCTGTTTTATGTTTGTCTCTGCCCACATATAAAAAACAAATTGTGGTACTGATTAACATAACACATTACAGTACTTTATTTGTCCAGAGAGACACAGGTGATCTATATTTAAAGTGTGCCTCTTGTGCCCTTTTTCCTTGTGTGTGTTTCTTTAATTCCTTCCTTTTTGGGGAAAAACGTTACCTTTTTGTTTTTTACCACACCAGGCTGCCTACCATATATGGTATTAGTTCTACTGTAAGTGCTGGTACCCATCCTGATTGTTTTTGGACTTTTAAGGCAGCCAGTACTGTAGGTGTGTGATGTCATCATTCACATCTGAGGTGTTATTCACACAGTTAGTAGGAATACATCCTTACTTCAAATACTCCCAGAGCAAGGCAAAGCTTTGAAGCAGCAGTCAGCAAAAATGCCTGGTAAGAAGCGGCCAAGTACAGGGGGGGAAACATGGCAGGGGGGATGTGGGAGCTAAGAAGTATACTGAAAAAAGTGCAATTTCAGTTCCACTTCCCCAATAGCAGTGAAAGCACCGGTATGTCTGCATCACTGTCTTCAAGTTCTGATGTGGGCCCAGGTGGTGTGGCAGGAACCAGCAAAGGAGTTGGTGGCCCAACTGGGTCAGGCATATCTGTGTCTTACTTTTTTAAAGCTCAAACCATTGCAGCTATGCTAGTGGGGGATGCTGACAGTGAGAAGAAGGAAGGCATTGACACCAGCACAGGAACAGGGGTCCAGGACTCGGAGGAGGGTGATAATAAGTCTGTTAGTGTGACTGTCCATGTTCCTGCAGGAGTTGGTGATGATAGTGTTCAACAAGAGTCTGATAGCCCTGGAGATAAGGATAGTTAGCCCCCTGAATTAGTAGTAGAGAAAGAAAAAGGTGCCGTCCTCCAAGAAGACAGTGATAGAGGGGAGGAGGAGGAGGAGGAAGACAAGGACATCATCGCTATTGGTGATGATGATGATGATGACTGGGATGATCCCACATGGGAGCCTGAGTTAAAAAAGGTCAAGGGTGAAGTAGGCCATTTACATGTACAACCTGTGGTGGGTCAGTCTGTCACCAAACCTATAAGCACACCTCCAAGCAGTCAAGTAACCACCCTTCCCAAAAGTAGTCTTATGGAAGTCATGTTAGCAGCTCAAAAAATACACACTTCCAAACTTGTTTTTGAATCATCCCAGTCCCAGAAGCTTCTGAAGTCCAGAGGTCAAAAGTCCCTAGTTTGGGACTTTCAAGTGCTAGATCCTGCTGATGAGACCAGAGCAATATGCCAACTTTGTCTAGCCCATGTTACTCGAGGGAAAAAGGGAAGCCACACAGGCACTGGTGGCCAACACGCCCACCTGAAAAACAAACACCCACTGAGATGGCATCAACACCAGAAGGATGTCAGAGCTGTTGGTAGCAAGGTGCATGTAGTAGAGCAAGAACATGAGGAGGGAGGGCAGAGTGGGTCGGTGGTGGAGAGGAGAGTGAGCAATCCTTTGCTCTCTCTAGCAGTGGGCATAGCACTGGCAGTGTTGAGTCCCAGTCCCACGAGTCTTAAAAGTACACCACCCCCACCCCCACAAGCAACCAAAATAACTGGTTTCATGCAGCCTCTGCTGCCTGGCCAAGAGTTGATTGTTAATCTTAAAAGAAAATCATTGCTGACACAAGTACAATGTTCTGGTAGGACAGCCCCAAAGATGCAGCCCACTCTGAAGACCATCCTTGAGTGGCAGACAAAGTACCCACCCAATGATGCTGCTGCACAAGAGTTAAATGCTGCCACTGCCAAAATGCTGGCCATTGATCTATTGCCATTCTCATTCCTAGAGAATGCTGGCTTCCTCAGGTTGATGACCCGTGCCTGTCCCAAATGGCAAGTTCCATCGCGAACCTATTTTAATTAGCGTGCCATGCCAGAGCTGAACAGTAGAGTTGCTGATTACATTAGACATGCATTGAAGCATAGTGCATCACACTATATTCATCTTAGCATGGATATGTAGACCAGTGGACAAATAGCAGCAAGCTCAAATCTGTGCATAACAGCACACTGGGCACAGTTTCCTGGTGCTGTACTTGATTTTGGGTATGGCAAAACATGCGTGAAGCAAAATTGTGGTGGTAGCAACACACCTGGTGTTTGGCAGCATGCAACCCTGACTATGACAAGTGTCACAGGTTCACACATGGCTATGAAAATGCTTAATGTTCTGCTAGACGAGATTGATGGGTAGCTACACACACAGTCACTCATAGCAGGATTCATCACAAGTGATAATGGCTCCAATGTAGTGAAGTGCATTAGCAATGGTGGTTTTTTTTCAGAGTGCCCTGCCTGGCACACTACCTTAATCTTGTTGTTCAGCAGTTTCTCAACCATGTGGACATTAAGGAAACAGTTACTGTTGCCCATTGCATCTGTGTCCCCTTTGCCCATTCTGCAAAGGCCTATGACCATCTACGTGAGCTACAGCGCAGTAACAATCTGCCTCAGCACTGGATGAAGCTTGATGTTGTGACCAGGTGGAACTCCACACTGTACATGCTTGACCGGCTGTATGAACAGTATAAGCCTGTGTCAGAATACCTGCTGCTGCACACCACCCATGACAGTGCTGGAGTGTCCATTGCTCTAACAACAGAGCAGTGGCACCAAATTGATGGGCTAATATGCATTCTCCTTCCATTCAAGCATGCTACACAGGCAATGAGTGGGGACACTGCTTGCATAAGTCAGTCCATACCTCTCATACATGTGCTGAGGCAGACACTAGTGAATGTGCGACACCAGACAGAGGCAAGTGGGGATCATGGCACTTGTGAGCTAACGGATCATATGCTCCATGTGCTGGACACAAATACCCATGTATCTGGCATTTTACAGTCAGCTGAGTTTGCAATCGCCACCATGCTGGATCCGTGGTACAAACATGGCCTGCCCTCTATACTGTAATTGAAGGAGGTCATCAGCAAGTACAGCAGTTGACAGAGAACCTCATTAGATTGGTAGATGCTGCACAAATGAAAAATGCACGCACTGCATCAAAAACAGGTGTTGCTACCACCACCAGCGGCGCACAGGGAACCCAATCAGAGAAAATGGGCAAGGCACAGCAGAAAACAGCAAGCAATCCCATTTGAGATGTTCTCTTTCAGGTGGGAGTGGAAGACATGGAGGAAAAGGAGGAGGAGACAGATGAGGCAGCTGGACTCCGGGCAGCAGAACGAATGGTGGAGGCCTACATGGGGGACCCAAAGCACCTTGCCATTAATGACAAGTCACTGCTGTACTGGAGCAGTAAAATGACTGAATGGGCAGCACTAACATCGGTTGCTATGAAATATCTGAGCTGCCCACCATCCAGTGTCACTGTGGAACTAGTGTTGTTGGGTCTATGTGATAACAGTGAACGCCTAAAGGCGATCACCGTTATCGCTCAACCAGAGTGCCAAAAACATTTTCGGTACTCTGACAACTCTGGCGCATCAAGACAATGGCACTAGGACAGTTTTTCCCCGCACCCCTCTGTAAGGATTCTCAACTCCAGGAGGTGCATGTCGGAGTGCGTAATAAAAAATTAAGGTCCGGGCTGGGCGCAATAAAATCGCACCAGTGCCCAGACCAGAACTCGGTAACTCATCCATCCCAACAACTAGCGAACCCCCAATGCCACAATACAGCTTGGTCAGCTACCGCAGTGCCACCCCCTACAGCCTCTCCGCCCCCTCCCAGCCCACGCTGACAGTGCTTGCTCCCACCCCGCGGCGCATATACGCATAGTGACATCCTGTCTCCCAGTTCACCCACAGCCTCATCTGGTTGCCCTACCCTCCCATCACTGTGAGGGATTGCACCAGGAAGGAGTCACCATTACGGATGGCACCCTTTCTCATGCGCCTACCTCGTGGGTTACCAGTGTTTAGTGCGGCTGGGGCAATTGTGAGTGACCGTAGGACCACTTTGCCACCCAAGAATGTGTCCATGCTAACATTCATCAAAATGAATGAGAGGCACATTCCACACAACACAGTGATATCAGTGGTGTTGCTACAGGAACTGTGTCTCGGTGATGAGGAGGATGACAATCCCTTGAGTAAGGCAGCCACCGGCAGCGAGGTGGATGAGGCAGCAGTGTTGAGAAAATTCCCACCTGATTAGAACTCCAGTCTTGAAGACAGTGACGGATGCTTCTTGGATGATGGATGATGTGGAATAGGAAGTTGAAAAAGGCTGAGTTTACTCCAAGGCACCCCTCCCTCTTCCAACAACAACTTTCAACTCAGTATGGTTGCTGGGGTGTGTATGTTATACCTTATTTCTAACTATGTACCACTGGATTGGTTATGGAAACGTGTTGCTATATGCTGCAGCCTGCAGTGTGTATATGTTTCATGTCATCACCCTTTGCCATAACCCGTTGATTGGTCACCTCACCACCTCCACCAGTCCCCCAAGGCCACAAGCCTATATAAAGCAGCAGCAATGTAATTACCATAACCATAAATATTTTGTAAATGTATGATTAATGTTTTTCTTCAAAAAAACATATTACTTTTCATGTTGACTGTATCAACACATTATCATCTTACAGCAAGATATGTTGTCTTGATGTCCTTAAAAGTGCCCAGGATGGCAAATTCCACACTGCCCCACCGCCCCCTCTCATCACCTGATCTCACCTGACACACCCATGCACTCCATGTGACTGAAAAAAAAATGTTTCTGCCACTTAGTATTGGTGACATGTACAAGAACCATGACTCCTAGACAAGTGTACAAGTAGCATATGAATGTAACATGCTATTTCAACAGCTGACACCAAGTTGAACACATTTTGAAAAATGGTGAATGGTGGCCATCTTTAAGATGCGAGTCAATAATTACAAAAGTAATCATGAAGAGGCTTAACAACTTACAACATCAAATCCCCCCAAAAGGTTACTTCTACAGTACCAGGTTAAGGTACACCAAAATCACAATGGTTCCTGGGGGAGGGAGGGGGAGGGCAGGGTGAGTGTCCTGCTATCCTCACTTTTGAATGGATTCAAAATGTTCATGATTATTGCAGCTATGCAGTCTCCATTGAGTAGACAAGAGATTAACCCCCTCCACCTAATTATTTATTAAACACCATATCAACCATTTGTGTTCGCATATAGTTCCTCCCTGTAAGTGGGTGGCAGTGCTGATTACTCATTAACGGTAATGGTATGGACACCAGTCCAGTGGTCAACATCGCAGTTCAAGCAACACCCCTGTCTTCCAACAACACAACACAGCTCCTGCTCCTGCATGTCCGGGATTGATCATGTAGCCATCAAGATACGACATACTGAAACCTCAACAGCGGAAAATGACCTAAGCAAGAGCAAAGATAAGAAACATGGTTGATACTAATCAATCTGCATACCTGCTTTTACCTAACAAGTTGGAAGAAGAAGCAGAGAAAAAAATGTATACTTACCATACCCCGTGATGTGATGTCATTCAACTGAGGACATTCCCCACAGGAACATGCTGTGTGGTGCACATGATTCCAATCCAGACAAGGTCCAACAAACCACAGTAGCACTAGCAGGCATTCCCCTTCTCCTATCAGCACTGCGTACCTTAACATAAGAAAAAAATTAAGAACAAATTTTGGTGATTTTGTTGAAAATTCCCCCACCACCACCACCCGTGAGTCTGACCATCCACCCCTCCCCACCCCAGAGAACCATAAAAATTATGACATACACAGTACTTACCTCAAGGACTGTGAAAGTGGAACCATTGCGCAAGGGCGCAATTAAATAACTCCCCCAGACCTGATTCTGCAGCCAGCAGTAGCTGCAGCAGGATGGCAAAATACTTAACTTTGCTTGAATTCCTGATTTCCAAAAAAGCAAAAAATAACACAATTACTGTCAAGCTCAGACAATCATATGGCAGTAGCAGACATACCACACTTGTATGAAAATTCCAATACTTACCATCTGCGTTGGGAAATTGGGAAGATCCATACATCTGACATCTGCCTCCCTCACGGCCCCGCATGATGATGTTATCCACAACTCACTGAACAATAATATAAGAGCAGTACAAGCATATTAGAACTCAAGATGCCATAATACCAACCCACCAACACCTTAACCTTGCACAGGAAAAACAATGAAGACAGATACTTACATGTTCATCAGCAGCAGTATGGACTGTGTGAGGATAATCCACCAGGCATCAACCATCCAGAACAGCAGTTCTTCTTGCGGCACCTTGGAAAGTAGTAGTCATAGACAGCAGCAGGCAGCAAGCTACTGTGCCCCAAAAGTTTATTCACTACCCCACCGCCAGGCAAGGTACTACCACAGAGACAATCAGCCAGTACAGCTAGACAATCAGTATAGCAACACAGGGGTAGGGGAATGATACTTCTGCATTTCTATGTCAATTGAAACACAGCAGCAACAGCAGGAAATAACTGAAAGTAGCAGCAGCATTTTGCAGGAGGAATTCATTTTCTCTGCATGTTGGCTCCCCTTTTCAGGTCCCTGAGGTAGTGGGGCACCATAAAACATCAGGACTGACAGCACATTTCAGTCTCAATTTGATGTCACATTTTTGGGTAAACATTTCTGGACTTGTGGGCCCTGTTTGGCACCAACAGCAGTGAGTTTCATGCAGAAATATTGTGTAAACAAGCCCTAAAACAGCTACAGTACTTAATGTCTGGGTTGGGGGCACCCTAAAACATAATGGCTGAGACCAGATTCCACTTCCAATTTAATGTACCATTTTTTCTGCAACATTTCTGGACATCCACTGCCTGTGCTGCAGTGGCAGAAACAAGATAGAGCCTAAAGACAATTGTAAACGGCCGCCAAAACAGAATTTTAATGTCTGGTTGCTGGTGGGGCACCATAAAACATCAGGACTGACAGCGAATTTCAGTCTCAATTTGATGTCACATTTTTTGGGAAGCATTTCATTACCTGAGGGCCCTGTTTTACATGAGCAGAGCCAAGATTCACTCTCACATAGTTTTGGAAAATATGTTTATTCATAGTAAAGTGCTATACTTGACATTTGTGGATAGGATAGAAGGAGCAAGGAGGAAACATATAATGGAAAATGGAGTAAGATAAAAGTAGGAAGGTACACAATTTATGGGCATGGTACTACAAGTACAACAGGGGGATGGGAAGACAGGAACTGGGGACCTGCATGGTCAGGAGGAGGACAAACTTACTCATATTCATATATGAAATGGGATGGGAAATGGAGGGAGCATAAACCAACTGGAAAAGATAAAATAAACAAGAGGATATAGATTGGAAGACAAAAAGGACTGAAACAAATGAAAGGATATAGAAGAAGAGGACAGAATACATATATATATATATATATTATATACATAGATATATATATATATATATATATATTATATATATTGATTTTTGTTATTTATACAGGGTACAGATGAGGGAAGAGTGACAGTAACAAAGCAAGAACAAGATAAAGAAAAGAAACAAAAAGGTTGTTGCCAGTGCAGCACTGGCTGGTCTGGAGGCTGACCATTATACTGCACTGGCACCAGGTACACTTTCTGACATGCCACCACCATGCAGCTCCTTCAGAAGCTCGAACATTTTGTCTTGCTCCTGAAGGAGTTTCCTGAGTTCCCCCCCGACCTCCTCTCGGAAATCATTGAACTCACTATGCAGAGCTCCAACCTCTCTGAGCAGTGCTCTCAGGTCATCACTCACTGCTGCTGGTGCTGGCGCTGGGGCGGCTGCACGCTCTGCTGGGTCCCCACCATGAACCTGGTGACGCATCTGTCTCAGGGGTGAGGGTTATGGGGGCTCTGTATCTGCCTCCTCCTGCTGCTGCTGCTGCTGCTGCTGCTGCCTTCTGCTGCAGCACCTATGCCCACCACTGGCCCCTGCCTCTTGCTGGCCCCCTTCACCTTCTATTACCAACTCAGCAGCACCCTGGGCCCTTCTACCTGCTGCAACCTCTTTTTGTTTTCAAGCCAATCTGCAGCATGGTGGTGCTGCAGATGGCTCCTTTGGCCACCGGTCCCAAAATGACCCCTGGTCTTGCCCCTTCTCACTGATCTGCCACACAAGGTGCAGATCATGATGGAGCTGTCATTTAAGTTTTTCCTGAAAAGAAACCACACAGCAGATGACCCAATCTGTGGGGGGGGGGCGCAACAGCTGATGTCCCAGGGCCAGTGGGTACATCATGCTCCTGCACAGAGGAGGCGGGGGGCTCATGCTCCAGCTGGGGGAGGTGGCATCTGGAGGTGTCTGCTGCTGCTGCTGCTGCTGCCTGGGGGTGGGGGCCACAGGAGGATCCTGCTGCTGCTGCTGCTGGGATGGGGCAAGGGGCTTATGCTGCTGTCCAGGGGGGCACAGACATAAAAGCCCACCTATTAATATGGATACTGGGGCAGGGTGGTCCAGCTGCCTTCTTCTCATTCCCACTAGTCTCCATAATTTTTCTCTCTATCTCCTTCTCCTCCCCTCCCCTAAAAAAAAAGAAGAAAAGAAAGGGGAGTTTGGCACACACACACACATACAGACACATACACACCACAAAAGATAAATAACTATAACAAGCATTTGTCAATGCCGAACGTTCGCTTGCAGGTATTTGCTGTGGTGTTCGGCATGTATGGTGCTTTACCCTAATGCCCTGTGCGATTGCTGGTATTTGCACAATAAATTGTCAGCATGATCTTTTTGTTACCCCCATTGTGCGCTACATAGGCGGAAACACGTTTTGGGTGAGATGTGAAAAATGACAGCTGTACTGCTAATAAGGAAGTGTGGTAAAATGCCAATGTTGAAAATCTGGAGTGGAAATATTGAAAATTCACAAACCTATGAGTGTGCGTGGGAACTGTGCAACGCACGCTCGTAAAACAGTCATTTTTAGGAATTTTTCACCAAATTTTCAACATTGCCATTTTAAAACCTGTGCTAATGAACAGTGTCACTGTGATTTTCTTACTGTGTCCCATACATTGATTTTGCACACCGACTGCGCCATTGTGCACTACATGGGGAAAAGACATTTTGGGCAGGATGTGAAAAATGACAGCTGTACTGCTCATAAGGAGGTGTGGTAAAATGGCAATGTTGAAAATCTGGAGTGAAAATATTGGAAATTTGCAAACTTACGAGCGTGCGTAGGAACTGCACAAAGCACGCTCGTAAAATAGTTATTTGTAGAATTTTTTTTCCAAATTTTCAACATAGCCATTTTAAGATCTCTGCTCATGAACAGTGACACTGTGATTTTCTTAATGTGTCCCATACACTGAGTTCGCACACCAACTGTGCCATTGTGCACTACATGGGCGGAAACACGTTTTGGGCAAGATATGAAAAATGACAGCTACAGTGCTCATAAGAAGGTGTGGTAAAATGGCAATGTTGAAAATCTGGAGTGAAAATATTGAAAGTTCGCAAACTTACGAGCGTGCGTAGGAACTGCGCAATGCAGACTCATAAAACAGTCATTTTTAGAAATTTTTTCACCAAATTTTCAGCACAGCCATTTTAAGACCTCTGCTCATGATCAGTGTCACTGTGATTTTCTTAATGTGTCCCATACATTGAGTTAGCACACCGACTGCACTATTGTGCGCTACATGGGCAGAAACACATTTTGGGCAGGATGTGAAAAATGACAACTATGTTGCTCATGAGGAGGTGTGGTAAAATGGCAATGTTGAAAATCTGGAGTGAAAATATTGAAAATTCGCGAACGTACGAGCATGCATAGGAACTGCTGCTGTACTGCACACATAAAACAGTCATTTTTAGGAATTTTTTCACCAAATTTTCAACATAGCCATTTTAAGGCCTCTGCTCATGAACAGTGTCACTGTGATTTTCTTAATGTGTTCCATACATTGATTTCGCACACCGACTGCACCATTGTGCACTACATGGGTGGAAACACGTTTTGGGTGAGATGTGAAAAATGACAGCTGTACAGCTCATAAGAAGGTGTGATAAAAAGGCAATGTTGAAAATCTGGAGTGAAAATATTGAAAATTCGCGAACTTACGACCCTGCGTAGGAACTGCACAATGCACGCTCGTAAAACAGTCATTTTTTGGAATTTTTGCACCAAATTCTCAACATGGGGTTTTTGGGACCCCTTCTCATGAATGATGTCACTGTCATGGTGTTATTCGAGGCCGAAGGGTGATTTCACGAAGTGACTGCGCAGTGCCTGTGAAATCATCCTTTGGGCCCGAATAACGCCATGACAGTGACATCATTCATGAGAAGGGGTCCCAAAAACCCCATGTTGAAAATTTGGTGCAAAAATTCCAAAAAATGACTGAGATATGCAATAAAGTTGAAACCCCCTATGTAGCCCATTATACAGCTTACCAGCATTTCCTCAGTTCGTAGTCGGCTTTGAAGAGTGCAGACGTGTTCCTGGTCCACCGAATCGTCGCGCGGAGGTAAGTATGGGGTGTGGGGGTGTGGGGAGGCTGGAGTGCGCAGTGGGTGGATGTGGGTTGTGGGGGTTGGGAGGCGTGCAGCGGGACCATTTTGTTTTACAGGAAAAAAAAGATGATGAGGGGCGTTTGCCACGCTGGGTGGGCTCCCAGTGTGGCAGAAATGATGTGGGAGGGCCGAGGCCGGCGGGGGTTGGCACCGTCGGCAAAAACTGCATGGGGGGGCCCAAGGGCCGACAGGGAGATTGGGCACTCCGTCAAGCAAAACAAACAAATGGTTTCCACGCTGGGGTGGGCTCCCAGCATGGCGGCAGGATGGCATGGGGGGCGTGGAGCCGACGAGGGTTGGGCACCCCGTGAGCAAAACAAACAACTTTTGCCATGCTGGGGTGGGCTCCCAGAGTGGCAGGAAAGCTTTTGGGGGGGGCGCTTGACGGAGGGGACGGCGGCAGCACTCAGTATGGCAGCGGTGTTTTCCTTTGAAGCAGAGGAACACCGCTGTCGCCACTCAGCTCCTCACCATTGGTGCAGGACCACCACACCTGCTCAAGTGGAGCAGTGCATTGGATGGGAGAAGCACACCTCAAGTGTGCTACTCTCCCAAACGTTCCTTTGCGTGCTGAACGCAAAATGAAGAAAACCACTAACTAAAAATATTAACTTTTTAAACTAATGGGGAACAGAGATCAGAAATCAAATAAGTTGCAAATGCACACACACACACTCACACTCCACTAATTTTTCACTGAAGTTAGCTCTCCTAGTCTCTGTCCTCTCCTACTTCCTAGCTGAAACAGCTCTAAAGGAAGTAGATTTAGTCTGGCTTCCTGCCTAAGTGCAGTCACCCATGTGACCAGCAGTCTCCTAGAGAGAAAGTCATGTGACAAGCTTTTTTCCCCAATTGTGCCTGACACTTACATGTGAAATGTGCAGTCGAAAGGCGAAATTGACAGTGACACTTCGCTGAAATTTACAGGTGAAATTTCACCATAAGGGCTCAATTACTCAAAATGTTTCGCACAGCAAAATTGGTGATTTCAGCAGAAGTTCACCGGCGAAATTAAATTTTGCTGCGTCTCTATGCCACAGTAACCTGTTCTAATCCATAAAATTTGAAAGAATGACTTGTGCCACAATGTTTAATATGGTTAGCCAGTGCATTGTCTTAACAGCCTATTCTAATGTGTTTCAAATGTTCCAGTATTCTATTCTTAAATTTCCTCACTGTCTTTCCAATATAAAAACAGCCACAGTTACACTTTGCCAAATAACACAATTGATTTAGTTCCACAAGATATGAATGAATTTGGATGGAATGTCATGTCACTGTTCGGTAATGCAATAACATTTCCCACCTTTATGTGGCTATACGCCAAACAGTTACCACATTGAAAATTTCCAGTAGGCAGCTTCTGTTTATTTTCCATGGGTACTGTTCCACTCCAACTATGCACCAACACATCCTTCAAGGTTTTGGCTTTTCTATAAATGAACTGTGGCCCTCTTCTGTAGCTCATGCAGGGTAACCATCTTAGCCGCTACAGTGCAGCTCAAATGGTTACTTAGTGTCTGAGTCTTATTGTGGGGAAAGTGACATTCTTATGCCTCTGCATAGATCTCTATGTCTAGAAATATCATTACAGTGCTTGGTGGTCCAACTTTGCCCAGAGCCATGGTAACACCAAAGATTTAGCATAAATGTAAAAAGCTGTCTAGTGTCTGCCCACAGGCTGGTGAGTGGGCTGACCCTACAAACAAGAAATTGTCCAAGTAGTGAACAATACTCTGGTTTCCTGCCTCTTGCGCAGTTCCCAGCACAGGAAAGTGCTGAAACTCTTGAAAAGTGCATGGCCTCTGAGCAACCCATGGTAATGTAGTTGTCCACACAATATAGCCCATCGTATTTCATACCCAACAAGTCCCAGTCAGTGTGATGGACTGGCAGCAGTTGGAATGCAGACTCTATGTCCACTTTGGCCAATAAGGCTTGTGGACCTGCAGCTTACCCACCTCAACCGCTTTGTCAAATGAGGCATATTGATCCTCTATGTAGCATGGATCAATGTAGTCATTCACTGAGTCACCCTTAGGGTGCAACAGATGGGTAGTCATGTGAAATTCCCCCCTGGGCCTTCTTGAGAACTAAGCCATAGAAATATAGACATAGAAACATAGCTTTGACGGCAGATAAGGACCGCTTGGCCCACCTAGTCTGACCATTTCCCTACCTAGAGGATAAGCCGCAGATCCTAGTTAACCAACAGCCTATTTATTCCTACCCCCCACAAGAATTGCCTTACGTCTGTCCCATGTATTCTTGAATTCTCCCACAGTTTTAGACCCCATAACCTACTCAGGAAGGCTGTTCCATTCATCCACTACCCTCTCTGTGAAAAAATACTTCCTCACATTGACCCTGAACCGCCCCCCCCTCTATCTTTAAATTGTGTCCCCTTGTTCTTGCATGTCTCTTTTTCTGAAAGATGCTACCCTCTTGGACTTTGTTGATCCCACTGAGGTACTTAAACATTTCTATCATGTCCCCCCTCTCCCTCCTTTCCTCAAGGGTATACATATTAAGTTCTTTTAGTCTCTCCTCGTATGGCTTCTCTTGCAGACCCTGCACCATTCCAGTTGCCCTCCTCTGGACTGCCTCTATCCTGTCTATGTCCTTGCAGAGATGGGGTCTCCAGAACTGGATGCAGTACTCCAGATGGGGTCTCACCAACTGTCTGTACAGAGGGATAACAACTTCCTGTTTTCTGCTGGTGATGCCTCTCCCTATGCATCCCAGTATACCCCCAGTTCTCCCTACTGCCTTCTCACAATGCTTGCTAACCTTAAGGTCTGATATGATTACCCCCAGGTCCCTTTCCTTTTTTGTTTTTGTTACTACCTCCCCCCCCCCACTGTGTAATCTTCCCCTGGGTTTTTTGGTGAAAGCCAATTGGTGAAACACTGACATTTCAGCAAGAGTGGGGAGGGGTAATGACCACTCACTCTCCCCAGCCCTGTCTCTTTTTTCAGTTTATCCCAGACCACCTGTGGGCTACCTGTAGTGGATTTATGATTCTCTGCCTCGTACTCCCATCAAAGACTGTTGTACGAAATTCTGAAACCCACTGAAAAGCTGTCAGCAACGGGTGGCACTGTCTTACAGTCCAGGTAGTGATCCAACCATGGTTTTAGCTGGTCCATTCTTACCATAGTGGGTGGGCTTACCTACTGTATGAGGGGCTTGTTGAACTTTTGCCCCCTTGTGAGGGTTCATTACATTTGCTGTTAGATTTGCACTGACTGAGGGGATGCCGCTGACCCCAAATGACACATTCATGCTGAAACCTGCAGTGGTTCTTATTACAACTCTCCTTATTAAAGCTAAAGCAAATGCGGGCTATGAACCCAGAAGACTCAGACCTCTGTGGCTGTGGAATCTTTATGAGCAATCCACTGTCCATGTGGGGGCCCCTTCATATATGACGTCAATGAGCAGGGTCATGTCCAGCCAGGATGCATCAGTCCAGTGTAGGTCTTATTGCACACAGCACCTGAATTCCTCATCATATTTCAACCAGGCTGAACTCCCTTTGTGCCTGTGGGTCAACATATTCCTATTCAGGTAGGAAGATGTGGGGAAATAGGAGCTTTTACAAGAGTCAGGAAAGTGGGAGGAGAGTTGTAGGCTGTAATGGTTGTGGGGCAGCTGTCTTCCTGGGGACAATGTGGAGTGTAGGGGACTGTTTAGTGTGTAACAGCCTGGAGCAGCTTAGGGCAGAAATCAGACTGCTCAGGTGGGAGCTGGGAAGAATGGTACAGAGAGTCAGAGGAGCAGAGCAGTAGAGAGAAGGGTAGGTGGCAGGTGCCCTGGGGAATGAGGGCAGCAGGCAGGGGAAGGGAGGTTTGCTCAGTATCCAGGGGTAGCTCTTCCTCAGAGAACCAGGGAGCCCACAGTGGAGGAATGGTAAGTGGTAGGGGGAAGGGGTGGGAAAGTGAGAGGATCAACAGGTGTGGGTTCGATTAATAAATAGATATACACCACTGTCTGGTATTAGGGAGTGGACACAGATGGTGGGGTAGGGAGATGAGATAAATCAGAGTCTGGGGTAGGAACACAGAGGAGGGGGGAGTGACTAGTCTGGGAGGGCAGAAGTGAAAAATCAGACAAGGTGGAGCAAAGGATGAAGGGAGGGAGAGAAAAGGGTAAGAAGGATGGAGGAAAAAGTGGTAGCAAGCATGGCTAGCCAGGGAGGGAAGGACATTGAGGAGAAGCTGCTGGGTTGAAGAGTAGTTGATGCTATAGAAAGTTAACCAGAGTGGAGGTGGAGCCATTAAGTGGGGGAGCAACTAGTACTTTAGTAGGGGAAAGAAAGGATAGGAAGCAAAGTTGCAGGGGATGGAAGGATGGTAATCCTTGGGGACTCCATAAGTAAGGGTATTCACTGGGGAAGAAAGGGGGCTTGAATGCAAGAAGGATGGTGGTTTGTATGTCAGAGATGACAGAGGGGAAGGTGGGCCAAATAATTAGGGAAACTGTAAGAGAGGTTGAAGGGAAACCAAACTAAATTATACCCATGGGAACAAAAGACTTAGCTGGTGATGAGGTGGCAGTAGTGCAAGGCAGGTTCAGGGAGTTAGTAAAGACCTGAAGGGAGGTAGAAAGTTTTCTGGCTTTTTCAGAGGTGCTACCAGTTCCAAGAACTAGCTCAGTCAGGGAAAAAATAATTGATAACTTCAATGACTGGCTGAGGAACTGGTGCAGGGAGGAAGGGTTAACCTGTATTGGGGGCTGGGGGGAAACCTGGTCGAATAAAACACTTTTTTCAATAGATAGGCTACACATCAGCATGGAGCACTTGAGGGTATTCAGAGATAAACTGAGGAAGTACACAACCAATAGGCTAAATTTAAGCTACTGAGGGATGGGCCATGGGCTGGAAGGCCCATAGGCTACAGGAAGAATAGGTCAACTGAGCTCCTCCCATACCAGTAGAAGTAGGCTGGAGGGTGGATGTGATGGTGTAATGGAACAATTAGTAAAGGGGCTGGGAGGGAGCACACAGTGGAAGTGATGTAAAGAAAAGAGGAGATGGAAGAGAAGGAGGCTCAGAGTTGAGGTGGAGGGTGGTGTCGCTGAACGCATATAGTCTTGGGAACAAGATGGAAGACCTGCAGGCACTATTAGCAGAGAGGAAGGTGGACATAGTAGCAGTAACTGAGACTTTGACCAGACTACACGATGACTGGGACCGCTTGATCCCTGGATAGATACTACACATGAGGGACATGGCAGTAGGGAAAATGGGGCAGTGGTTTATATCAAGGAGGGTATAGCATGCATGAAGGAGGAGTTGGAGGAGGAGAGGGTAGAAGCACTGTAGGTTCAGTTACAGTCAAGCAGAGGTAGAAAGGTAAGGCCAAGGGTGGCCTACAGACCACCCAACCAAGAGGAGCAAAGGGTCAGGGAACTGAGCTCACAAATACTGGAAACTACAGGGAAGGGAAAGGTGGTAATAGTGGGGGTCTTCAATCTGCCCAAGGTAGACTGGAGCATACCATCCACTACATGTGGCAGGAGTCAGGTGAGCCTAGAAGGGTTGCAGAGTGGATTCCTGACTTGGGGTATCACAGCATCACAGAATGCACCAGGGAGGGTGCAATATTTTATCTAGTGCTCACAAATGGGGAGCACATAAAAGAAATAATAGTTAGGGAGCCCCTGGGTGTTAGTGACCATCAATAGTGTGGTTCTAGTTGAATATGAGCAGGGAAAACATCCCCACTAAGACAGAAATCCTAGATTTTAAGAGGGCAGACTTCAGGAAGATGGGTGAGGAGCTAAAGAGGTAGCTGGCAGGCATCAGAGTGGAAAGGGGGTGGAAAAAAAATGATCCATCATTAAGGATGGAATAATGGTTGCCACAGAGTAGTGCTTTAGGCTCAAGGGGAAGAGCTCACTGGCCAAAGCACCAAGCTGGTTCAGTTCTGAGGTCACCCAAGTGGTAAGGGACTAGAAGTCAGCCAAGAGGAGATTCAGAAAAAACATGAGGGAGGTGGATAGGGACAATTACCTAAGGTTAGCCAGTGTGGCAAGCAACATAGTCCAGTGGGCTAAGGCACAAAAAGAACTGCAGACAGCTGAGGGAATAAAAAAGGGGGAGAAGGCATTCTTTTGCTAAATAAGCTAGAAAAGGAACAAGAAGGGTCAGACTGTAAGGCTTTGGAAGGGGGGAACAGTGGGTAGAGGAGAACAGAAAAAAGGCTATGGTACTGAATGAATACTTCTGCTTCATCTTCACCAGGGAAAAAGATGGACCAATGCCTACAGGGTAAAGAAGAGGAGCAGGACTGAAGGGGAGCACATATATGGTGATAGAGGAGGAGAGAGTGAGGGAGAGGCTGCTGGCATTGAAGGTGGACAAACCACCAGGCCCAAATGGCATACATCCAAATGTACTGAGGGAGCTGGAGTATGAGCTTATAGGTCCATTGGCAGGCATGTTCAGTAGTTCACTGGAGTTGGCATGGTACTGCAGCACTGGAGAATGGCACATGTGGTGCCCCTCCATAAGATCGGTCCCAGAGATGACCCAGTGAATTACAGACTGGTCAGTCTGACCTCAATCATTTGCAAGGTTATGGAGACCATACTTAAAGAAAGGTTGGTAGGGCATCTGGAAGAGAATGGTCTCCAGGATGCTTGGCAGCATGGGTTTATGGGAGGGAGAGCGTGTTAAATGAATCTGGTTGACTTCTTTGACTGGGTCACTAAGGCAGTAGACATGGGCCAAGCAGTGGACATCCTTTATATGGACTTCAGGAAGGCCTTTGACTCTGTACCCCACAAAAAGGTCTATCGGGAAGCTGGCAGATCTCAGGGATGGGGAGCAGATGACCAGATGGGTAGGAAACTGGCTGAGGAACATGACTCAGAGGGTGGTAGTAGGGGGACTCATCCAGCACCAGAGAAGTCACAAGTGTGGTCCCACAGGGTTCAGTGCTCAGGCCGTTGCTGTTCAATGTCTTTTTCAATATTTTCATCAGTGACAATGGGGATGGCATTAAAGGGAAAATGTGCCAATTCGCAGACAACACCAAACTCTGTGGAGGGTAAACAAAGCTGAAGGGTTGCAGGACCTGCAGGATTATCTGAGAAAGCTTGAAAGGTGGTCCAGGATTAGGCAGCTTGGCTTCAATGTCAAGAAATGCAAAGCTGTGCACATTGGAGGTAGAAATCCAAGGGCAGAGTACTACTTGGAGGGGGAGTCCAGGTAACAGCAACAGAGAAGGAGAAGGATATGGGAGTGATGATCAGTAGTGACTTGAGGCACTACACACAGTGAAAAAAAAGCAGTAGCAAGGGCTAACAAGATGCTGGGATATATAGCCACAGGAATCAGCAGTAGGCGAGAGGAGGTTAAACTACCCTTGTATTTGTCACTGGTGAGGCCACATCTAGAGTATGGAGCAAGGTACTGGTGCTCATACCTTGAAAAGGACATTAACCTGCTGGAGATTGTCCAGAGGAGAGCAACAAGGATGATTGCAGGTCAGCATGGCAAGACATATGAAGAAAGGTTGGGGGCCCTGAACTTGTACTCCCTGCAGGAGTCGAGGGAGAGAGGGGACATGATAGAGACCTTCAAGTACTTGAAAGGGATACAAAGGGTGGACGGAGGGTCTGTTTAAGCTTAGTGGCAACTAAAACAGGAGGGGACACAGTCTTAAGCCGGCAGGGAGCTTTTAAGAGAGAGAGAGAGAGAGGTTAGGAAGCATTTCTTCTTGGAGATGGTGGTGGCCAGTTGGAATGCGCTGCTGGAAGAGATAGATAGATAGATAGATAGATAGATAGATAGATAGATAGATAGATAGATAGATAATGTGATGCCTCAGCCTAGCTAGCAGCAAGTCCTCCCAGCTCCTGCCTATTCCTGCCTAATTCTGCATTTTTCGCCATCCACAACTTTGGAATTGAGCCTAAATATCGTCTAAGGGTGTTGCATCAACGGGACTCAACATAATAACCCTGTTTTATTCGTCTCTTCAAATTATATGGAAGAAGAAATGAAGCAGACCTTACCTCAACATACTCCTCCGTCGATGCCGGAAAAAAATTCTAAGCATCCTAAAGGCCACAGCTCTCAGCCCGGACATTCTGGCACTCTAACCCCGGCAGCCATACCCTTAACAGAAGAGAGGTTCTTCCAAGAACTCCAGCCCTTTAAAGAATCTCTGTTGGAAAACACAGCAGAACTTAAGTCTCTTCGTGATCTTGGGGACCTGGGCAGGTGGATGACAGACTCAGAAGCTCGCACCTATTCCCTGGAACAATGGCGGGACAAATCCGACTCAAAGTGATTAAATTAAAGCATCAAGTAGCCCGATTGCAAGAGAAGATGGAAGATTTAGAGGGAAGGAGCCGCCATAACAACCTAGTGCTTTTTGGGCTCCCCGAATCTTCTGAGGGCTCCTCACCGATCTTATTCACACAAAAATTCCTCCAGAAAGTAGCTGGTCCCTCACCCTGTAACCCGGCCTATTTGATCGAACGTGTGCACAGGTCCTTTCGTCCCCGACTGGCTGAAGGTGCTCCTCCACGTCCATTCATTTTTAAATTCCTAAGTTACGTGGAGAAGCAGCATGTGCTCAATAAACTTCAGGACCTCTGCTTCATCCTCTGGGAAGGATCCACATTGAGAGTCGCACAAAATCTTCCGTTCGAGACCCGCAAGAAGAGAGCCAAATTTCATCCTGTGGTTTCAAAGCTAATAGCAGCCGGTATTCGCTTTAAAATGAATTACCCTTCTCGCCTCCAGCTTCTAATTAATGACAAGTGGCACTCCTTCGACTCAGCTGACATGGCTGCGAGAGATCTTCCCAACCTACTGCCAGCGCTCTTTAAAACCTCGTGAGCCCTAATTTCTTTTCCCCGATGTGTTCGCCTAACTGGTTTTCCCATTTGTCTGGTTCGGGTCGCTTTACTGCACGGGCGCCACTCTGCAGGATTATGCAAACTTTCGTGTGGTGTTACCTGCATCCTGGCAGTAAGAAAGTTTAAAAAATGTTATATACTGGCCCACTGATGTAATTATCGGGAATCAGCTTGGGACTCACAGCTCCACTTAGCATTGCTGCTTTAGTTCTCCCTGTAGCATTTGGTTATATGCTGGCGAGGGACCTCAGCCAATGCTTCTAATTGCTCCATATTTTTTTTCACTGTACATAATTCTACATCATTATATTCTAGTTGTCATTGTTGGGTTGGGGGAGGGATAGCTGGGGTGCCTCTTTGGGTAGTAGCTCTGTAACCTAGGTTACTCCTGCTGTGAAATGTGGGCATCCTTTGGTGTTTCCCTTATCTCCATAGAACTAAATTGAGTCTGGGAGTCTTGCTCCCTCTAGTAGTTGGTTTAAATTCTTACAACTCTGTTTTGCTTAATACGGTTCCTTGTACTGTTCTTGTTAGATCTTATTTTAGTTTGCTGATTAAATTAAAGATGTTTATGGGCAAGGGGGTGGGAGCTGGATAGGTGCTGGGCTGCAGCATGAATGTTGGGGTTCATCATGCACTGTATTGAGGGGCTTAGAGTCTGGATCACCACTGCAGGTTTTTTATGGTTATAAACTTGGCATACCCCCAGTACTTACCCTACCTTAGGGTTCTTGGGGACTAACGCATTTGGGACTGATTATCACCATGCACCCATAGTGCACTTACTATTGCCTCAGTCATTAAATGGAGATCCAGACTCTAGGGTAGAGTATTGTTCTTCACCTTACATCTTTGGGGATATACTACCCCAGGGGAGTTATGGGTTGGGGAGGCTGGGTTAAATAAAGACTTTCTTTGGTGTTTGTTAGTTGGGGATTTTACTGTAAATAGTTATAAAGTGGGGTCAAGATGGTGGGAGGGAGAGTGTTTCTTACACGAGAAATTAAATAGAAACATAGAATTTGACAGCAGATAAGGACTGCTTGGCACACCCAGTCTGCCCATTTCCCTACCTAATGGATAAGCTGCAGATTCTAGTTAACCAGCAGCCTACTTCTTTCTATCCCAACCCCCTAGAATTGCCTTATGACTGTCCCATGCATGCTTGAATTCAGCCACTGTTTTGACTCCACAACCTCCTCCGGAAGGCCGTTCCATGCATCCACAACCCTCTCTGTGAAAAAATACTTCCTTACATTACCTCTGAGCCGCCCTCCCTCTATCTTCAAATTGTGCCCCCTTGTTCTTCCACACCTCTTTTTTTGAAAGATGCTACCCTCTTTGACTTTGTTGATTCCCTTGAGGTACTTGAAAGTTTCTAGTGGTATAAAGGAATCTATGTCTGTTCTGTTAAGGATACATCGCTTAGTATTTAATAGCCTCTCTGGATGATGTTGCTGATTAATTGGGTTACAGACTCATGCTCTGACTAAACTAGGGATGGGAAGGGGGTCTCGTGGGCTTTGTTAACCTTATTTTTATGTTGGCGCACTTATGCAGCCAACATCTTGCGGTAGTGGAGATTTGGAGTTGCGGTCGCTGTTGGGCAAATGCAGAGCACGCGCCAGTAGGTGAGTCCCTCATTCCCCAATCAGCCTGCATGCCGGTGCCACACCACCCAGGCGAGCACATCTAAGGAAAGGTCTGCTGCAATGCGAGCAAAGCTTGTCTCACTCAACGGACCTTCCTAGATGCTTCCCCAGCATCAAACATGGCTGCACAGTGGCTGCTAAACTGCTGACTTCGGGGGTGCTCAATCTCCCGGTCAGCTTGCCCTGCCTCACTTGTATGTGCCGACGGGGGAGCCCACTCCCCATCGGAATAGTGTGTCTCCCCTCTCCTTTTCTGGTTGCTGAGGGGGTGCCCAATCCCCCTCAGCTCATGCGCCCCCCCCTGCTTTCGCTGTTTGCCAACGGGGGTGCACAATCCCTGTCGGCATCTGTCACCTACTCCCTATGTGCTGATGGGGGTGTCCAATCCCCCATCGGCTACTGTACCCACCAAAAAAAAACACCTGTAGAAAAAGAAAACCGTCCGCGATGTTTTTTTTGTAACACCTGTAAACAGAAAACGGTCCCTCATAGTTTCCTACCACCACACACCCACACCCTGCCTTCCCACCCCCTCACCCCATACTTACCTCTGGAGTCTGGTGTGATGATCTTCGGTGTACTGGGAACATGACTGCACTCTTCAAAGCCAACCATGAACTGAGGAAATGCCAGTAAGCTGTATAATGGAATAAATAGGGTTTTTTCAACTTTGATGCATATCTTGGGCATTTTTGGGAATTTTTGCACCAAATTTTCAACATGGGTTTTTTGGGACCCCTCCTCATGAATTCTGTCACTGTTATGATGTTAATGAGTCCCAAAAGGTGATTTCGCAGTCACTGCGCAGAATCACCTTCCGGGACCGATTAATGCAAGGACAGTAGTAGTGTTCATGAGGTGGGCTCTCAAAAGGCCTATGTTGCACATCTGGTGGAAGAAATCCAAAAAATGGCTGTTTTACGAGCATGCATTGTGCAGTTGCTACGCACGCTCATAACTTCATGAATTCGCAATATTTTCATGCCAAATTTTCAACATTGCCATTTTTCTACACCTCCTTGTGAACAGTAGAGCTGTAATTTTTCACATCCTGGCCAAAATGTGTTTCCACACTTCCAGTACACAATAGCGTGGTCGCTGTGGGAAATCAATGTTTGGGGCAGATTACGAAAATGACAGTGACACTGTTCATGAGCAGGTCCGAAAATGCCTATGTTGAAAATCTGGTGACGATACTCCATAAAATGACTGTGCTACAAGCGTGCGTTGCGCAGTTTGCATGCACGCTCGTAATGTGCATTTGTAATATTTTCACTATGGATTTTCACCATTGGCATTTTTCCACACCTCTTGATGAACAGTGCAGCCGTCATTTTACATATCCTGCCCAAAATGTGTTTTCGCACGTCCAACGCAGAATAGCGCGGCCGCTGTGCAAAATCACTTTTTGGGACAGTTTGAGGAAATGACAGTGACACTGTACATGAGCAGAGGTGCTAAAATGCCTATGTTGAAAATTTGGTGCCGAAAGTCCATAAAATGACTGTGTTACATGCGTGCATTGTGCATTGTGCGTTGTGCAACCAAGCATGCAACATATTTGCACCCTTCAAGAAGCACAAGACCAAAGCCTTATGTAACCCTTGGCTCACCAGAGACCTACTTAGATGACTAAAAGCTCAAGACCACCTTTGGGAGATTACCAGAAACACCGGGAGACAAGTTGATATTGCTAACTATAAACATGCACGAAATGACTGCACCAAATATTTCCGGGATACGAAGACCACCTATTTCCATAATGATCTCACTAACTCATGGGGCAATGGTAGGGACTTCTGGAATAACATTAACTCATTGCCTCCACAGGAGCTCTCTGAAATTGCACCACTTGTTTTCTGTATACTGTTAACAGTGAATCCTGGGCCTTTCTAAGCAAAATCAAGCTATAATCAGCATGCTACAAACAAATCCAAATAGCTCAAGAACCGTAAGTGCTAGACACAAAGTATGAGTGGCAAAGTTATTCAGCACAAAATTACCTTTCCAATGGTGGTATGCAAATAATATGTCATTTCGTTTTTTCTCTATGCTGCTAAAACAGCAAAAAAAAATAATTTTTTCACTAAAATAGGCAACATAAGCCATACACACCATACCATGAACAAATCCGAATAACTCCTAAAGTATACATGATATACATAAAATATCAGTGGCAAAGTTGATCAGCATAAAAATTGCCTTTTCAACTGTACTGTGCAATCAAATATATATTACATTCTGTTATATTATATATTAAAATATGTAAGTAGCGTCTCCAGACGTTGCAAGGGCACACAGGAAGTCAGTAGCTGACTTCTGCAGGCGTCCACCGGACACATCAGTGTATTTTACTGACGACTATAGACGTCTGCTAGGAGACAATGAGTTAAAGAAGTCACCGGAAAGCAATCTAAATCACCCCCATCAGTACTCAGCATAAATGGTGAAACTACACTTGACCAGAAACTCATTGCTGATACATTCAATGACACCTTCACGGACCTCAGTGCTGTACTCCCACTGGGTTTTTTCGATGAGGTGGTTCCCCTTGCCCCCCCAGCCACCTCCAGCCACCCTCCCTTCTACTTTAAAGCAGTAAAAATGCATCAAGTCCGCAGCTACGTTACCAAAGCCATTTGCAGCTCCAGAGCCAGCAGTGACTCCCTCGACCTCAAACTGCTATCACTCACACTTGAAGAAGTACTCTGACCACTGGCCAGGATTTTCAACCTCTCCCTCAGCCTCAGCCAGTTCCCTGACTTATGGAAATTTGCCACAGTATCCCCAATTCATAAAAGTGGTGACAAAACAGCTACTGAGAATTACCTTCCAATTTCCATCCTACCTCCACTCTCCAAGGCCCTAGAACGGATTGTGTCAGACCAGCTCACCGACTTCCTAGACAATAACAACATCCTGTGCAAGGAGCAACATGGCTTTAGAAAAGGTCATAGCACCTCCACGGCGCTACTTGAATTCACTGGTGCAATCCATCACTCATTCGATAACAGTCATCTTACTGGGTCCACCTTCATCAACTTAACTAAAGCCTTTGATACCGTCAACAACAATCTCCTACTTGCACAGCTTCGACTAGCAGGGCTCTCACCTAACTCAGTGAACTGGTTCAAAAGCTACTTAGACAACCACTCCCAAAGAGTGAGAATTGCTGTCACACTCTCAGATCAAAGACCAATCCCGGTCCGATGTCCCACAGGGCTCAATCTTGGGCCCCCTCCTTTTCAGCCTTTTTCTGAACTCGCTGCCAGGATCCTGCCCTGAACAGATCCTATTCTACGTGTATGATGCTGTCATCCTGGCATCCCACCATGATCCAGTCCATCTACAAGGTAACCTCCAACAGGCCTTCTCTGCAGTCGAAAACTGGTTCACAAAACACAGACTTATCCTTAACCAGAAAAAAACAAAGACCATGATCTTCTGCAGCTCCCAAAATAAACACAAACAATATCAGCTCTCCATTAAAACCAAGCAAGGAATCACCCTTGAACAAGTTCATACCTTCAAATACCTCGGCCTCACCCTCGACTGTAATCTCTCCTATGTCCCACACATCAATAATGTGGCAAAAATAGCCAACACCAGGATGGGCCTACTATTCCGACATAGGAAACATCTAATCCCAGAAGCTCTGTCCATAGCTGTCCAGAGCTCCATCATCAGCATCATTGACTACGGTCTCATTATCTATGGATCTGCCACAACCTCATCTCTTAGGCGTGTTTCGACTTCCCTCAATCAAGCTTGCCGATTCGTTACTGGTTCCCACCGTCTATCCCACACCTGCGACCTCTACTCCAAAATAGGTTGGCTGCAGCTGAACAACCAAATCAAATATCAAACCTGCATCACTGCTAAGAAAATCATGATGGGAAAGGCACCACCAGGAGTCAGCACCCTCCTCAAACCCAAAATCACCAACCGCAACACCAGGAGCTCTAAGCCCCAAATCCTTCAAATCCCCCGCTGCCGCACGTCCCAAGGCCAAAAGTCATTTGCATACAGGGCTCCAAGTTGGCTGAATGAGCTCTCTAGTGACACCTCATCCACAGCAATGCTTGGAGTGTTCAATAAAAAGCTCCGCCACTCCATAACTGGCACCTCCACCTGTGCTTGCACCCCATAACATCTTCATTCCCTACTCTGCTTCTGACCTTATAGGTGTCAGTTTCTGCCCTCTGTTCTTGCACTTACCTGTCCAATGCAACTTCTAATGCACTTGCCCTGTGTCTGTCCTGAAAAGGCCCCTCGGCTGCCTCACCCTGACCCTCTACACCTATGCTTTCCCCTACCCTCAGCCCTCTCCCCTTCTTGCCCTCTTCCTCCTATTGTTTCTTGAGTTACTCATCACTCAGTCTGATTTTGTCAAGCAAAGTTACTGTCTAAAACCATGTACCTGTAACTGTTTTATGTCTTAGTGTCTGTGACCCTGTAACCAGCATGACGTGGAACCTTTGTAAAAGAGCCTTGGCTCAAAGGTACTTTGTAATCCTAGACACAAATAAAATAAAATAAAATACAAATTTCCCATGCACCCTTGTAACTTCGCAAACTTGCAATATTTACATGCCACATTTTCAATACTGCCATTTTTTTACACCTCCTTATGAACAGTACAGCTGTCATTTTTCACATCCTGCCCAAAATGTGTTTCCCCACTGCACTACCAAAGCCAATGCCAGCGCGACAACACTCGGCATAGACAAATGCTTTTTTGGTACATACTTTTATGTTGTAAAACTTTCAATTGTAGCGACTGATGGCGCTGAGGTTGGCGCTGGGCGCCACACCTTGCTCCACGCCGGCTACCTGGGTTCGGAGCAGACTCGGCCGCTGGTGGTCGCTGGGGAGTTAGGCTTGAGCATCCCACCACAGCCTCGCCTACCCGGGAGGGTTAAGACTATAGCCCGAACACTTGTCTGACTCCGAGCAGAGGCTTGGAGTACTGCAAGCCCCCAATGTTAGGAAGGCTGCCAACATACGGCGTAGCGTCGGTGATTCCTGCGCCTTGGCGTCAGGGTCCTTTCTGGGGTGGGAGAAAAGCAGAAAATGCCTGCCATCGCTGGGAAGATGGAGCCTCCGGAGACGTTCCCTCGATGTGCCTCCGCCCACCCGATGGACCCCGGACCGACAAAAGCTGATTGTTGGGGTAAGGGGGCTCTGCCCCATCCCCGCTCGGGTAAACCAAAGCTCTATGGGGTTCCCGTGGGGTCATATGGGCAGGGTGGAAGGCAGAGGAAAGTCTACCTTGAGGCTCCTGAAGGGTCGGGGATGGCAGGCAGGAAGGGGAAAAAATAGTAATTTCAAAAAAAAAAACAACTTTCAATTGTTTGGGTCTTGGGTGGGGGTGGGAACGGAGTGCGCCTGGTGGTGGATAATGTTTGGGTGGTTAGATAATGGCTAATAATTTAGTTAAGTTCCTTTCATGGAATATAAGAGGTGCTAGGGAAAAGACTAAAAGATATCAGATCTTTAAACATATCTCTCTTCTTCAGGCTCACATTATATTTATACAAGAAACACACTTACGAAACCATGAAGCTCAGCTTCTTCGTAGACAGGAAACTGGTCAGGTTTATCCTTCAGGCGACTCAACATCTAGTAGTGGTGTAGCCATTCTAGTAAACTGTAAGATCCCTTGGCAAGCAGATCAGATCATCTCAGACCCTAAGGGAAGATTCATTATTGTGAAAGATAAGTTAGAGCGAAGATAGATGGTTCTGGGTAGTATTTACGGCCCAGTGGGAGGAGATCTGATTTTCCTTATGGAATTAATGGATAAGCTAACCCCCTTTCTCCGCTACCCACTACCCCCTCACCCAAGACCTAGACCGATCGAATCAACCACTCAGACCTTTGTCTGCTGCTCAAAGGATGCTACATGAGTTTATTGATTCACTAGGGTTTTGTGATCCATGGAGAACTCTTAACCCACTATCTCGTGCCTTCTCCTTCTTCTCCACAGTCCACCAAACTTATTCCAAACGTGACTATATCCTCATTAGCCACTGTCTCCTCCCTGGCCTTAGTAACGCTGGTATGGAACCTATAGTCATTTCTGATCATGCAGCTGTTTGGGCAGTATTAGTCCCTGATTCCGCCTCTCAGCAAGACACGACATGGAAGCTAAATACTCAGCTTCTCAAGGATTCACATGTTCAAACAAGAATCTCTTCCCTCATTCAAACTTTCATTCACTCTAACCAAAATTCAGTCTCTAGGGTAGACTATGAATGGTGTGCCCTGAAATGCCTCTTCCGAGGAGAGTTTCTTCGGATGGCTTCTACCCGTAAATGCCATAGAGAAACAGAAGCCCTCTCGTTACTTGCCCAAATCTGCACCTTGGAACAATCTCTCTCTCCTTCCTCCCCTCCAGATCTCTTGCAATCCTTTATGTCCCTCAAAGACAAATACTCCATCTTATTACAAGAAAAGGCAGAATATGCTATTCTTAAAACTCAGACCAAGTACATTGAGCAAGGAGAGAAAGCAGGGCGACTACTCGCTCTTCAGCTGAAAAAATTTGAGGTGTCACAAATTATCCCCTCTATTCTAGCCTCAGATGGCTCTACTAAACTTCTCCCTAGGGATATATCATTAGTTTTCCAACACTTCTATTCGGCACTATATAGTAAATGCTTACTTGCACTGGACACCTCTGAGACCCTCACATACCTAAACCTTATTCCCCTGCCCAGCTTTACTGAGCAACATCAAAACTATCTCTCAGCTCCCATTTCAATTGCTGAAATAGAGGTTGTCATAAACAATCTGCCTGCAGATAAATCTCCTGGCCCTGATGGTCTTCCCTTTAATTTCTACAAGAGTTTTCAGGCTGATCTAGCTCCCTTCTTGCTTCGTCTTTTCAACTTCATGTTCTCCTTGGACTCACTGGATTCCTCACTATTGGAGGCCACTACAATCCTTCTTCTCAAACCAGGCAAATCTTCCAACCACCCAGCAAGCTATCGACCAATCTCCCTAATGAATTGAGACATCAAAATACTTGCCAAAATACTAGCCAAAAGTGTTGAGAATGTATGGCTTGGCCTTCTTAGTCCAGAACAAGTAGGATTCGTTTCCAGGAGAACCTCAGCTGATCATTTTAGAAAGATAGACCATCTCCTTCGGACGGCTAACTCCTCCCTTATTCCCATGGCCCTGGTTTCCCTTAATGTCGAGAAGGCCTTTGACAGGGTTGATTGGTCCTTTCTCTGGTTAACCTTGCAGAAAATGGGTTTTTCCTCTGACTTCATACAATGGATTCAGGTTCTTTACTCTTCTCCCAGTGCCAAAATCTACTGTAATGGGACCCTCTCCTCCTCCTTTTCTTTATATACAGGAACCCATCAGGGCTGCCTTCCTTCTTCTTTTCTCTTTAATCTTTACCTGGAACCACTCATTATTTTTTTTTTTTTTATTATTTAGTTGTTTAACCAGGTATAGCACACTAAGCTGGAAGCTTTTTTTCAGGAGCGACCTGGGAGCACTCGGAGGTTAAGTGACTTGCTCAGGGTCACACAGTACACAAGTGGAAGCTGTGGGATTCAAACCCAGGTTTGGTCTGCTGGATGTCACCAGATTTGCAGCTCAGAGCCTTAGACCACTGCGCTAGCTCATCCCAAGGTACACGGTATTCAAGCCAGTAACCTCACTATGTCTCTCTCTGTATATGCAGATGACATCTTACTCCATCTATCTCAGATCCTGTACCCTCTCTTACAGCGGCCTTACAAGTCATCGAGGAATTCGGCAATTACTCCAATTATAAATTGAATCTCAATAAAACTGAAGTATTCCCTCTCAATAATTCAGTTTATAGTCAAGACTTTTCTCCTTTTGGCATGAAATGGTCCCTCCGATATGTTAAATACCTGGGTATTTACTTAACAAATGACCTATCCTTAACTAAGAAGCTGAACTTGGAGGATTTGTTAATTACTATACAGTAGGACTTGACACGTTGGAGAGGCCTCCCAATTTCTTTATGGGGTAGGATTAACATTATTAAGATGAATATTCTACCTAGACTCGTCTATCCTTTGAATATGCTCAACATCTTGCTTCCCTTTTCCTTTTTTAGGCGTGTCCATTCTTATATTGCTTCCTTCATCTGGTCAGATAAGTCTCCCAGATGATCCTACTCCAAACTTAGGTTACCCAAGGACTCCGGTGGCTTAAGACTTCCTGATTTTCTAGTATACTATTGGGCCAGTCACCTTCAAAAATGTGGCAAATGGCTTTCGGCTCTCCACAATCTCACTGATAGTGTATACACCCCGATTTGGTTACAAATCAAATCCCAGATAATTTCTGACTACAGACTGTCTCCCACTTCCATTCTTTTCTCCCCCTGGAACTCTTTGTCTGAACCATTATGGTTATCTCTGATTGATATTTCCATTAAGGTTTTTTTGCAGTTATGCTTTTACTTTAAAATTCCTTTACATAAAGATTTCTCCCAACCTATCTTTTATAACCCAAATATCAAGCTGGGAAATTCTTCACTATCTCCCACCTGGCTTCCTATTGCATCTGACCTAAAGATCTCAGACTTTTATAATTCGACCTTCATTTTAACCTCTTCAGAAATACTAAATAAATTTAATTTAAGTCCCATCCACATTTTTAAAGTTTATCAATTAAGACACCTTCTAACAAAACAATTTGGACCTGCTTCATAAACTTCCACTCTAGGGGATCTCCTGCAACAGATTCAATGGGCAGCATTAAAATCTCATGGAGTCTCAGATCTTTACTGGTGCTGATTAACTTTGTTTAACCCACCTAACTCAAGCGGATCCAAAGTTTGGGAATCTCTTTTACCTGAATGAATATACCTTTAACTGGCCTAAAATATGGAATAATCTCTACACATATTTAACTCAAGATCGACACCGACTCACTCAATACCATGTTCTTAATAATATGTACTATACTCCTATTAAGTTAGCTAGAATGGGTCGCCTTCCCTCTCCCCGCTGTACCAGATGCGATAAAGCAGATGGCACCTTATTGCACGTCTTTTGGCTGTGCGAGAAGGTCTCTTCCTTATGGGCGAGCATAGAGGGAAACATAGACCTCCTTTTATGATTATGTGGCCTCTTCTCTCCCAAAGTTTGCATTATCAGACACTTTTCACAGATTCAGGTTAAAGAAAGACGCTACCACATGACTCTTGTCTTGGCAGCGGTTAAAAAAACTAGTCCTGCGGCATTGGCTTGACCAATAACTCATTACATATACTGAATGGCTGAATGAACTTTCTTTCTGCTTAAGGACGGAACACATGATTGCTGCCATACGTAATCGCATGCCCTTATTCAATAAGAAGTGGGGCAAACTATTTACTCTATATCTGAAGTAGTTGGTATCTTATCCCTAGCACCTCGTTAGTTCTCTTATTGTTTATTACTATTTCTTCAGTTACATCTTGACTACATCATCTTTTATTGTACATGTTATAATGGGATTAGGGCACTCCACTGGGGGGAGGAGAGGTAAACAGAGGATAAGGGGGGAGGGGGGGAAGGTGGTGGTTTGTGTTTTATTTCCTTTACCCTAACAGTCATCCATGTTATACTATACTGGCTGTTTTGTATGATCTTATTAAAATAATAAAACTTTTTTGATTTAAAAAAAGATAGATAGATAGATAGATAGCTAGCTAGATAGATAGATAGATAGATAGATAGATAGATATTTTATTTATTAAGGGCCCAATTCCAGGGACTCTGGGAGCTGTACGGTACAATTCACAAACAGGATGCACATAGCAGCAATTCAACATAAACATTAAAATTCTATCCATCCCATTTAAAATTAATCAGTTGTGATCTCGATGAAGATGGTGGGCAGCTTCAAGAGAAGCTGCGATAGTCACATGGGGAAGTAAAGGATCATGGTGGGGCAGATGGAAAGGATGGGAGGATGGCGGAGGGGGGCAGGGTCAGTAACATAAGCTGAGGACTCTGCAATATGAGCAGACTGGATAGATCACATCACTTTATTTTGCTGGCTTCTTTGTATGTATGTTTGTATGTAGGTAGTTGAGCAGGTTGATGCCTTTTCAGGGGCCGTCTGGCCAGTTGTACTGGCAAAAACTATGAAGCCCACCAGTCAATTGTCAAATGTACATTCTACCTTGACTTTCTTTTGTCCTGGTCCTTTTTATTTATTTTTTTATCTTTGTTGTTCTCTTGCTTGCCTGGGCAGTTTAGCAGTGAGAACATATCAATGTACTCCCACCCTGAATCTGTTGTCAGACCTTGTCCGTCAAGTGGAACCCATAGGCTTTTCCACCGTTATGTAGTGCAGCAAATAGCCTGCCATTTGACCTGAGTCTGCACCTTGCTGCTTGGCCTGGACAAAAGCTACCAACCCTACCATTGCCTCCATAAGCCTGGCCAGCTTCTTCAGTGCTAGGAGGCTTCGTAGCCTCTGGGTGCTTTTGGGGTGAAGTGGGCTGGGCCTGCTAGTGCAGGCTCCTACATGGGGAGGTTTCAAGTTTGTTTATTTGGGATGAAATCATTGTTAAATAGCTCATTTACAATGATGTCCCATCATAAAAAGTACAAGCTGCATATAAAATACATAATTAAACATACATTTTATTTTGTTTTTCATACTGTCTTTATTCTCCTTCCTCCAGCTGCTCCCATCTGACTGACCCACCAACCCCAACACCCAGCTCCCCTGGGACCTACCTTCCATCAGCGTCCTCTGCCACAGGACTTGTGATGCATGCCAAGCCACTGGTGTGAAGCCTATGGGTGCCAGTTTTCATCCTGCCTCGGGGGTTCTTTTTCTGCCTGGTTTTCTGCCTCATACATCCCTGGGACCTTGTCCATTCACAGCAGTGCATGTGCGTGGAGGCATGCATGTGCACCAACGCTAAGCATGCCCCAATCTGCCAACCCAGCCTAATGCCAGCCCCTCCAGTGCACTGATGCTACCAGTGAGCCTCCACTCAGTGGCAATCAAGGGATGGAGAGGCCTAACTCCCCAATCCAGGAAAGGAGACCTGCCTGGCAGTTGCTCTATCCACTCCCAGCCCACCCCTTCTGGCCGACCCCTGGCAACCCGTGCTCATTCCCAAACATGGATCACCGGCGTGGTGAGAGGTAAGGCACCCAGCACCTCAGCCCTCTGTGCCACTGGGCCAGCTATTAAACATACATTTAAAAAGAATTAGAAAGTGTAGTCAATAGGAATCTGGCAACACACAGTGTATTATAGATAAGGACAAACATTCCACCAATTGTCCCAAACTTCCATTATGAGGAAACCACATTTTTTTATACAGCTTAGGGAAACTATGAGTACCTTGTCTACTTAGGATCTAGAACACAATATATTACACATAGACATACCTAGGATTTAGAACACAATATATTACACATAAGGAGATATTTTCACAAAATCTCCCTATGTAACCCCCATTGTGAGATGACTACATCTCTCACAGTGAGCAGTAGCAAACAAGAACCATGCCTTTATTGGTGCATAGGTTGGAAATTTTCCATCCCTCAAGTGAAATCTAGCTGGCAAGGAGTTCCATTCACAAGGGATCATATACTGTAGCTAAAAAAAATTATTTGCCCTTAATGTATTGGACCTTGGGACTACCAGCTCCACTAGATCTGAATTACTTAAGGAATTTTTCCATGCCCTATACTCTATAAACGTTCTTCCAAATAATTAGGAACATCTCACTGAATGCTTCTCAATGTAAACAGTATTTTATATAACCGACGCCTTTCCTGCAAAGAAGTCCAACCTAATTGATTGTATAGTATACATCTATGAAGAACAAGAGGAAGAAAAATCAGCATTTATATAACGCTTTTCATACACAGTGTATCCCAGAGCACTTTACAAGCAATGCTAGACTGGTAGTGAAATGACTGAATGTGTAGTGGCGGCCAAATCGCACATCAGCACCCTCACACAGGCTGGACAATTGCATGATCTGCTTTATGGGAAGGGGAATGTTGGCCAGGATACCAAGAATGTCTCCTACTCTTTGTGAAGAGTGCCCTGGGTTCTTTTACTTCCACCTGGATACCCACCAGGACAGCACCAGGATGGGTAGATGGGACCTCGGTTTAACGTCTCATCCAAAGGACGGCACACCCCAGCAGTACAGCACCCCCCTAATACTGCATTTGGATACCAATTTTTTTTTTTAGGTATGAGTCCAATCCCAGTGTGGCACAAGAACCTATGACCTTCTGATCCAGAGGCAGATGTGCTACCAATTGAGCCACACTGACCTGATAAGTATCATATGAACCATTAAGAACAAAATGTGCCATCCTTTTATGAAGTACATCCAGCCTTGTAAGCTTATCCTTCATACAATACTCATACATAATATCTGCATAGTCTAAAATTGGGAAAATTTGAGACTGCACTATCTTTAATCTAGTCTCTCAAGCCAAACACCCCTTATTTTGATGTAGTGCTCCTAAACATTTAACAGCCATATTAATCAGTTTGGCCATGCGTAGATTTCCTGATCCTGTCCTATCCATCCATCCAGTACCCCAAGTACTCATAACCCTCTACCTGTTCCAGTTTAATACCTTCCAATGTATAGATATCTAATGAACTGTTAATAGGGTCATTCAGTTTATTTGAAGACCCAATCAACATCACATTTGTCTTAGCTGAGTTCAGTTACAAATGGAACAACGTAAAAAAGGTTTGAAGTTTATCAAACATCCATTGTAGATTTGGCTGGCCCTCTTTAATAGAAACATTAGAGGCATAGACCACGGTATCATCAGCATATAGCTGGTAATCTGTTCCTCCAGTGTAACTCCCCAACCCTCTCAGACATATTGTAAAAAGAACAGGGCCCAAAAACGGATCTCTGCAGAACTCCCCTTTTGACATGTATAGCCCCTGAGTGACATCCATTCACCATCATACTTTGTTGTTGCCCAATCAAATAGTTTTGAAACCAAGTTAAAGCCTCTAGTCCCAGCCAAAAATCATCCAGTTTGTTCAGCAGTATTGAATGATTCACCATGTCGGAGGCCTTGGAGAGGTCAACAGAGAAGGTCCTGGTAACTTTCCCAAGTTCCGTAGCTTTGTTGATGTCATCTAAGACCCTTGACATGGCAGTAACAGTAATGTGTTTTTTATGGAAACCTGATTGATATTTATCAGCCCAGTTTTTGCTATCTATGAAGGCCTGCAGCTGCTTAGCTACCAGCCTTTCCAGAAGTTTGGCTACTACCAAAAGAAGGGATATGGTCTGTAGTTGGTCATTAGGTCAAGGCTGCCCCCTTAAAGATGGGGAAAACCCTGTCCTTTTCCATCCCTGGGATATCTCTCCTGCCCTCAACAACCAGTTAAACATATAGGATAGGTGGTTGGGATACACCAACCTCTTCCATATCTGAGACTGTGCCTTTTTGGGTCACATTTGTTTGGACCTGCTGAAATGATATAACTACTGCCCCCAAAAGGAAAATAATATTAATAACATTGTTTAAACAAGCAATCTGGGCTTGTGTAGGGGAGGGCCTTGCCGTGGCTTCTCAGTAATGCTCCCCCATTTGCCCAGTATGCATTTTATTATTTTTTATGTGTTGTATGTATAAATGGATATAAATATTGATCTAGATATAGATGTAGAAAAATGGGGATCTTTCCCCATTGAAAAGGCCATCTTTTATTTCCCTGTATACCTGTGACTAATACAGTATATCAATTAAAGTTATATACCTGCAGTAATCAATCATAGAAATGTAGAAACATAGACTTTGACAGCAGATAAGGACCTCTTGGCACACCTAGTCTGCCCATTTCCCTACCTACAGGATAAGCTGCAGATCCTAGTTAACCAACAGCCAATTTCTTTCTTCCCCCCACAAAAATTGCCTAATGTCTGTCCCATGCATTCTTGAATTTTCCCACAGTTTTAGACCCCACAGCCTCCTCAGAAAGGCTGTTCCATGCATCCACCACCCTCTCTGTGAAAAAAATACTTCCTCACATTGCCTCTGTACCCCCCCCCATCTTCAAATTATGTCCCCTTGTTCTGGCACATCTCTTTTTCTGAAAGATGCTACCCTTTTGGACTTTGTTGATTCCACTGAGGTACTTAAAAGTTTCTATCATGTCCCCCCTCTCCCTCCTTTCCTCAAGGCTATACATATTAAGCTCCTTTAGTCTCTCCTAGTATGGCTTCTCCTGCAGACCCTGCACCATTTTAGTTACCCTCCTCTGGACTGCCTCTATCCTGTCCATGTTCTTGCGGAGATAGGGTCTCCAGAACTGGACTCACTACTCCAGATAGGGTCTCACCAACTGTCTGTACAGAGGGATAACAACTTCCTGTTTTCTGCTGGTGATGCCTCTCCATATACAGCCCAGTAACCCCCCAGCCCTCCCTACTGCCTTCTCACATTGCTTGCTAACCTTAAGGTCATCTGATATGATTACCCCCAGGTCCCTTTCCATTTTTGTTGTTGTTACTACCTCCCTTCCCATTGTGTAATCTTCGTCTGGGTGTTTGTTTCCTAGGTGCATAATTTTCCATTTCTTTGCATTGAATCCAAGCTGCCATACTTCTGACCATTCCTACAACCTTGCCAAGTCCCTTCTCATCCTTTCCACACCTCCTTGTGTATCAACCTCTGTTGGAGATCTTTGTGTCATCTGCAAAAAGGCATACTTTTCCTTCCAATCCCTCTGCAATGTCACTTATAAAGATATTAAAAAGGATTGGACCTAGTACTGAACTCTGCGGTACCCCACTAGTAACCCCTCTTTCTTCAGAGTGGACTCCATTTACAATTACCTTCTGTATCCTGTTGTCCAGCCAATGTTTTACCCAGGCTACCACCCTGAGACCCACTCCCAGGCTGGTTAATTTGACTATTAATCTTTTGTGTGGGACTGTGTCAAATACCTTGCTAAAATCTAGGTAGGCCATGTCCACAGCTCCTCCCTGGTCTACTACTTTTGTCACCCAGTCAAAGAAATCAATTAGATTCATTGACATGACCTTCCTGCTGTGAACCCATGCTGCCTTGTGTCCTGTGCCCCACTGGCCTCTAGGTACTCAACAATTCTTTCCTTCAGAAGTGATTCCATCACTTTCCCTACCACAGAGGTCAAACTGACAGGTCTGTAGATTCTTGCCTCTGTCCTGCTCCAACTTTTGTAAAGGGAATCACATCTGCCTTCCTCCAGTCCTCAGGTACCACACCATCCTCCCATGATTTGTTAAAAAGGGTAGTCAGTGGTTTCACTAGTTCTCCCCTTAATTCTTTTAGAATTCTGGGGTGAATTCCATCAGGCCCCATTGCTTTGTCTACCTTCAGTTTTAGGAGTTCTTTCAGAACCCTTTCTTCTGTGAAAGGACTGGGATCGACCCCCCTATCCAGAGTGCTTCTGTTAATTGGATTAAACACCTGCCCTCCTCCTCTTTTGTGAACACTGAGCAGAAATATTCATTCAGTATCCCTGCTTTTTCAATCAATTACATCTATATACTGTACAGTACCTGCACTAATCAAACAGTCACAGCTATATACCTACACTAATTAAAGCTGTATACCTACACTAATCAAACAATTAAAAGTATATGCCTGCACTAATAAAAAGTATACACCTGCACTCCATTAAACCCTATGAGACACCACTAATAACTCAATTAACGCAGCATTAGGAAGGTAGCCAAACCAATTAACACGCTGCAAAAGAACCTGGTAAAAAGGCACTGACACAAAACCCTCCCAAACCCAGAAATCTCCCAAACTCTTTGCTACACTCACTACATACTATTCCCTCCTTGCTGCAAGAGACCTTACAATAACCTCCCTAATGTATCATATTCAACAAACAATGGGTAAGGGTGGTACACTCGGAAGTATACCCATCTCAGGGACTAATTAGGAAAATAAAGCTACTTGCCCTTCAGACTAATGGCCTTATAGCCCTAAATAGCCCCCTCAATGGTATACATCTTTGTATACTACCTATACACATTACTTACTACCTGTCTGTCTGTCTATCTATCTATCTATTGATATATATACATCCCCCCGAGCTAGTGCATATGCTGAATGGTTGGCAGCTTTCAGTTTGGTATTTTATACCTTATTCCAATAAGAGTGACCATGGGAGGAGGAAGAGAGGGGTTGTTGTGTGTTTCTGTTGTCAGAACAGCACCCCTTTTATGCTAACCTACGGTGACCATATTAGGATTAAACCTACTGCCTGATGACAGCCACCACTGCCTTCATTAGCCTATTCAGGTTCTGGTCCAGGAAGGATTGCCCTATGGGTTCTGCAAGCATTTGGGGGGGGAGGAAGAGCAGCTGTATGGAACCCACTCTTGTGGGGTTGGTCATGGAGGGTTGGCATCCTCTTCCGCCACCAGGTCTGGCACAGCCTCCTTCTGACTTGAGGCCGTCTTTGCCCTTATTTTGGTTGAGGGTCAAGCTAAATGGGATTTTTTTGGGGGGTGCTTCTCCAGACCCCCTCATCACCATCTGTCTTGAATTCCTCAACAGACATCACATTATCCCTGTGTTTGCCTTACCTGTCTATTGTTTTTGTTGGCTACCTTGTTTTTTTTTTGGGGGGGGATGCCAGCTACTTTGCTGGCTATTTCCATTTTCCCAGCATTGGATTCTCCTTTGGCACCGAGGTCCCCTCCAAACAAGTATTGCTGCCCAGGAGCTGTGAATACCAATCTCCATGTGGCATGGCACTGTCCCATCCCTGCCACTTGGTAAACCTAAATGTATCAGCACAGGTAATATGCAAAATATTGCAGCAGGTCAACTAATATGTAATAGCTAGAGGAATAATATTGTCCATAGGAGCTAGTGGCATTGAAAAGAAAATAAGCCATTAAAATGCCTGCCTAACCTGATAACCAATACCAGCATGACATGTTTTAATGTCTTTTTTCAAATAATCAGATGTCTGCTGTGCTTCCTTATTAATAGCAATAATTTTCCATGCCTCACCCACACAAACACTGAGGCCCAGATATTCAAAAGTGGTTGCACATGGCGCAACAGTGTTGCACCATGCGCAACCCACTGTTGTGCTCCGGTGCGATATTCAAATGGGGATTGTGTCTGGCACAAATCCCGATGCGCCGGAACGCATCAGTAATGTGTGCGGCGCAGGTAGGGGGGGGCGTGCCCATGCATACTCCGCACATCCTGATATTCAGCCCAGGATGTGCTGAGTCCATGCATGCTCAACCCCTACTTGTGCTGCACACAGGTGAGCAAAAAAAAAGGAACAACGGCTGGCCACCCACAGGTGAGCTGCCATATCGCAGGGTGCAACACGGCAGCTGCCACCTGTGGGTGGCCACCCAAGCTCTGGCTGCACCCCCGTGGCAGTGCCCCCCCATGCCTGAGCACAGGCATCTGTTTAAATTAATAACGTCCTATCTCCCTGGTGGTCCAGTGGACCACTATCAGCCTGATCGCGGGCTTAAGTATAAAAAATAAAGTCCTAAATTCCTGGTGGTCCAGTGGACTGCTGTTAGCCCCGATCGCGGGCTTAAGTATAAAAAATTAAAGTCCTACATCCCTAGTGGTCCAGTGGACTGCTGTCAGCCCGATCGTGGGCTTAGGTATAAAAAAATAAAGTCCTATATCCCTGGTAGTCCAGTGGACCACTCACAGCCCGATTGCGGGCATTTGTATTAATAAAATAAGTCCAATATCCCTGGTGGTCAGTGGTACCCCTCCCCACCCACCCACTGGGCCCTCTGCCCCATTCCCCAGTCAGCGGCGGCGGCAGCACCCCACCGCCTGCTGCCCGCCATCCACCAACTGACACTGTAGGTAGGGCTGTGTGCCCATTGGTCCACAGCATGAGGCAATAGGCGTGCAGCCGTACCGTACTACACTACATGAATTCACATATCTGGACTGTAGTACGGTACAGGCTGCATGCCCATTGGCTCACGCTGTGGACCAATGGGCATAAGCATCACTCTACGGTGTCACCGGGTCAGGCGCGGAGCAGCAGCAGGTGGTGCTGCCGCCCACCGCTTTGACCGGAGGCGGGTGGTGGGGCTCAGTGGGTGGGTGGGAGGGGTACCACTGACCACCAGGGATATTGGACTTAATTTGTTTAATACAAATGCCCGTGATCAGGCTGTGATTGGTCCACTGGACCACCAGGGATATTGGACTTGATATTTTTAATACAGATGCCCATGATCGGGCTGCGAGCAGTCCACTGGACCACCAGGGATATAGGACGTGAATTTAGTTATACTTAAGCCCGCGATCGGGCTGACAGCAGTCCACTGGACCACCAGGGACATAGGACATGATTTATTAAATACTTAAGCCATGATCAGGTGTGTAGTGGTCCACTGGACCACCAGGGATATGGGACATTATTTAACTCTCTGTATGCCTGTGATTGGGCAGAGGGGCACATTGCTGCGCTGTGCAGGGGGCGTCGGTCCACGATGGCTGCTGCCTGGCAGGGCACCAGGCACAAGTCACCAGGGATCGGTGGACCTGCATGCAAATGGGGCCATAATGACATGCAAATGGCCCCATTTGCACCTTGCATACATTATGGCCCCATTTGCATGTGCACTTTTGAATATCGCGGTTGTTGCGCATAGCACAAGGGAACTTGTGCTAGTGCATCCCCCTGCTCCACTCTGGCCACTTGTGCTGGCACAGTGCCACTGCACCATGTGCACTGCAGGTGGCCAGAGTGCAATATTTAATTGTTGCTGTGCCATGGCGCAGCTCTGTTGAACATCGCCCAGTCAATGGCCCTGTGCAGCCAAGTTGAGCTGCGCCCAGGCTTGCGCCACAGCCTGGCACAGTCTGAATATCCAGGCCTGAGTCTTTTTTTAAACAGACTTACATGCCCATAAGCTGTAGCAAAGCTGTTTATTAATGATCTGTTCAGTTAAATTGTATTTGCAACATTGCTGGTGTTCAATTGCACATCCAGAATTTGGTAAAAATCAATCAACGTATGAAAACCTAGACTAACTTCACATAGACCATGTACAAAGGACTACACACCCTAAAGTCCTAGACAAAACTTTTCCAGTGAATGACAAATCGTTGTTTCAGACTTTTTTGTTTTATTATTTACTTAGTTAATTATTTTTAATTTATTTTTTAATGGCAACATTGGCATATGGCTTTCCCAGCCTACAGACCATATGTTGTTGTTCTCCAAAGGAACTTCCTGGCTACAAGTACACATTATATGAATTTTGTGAAAACCCCCAGTTCTTCTGCCTCCCAAAGCAACAAAGACTATAAGATTGATACAGCATGGCTCCAAGAACAAAGAAAAAAAGCCTTGCAGGGAAGGGGAACTTGATGGCTAGCAGCCACATTAAGTAAAGAATTAAGCAAACCTTGCCCAAGCAAGACAAGTTCAGCTTATAAATTCACCAAAATGCAAGCCACTACTGAAATTTATTAAAAATACCCCTGACAAACTTGTGTACACTTTTTCTGGATCCTAGAACTTTGCCCTCTTCACAACATAAACAGAGATGAGAACTAAGCCAAAAGCAACACTTTACCAGTTACAGATCCCATGTTTAAAGCTTAAACCTCTACAAGGAAAGAGCAATATTTTGCTAGTTACAGTTTCTATATTTCCAACTTAGTCCTCTAATACCAACTCATGTAAAAATGTTTCCAGTTATATATCCGGATAGCCCTCTTACCAAAAAACATATCTGAACTTTGCAAGAATGGAGCAAAAAGTACATTGCAGGACAAAAAAAATAAAAAAAAACAACAGCTGAGCTCTGAACAAAGGCTTGCTAAGTGGGGGAGGGGACCAATTAGCCAGAAAAAAACATGTAACAGGCCGGTCATGGCAAATATATTAGCAATGATTAAACCAACAATTTGTTGGAATGTACTATGCCCTCCCCAAGTTTACCTGAAGTAAAGCTTTCTAGAAATATCATAACAAAATTGACTGTTGGCTATTCATTTCTGGCAAAAATGGAGCTGGCTGGCACAGAAAATCTGCTTGGAGAGAAGAGTTGAAATCTGAAGAGGGAGAAGGCAGTGAGGGTGAGCTGCTGATTTCAGCTCTTTTTAACCTTTCACTCACCACCTCCTCCAGATGCCTCATGCCCTGTGGGTGGCCCCAGTGGTTACTCCCCCTGGGGTAATGCTAGGGTTACTCCCCTAACCGTGTGACAGGAACCCAACATGACTGTTTAGGGCCATGTTACAGGGAAGGGGACACAGAGAAGGGGATTTCTGCTTCAATTTAAGTGTGAGATAAGGACAAGCTAGGGCCTTTCACGTTCCTAGCCTGTCCATATCTCAAAAATTCCTGCTACATCAGTCTTTAATTATGTGTTATAAAACTGGTAAGGCTTTTTCTGTCTGAAGATTGGCTAAGAGGATTTCGGACTCAGGTCCTTATTGGATACCAACCACTGAGTCAGAATTTATTCTGGCTGCCAGGATGCAGCACATCAAGATATCCATGCATACCAGAATTTTTTTTTTGAACTTTCTGACAGCCATGTTGGTCAAGTGAACATCATCCCCACTCTCATTTGCCATCACTTGCAAAAGAAAAATTCCACATTTTTATAACTTCCGTCCCACCCACACCCACCTCAGACCTACCATTTAAATACACCTACTGTATAAATCCATTCTCTTGTGCCTTATCAGGTTGTTTTCTTTCATGCCTGTAGTCTAAAACATGGGTTCCAGTTGTTTTTGCGTGCTTGTGCTTTCCAGCGCATGATCACTAGTCCACTCCATTATCCCCCCACCTTCTGTTCTCAACTGGCCCCTTTCTCAAGACTCCTGCTGATACTGCCCCATCATTCATTCAAACACAAAAAAAGCAGACAGTTTTTTTCTACTTCAAAGGTTAAAAACTTTTCTTCTTCTCTGGCTTTCTATTCCTGTTGGACAGAGCAGTGTGTTTATATTATGGCATACACTCGGCACAGGTTTGTAGTTGCTGTCCATTTTTCTTTTTACTTAACAACCGTTCTTTCAACTTGGCAAAACTTAGCTAATATAAATAAAACAGAAGATCTCTCACAATGACCTAGCTAATGACCCACAACCCTTAGTGTTGAACACAGTACAGCCAGACACCCACAGTTCCACACTGCTAGAGACAGTACAACTAAAACACGCTGTTAAAGTAAAAGCCTAGTGCAGAACAGAGAGCCTATGCAAAAATCTAAACAGAGACTCAACAGCCTCTATCTCTGATAGTTGCCTCTACAGCATCTATACTTCTTTCTTGATGACAGTAAGATAGTCTGCAACATGTTTTTACAGATCAGAATTGACTCTGAAGTGTAAATGAGCTACACAATGTCTCATTTGAATAAACATCAGACTTGTAAATCTGGAATGTAATTTTGCTCTGCTTCCATGGACCTGATGAAGACAATATAACTTTCAAAGGTTAGTCTCAAAAACTGTTTTGTTAGTCCAAAAAAAGGTATCACCGGCAGCATATTATTGTGTGTTGTTTTCCAGCCAACATAAGGAAAGCACTCTAATTTACAATATGCACCATGGTCTGGTGTTATACAGTACCTACCACCCCCAGGTTGAAGCTTAGCTATGGAATGAACTACTTTGCGCTTATTGTAATGTTAATTAGTCCTTACGTGACCTAATACTTACTAATATTATGGATGCAGGATCAATACCATCTGTACTACCACTGCTTGGGGACATTGACAATAATATGGTCCAGTTTAATTTAAAAAGATTTACTAACATCAAAAAAGGGATTACCAAAATAAGGAACTATCATAAAGCAGATTATGCTAAAATGAAGAAATGTTTAGCTTCATGGAACTGGAATGATGAATTAAAAAACCTTGACCTAAAACAAATATGGGAAAAAAATAACAAAAAGATTTAATATTGTATAACCAACTGGGTACCAGAATGCACTAAATATAATACCAATAAACACACTGGTGGACCAATGAATTTAAAAGAAATATCAATAAAAAATGCAGAGCTTATAACAAATATGAAAAAACAATGGACTGAATTAAACTGGAATAGATTTACAACATTGGCTAATAAAATAAATACGTATTGCTAAACAGAAATTAGAACTATAATTAGCAGAGATATCTAGAGACAATAAAAAAAGGATTTACAACTGTATTGGGTCATTAAAGTGTAACCCTATAGGAGTAGGATCATTGAACATGGGATATGCTGTCATAAGTGATGAGATCGAGATGGCAAAAGAACTACATTTTTACTTTACAAATGTATTTAAACCAAAAGAGAATGCTGACATAGATAGCATACTGAATGATGAGGACTTAGTCCCATTTTCAGAAGAAAATATTTCAACAGTCATTAGTCAAATCAAACCAGATTCCTCACCAGGCCCAGATGGGATCATGCCTAAATTTCTGAAAGAGTTGATTAAAGAAATTACTGGTCCATTGACCTATTTGTTTAATGTCTCTTTGAAAGAAGGAAAAACCCTGCAGTCATGGAATAAAGCTAATATTACATCAATGCATAAAGGTGGAAACAGACAAGTTAAGAGAAACTATAGGTCCATTAGCCTGACATCGTCAATAGGTAAACTTATGGAAAGGCTTTTACAACATAGAATTGTGACAATATGCATAAAATAGGCTACATAGATATATCTCAGCATAGCTTTACTCCTGGAAGGTCCATGCGTAACTGATCTTATCAATTTTTTTGAGCCGGTTAGCAAAGCACTTGACAATGGAATGCCTGTTGATATAATCTTCCTGGACTATGCAAAGGCATTCGATACTGCATCCCATAAAGTCCTAATTAAGCAACTAGTTAGAATTAAACTACATCCAAACATCGTAAAATGGGTAGTATCATGGCTTCATGATAGAAAGCAAAGGGTAGCCATAAGAGGGCATATGTCAGCATGGGATAATGTGATAAGTGGAGTCCCCCAGGGCTCTGTGCTGGGGCCATTATTATTTAACATCCTGGTCTCTAATATGCAGACTACTAACAGTGTCTGGATTGATGAGTATGCAGACGACTGTAAAATAGGGTGCATAGTAAATGATAAACAATCAGTTGCACAAGTGCAAGCAAATCTGGATATATGAGCCAACTGGGCAGTTGAAAATTAAATGACCTTCAATGAGTCCAAATGTAAGGTCATGCATTTAGGTAAACATACAGTAATACCAAGGCAAATTATACATTGAACAGTATACAACTGCAGGTGACATCAAATGAAAAAGTTCTTCATGTTGCAGTCTTTGATAACCTTAAATTTGAAATGCACACTAAAAAGATTGTTAAAAAGTGTTATGGAATTCTGGGATGCATCCTAAAATGTGTTTAAAGTAGGAAATCTGGGGTTAATTTTTCCACTTTACTCAAGTCTTATAAGACCTCATTTGGAGTACTGCGCCCCATTCTGTGCACCTAGCTCAATTGGTGGGACAGTCATGGTTGAAAAAGCTCAGTGAAAAATTACTAGGAAAATGAAAAACAAAACAAACATGAACTATGAAGATGGACTTAGAAATCTTGGCCTAAATTTTATGGAATACAGAGCACTTAGGGGAGGCTTAATTTTGATCTATAAAGCCTTCCAAGATGCTTCAACATTAGAAACAATTTGTCTTGAAAAACAGTTAACTAACAATATCACCAGGTCACATAATTTTAAATTGAAAGATTCAGTAAATAAAACAACTAAGAGGTGTAACTTCTTTACACAGAGAGTGCCTTCTAGTTCGAATTCCCTACCACATAACATCATCACATGTGATAATGTTGAGCAATTAAAAAAAAAAAACTTGATCAATGCATGGGGGATAAGAAGTACTCTTTCCACTGTTAGAGTTTTTAACAGTGGCCGGCCCGCTGGCACAGTGGTTGGATTTCCACTTGTGATGCCGGTGACCCGGGTTCAGGAACGGATCCAGGTCATTGGAGGGCCGGCTGGGTGGAGAAGGACTGAGCATCCCTTGGACTGCTCTCCTTCTCCTGGGGAAGGGGGGTTGTGCACTCGGCACAGGAGCGACACCTGGAGGAGGCTGGGTCATCACCAGGACCGGCGCAAGGTCTAGTAACTCTGGGATGGGATAGATGCTGGCGTCATTGCATGTCACCACCCCAGCTTTTAGGGGGACAAAAATCCTAGCACCTGCCACCTATATGAAGCCCTGTCTCTGGGCTTCGATTAGCCTCCTGGCCCAGGCTCTCCCAAACAGATACTGGTATCGTGGTACTGGCCCCTTCTACGGTGCTGTAACCCTGCCTCCTGGGGGGTAAGCCAGGGGTAACCGGGGGAGCATGAAGGGCTTAGTAGGAAGTGGAAGCATCAGGGATGTCATGAATAGGGCAGATAGCACTGGCGGCAGGTGAGGGGGCAAAAAATAGCAGAATATAAAAAAAAAGAGTTTTGAACAGTGGTGAGTTCATTGTGGGCCTTGGCCTTCAGAACTTGTATCAAACTATGAAACTACGTGACGACAACTCAACTCATTCAGTTCTACTATGCCTCTCCATCCCTGTCATCACTTTTTGTTTTCCAGATTCTATTCTCAACTTGCCTAATGTAATTTTTTCCCCTAGAACCCCCATTTTCTTTCCTCAAAAATATGTCCTTTGATTTCCTGACTTGTACACTAACTTTACTTTTGTCTTTTAGATAATTCTTGAAGAAGACCTTTGGTCAAAGCATTGATTCTAACACTACTTTCTACTTTCAGCATGCATTTAATATTTCCTTTTTGTTTTGTCACCGTATCACACAAGTTTCTGAATCCCATTTTATTTAATGTATACTTTGCAAATGGTGTAATCATTTTTCTCAAAAAAAAATTTTTTCTACTTCTCTTAAATAAAGAGCAATGAAGTATGGCCTAGTATTACCTGTCTGCAGTTGCCTCCCTTGGTGCACTTGACACCATCCTTGCTAAATAAAGTTGGTGTGTCCCATCACTTTGTATCTCCTCCTTCCTCCTTCCTCCTGTCTCCTCTGCATCCTGCTCGTTCCTCCTCCCTCCTACTATGCATAATGTCCCCACTTCCTCTTCCCTCCCCATATGTGAGGCACTCAATGAGTATCCTAGTATTTATTTATATGTAGCATCAGGGATACTCTTATAGTACTGCTTGCAGGCATTTGCATATATTGAAAACTACAAGTTACTTGTACATATTGTTTATAGACTTTTTTGCCTTCTCAGACTATTGTTCTCCAGATTTCTCTATTGTACCAGTCTCACATCATTATGCATTCATCCTGTGTACCCATATTCTGTATTATGTATACTGTTTTCTTATTGTACCTTATACTTATCTTAACTTCCCAGGTCCACCTTGAACATGAGTTCTCTCAATGGTGTTTTGCTTGGTAAAATAAAGACTGATTGATATATTGATTGATTGAGTGATTGAAGTCTGACCCATGTGAGTATTTTAATCCAATAGTTGATAGCTCTTACATTAGCTAACATTTCCACTCCACGTTGTCCAAGCTCATCTTTTCATGGTACTCCTTGTATACCTGTCCAGATAGTGGTGATGGCCGCCACATGCTGTGCTGCCATGCAGGACACTGGAGTTCATGTCAGTTTAGTTTAGTTTAGTTTATTCAACACCCGTTGCAGCCAAATACCCCAACATGAAGGCAGGAGTTACATACAATTTAGAAAACCAACCATATAGCAAATACGATATATAATAAAATTTATAAAAACATTTAATAAATTGTTGAATTCAGAAAGGCCTATACATTTAAAAAACATGCGAATAATAATCTTTACAGTATAACATCAATCAATATTTTCAACTCACACAACCAAACTCATTTATTAAAACTAACTCATTCATTTAAAAAATGCATAAAAAAGATGATTTGTACATCTTTGTTCTAAAAATTGGTTTTCACCATCTAACCTACTTCCTTAATCCATACACAGCCACCTCTTTTGGTGGTAACAGGGAGTGCAGCTTATGTTGGGGATCTCAAATCTCTAGAAACATACGAACATACGAATGTGTCACCATAAACAGACCACCCGGTCTATCTAAGCCTGCTTGAGTGTGCAGCCAACACCCCTAGTTTGCAGCTGCCCCAACCCCTCTTCCTTTTGTCATCCCACCGCCACACCCCACCCTCACTCTCCCCTGTTCCCTGTCCCATGCACTTTTGAAGCTGTTCACAGATTTACATGATACCACCCATTCTGGTAGGGTGTTCCATTTTGCTACCAACCTCCCTGTGAAATAGTGTCTCCTCATCTCCCTCCTAAATCTTCCCCCCTCGATTCTTAACTCATGCCCCCTGGTGACCCTCCCCCTCCTTAACTTAAAGACCCCATCTGCCCCATCCTTATTGATTCCCCTCAGATACTTGAATGTCTCTATCATGTCCCCCCATCCCTTCTATACTCCAGGGTGTACATGTTCAGGTCTCCCAGCCTGCTGTCATAGTCTCTCCCCTCCATTCCACATATTATCTTTGTTGCCCTCCTCTGCACCCTCTCCAGCAGCCTGATGTCACACTTTAGGTATGGCCTCCAAAACTGCACACAATACTCCAAGTGCAGCCTTACAGTAATCTGTAGAGGGGCAAGATCACCTCACTTCACCTGGATGAAAACTCCCTCGCTATGCACCACAACATTTTGTTTGCTTTTGCAGCCACTGTCCTGCACTGGGCAGTGCTGTTCATGATCCCCATTATCATTACCCCAAGGTCTTTCTACTCCTCTGTGATCCCCAGCTTAACCCCCCCCCAGCCAGTGTTCTCTCCTTGGGTTCTTCACCCCAAAGTGCATAACCTTACACTTCTTTGCATTGAACCCCAGCTGCCACCTCTCTGAGCACTCTTCTAGCTTGCTTAGGTCCCCCTGCAGCTGCTTCCACCCCTCCTTTCCATCCACCACTGCTCCGATTTTGGTGTCATCAGCAAACAGACTTACCTTGCTCACCACCCCATGTCCAATGTCTGATATGAAGAGCTCAAACAATACTGGCCCCAACACAGAGCCCTTTGGCACCCCACTCATCACCGGCCTTGGAGTTGAGAGCTCCCCTCTCACTACTACCTGTTGCAGCCTTCCACTCAGCCAGCTTGTAATTTAGTTTATCATTTTTGTCCCTGCTCCTACACCAGTTAGCTTCCCCCCAAGCCGCCCATGAGGCACCGAATCGAAGGCCTTGCTGAAGTCCAAGTAAAGAACATCCACTGCATGACCCACATCCAGTTCACCTGTCACCCAGTCATAATATTGTATCAGGTTGGTTTGACAAGACTTCCCTGAAACAAACCCATGCTGCCTCATATCCTGGAGTCCGTTGTCCTCCAGGTATGACACCAGTCTTTCCTTTAGTATCGTTTCCATGAGTTTGCACACTATGGAGGTGAGACTTACCGGACAATAATTACCCGGTTCATCCCTTGGCCCACTCTTGTGTAATGGCACTACATGTGCCATCCTCCAGTCCAGTGGCACAAATCCCGACTCCAGGGAGGTGCTGTACAGATCTTCCAGTGGCTCCGCCAACACCTCCGCCATCTCCCTGGTGTGGATACCATCCGGCCATGGTGCCTTGATTACTTTCAGTGCCCTCAGTCCCTCTAGGACTCTACTTGCCTCAATTCTTCCATCTGTCACCTCCTCTCCTCCTATGCCCACCCTCCCAGCCCATGCTGGTAGCAGTCCCCCTTTTCTTCTGTGAACACGGAACAAAAGTATTCATTCAGTGCTTCTGCCTACTCCTCTCCCTTTTCCATCCACTCCCTACCCCTCTTTATCCTCACTATTGTTTCCTTGCACTTTCTTTTCTCCCTGATGTATCTGAAGAAGTCTTTCTCCCCCTCATTAATTCCCTGTGCTAATCTCAGCTCCCTCTGGGCGTTGACTTCTCTCACTTTTCTGGTCACTTCACTGGACCATCTTGCATATTCCTCCCTGTCCACTTCATTCCCTGTCCTCCTAAACCTCTGGTGAGCCACTCATTTTGCCCTCACCACCTCCACAACTTCATTGTTCAACCAGCATGGTTTTCTTGCTCTGCTTCTCTTACTCTGTGCCTTGGTGCATGCTTCTGTTGCTTCTTTAACCCCCAATTTAATAATATCTCATTTCAGCTCCATGTCCATCTCATGCCTTATGCCCTCCAGTTTCTCTTTCAGTACTTCCTGCATCCTCCCAAAGTCCGCCCCTCTGAAGTTTACCACGTTGTCGATTTCTCTGGCTCCCACATCGTGATATTAAACCACACTGTTCGGTGATCGCTGTCAGATAGTGGGTCCTCTACCTTTATTTCCCTCACTGCTTCCCCATTCAACAATACTAGATCTAAGGTGTTCTTTAGCCTAGTGGGTACAGTAACCAACTGTGTCAGGAGACCCTCCTGGATCGCATCCAGAAGCTCTTGTTCCCCAACATTGGAGGTGACCGGAATGCTCCAGTCAACCCTTGGCAAGTTGAAATCCCCCACGATGACCACCTTTCCTTTTCCACATACCTTTTTGATTTGTCCCGCTAACTCCCTGTCAAGCTCCTCAGACTGGGATGGCGGCCTGTATACCTCTCCAAACCTTAGTTTCCTACCCCTTGAGTCAAGGAGCTGCAGCCAGCTTGCCTCTGTTCTCCTTTCTTCTCCCTCATCCCTTGTGCATTTGATCTTGTCCCTCACATAGACTGCCACCTCACCCCCCTTCCCCTCCTTACAGTTCTTCCTGCATAATTTGTATCCTGGGATTGCCAGATCCCAGTCCTGGTGCTCAGTTGCCCATGTTTCTGTGACAGCTGCAATATCCACCCTCCACACTGCTAAGAGTGCCTGTAGCTCAGCGGATTTGTTTCCTAGGCTTCTTGCATTCAATGAGACAACCCTCCATAATTCCCCCTTCCCTTCACTAGTCTCCATCTCATCCCTTCTACTCCCTCCTTTGTTGGCCTCCCTGAGTCCTTCCCTGCTAGCCTGGGGGTAGGCTGTGACTCCATTCTATCAGATCCCTGCCTACCTGCTGTCCACTTGCCACCCCCCCATCTAGTTTAAATCCACCCTTGTCACAATATACCTCTCCAGTCTTTGCTTTAATACCTCTTTCCCTTCCCCACTCAAGTGCAGCCTATCCCTTGCAAACAGATTGTGATTATCACAGGTACTTCCCCAGCTGCTCACAACCCCATACCCCTTAGTTCAGCACCATTCTACCAACCATGTGTTCAACTCTCTAATCCTCTCCTTTCTAACTGTGTTGGCGCAGGGTACTGAGAGCATTTCAGAGAAGGCCACAGACTCCCTAGTCTCCTCACACAACCTTCCCACTTCCTCAGTCCTCTCCCTTGTTACCTCCACCGTTTCCCTCGCTAGGTCATTTGTCCCCACATGTACCACAATGTGTGGTATCCTTCTACTCCTCCTCCTCCTTACACACCTTGGGATTGCCTGTCCTGCCATGTCTGCCTTTCATCCTGGTATGGACTCCACCCATATCCGACTGTGCCTCTCCCCCTTGCCACCCCATCTGATCCCTTGAGTATGGAGTTCCCCAACACCAGTACACCCCCTCCTTTATCTTTGTGCCCATCACCACCCCCCCCATCTCATTTTTGGAGCCACTCAAGACTGTGTTTTTACCATGTGCCCCAGTGTCTTCCCCCATCCCTCCCAATTAAGACCCTTCCCTCTCCACCTGTTTGACTGCCAACCTCCCTCTCCCTTCTCACCTCTCCGAGTATTATCCCTCCCAGTCATACCATGCTCAGTCTCTCCACTTATAATGCCCCCCACACCCTCTTCTTTGTGAGTGCTATCTCTTGTGCAATCACCTCCTGCATCATTTTTTCCATGTGTTTCTAGCAAAGTAAACATGTTCCCTATCCCCTTTGCCTTACTATGCACATTCTCCTCCTTCCTGCCTACCGCTGCTACTCTTTTTCTAGGTTCTACTAGAGTCCACCTTTCATCAGCTGGCTTCCTATCTAGTTTGCCCCTCCCCCCTCCCTTGACTCACTGTTCCTCCTCTGTGGTGCCCCCAAAATACTCTCAGATGTCAGCCCTCCTACCGATGAAATCCTTCCCTCATCCCTCAACCTTCCCAGCTCCCTGCCCAGCCACTGAACCTCTTCCTCAAGCCTCTTTAGCCTGTGGCATATTGGGCACCCTCCCAGCCTCCACAGTATATTCATCTGCATTGCTGCCCCACAACCATTGCACCCAACAATCCTACCCATGGTCCACACTACCTACACAGCCTCTCCACACTAACTATCCCTACAGCAAATAGAATTAAGTAATCCTAGCACAGCCTTTAATACCTGGTATATTCCAGTGGAAGGCCTCCCACAATATCCACCTATCACACTATCAGCAACTCGCTGTGGATGCTGTACTCCTATTTGAGACCTACCTATGCTTTTTCCCTGCCCTGTGGCTACATCTATGGATAGAAGTAAATCATCTGCACTTGAAGCCCCTTCCTCTAATTGCAGGGCAGGTGTTCCCCTATAAAGGAGTTGTGATCGGGGAGGGAGGGTGGGAGGGTGGGAATAGGCCCACACCACACTCTGACGAGAGTGTATCAGCCCTGTGCCTGCCCCTCACTGCACCTCCAAGCACTGTAACCTCCTCTGGAGGAAGGTCCCTCCTCTGGAGGAAGGTTCCAACACAAACACTGTATTAAACAAAGTCACACTACTGAGCTAAAGTTCACAGACTGAAAAAGAATGTAATGCTTATCCAGCAACTAAATCCTTTCCCCAACTGCTCAGCAAAAGAAGGTTCATGCAACCTTTGCAGTTAACTTGCAGTTAGCAGACCTCAGATACAATGTCCAACACACAGAAATGGCAGCTAAAAAAACTACTTTAAATCACTGACAAATACCCTCAGCAGCTAAAGGCCCTCTCTCTCTCTCTCTCTCTCTCTCTCTCTACTGTAGCTGAAGACTGAATAAGATGGCTTTTAACCCTCACCTTCTATCAGCACTAATCCCCTGTAATATGATGCCTGCACTTACAGGCCAGAGAGCCACATTTAAACACACAATCCCCAATTTGTCTACTAAAATCCCTTAATCCTGCCAAAACCAAATATCAAAGCACAAAAAAGGCAGTGAGGAGCAGACCTCAAATGCAATGTCCAATACACAGAAATGGCAGCTAAAAAAAACTACTTTAAATCACTTACAAGCACCCTCAGCAGCTAAAGGCCCTTTCTCTCTCTCTCTCTCTCTCTCTCTCCCCCCAGCTGAAGACTTTATTTGCCATTTATTTTCTCCTTTCATCTAACCTTGAGGTAGTCATGAGCCTGACACCTCACTCCACCTCAGTCCAGTAGAGTCTAGGGAGCACTGGGGAGGCAGCACTCTCAAACTACATATGTGAGAAGGAAAGGAGGGAGACATCCTCTTTATTGCAGTAACGACCACTACAGGGCTTGGGACAGTAAGAGATATTGCTTGTGACCACCCAATGTCCTACCCCAGACTAGAGTGGGGATTGGTTCAGTGAGTTGGAAAATGGGAGGGACTAACCAATTAAAATGCCTCTGATTCATGAGAATGACACCATTGACAGACCCACATCACCCACCATTGGTATGTCCTCCAGCTTTTCACAGTACTGCTTAAGACAAAGAGAGCAAGCCCATGGGAGGAACTGGTGGCAGGAAGCTCTGCCTTCAGACTCACTGTGCTGGGAGCCTTTCCATAGGGTGCCAGCAGTACTGGCAGTCTGGATGGAGACCATGGAGCAGAACCTATGAATCTAATGGGAGCCATACATCCTTTAATCTATCTAACTTATTGTATATCATCTGTATATAAAAAAACACTTGATTTTCATAGTAGCTAAATCATCAGTATATTGTTCCACATTGGGTATGTGGTATGTGAAATACATACTCAATGGGAGAGCAGCATTTGCAATGCTTGATGACATCATAAATTCCTGTGCTGCATTTAAGGTAGTGTGGGTAGAATTATCACATTTTAGTCTGTTGAATTGCTTCCACCAAACTGGGCATTTGCATGGAATTCTAGAAGAAGTAGTTATCCACATAACCCATGAATACCACCAGTTGAGCTCCTCACATCTGTCACATAATTCAATCAGTGGGAAAGATTCTGTCAGTAGAAAAAAAATCACCAGGCACTAATTTAAATTATAAAACAACTGCTAACAATGGAGCATTATAATTTATTGACTGACATTCTAAATGGTTAGATTATGTTGAATACATTAGAAAAATTGCAATCAAAACCATAAGAAAAATAATTTTATAATAGCATTATGGCACTCCAGGAGTAGGTTACCTTTGTTAATTTAACACTAGGGGCACAAGACCCTCAACTACATTTCCTACTTCATGATTTTCCTCAAGCTAGATGTAGAGATGGTACCCCCAACTCCTGGTCATACCTAAATGTGTAGTTGTACCTGTATTTGTGAACTCAACCAGAATCTTCACATAAAGAGCAAACTTCAAAACTTCACCACTTAATAATGTGGTATACATGACATACTGTGTGTAATGAGCTATAGACTATAGTGGAGCAAGCCAGATGTATCCTCATTAATAAAGATAACGCCTTCATAACCTACTCATGGTTTTGCCACTTGGTCATGGGTCTTGTCTTCACATGAGTAAATAAAGTACAGAATAAATAATAGGCAACTGTGATTTACAAGACTGTAATTCCATAAAAGCATTCAAGTGACACCACAAACCATAGCAGCAAAACCTGAGGGTTTTGTAAAAGTAACCAGGACCCCGAAATGGGATTACAAACCTTGTAATATACAGTTTGACTGTATTTTACTTTGTGTAATAGAAGGTCAAACAATGATTATACAATATAAAACTCTCCAGATAAATTAGTTTGTTTCCTTGTCACTGACATGCGAGTAAAGCAAACATCTATTTAAGAATGTTGTAGAGTAAGTGGAATGTACAGTTTGTGTGACATAGACATTCTATAAAATTTGTAAATCATAGTTCTGACTTGTGCTGGCTGAAATTTTAATTATGTAATTTTTATGAAATTATGAAAAAATTAGAAGATTGTGTCATTGCACATTTTGTCTGAATAGCCCCTTTCTGAAAAACTTGATATGTAAAAAATGCACAGTTTGGAAATGTTATTTGGAAATATTATGCACAAAATGCACTCAAGAGTATGAATCCAATTCTCATTTGCAAAGGACCAGCACTAAATTAAAATGACTGAGCACCAGTACCTTACCTATGACTCACTTGAGCTGTGCTCACAGGGAGTCAAAGGACCTTCCATGGCAGTGCACATCAGAGTTGGCTGGTGGCCAGATGATTCTGGAGTTGACATGTAAGTATCACACAGTGCCATTCACATTCCCAATTAACACTGGCACACCCATTGCAGCACTTTTGTGACAGACCCAAAACATGACCAGAAAACATGGTGATATTAGGGTTGTTGGAGTGCTATGCCAGGTGTGCAAGGACATAGAGGACTACAGATCATAATGGGATTGGATTGCCATGGGACTTATTTGATTGTGTGGGACTAGAGAGGGAGTATCCACTACAGTATCAAGGATGGTTAAATGGTAATCTGTGGGCTGTGAGGCCCACTGGACCTCAAGGGAGACCAACGAGGGAATGAGGGACACCAGCAGAGTTGCCATAAAGGGTCAGAAGCTGCACAAAGTCATGGGTTGAAGGGCTGGGGGGGCATCTGTGTCAGTCATATCACTACAGACATGTATTTGCATGGCACTGTGCTATGTGCATCCATGTCTGTGGCTGTAATCAGTGCTGTTACTGAACGCAAACCATGTTTGTGTACAGCAACATCTAGAAACCTAAAAACATTAGGGTCTGTGCTGGATGGGGGGTGGCTTACCTCTCCAGCATAGATCCTTTCTTCTGTGTACAGCCATTTTTATGTTGACTCACGCTTGTGCGCCAGCCAAAATCTTGCGGTAGTAGCAGATTTGGAGGCGTAGTCACTGTTGGGCGAATGCAGGGCATGCATCAGTAGGTGCGTCCCTCATTCCCCAATAAGCCAGCAGAAGGTGCTGACATCATGCATCCCTAATGTGGCCATCAGATCTAAGAAAAGGTCTGCTGCAATGAGAGTGAAGCTCTCATGCAGTGGGACCTAACACACCTCCGACATGAGCATAACCCTATCACAATACAGATGAGAGCCCACTCCCCATTGGCATAATGACCCTTCCCATTTAAAATGGATGGATGGGAGTCCAACTTCCTTGGCATCATGCCCCCAAAGTTGTTCTTACCGATGGGGCCCAAACCCATCAGCATTTATCGCCCATCCCAGATTATTTTGCTGATGGGAGCCACTCCTCATCTACATAATGTCTCCCCACTTTTGTTGTGTGCCTAATCCCCTTGGCTTGTGTTCCCCTTGATACGTGCCGACAAGGTGCCCAATCCCCGTCGGCTACAGCAGGCCCTCAAAACACTTAGGTGGCATGCTGGGTGCCCACCCCAGTGTGCCAAATTCCTGCAAAAGAAAAAACTGTCCTACAATGTTTTTTTTTTTTAAACCTGTAAAAAAGAAAACCGTCCCTCGCAGTCTCCCTGCCCCCTCCCACAACCCACACCCACCCTCTGAGCACCCTGCCTCCCCACCTGCCTCACCCCATACTTACATCTGGAGTCTGGCGCTATGATGTTCGGTGGACTGGGAACATGTCTGCACTCTTCAAAGCTGACTGCAAACTGAGGAAATTCCGGTAAGCTGTATAATGGCATAAATAGGTGTTTTTTCAACTTTGGAGCATATCTCAGCCATTTTTGGGAATTTTGGCACCAAAAATGACAGTGCCACTGTTCATGAGGGGAGCTCTCAAAAAGCCTATGTTGCAAATTTGGTGGGAAAATGCAAAACAATGGCTGTTTTATGAGTGTGCATTGCGCAGTTTCCACACACACTCGTACCTTCATGAATTTGTAATGTTTTCACTCCAGATTTTCAAAATTAGCATTTTTCCACACCTCCTGATGAACAGTACAGCTGTCATTTTACATGTGCTGGCTAAAATGTGTTTTTGCATGTCTGGCGCAGAATAGAGTGATCGCTGTGCGAAATCAGTTTTTTGGGACAGTTTGAGGGAAATGACGGTGACACTGTTCATGAGCAGAAGTCCTAAAATGCCTATGTTGAAAATTTGGTGATGAAATTCCATAAAATGACTGTGTTAAATGTGTGCATTTCACAGTTTCCACACACCATTGTAACTTCACAAATCTGCAATATTTTCATGCCAGATTTTCAACACTGGCATTTTTTCACACCTCCTTATGAACAGTACAGCTGTAATTTTTCACATCCTGCCCTAAATGTGTTTTCACACCTGTGGCACACAATGGCGTAGTCACTGTGTGCAATCAATGTTTCAGACAAATTAACAAAATCACAGTGTCACTGTTGACTGCCATTCCTATTATGCATCTCTGACTCCGGCACTACCAATGCCAATGCCAGCGAGACAACATTCAGCATTGACAAATGCTTGTTTTAATTGGCACAATGGGTCACACTTTTTGCCCCATTTGAAAACATACAAAACATAAATAAGAATTGGGTCCTTTATTTTTGCCTAAATTGCACTTTATTTGAAACCTAGTTTTTTTCAATGAATGAGAGAAAACAGGAAATGGACAGTCACTAGGGCCAACATCAGGCAGTTAGGTAGGGTGGGTAAACTAGATGGGCTGGAGGGCCTTTTTCTGCCATTATTTTCTAAGTTTCTGTGCTCTATTAGCAATTTGGAAAGTTCATGTGCAAAATATGTAAAAGTGTTCATTTTTGTCCAAATCGAGTACTGTATGTTTTGAAAATCTGTTTTTTTTAATGTGCGAGGCACTTTTATATCCAAAATAAGTAACAATGCACAATTACTCAAACTGCTCATTTTTTTCAACCCTTGTTTTAATCAATGCACCGTTTACATCTTTTGTTGCACTAAAATGTGCAAAGAAAGTATTACTTGCATAAAGAAACTATTTTTTTAAAGTTGCACTTTTTAAAAGTGTGAACTCATGCACCTTAAATAGGGAAAAACATTTCTGTGAAAATATGCAAATTTCACAGATATTGGGCACATTTCACAAAAATTGTGCTAAACAGAATTTTCTGTTTTTGCCCACCTCTAGTTTGGACACTGCTACTGTGAATTACCATATTTCTAACATCACAATTGTGAATTACAAGAGCAAAGTATATAGGTTGTCTATGTATTAAAAGGGCTGACCATATATTACATTATTTTATTTATTTATTTAGTTGAAAATTGGTGATCACAGCAGTAGAGCCACCACTAACAATGTCGATAGCCAGCAGGGGAAGAGGAATGAGTGTTCAGAGGACTGATCTCCTGCTCTGTGGGGGAGGGAATGCAGTGCATGGGACTCGCCTGACCCCTAGTGCTAGCTGGGGGAAAGACATCTGGGTCTGTCTTGTAACTGACAGGAGGGGCGGGCAGATGCTGATGTGGGGCACGTGGGTGCATGGGCTGCTCACCATGAAGCCATTGCATGCCGCAACCCGTGGGGCAGAAAACATGAGGAAAGTTCTCAGCACTAGGATGGCACTTGGACCCTTGCAGGCCCCTCACCTGACTAGCTGGGCTCACCAGTCCAAATACTGGATCTGGCCTCATGGTGGAGGATTAGGTGGCACCCACCCACCGATCCCACCAGAGGAGGTAAGCCATAGGGGTACTGGCTGGTGGTATGTCCCAATGGAAATTGGGGTGATGAGGCTTGGGGGTTAGAACAGATGGGAGCTGACTGAGACACAGGGGGATAGACAGAGCAAAAAAAAAAAAAAAAAAGGAAAGGAAATGGGTGACCAGGAGGGACATACTGAGCCAAGGCTTCTTTTCTTGAGAGACCCAGGGGAAGAGGTTATTAAGGGGATTCAAGAATACGCAAACTAACAGCAGTAGCTACAATCAAATAGTTAAGTAATGACAAATAATAAAACAGTAAATGGAAGTGTGGATGACAAAAACAATTACAGAAAAATGTAGTCACAAATAATAATTAAAATGTAAGCTGATTGCAGAGTGACTGTGATAGTGTACACTACAGAGTATGTGGTGATTCTATAATAACCATATGCCCTGGGTGGAATGTGAGGCACGAGGTGCAAACATGAGTCTTAAACCAGCTAGGAAGTATAGGTTATTACAGCATACATACACCCTGTAGTGTGCCATTCCACTGATAATATGCCTGAAAAGCTTAATCGTATAAGTATTATTTCCTTCCTTCCTTCCTTCCTTCCTTCCTTCCTTCCTTCCTTCCTTCCTTCCTTCCTTCCTTCTTTCTTATTTCCATTCACCTACAGGCATAGTTGTACTGTAAAGAATATGCAAGACAGCATGGTTTAGAAACTAATGTGTTCTATCCCAGCCTGTCAGGCAGTTCATAATGTCAGTCTCTTCTAAAGCGGAATCTAGGAGCTTCTAGATGCAGGGTAAGAGAGCCTAACAAGATTGCTAGTGCATCACTTTGTTCTCTTAGCTCTAAGCAAGAATAATTTCCCTTTTTTCCCATCATCTTTCTTTCTTGTTGTTTTACCCCTGAAAACCGGCACTGCAAAAGCAACCTCCAGGGTGGACACTAAATCTTTTGATGCAGGCGGAGCAGTGATAACATCTGAACTAAGGGTGCTTTTCCAGGGCATGCTTGACAGATGTAGCAGGGCCTTTAAGGATTTAGTACTGGAGCATATCTATTACCCATGCTGCGGCACAGCTTGGCAGGAGCTGTGTGGTAATCTCCCATGAATTTCTGTCCGACTTATCAGAGCCTCGGAACAGGTTCCTGCAGAATGTGGGATCACTGCTTCTAGTTTGGAAGAGACAAGAATGCTCACTTTAAACTATTTTTTTTAACTCTTTTAGGTCAGAGAGTTTTCCTGCCTGGGCTGGATAATGCTGTTAATATATAGAAGACACATCAAAGCGTGTTTGTGCTTGAGACAAGAGTTTTGTTATTAAAAAGCTTAAATAATCAATCTCAAAAGACATAATCTAATTTCATTTTTTCATTATCTAATAGCGTAGGAGCAAGGAGTAATTGTTTTGATAGCATGGCAGTCTGCCTACCACTTTGGCAGGACACAGTAAATTGGATACAAGTCATGCCATTTTTTGTTTTGGAGGCATATCAGGTCCAGGACATTGTCACAGATAAAGGAATCACTTTTAACAGCTTTGCCCTGCTTTAGGATTCTTCACTCACTTATTTCAGTAGTGCTTAATATTCAGACTTCCCCACTGAATGGACATAAAGAAGCAATGTGGTCTAATGGTTGGCATACCAGCTTGGGAACTGGGAGCTCACAGGTCCAAATCCTGCTAGAGCTAAAAATTCAGTATGTGACTGTGGCAAGCCACATAACCTTTTAGTGCTCCAGTCCACCCAGCTGCAGAAATTGGTAGAAGCAGGACCCCACTAGAAGTGAGATGTTGCACTGCATCTGGGCTATCCTGGGTAAATAAACTGTAAAAACAAAATGGGTCTTGTTTATGATAGCAGTTAGCTTTGTGAATATTTGTAGCATTTTTGGTCACTATGAAACTAGAAACCTACTTGGATTAAGCTAGCTCGCATAATGTACATACAGTATTAGTACCATGCATTGTATGTATATATCTATATCTATATAATAATAATATGTTTATTTGTATAGCACCTTTCAGCATACCAAGGCGCTGAACACATTAAAACCACAACATCAAATATAAATCAATAATACTTAGAAATAAAATCATATCATAGTAACATCAAATATTACAATCAATTAATAAATACAAAATAAGATCTCAGCAGAATAAAATTAACTTAGACATCCAAGAAGAATATATATCTATATATATATATATATATATATATATATATATATCTATATATATAGATATATATCTACTGCACAGGCTTTGGGGGGCACACAGGTTCTTTCATTGGGTGTGTTGCCAATCTGAGCAAAAGAAATAAATCATGGATTCAGGTCTGTATTATAAGTTTATGGATGCTGTGAGAGATGTTTCTCATAGTAGGCGACGACTTCTCATGCAGTTTATGTGAGAAGATGGAGCAGTGAAGTTGTGTGGTTCTGTCTGCCCAAGCTGTGAGATGTAGCTATTGCACCATGAGAGACTTCTCTCACAATGCCTATGCACCTTTTGTAAATCACTTGGCTTAGCTTGAGTTCTTTAAAAATCTTTTACATTTCATTTTTATTTTTTTAAAAATGGGTGCCACACCCTTCCCCTGGCCTCTACCTCTGCTGGACAACATGTTCCTGCTATAGAGATTGCATATAATGTAATTCTCTTATGAGGTAACAACTATATACAGGATAAGAAGCCCTGCGATTCTGAGTGCCGAACAGCTAAAAATCACATAATTGATTTATAAGCAAGCAATAAAACATGACGGGGTGTACATTAAACAGATCTGACCACAAGCCCAGGGGCATAGTGAGGCACAAGGAAGCAGACTGAGTGCCTTTGTCTCCTGGAAGTGCTGTCAAATCTGTTCATTGTACACTCTGGAGTGTCTTATTGTACTTATAAAATGGATTATTAAAATCTATTTTAAAAAAGACACTGATAATTACTTTATATTTCAATAACTATTAATTTGTTTAGTTAAATATCACTCCTCAAAAGAAAGTAGTTTCTGAACTTCATTTGGAGATGGGGAAACAACAACTTTTGGGTGGCAAAAAGTAACCTTAACACATTTTATACTATATTACATTGTCATGCTTTAACAGAAAACAAAACACTTTTTTACCAATATTCAGAAAGTGTACCAGAGCACTGAAGGTTACTGGTCCCTGGAATGTAAATTGTCTGGTGCTGAAGGCCACTGTAGTCTGCTGTTGTTTGTGCTCATGTGGGTTATGGTGGTGTTCTGTACAGTACATCTTTGGCTGGTGTAGGGTCAGGTCAGTGTTTGAGATTCTGTTCCTTCCTGTGCATTAGTGGCAGTGTTTAGTGGGATCTGCTGGATTTCCCTTTGTGGTGAGACCTGCAGTGCTGCTGGGCTGTGTTGCGTTGCTGCTTGCTAATTCACGTGAGGACATTGCTGCCTCACCCTGACTCTGTTGCTGTGCATCATTGGTCTGTTGCTGTGCATTACAGGATGTGCTATCATGTCCGACCTCATTTGCACTGGCATCCTTATTTGGCATGTCAGAGATCGCAATGCTGGTGGCTGGCCGAGGAGTGAGTATGGTGCTCCACCATTTGTGGTCTGCAGAAGATGCAGACCAGTACACTCGGAGGCTTACTTTATTCTGTTGGTCAGTCATTGCCATAATTTCTCTGTTTTCAAGACTGGCATTGGATAGCAATTATACTGCTGTGGCACACATGGAGTAGTCTGTGTAATGAACACTGAGGCCTGCTTCCTAGCTTATGTATGGCATTATCATGGACAACTAATGTGCTCCCATGGGTTCTCAGGAATACCAGGTACTTGCACTGTTTAGGAATCCCTGGGGCAAATGTTTATGGTAGCAGTAGAGGGATTTGGCTTCTTTGGGCAGTTTACTTAGGTATTACTTCAGGCTTGCTACTGGGCAGAGTCAGGATCCTGGCTTTGTGAAGATGAGCCCTCAGGAGTCACTGTGATTTTTTTGTATGCTCATTGTATGCCAATGTTGCATATTCATCTCGGTTATCGTCTGTTTCGAAGATGAAACTTTGTGGCCTTAACTGTCTCAGGCCCTCTTGACCATGCCGGATTATGTACAGTTGTACATCCAGCCACACTTTCCATACAAGGCCCAGCGCAGTATTCAGAAAGAGGGCTTCAGAGTATTGTAACTTTTGTAAATCTTGTGGAGAGATGGGAGGGTGGCGTTTTGCTGTGCCTTTGGCTGCTTTTCTGAATTTTTTCATGACACTTATGACAAGGTTGTTACTGATGTGAAACTCCTTATGAAGAGATTGTTACTGCTGCCAAACTCCAGGACAGTTATTAAGCAATGAGGTATGACCAGGGGTTATGTTAATGGACTGTTAATCACCCTCTAGGGGTGTAATGTTGCATAAGGCATAGCCAAGTGCCACATACCCCTAGAGGGCGATTAACTGACCATTAACATAACCCCTGGGAGTGTTGTTTTGCTATTATATTAAAACAAGTTTTTTAAACAGTGTTAAACCTTGTTCAGCATATGATTAGGCTCTACATGTATGTTAAAAAAAGATAAAACGCATACAGCTAATCAGAAGCCTCTATTTCTCAGACTATTTTTATAATAATGGTTATGTTGCAGCCAATTTGTATAGAGTTTAGGTGGCAGTTTAAAGCAGCTCTGAGGCTTGAATAGCTGCCAACAGCATATTCAATGCCATTTGTGGTTCGTTCTTCTTTATGGAAGGGGTGGAAAACTTGATTTATTTGTTCTGGTGGTGCAGTTTTAGGTGTATTTGGATGTTTTTAGCACTTTGCCGATCACTGAAGACCTTAACTGCCCACTTTGTGCTTCTGACAGTATTTGCCTCATGCCTGCCCTCTTCTATTATGTTTAATTCATCTTCTGTTAAAGTGGGATATCTCTTTTTTTTATAGTTTTCACTTTTTCAGTCCTGGCCTCCTGACCGGCTCCCCTTACCTTGTCCTTGCAACTAGCTCGGGGACATCCAGTCGCTGACCGCCTCTACCATGGCACCCAGACTTCTGCGGCTTCCCCCCTGCAGCGGGGCCACAGGGAGCCCCCAACTCCCCACAGAAAATGGATCCAGGCAGGTGCCACAGCAAAACTGCTGAGGACCATCAAGCTGCTCGCTTCAGGCACCATTTTTCCTCTGTTTTTTTCAACGTCCCCATTTTTTCAGTGCATGCTCAGGCAGTGCCTCCAGTTTCCACTGGGGGCTGCAGCTGAGCGATGCATTCCCCAATCCCACCCCCGGAGAGGAGAGCAGTCCATTGGATGCTCAATCCTCCCTGCCCCCTGCTGCCCCCCTGGTGCCCCAGATCCATTCCCGAACCTGTGTCGCTGGCGTGGGTCAAGGTAAGGCACCAGCGCCTCAAACCTCTACACCACTGGGCCAGCTGAAGTTGGATATCTTGCACTTATTGTGCTGTTTGCCTGGTCAGTTGGCATAGTTAGTGGCATTTCTTTGGTGTTTTCTTCTATAAATTGTTTTCCTGCTTCTTCTGTGTTTGTTAGTTCAAAGTTTACCTCCAGTAGTTCTGCCATGGCGAATGAGTGGGTGCCTGACAGAGGTGGGCAAAGCAAAATGGCTGCTGGTTGGCAGTGACTTTTACTGGCACAGCTGGGGTTTGCTTGGGTGGCAGAGGGATTTTTGGGGTGTTATGAAGTTGTTTGGCCATGTCGTGTTTTTTTGGTGTGCATCAGCTTAATTCAGTCCATGGCTGTTAACCAATAACATTTCTACATTTTTCCTATTCATTTTATAATATGTTTTCATGGACATTGATACTTTAGTTTGCCTGTAGTGCAGTTACTGTGACAGTGATGAAGGTGTGGTTCCGCACCCTATTTTAAATGCTCCTTCCCAAAAGCAGCCTACAGGATTATGAGTCATGCAAACACAGAAAAACACAGGATTAAGTCCGTGGTACTACCTCTACCTGAGCTGCTGTAGCCCTCAATGAAGGGGCTTTTATTTGCCCCTAAAGGCTTGTGTAGTATCCTATACATTGATGTACAATATCTGTGATGACATAATAAAATGCATCACACTATCCAATGAGTCCCTTGGTATTTTCCAAGAACTCTAAAGAGATGTTTCACAAAAATATATGAAAACAAGTTCTTGCTTCAATCAGAGATTAAAGTTTCCCTTTAAAGCTTTGCTTTAGGGTTAGAATTAGATTCCATATGTGTGTGTGTATATGTGTGTATGTTGCATAGAAAACACTGTAAACTGTTTTAAGAATGAGGCCTTGAAGCTGCTATGCAAATAAAATGAGCATGATTCCTTATTCCCACAGTTGAGTTTTGAATGGGAGGGAAATTAGAATTTTGTGTCACCCAGAAGCATATACAGTGAAGGGCCAGGTTAATACCTTGAATGCATATCAGCTTGGGGAACCTCTTCAGGAATATTATTTATTCTTTACCTGCACTAATGTTCAAAAAGATCCATACAAACCCTAATGACAATATATCCAACCATTATTTTAGAACCTAGGATGTTTTAGGGACTCTCCTGGGCCTTTATTACTGACCATCTCGTAGCCTATTATGGCTGAGACCTGAGACACTAGCTATTACTGTCATGCACATTCATTCTGGTTGAAAAATTGTGCTGCTAGAATAATCCCCTTACAATTACATGAAAACCACAAACTAAGCTATTAAACTGCAACCTTTTCCTTTTGCACCTCCTTGCATTTTTCTAGCGTGTGCCTTAGTCCACTTAAGAATAGGTGAAGGGATTGAATCTGGGCATCGTCATAAGTCCCAATAACATCAAATGTCAGTCTTTTTCTTTTCTTGTAAAAGAATCATAGTTTATAACAAGTGCAGTGGATTTAATCACAATGGCCCAGTCTGTAGGACTGGATGCTACAGTGGTAGCCAATGATATGATGCAAATATCCAGTGATATATCAGAGTATATCACAGGACATAGCCACTCCTTTTAGTTGGATTTTCTGAGAACTCTCCCAATATATCCAGCTATATTGGATCTCTTAATTGGCAGCTGCAGTAACTTGGGGAACTTGCATCGTGGTTCAGCACCAGGATGGGGGTTGAGGGGTTTCTTGTTTAACTCTGGGTGTGGTGCAGCTGCTCACTGATTAGGGAGGAAAAACAATATCAGTTGTAATGGTTAGAGTGTAGAACTGTGAGGCAGAATATCACAGAAGAAATCATAGCTTAGCCACTGGTTTACAGGTTTACCCTGAGGAAGTATATTGACATTCATGTACAGTATGTTCAATTTTTCATGCTGTAAAACTGGAGACAAGCAGGAGTTCGCAGTAGATGAAATGTTAGCAGTCTTAGTTAGGATAGCCAGGGTAAAATAATTTTAATAAAATGTCATTTTTCTTCCTTTATGAACTATGTTACATATGACTTTCCTGCAAGGATGTCATAGGCTTTGGTTGAATTGGCCACACACTTTGTGCACTGTTCCCACAGTGGTTGATACTCACCTGTCATTATCCAGGAAGCTTCGAACGATCAGGTTAAGACAATGTGCCAAAAAGCGTACATGTACATAGTTGCCATCGTGAAGTGCTTTTTTAATATTTGAACCATTGTCAGCAACAAAAAAAACTTTCAAACCCTGTGAAGTGACCCTAGCACTAACTAGTTTTTCCAGTTCTTGCTGAATGTGATGTGCTGTACTGTGCATGTGTCTCTTGATAGTGAGATACATGGAGAACTGCCATGTTCTGAAACATGAGATTTTTTTTTAGCTGTGAGAGATAGTAGTGGTAGTATTAGTAGTAGTGGTAGAAATGTAGGGGTAGCAGGCAGACTGGTTTGTGAGGATGATGAGTTACCTACAAAATAGATCCAGTGTGCAGTAAGCGAAAGATAGGCAATGGTCTGGGTGCTGATTCACATATCAGTACTAAAGTGAATTACCTTGTCTCAGCCTCTCGGAGAGCATGCCTTACTTGAAGTACTAAGATGTCATACATCCTAGGCACAGCAGTTACTGAAAAGCATTTTCTACTTGCATTACATGTTGGGGGTCTAAGTATTCTATAAGCCTCAGGAAACCCATGTCTTCCACAATAGAGTATGGCTGCAAATCAAGTACAATAAGTTCTCTTATTTTAAGATTTATTGCCACTGTTATCGGATGGTTTTGTGAATATTTAGTCTTTCTTTCAAAAACTTCTCTTAACTTCAGTTGCCTCTTATCAGGGGTAAAGTTACATTTGGCTGAAGGTGTTGTATTATATGTCCTGCCTGGTAAAACAGAGGACCTTACAGATTTATCTTGAGGCAAAAGTGGACTTTCAGATCTTGGCTGATGATTACTGTCTCCTGCTGTTTCAGAAGAATGTTTCTGTTCACCAAGAGCCCTGCTACACTTCCAGGCACCAATGTTAAACCGTTTGAACCATATGCAAGAACAGAGCAAATTGGCATAAGATGTCGCATCATTGTTGTGGTTCCAAGATGACCTTTATTTTTCCCCTCCTAACACAAGTATTGCAGTGCACACATATGGCTTGGCAAGCATCCTTGAGATTTATGTAAAATTTATTCCAAACAGTAGAGGTGGACTGTCTATATCTAGTAGCGAGCTCAGTAGGGGTAGAGTGGCTGGGTTTAAATGGGAAAGACATATCGGTGGAGGTTGATGCAGGTTCATCAAGTGAGACAATCATGGAATCCTCTGCATTAGCACCATTGACATCAATACTGTCAGATGTTGTTTGACTTTATTTTGATTGTGCCTTTGACATTTTCTTTTTCCCTTTTGGCACTGTATTATTAGTACTCTCTTTATCCACATTGTCATGGACAGAATGAGAAATAGGTAAAGTCAGACTCATAAGCTCATCCATGTCATCAGTATCACCATGACCATGGTCATCATCATCATCATCATCATCAGATTCAGTATATCTAGAACTGTTACTTGGGCACTGAGTTATTCGATATGCATGTGCTGCAAATCGAGCAACTCCACTGTGAGTTGTACCTGTAAGTGCTTTAACTTTATGTATAATTGGAATACTCTTTGTTTTTGCAATTTTTCTCAGTCGACTTGCTAGTAGATACCTTGGATTCTTTTGAAACTTTGTTTGTTATGACACTACTGAGCCCTTCTGATATAAACAGTCCAACCCCAGTTGCCAAGGTTTCAGCATTTTGAGAGTTATTTTGCACACTGATAGTAGTAGCATTATTATTTAGTTCAGCCCCTTCAAAAGACTGTGATGCTTGTACTTTACTTAATGGGCAACTCCGAGTCCTTTCTGAACTGCTGAATAAACTTTTACAATTACTTCCTTGTTTGTCCCTGGCTTTTGCTTTACAATTGTTTTGAGTACTCATAATGCCAGTCTGTAGTGACTTGTTCAGGGTCAGTCACAAAGACAGTATGCAGGTGGTGATGGGTGGCTGTCAGATTTTAACTGAATTTAAATTCAGACACAGGTCTGCTAAATTATTCTGGTTCACACACTAGTTGACACTGGACCTGGCAGTAAACTATAGGGACTGATGCTGCTACCCATGGGTCACAAACCTGGCCTAACCCTCTATGACACAGTCCTTCCAAAGCAAGGCTTATTTATTTAATTTTTTTAATTTATAGTCCACATGACGGAAGACCCACTGAACCAAACTTGTAGGTGTGCCCCATGGAGCACAGGGAGGAGATGATAGCTGACTGACTTGTTTTGGGTAACACAGACAGTATGAAACTGGCACTGGTGGCTACCAGATTTAACTGGATTTCAGACACAGATCTGCTGTATTATTCTGGTTCACACACACACACACACACACACACACACACACACGTTCACACTGGACCTGGCTATAAACTAACTATAGGGAATGTTGCTGCTGCCCACAGGTCACAAACCTGGCCTAACCCTCTATGACGCAGTCCTTTTCCTTCCAAAGCAAAGCTTATTTTTTTCATTTATAGCCCATGTGAAGGAATGGCTACTGAGCCAAAGCTTGTAGGTGTTCCCCACAGAGCACAGGGAGGAGATGAGAGCTGACTGACTTGTTTGGGGTCACACAGATAGTGTGCAAGTGGCACTGGTGGTTGAAAGATTTACCTGAATTTCCAATACGGGTCTGCCATATTATTCTGCTTCACACTAATTCACATTGGACGTACTATAAGGGCTAGTGCTATGGCTACCCACAGACAATGCTAGAGTTCAAATTTAAGATTCAGGGGTCACAAACCTGGCTTAATCCTTTATCGCACAGTACTGTTCCTTCCAAAGCAGGGATTATTTATTTATTTATTTTTTAGCCCACAGAATGCCCAGTGGGTCAAAGCGTGCAATTGTGCCCCATGGAGTACAGGAAGGAGATGAGAGCTGACTGACTAGTTTTGGGCCACACTGACAAAATGCAAGTGGCACTGCTGGTTGTCAGATTTAACTGAATTTCAGACACAGGTCTGCTATATTATTCTGCTTCACACACTAGTTCACACTGGACCTACTATAAGGACTGGTGCTGCTGCAACCCACACAGACACTGCTAGAGTTCAAATTGAAGATTCAGGGGTCACAGACCTGGCCTAACCCTCTATAAAGCAGTGCTTTTCCTTCCAAAGCAAAGATTATTTATTTTTATTTTTTAATTTGTTCAGGGTCACACAGACAGTATGCAAGTGACACTGGTGGCTGTCAGATTTAACTGAATTTCGGACACAGGTCTGCTATATTTGTTTCTGGTTGATTGGTTTACAATTTACACTGGTGCACAGCCTCATCTGATTTATAAATGGAAAATACATCAGGGGTCACCTCAACAATAGGCCTAACCCTGTCAAAGCCTGCAGCTGATCCACAGGACTGGTTAATGTAGGCTAGCATTGCACCTACTTACCTCTGCCCACTCATAATCACTTTCCCTTCTTCTCCACTTCCCCACCTGTTGGCTCAAAGTCAGGAAAAAAGTTAAAGTTACTTTTCAATTTTTCCTCACCCCCTAACTTTTTTGGCTTTTCTTTAGTTTGCAGGATAGAAAAACATCACTGCAGAGTTGCAGATTGTGTCTGCCTGCTGCCTCAGTCAGTAACACATCACTCACTTGCCCCTCATCTCCCCTCCCAGGGTCCCCAACTCCCCACCCCATCCTCCATTTTTGCCTCATAGATTTTCTTTCTAAATATTAGTTTTTTTATAAATCCTCAATTCTTTGGCTTGGAGAAGCAGTATTTTTAAATAATATGTGCCAAGTATAATGCCAAGAAATGCAAAGTTATGCACATGGGAGCCAAGAATCCCAGGATGGGAAACTACCCAGGTAGAGTACAGGTATCTGCATTACAGGAGGAGAAGGACCTGGGAGTGTTGATCACTAGTGACCTGAAGCACTCCACACAGTGCAAGAAAGCAGCAGCAAGGGTAAACAAGATACTGGAATGCATAGCAAGGGGGGATCAGTAGTAGGAGAGAGGAGGTTATACTGCCCTTGTACAGGTTATTGGTGATGCCACATCTAGATTATGGAGCTCAGTACTGGTGCCCACACCTCAAAAAGGACATTAACCTGCTGGAGAAAGTCCAGAGGAGGGCTACAAAGATGACAGCGGTTAAGCAGGGTAAGGCATACAAAGAGAGGTTGAGGGCACTGAACATGTGCTTCCTGGAGGACAGGAGAGCAAGAGGGGACATGATTGGGACCTTCAAGTACGTGTAAGGGATACATAAGATGGATAAGGAGGGTCTCTTTAAGCTGAGTGGTAACCATAATACAAGGGGGCAAAGTCTTAGGCTGGGGGGGGAGGTTTAGGAGGGATGTCAGGAAGCACTTCTTCATGGAGAGGGTGGTGGACACTTGGGATGTGATGCCAGAAGAGGTGGTCTCGTTGAAGACAGTGGTCAGCTTCAAGAGAGGCTGGAATAGGCATAGGGCTAAGGTAAGGAGCATGGGTAGGGTGAAAGGGAGGAGTGGGGAGGGGGGTAGGGACAGTTGCTCAAAACTGTAAACCCTGCAACATGAGCAGACTAGATAGACCAAATGGCCTTTTTCTGCTGGCTTCATTGTATATTCATATGTATGTATGTTCATGCAATTATCCAGGCTGTGTGGGTGATGATGTGTGATATGGCCGCCACCACACATTCAGTCACTTCACTACCAGTCTAGCATTGCTTGTAAAGCGCTTTGGGATGTATGAAAAGCGCTAAATAAATGCTGATTCTTCTTCTTCTCTGCCATGCTGACAACGATGAAACAACAAAGTAAAAGACAAAATACGATGAACATGGAGCAGTGCAAAGTTGCTCCTTCTCTGTCTTATGTCTGCCAAACACTGAGCAGACTACAGCAGTAGCCAGTATGTAAGATGGACCACATGGGTTCCTCCCGGCACAACCCAATCGGGTGCCACCTTACAGTGATGGATTGTGCCCCAGTCTAGTGAGGAGCCATGACAGAGAATCTCTCTGTCTGGTCTCTCCTATAGTTCTCACGCTCATCAGTCCCATGCTCCAGCCACCCTCCAAATGGTTCTAAAAGGTAAAAACTGTTCAGAAGTAGCTTGATTCCCAGTACTTTGGTTTGTTTGTTTGTGTGTGGGGGGGGGGGGTTCAGATTTTCACAGAAATAGTTCGTCCACCTCTACTGTAGTTGGGGAGTTAGGTTTAAAGGCCCTAACACCGCATTTCCCTACTTTTGTCACTTTAATGTGAACCCTAACTGGTACAGTAATACAGTTTTTTGCAGAAAATTTCCTCTCTTTTTGAGATAGTAGAATCATAATCTCATTCACATAGCACCCTTCAGGACCTGCATGAATGCACCCATCCAGCTGAAAAAGCATAGGGTCCTCTGGGCCCTGCATTTCCATGTCTCCATAAATGCACACATCCACCTGGGTGCAGAAGCACAGGGCCTGGCTTCCATGCCTCCAGGAAAGTAATTTATCTGCTTCATTGTAATTGGTTTTTGTGGGCCTCACTTTAAAGAAAAAATATATTAAGTGTGCCTCTTAACTCCCGGCGACTGATAGTACATGGGCAAAAATGCGCTGTACAGTTTTATTAGGTATAACTCAGGCTTGTTTCACCCTCGGATTACCAAACCTATGGAACTCCCTTACCCCAGCCCTTAAAGTCACTGACTCCCTAGCCAGGTTTAAATCCCATCTCCTATCTTCACCCACTCCCCCAATCCATGTGCCTGCTACCGCTGATCACTTGACCCCCCCCCCCACTTCTCCTTAGGCCCCATGGCCTTTGAACCTTTCTCCACAAGGCTCTGTTTTACCCCATCATAATGTGCAATTATGATATAACTCACCACTTATCGGCACCTGACTTGGAAATTACAGTTTAAAATAACTTATGCAGTGTAACTGCCTAAAGTAATTCTCTTTTGTACTGTATACCCTGTTCCTTGTATTTACTAATTTACTGTATCTCCTTTTGCTGCTTCTCTGTTTCATTTAACCCTAGACATAGAAACATAGAACTTGACGGCAGAAGGAGACTGTTAGGTCCATCTAGTCTGCCCATTTGTTTTAGATCTATTTTTACACTCTAGTTGCCCTTTGTAGTCAGGGCTCCCTTGTGTCTATTCCATGCATTCTTGACTCTCTCCACAGTGTTGACCCTCACAACCTCTTGGGGCAGGCTGTTCCAGGCATCCACCACTCTTTCTGTGAAGAAAACCTTCCTGGTGTTGGTAGAGAACCTCCCTCCTTGCAGCCTGAGGTCATGTCCCCTGGTCCTGGAGCCCTTCTTGAAGTGAAAAAGTTCCTGTGCCTATACCTTGTTAATGACTTTTATGTACTTGAATGTTTCAATCATGTCCCCTCTCTATCTTCTCTGCTCCAGGAAGTACATATTCAGTTCCCTAAGTCTTTCCTCATAGGTCATGTACTGCAGACCCTGAATCATTTTTGTTGCCTTTCTTTGTATTGTTTCCACACTGTCAATGTCCTTCCTGAGGTGAGGCCTCCAGAACTGGACTCCATATTCCAGGTGAGGCTTGACCAGCTATCTATACAGTGGTAGTACCGCCTCTCTCCTCCTGCTCATGATTCCCCTCCCAATGCATCCCAGTATTCTGTTGGCCTGCAATGTTGTCTTCTCACACCGCTTGCTAACCTTCAAATTGCCTGAGATTATGATTCCCAGATCTCGTTCTTGGTTTGAGACTGCCAGTCTTTCACCTCCTAGGTAATACTCCTTTCTTGGATTTTTCTTTCCTATGTGCATGACCTTGTACTTTTTGGCATTAAATCTCAGCTGCCACACTCCAGACCATTCTTCTAGTTTCTTGAGGTCAGCTTCCATCTTGCTCCCTCCTTCTGAGGTGTCCACCCTGTTACGTATCTTCGTGTCATCTGCGAACAGATACATCTTCCATTCCAGTTCATCAGCGGTATCTGCTATAAAGACATTGAAGAGCAAAGGCCCCAGCACTGAGCCCTAAGGCACCGCGCTGGTCACCCTGCCTTCTGTCAGTTTCATTCTATTAACCTGTACCATCTGGATTCTGCCTTGTAACTAGCTTTGTACCCATCTGACTACTTCTGGGCCAACCCCTGTGTGGTCAAGCTTCTTTACCAGCCTTCTATGTGGATCTCAGTCAAAGGCCTTACAAAAGTATAGGTAGACCACATCTACTGCCCCACCATCATCCACAATTTTTGTAGCATAGCCAAAAAACTCAAGCAGATTTGCCTGGCATGACCTACCTGCTGTGAAACCATACTGTTTAGGGTCTTGTTGGTCACTAGTTTCGAGGAGTGCTATGATCCTCTGTCTGAATAGTGTCTCCATTAGTTTCTCTACTATATATGTGAGGCTCACCAGTCTGTAGACTCTTTGAAAATAGGCTCAGCCTAAAGGGTCTTGTGTGAAATAAATAAACAAAAATAAAATGTTTGTCAGTTTAGTCTGAACGTTGCTATGGTTGTAGTCCAAGACAAGATATACCCTTGATTCTTTTTTCTGATGATGATAGCACTTCAATTAATGATTTGGCACCATGGTGAATTTCTGAGGTAACTTTATGGTGTAGTGCATACCCAATGAATTTTTAGGGTTATTGCATGTTAGTTTTGTAGTACGTAGTAAGACCTTCTTTGGATATATAGAGACTGTTCCTTAATTCCATATGGAGTCATGGCATGTTAAAGTTGCAATGTTATCTTATTGGAATTTTCATTTTTTAATTATGTTTTTTACATGTCAATTTTCAGTTGGTGTTTCTTAGGGACTTAGTCTTGTAGTGCTCACTGGGTTTAACATAATACCTGAATAACAATCTGTTTGCCAGTGTTTCATAAGATACACACTACGTAAATTATTTTCTTATGAACAATATGTTATTTACTTGTTAAGTTGTCATATGCTTCTGCTCTACTTTGCACTCTGATATTCACATTGTTATTGTATTGATACAGTATTCTTGCCTAGTGGCTCAGGTTGTGCCTAAAATAGCCTAGTCATAGAACAGTACACTTGCTGTACATATATAGTATGTCCATGCAATGCAGGTGGGAGTAAAACCTTACAGGTAAATTATTTTATTTACCCACTGAAGCCTATGTTAGGTGGGTTATCATCATTTATTTGCACTTTAGGTTGGTCACAATTTGGAGCCCTTAACCAAGGGGAGAGCAATTTGACAATGCCTGATGAAATTAGTTTCCTTTGCTGAACTCAAAACAGTAGTGAAATCAAACCAAAAAAAATACATCTTCATTAAAAGAACTAACCTGAAAGATTAACTATTTAAAATACATCTGTACCAATTGGACCCACAATTAGATGACTCAAAAAATAACATTTATTATCACTTGTGAGGGGGCAGGACTTTAATAACTCCCTTGTGGCTCTGCCACTAGTGGATTATGGCCTTACTGCCTCATTCATGACTAGAAATGCCATATTCTATGTCAAGCCATTGTGTACTATAAATAATGGACCATCATAGCAATTGAAAAAGCCATCACATATTTCCCCATGTAGTGGTATATGGACCACCTTCTCAGAAGGAGGAAGCAGACCAGAAGATGGTGGGGCATGTCAGAATGGCACCAGAACAGGGTGAAGAGCTGCTGCTAGTAGGGAACTTTAACATGCCTGATATACTGTAGACTGGAGTGTCCCACTACCAGCAAGATCTAGAAATCAGGTATTGATAGAGGTTTTACAAGTGGCCTTCCTACTACAGAAGGTGGAGGAACCTAGATGGAAGATGCTTTTCTAGATTTAATCCTCACAAACTAGGACAGCAATCAGGAGGTCTCAGTTCATGAGCCTCTGGGATCCAGTGGTCACCAGAACATGTGGTATGACATAAGACTGGAGGTAGAAAACAGTCAGTAACAAAAATATTGGACTTCACGAGGAGTGATTTTATCATGATGCAGGAGCTACTTTGGGATAAGCTAGTGAGGGTGGGGTTGATAGCAAATGGAGCCTAATCAAACAGGGGATACTGGAAGCTATGAATCTCTGTATAGAGGCAGTAGGAAAAAATAGATGAAAGAGACCATTGTGGTACAAAAAAGAGGCAGGAGAGATGGTGAGGGAGAAATGGAAGGCCTTTACAAGCTGCTAGGGCAGACAGACAGTGTAAAACAGGGATGCATACCTAGGCAGGATGAATGAGGCCAACAGGAAGGTGAGACAGGTAAAGTCAGATGGTGAGTTAATGATGTGAGGGAGTGAAGAAGTGATACAAGATGTTTTTCTACTACATTGGGGACAACATAAAAAAGGAGGTGAGAAAGAAATGTAAGGCCTTTCAAAACTGCTAGGGCAGACAGACAGCAGAAAACAGGGATGTATACCTAAGCAGAATGAAGGAGTCCAACAGGAAGGTGAGGCAGATAAAGTCAGATGCTGAGTTAATGATGTGAGGGAGTGAAGAAGGAATACAAGACAATTTTCTACTACATTAGGGACAACGTAAATCCAAGAAGGAGATAGTTAGATTGAAGAGAGGGGAGGGGCTAGGAGGAGAGGGATAAGGATCTACTACCAGAATGTTGACTCAAGGACTGTTGGGAGGAGGTATGAATCAACATGGAGTCCATAATTTAAGAAAGGGTGCAGAAGGGTGTCAAAGCTCTTAAAGTGGATAAATGAGTGGTCCAGAAGGGTGGCACCCTAGAATGCTAAAGGAAATGGGTCAGGAGCTGACTGCACCTTCAGTGGATCTCTTTAACAGCTCACTGGAATCAGCAGTGGTGCCATGGGACTGGAGATGAGTGAATGTTGTATACCTTCATGAGGGTTTGAAAAGGGCAAGCCAGGATGGATAATCTGAATAGCCACTGTTTGTAAGATGCTAGAGGCCATTATGGTGGAAATACTAGTGAATTTATTGGAGGACAATTGATTCCAGGACACAGGCAGCATGAGCGCATCGGGGGAGGTATTGTCAAATTAATCTGATAGGATTTTTTATTTGGATCATAAATGTAGCTGATAATGGCCAGACTATGGATGTGGATGAAGACTTTAGAACTTCATGCAGTATCTCACATGTGGCCTCACCGGGAATCTGTACAGGGGCAGGATCTCCACCCTTCTTCTGCTGTTGATGCTCCTGCTTATCCCCCCATCCCCACTGCCAGCATAATACTTGCCTCCCCAAAGGCAAAGCATTTGACTCAGTAAAACATGAATCGCTCATTAAAAAATGGAGAAACATGGGGATGGGGGACAGATTTAGCAGGTTGGTCAGAAATTGACAGGAAGGAAGGACATAGAGGGTGGTTCTTGAATTGGGAATTCTCAGGGGTTAGGGAAGTCACAAGTTGGGTTTCCTGGAGATTGATCTTGGGCCCAGTCCTTTTTAATATCTTCATATGCCACATTGGAGTGAGAATTCAAGGAAAGGTCTGACTGTTTGCAGGTTACATGAAAATATGTGGCAGAGTGGACAATGAGGATAGTGTATGGGCAATGAGACAGAATCTGGGGAAGCTGGAATAAGTGGCCCAAAGTTTGGCAGCTGAAATTTATTTCAAGAGAATGTAAGGTCATACATGTTCTGGGAAGGAACCTGAGAATGAGCACAGGATGTGTGTGTGGGGGAGGGGGGTGGAACTGGAGGTGACAGTGTAGGAAAGAGACCTTGAGGTGATAACTACAGACTGCCTGAAATAATCAGCATAGTACAATAGAGCAGGGCAGGGGCAAATAGAATAGGTGGATAGGCAGGGGCATTAGCAACAGAAGAATGGAGGTGACTCTGCCCCAAAAGAGATCCCTGGTGAGGCCACACTAAGAATACTGCACGTCGTTCTTGAGTCTGCATTTGAGGAATGACAGAAATAGGGTAGAGATGGTACATAGGAAGGTCACCAAGATGATTTGGAACAGCAAGAGAACCCCTAAAAGGAAAGGCTTGGGGACCTCAACATGTGCACACTTGAGAATGGGAGGGAAAGGGTGATAGAAATAACAGAGATTTACTGGTTTCTACATGGAGTAAACAGGGTGCGCAGTATGGAATTGTTCGCAGTGAGTATGAACATGAGCACATGGGGGAACTCCTTAAAACTGGTGGGTAGGAGATTTAAAAAAGACACCCAGAAGTATTTCTTTACAGAGAGGGTCATGGAAAAGTGGGATAAGTTGTGGAAAGAGGTGGTTCAAACAGTAGTGGGGTGTAAGCATGGATCATATATGGGCACCAACCTGGTACAACTCCCTCCCCAAGCCCATCGCTAACACCCCTAAAATTGGTCAATTCAAAACTGCCCTGCGCAACCACCTACTTGGCACTCGGAAGTGTATGTGCCTACGGTAAGGCCATCGTCTTCTCTCCAGCCTCGATAGCCTGCCCCACTCCATTTCTTCGCTGGAGCTCGCCTGCATGACCTACCAGGCTTTAACAGTTTTCTCCATTCTGTACTATGGTAATCTACCTAATCTTTATGCTATGTATAATTTACTGTGTAAAACACCTATGTCTTATGCTATGTATAATGTATGTATACAACTGTATTGTCTCAGCCTGTCTCGCCTCACTACTTGTTGTCTCCCCCTCCCTGTGACGAGGTGTCTTTGTAAATGAGTCTATGACTCAAAGGTTGTAAATCCGATTTATGAACTAAATAAATAAATAAAAAAATATAGGCACATGAAGCTGGTAAGGGTGAGTGGGGAGAACAGAATGAGGAAAGATGGCGTGAGTGGCTGACTGATAGGGTACTCATACCATAGGTAGAGACAGGCAGACTAGATGGGTTGTGAGGCCCTTTTCTGCTGCCTTTGCCTGTGTTTCTATATGATGGTACATACAGTTTGTGCCATATACCTAGCCATTTAACTACAACCAGTTAATGAACAGCATACAAACATTGCAATAAAACATTAACACTTGACAAATACATTATGAAGCACCTTAATTCAACCTTAGTAACACATGTAACAACCACCTTAAGCAACTAACAAACTGTCACAAATACAGTCCCTAAAAAGCAGCACAAATACACAAAATCTACCTAAAAAACCTGTCTTAATCCGAAAACCCTTTCACTAACCAAGCCTCTCTCTCCAACCTAGCTCACCAAACAGCCAGGCCCTTGACACACCAGTTCCCTCAAGGTAAAACCCTCAACCCTCAGTGGTGCTCCCTCCTCCATGCTGTCGCCATACATTCATGCTGCTGTCATTGGCTCCATGCTGCTCCACAAAATGACATCATGTGGCTCCCAACCACAAAATACATGCCACTCCCAATCACTGCTACTGAATGCATACTACATGTAGCACTGAATGGCAGATGCTATACTGCTCCATGCACCATCTTGAATGCTCAAGTAATGGACAAACTACCACAGACATGACTGTTTTTATAGGAGGACACTACATTGCAGAAAAACAGGGGGTAAAATAACTGACAACACTAAAAGTACCACAAAACTGCAGAAAACACAGTGGGACAAAACCAACACAATTCAAAACAAGAACATGATTGCAGTAGTGGTTTTAACTTTAAATCGCCATCCCAATATATTATATAAAACAATGCTAATAAGGTCTGCCATACTCATAAAATAATACTATCTCACGAGCAAACATGGTCATAAATGCCACCCACCACCTTTGTTATGACCATGTTTGCCCCACTGATACTATTATTTCCCTCACATACCTCATTTTCCTGGCATTTATTCTTTCTTAGTATATATGTTGTATTTTGTGAGCTTTTAAAGCATATGTATAAACTCATATTCCTTGGTGATCATGTGCATACACAGGCTGATAATCATTTCTATGATTTGGGTGGGGCCAACAGGAGTATTGCATGTACAAAAGGAGTGATGTCATGTTTTCTGTCCATGGAACTGACTGAAGGTGTAAATAGTCTCCTCTGCCTTACCCTCCTCCAAGCAATGTTTTCAGCCCTCAAATAAATACGCTTTCATGTTAGTCAATGGTTGCAGGGTACTATTTTCTTTCTTAAATGGGTGGTACAAGAACTGGAACCTGAGTAGTGGGAGGCAGCATTAGGGTTGTTTTTTTTTTGGAGTAAGATCTACCTCCGCCTCCACCCCAAACTTTTTTCTGATTCATGTGGGAGGGGCATGAGATAGCTCTAGCATGATGTAACCAGATACACTAGTTTGGACCTTATCAACCAACAGACATGCCTGTGCAGTGGAGAACAGAACAGAAGATATTTAATGCCTTTAAATTAACTTAAAAATATTTTGGAACAAATGATTATCAGAGCCACCTGGGGCCTCAGAAGGAGACTTAGACACACATCTAGCTCTGTAAGAAAATGTTCATTTTTTTTTGTGGAGGCTGTGGGGATTCAAACCCAGATCTAATTGCCCATATCATCAATGCTATAAACTGCTATAATTAACAGACTCTAGCTGTTTTCTTACAGAATCCCCACTCAGTTAGAGTTCAAGTATTTGCTAAATTGTAAATGAAGGTATCAGCATTCTGTTAGTAGTTCGTGCTGACTGTCAGTTTCTGCCCTCTCTTCTTGCACTTACCATCCAATGCAACTTCTAATGCACTTGCCCTGTGTCTGTCTTGACAAGGCCCCTCGGCTGCCTCACCCTGACCCTCTACACCTATGTCTTCCCCTACCCTCAGCCCTCTCCCCTTCTTGCCCTCTTCCTCCTATTGTTTCTTGAGTTACTCATCACTCAGTCTGATTTTGTCAAGCAAAGTTAATGTCTAAAACCATGTACCTGTAACTGTTTTATGTTTTAGTGTCTGTTACCCTATAACCAGCATGATGTGGAACCTTTATAAAAGAGACTTGGCTCAAAGGTACTTTGTAATCCTAGACACAAATAAATAAATAAAATAAAATTGTGGTCTGTGACAAGATCATTTTTTTTTTTTTTCACAAATGAAGTGTATGGTAGGAAGCTGAAAACAGACTTTGATGATAAAGTGTGTTTTTTCTTTTAAGTTTGAGATGTATTAGAAAACATTGAACAAGGAAACAATTGACGATTTTAAAAGCTATTCTGATCAGAGCTGACATAAAAAAAATCTTAGCTATTTTTTATTTTATCATGGGTACTAGAAATAGGATGTCAGCATTCACTCAATTAAACCTGTTTTCAGTTTTTTTTATAGCATCTTGCCAAAGTAATCTTCCCAGAATGCAATCTGTCATGGGGGGAGGGTTTAAAGTGTTTTAATCATGAAGCACTGGTGTTAGTAATTCATTTAGAAATACAATATTTTAATTGTCTTTACAGTTAAATATGTAGTTTCATGTCAGGGAACATTTTTTGGGGGGGGTTCAAATTATTTTAAACATGGGCACAGTACTTGGTAAATACAGACTTTGATGATAAAGTGTATTTTTTCTTTTACGTTTGAGAAGTACGTATTTTATATAAGTGTAACTGTGTTGTAAATGGTTAAGTAGACAGTGGTTTAAGGCTCTGAGCTACAAACCTGGAGACCGGGGTTTGACTCCCAAAGCCCCCACTTGCATACTGTGCAACCCTGCACAAATCACTTAACTTTCTTGTGCTCCCAGGTCACACCTGTAAATGAGCTTTTAACTTAGTGTGTCTCTCCTGGTAAAACAAGTGCATAGAATTATTTTTTAATATAGTTGAGTTTATATGTGGTAAGTAGGTAGGGTATGATGTTTTGAATGTGGCAGTAGGATTTAGCATGTGCTCTGCTTTAAAATCATTTCACAGTATTTTATACTTTCTTAAAAAGATACTCCACATTTGTGTGGGGGCTGTGGGATTCAAACCTAGATCTCCAGATTTGCAGAGAAGAGACTTAAACCACTGTGCTATACTGCCTCCCTAGTTATGGCAGTCATCTGTTTTATTGAATCCTGGCTGTGACTATAGGTGTTTACAACTGAATAATAATAATAACCACATGTGCTTCACTTGCAAATAGGTAGGCATTTGTGTCAAATTTATGTTTGACTTACTGTAGGTTACACACAGAATCTGAAAAATTCATAACGTGCTGTATTGTGAAACTGATAAATGGGGATTTTGGTTTATTTTACAAGTTCATTTTTTCTGACCATGGATATACTAAAACAAAAATTTCTCAACAAAATGTTTTTAAATAAAGAGTTTAACTCACAGCAGCAGAAGAAGCATGTTGGCATTAAAAGCTTAGTGGTGTGGATGTAGAGGCACCAGTATTTAAGCATGACTTTGGTAGAGGACTAATTGTGACTGCAGGTGAGGGAGGGAGTCTTGATATTTGCAGCATAATGGTTTTCTGAAACTTCAACCTTCAATGGGTTAGACTCTGCAGCCACCTGTACAGTATATCACTAAGCCATATGCAGTGTGGTATGGGTAAAACCCAGATCACCAGACCAGGACCAGTGCTGTAAAATCTGCACTGGGCACAGCTTGTGCAAATATTGCTGATCCCATGGATCAAATAAATACATGCAAATAAATAAATAAATAAATAAATACTCGGCTTTGCCTATGGCTTCAACCCACCCCAGGAATTACATTATTACATGATAGCACACACCCTGTCATGCCTTATTGCTTAAATATGCCCTTTCTCAATGTACTATACTTTGATTCAGTTAGTGTATGCAACAGCATTCATTTGAACACTCTGGGCTTCTCTTTGACCCTTGATGTCTATTTGCTTTAGCTATTGTATATTGTTTGAACTGCTTTGGTCTTCTTGATGTAGTGCCTGTGTGCCTAAACTATGTAATCTGTTTATCTACTGTGACTATAGCTGTTTACAATTGAAAGAAAATAACCACATTTGCTTCACTTGCAAATAGGTAGGCATTTGTGTCAAATTTCTCTTTGACTTACTGTAGGTTACACATAGAATCTAAAAAAGTCATAATGTGCTGTATTGTGATTCAATGAAATGATAAATGGGGAATTTGGTTTCTTTTACAAATTCATTTTTCCTGACCATGGATATACTAAAACAAAAATTTCTCAACAAAATGTTTTTAAATAAAGAGTTTAACTCACAGCAGCAGAAGAAGCATGTTTACATTAAAAGCTTAGTGGCATGGATGTAGAGGCACCAGTATTTAAGCATGATTTTGGTAAAGGATTAATAGTGACTGGGGGTGAGGGAGGAGGGAGGGAAGGAGGGAGAGAGTCTTGATATTTATATCATAATGGTTTTCTGAAACTTCAACCTTCAATGGGTTAGACTCTGCAGCCATCTGTGCAGTATATCGCAAAACCATACGCAGTGTGATATGAGTAAAACTCAGATCACCAGACCAGGACCAGTGCTGTAAAATCTGCACTAGGTACAGCTTGTGCAAATATTAGGGCTGTGCACAGCCCAAATATTATTTCCTGAATACCACAAATAATGCACTATTCGCTATTCGGATTCTGAATAATGAATAGGCCACTATTCGTCTGGTATTCGGGAAACACTGTTTATAAAAAAAAAAGACAAGAACTAGCCCCCTTCCTCCTCTGTCAGCCCATGCAAACAGCAGAAATCCCAGCCCTCCACCCTTTGTCAAAAAAGCATACTCCCTCTTCCAGCACCCACAAGTTGTTTTTTTTGTTAAATGCCCCCAATAAAATAGTAATACAAACTGAAGTATGGGGTGACTGCGGCGCTACCCACCCACTTTCATGGTCAATCTGTAAACTTCTGTGCTCTGTCTATGCTAATTAACAAAACATAATACATCATGACCCCTTCCCCCCATATCCATAGCACCTATCCCTGGTACCCACCCCATCCAGCATCCAGGCAGAAATCCAAAGTCAAGCTGAGAAGGTGCCTGGCACAACCCTCCCTTCTCCACGGCCGGCTGCCTTCTCTTGCATTACAGTGCTCGTGTGCTTGCTATAGTAAAACCAGCTGAGATCAGCTGTTTTTACTATAGCAAGCATGAAAGTGCTTTCATGCAAGAGAAGGCATCCAGCTGTGGAGGAACAAGGGTTATGCCAGGCACCTTCAGCTTGACTTTGGATTTCTGCCCGGATGCTGGACTGGGTGAGTGGGTGCTAGGGACAAGTGCTATGAGTGTGTGTGTGGGAGGGTCATGATGTTTTAATTTTTATAAATAGTACAGACAGAGCACAGAAGTTTATAGATCAGCCGTGGAAGTGGGTGGGTAGAGCCGTAGTCAACCGACACCCGCAATTTATATTACTATTTTATTGGAGGCATTTATGACAAAACAACAACATGTGGGTGCTGGGGAGGGAGGAGGGAGTATGCTTTTTACAGAGGGTGGAGGGCTGGGAGTTTTGCTGTTTGCATGGGCTGGGAGAGGAGGGAGGGTTCTGGTTCTTATTAATTATGTCACTGGCCAAATACTGAATAACGAATACCGACTACCGAATATTTGTCAACTGAATACTGAATATTCAGCCGAATATTGGAGAAAAGGTATTCGCACAGCCCTAGCAAATATTGCTGATCCATTGGATCAAATAAATAAATACTCTGCTTCTCCTCGTGCTTCAACCCACCCCGGGAGTGACGTTATTACATGATAACACACATCCTGTCATGCCTTATTGCTTAAATATGCCCTTTCTTAATGTACTATACTTTGATTCAGTTAGTGTATGCAACAGCCTTCATGTGAACACTCTGGGCTTCTCTTTGACTCCTGCTGTCTATTTGCTTTAGCTATTTTATATTGTTTGAACTGCTTTGGTCTTCTTGATGTGGTGCCTGTGTGCCTAAACTATGTAATCTGTTTATTTACTGCTACCCATGTAACTCCAGTGTATGATTGTTATAACTGCCTGCTCTCCGAGCCATTGTTTTTGGACTTGTTAACTGTGCTGTCTTTGTATTAGTTTTGACAAGGTGCCTTTGTAAATGAGTCTCTGATTCAAAGATTTGTAAATCTGATATTTTTTAAATAAATAAATGTTTATGTTTAAGCCCATGAAACACCTTTATCTAGTTAATGCATTCACAGTCATAATGGCTCTACCAAAGTTTGTTTTTAATGGCTACCATTTGTGCAGGCAAACACCTGCCAATGTCAGTGGAGATCCTCTAAAAATAGCCTTTGAATGTTGGTTGATGAGTTATCATCTCCCTTACCTCAATTTCAGCTGTGCAAATGCAAATTACCTTTTGTGCAGTTTGTGGCCTTTGCCCCTTTCAAAGTGGCAAACGAGTTTGTACCCATGATTTTTCACTGTTGTGCATTCAAAAAGGGTCTTTGGCATAGGCAGCATCTGAAACATCTGACTCTAGGCCACTATATAATTTATTTATTTAGTTATTTAAAATTTGGTAACTGGGAAAGCACACTGAGCCGAGACTCATTTCCAGGTGCAACCCAAGGGGAAGAGATACAAACAAGCAGAGGGAGCCTTACAGTACAAACAAATGACATTCAAAGTATAAAATACAATTTAGTGGTAAAAGAGAAACAAAAAATTATAAATATGGAGTTTGCAAATGCACGACATGGGCAAATTGCAGCAGCACATAATCAAGTAGCAGCAAGCTAAAGTACAAAATTAGTAAGTGCTATAAATAGGGAAAACAGAGTAAACAAGATCTCATTAGGGCAGGGTGGGCTTACAGGAGTAGTGGAGAACCAAGACAAGAGGAAACAAAGCAGGGGATGGTAGAAAAGGGGGCCCAAGAGGGAAGGGAAGGGAAGGAAAGATTAAAGGATTAGGAGCAGCAGCAAGGAGCTCCTGATGAGGACTTGATCAGATGCTTGAAAGCAGGGAGTGAAGGAGTGAGATAAATGGAGTGGGGAGTTGATTTCAGAGGAAGGGAAGGTGAAAGGAGAAAGCCAACTGACCTGCTGAGGTAAGGGGATGGGGAAGGTGAAGGTGAGGGAAGCAAAGGAGTGCAGGGGTAGGGTTAGCTGCGGAGATGAGATTAGATATAGGAAGGGAGGGAGTTGAACCAGAATTTAGAGATGAAGGCAAAGCTGTGGGCAAGGCACCAGTCATGAAGGGATGGAAGAGAGAGGGAGGAGTGGAGGATACCGTGATGTCTACGAAAGGAGGAGTTGGAGGTAAACCGACAGAAGGCATTAAAAAGAGTGTCAAGTCTAGAGATGGAAGAGGGAGTAGAACCAGAGACAATGTCGGCATAAGCAAAGACTGGTAGGATGCATTTTGTTAGCAAGTCGCTGTGAATAAGAAGAGAGAGCAAATCCTTATTTCTGTATAACATACTAATCTAGGGCAGAGTTTTGAGTGTATGGCATCGATATGGGCTGAGAGGTTGTGCGAAGGGTCAAGTCATACCCCAAGATATTTATAGGAGGGAACCACCTCAAGGGCGGGGTGCCATCCAGGGTGGTAAACACAGAGGGGGACTGGAGCCTGGCTAGTCTTTGCCTAGTGTCAAGAGTCATAGCCACCATTTTTTGGTGTTCAGCTTGAGTTGATGTGCTTGAAACCAGTTCAACACTGCTTGAAAGTCACTTTGCAGAGGGGCCAGGACATTAGAAGAGGAGGGACATAACAGCTAAAGGACAGTATCATCAGCATAAATGTGTATGCATGAGTAGGAGCAGACAGAGGGAAGGTCATTGATAAAGAGTGAAAAGAGGATAGGGCCAAGTTTAGAGCCCTGGGGAACAGATGGGGGGAATTACATTACCCACATGCATGGCCTGTTGTCTGCCTGAGAGATTGGAATTAAACCACTGCACAGTATGGACCAACAACCCTATGGCATGCAGTTTACTTAGGAGAAGGTGATGAGAGACAGAATCGAAGGCTTTAGGAAGGTCTAGAAAGATCGCAGAAGTGATATGATAACAATCCATCCCAGAAAATTGGAATCAGTGAACCGGAGTAGGGAGGAGGTAGTGGAGTCAGATTTTCTAAAACCAGATTAGACAGGAGAGAGAAAGTTGGTGGAGGTGAGGAAGTCATCGAGCCTGGGGTAGACAGTAGATGCCTGGAGCTTGGTGTGGAAGGGGAGGAGTGAGATGGGAAGGTAATTTCCAGGGGAGGAAGGGTCACAACCTTTGTGGTGGGGGATGACTTTAGTGAGCTGCCAAGTTGGAGGGACAGTACTGTAAGAGAAGGAGAGATTAAGCAGGTGAAAATGGGGGAGGATGATTGAGGGGGCAGAAATTCTAATGAACCTGGGGTCAAGACCATCAGGGGTTGACTTCGTAGGGTTGAGGGACATCAATGCCCTGTACACTTCTTGGGGGGAGACTGGGGAGAGGTAGAAGCCATCAGGTGGAGGGAAGAGGCTTGATGGGGTGACACGTGGGTTAGAAGGGAGTGCACACATTGTGAAAAATGTGTTAAAAATGGCTGCGTTGAAGAGGGTGTCTGTGAGCACCATCCATGTTGCGGGCAAGAGAAGCAGGCATGGTGGAAGGGGTTAATAGGGAGTGGAGAAAATTTCAAAACTTGTGGGTAAGCGCTGTGTGGACTGATGATTTGACTCGAAGTATTCAGGTTTTACAGTGCAGGCAGCCTTAGTACATCTGTTGCAGAGAAAACGGTAAAATTGGAGATCAGATTGAGGTTAGGAGTATTTGAAATGAGACCATACATGGTCCTGGGACTTGCACAAGGCTAGAAGATTGGTAGTGATCCATGGGTGATGCTGGTGTTTGACTCTGACAGTGCAGGCTGATCACTGGGGCCCCTAGGCTCACACATTCATGCCAGCTCTATGATATGGCAACATTGCTGAACCTAGATGAACGCCTGCTATATCAAACATGCTTAATAGCTAAAAAAACTCTTCTAGGGCTATCTCTGCCCAGTTTGACAGCCTCCTTCCACCTAGCCCAACCCTTGGTCTGTACTCGGACCTCCTGCAAGACCACTTTTCTGGTACCAAGATCTAGGACCTCCCATAGACAGAGGTCTTTCCGCCATAGAGCCCCTTCCTGGTACAACTCACTCCCTCTCATCATCTCAGATGCCCCCACAATTTCCAAATTCAAAACTGCACTCAGAAGCGAACTATTCAACATGCGTAGTTGCACCTGTTTATAACTCTGAGGCACTACACTCTGTGCCCTGACAATGCCCACTGGGCGGCATCTTTACCGCACCTCTTTAAATCCTTCCACTTTCTGCTTTTACTGCCACTACTCCTGTTGTCTGCCCTTTCACTGGGCTAGTATGTACCACCTCTGATTAAATTGCTACTACTCTGTTGACTGCTCATACTGTCGTGCTAACATGCGACACTGTAACCAAACTGGCTTCTCTGTATAATTGTCTTTATCACATGTGCATGCTATCGATGTAACCCCTATCCTGGAACCTGTATATGTATTTATCATGTGCCTGCAAACTATGTAACCTATATCCTGGAACCGCTTGTATTTGTACCTGTATTTGTATTTGTCCTCTATGTGACGAGGTGCCTTTGGAAATGAGCCTCTGGCTCAAAGGTTGTAAACTGATGTTTAAATAAATAAATAAATAAAGAGGGGCATAGGAGTTCCACACTAGTAGAAAGGTACCTGTGAAAAGGACAAGTGCAGAGTCGACATTAGGGGTGGAGTAAACAGGGGATCAATCTACGTTGGCAAGATCCTTGAGAAAGGTGGAAACATCAGGTGCCCTGAAGGGGCGATGCCAAATGTACTTGGGGGCCATGTGTGGGGGGCAAACCTTCCTGATGCAAAAGGTCACGCAATGGTCACTAAAAGCATCAGGAAGGACACCAGCAGAAGTAATACGGTGAGGGGTTGGATGAAAGTACCCAGTCCAATATTAAATGGCTCTGAGAACATGGGTTAAGGTGAGTGGGTTCAGATATTAGTTGGGTTAAATTCATTGCTTCAATGGCATGAATGGAAGGTTTGGATGAGAGGCAGAGCCAGTGAGGTGATAGAAATTAATACAGGAGACCAGAGGTGGGAGAGAGCCTAGGGGAAGCACAAAGCACCCCAATGATGACAGGATTCAAGGAGGGGGGGGGAGAGAGTTGGGCTATGAGGAGTTCATGTGAGGAGGGGACAGATTCACAAAGAGTGATAGAGCAGGAGAGAGACTGATGGGTGCACAGAGAGACATCACCCCCGTGGTAACTGCTTTAAATATGGATTTTGCAACTCTAAATACTTAGCTTACTCAACTCATCACTGATTATTGTTAAATTGTAAAAAAAAACTAAATGTATGCTTTTTGGTGCAAGACATAAAGTAACTATGTTTTTCAGGCCTTAACATTTTCAACCTCAAAAGACGAGGGTCCTGGACTTCAGGAGGGTAGATTTAAAAAACAAATATGGGTGCATGCCTCAGAAATGCTTTGGTGGGGATGGGGGTTACAATGATGGGGTAGAGGGGCAGTGGGCCAGATTAAAGGATGTAATTTGAATGCAACAAACCTCTGTTCAAAAAAGGTAAGCAAAAGCAGGAGGAAAAAGAGATTTAACCCCCCCCAAATGGTGGAGCTTACTAAGTCGTCCCTCTGGGCACTGCTGTTGCCCTCTACCTGGCCATGTCCCACCCTGTGTTCTGCCTTTTTAACCTGGCTAATATTCAGCAAGGAGTGTAAATCCAGTCTAAAGTATTGCTGTATCTTTGGTTCTTGTGTGAATGTGTTAACGAATGCCATCACGCTGTAGCTTTAAGAAGCTCAGCCTGTATGTACTGTGCATAGCCTGTGCTGGGTTCAAGTGGAGCGAAGCTCACGACCGGCCAGGAAATGCTCCTTCAGACTCCACTCTGCAGTTGCTTAGAAGTGCAGAGGGAGCCCTTCCAAATGATGTAAATATTTAAAACTAAAACTAAGCTGCTGTATTTAAAAAAAGTTGGACTGTTTACATTCTGCCATCCAGCAGCCATGTATGGTACTTTGAATCTGCTTTCTAGCTACTGGGAACTCAAGGGGTCCTAATGGGGTCCTTCTGCTATGGCTGTTGGGAGAAGTAGTGCACTATGTGCTTAGCGCCTCCTTTAGCTAATCGGAACAATAGGTATATGATTGACAGCCTCAGCAGCCATTCGGATTACAGGACTTTGTTTTCTTCAGTTTAGTGGGACAGTTGAACTGGGGCAGTTGCTGGAGGGCTTCCAACAGGTAAGTAGGCTCTGTGTTTGGCTCTGGGAGAAAGTGGAGAGGCCGGCTTGCTTCTCTACCACCTTACAGCCCAAAGTGTTTTTTTGTTTTTTTTTTAATTATTTGTTTATGCTCCCGGGCAAGCTGGGGGCAGGACCTCCATCCTGTACCACCTGTCTGCCAGCCTGATCACTATGACCATTTCCCGAGACCCTCCACAAATTACCCCCCATGGTGGGGCCAGGAATGGAGCAACCTCCTTCCCTGGAGCACAATCCAAATCTGGGGAGGCCAGAACGGCAGACCAGCAGAACGGGGATGGGATCTCATGGAGCCCTCAGTCACCATTTTTCACTTTTCTATGTCCCTCCCTTCCTCCCTCCTAGCATAAGGCATAGCACATGAATGTGGGGGCACACACATTCCATGCCCGCTGGCTGCTTGTCTCCCTGCCTGCATCACCCCCAACCCCCACTAGAGGGTGACTGATGAGTGGGATGATGATCCCTCCCTTCCTCCCCAAGAGAGGAGAGCAGACCCCTGGATGCTCAATTTTCTCTCACCCCTGCCAACCCCTGATGGCTCAGGCTCGTTCCCGAACCCAGGTAGCTGGTGTAGAGCGAGGTAAGGCTTCCAGTGCCTCAGCCCTCAGCGCCACCGGGCCAGCCCAAAAGTGGGTTGCTTTGAACTGCCAAATCTGCAGAAAAATCCTGTAAGTTACCAGAGCCAAAAGGGAGTGTAGGTTTTGCCCAAAACTGCAATTTCTGACTTAACTGCATCAGAGCCTGTGTTGGAGATAGACAAGCTAAGCTGCTGAAAGGTAAAATATTACCTCAGAGACTGCTGTTTAAAAGTGAAGCCTGTAGCTACAGAATTGTCTCCTGCTTAACTGTGTTTTGAGGAGACTGGAAGATAATTGTGCCAGCTTACTGCCAGACACTACCATTTACCAAGTGAGTAAACTGTGTGGCCTAGCTGAACTGCATCAGAGATTGAACCATGTATGTTTAGTCTATATGCTAAAAAAGAGCAAATGACTGTTGATGCACTGTAAATTTGAGTTGCTACAGCCTGAAGACCAGATCGGGGAGTCCTCTCTCACTGCCATGTTTAACGTGGGTTTGCGACCACCTCTGGGAGGGAAGCCTTGATGTGGGGGTAAGTTGAGTTAGCCCTGGTCCATGTTGGTTCTGTTCCACAAGGACAGAATATCTGCAGCCTGCAGCAGACAGCCAGAGGATTAAATTCTGCTCCAGCACAAATCTGCCTGACACCTTTGTCAGCTTGAGAAGCTTTGGTACTGTAAGTAAATTCAGGGCCTGTCCCTGCAACCGTGTTAAAGTTATTTTTCCAAGCTTGTTTTGTTCTGTAATTGACAAGTGCTGTTTAAACTGTTGTGCAGGCCATTGGGCCTGGGACTTACAAATACCAGTTGCTTAAAAGTTTCTGCATATAGTTTCACCGAAAGGTTACAGAATTAAGTTAAAATGTATTTGTTTAAGGGTCCCAATGCCGGCCAATCAGCTGCAGTGCGCCAGGCCTGCAACTGCTGAATTCTGGGTACCCAGTGAGTTTAACTGGACTGTCCAGGGGGACTAGACGTGTTATTTGAAAGTTTACACTAAAGGCCAAAACAACCACTTGCCTTTAAATCTGCTTTTGATTTCCATCCTCTTCCTCTTTGTGTAATCCCCAAGTATATACGATTTGTTGTTTGAATATTAACACTGTCCATGAGCATATTATTACCAAGTGCCAGTTTGTTGTGGGAAGCTAAAAGGTGTATCGTTGTTAAAAGTAATTTCTTACAGGTGCACAGGGTGTCCAGACCCTGTTGGTAAGTGAGGTTACTGTGAGCATATTAATAACACTCACCACTAATTGTACTATTGAATGCATAGTGAAGTGTTTTATGCTAATCCATGTGTGAGACCACTGGTTGGGGCAGTGGGTAGCTACAACATCCTAAGGATTGTACTAGGTTGTCATCAGACTCACTTCAAAATTACTCTGGGTGGAGGCACATGCAAGTAGTTTTACTGTTGGAATTGAGCCCCTTTTGACACCCAACCCAGAACTCAGGCCCCTCAACCTGCATTGCAGGCTGCAGACAGGGGTAGTAGCCCATTGGGACATGGTGTCCAGGTTACAGAGACTCATGTGGTTCTCAAGGGAGGTGGTAGCAAGGGTAAAGGCAAAATGGCAGCATTCAGGACATACAAGGAGACGTAAATGGGAAGAGAATACAGAGATGTACCAGCATAACAGAGAGATATAGGGACGGCAGTGAGGGGTACTACAGCGCAATCTGATTAAAGAATATGCATAGGGTAACAAAGGGAGATAAGACAAGGGGAGGAACTGTGAACTAAGCAGTGCATAGGGAGACTGTGCAGAGCATGATCAGAAAAAAGCAGATATCCTGAACAAATACTTCTGTTCTGTCTTCACAGTAGAAGGGGAAGGGTCACGTATAGGTTACAGAACCACCAGAGAGATGGAAGTAGACACAAGCCCATTCAAAGAGGAAAGAGTTTGGAAAGGACTTGAGAATCTGAGAGTGGACAAGGCTATGGGGCTGGATCAGTTACATCCAAAGATATTGAAGGAGTTCAGGGAGGTATTAGCTGCACTTCTGACAGCCCTATTCATTAACTCACTAGATACAGGGGTCTTCCAGACGACTTGGGAAGCGTAGATGTAGTACTGCTGCATAAGAGTGGTAGCAGGGCAGAGGCTGGCAACTTCAGTCAGTCTGACATCAGTAGTAGAGAAACTAATGGAGTCACCTCTAAAGGAAAGACTGGTAAATTACCTTGCCATCTGGTGGGTTACAGGACCCAAGGCTGCACAGATTCATGGGAGGGAGATCATGGCAGAGAAAACTAATATATCTGTTTGACTGGGTGATCAGAAAAATAGATCAGTGGGAGCAAAATGACCAAAACAACAGCATTGAGAATGGTGTGGCAAACTAGTGCCATGGAAGGCAACTCAAGAGGGCTTCCGAGGTAGAAGCTCAATGATCGAGCTTTGAGGTGATCTCCTCTGCAGGCCCACCAGACTAGAGACAGACCCTGACCACAGTGGAAGCCCACCCCCCCCCAGTTACAGATATTAACCACTGGTCAGACAGTGGTAAAATCATGCATTGTACTTATTAAATCACAGTGTATGGGTTAGCGAGGGGAAAACTAGGGGAGAGAACAGAATAAACATCCCAGAGTCTTACTTGTTGTGTATGACTGTTCAGGTGAATGGTCAAGTAGCAGCTGAAGAATTGTTGGTGCATTTCTGATGTGACTTGCTAAGATGGATCACAATTTGTTTCGTGGTTTCTCCGACTCATTTTCTAAGATCTGACATCACTTTCTATTGTCAGGCCATGCAAGCAAGTCATCCTGCAACTGTGGTTGGGAAGACCTGTTTGGTGCCAGTTCAAACCCCAGTGTCTCCAAGCAGCTCTGGCTAATTCTGCTGTCAACTAAGTATTTTTTACCCTCTGTGAAATCCACAACTAGTTTCACTGGGTAGGGTATCCGTAATTTTATATTTTTCCTGGAACAGTGCTTTGATGACTGGGATATATATTCATGGCGTCTATCCCGTAGGACAGGGAGGAAAGTCATTGTCAGAGTACACCTGCTGTCCCAGGCAATGAATATATTTTGTTTTCCAGGCTTTGGTTCAATTAGCTATCTTCTCAGGGTACCACAGAAACTTCATGATGATGGATCTTGTTCTCGTGTCCACAGTGGTAGGGTGCAGGCCAAGCATGGAGTGAGCTCTTTTGATTTCTAAGTTTTGGCCTGGTAGGAAGTCAAGAGCCTCCTGTAAAAATATCTGCAGGAACTGAGTGACAGAGCTGCCCTCCACCGCCTCAGGCATTCTGTAAAGTCTTAAATTATTCCTCTAATTTCGGCTCTCATTATCTATTTGCTTTTCTTCTATTTGCTGTAGTTTGGTATGGATCTGAATGAAAGCTGTTTTGAGTGTGTCCTGTTATTTTATCTATGAGGGTAAGTTTCTCATCCACTGTATCACATCTTGTTTCTAGCTTTTGTAAGTCCATTTTGGATAGTAGCAGTGGTCAATTGCACCTCTTTCCAAAATTTGTGGAGCTCACTGATGAAAGATCCACCTCCTGACTGACTCCCTCCATTTAAGTTGTTTGTCTTTGTGCCACATTACTGCAAGAGAGTATGACCATAGATGAGGCCTGGAAATGGTCAGGTTTATAGCCCCTGTCAGCTAATCCACCCCATCCTTCAATCTGGAGCCAGAACAGGGACCCACAATGCAACCCATCGATGTGTTTGTACCTCCTCTGTGCCTCTGGAGTACAATTTAAGAAGGATACTCTGTTTTCAGGAGGTTTTATTAGCGTAGAAGAATGGGGCCAGAAAATCAAGCTGCTATCTTGTTTTGTGACATCACTGAAAGTACCCTCTCCCTAGTCTAATCTACTTACATGAACATAAATCAGAATGGGATTCAGGGATCAGTACAATAAAGGGGACCTCACCATTTCTGAAGCCTTAAGACTCCTTTTTCTTTATTCAAGTATTTATGCTCCTTTTCTGACCAGCCCACATCTAGTCTTCCGAGCCCTGTCGCCCACCTACTCTTCGTGCTTACCCTGACATTCATCCCTATGGCATGGCACCCCATGGTCAGGGGGGCTTCCAGGCTCCCCCTTGGAAACTCTTCTGAGAGTCCCTACAGATACTGTATGAAGATCTGTGTAGACCTCCATCTGGTTGCAGTCATTTTGTTTCTTACCCTAAGTGCCTCTGTCACCAGGTGGCATGCTCAGCATCAGTGGCTTATGCACACACATCATGCTTCTGTCAGGAGACCAAGCTCCCTAACCTACCAGAAGGAGCTACTGCACCACCTGAATGTGCTGCCTCCCATCCCCTAGCTGGCAGATGCTGTCATAAATGGCATACTGCTCCTGACCACCTGCACACTGGCGCCTGAGTTCACTTCTAATCTTGGGTCGCCGGCAAGGAAGCACATCATGCCTCTGTTGGAACATTGGGTGGCCCATTTAGGCACCTTTCATCCTTTGAATTCATTATAAGGTATCTAAAATATCTAAATATCTGCCATCATTTTGCAAGAATAAGGTGGAGGGGTGCACAAGGATGGTGGTGCAGCTAATAGATGCAGTACATGTTTTGTAGAGAGAAGCACACTCACCCCTGTAAACAGAAACATAGAAACATAGAATTTGATGGCAGATAAGGACTGCTTGGCCCACCTAATCTGCCCATTTCCCTACCTAACAGATAAGCTGCAGATCCTAGTTAACCAACAGCCTACTTCCTCCTACTCCCCACTAGAATTGCCTTGTGTCTGTCCCATGCATTCTTGAATTACCCCACTGTTTTTTACTCTATGACCTCCTCAGGAAGGCTGTTCCATACATCTACAACCCTCTCTGTGAAGAAATACTTGCTCACATTACCTCTGAGCCATCCCCCCTCTATCTTCAAATTGTGCCTACTTGTTCTTGCACATCTCTTTTTCTGAAAGATGCTACCCTCTTGGACTTTGTTGATTCCCTTGAGGTATTTGAAAGTTTCTATCATGTCCCCCCTCTACCTCCTTTCCTTGAGGCTATACATCTTAAGCTCCTTTAGTCTTTCTTCATATGTCTTCTGGTGCAGACCCTGCACCACTCTGGTTGCCCTCCTCTGGACAGCCTCCACCCTGTCCATGTCTTTGTGGAGATGGGGTCTCCAGAACTGTACACAGTACTCCAGATGTGGTATTACCAACTATCTGTACAGAGGGCCAACAACTATCTGTTTTCTACTGGTGATGCCTCCCCCTATGCATCCCAGTATCCCCCCAACCCTCCTTACTGCCTTCTCACATTACTGGCCCACCTTTAGGTCATCTGATATGACTAACCCCAGGTCCCTTTCCATTTTTGTTGTTGTCAGTATCTCACCCCCATTGTGTTCTCTTCCCTTGGGTTTTTGTTTTCCAGGTGCATTACTTTGCACTTCTTTGCATTGAAGCTAAGCTGCCATACATTTGACCATTTCTCCAACCTTGCCAAGTCCTTTTTCATCCTTCCCACCCACCCCACCTTGTGTATCAACCCTGTTGCAGATCTTTGTGTCATCTGCAAAGAGACATACTTTCCCTTAGAGTCCCTCTGCAATGTCACTTATAAAGACATTAAAAAGGACCTGCCCCAGTACTGAACCCTGCGGTGCCCCACTAGTAACCCCCCTTTCTTCACTGTGGACTCCATTTACCATTACCCGCTGTCTCCTGTTGGCCAGCCAGTGTTTTACCCAGGCTACCACCCTGGGACCCACTCCCAGGCTGGCTAATTTGTTTCTTAATCTTTTGTGTGGGACTGTGTCAAATGCCTTGCTAAAGTCTAGGTAGGCCATGTCCACAGCCCCTCCCTAGTCTTCAACTTTGGTCACCAAGTCAAAGAAATCAATTAGAATTGTTTGACATGACCTTCCTGCTGCGAATCCAAGCTGCCTTGGGTCCTGTGCACCACTGGCCTCTAGGTACTCAACAATTCTTTCCTTCAGAAGTGATTCCATCATTTTCCCTACCACTGAGGTCAAACTGATAGGTCTGTAGTTTCCTGCCTCTGTCTTGCTCCCATTTTTGTGAAGAGGAATCACATTCACCCTCCTCCAGTCCTCAGGCACCACACCATCCTCCCATGATTTATTAAAAAGGGTAGTCAGTGGTGCTACTAGTTTTTCCCTTAGTTCTTTTAGAATTCTATGGTGAATCCCATCAAGCCCCATTGCTTTATCCACCTTCAGTTTTAAGAGTTCTTTCAGAACCCTTTCTTCTATGAAAGGACTAATATCAACCCCCCTATCCAGAGTGCTTCTATTGACTGGATTAGGTATCTCCCCCTGCTTTTCCATTGTGAATACTGAGTAGAAGTATTCGTTCAGTATCCCTGCTTTTTCACTGTTGCTCTCTGCCCAACCACCTTCCTCTTTATTCAGCCTCAGTATCCCTGCCTTTGTCTTTCTTTGTTCCCTAATGTACCTATAAAAGGTTTTATCCCCCTTCTTAACCGAGTTGACTATCTTTTCCACGGTTTGGGCCTTTGCTATCCTGACCGCCTTCTCCGCTTCCTTCTGCTTTAAGTGGTACAGTTATCTGTCCTGCTCCTTCTGTGTTTCCTTATACTTCCTGAATGCTATCTTTTTCTCCCTTACCATCCCCACCACTTCTTTTGAGAACCATAGTGTTTTTTTCTTTCATTTTGATTTGTTAATTTGCTTCACACAAAGGCTTATTGCCTCTGTGATGGTGGTTTGTTGTTTCCCATTGTTGCTCCATCTCACTTTCTTGCCTGTTTACCAGTGCTTTTCTGAGGCACTCTCCCATTTTGACAAAATCAGCCCTCCAGAAGTCTAGTACCTTCACTTTTGTATGGCTTGACTCTACAGCTAAGTTTGTCATGAACCACACTGTTTGGTGGTCGCTTGTTCCCAGATGGCTACCCACTTCAAGATTGGAGATCCTCTCTGTGTCCCCATTTGAGAGTACCAAGTCTAAGATTGCTCCCTCCTGAGCGGGTTCCAAAACTAGCTGTCTGAGGCATTCCCCCTTGTAGGGCATCAAGAATGGCCCTGCTCTTGGATGTGGCAGCAGCAAAGGTACTCCAGTTAACATCTGGCATATTCAGGTCTCCCATCAGCAATATCTCCCCTTTCTTTGTCATCCCAAGGGTGCCTTCTATCATTTCCTTATCCATTTCCTCCCCCTGAGATGGGGGTCTGTATACAACCCCTGTGCAGATTGTGGAGCCATTTCCAGTCTCCAGGGTGACCCACAGTGCCTCCTCTCCTCCCTGCTTACCCTTTAGTTCTGTTGCTTTGATCCCCTCCCTTACATAGAGAGCTACTCCTCCTCCTCTTCATCCCTCCCTGTCTCTCCTGTAGAATGTGTACCCTGGTATGTTGACATCCCAGTTATGGTTCTCTGTGTACCATGTTTCTGTGACTGCCATGATATCCAGGCATCCCTCTTCCATCAAGGCCACCATTTTGGGGAGCTTTTTACCTCTAGACTAGGGGCATTGGTACTCATTACCCTCCATTTTTTTATGGCTTTATTTATTTTTGCCCCATCGCTGTCCTTACTGTCTTTGTCTTTTTCTCCATTTACCCATGCCCTTTTTACCTCACTAATTACCCTGATTTTTTTGGGGGGGGCTAGGATTTCCTTTCTCCTTTTCAGTGCCTCCCCCCTTGGCTATTTTAAATGCTTGCCAATGAAGCATTTAAACCTATCACTTAGGATCCTGGTTCCCATCCTGGTTAGATTCAGACTATTGTGCCTGTTTAGGCCTGCATCAGTCCAGGTGGAGCTCCAGTCCCAAATGAAGCCCAAATCCCTTAGCTCTGCACCAGTTTTTCAACCAGTCATTGAATCCCATGGTTCAGAGTACCCTAGCCTCATCCATGCTATAGACAGGTAGCACTTCCAAGAAAGTTACCATGTGTGCTACTTATCTAAGGCTCCTGCCCTACTCCACAAACTCCTGTTGCACTGCTCTGATCCCATTCTCGGCCAGGTCATTCATCCCTAGGTGGATAATGACATCCAGCTCACTCCCCCTTGCAGCTGCTCCCACAATCCTCAGGATTCATTTCCTATGCCTCTAAGCCATGGCGCCGGGCAGGCACCTTACCTCCCTTTCCCCCTCCCCCAGTTCTACCCCCTAACAATTTAGTACCCCACCAGGAGTTGTTTCCTTCCCTGTGGGATCCTGTGCCACCCTCCTGTGGGTCTCCATTGTGGAGGTTCCCAGCATCCTCCTTGGTCTCCACTGTGGGTGCCTCCATGACAGAACCATGCTCCGCCAGAGTGGCGAATGAACTGTGGAGAGGCACAACTGGAGGGATGCACCTCTGTTCCACCACCCTCACCCTCTCTGAGCCCACTGTGGTTCAACCACTCCTCTTTCTTGGCAACCTCTGAGATAGTGGCGGTGGCCTGGGTGGTACCTGGGTGGGACAGTAGGTTTCCCAAATCCTTGCCAGGTCAGCATGGAGATGAACAATCTCCTCCCTCAGACCACAGAAGTGCCTGCAATAGGGCAGCAATGCAGTCTCCAGAATGTCTTATGGAAGACTGCTGCTCCACAGCCAGTGCATTGTGCCACTCCCCACATGTATGTGTCCCTTCCTGTTACAGATGATTTTCTTTGTCCTTGGTTTAGTGTGTGCAAGCTTGTGAGTGTCTCTACCCCCTATTCAGTTTGCTGTGCCTTTAATGATATGAACAGGTGTATGTTATCAGTTTTGGGGAAGTGATGTCAGAACACCTACTATAAAGGAAGTTATGTGCTTTGGGTGGGTGGGGTGAGGGGTAGGGTGGATGGGAGTAAACCTATGCCATCCAGAAACAATCAACTACAACTCTGACCCTCCACCCCTGGGAGTGCCTTCCTTCCTTACAGACACCTATTTCACAGAGGCTAAGTAACAGGTCTAGTCACAAATGACTGCAAATATCTCCCAGCTATAGTTCCTCCCTGGCAAATTAAAGTAAACTAAGAAAAGTAAACCCCAAAAACAGAATCAATACTAGTTACTTACACAGGTCCAAAAAGTAATAATTCAATACAGTGTAGTCTAGAAAATTACCTCCTTGATTTAAGGAAGCTTTAGCTGCTTTCTCTCTCTCTCTCTCTTTCTCTGTCTCACACAGGACACAGACAACAAAAACTTAGGGTTCACCTAATTTAATTCCACCATGTAGTAGAACAAGCAATATCGGAGCCCTGTGTTCTGATATTGCTTGTTCCACTATCTGCCATCATTTATTGTTTTTTTTTTTCAAAAGGACATTATTTTATACAAAATAAAATATTGCCTTTTAGCATAATGGTGTCCATAATCCGTAATGGCCACTCCTATTAGAATCTATGGAAGTGGGTCAAAGAGGAGCTCATCAGGTCAAAAAGCAGCAGTATCTGCATTTGAAGCATTTGAAGCAGGTCCCCATATTCCCCATACGCCAAATTCATAATAGCTTTTTAAGGTTGAATGCCAACCAGTTTTAGGTAAGATACTTTGCAGCAAAATCAGAGCATGACAAGAGCTCAACCATTTAAAAAACTGCAGCATTAATAATTTTTCCACATCTCTGTTTTGTAGCCTGACATACATTCCAGGGTTTCCAAACTTTGCTGAGCATCATACCTCATTGATTTTGGACTTCCTTGTCTACTTTGCTTTGCACAGACCTCAGGAATGCCAGCAAAAGAATTCAGGCTGCAAACAGTAGGTCTAGTAGATCTGGTTTAATCTATGTTGACGCAAACTAGAATAAAGTAGGGGCCAACCTCTTTATTTTTGTCTAACTCATTATCTACAGCAGAAAAAAATATTCCCTTAAATAATACCACTAATTCAATGCTCATGAGTCCAAGTAGGCAGTCACAGCAGCATCTGCAGCAGTTAAGAACAAGTAAATCTATGAAGTAGGGAATTTTCATATTTTTTCAAGCAATTTCCACAGAAGCTGTTAATGTGTTTCAGTGCACTCCTAGGAAATGCATGTTCCAGGGGAAGAAACATGCTGAGCCACACATTCTTATTAATTCACATCCACCAAGTAATTAAATTGGAAAGCAGGAATATGGTACCTAACTGACCTTTCCACTACCTATTTGAGAGGCTGACAGAGTTGACACCAATATTGCATTTACGAGGCCCATGGTATCGTTCAAACACATAGTTCAATACACTGAACATGCTTTGATAGCAGGACATAGCTCACCTATAGCTCAATGTGTAGGGCAGGTTACCTTTTACTGCAGTGCAGACATTCCTGTGCATTTACCAGTGTGCAAGGTGACCAACAACAGGGTCTGCTGGGTCTTCTCTGCTCTGAAATGAGGCGCACGGGGACTTGACTGTGTCACTCAGAGCTGTGATTAAAGGTCCTTGATAGAAGAATTGAAGACACAACTTCCAGGGCAGGGACCACTCCTGGCCCCTGGAGCTACAGTCAAATGCCTTGTATGTCATTGCCTTGGTCTTTACAAATGTGGTTTTCATACTGCGCCATATGTCATGTTTCTCTTTCTTAAGGCATACCAACAGTTGCATGGTAGGCTCCATTTTTATTTAGGAGCAGCTTATAAACACCTGTTATTCTTATTTAAAGATTTAGTATGGGCTAAGTACTATTATACTGACCCACTGTCCCTGTTATACATTAATACAGAGCACTTTAAACTAGTTAGCATGGTAGCACATCTCACTTTTTGCAGTGAACTGCTGCACCCAGGAGGGTTCATGCCTTCAAATCCATGCACATTTATTTATTTATTTTTTTATGTACGTATGTATTTATTTTCCCCTAAACTCTTAACTCCTCCAATCATATTATCTCCCATTCCTACACTAGTCAACCCGGACCAACATGAGCTTCAGAGGTCTAATGTTTTGTAATTATGTGCATATTTGGGTCTATTCATGCATCAGGGATCCTGGGACCAACGTGGCATTCATGAAGGGGGTGTACATCCCTTCCACACTCAATCCCACCTCTGCTCATGCAGCTACATGTGTGAATGTTCTGTGGAAGTGGCCAGTGGGTGTACTCACACATCCTGCCACTCACTAACATGTGGAATGGTGGGTGAGGGGGTCTCAGGCTATGGGAGCACGGACCTTGCCATAGTTGCTGCACCCCCCATGAAGAGTACTTCCTGGCCACAGTGGGACATAAAATCCCCCCACCATGTTGCCCCAGTCCAGCAGAGAAGGCTGGGGGAAGCCATTGGGGCAATCAACCATTTTACTTAGGTTCCCAGCACGCAAGGTGTCCCCATAATCCACTCTGCACAGAGCAGGTGATCCACTTTGGGACTAGGATGGGCATCTGATTGGGTGACTGCCTGTCTCTGCTGATCTGCCATCTGTGCACCAACACACTGGGGGGGATGGGACCATGGACAGGTGACATGTGATATCTGGCAGTGGTGCATGCAGTGCCCCATGAGTCTGTTCATGGGTGTAGATGTGCATGGGCTGGGGACACACCTATCCTATGGAACCAGCCCACATTAGTGCATAGGCACCATTAATAGTATTTATTTGTTATTTGTTTTACTAATTATAATATCGCTACTAGACTTTAGATAGTTTGTTTTGCACATGTTAAAATTTATGCTATAAGTGTCCGTTCAGAATCCTTTTGAAAACTAGGCACATAGCCTAAATCTGGATGTAACCCCCTTGCAAATGGGGGTTCCTAACTTTCCCAGAGCTCAGTTCCATGCTCCATGCCAGGTTGGGGATCGGCATAAAGTCGTTTCAATGGGTGGCTAGTGAGTACTTTTGGAGCCTCCGCATGCTGTTTCTTTAGGGGCTGCCTGTTGCAGTCATAATTTACTGAAATGAGGGAGGCTGTGTGACTGTATGTCTGAGTCCCGCCTAGGACACTGAAGAGTAGCTCCCTTCTGCCATCACTAGTGGTGCAGAGGGAGCTCTGCTGGAAGCTGTGATTGTTTGCTGAACATAACGTAAAATAGTAATGATAATGTAGTGTTCTAACCTGCTTTCCTTTGCAGCAAAGCCTGTTCCGATTGTCTCCTCCATTTTGGTCCAGAACTGATGAATTGGACCAATCAGTACCTCGGGACTTTAGAGGGCTGCCTGACCAATAGGGGGACTGCTTGTACTGTAAAAAAGGTATTATGGGCTCTGGCGCTTTTTTCGCACCACTAAGGGCAGGAGGAAATGACTGGCATGTTCAGCCAGCCAATAGAAGCATATAGTGCCCGAACTGAAGGGAGAGCCCCTGGCTGTTGGGGGCAGATGCTTTGTGGCTTAGGAGAAGAGAGGAGCTCTGTGCTTCTGTGCTGGAGTAGTGTTCGCGCAGGAAGCTCGTGAAGGCCTGAGGTGGCCATTTTCTGCCTTGTGAGAATTCGGACTAAATCCGCCGGCATGCGGTCGGAGGAGGCTGGTGCCAGCCCAGCTACCTACCAGGCTCTACCTGAGGGGACTGGAGAGAATTGCTGAATCGCACTCAGTCCACCCGTGATGTTGAAGCTGTCGTTTGCTGCCTGAGTTCTTCTGCAAGTTCGTAAAAGCCTGCAAGCAGCTGCCTGGTATGGTACCCCTCTGTTGTTTGCCATATAAATGTGTAAGGAGGCTGGTGAAATTCAGGCTTAGCCCTGCCAATGTTGAAGGAGTCGTTATTTGCTGGAGTTGTGAGTACTGAATCAGGGTAGCTCCCTGCAAAGTGTGCAAACCGTGGTTTCCAGTTGTATGATTATACGTCTGACTGCCTAATTACACTTTCTTCCTATTCTGACCTGCTCAGGATCGTAATGGTTACTTGTGTTAAGGGCCCCAACCAGCTGCCACGTTCAGACTAGCCATTAGGGCTTGGGTACCCAGGGACAGTAAAGACTAGGTTCAGGCCTGTGCACAGAGCCCTAGGTAGATAAGTATAGTGATAAGCTAATCAACTTGATTCCTCTGTCCTTGTTGTTTTTCCTTGAATAAATCAGATTGTTCTCTGTGCAACTACACCCTGGCTATTGTGTACATTACTGGTGAACTGCTGCCTGATGACTGCAATATAACTGTGCCTTATTTTACAGGGGGTCTCCGGAGGGGGAGAGATATTGGTCGGGGGGTAAAAGTATTGGTGAAAAGTGTTATTTGTACTCAGTGTGAGCCACTAGTGGGATGAAAGGGGTTGCAGTAACCCAGAGGGCTGTGACCGAGGCAATCTCGACCATATTGACCCCGACCTCTGGGTGGAGGCACCCATCTACGGATCTGGGCCCCTTACCCTGTCTCTGTGGAGGCAGGCAGGGGTAGTAGCCTTAAGGGTAGCGCCCTGGGTTACAACTTGGAGACATCACTGGGATTAGCGTCCCCTAGTGGCCAAGTGGGGAAGCACCTAAGAAATGGAGAAAGTGGAAGGGGATATGTTGGGAAAAATGAAGTTGGGATCTATTAAGACCATGGTACATAGACTGATGGGGTGGGGTGAAGCCGAAGAGCTAGACTCCCAAAAAATTGTGTTACTGTTAGATGTGCCTTTGGGAACCCCATCTGCTGACATCATTTCTACGGTCGAGTGAGTAAAATGTTTGGGAAAAGTGGAGGTAAAAGGGTGTATGGCTGATTTGCTTGACCAGATGTTGCAGGTGTTACTCCTACGCAATGTGGCCATTGACCCTGAGAAGGTACCTCCTGTGATTTATCAGGAGGGTGCTACACAGGGATGGAGACTAATTCATATTCAAAGTGGGTCAGTCACTCCTGGGGGGTCTCCTCAAAGAACAGTTTTAAAGGCAAACTGTTTAAGTTGTTGGCCTTGGAGGTGAGAACTACCCAGGAGCTGCTACAAGCTTTAGATTTATCTGGTGATGCTACCCCTCAGGGCTCCCCTGACACCTCCCCTTGCCCGCCCAAGAGCTCTGTGCTGGCTTCCCTGCCCCTAGTGGTCCCACCCATACAGCTCGATTCTTACCGCAAGTTAAAACTCTTCTCTGGTATGGTGCCAGTGCCTCTTGGGGAGGATGACCTGGAGGCTGGGATGGACTATGCCACCCCTTTAGTTCAGGAATGGCAATGCTCAGAGGGGGAGAAAAGGAAGAGGCTGATGGAGAGCTTGCGGGGTCCTGCTCTAGAGGCCATTAGATTCTTCTGAACCACCAGTCCGGAAGCCAGCGCTGCAGAGTATCTCTCTGCTTTAGAAGGGGTTTTCAGGAGTACAGAGACTGGTGAAGACTTATTATGGAAATTTAGGTCTGCTAAGCAGTGGAGAAATGAGAAATTGTCCGCTTTTGTTACTAGAGTGGAGCGGGCCTTCCAGAAGGCTTATAGAAAGGGGGGAATCACTGCTGCAGCCCTGAATCAGGTCCGGTTAGAACATGTTTTAAAATCTGCCAGATTTTCTAGTGTAATACTGCTGAAACTTAAATTACATGATCGGCGGGCCACCCCACCTGAATATTGTCAATTAATGAGGGAAATTAGAGAGGTGGAGACTGACGAAGAGGGGTGGGAGCCATGTGTGGGGGCGGTAAACCCCAGTGAGACCCCTGAGCCTAACACTCCCGGGGAGACTGGCCTGTCCTGGGGGTCCGAGGGGGTACTGTGGGAATGCGATTTGTTTCCTCTGACCCCCATGTAGAGAGTGAGTTAAGGGCCGAGGTCAGGAATTTACGGAAACTGGTGAGGGACTTGAAGCAATCTACTATGTACCCTGTCAGGCCTGGGGCCCTGAGTCATGCAGAAACCTGAACCCCTGCCAAAGAGAGCCCTCTCACCCCTCTCAGAGCCCCCCACAGACAAGGTGCCCCTCGCAAAATAGTGACCCCCGGGACCCTAAGTTCTGCTATCATTGTGGGGAAGAAGGGCATTTCCAACCCGAGTGCCAGAGGCCATAGAATTTAAGAAAAGTCAAAAACAGACTGATTGCCCGACACCGCCAGGCCCAGTCTCGGGCCCCCAAGAAAAGTTTTGTGACTCAGGCCCATGCCCAGCCGGCTATCAATGCTGTGGCCCCCAACTGGTCTGATGTGGTCAGGCCATCAATGAAGACCCCGGTGCGGGTAAATGGAATTCCCACTCGAGCTGTATTAGACAGTGGCTCTCAGGTAACCATCATGTTTCAGGACTGATACCAGGCACACTTACCTGAGGTGCCCTTGCAACCTCTGACTGGTCTACATGTGTGGGGGTTGAGCGACCAGGCCTATCCATATTTGGGATACATCCGAGTCTGGTTATCTTTCTCTGTAACTGTGGCTGGAATGGATGAGCAGGTGGAAACCATAGTTCTAGTTTGCCCACCCACTGGACTGTATGATGGAGTGCCTTTGTTGATTGGGACAAATGCGCATATGTTCGGATGATTGGCTCAATTGTGCTCAGAGAAATGAGCATTCCAGTCCAGGCGAGCTTTGAGCATACCTGCTGTGATTCAAAAGGCAAGGGGCACTCAGAAGAAGGGTGGTCCACAGGAACCTGAAGGTCCAGTGAGTGTGGTGTGGAAAAAGGATCCGGCCCCGGTGATACTTGCTCCGAATGCCCAATGTGTCCTGCATGGAGAAGTACGACTAAAAACAGATGTTAAGAATAAGTTGTTGATGTTGGATGCGCCTGTGGAGGGAAGATTACCTGAGGGACTGTTGGTCAAACCCAGCATCTTGCCTGCTAGATCTCATGCTTATGTTAAGAGGGTGATGGTTCAAGGCATAATGTGTCCGATAGAGAGATTCAATAAGAAGGGGTGCCTTGGCTAGCGACATTGTGCAGATACTGCAGTACTACCCAACAGAAAGAGTTCCAGGACAGGTGATAGAGTTACTCCTGATTTATTTGACTTTGTTGACTCCCTGCTGCCAGCTGAATGGAAACAAAGGGTCAGTGAGAGGCTTGCCAAGAGAGACCAGGTTTTCTCCCTGAAAGATTGGGATGTGGGATGTGTGCAAGGGGCTGAGCATCACATTCGGCTGCATGATGAAAGGCCTTTCCAAGAGAGATCCCGGCGCCTGGCCCCTGCCGATATAGATGATGTAAGGCGGCATCTGCAAGAGATGTTGGCTGCTGGTGTAATACAAGAGTTCAGGAACCCCTATGCCTCCCCCATAGTAGTAGTAAGGAAGAAGAATGGTGCAGTTCGGATGTGTGTAGACTATCGCACTTTGAATCGACGGACCATTCCGGACCAGTATACCATGCCACGCATACAGGATGCATTGGATTGTTTAAATGGCAGCAAGTGGTTCTCTGTGTTAGACCTTCGTAGTGGATACTACCAGATCCCAATGGCCCCAGATGACTGGGAGAAGACTGCCTTCATTTGCCCCCTAGGCTTCTATGAGTTTGTTCGGATGCTTCAAGGGATTTCAGGTGCCCTAGCCACTTTTCAGCGCTTGATGGAATGGGCTGCGGGGGACATGAATCTACTCGAGTGTCTGGTCTATTTAGATGACATTATAGTGTTTGGCCGATCGTTGGAAGAACATGAGCAACGATTATTCAAGGTCTTGGATCGGTTGGAGGATTTTGGCCTCAAGTTATCTATCGATAAGTGTCAATTCTTCCAGACTTCTGTGAAATACGTGGGCCACATAGTGTCCACTGAGGGCATAGAGACTGACCCTAGCAAAGTGGAGGCATTGACCACTTGGCCTCAACCCAGGAATTTGGAAGAGCTGCAACGATTCTTGGGGTTTTGTGGATACTATAGGCGGTTTGTTAAGGACTATTCTTGAGTGATTCTCCCCCTCCTCAACCTCACTCAGGGGTATCCGCCTACACACAAAAGGTTTAAGAAGGTTGTGTGCTCTAGACGGAAAATAAGTATTTCCGGCTGAACGATATGTTTGGAGATCATTGGACTGTTGTGTGTGAGGAAGCTTTCCACGACATCATTTATCAACTTACCCATGCCCCAGTGCTGGCCTATGCTGACCTGGCCAAGCCATACATTCTTCATACCGATGCCAGTCTACAAGGATTGGGGGCTGTGTTATACCAGCAGCACTCAAATGGCTTGAGACCTGTAGCATTTGCCAACAGAAGTCTGACGCCTTCAGGAAAAAATTATCCAGTGCACAAACTAGAGTTTCTGGCTCTGAAGTGGGCCATTGTTGATCAGTTTCATGACTATTTGTATGGTGCCAAGATATTGGTAAAGACTGATAACAACCCTCTGACATATGTACAGACCTCTGCCAAGTTGGATGCCACTGGCCATAGGTGGCTCTCTGCTCTGGCCACCTATGACTATGCTGTAGAGTACAGGGCGTGCCTGAACCATATAGATGCGGATGCTCTCTCTCAGAGGCCTGTGCCACAAACTGATTGGGTCAGGTTGTCTGAACCTGACATAAGAGCTCTCTGCCAGAAATTTGACAAAGAGGAACCGGTGTCTTCTGACACGGTGGACTGTGTGGTGGATTGTTTGGGGCCGTCTGAAAACTGTATACCTGCTGCCTACTGTCATTTCTCTGCATTAGACACTAGCTTTCTGCCGCAATTCAACAATGATAGTCTCCAACAGACTCAGTCCTGTGATCCTATGATAAAAATGGCTGTGGAGGCTTTACAAGCCGGGAGGGACGTGTCCAGGTTATGTTCCACTGATCTAAGGACTGCCTTGTTGTATAAAGAAGGGCCCAAATTGAAGCTTATTAACCAACTACTATATAGAGAGACTGTGAATAAGGAGGGCCGGGTAAACAAACAACAACTGGTGCTGCCCTCAGCTCTTAAAGAACTGGTCTAAAGGTCCTTGCATAATCAAATGGGGCATCTCAGCATAGACCGAACACTTGATCTAGTACGGGCTCGATTCTACTGGCAGAAAATGAGTATGGATGTAGAGCAGTATGTCAAGACCTGTAGCCACTGTCTGCAAAGGAAAGCTCTACCCCAAAGGGCTGCTCCCCTGGTCAACATTACCATGAGTGCCCCTATGGAGCTGGTCTGTATTGATTTCTTGAGTCTAGAACCCGATCTAAAAAGTGTCAGTAACATATTGGTGGTCACTGATCATTTTACCCGGTATGCACAGGCTTTCCCTACTAAGGATCAGAAAGCAACCACGGTGGCTAAGATACTTGTTGAGAACTTTTTCATCCATTATGGGGCCCCGCAGCAGATCCATTCCGACCAGGGCAGGGACTTTGAGAGCCATTTGATTAAAGAGGTGTTGTCTTTGTGGGGGGTACGAAAGTCAAGAACCACACCCTACCATCCTCAGGGAGATACTCAGCCTGAAAGGTCTAACCGTACATTGCTTGACATGTTGGGCACGTTGCAACCAAAAGACAAACTGAGATGGAGCCAGCAGATTAGCACCCTAGTTCATGCTTACAACTATACAAAAAGTGACACCACAGGATTTTCCCCATATAGACTAATGTTCGGGAGAGAGGCTAGACTGCCAGTGGATGTGTGTTTTGGGGTTTCCCCTGATGGGATGCAAGCAGAGAACCATTTACAGTATGTGCAGAAACTAAAGGCCCAATTGAATCATGCCTATCAACTGGAACAGACCATGGCTGCTAAACAAAACCTGGCCAACAAAGAAAGGTATGATAAGAAAGTGAAAACAGTGGAGCTAAAAGAAGGGGATAGAGTGTTACTGAGGAATCTGGGACTGCACGGGAAACATAAAATTGCCAATAGATGGCATCACCTCTCCCACATTGTTGTAGGAAAATTGACAGACTTGCCTGTGTATAAAGTGCGGCCTGAAAACAATTCCAAAGATGTAAAAACTATACACAGAAACCATCTGCTGCCAATCAGGCAAATCCTGATTGACGCTGAATCTCCAAATGCCCCCCCTTCAGGCCTATGACTAGATCTGCTGCCAGGAAAAATACCAAACCCATTGATTCTTCAACAGGCCAACCCAGAGGGCCTCGCCCAATGTCTGCAGAAGGAAATGATCAACCAGTGGGGCCAGAAGACGATGAAGATGATATTGATTACTATCCATCTTATGAACTGAGTCAGATATTTCGGGGCAATACCCTTGTTAGCTCTGGAGATGAGGTTGGGATTTCTGGACTATCTAAGCCCCCAGCTTTGTCTCCGGACTCCATGTTTCCAGAGCTTGAATTGGGCAGCAGCAACACCCCGGGGGTGGGATCCTTAAGCAGGGTCGAACTGTCTGACCTGGCTGAATTATCTGACCTTTCTGAAGATGATAGTAAGATAGGGGAACAAGCAAGTGATATGCCAGAACCCGAAGAATATTTTTAATGCCCTGATGGTTCCTCACCTGTGCTTAGACAGCCCCCAACTGAGCCCAGTGGGGTGGGTCCGGGGGTAGAAGGTCAGGCCCCCAATAGTTCTATGAGTGCTGAGCCCTTTTCCCCCATAGAAATTCCTGTTGTTAATGTCGAGGAGACTGAAGTGGAATCAGAGCCTATTTCAAGGTCCCCTGAGACCCCTAGGCGATCTGGCCAAGAAATACGGCCGGTAATAAAGTTGAGTTATGAGTCTCTGGGTCAGCCGGTGGACCTGCCCTTAAATGTGGTCCACAAAGGGGTGTATGTGTCCCCAAGTTCCTTGCCTAAGTTAGCCTTGGGGGATAACTCCAGATTGTTAGTATTGCCCTTTGAGTGTGGTGCCCCTGTTTCAGGTGACCCGCTAGTAGCTAAAAGGGAGGGGTTCCCCCGTCCTGGTGCTGTAAATAGGGACTAGCAACTTGTATTAAAGGGGAACAAGAGCTATGTGTATAATGTTGCACAAATCATAATGCAAAGTGTGATGTAGTGTCAATTAGGCTGTATGCCTTCAAGTAAATTAAGGGTAATTACTTGGCACAGACGCCAAGTTTTTCCAGGCCAGGGAGGGTGTAACCTCCTTGCAAATGGGGGTTCCTAACTTTTCCGGAGCTCGGTTCCATGCTCCATGCCAGGTTGGGGATTGGCATAAAGCCGTTTCAATGGGTGGCTAGTGAGTGCTTTCGGAGCCTCTGCATGCTGTTTCTTTAGGGGCTGCCTGTTGCAGTCATAATTTACTGAAATGAGGGAGGCTGTGTGATTGTATGCCTGAGTCCCACCCGGGACACTGAAGAGTAGCTCCCTTCTGCCATCGCTAGTGGTGCAGAGGGAGCTCTGCTGGAAGCTGTGATTGTTTGCTGAACATAGCGTAAAATAATGATAATGTAGTGTTCTAACCTGCTTTCCTTTGCAGCAAAGACTGTTCCGATTGTCTCCTCCATTTTGGTCCAGAACTGATGAATTGGACCAATCAGTACCTTGGGACTTTAGAGGGCTGCCTGACCAATAGGGGGACTGCTTGTACTGTAAAAAAGGTATTATGGGCTCTGGCGCTTTTTTCGCACCACTAAGGGCAGGAGGAAATGACTGGCATGTTCAGCCAGCCAATAGAAGTGGGTAGTGCCCGAACTGAAGGGAGAGCCCCTGGCTGTTGGGGGCAGATGCGTTGTGGCTTAGGAGAAGAGAGAAGCTCTGTGCTTCTGTGCTGGAGTAGTGTTCGCGCGGGAAGCGCCAGAAGGCCTGAGGTGGCCGTTTTCTGCCTTGTGAGAATTCGGACTAAATCCGCTGGCATGCGGTTGGAGAAGGCTGGTGCCAGCCCAGCTACCTACCAGGCTCAACCTGAGGGGACTGGAGAGAATTGCTGAATCGCACTCGGTCCATCCGTGATGTTGAAGCTGCCGTTTGCTGCCTGAGTTCTTCTGCAAGTTCGTAAAAGCCTGCAAGCAGCTGCCTGGTATGGTACCCATCTGTTGTTTGCCATATAAATGTGTAAGGAGGCTGGTGAAATTCAGGCTTAGTCCTGCCAATGTTGAAGGAGTCGTTATTTGCTGGAGTTGTGAGTACTGAATCAGGGTAGCTCCCTGCAAAGTGTGCAAACCGTGGTTTCCATTTGTATGATTATACTTCTGACTGCCTAATTACACTTTCTTCCTATTCTGACCTGCTCAGGATCATAATGGTTACCTGTGTTAAGGGCTCCAACCAGCTGCCACATTCGGACTAGCCGTTAGGGCTTGGGTACCCAGGGACAGTAAAGACTAGGTTCAGGCCTGTGCACAGAGCCCTAGGTAGATAAGTATAGTGATAAGCTAATCAACTTGATTCCCTCTGTCCTTGTTGTTTTTCCCTTGAATAAATCAGATTGTTCTCTGTGCAACTACACCCTGGCTATTGTGTACATTACTGGTGAACTGCTGCCTGATGACTGCAATATAACTGTGCCTTATTTTACAGGGGGTCTCCGGAGGGAGTGGAGAGATATTGGTCGGGGGGGGGTAAAAGTATTGGTGAAAAGTGTTATTTGTACTCAGTGTGAGCCACTAGTGGGACGAACAGGGGTTGCAGTAACCCAGAGGGCTGTGACCGAGGCAATCTCGACCATATTGACCCCGACCTCTGGGTGGAGGCACTCGTCAACAGATCTGGGCCCCTTACCCTGTCTCTGTGGAGGCAGGCAGGGGTAGTAGCCTTAAGGGTAGCGCCCCCTGGGGGTTACATGGATATCCCAGTGGGCAGAAATTCTAAATAACTAGATACATAGATGCATTGAATGTGATGCAGATAAGACCCACCCAGTCTGCCCAACTGTGTAATTAATTGTTTTTGTCCATTATTGTTTCCCAGGCCCTGCTTAATTCATGTCGTAATCTCTGCTCCCCTTTACCCTATCGCCACAATTTCCTTGTGCCTATCCCAGGCATTTCTGAACCCAAGTACTGTTTTCATCCTGACTATCTCCTCTGGAAGACTATTCCAGGTATCCACCTAACTAACTAAATAAACTAACTAACTCAACCAAACTAAATCAGCTCACTAACTAAATGAATAAATATATGTATTCCTTTCAGGATTCAACTATTGAGTCCAAAGATTATTAACAGTGGTGCCCTGAGCAGGCAAGACCGTGGATCAAATTGTATAGTTCAAACCTTTGTTTTATAGGCTTACAGGTAATGGGGCCCTAGGCACAAAACCATTTTGGCCCTACTCACCATGATACACGTTGCAGAGAACCTTGTTATGTAGACTCCAGGTATCCTATGGACACATGCAAATTCATGAACTCAATTCCAAGGCCATATAAATATGTGAACCCTGACCATGCTGCATCCCACACTAATTGTGGCAGGGCAAGATGGAGGCATGGCCATGTTAGACACCCCATTTCACCAATTTACCAAACAGAAAACATACTGCTTGTGGCACCCCATTATGCCAAAGTAAAGCAACTATAAGTGTTTCATGGCTAATGGTATGTAATCAACTTGGCAGAAAAGCAGATGTTTGCACTTGAGCAACCAGACATGACAATCCAAACATTATTATAAATGTAGAACCAAATTTATTAAATTAAATAGGACACTCACACAAAACACAGAAAACACCAACAAATCCTTGGCTCTTCAACCTGTCTGGAATCCTTATATAATCATCTTGGGTCTGAACAACCCCAACATGTAGTTGTACAGCCCCCTTCTTGGTAATGAAGGGCTGTGATTCCCTTGGCCATTGGCAATCCATTCTCTTCTTTATTTTTAACCAAATATGTAGTGAAAAGAGAATATGCCAGTCCTGACTGTGGAGCATGTGATGCATTTTAGAGCCAGAACAGCTGACTCTGCTGCCCCAGGCAGCTCCTCTCTCTCCTCTGCACTGCTATGTGCTTGATGGGAGGGGCTGCCTGGATGGTAGTGAATGCTGGCCCCACAAGTCTTGCTTTGCCAGCTCCAGAGCACTTAGCTGCATGTCTTAGTAAATACATTCTCTGGGGCATACTGAACACCTTAGTGAATCAGGACCAATAGAAGCACTTAGAATAAATATGCAAAGTCATATCAATTAGCGGCAATATCACAGACTAAAAAAAAAATGAACAAATATTCATGCAACAACCCTTGATGTTATGGATTCATTTTATGAACCACTTTGTGACCAAATACTTGGATGGAAGTTTATGTCCTATTTGTCTAAAGTGACTAGAGGAAGAATTCCACAGTGAAGGGCTCATATAACTAAATGTTTGCATACTCAAAATAGTATGCACCCTAGAGACAGTAGGCTCAATTTTCAAAGTGTTGCATTTAACACAAGCTACTTACACTAAAAGCAATCGATGCAAGTTGCACCTTGCATCAAATGTTTTGGAAATCCCAATTTGTGAATGTAGGTTGTATCAAAATCAAGAGCCACTGCTCCAAACCAGCCCTGCACCCAAAGTTGTGGTGCACTATGTTGTAAAGGAGCTTGTACCACAGAGGTGCTGCAGCATCCCCTACATCTGGATTCTGAAAACTCCACTGTGGCCACAAGTCCTGACTGTCTGTTTAGACCAGCCATGAGCTAGTCTAACAGCCCCTGTGTCACACGTCAGGACTGTACTTGATGGAGAAGAAACCCTTCAGCCTGAGTAGTAGTCATAAACTATTAGTAATTTTGCCTTACTGGGGTGTGTTGTACCAGCAATAATGTTGCAGAATAGGTTGGTGAACCATGCAGCATTGAGATGCAGTGTTCAGTTCACAATCCTACACCGCCAAAAACCATAAAGTGCCCCAGAATCCACAGTCTGCAGTTTGATTGTGGTACAGGATCATACCAACAGTCAGTACTGTCATGCTCCCAATGCCCAGTTCTGTGTGTGCTGCCATTGTTTTTAATGCACCTCACTAAGCAGGTGGCAGCCCAGTAACAGATTCAAAGACTGCACAAGAAACTACTACATACACAGGAGTGCAGAATCCCTGTTCTGTTCACTGTATGTACTGTGTGTGACAGTGCTCTTTTCCAGGTATGGTGGGTCGCATACACTAAAACACTCACATATCGTAGGGTGCTTATATTGCTAACCCCAAATGTAGGCGAACCCTTACAGGCAGAGCCATACAGATGTCCTATAAGACATAAATTGCAACACCATTAGATACATGAGTGGTTTAGTGCATGCCAACCACCATACATGAAACAGAGCACTGTCACACAATACAGTGCAGTAAATGGAAGAGACCTTGAACACTCCTGTATAGGTCTCCTTTATTGTGCAGTCTGTATATATGTGACAGCTATGCCACCTGCTTGTAGAGGTATCTTCAACACAACACCAGCACACATGGAGCTGGGCATTGGGGTCATAACAGTTCAGACAGTGATTACAATCATGTACCACAATGGACCACATAACATGCATTCAGGGGCATTCTATGGTTGTTACCAGTTTTTGACAGTGGCAGAGTCTGCTATTATCAGTTATGCAGGTAAAGGATCTCAAAGCTGCCAGTGTCAGACAGATGTATCTGGCAATGCGGCATGGTACACTGACCTATCTTGCACTGCCGCAGCTTGTACAACAAACCCTAATACGGCAAGGCTACTAATGGTGTCTTAATACTGCTTGGGAATAGGAGTGTCTTCCCCTCAGTTTTGGGGCCACTTTACAACAGTCAGGGAGGATGACAGCATGATCTGTCAAACTCTTCCCATGCACTGCCTGATTGGCATACCATTCTGCTTGTGGCAACTCTACGGATTTTGGCGCTGGAAGTCCAGTTATACCAAAATCCAGCGCCGGGTCCCTGACACACCCAGAGACTGCCACAGGTGGGGTTTTGGTGCAACTTATGCCAATCTAGGGACCATTAGAAAATCAGACCTAGTAAGTTCTGCAATAATGGCTGCCTAGTAATGGCTCCTGTTGACCGCTGCCCTAATCTGTCATCACTCTCCACTCTCTTTCCCTCTTTCTGGGTTCCTTACCTGAGCCTGCTTATTCCTCCCTTTATTTACTGTGTTATGCTCTGGTGCTATGCAAGTCGTGCTTTGATTGACAGGTTGGTGTCATTTGTAAACAAGCATTTGTCAATGCTGAAAGTTCACCATTGGCATTACTATTGTACAGAGTGGGGGCAAGACTACAGTTCCCAGAAGCCTTGGCTGCTGGCTTACTTACATGCGCTTTTTAGTGATTTTGAAAAAAAAACACATTTTGTGGTCTCAGGTCCCCTCTTGAGTCTCTGGACCCAGATTAGGTGATTTGGGGGTCCAGGAGCATGGGGGGAATCTCTGTGTTGCCACAGAAGCAGCTTTAAAAAACATGGACTTCCCTGTGCTCCCATTCCTCCATAGATGCATATTTGTACAGTATGTAGCTGTGGGAGCACAGGGCCCTATAGGACAACAGTGACCAAATTGTCAGCATATATTATAACTCTACGTCATGTACCCCATACAGAAATTGTTCAAATCATCGCCAAAACATAATTTTACACAACTACAATGCAACTGCAATGCCATTCCGTGCCACAGGTATGGAAAAACATTTTGGCCAGGATTTGAAAAAATAGTAGCTGTGACATATATGAGGTGGAGTAATACAAAGGCTATGTTGAAATTCTGTCGCGAAAATATTTAACATTTCTGAAGTTATGAGCAGGCATAGCAAAACTACAACAAATGGCCATAACTTGAGCATTTTTACATATTTTGATCTCACATTTTCAACATAGTCTTCTTATGACCCCACCTCGTAAACCCTGTAGATGAAAAGTTTCAATTCCGTGCCAAAATGCCATTCCGTGCCACAGGTGTGAAAACACATTTCAGAGAGGATGTAGAAAATGATAGCTGTACTGTTCATGAGATGGTGTGAAAAAATGCCTATGTTGAAAATTTTGAGTCAAAATATTGAAAATTACCAAAGTTATGCGTCTGTGTCGAAAAATTTAAACGAATGCATGTAACAGCCATTTTTTTTTTTTTTTATTTTAACCCCAAATTTTCAACATTGCCTTTTTGGGACCCCATCTCATGAACACTAGTGGTGAAATTTCATTATTCAGTCCTGAAAGGTCATTTTGCTTAGCAACCACAAAATCACCTCCCGGGCCCAATTAACAAAACAACAGTCACACTGTTCATGAGGTGGGGTCTCAAAAAGGCCATGTTGAAAATTTGATGAAAGAAATTCAAAAAAATGCCTTAGTCATCAACATAAGTTAAAAACTCCATTGAAATACATTATATAGGACTTACCTTTATTCCTCAGTTCGAGGTTCAGCTTTGATGAGTGGAGAAGTGTCCCGGTCCACAGAAGATAACATCCTACAACCTCTGCTATTATGTTTAGGGTAAGGGAGGTGAGAGGTGCTGGGTGCTCAGTGGGAGGGTCAGTATGGGGGAGTGGGGACGCCGGTGATGATTGAGGACCTTTTTTTTATTAAGGAAAAAACAAACAAAAAAGACATCGGGGGACTGTTTTCTTTTTCCACAGGAGACTATTCTTGGAACTGTTAGGGGTTGTAACTCTGTTCATGCTCTTTTATTCTGCTTAGTAGCTTTGTCCAAGAGTTATTTTTTAATTTCATGGGCTAAATCGTCCCTTATGGCTGGCTGTAGAGGGTTGTGGGTAGGTCTACCTGGGGTTGGGGATCTAGTCAAGGGTAAATGTCTAAGAATGTTTGGAGAGGGCCTCTGGGGTTGGCCCCCAGCCACCAGGGCAAGCATCTTTGGCAGGACTGTAGGGTGCACTGGGTGCGGGGCAGCCATGGTCCTAAAGTGGGCCTAGAGGGAGGGAGGGAGGTTGCCCAGCCTGTAGGCAGTTATTGTGGATCGGGGGGAGCTTGACTGGGTATGGAGGAAATTGGAGTTGTTTGGAGGGAATAAACATGTCTGGGAGGGCCTGTGGGGAGCAGGAAGGCAATGATACAGTGTGACCTGGATCCGTTTAATCAGGCAGGAGTGGAGAATCCATGGGGCATGGGCTAGTAGCAAAGGGGGTAGCTACTTAGGAGGTAACTGGTAGAGGAAACAGGCTAAATCATAGGAGGCAGAGGGTGGGTTGGGACTGACAGGGGACTACTGGAGGAATGGACAGTGGGAAAGTAGGACAAAAAAAGGAGGTTGGCTTTGAGTGCTATAATAAATTTGAGCCATTGAGTAAGTTGGTTGGAGAGGACATGGAGAGGGGAGTAGAAGAGGAAAAGGAGGGTGGAGGAGAGAGGGATATGGTAAATAGGATGAGGGTGGACATTGATAATTCAAATAAGTATGCTAGAAGGGAAGGGGGCAAATCAAGTGTCAAAGAAGGGGAGGGGGAGAACCAGCAGAGGGAAGGTGTGGAGGCTGCGAGTCAACTCGGTGAGAAAGAAAGAGAGATTGAGACGAGGGAAGGGCGTCCTTCGAGGAGGGGAGGATCATGCCAGAGAAAGGCTCAAAGGTAAGGGGGACCTGCAGGTGGGCATGGAAGGGGGCAAGAGGAAAGGAGAAGAGGTATGAGGGGTGATGGTGATGGGAATGCCGTGTTGGGGGGAGGGACTGGAGAGGTGGGAGCTGGAAGGGGGGAAGAGGTCAGAGAAAAAGGCTCGACTGGGGTAGGGAGTGGGGTGGAGGCTAAACTGGGGGGAGCCGGGAAAGTCAGTTATAAAAGGCATGACAAGTGGGGTAGGGCAGCTACGGGTTCTCTTGTAGAGGGTCCAGACAGAAGCCAAGGGGAAGTGGTCTCGAGGAGGGAGGAGGTGACGGGGGCTGACATGGGAGTACAAAAAGGAGATGCACAAAAGACCAAGGGGGACACTAAGGTTCTCCTACTGGGGACTGCATGATCATGGGTATTCATTGGGCGGGGCAGGGTGAGGGAAAATCCAGTCCAGTTAAGGTAGTGGGTATTTCTGGTCTGACTGTGCATATGGCGAAGTTCATGGTGTATGAGCTGGCGAGGGACTGTGGAGGATCTCCAGACTTCCTGATGCATCTGGGAGCAAATGCTATTGAGGGAAATAGTGTGCTGGAAATTCAGGCAAGGTTCTGAGAACTGGCTAGGGTCTGTCATGACAATAGAGTTACAGTCTCCTTCTTGGAAATCTTGCCAGTGCCAAGGTCCACTGTAGAGAACAAAAAGAAGATCAGGGAGATTCATGACCAGCTCAGGCAGTGGGGTGAAGCACAGGGGATTGGGGTGTTGGGAAACTGGGGGGGAGTTTGGGAAGACAAGGGACTGTATTCCCAGAATAGGCTTCACCTAAATCCGGTAGGGAAGGAAGTTCTCAAATGGGGGATGACGGATTTCATTCAGGCTAGATGGGGTTTAAACTTGTAAAGGAGGGAGAGGGGCACTGATGGGCTGATCATAGCCATACCACCGGTAGGACTGGCCTGCAACCCCATAGAGTGGAGACAGATGGTACCCTAGGGGAGAAGTGTGGATGTATGTATGTAAGATCTGAGGAGGATATGGTAAAGAGGGGTAGGGACAAGAGTTGGAGGATGGCTTTAATAAATGCCAAGAGCCTAGGGAATAAAATGCCTGAGTTCCAGGCCATGCTGTTTCAGGGTGGGGTGGATGTAGCAGCGGTCACTGAAACTTGAGCTACCCCTGGCCATGACTGGGACCTTAATCTGAGTGGGTACCTTGTGCTAAGGAAGGACAGAAAGGTGAGCAGAGGGGGAGGAGTAGCAATGTTCATTAGGGATAACATCGAGATTATGATAGTGGAGGAAGCAGAGGGCAACATGGAGGCTCTATGGGTCACCTTGCGAACCCCCGTGGGAAGGAAGATCAAGTTGGGGTGGTATATAGGCTCCCAGGACTAGAGAAGGACCTGGAGGATTGCCTATTGGCTAACATTAAGAGGCAGTGTGGACTGGAAGTGGAAGGAGTGGTGTTGATGGGGGACCTTAATATGCCAGCTACTGATTGGGGTACTAGGATGTCCACTGTAACCAGGGAGCAGAAGCTGCTGGATGGCTTCCTGGACACGTTCCTCAATCAGCAGAGGATGGACCAACAAGGGAGGGTCATATCCTGGATGTGGTTTTAGCGGATGAGGATCTTGTACGAGATCTGGTTGTGGAAGATCCGCTGGCTGGAAGCGACCACAACACAGTCTGGTTTCAGCTTAAACTGGGGGGGGGAGGGGGATCATTCAAGGACAATGATAGTTGATTTTCGGGGGGCAGACTTTCAGAACATGGGGGAAATTCTCAAGGGGCATTTGCGGGAGATAAAATCAGATTTGGACATGGAAGGTAGGTGGGAGATCATAAAGAGGGAGCTACAGGAGGCCACCAGGACCTGTGCAAGAGTGAAGTGCAAGGGTGGTAGGTCTTGTAAACCATGCTGGTGGACCAAGGAGGTCCAGGAGGCTTTAAGGGAGAAGAAGGCTGCCTACAGTAGGTACAAAAAAATGAGAGGGGAGAGGGATAGAGAGAACTATCGCCTTGCAACCAGGAAAGTCACCAGAGTGGTGAGGGGTGCAAAGACCTGGAAAGAGCAGATGCTGCCGCAGGGGATATGGGGTGGGGTAAAGGGGTTCTTTATGTATATTAATGAGTGGAGGAAGGTTGGGGTCAGCTCAGTAGGTTGAGGACAGCTGGGGGACGGGTGGAAGGGACTGGAGAGCAGGCGGTGGTACTGAATGAGTACTTCACCTCAGTGTTCACTAGGGAGGAGGCTGGGGAACTTCCAAAAAAGGGGTTGAAGGACATGGAAGGTGCGGCAGACCTGAGTTTTGGGGTACCTGCTGAAGAACAAGCTGCTGGGGGAGGTAGGCCAGGGGTGAGATATCAGGCTGGTTCTGCTGAATGGGGGGGGGAGATGCTGATATTCCTATCAGTCGGGTGTGGGAAGCCCTCCAGTCCCTAAAAAAAGATAAACCTCTGGGGCCTGATGGTATTCATCCCAGAGTACTGAGGTAGTTGGTGGATGTTTTGGCTGCGCCATTGGTGGATCTCTTTAACTTGTCACTTCAGACAGGGAGGGTGCCAAGGGATTGGAAGTAGGTGCATGTTGTGCCCATCCATAAAGGGGGTCAAGAGAAGAGCCAGAAAACTATAGCCCTATCAGTTTGACGTCGGTGGTGGGGAAGGTAATAGATATCATACTTAAGGAAAGGCTGGGACATTTCTTGGAGGAGATGGATTACCTGGATAACCAGCAGCATGGGTTTGTGCCAAGGAGATCGTGTCAAGCAAACCTTGTAGAGTTTTATGAGTGGGTGACATCAGCACTAGACAGGAGGAGAACAGTGGATGTACTGTTCCTGGACTTCAGAAAGGCATTTGATTTGGTCCCTCACATTGGCCTAAGGGAGACACTGCGGGGAATGGTGTAGGCCCATTGACAGGTGGATTGGAAATTGGCTTTCAGGTAGCACTCAGTGGGTAGTGGTTGGAGGGGAGGTCTCGTCTCCTAGGGAAGTCATAAGTGGGGTCCCACAGGGATCAGTCCTGGGGCCACTCCTGTTTAATGCCTACATCTCCAATATCAGGGAAGGTATCGGGTGTGAAATGAATCTCTTTGTGGATGACTGTAAGCTGGGGACAGTGCTGGAGGGGGAGGAGGGGAGATTGGCCCTTCAAGAGGACCTGGATACTCTGGATAGGTGGTCCTGCACCTGGAAATTGAAATTTAACTCCTCCAAGTGCAAGATGCTACACCTAGGGTGGGAAAACCCCAACTATGTGTACACCGTGGAGGGAATGAGTTGCAGGTCATGGCAGGGAAAAGAGACCTAGGAGTCTTGATGGATGTTAACATGAATAATTCAGAGCAGTGCAGGAGGGCTGCGGTCAGGGCAAATAGGATGCTGGGATGCATTGCTAGAGGGATTAACTCAAGGAACAGAGAGGTGATTTTGCCACTGTACAACAGCCTGGTTAGACCACATCTTGAGTAATGTGTGCAGTTCTGGAGGCCGCACCTAAGGAGGGACATCCAACTCCTGGAGAGGGTTCAGAGTAGAGCAACCAGAATGATCTGGGGCCTGAGGGATATGACATATGAGGAACAACTAGGGGAGCTCAACCTTTTCTTGCTTGAGGAGAGGAGGTACCAGGGTGACATGATTGAGGTCTTCAGGTACCTCAGGGGAGTAAATAAGGTAAGCCAAGATTGGATCTTTCGACTGAAGGAGGGTGGTATCATCAGAGGACACAGTTGGAAGATTGAGGGTGGTAGGATTAGGGGGGAAAGGAGGAGGAGGTACTTCACTGAGAGAGTGGTGGAACTGTGAAATGTGCTGCCTGGGGAGCTGGAACAGGTAACTACGGTGGAGGGATTGAAGAGAGGGTGGGACAGGTATAGGCACGGGGTGAAGCAGAGGCTGGTTTGCCTGCTGGGGCAGGACTGGGGGATGGAGTAACAGTGGAAGGAGGCAGGTAGAGGGCTATGGTACCCAATCAGGGTGCTGAAGCACGATCAGACTTGATAGACCAATAGGCCTACTCTGCTGGCGTCTAGTATGTTAGTATGTTAGGATAAAACCTCTCAAAACCCACTATCATACCAAAATGTTTGCCCTTGCAAACAAGTGTAAGGGGGACCATAAAAATGGAAAGTTTTAGCAAGGAATCAGACTTCAGCTTTGGTGAAGTTTGAGTGCCCCTTAAATTGTGATGAAAGATTACTTCAATTTTTGGAAGCAAAATAGAGTGAGGATGAATGCAAAAGAGACTTTTTCCTTCTGGTGCTTGGAGCAAAAACATTTGCCTTATTTAGAAATCTTTTATCTCCAAAGAAACCAGGATAGACTGAATTTTTAGAGCTTCTATTACTAACACATGGAAACAATTATCTACAGTATTTGCCTGAGACACATGTAATAGCTGAAAATTTGAGTTCTGCAGCCAAACGCAGCAAACAGGTGAAACTACTTCAGAGTAAATTTCATGTCTGAAGACACTGGCTTCCTCCTAAAAATGGGGAACTAGTCATGATGAATGATTTAGAGACCAGTTTGTACTGTATGTGGCACTATCTGTCAGGAACTTTGATGCCATTTACCAAAGTCTTCAAATTCTAAAATGTCTTGCCATAAGGCACTTGAAATAGCCAATAGTTTTAAAGTGACTAGCCACAGATTACAACCACGTAAAAGCCTAAAGCAAGTTAAAATACATATTTTTGAATCATTGTGGACAATGGCACTAGTACGGAGACTTCACACTCAAAAGTGCCTTGCTATCATTACAATAGGAACAGTTATCCTTGTCATATCAATGTAGGATCTGCTACTACTAGCGGTACATGGCCCAAATCTGCAAAAAGAGAGGATTCCAAGAATTGGACATGATTGTAGACCAATGCATATGAGATGCTCCTTTGATGACTCACTTACTGAGAACTACAAGCCCTGTCACATGTACAGTACACCCCTGCTTTTGCTTTCTTGCAATACTGAAGAAAACAAGGAATATCATTCTGTGCTAAGCAATTGTACTTTATTCCACTGGCACTGGTGATAGCAAAGTATGCAGAACCATAACATATGATGGTAGAATTAATGATACTAAAAAGAAAGTTGACACAGGTGCAGTTAGGCATAGGTGGGTACTTAAATACCTAACCCCAAATACTACCCTCGGGTACCTCTAAACTATTCAAAATTACTCTAAAAATATCCTAATGAAAAATGGATAGTTGTTTCGTGTCGGCAGTTACTACCCTATTCAACTATCCTATTACCCTACCCTGGGCATAACAAAAATGTGAAAGACTGTTTTTGACTGTAGGCTGTATACTATTACACTGTTTGTTAGGTGCCCTGAGCCCTGTCATTTATGATGCAGATACGAGAGGCACAGCTGCTCTGATTGAGCCTGCTTCTGTTTTTCAAAATTATACCTATGGCGAGCATCACTGAGGCAGGTATGAGAGTTGCAGCTGATGTGAGTGAGCCTGCTGCTGTCCTTATACCCATGGCAGGAATTGCTGAGGTAGGTATGAGAGGTGCAGCTGCTCTGATTGAGTCTGCTGCTGTTTCCAAAAATTATACCAATGGTGAGCATTGGTGAGGAAGGTATAAGAGGTGCGGCTGTTGTGAGTGAACCTTCTGCTGTTTCAAAAAATTACACCAATGGTGGGCATTGCTGAGGTAGGTACGAGAGGCACAGCTGCTCTGAGTGCCGCTGCTGCTGCTTCAAAAAATTATACCCATGATGGGCATTGCTGAGGTAGATACGAGAGGCAAAACTGTTCTGATAGAGCCTGCTGCTTCCAGAAATTATACCCATGGTGGGCATTGATGAGGCAGATGTGAGAGGTGCAGCTGCTCTGAATGAGCCTGCTGCTGTTTCCAAAAATTATACCCATGGTGGGCATTGATAGAAACATAGAAATTGTCAGCAGGTAAGGACCGCCTAGCCCATCTAGTCTACCCATAAGACCTTTTACTGGATTACTGCTTCTGACCCACCCACTGCTGTACCTCTGTGGTGCCCCATTCCTGTCCAAAGCATGCTTGAATCCATCCACAGTGCTCGCTCCCACCACCTCCTGAGGTAGACCATTCCATGCATCCACCACCCTCTCTGTGAAGAACTTCCTCATATTCCCTCTTAACCTTCAATTTCATGTCATGCTACCTCATTCTTGTGCTCCTCCTGTATTGAAAATGTCTCCACCCTGCACCTTGTTTGTACCCTTGAGGTACTTGAATGTTTCTGTCATGTTCCCTCTTTTCCTCCTCTCTTCCAGTGAGTACATATTGAGGTCCCTTAATCTCTTCTCATAAGCCTTGTGTTGTAAGCCCTGTACCATCTTTGTCATCCTTCTCTGGGCCGTCTCCAGCCTACTAATATTCTTATGAATGTGCAACCTCCAAAACTGCACTCAGTACTCCAAGTGAGGCCTGACTATGGTTTTATATAATGGCATCGCTGCCTCTCTCCTTCTGCTGGTGATAACCCTGCCTATGCACTCCAGCATGCCACTGGCCCTCTCAGCTGCCTTAGCACTCTGCTTTGACATTTTCAGGTTATCTGAAATAATAACCCCCAGGTCCCTTTCCTTCTTTGTGACTGTCAGCGACTCCCTCCCTCCCATCTTGTAGCTTTCCCTAGGGTTCTGTGTCCCAGGTGCATAATTTTGCACTTTTTTGAATTAAACTTCAGTTCAATTGTGCTTACACAACTGGATGAGATGATGCTTGTGTGACTTGACTTACGTTATGAATATGATTTATGTTGTGGCTTTCTGCCTCTCTATCCATGGGATATACCACCCTATTAGGGTATGATGTGAGGAACCCTAGAAGAGGGTTCCCCCCTCATAGGTAACACGGTGATGATTCCATCAGCTAAAGGTAGCGTAGGAAGAAGCCCACGGGTAAGAGAGATGTGCCTCTGGAGGAGGAGGGGTGGATGGTGGGGCAAAAATAAATGAATCCTGGAAAGGCCCGGGGTGAGCTACCTGATAAAGTCTGGTGGGGAAGTGAAGTAGTTGCTCCACCCAATTGAACCTCAGGCTTAAAGTCTTCCCATTCGATTGTGCCTACGCAACTGGATGAGATGATGCTTGTGTGACTTGACTTACGTTATGAATATGATTTATGTTGTGGCTTTCTGTGTCTCTATCCGTGGGATATACCACCTGATTAGGGTATGACGCGAGGAACCCTAGAGGAGAGTCCCCCCCATAGGTGCCGCAGTGATGATTCTGTCAGCTAAATGTAACTTAGGAAGAAGCCCAAAAAGAATACCCAATTGGGTGTTGAGAATCTAAGAGGCGAGGATGATGAATGAATGAAAACTGAGAAAATGATTAAGGCGGACTTCCTCAGGAGAAAGGGGAAAGCCAGGGCCACCAGCCACCTCCATCCAACAGTGGAACCTAACTAATTAACCTAAGACAGCACATTAACCTAAGGAAGCACTAACTCTAGCTAATATTATTACCATTGGCACGGAGGAGAGGAAAAAAACCCTTTTAGGAGGAAACATCTGGGGATCCAAGGCCTAGGTCACCTTCCCTCCAGGCTGATAACGTTTGATTTAAGGACGTATGTCATTAAAGAGAAGGATTCATTAATGAGAAGGATATCAGCTGGGAAGAGGATGACAGTATGGGGAAAACCCCAAAAGAAAGCACAGATCAAAGAAGGAACATGATGCAGCAGGGACCTGAGAGGGTATGCTCAAGCAGCTGATGGGAAGGAGTAGAGCCATGCAGATGCCAGAGGAGATGTAGAAGTCAGATCCAGGTAGAAAACAGCTCCATATAGAAGTCAGAGGAGCAAGGGGCTTGATTGAGTGTTGTGAGTGTGAGGAAAAGGAAACAGGAAATTAACTTGAATGAATGAAGGATGCTCCTCGAAAGGAGGTAGAGTCATAAATGAACTCAAAAAGGAATGCAAAAGATGGTAGAGAGCCTCTAGCCAGCCCTTAGCAAAGGAAGACATGATGGAGGGAAGCCATGAATGGGGTGAATCCTTGATGGCAGATACGAAATAAGGCATGGTGAGATATGGAAGCCCTGAGTGGAGTGAATACTTTATGGCTGATGACGGAATGAAGCCATGATTGGAGGGTCGATGAGATGAGGAAAGGTTAGTGATGACCGGAATCAGGAATCTGATACATGCTGCAGGAGGGCTGTAGATCGATGAGGTGGCACATGACCAATGATAGGTAAGCCCAAAAAGAATTATTGATTGAAGGCCAGAAGGAGGCAGCTGAGGAATACAGAGAGTGAATGAATTAGAGGAGCAGGACGAAGTGCTCCAAAAGAAAGCAAAGATCAGAAAAGAGGAATAGCAGTCAGAGGAAATGGGGGGGGGCAAGAGGAGGAGAGGGTTGAATCAAAGGAGATTGCAGGCTCGATTGAAGTGAAGGCTTGATGGCCGGTGTGGGATGAGAACTTCAGGACCAGACGGAATCAGTCAGAGACTGCCAAATCACGAGAATAGCAGAGCAAGCAGACAACAGCAGCAGAGGAGAGGGAGCAGAATGAGTGAACTGGGGAAACAAGTGGAGAAGACGGGGTAGACACCCCGGAGATGGAGGACAAGAGACAACCAAATGAACGGATGGCAGAGCCGACCTCAGTCTTCCCGCATGGAAATAATGCTGCCCACAGAGAGGGCTGCAAGAGAGCACCATGGCTTCACCAACAAATATAGGATGAAAAGTAGAAAATCACAGTGAATAGCTAACTAAGTGTCCAAGGCCAAACCCAGGGTACAGAGTAGAGGGAGGAGCCACATAGATCAGGAAAAAAGGCACCAGTATACAAATAAGCAATACCACAAACTGTGAAGTAGGAGAAGCAGAGATATCTGCACTCGGCAAAGGACTCACCTATGCACCAACACGTGCAGAAAAGAAATTGAAAATGGTAGTGGTGGTACGCAAAGTCATCAGAAAATCAGGCACATGACAGCTGTTGCTGGAAAGGAGAGTGTCCCGAAGTGAACATGGGCTGGAAGGGGACGCTCAGCCTGCCGACACAATCACAGCAGAACCAACAAGAGAGAAGTAGGATCACCTAATTGAGGAAAAGAAGAAACTGTGGAGAGTGGATCCCACATAGAGGGCCACTGTAGATAGATGAGAAATTCCCACCACAATTCACTCAGCCGATGCATGCCAGACAGCTGCATCATGTTTTCCCCAAAACACAATGCACAGTCGGGTACCATACCCCGCGAAGCTCGGAGGCATGGCTGAGTGAAGCTAGGCAGGAGACGCAAACCCACGTGCCGGAGCTGGGCCATGAAGGAGACTCCTTGAAAAGGAGGTAGAGCACAAGGAGGAGAGAGCATGGCTGAAGTGGGAAGGGACAGCACAGGGATAGGAAACATGACTAGGCAGGAGCTGTGACGCGTGCTGGGGGGAAGAAAGACTGTCATGGAAGCAAACCAAAGGGGAAGAAATTGAGCTGGGAAGTGGCAGAAGGAGTGAGTGATGCTGAGAGCAGATAAATCTGGTAGGTAACTACAGGGCTGAAACCCATCTGGAGCTATGCGGAGCTGCACACACAACACCTTCCCCAGATTTATCAGATGTGAAAGCATCAAGGATGCCAAAAATTCAAACCATGGAGTTGCTGTAGTAGATCACACATGCAGCCGCACATACCGTACCACTGAGCCAGTGAGCCGGCAGTAGAAGAGAAATAGGGGAACTAGAGAGACCAAAGAAAGCAGAGATGAACAATGGGCAGCTGGAGACAGCTGTGGAACTGGGGAAAATGCAAAGATTGCCATAGAGGTGTAGGAGAGCAGCGACTCCGGCTGCAAAAAGAAATGAATCCTGGGAAGGCCAGGGGTGAGCTACCTGATAAAGGCTGGTGGGGGAGTGACATAGTTGCTCCACCAAATCGAACCTCAGGCTTAAAACCTTCCCATTGTCAGTCCTTAGACCATTTTTCAAGCTTCTCCAGGTCCCTCTTCATTTTCTCCACCCCCTCTGGGGTATCCACTCTGTTACAGATCTTGGTGTCATCTGCAAACAGGCAGGCCTTTCCCTCCAGCCCTTCTGCGATGTTGCTAATGAAGACATTGAACAGGACTGGCCTCAGGACTGATCCCTGATGCACCCCACTGATCACCCCCCTTCTCCCAAGACTGCACCTCATTTATCACCACCAGCTGCCACTTGTCTGTTAGCCAGTTTCTAGCCCGGCTTACCTCCCTGTCCCCCATGCCCAGCCTACCCAGCTTGTTTATCAGCCTCCTATGTAGGACGGTGTCAAAAGCTTTGCTGAAATCAAGGTAAGTGACGTCCACTGCTCCACCCTCATTTACTTCCTTTGTCACCCAGTCGAATAAATCAACCAGATTTTTCTGACATAACCTCCCCACTGTGAATCCATGTTGCCTATGGTCCTGGGCTCCAATGGCTTCTAGATGCCCCACTATCCTATCTTTAAGCAAAGTCTCCATGATCTTCCCCACTACTGAAGTGAGGCTAACTGGCCTATAGTTCCCTGCCTCCTCCCTGCTGCCGGATTTGTGTAGAGGGACCACATGTACCCTTCTCCAGTTTTCTGGTACCACCCCTGCTTTGAATGACTTAGTGAACATAGCTGCCAGAGGTTCTGCTATCTCTCTTCACAGTTCTCTTAACTCATTGTCTCCTAGCAGACGCCTGTAGTCATCAGTAAAATACACTGGCGTGTCCTGAGGACGCCTACAGAAGTTAGCTACTGAATTCCTGTGTGCCCTGGCAACGTCTGGAGACGTTACTTATATATTTTAATATATAATGTAACAGAATATAATATATATTTGACTGCATAGCACTGTTGGAAAGGTAATTTTGTGCTGAACAACTTTGCCACTGATATTCTGTGTATTTCATGTATTCTTTAGGAGTTATTCGTATTTGTTTATGGTATGGTGTGTATGGCTCATGTTGTCTGTTTTAGTGAAAACATTTTTTTTTTTGCTGTTTCAACCAGCATAGAAATAAAATGAAATTACATATTATTCTTTGCATACCATGATTGGAAAGGTAATTTTGTGCTGAATAACTTTGCCACTCATACTTTGTGTATAGCACTTATGGTTCTTGAGCTATTAGGATTTGTTTGTGGCATGCTATATGCTTGATTTTGCTTAGAAAGGCCCAGGATTTACTATTAACAGTATACAGGAGACAAGTGGTGTCACTTCAGAGAGCTCCTGTGGAGGCAATGAGTTAATATCCTTGGGTGTATGCCATCTGGTCCCGTAGCTTTGTCCAGCTTCAATTTAGTGAGCTCCTGCAGGACTCTTTCCCCTGTGAATGGACTACTGTCCACCTCTTCACCCCCTTGGCAACTGCTGTATCCCCCGCCCCTCCACCCTTATGTGAATACTAAACAGGAATATTTATTCAGTATTTCTGCCTTTTCCATGTCACCCTCCTTGCATTCCCTTCACTCTCCCTTGAGCCTTGCAATCCACCCTTGTTTTTCCTCCTTTCACTGGTGTACCTGAAGAATGTTTTGTCCCCTTTCTTAACTGACTGTGCTAAACCTTCCTCAGTCTGTGCCTTTGCTCTACTTACTGCCTTTCTCGCTTCTCTTAGACACTCAAGGTAGTCCTCCCTGTCCTCCTCCTCTCTTTGGGTATCCTTATATTTCCTGAACCCTTTCCTTTTTGCCTTGACCTTTACTGCCACCTCTCAAGAACCACAGTGGCTTTCTCCTTATCTCACCTTCGGATACCAGTCTGATGCACTGGTTTGTTACTTCCAGTAAGGCTTCATTTAGATGCTTCCACTGTTCTTCCACTCCCCTTCCTGCTCCGGTTCTCTCTAGGGCTCTTTTGATACCCCTCTCCATTTCCGTGAAGTCAGCATTTTTAAAATCCAAAGCCTTTGTCCTAGCATGACTTGAGTGAGTCTCTGTCCCTATGCTGAACCACACAATGTTGTAATCACTGGATCCCAATTGCCCTTCTACCTGGACATCTGCGATTCGATCCCTGTGGGTCATTATTAGATCTAGAATTGCCCTGTCTCTGGTGGGATCAAGCACAAGCTGCCTGAGTCCAGCCTCCTGGAGTGAATCAAGGATGCCTCTGCTTCTGATGAGGTAGGTACGCGAGGCGCAGCTGCTCTGAGTGAGCCTACTGCTGTTTCCAAAAATTATACCAATGGCAGGCACCTCAGCACAATGGTTTCAGGAAGGGGCATAGCACAACCAGTGCCCTGGCCCTCTTCACTGAACATGTGCTTAGGAACATGGACGAAGAGAAGTTGACTGGTGCGGTGTTTGTTGATTTATCCAAGGCATTCAATCTAGTCAGTCATGGCATCCTAATAACTGCACTTGGCACAATTGGCTTCTCCTCTGCCTCCATAGCCTAGTTCACAAACTACTTCACTGGTAGAATCCAAATTATCTGCCTTGGCGGTGCCACCTCCCCCCCTGCCTGTCTCAGTAGGGGTCCGTTAGGGCTCTATACTTGGCCCCCTCCTCTTTCCCCTGTTCATTAACTCCCTCCCATCAGAGGGCCTCTCATGTCACTCCCTCCTCTATGCCAATGACCTGATACTCTTCCAAAGCAACTCCTCCCTCTCTTCACTGTTCTCCATCCTCACTGCTGATTTCTGTAAGGCCCACCATTGGTTCTCCTCTATTAAACTACTGGTCAGTGCTTCCAAAACTAAGGCTATGATATTTGACTCCAAACCCAAACTCTCCATCCTTGGCTACTCTGGCTGCCTTCTTACTGTCCACTTCCTGGATGGATCGCTCCTCGACACTGTTCCCTCTTTCAAGTATCTGGGGATAATCCTTGACCTGTCCATTACCTACTCTGACCATATTGCTTCTCTGACCTATCACATTAACCTGAAGCTGGGGGTCTGCTACTGCATAATAGACCATCTCACACCAGAAGCTTGCCTTGCTGTAGCTTGGGGCAACCTCCACCCCTCCTTGATTATGGGTGTCCAGTGTACTCCCTTACCTCCTCTGCCTACCAGCACTAGCTGGATACAACCTACAACCGTATTTGCCACTTTTCCCTTCATGCCCCTCTTGCTACACACCACTGCTCTCTCTACCAGTCCCTAAACTGGCTCCCCCCTTAAACCAGATGCTCCTACCTGTTGGCCCGAACCATCAGTGATGCCATCCATAGTCCCTCTTACTCCCCTCTGTCTCTTATGATCTGACCCAGAACTTACAGCCACAATCTTCACCAGTTCTCCCACCTCCAACTCATCTGTCCAAACACAACCACCAGGATGGGCCAAAGAGCGTTCTCCACTGCTGGACCCTCTCTATGGAATGATGACCCCCCCACTGCATTCCTCTGACCCCTCTCTAAGTCTAAATAGCCTACTAAGAAGCCACTTACTAGCCTCCCTGACCTGTAACTGTCCTCAGGCCACTAGCACTGCTGTGCCTCCTGCGTAGTTCCCCCTTGCCTCCTCCCCAGCTAGTTGTCTTTTCTTCCACACTGAAACTGGCTCATTGGTCATCATTGTATCCTGATGCCAGCTGTGTTCTACCTGTTAAATTATTTTTTTGTACTCTGTGTTATTTGATGTTGCTGGCTCTGCTGATGTATTACTTACCTATTGTTAAAAGGATGTTGCTACCTAAGCACTATACTATATATATGTATTTATATATATTTTTAATCTGTACACCTTGATTTGTTGTGTTCTGGCACTGTTACCTGTCTGATGATTACCTCACCCCTGTATGTTGCCTGACTTGCAATAGATTCTAATTATTGTTTATGTATGCTCACTGCTGTTCATTCTCATTATACTAGCTCCCATTGTTTGCACCAGTTTTTGGCCAGGGTGATGCCTGAAAAAGGTCCTTGGACCAGTGCACCAACCCGGTTAACAAATGAATAAATAAATAAATTGTTGCGGTAAGTACAAGAGGCACAGCTGCTGTGAGTGAGGCTGCTGCTGTTTCCAAAAATTATACACATGGTGGACATCAAACATAATGAACTGAAGATTGACAGAACTAAGAGTAGTGTGGCACATATGGCTGGCTGGTAGCAGTGGTGATGGCATATTTTGTGAGTAGTACATGGTTAAGGAGAATGACAGTAAAATTGAGGGAAAGTGATGGCAATAGAAGAAACTGCGGTAACAACTATGATATAAGTCCTGTAACTTATTAGCAACATTCCTTCCAGAATTTGTGCAGTACACATATAGAGAGGACTGAAACAGTATGTGACATGTGGAACACATTTGACGAGAAAATGTAAAAATTAAAAAAGTGAAATCAAATTTAAATAATGGTGCCAACACTATCAGAAAAATGACAAACATGGCTGTTTGTACCTGAACTGTCTGTGACTATGGCAGGATTTATGTCAGAGAGACAGTTGCAACTACTGAGAGAGAGATGAGTTAGCAATGTTAAGTTACCAAATTTGGCAATACGCCACTCCACACAGTATTTTCTACTCATTTTGTACACAATCTAGTCATCATATTCATTATGACTGTTTGCAGGCTGTTGTTCATGTTCAGGATCAGAATCATATAATTCAGTGTTTGGGACAACTGGGAAATTGTCTGCATTCATTTTGAGAAATGTAAGCTGTTCCACATTTACAAGACTTAGCAGTGTTCTTTGGTCAGTGGCTATTCCTCCAGCTGCACTACATATGCATTCTAAATATATGCTTGAAGGTGGACAACTGAGGTACATTATTGCAAGATTTGCTAGATCTGGACATATTGTTCTCTTTTGTTTCCAATAGAGTAAGTCTGAAATGCCCACATATTTTCCTAGCAAGACCTAACATGTTTTCAACATTTCTGTTTCCATTTAAGAAATTATGGATGAGAAGATTAAAACAACGTGTAAAACAAGGTATGTGTTGGTAGTTGCCATCTCTAAGAGCTTTGCCTGTGTTGGCACAATTATCTGACACTATGAACTCTGGAGATAAGGAATACTGAGTAAGCCTTTTCTGGAATTGTCTTTTCTAGCTCCTGCAAAATATTCACAGCAGTGTGGTTTTCCTCAAAAGTGGTGACACATAATACAGCCTGCTTCCTACTGTTTATGGTAGAGTGAGGATTATTACTTTCTGACTGTAAATTTGCCCAATGAGCTGTAACAGTCACATAGGCAATCGTTATGTTGCTGGTCCATGTATCTGTAGTTATGTGAATGTGCTTCACCTCACAGAGTTTCAACTGTGTAGCGTTGGAAAAAATTACCATTAGTAAATTATCTATTACAAATACTCAGAAAGGAGATGAACGGAGATGAGACTGAAGGTGGAAGAATTTAATGATTATAACAATAATCACAGCGAGAGATTACAAGTGGTACATCCTTCATTCTTCAAACTAACAGTGTATTTTGGCTTGCTTATATAGTGGAAGACAGTATTATTAGTTTCTGTGGTTGTCTATGATTGGTCCAAGAAAAGTACAAACATCAACTTAAAGGCAATTCTCCTTTTAGTATATGTATGAGCTAATCTCTGGTCAGCACAAATGTATTGATAGTGTAAATTATACTACTATATAAGGCTAGTAATAATTGTCATTACCAGTTACCAAGGTCTAGGAGGAGGAAATAGGTTTGCACTTAGGAATGTGCACTCAGGCATTCTGGCCCGTCCTAATAATAATAGTCAAAAGGGTAACTTGAACTCTATCCCTGTATTTCTAATTGTGCAGACACTTAAGACACCTGTTGTCTATTACTTACATGATCAGTACAAATATTAAAAGGCATTTTAATATTGCAACTTATGGCTCGGTTAAACTTGTAGCTTTACAAGTTTTAATATGATTCAATTATATAGGCCATCAATGGTTACACAAACACATTATGTTTTAGACCAAAATGAGGTTAGCCTGAAATATTGGGACAAATTTCTTTATCCCTTGTTACAAGCCCCCCTTGGCCCAATATTTTTTAATTATTATTTGTGCAACAGTGCAGCTCCTCGGAGTATGTACATCTCATTAAGTACTTTACGAATAGTAAGTCTTAAGCGACACAGGCCTATAATTACCAAAAACACTAAGACCACTTGCAACACAAGTAAAACTTTAAAAGACAGGACTCCTAAGGGTCCCCCTGCATAGCTATAAATCAAGTGCTCATTATCACTCTCATTGAGCAATTCATTTACAACTACTTGTGCCTTATGAGCAGTATTTTGGATTTGTATCAAATGAGTATCTTTCTGATTTAAAAGTGACTGCACGTTAAGAGACAGGAGAGGTATCACAGCTCCAAATGATGGCACATATTTGTTAATATCATATGCCTGGCATGGGGTATCAAATGTCACATTATGACTCTCATCCTCCAGGTTGGTAATAGGGTGCAACACCTTGTCACCAATATATACGTTATGTTTGGGAATAATGCAAAAGCTTGGGTTGTGAATAGTACACATTTGTCCTTCATAAAATAAGATGGGTGTATTTGTAACAACACAGTATTGGTTAGTACCATTATAGGTTACAACTACTTGTGGGATATACCATCGTTTTAACTGGATAGGGCACCAGGCAGTATTATTTTCAGCTTGACCCATGGGAATTTCCCCACAGATGGGTTGCATTTGTGACATGACGTCACACTGGCATATCCATTGACTATTTATTTCTTCACAGCAATGTAAGTTTGGCACTACTCAGGACCCATCATTACTGCATACTAGGATCTCTGGGGGCGAAATTCGATATGCATAATACTGGCCTTGTAAATACCCTACAGAGTGTACTTTTACTATTTGGGAATACACCTCCTTGTTATACTCAACTTGAGGTAGTCTTACCACGAGGGACACCCTCATGGTGCTACTAAGCGTACTGTTAGGTCTAAACACTTGTGGTTTAACATATACTTTGGTTACCTTATGAATCCACCACATAGGTGGGGCTCAAGCTTTAATACAAAAAGTTATACACTTACTATCATTAACATTAACGCAATCTGGACAATACCACAATTTTAACTGTGCATCAGAAATTTGATTAGGCAATTGATTATGATTAATCTCCTGTAACAATTGACTAACTTGAGTTAAAACATAGGATCTATAAGCACTACACACTATAGCTGTATTTATGCTATTATTAAAAACTTATTCATTATGTTCAACCACAACTTCATTAATTTTGTGCTCTACCTCTTTAAACAAACGGCCTACCTCATGTATATTGTACACAGATAAACGCTCTTCTATTGCTTAACCTTGCTGGCCTAATGTAAGTGGTAGCAAGACCCTTTCTCCAGTGTTAGTATTAAACTGGTCTTGGTACTCCTTAATGGCCTCAAGGTCTGCCCTATTCCATATGCTCATTCCTGATCCAAAAAGTCCAGCCAGGTCTCCCCACAGATCTCGTTTCTTTCTGGTATTACTAACCCTTTCTTTACTAATAAGAGGGGCCAGTTTTGGCATGGAAGGCACTTAGCATGTCAGTTAACATGGTGGCATAAAACTTTGACACACCAGTGTATGCACAACTACTGTTAACATTTATATTCCAAGCAGAAAAATCTAAGTTTATATGCACTCTACTGTACTTTACATTATTTGCAAGCATTTGATCAATAGGTGTTGATGTAAGCCCACTCTCTGGCCCTTTTGTCATATTTGGGCATTTGGTTGGTGTTACAGTTAAGTATATGGCATCTGAGACTACAAAACGTAATGAGTTGTTTACACCAGCATAGTTACAAACACTATTATCACCCCAAAGACAGTAGGATAGAGTTAACACATAAACACCATTGTCCTTTGGTGTGGCTCTGTTTATGACAAGAGACCCATTTTTTTGTTCCCAGTCCATGTAGCTTTGCGGTGATCCAGTCTTGAGCTCTGATGCACAGCTGGACCAGCTGTTAAAAATGTCCACACACCAGTTTGTAGATATGAAAGTACGGTTGTTTTTAGTCCAGGTGGCTTTCCATGCTCGTGTCATGTAGGTGTTTGTATCAACAGGGCCCCAGTTCCAACTGATTAACAGTGTAATGGACTGTCCATACTCACACGTGACATTAGTCTGTTCCACATTAATGTTTAGGCTGGGGATTATAGAAAATCTTATGGCTGTCACCAAGCCGATGATAATGATGCTTTGTGTCTTCATGGCTATAAACATCAAGTGTAGTATTTTAATTTTCAACCAGCTTTGTTTGACACTTTTTTACACTGATCAACATGTACTTTAACCACATATACCGTACTCTCATCTAACCGTTTGCACACTTGGTACGGTCCTAACCAATTAGCATCCTTCCAAGGATTTTTCTGTTCCCAATTTCACACCATCACTACATCTCCCTCCTCTATAGGTAGCCCCCATCCTGCTACCGGCTGTCTACCTTGCTTATTTTGCTCATGTGCCACAGCCATGTTCCTGGCTGCAAAGGTTAAATATTTGTCTAGTTGATACTGTATTGCCTTTAAAACTGCTCATGTTTAACCTTATCTTGGGTAGCTGAGCCTGGTGAGGAGCACATCCTGTGGGTGAACCAACCTCATTTTTTCTTCCTGTCATCAATTCATAAGGGGTTAATCCTGTACTAGCTTGGACTGTCCCTCTAATGGCCATCAAAATCCCCAGGAGGTGTGTAACCCAGTCCTTTCCTTCATCCAACACTGCCTTTTTAAGGGCATTTTTCAAGGTCCGATTTAATCTTTCCACCATCCCTGAGGCCTGAGGCCTATATGGCAAATGTAGTTGCTGTTGAACTTCCATTATCTTACACATTTCCTGCATCACTTGATTTACAAAATGAGTTCCTCTATCAGATTCTATGATATTAGGAAATCCCCACCTAGCACAAACTTGCGTATATAAAATTTGAGCTGTTGTTATAGCATTGGCACTCTTAACTGGAAATGCTTCTACCCATTTTGAGAACATATCTATCACTACCAACATATATTTATATCCCCCTTTTCGGTGGGCAATGGCCCAATGTAATCAATTTGTAATGCATCCCATGGTCCTTCTGCTAAAGGTAATCGCTGTGGGGGTATTTTTCTCACTTGGGGTCCTGCTGGAGGCATATTAAGCATGTCTGTAGTACAGATTGGACAGTTTTAGATATGTCGGGCCAGTAATATTTACCTTTGATAATTTGGCAGGTTTTATCATGTCCTGGGTGTCCCCACCGATGGTTTTCTAATACAATGTCCTTTGTAAAGAGTCATACCTCCCACTTTGGGATTTTGTCTTCCTTTGATATAAAACATTATCTATTATTGTGAAGGCCCCATGGGCCTTCGGATCCATTTGCACTTGTTTTATTTTCTCTTGTATCCACTGGTCCTGTTTTTGGAGCTCCTGTATGTTAGGTGGAGTATTCACCCTTTTAACCTCACTAACACTACTTGAGCCTTGGCTATCCTGTGGTCTGATGCCCTTCCAGGGTTCCCCTTCCTTGGCAGCAATTTTAGTCCATTTATCTGCTTTCTCATTTCCCCATTCCTCGAAGGTTCCGTACTTACTGGTAGTGTGAGCTTTTACTTTAACTAAAGCTATTCTCCCTGGGAGCTTCTCTCCTTCCTTTAAAATTGCTTTTAAAAGCTGTCTATGTCACACATGCTCCCCTGTAGCTGTTTTCATATCCCTTCTAGCCCATATGGGCAACCATGTGGTTAACGAGCCTATAGCAAACTGTGAGTCAGTACAAATTGTGATGCGCCCATATGGGACTGCCTTTATTGCCTCATATATGGCTACCAATTCTGCATACTAAGACAAATCTCCTGGTGATAATTTAATGAGCAACCGCTGCTGATTTAGGGGCCTCATTTCATCATCAGCCCCAGTATTAAAATACACAGCTGCCCAAGTATAGGCATTTCCTTTTTCCCAGTATCGCGATCCATCAACACACAACATTATATGACCTTTGTCATCTCCATGTCTTTCTACAAAGGGGGACAAATATGCCTCCTGTTGCATGAGTTCCCCACAATCGTGGGGTTCTCCTTGGTAGTCCAAGTACTGCATCATGTGGGGCTTATTGAGTTTTTGTACTGTAACTTGTTTATCCTGTAGTGCTAGCAGCCACTTAGCCTGCCTGCTATGGCTGACTCCCTTTGCCTTTCCTTCCACTAACAATTTAATGGGCGTGTGAGTTGTTTGGATAATTATAGGGCTAAATCCAACTATTTCTTCGCAGGCTTGTACTGCCCACACTATTGCCAATAATGTTTTTTCACACTGGCTAAAACCTGGTTCCACTTTAGACAACTGTCGATTTAAGTATGTTATTGGGACCAAATTATCCCAACAATTTTGTAATAGTACTGCTATTATGGTGTCGTCTGTTGCTACAGCTTGTAAAATAAATGGCTTTACATGATCTGGGATGGCTAAAGCTGGAGCTTGCATTAACGCTTGCTTTAATTTCTTAAAACACTGCAACTCTTCCCCTTCCCATATTAGCTTGTCCTCTTTTTGTGGGTTGTCTCGAAGTAATGTATACAATGGCTTAGTGATCTCAGAATACCCTTCAATATAATCTCTGCAAAAATTGGTCATTCCTAACAGTTTCCTAAGCCCTGTTACAGTTGTTGGTAAAGGTAACTTTTGTATAAGGGTAGCCCTAGCAGGGTCAACACGCCTACCCTTCTCTGGCACTATGGTTCCTAAAAATGTCACTTCTGGCCTAGCAATTTGTACCTTCTCTGGATTAATTTTAAGACCTCTTTTAGCCAGGGCTTTAAGCACTCGGTCTAATAATTGGGTGTGCTCCACCATATTTCTGCTTTGCAACAACAAATCATCCATGTATTGAATTACCTCATGTTCCAACCCCTCCTCTTGGAGTACTCGTTGCACATAGCGATGAAATAACATTGGGGAGGAGTGGAACCCCTGGGGCAAACGAGTAAAGGTGTATTGTTGATTTTTAAAAGTAAAAGCAAACTTATACTGATCTTGTCGGCTGAGGGGTAGGGACCAAAATCCGTTTGCCAGGTCGAGTACCGAAAAAACTTTGCTTGTGGGCTTAAGTTTGTTAAACATTTCAATTGCCGTACTTATAATGGGGCTAACTTGTGGAGTTACTTTATTTAATTTTCTGTAATCTATAGTTAGACGATACTTTCCATTGGGTTTTTTAACGGGCCATATAGGGCTATTTGCTGTTGAGCAAATGGGTCGCAATACCCCTTGGGACAATAAATCATTAATTACTGGTTCTATTCCTGTTACTGCCTCCTGTGGGATGGGGTACTGTTTAGTATGTCCAGGGTCGGGGCCTTCCACTGCTATTTCTGTGTCACTGACTGTCCCACAATCAGTGCCAGACACTGCCCAGACACTGGGGTATTTGTCTATTATTTGTTGTAACTCTGTTTGGTTTACCTCGGGCCGGCTATATGCTTTATTGGATTTAGCTGAAGCCCAAATATAACTCTCAGGTACTATTGTAATACTATACCCTTTAACTGTTACTTGCCTCAAGCACTTGTTGACTAAATCAATAATTAGGCGGTGTTTCTTTAAAAAGTCACTTCCTATTATATTTTGCTTTGTGAGGCTTCCCTCCATTACTATGAATCTTCCCTCCCCAACTACCTTGGTTCCTAAAGCATCTATTTGTGGGTAAGTCACGTACCCTTGTGCTGTGTGTCCTGTGCAGCCCTCTATTTGTAAGGGAGGTTTTTCTGGATCCAGTGGTATGTGCATAGTAGTAAGTGAGATGGCTGCCCCGGTATCAACTAAAGCCATCACCCATTTTTTTCCCATTTTAAGTGGCATGGTTGGTGCCTGGTTTATCAAATGTGCATACATACCCATCGTGAGTCAGGGCCCCAGGGCCTCCGCATCCCTATTCTTCAGCCAACTATTTGATCGCTGCCAGCCGCTTGATGATGTCTTCATCATCAAATTCTTGAGGTGACGCGGTTGGTTTTTTTTCATTCCACTGCATTTAATATTATTTTTAACCGATTCAACAAATCCTGTGCACTATCACCCCCTCGTCCTGGTTTATCTCTTGCATCTTGCCTTTTTTGCCCCTGGACCCTTCCCATTTGCCGAGGTCCTTGTCCTTCCTTACCTCCCCCCTTTGCCCAGCAATCACTTATTATATGCCCAGGCTTTTTACAATTAAAGCACATTCTAGTTTCTGTTTGTAGTCCTTCATTTGTCCTTGTCACAGCGGCAACTTCTGCCTTTCACTGTTTCTCATTAAGATAAGTCTCTAGGAGGGTGATTCGCTCCTCCTGGGTTGGAGCCAGTTTTACAACTGTCCGTAGGGTGGGGTCTAAATCATATGCCCTAATCCATGAGTTTTGGAAGGTAGTATCATCTTCTGAGGGGCAATCCTGCCCTCTGTACCTCTGATAGACCTCAAAAAGCCGAGGGATAAAGATCCGTGGTCCATCTCCCGACTGTGGCTTTACTTGCAGTATTCTGTCCCAGTCAACTTCTTGCTTTGCAGATTCCCCTCTAGCTTTTCTGATAGCCTCAACTACTTCATTATAGTCTGCCCACGAATTTATGTTTTGCATGGCCAATTTGTGTGTCCCCTGGACCTCCTCGGGCATAGCTTCTGCTAGGGCGGGGGACAATTTAAACATAACCAACTTACGTACATCTTGGTTGGTTAAGCAGAGGGTGGTTGTTAACTGCTTTAATTTCTGCCGCAATTGCGGTAGGTTGGTTTTGTGATCAATTGGACCTAGCATTTGGCCCAAATTGGTCATTTCCTCTATAGTCAGATCCTTGACTATAGGGCTTTTATCTTCCTTTTTAATGGTTATTGGTGATTGCAGGGTCTCTTATACCACCTTTCTTGTCTTTACCACTTTACCTCCCACTGCCTTCCACTCTTCTCCATCCTTCTCCATTTCCTGTGTTTCCTCCCTTTCTACCCATTCCTCTTTTTTAGCTCCTGGTGGAGGGGTAGTGGGCCCTTCTTCATCGCTTTCTCTGTTCATAGCCTGAGGTGCCTCATCATCCTCTCTCAAAGTATCTTCTACTTTTGCATACTTTTTATCATAGCTATCTTCTTGCTTTTTATGTCTTTCTGCCTCTTCCTTGTTTCCCATTTTTTCAGCGTATTCCCTTTTTAATCCATGTTTAGCGCACTTGTTTTGCAGCTCTAAAGCATATTGTTCTTGCTGATACCTTGTGGTAGCAGACATAGGTCTGCCGGTGGCTGTCATTCCCCGTGTTTGCACGGGTGCCACTTTAACCTTTACCATCCCTTCTTCTATATTACTTAACTCTTGAATCTTCTCCATTGCACCCTGTAGTTCTGTATACAGTTGCCTGGTTTCACTAGCCTGCTCTTGTGACTGTTGGTCTAGCTTAATCTGTAGAAGGGCATGATCCCTATTTAACAGACACAAATCCCTTTGTGATTTTATTAGCTGTGTCCTAAAATTAATACACTACTGCTCTAACTCTTGGTGTTGATCTATTGGGATGCTATCTTTATACATCAATGTTAATTCTTCTAGTTGTTTAGCATTTTGATCCCTTTCATTCCTCATCTGAGCTACTTCTTTATTCTGGCGACATACACTAGTCTGATTATACTGCCACAGCCCTTGCAATGTATTTGCAAAGATTTCCTTTTCATTTTTTACTCCCTCATTACGAAGGGACACTTGCTGAATAAAATACAATTGTGCCTTTTGATCATCAGGCACTGGTTCGTATGCTTCCTCCTTTAGGTGTTTTCCTAGAAAACAACCTATTATTGTTTCCATACTCATTTTTCTTATCTTTTTCTTGCCTGCCTAGCCTTTACAGCCGGGTGCATCCATGCACTGGTGCCCTGGTCTGTCTAGCTATGTCTTATGGCTCCCTTGTGAGGTCCGACTTGCAAGTCCCAGCACCTTCACTTACCTACTCTGCCCCTAGAATTCCTACAGAGTTAAGCATTACTTTATATTTAAAACAATTTGAGAAGCATACAAAGCATACATCACCTGATTGTCAAGTGGCTGTGACTGTCTGTGTGTACCCTCTTCTCTCCCTTAAAGTCAGCAGCACCACGTCTCCGAGCATCATCACCTTCTTATTAGGGCTCGCAGACTAACTAACCAGTAGTTAGGTGGCCTCCTCAGCATGCAGCACCAGCAATCCGAGTCTTTAAGGCACCAATTGTAGCGTTGGAAAAAATTACCATTAGTAAATGATCTATTACAAATACTTAGAAAGGAGACGAACGGAGACGAGACTGAAGGCGGAAGAATTTAATGATTATAACAATAATCAGAGCGAGAGATTACAAGTGGTACATCCTTCATTCTTCAAACTAACAGTGTATTTTGGCTTGCTTATATAGTGGAAGACAGTATTATTAGTTTCTATGGTTCTCTATGATTGGTCCAAGACAAGTACAAACATCAACTTAAAAGGCAATTCTCCTTTTAGTATATGTATGAGCTAATCTCTGGTCAGCACAAATGTACTGATAGTGTAAATTATACTACTATATAAGGCTAGTAATAATTGTCAGTACCAGTTACCAAGGTCTAGGAGAAAGAAATAGGTTTGCACTTAGGAATGTGCACTCAGGCATTCTGGCCCATCCTAATAATAATAGTCAAAAGGGTAACTTGAACTCTATCCCTGTATTTCTATTTGTGCAGACACTTAAGACACCTGTTGTCTATTACTTACACGATCAGTACAAATATTAAAAGGCACTTTAATATTGCAACTTGTGGCTCAGTTAAACTTGTAGCTTTATAAGTTTTAATATGATTCAATTATATATGCCATCATTTGTTACACAGACACATTATGTTTTAGACCAAAATGAGGTTAGCCTGAAATATTGGGACAAATGTCTTTATCCCTTGTTACAAACTGCTTAATGACTTCAGTACACACCAAGTCACACAACTGTAGAACAGCCTTTTTTGAAAAAAAAGTGGTTCAATGAGGTTCATGAGCTTGAGGAAACCTTTCTGGGCAACAAACACAAAAGGGAGTTGACAGTTGGCCAACAGCTCTGCAATGACTCTATTTAATAGTTGGCATGTTGGATGCTGATGGGTAAATTTTGATCTCCTCACAACACTTTCCTTTTAATAAAGGAATAATGCACAACAGGGTGTGTGTTGGGCTGGGATAACAGCACACCTGGGGTGGTTGGGCACGAGGCTGCAGGCCGAGTATGTCCAACGTCCCAGGCATGGTGTTATCTCAGCATGACACACACCCTGTAGTGCATTATTCCTATTACACAATGGCTTGTTGTTATATACAGAATAAAAAAAAAGAATTTTAAAGAATGTTTTTATTAGTGTGGGAAAATATTTCTGTTTCTTAAGAGAAGAGAAGAATCAAGGTAATCCAAGGAATCTCAAGAGGTTCACAGGTGCTGAGACTAGACCCGTGGTGTTATGCTGGGATAACACCATGGGTCCAGCTCCAGACTGACCAATCACAGTCCAACATTCTTTCTTGCCATTGTATAATGTTAGTTAATGAGATATTTTTAATTTTTGGGGAATGTATTTTTCACGCCTTTTTCACGTGGAGTACTACTTAGGGATTTTTCAGTACTTGATGGTGTCAGAAAACAATCCATGTTTGTCTGGGAAGACTGCAAGGATACAGCAAGTGATTCAATGTCACTTACTGCTTCCAGTTCATTGTCATTATGGTTGCTGCGACCATCACCTCAACTATCGCCCTTACTAACCACAGTGCCCCTTGCCCCGCCCCACTCAATTGGGTGTTTTGCCTTTACATGTTACATCATTACTGATAAATTTTATGGCTTGCCACCATGACTGATGCTCTTTTTACACAGAGTGCACACAGCTTGAGAGTTCTCTGTGGGTTCAATATAAAATAAATTCCATACTAAAGATTTACCTTTTTTGCTTTGTGCCATGGTGCCTGGCACTATTCCTTGAACAGTCAGGGACCTGGATGAAATCCTACACTACCATTTCCTTGTTGAGATGAATTGTTCTCATTCGTACTCATCTTCTTATTCTTATATTTAGCATATGATTTTTTCCTGCACTTGCCTCTCATGCCTTACAGTAGCATCTGCTCCTACCCACTCATTGAAACTACTGACCTCATTGCCAGAAAATTCAGAAGAAATGGAAGTGCTGTCATCATTATGTGGGACATAGCCTGGGCTATTTAATTCCCAGTCCCTACTATCACCAGCATCTCTATCAGCATTTGCTGGATCAGCATCTTAGCCTATATTTGAGAAGGATGCCTCCCTGCATGCTGCATCAGCAGCTGGAAGCATCCTGGCACATGTGGCAAAATGTTCAGTACCTCTACGAGTAACTCCAGTCAGTTTTTTCTGAAACTGTACTATCATTTCATTGCTAACATACCTTTTTTGTTCAATAGATTTAGTGCCAGACCTGGTGATGTTATTATTATTGTCGCTATGTTCTTCATTAGTGCTATGATTCATATTGTCCATATCATTAACATTTGCACATGCAGCAGCACTGAGCTTTCTTTTAATAGACTTACACTGGGAAATACAAGACATAGTAGACATAACCATGAAAGGATATTGTTTCACTAACTGCTGGACAGACAGTGTAGCTGACTACATCACAGTAATAATGACAGGGCTTGGGCCTCATGGGCACCTTACAAACAGTGTAATACAGTTGTAAAAAGGCTTTCACTATGCTGCAGAGACAGACAGTGTAGCTGACTATGTCACAACAATAAATGACAGGGCTTGGGCCTCAGGGGCACCTAATAAACAGTGTAATACAGCTGTGAAAGGCTTTCACTATGCTGCTGAGACAGACAGAAGCTGACTATGTCGCAGTAATAAATGACAGGGCTTAGGCCTTGGGTGCGCCACACAAACAATGTAATACAGCCATAAAAGGATTTCACTATGCTGCAGAGACAGACAGTGTAGCTATGTAGTAATAATAAATAACAGAGCTCAGGCCTTGGGTGCACTTCACAGTGTAATACAGCCATGAAAGGATTTCATTAACTGCTGCTGGGACAGACAATGTAGCTGACTATGTCACAGTAATAAATGACCAGGCTTATGCCTCGGGAGGGGGGGTCACCTCACAAACTATGTAATACAGTCATAAAAGGATTTCACTATGCTGAATAGACAGACAGTGTTGCTGACTATGTCGCAGTAATAAATGACAGGGCTTGAGTCTCCGGGGCATCTAACGCAAACAGTGTGGTACAGTCATAAAAGGCTTTCACTATGCTGCAAAGACAGACAATGTGGCTATATCACAGTAATGAATGACTCAAAATAGGTAAAAAAGAGAGTCATATACATCTGGAGATATGGAGCAATCTAAAACAGAATAAAAAAGTATAGATGAAAATGTTCACTACTATCATGCATTTCTGCTTTCAGATCTGCTCAGCTCATTTCAGAAGGAGGTCAGGAAACATTTCTTTATGGAACGGGTGGTGGCAGGGCGGAATGAGCTCCCATCTGAGGTAGTCAGTTAGAGAATGGTGGGGGGATTCAGAAGGGGTGTGACAGGTGAGGGGAGGGTCAGGGTTGGCAGGAAGGGGGGTAGGACCCACTGTAATCTCTAGAGCAGGGTCTTCGCAATCAAGCAGACTCGATAGGCCAAAAGACCTCCTTCTGCTCACTAATCTGTATGTTGATATGTAGATCAAATAACCTTTTATTCTATTAGTTCTTCAATACTCTGTAATTCAAGGACTGCCTGTAGTTCAGTGGGGGGGGGCAACCAGCCACAACCCCCTTATTGAACTATTTTAGCCAGCTTCCTCCAGCCTCACCCAGAAGCACTGTTTGTTTGCTGCAATAGGAGGCTATGCTGGGCCCCCCACACACACAGACAAGTTTGTCTCCTACTTTCCCTTTGTGCATTTGGGCTGTCTGTATGGTCTGTGCCTCTTGCACTTTCTAGGTCAGTATTTTGCTTTTCTGCCTTTCTGGATGTGGTTTGTGCTTCTCTCAGTCAACTGCTCCTCCTGCACTCCTGTTCTCATGTAACTCCTATGTTTCTTTCTATTTTGGTTCTGGTGTGACTACTCATTTTCACAGTGTCCTGTCTTTGTCATTCTCTGTTTTGACTTGTGCTGTTCAGGCTTCCCATTTCACTGTTTCTTCCAGACCATTTGCAATCCCAGGTTCAACTAAAATCCTTAATTGTTTTCACCTGACTTCCTAGCAAGGCAGCGACTCCATTTGTGTTCTGGTGTTTACTTAGTTTACACAGGCTGGCAGCAGGCTGCTTCCTAGTTTTCCATTCTCATATGATGCTGTTTTCCCCAGCAGTTTCATTTGTTGCTCTCTACTACCTCAGCCTATCTGAGCTGCAGTGCATCAGCAACTAACACTAACCTCCCTTCTGGAACTGGTTGACACATGTCCACCATTTAGTCCAGGCATGTATTATTCAGTCTCATAAGGTGTATGAGCTGTCATTGGATGTCTCAGTCAGTCATTCAACCTCACTTACAGTTTGTTTTTACCTTGTGCCCATTGACGTGAAGCTTCAACATCAGCCTCCCACTACTCCTGCACTCAGACAATTGCCAAACACAGCCATTACATGGCTTCCAGGGCTCTCTTCCCTCTACACCAGTGGTCTCGCCCTGCTCCCTTCAAGTTCACATCTTGAGGGTGGAGCCCTTGACTCAGGCAGGGTCCTTTCCTTTCTGACCTTCAGCTGAGAATGTCCTACACTCTGGAGGAAGCTTTGACAGTGCAGATTGACTTATCAGCACCTCTTGATGTAGCATTTATGGTTTCAGCTTGCAGAAGATAGGGCCTCTAAGTCCTCAGGGGCTCCTTTAGCTGTTCAAACAACATTGGCAGCATCATCCAAAGCTATTCCCTCCCATGGCCACCTAAGGTTCACCTGGTCTCCACCTTCTTCCCTTCCTCTGCCCCTCAAGGGTGAAGGTCATATAATTATACAAGTCCCAGCCCCTCAAGGGCCCAACTTCCATGCCCTACCCCTCAAATGTTTTGCTTCCTCTATAGGCCTCTCCTCAGTGGAAGCACGGTGAGTGCCTTTCAGTAGTCATTGCTCTCCCCCCCCACCTTGGGGTGTGAGCCTCCACTGGCTGCAGAGATTGGCTTGTGACACCCCATTGTGCTCCCATTAGATGGATAGAGTGAGAGCGCATCCACTAACATTTTCCCATGAATTGATCCTCTAAATTGTGGTAACTGAGCAGTCACTAGTTTTATCCCTAGCTTGGAGGGAAAGTGACCAAGGCCTTGGATCCCAAGAGCTTTTCTCCTCATAGGGGTTTTTTCCTCTCCTCCATGCTGAAGGTCATATAAGTTAGGTAGCAAAAATCTATTAGTATAGCATTCACCCTAGTAGGTTTCTGCTGTGAGTTGGGGTTGGATGGCAGCCCTCTTATCCATCCTGCCATTCTCTCTCTCCTTACTGAAGTCATGCCTCTGTCTGCTGTCAGTTACCAATTCCTGTCAGTCACTGCTCAGTTCAGTCTCTGTCTGTTATCAGTCATCACTAGTTGTGTTCACCAGTTGCAACACATTACTTCTAGGCTCCATCCTATGGTGCTTTTAGTCTAAAGGAATTATGTGCCCATGACACCTCTAGGCATGGAACCGCTTTGCCTTCATGGTACCTGGAGATGGTGGTAGTTCCCCATGAGACAGAGATTGCAAATGGCTTGAGTATCCAGGTATGGCAGGCAACAACACATCTGTTTAAAAATCTTCAGACTATCAACAATGTCGCACAAGCATAACTCCTCACTAAGTTGCTTATGCCCTCTGAATCCAAAGGCTATGCCTACAGTTTTGTGAGCAGGAGCAACCAGCCACACCCCAATTCCTCAGTTGTTTAAGTTAGCTATCTACAACCTCACTCAGAAACACTGTTTCTTTGCCCTGCCATCCTCCCCTGCTACTCCAGCAGCAAGCCTCTTTCCTTTTGGTTCCTTCCTAAGGTACTTTTAACCTAATGAAATTACATTCCTGTGGCACTTCTAGGGGTGGAAACCTCCTAAAGAGGGTTCCTTTGCCTTCACAGCACCCCAGTATGGTGGTAGCTCCCCATGGGACAGACAGTGTGAATGACCAAAGTAGCCACATATGGCAGTCAAGAACACATTCAAATATCTTCATACTACCAACAAACTGTACAAACATACAGTAATACTTCACTAAGTTGTGTACGCCAATAGAATTTGGTATTAAAAACTGTCTTTCAAAATGGAAAAACATTTTTGAAAATATACTGCTGGTGAAAGGTCAGACCACAAGAGGGAGGTCAAAAGTAAAATGAGCACAGTGGGTGGGATATTCAGAGCGGATGCACTATGTGCAACAGGGATGCTGCAGCGCAAGTGCAGAAATGTGCCTTTGTGTGATATTCAGCAGGAGTCAGCTGCGCAGTGCAATAAGCAATGCACCAGAGCGCAACAGTAATGAATGCATGTGCAACCGCTGGGAGCGGAACCATGAATGACATGCGCAGTGCGATATTGAACAGCATGTGACATGCACAATAGCAGAGCAAGTGGAAGTTGTGCAACAGCAGAAATGAGGCAAAATAAAAGGGAGCAAGAGAGGGAAGGAAGAATGTGCCACAGGGAAGTCAAAGGTGGGAGCACGGAGACAGAGTGCCAGGGAGGCAAGACAGGAAGCAGGGTGCAGGAGTGGCTAGGAGTAGGACAGGGCCCACCAGAAGTGTGCCAGAGTGAGGGTAGGAGTGGACATGCCCATACCAGTGTGCATAAAAGGGCCTGAGAGTGCCACAGTGGACTGAGGGCAGTGGCAAGAGGCAGGACAGCCACAGGCAAACAGCCGGAGGTGAACCTGGTGCAGGGGAAGCACCAGCAACAGACAGCGGGGGGAACAGGAGAACAGCCACCCTGGGAAGGGGACACCAGCCAGGGACATGGTCAGTGCCACCTTCAAGATGGAGGTGGTAATGAGGGGTGTGAGAAGGCAGGCAGCAGGGAGGCGCGGCTGTGGAAGGACCCGTCCGTCAGCGGTACACCCAGAACAGGCAGTAACGAGCCCGCATCAGCTTCAAACAGTATTCTAACACTGAGATTGTGGGCCAGTACCACCTGAACTGGGTGAATCTGAGGCAGCTCTGTGAGCTGTGCAGTGAAGAGATTCAGGCACCCACACGACGGAGCCATGCGCTGTCAGTGGAGACAAAGGTCACAGCCGTCATGTGCCTGATTGCCACAGGCACCTTCCAGAGACCAATAGGGGACACTACAGGCATAACCCAGTCAGCTGCATCATGCCTACGCACACAGTTCCTCAATGCACTGCTGCCACATGCTGCAGAGTACATCCATTTCCCCAGCACACAGGCAGAGTGCACAGCACACATACAGGAGTTCCACAGGGTAGCACAGTTGTCTGGCATGCTTGGGGCCATTGACTGCACCCATGTAGGCATCCGCATGCTACCTGGCCTGGAGGGTGTGGCATACATCAACTGCAAGAGCTACCCGAGCATAAACTGCCAGGTGGTGTGCAATGCCAGGGGGTACATAACCAATGTCTGTGCCATGCATCCTGGAGGAGCACACAATGCCTTCATCTGGCATCAGTCTGCACTGTGCCACAGGATTGAGAATGGGAACATCCCCACCGACCATCTAGTAGGTGAATATGCATATCACGCAGGACAATGTGAGCAGACGTGTGGGGGTGCATTGTCAGAGGTGCCATGGCATAGCAACACAGACCACCATGCTAATGTCTCCCCTCTACACATAGTTGACAGTGGTTACCCGCTATGGCCCTGGCTGCTCACACCATACTGGCACCCCATGACCCCATCACAGCTACGGTGCAATGAGGCACACACCACAACTGGAATGTCATTGAACATGTGTTCGGGCTGCTGAAGGCATGGTTCTGGTGCCTGGACACATCAAGCCGTGTCCTACAGTACAACCCCTCAAAGGCCTGCGGGCTATTTCTTGCCTGCTGTATCCTGCACAACATGGCCACTGACTGTGGGATAGCCATAGAGGTTGAAGAGATGGACAGTGGTGGGGATGATGAGGACGCCAGTCCAGCTGGTGTAGGGCAGCCACCCCCTGGGCAATGAGACCCCTGGCTGTTCCGGATGGCACAGCAGCACCGGAACACCATAGCAGAAGAGCACTTTGGACAACACAGGTAGGTCACAGGGCCATGTACAACCACCAAGGGCAAGGGCACAGCCCACAGACAGGCAGGGCTGGATACCAGGGCAGACAGTTGTAAGGGAATGTGTCTGAGCGGGGGACTGCACACAGCAGCAGGGATGGGCAGGGCTGAACACGACATGTGCCCACACTTGCACACACACCACAACAAACGGCATGCCCACCCCAACAGCCACCCCCACACCCTCACAGGACCACACACGACTATGCCCAGTGGCTGTCACTGTGCATGCCTCAGACGTTGGGCACCATTGCACAGTGGCAGACAGCGCTACACAGGCATCATCATGCACACGCCACAGTGGCCAGCAGCTGGGAGGGTGTGCACAGGGACCGTGTGTGCAAGGCTCAGTACCCTACCCATGCATCACACAATGCACACCACAATGCACACAGGGCAGTGGCAGACAGTGGCCATGGTGGGAGACAGGTCAGTCATGTGGCACAGTACCACGGCTGCCATGGATGCATGGGCGGTCCTGCCAAGACCTGCCAACCATACCAGGCTGACCAGTGACCTCACGGGGTGGCATCGACGGGCCCCAAGGGGTGACATTGCGTGAACACGACCATGTTCATGCAGGGGTCTGCAGCCCACCGAACATGCCTGTGCCAGGTGTGCTCAGTATGCCCACAGCCGAACCCAGTGTTGACATAGCAGGTGTCACAAGATGTTGGGAATGGGGGCTGGACATGACACTGAGTGGTGTCTGCGGCAGCTGGGTACCAAACTGGGTGGCCAGTGCAGCCATGACAGTTGTCATTGCAGTGGTCTGCCTGTCAATGGCAGTGGTCACATCCACCTGCTGCCAGGCCAACTCTGCCAGGAGCAAGCCGTGGTCCCTGCTGCACCACTCGTCTGCCTGGTGCAGAACCGCACTGAGTGCATCCACCGCTGTCATGAGCCACATCTGCTGATCAACTGAGACCTGGATAAAATGGCTGTGGTCATCCAAGGGGATGTCTGCTGGTCCAGCATGCTGTCCCTTGTGGTGTTCCTGGTCCTGCTGGCCAGCACCCCGTGACATTGAGCACTGCACACCAGAGCCTTGCCGGGGCATGTCCACATGCAGTGCACTACCACCGGCCCCTGACACTGTCCCCCCATTACCATTGGCCGACTGCTGGTGCTGTCCCTCTGGCTGCCGATTGCCAGGGTCTACCAGCGCTGTCACAGCAGCTGCAACAGCCCCACCACCCTGGACGCACACTAGTGCTGCACCATTGGGGCATACAGACACAGGCTGGGACTGGGTTGTTACGCAGGCAGCCATGGCAGCATCACCCGAGGTACTGCCCGTGCAGTTGCCTGCTGTGGGAATATCCTGTGTTCCACAAGTATCACTGTCTGGGATATGCGGCCCATCATCATCGGTGCTGGATCTGGCCATAATCTGTGGCCCAGCACACTGGTGACCGGGGGCAGTGTCATGCTGGGACACAGGCAGGGCCTTGTCTGCACCTGCACCACCCACATCAGTCCAGACTGACATGCAGGTATGCACCTGGTCAGTCCCTCAGGCACCTGTGGAGATGGATGGGTGATCCTCCATGTCCAGGGCCTTCCCCTTGGTGGACACACCCACCACCACTGCCCCATGTAGATGCTCAGGAGCTGTAAAGGAACACAGTAGCATTAGTGGCTACGCCTTGCCCTATGGCATGCCCTCCACCACCCACACACTGACAGCACAGGACCTACCATGCAGAGATGGGATGCCACCCATCTGGAAGCCACCACCAGGAATGCCCTCAATGGCACTACGCCACATGCAATTGGCCACCCACTCCTCCTGTGGTGTCAGATGGGGTACATCTGGCTGGCCCCCACCAGTGGCAGCACGTGCCGCCCTGATGGCAGCCACCTTGTCCTTGATCCACCTCCTGTCCATGCCTACCTTATTTTTGCACTCCTGCACGGACGACTGGTAGCTGCCCTGCTGGTTCACTGCACTCACCACCTCACCCCATGCTGCAGCACGGGCCTGTGGCATTTTCCGCTATCCACTAAGCAGCAGTTCCCTGTCCAGATATGCCTCAAAAAGGGCATTGGATTCAGCCCTGGTGAAGTTGGGCCTCCTCCTTCTCCCCCTTCCCTGTTCCTCCTCTTCCTCACGCTCAGTCATGCTCACACCTGTGGGAATGACAGGTGTTACCTTGGGCTGTGCAGTCCCATACAGCCCTCTCAAACCACAGTCCCCACATCCCAACAGCATGCAACCTATCACAAAGGACTGCAATACCGATCCATGGCCTCTGCAGCTCCAGGTCTCATATATATAGTGCAATGTATGCAAATGAGGGCAGGCACAACTGTAAGTGGATGCTAAAGCAGTGGATGCGCTGTGGAATGGCTAATGAGCTGATTTGCATAACCTGGCTGAATATTGCACTGTTGCACCTTGCGCAATGTTGGTGAGCGTGCTCAGGCTATGGCGCACCACTGTGACGTGCGCAATCGGCACCGCACGGTGCATGCCCGGGGTGCTGACACTGATGCATGTGGTGCTGCTGATGTGCTGTGCATGGGAGGCAGTGCAGAGCATGGCCACCACTGTGCCTGTAGCGCTAGTGCACTGTATGCCCATGGGGTGCTCATGCCATGGTGTGCTGTGGGCGCCATGGCACCACAGCGTGGTTGGCCACTGCAGGGCATCACACACATGCACCCTACTGCACTACATGCAGGGCATCCCAATAGCACTGTGGTACTCTGTGCGCAGACAGACCCTTGACCCTGCAGATGACCGTTGCCCCCTAGGCGCCATGCGTCTGCATGGCTGCACCCCTATTGTGCAGTTCAGTGACAGCATGATAGGGACTGGAAGCACACTACCGCGCTGCTGCCACACATGGGGCACATGCTCTACAGAGTGCCATTTTGATGCTGTTTGAGACAGCACCATGCCTAGGACCAAAGCACCAGTCTGGAGTGCCATCGAATTGGCAAACCTGGTGGCCTTGGTGGAGGCACATGCTGGTGCCATCTTTGGGCAGGAACCCCTCCAGAGGCCACAGACTGCAGTATTGCAGGAGATTGCAGAGGGCGTGGAGGAGGCGACCGGGAGCAGCAGGTCAGCGGAGCAGTGTCGCCACCATTAAGGCGACCTCCAGCGGGGTGACCCTGACCACCTGGGGTGACTGCAGACATGCGCCCAGCAGGGTGCTATGCCATGGCCAGGTAAGTGCTCCTTCCCATCACTGGTAGTGTCTGTCTGTCCAGGTATCGCAGTGTGCATCAGGCCATGCTGCAGGGGTGTGGTGGCCATCCTGTGGGGGTGGTGGTGGTGCAGGTGCATCATGGCTGGGCTGTGCGGGCATGCACACAGTGGGGGGGGCTATGTTATTGACCTGTACAGATGTTTCCCTCTCCGTGTTTGCACCCTAGGCCCAGAGGATTGCCGTAGGGCCCGTTTGGCCTGAGGACAGGGACAGCAGGCTGGAGTGGGTGGTGTGGCCTTGCAGCCGGGGCACGTTGGTGATGCCATGGGTCAGCAGCACCCTGCTGACCAGGATGCAGGTGAGTGCCATGTTTCCCCTTATATCTGTGCATAGTGGGTTGCAGGGGTGGTGGCGGGGTGTGGCCACCCACACTTGGCCCCACTGCCATGCATGCCACATGGTGCACTCAGCACTGTCCTGTGGCACTGCATGTGTGGGTGGATGTCACAGGTGGGCTGTACATGCACTGGGTCCATGGCTGTGCCACTGCCTTCGCACTGCATAGCCATGTCACTGTATGGCCATGCTGGTGCTGTGCAGGATATGGGCAGTGGGTGTGTGCAGCATTCCACATGGCTATGGGTGCCTGGGTAGGTGGGTCTTGTGGGCATGGACACTGTGGGTGGTCGCATGCCATCACAGGGGCATGACCCACGGCTGTATGCCGTGCACATTGGGTGGGCTGCAGGGGTCTGGCCAGTCATGTATACTGACTCTGCTCCCTTGTCCTAGGTGGACAACACTGGACTACCCTGGAGCGGCACATACAGGAGCTACTACAGGTGATCCGGGCTACTCTGGAGCTGCTCCAGGGAATGGAGTGTGGCAGATATAGGAGGCACAGGTGGTGCCACAGGGACCGGAATGAAGAGCGGGGCCGCCAGTAGGGCCTATGGTGCATGTGATGTGCATTCCCCCCTGGACTGTCTCTCACACCCCTTTGTCCCACTCCCTGATGTACCCCCTTGCCCCATGCCCACCCCCACCTAGTTTGTGGCCCTCCCCCCCACTTTGTACATAGTTTTATTTGTTATGTTGCTTGTACAGTTTACCTTTGCAATATATTCTTGTTTGATATGACAACTGTGGTGGTGTCTGATTTGCAGCAGGCATATGGTGCTTTGCTACAGTGGTGTGCATGGCATCTGGGGTGGTGAATGCCTGGGCGCATGTGTGTCTGGCAGGGCCCCCCAAATGGTGTGGGACTCATCCCTGTCTGTGGCATGTGTATTGTTCCCTGTGCACTGGATGTCTGAGTGCAGTGGTCCCTGGTGCATTCGCTGTTCCCTGACGCCCCTGTCAGTCTGTCCATGGCCCGTGCAGCTGGGCCGCTTGCATGTCTGTGGTACGCATGGTCTTCTGGCATGTCATTGGTGGATGTCCATGCCAGCCACCCTCTGGGCACGGCGTCATGGTGGCTTGTGTCCTGTCACCAGTATGTTGCATGTCTGCCTCAGGTGGCACTGTGGGCTATGCTGTTGTTGTCCCCCCTCCATGCTGTCACTGATGTCTGTTGCGGTGTCTGTGTTCTACTGTCTGTCACTTGTGCTCCAGCCGCATTCTGGCAGTGGACAGCTTCATGGTGCATGCGCCAGATGGCTAGTTCACTTGTGCCATGGTGGGGTGCAGGCCATGGGTACACGGCATCAGTGGACACACACCAGTGGCATCTGTTGACCCGCTTTTGTGGCCCTATGTCGGGGTACCCTTGGGACAGGGTGGGGGTTTGTCCATGCCCTGTGTTGCATCCTGTGTGGTGCATGCCTCCATGCACCACAGTGGGTGGTTGTGCTGTTTGTTGGGGCCAGTGTTGGGACAGGGTATGTGCATGGGTGGGTGTGCGGGGTGCTGTCCTGCTGGTGGTGGTGCCCAGGGCAGGCCTTGTCGCATGCTGGGTCCCTCAGGTACTGATGCAGGGTCGACCTCTCTCCTGTGCCACGGGGGTGCCATGCAGGGGGGCATTGTGTATGCAGTTGTTGCACCAGTGGCTGGTGTCACCTGCTGCGGGGTGATCACAGTGGGGCTGCCATGCATGGCTCCATGGTGCACAGGGTTGCATTGTCATGGCGTTGCTGGTGGCATGCATTTGGTGCCATGCACTGTTGGGTGCTGCTTCTGGGCCTGGTGTCTGGGGATCGCTGTACAGGGTTTGCTCTGCATTGGTGGGGTGAGGTGGCACTGGGGGAGCCGGCCCTTCTTGTGTTGTGGTCACTGCTTGCCTGGGGGGTGTGCTGGGGCACCGTGCCCTGGCTGTTCATTTGGTGCTGGTGTTCATAGGCTGGTGGTCCATCCAGCTCACCTCTGGTTGTGCAGTTCATGGGGTGCCTGGGAGGGGGTGGGTCTGTCTGGCCTGCTGCATGCTCCACCGCCCATCGCTTCCTTGAGTAGTGCACCCCTGCATCCTGTCCCTGTCCCTGCACACCACTGGTTGTGCTACTGCACATCAGCCCTGCTCCACTGTGTATCTCTGGTTGTGCCATGGCGCAGTTAGCGCGATATTCAGCTGTGTTGCACAAGCGCACCTTGGCCTGCACTTTGTTTGAATATCACACGTGTTGCACAGGGGTGCACTGCACTTGTGCCTGCTCCTGCTATTGCACATCTTTTTGGCACAGTCTGAATATCCCACCCAGTGTGTACAAAAATCAAAAAAAAATCCAAAATGATTATAATAGTACAAAACTAATCATAAACAAGCATTTGTTCATGCCAAATGTTTAATGCTTGTTAAACTTTTTTTTTTTATGTTTTGACCCCAACTTTTGAAGAGACTTGTTTTAGGATTCACCTTATAGGCATGACATATATCATTTATAAAATATTGGCTGAAATGTCATTTCTCACCAGATGAGCAAAAATACATCTCATGTAGGATTTTAAAAATGACGCATGCCATGTTTATGAGGTGATGTGCAAAAATTGCTATGTTGAAAGTTTGGGGTCAAAATATTGAAAATTATCAAAGTTATGAGCCTGCATTAATAAATTGCAACATAGGCTCATAACTTTATTTTCTAACATTTTTGCCCCAAATTTTTAAACATAGCCTTCTTATGATCCCCACCTTATGAACAGGTGCAGAGAAAATGTTCAACTCATGACTGAAAGGTGATTTCGCACAGTGTATGTGAAATCACCTTTCAGGATGCAAAAACACATTTGGACCAGGATTTTAAGAAAAAGACAGCTATCAGATTCATGAGGAACTGTGAAGAAATGGCTTTGTTGAAAGTTTGGGGTCAAAATATTTAAAATTACCAAAGTTATGAGCCTGCATTTTAGGCTCATAACTTTGTTGTTTTTTTCATATTTTTAGGCCAAATTTCCAACATAGTCTTCTTATGAGCCCACCTCATGAACAATGGTGGAGAAAATTTTCAACTCCTGCCTGAAAGGTGGTTTCATGCAGTGACCATAAAATCACCATTTGGGACAGATTTACCTAACCTCACTTGCATTGTTCATGAGGAGATGTCCCCAAAAATATATGTTGAAAATTTGGGGCAAAAATATTGAACATTGGCCACGTTATGCTACTTAGTTTAAAACCCCATTGGAACACATTGAACCACATACCTGATTTCCTCAGTTCATGGTCCAGCGTTGAAGAGTGAAGACGTGTCTGTGGTCCAGAGAGGATTACGGCATTGGACCCCCAGTGGGTAAATAAGGGCTTGGGTGGGTGTGGGATGGTGGGTCCTGAGTGGGAGGGTTAGGTGGGGCTAATGACAGTGCAACAGACATCGATGGACAGTTTTCTTTTTTCCAGGTTTACAGAAGAAAAAAAATGATGAGGGACAGTTTTTTCTATTACAGTGGTGACACTGGAGGATTGGGCACTCACCAGTGTCACTATTATATTTGGCAGCACCAGGGGTGGGCTCCCTGGTGCTGCATTACTAAAAGGGGCAGGGTGGGGAGTGGCAACTGGCACAGGGACTGGGCACCCCATGCCCTAATAATACCATGGGTTGGGCTCTGATGGGGAAGTTACATCGGGGCTGCAAGAAACATCGGTGGGCAGTTTTCTTTTCACATGTTTAAATAATTAAAAAATAAAGAAATGAGGGATGAACATGGGGGTTGGGCAACCCTGGATGTCACTGTTATATTGTCAGCACCAGGAGTGGGCTCCCAAGTGCGAACTAAAATGGGCAAGGAGAGGGTAGCAGCTGGCATGGGGGATTGGGCACCCCAAGCCACTATAATAACATGGGTTGGGCTCAGGAGGGGCAGCTGTAACAGACATCAGTGGATGGTTTCCTTTTTAAAATGGAAAGGGTGGAGATAGCAGCTGACATGGGGGTTTGGGCACCCCCATGCCATTATAATAATGTGGGTTGGGCTGGGGAGGGGCAGCTGCAACAGATATCAATGTACAGTTTCCTTTTCCACTTACAGGCTGACAGACTCTTGCCATGAAAAGCCGCTCAGCTGTTTGCTAACCGGCTTCATGTAAATCAATGGACCAAAGCCATCTCTGATTAGAGCAGATTAGAGAGATGAAGTACAATAAGTTTCCACCCAGTAAACAATGAGTGGTATCACAAACCACACTGCTGGTCATTGGTGTAGAGTGCTGAGCCCTTTCTATTTTGAACTGCAATGGGCTAAACAGTGCCACACCACCAAATCCCTTAGTCACTCCTTGCAAAACATTTGGTGCGCAGGTGCACATCAAACATAAAAAGGAAATAAAACAAAGGCAGGACCCCCTCCCCCCCCACACACACACACAATAGGGGCCCAGTCAATTTCTTCATTCATTCCTAATTTGGGTATTAGGGTCCCAAACTTAATGATCCAGATGCTTCTCGTTCCAGGAGCAGTTCGTTTGAACACTCACCCCCATTCTTTTTTACCACGAGGTGTACTGGGTTAAAAACTAATTTTAAGACACGCCTGACACAAATACTTAGAATTCATAAAATACCAAATATGCAAGATGTTCACAGTTTACACACTAGTAAAATGCAGTAATATCAAGTGAACATGGACTCTCCTAAGACAAACTATTATTACAATCAGTTAGAATTACATAGTGTAGCTTTCCAAACTATTATTTTAATGCTGTCTTAAAATGATTCTGATTATTAAGATGGAAAGCATCATACAAGGATCTGGACCATTGTTCATAGAGCAATTTTGAGATTGCACCTTTTATTTTTTTTTTTAGGTAAAATGTATTTTTTTTTGTTTTCCAGTATTTACCATTTGATACATATATATTAGTTTAATATAAACATGGGACTTATTTCTTTTCCTGATCCCCCCCCTTCTTCCCTTACCCACCTTTACTACTACCCCTTCTTCTTCCCCTACCCACCTTTATTACTAACCATTTCACCCCTTTTTTATAAGTCTCCATTTCTGCTGTCTTGCCTGTCTAGACTCCTTTTTCACTTCAGATTAAAAAACATAGAAACACAGAAGCTGTCAGCAGAAAAGGACCTCTTGGTCCACTTAGTATGCCCTAAAGTCCCTGCCTACTGTACTACTGTAGATCTTATTCGATCTCCAACCTTCCTTCCTCCCAGTCCTTTTACTATGTTCCCCCATGTCCATCCCATACATGTTTGAATCTTGCTACCATTTCTGCACCCTCCAACTCTGCTGTAAAGGCTGGTCCAGATATCCACCAGCCTCTCTGTGAAGAAATATTTGCTCACATCCCCTCTGAGTCACCCCCTTCCAGCTTCATATCATGCACCCTTGTTCTACAGCATCTGTCTATGCAAAATGCCACCCCCTGAACCTTATTAATATTTTTGAGGTATTTGAATGTTTCTATTATGTCTTACCTTTCTCTCCTTTCCTCCAGAGAGTACATATTTATTTCCCTGAGTTTTTCCTCATAGGGCTTATGATGTAGGCCATGCACCATTTTAGTTGCCCTTCTCTGCACTGTCTCCACCTGATCTATGTCTTTCCAGAGATGCAGCCTCCAGAACTGGACTCAGTATTCAAGGTGGGGCCTCACCATCAATCTATATAGTGGTAACACTACCTGCCACTTTCTGCTGGTGATACCCTTCCCTATATACTCCAGTATTCTATTAGCCTTTCCAACTGCCTTACCACAGTGCTTTGCTGCTTTCAAGCCATCAGATATGATAACCCCAGGTCCCTTTCCTGTTTTGTGGTTGTTACCTCCTCTTCCAAATTGATACATTGCCTGCCTTTGGGTTTCTGTGCCCTATTTGCATAATTTTGTACTTTTTGGTTTTGAAGCATAGCTGGCAAACCCTTGACCAGTCTTCCAGCTTTTTCAGATCTTCCCTTGTTTTTTCCACCCCTCCTGGTGGGTCCACTCTGTTGCAGATCTTTGTATCATCCACAAATAGGCATACTTTCCCTTCCAGCCCCTCTGTGATGTCACTGATAAGGACATTAATGAGGACTGGTCCCAGTACTAACCCCTGTGGCACCCCACTGGTTACTGTGCCTTCTTCTTAGTGAACCCCATTTACAACCGCCCTCTGGCTTCTGTTACTTAGCCAACTTCATACCCATTTTACTACCTTTTGAACCCACTCCCAAGCTGCCCAGCTTGTTTGATAAATATCTGGCCTAATATTGTCATACAGCTTAAGAAAGCCTACAGCTGCCTCTTTAAAATTGTGGTGAGAGATTTTGTATCTACAGACTTGCTTATTAACTGATAAATAACTTAATTGTTAGAGTGCCTAGGTAGTACTGTGAAACAATGGTTAAAATAGATGGGATGCAAGTGAGAAATGACAAAACAAACTGTTATTAAAACCAGAGCCAAAAACCAGGAAATTGATGGCGTTTGTTCTTAAGAAAGGAGAGGTCCTAGAGGGACAACATCTAGTAGTGCAGGTAGAGTGGGAAGTGCCCCTCCAACCTCCTCCTCCCCCAGCAAGAGAGGACTTGGCTTTTGGCAAGTAAAAAGAAGACAATTATCTTATGGAGCATACCAATGGAATGGAATCGCAACAGGAACAGAAGCTTGCAATTAATCCTCCACCAGTACTTAACTGGTTAGTACCTCTGTTAATGTAATGGAAATTTTTACAACGGTGGTAAAAGTACTGAATTACCTTTAACTCCAGAAATAATAAGTAGAGAGAACACTGGTGGGAGCAATCAAGCCATAGAAAAGTGTCACAGAATTAGTTTGTTCTGTTCAGGAAGAGAGAATAAATTCTCTGAAACCCTCTTCCCAAGATCTGGGTGAATTTCAACAATTTTATAACACCCTATTTAAAGAAATTGCAGCTTGACCCCCTCCCCCAGAAAACAAATTTGACCTCCCATGTTTGTGGTCAGCACATGAGAAACAGACTGTAAGAGAGGCAAGAGTTGTACCAGAGGGAGAGAGATCTGGGGATAATAGCAAAATGCAAAATAAAACAAAGACTCCCTTGAACAGTAATAATAATTTTATACCAATCTGTGGAGTAACAAGTGAAGAATTAAAAGAAATAAAGGGTGTGATGATACAAAATATATTTTCTTTTGAAAGAAGCCCTAGGAGCAATCAGGAAGCAGACTTGTTTGATACAAGCTGCCTTGATGAAAGACAATGTCGCTGATATAAATGAAGTATGGGAGGCTGGACTAAATAACTCACCAAAACAATAAGCCTTCTGAAAAGACCAAAGGGAGCAATAGAACCATAAGGGAAATTACAGAAGAAGTTGTGAGGTAAGAGCAGGAAGAGATTCTGGTAGTTCAAGCAAATAGAAACAAAAAATTATCAAAACAAGATCAGCTTGTTAAAAATAAATAAATAAATACATAGGGAAACCAAAATAATTACCAGCAAAAATACATAAACTGGATGTATCCAAAAAACAGAAAGGTCCATTAAAGAGGTTAACATGAATGATCTAAAAACTTCCCAGAAAGAAAACAATGTTAACAAACTCTGTACAGTTTATATCAAAGGAGTACCCACATCAAAAATCAAAATGCGGTAGCCAGCCCAGTGGCATGGAGATCTGAGGCATCCATGCCTTACCTCCTGCCATGCTAGTGACCCATGTTCATGGTACGAGCAGGCTGCTGGGGCTGGCCGAGGAGGGAGAGGACTGAGCATCCGGACTACAGCTCTCCTCTCTTGGGGAGGGGTGGGGATGGAGTCCATTGCTTGCCTGTCCCCTAGTGGTGGCTGGGGGATGACACAATGGACCCACAGATGAAGGGGTGGATGCGAAGCAGATGACCAGTGTGTTGCAGGTGGAAGCGTGTGTGGCTCAGCCATTGGTGTCATTGCATGCCACCATGCCGCACTCAGGGGATGGAAAAGAAAATAGGAAATATCCTAATTCACAAGATGATGCCAGCCCCTTGCAGGCACTACACCGAGCCAGCTGGCACCTTGAGAAAGAGCCAGAGGTGAGTCCAGTGGATGTTGGGGTGACGAGGCTGGGGGAGGGGCAGTGGAAGGAGGCTAGTCGGGAGGGCAAGAAAAAGATAAAATAAAAAAAAATCAAAATGTGCCTTTTGTTAAAAAAACAATGGTTTATAACATCTGCAAAGCAGTCTTGAAGGAGAAATTTAAATGTGAAGATTCAAAAATTGCATACAGTTATACACTGAAACCCTTAGGGCATTACAGCTTATACTGTATATATACAGTGAAACACTTAGACAGCATTATTTGTGCACTGTGAGATATCATGTTATTAAGAAGAACATTCTGCAAAAGGCAGACTTACTCCAGGAAAATGAAATTTATATTAATGGCACAGGGCATTTTGAAACCAAAAGAAATGAGAAACCCATGCATACCCCCCACAAAAAAAAAGTGAAAGGGAGACAACAGTGATAGACGGAGAGAAGTAAAAACAGGCAAAACATCTGGAACCAATTAAAGAAATAGAACACACTGTTGGGAAGTGATCAGTTAGAGTCAAAGACTGCGCTAATTAGAGGTACCTGTAGAAAGGGACACAGTAAAAAACAACAATAATATGATGGCAGATTCAGGTAGTGGTATATTGTCTGAAGATTCTAACACAGAATACCGTGATGTGGTTAATGTAGAGAATAGATCTGAAGTCCTGGGCACCTCCTCGAAATGCTTGAAACATAAACAGGACAACACTACCTTAAACGTTAACTCAGAGTTGTCAGTACTCTGTTAGAATGTAGCGAGCATTAAAAGAAAAATTGAAGATAAAACATTGTTAAAATTTACTGAAATAATATGACTGTATACAGTTAAAATAAACCTGATCTAAAAACTCTTCAGATCTTAAAATTGATGGGTACACTGTCTTTGATGTCAAGGGGAACAAAACTACTCAATCTGGAAGGAATGAAGGAGGGCTGTTGTACCTGGTATCCACAAAACATGACTTTTCGAGAGCTGTTTTTGACAATGAATGTTACATTGCAGTTCATCTCGAAGAAAGTAATGAAGCAGACGTTTTCCTTTTTAACATCTATTTAGCACCTAGTTTAGTAGATGATACATATGATAGTAAATTGAAGGAAATTGCTGAAATATTTAGAACCACTATGATAAAATTAACACAGGCAGTGTTCATTATGTGTGGAGATGTTAATACCCCACCAGACAGCAAGTGCAGTGGAATCTTATGAAGATTTATGGTGAATGGGTTGAGAACTTGTAGTACCAAGAAGGTCCTCTAAGGATAGAAAGATCAATTACAGGGGCAATGCTCTACTAAAAGTTTAGGCTAATATAAATAAGAGAATGTTAAAAGGTAGATCATCCCAGGATAAGAACGGGGAGATTACATTCCCAACAAACTATGGGGGCTCGGTTCTGGATTATGTTTCCAAAGACATATTTTCTTTTAAGAGTTATGAATGTTAGGGTTTCTAAAGAACTTTATAGTGACCATCTACCCTTGCTCTTATCCTTAAAAACTCAGTTTGGTAAAAGGGATCCTGGGCTACAGGAATTACAACAAATGGATGCAGATGTAAATATGGAAATTTGTAACAAGAAGATCAAATGGAAACAAGATACAAATTAAACTTGTAGCTCTTTATTACAGAGTAAAATGATGGGAGTTTTAAAATGTATCGTACCAATGATAATGCTTCAATAGAGTTGGTCATAGCAACTTTTGATTTAATTCATTGTACACTCGAACAGAAATTTCTTAGGAATATTGAAACAAAAAAAAAGAATAAGAGAGCGGCAATATACAAGGCCCTTTGGTTGGACTCTTAATACACCAGATTCAGGAAATTGATTAATAAATTAAGGAAGTTCAGTAGGGCAACAGAGTTTATTGTAATAGAGAAAAGCACATTTCACGGTTAAAAGAGAATATGCTAACCTGCTAAAGGCAAAGAAAATACCCCAAAAACTTATGGGGGAGGGTGGAGTTACAATATGCAGCACAGAAAAAGATACAAAAGCTTTTTGACATTAATCTCGGTGGGCAATAATGAAATGAGAACAAATATAGAGGCAGTCATTCCAGACCAGGAATGGTATGAGTACTGCTATGAATTATATGGTGCTATAGAAAATAAATATAATTGTAGGAATGTTGAAGAATTTAGAATAAGGGAAGGTCTATATGAATATATAACTCCATCAGAGATTATTAGCTATATCAGGCAACAAAAAAACAATAAAGCCACAAGATCAGATAGCTTGCCTGCAGAAATATATAATGTGAATGAAGTCTGCTGGGCAGAGATACTGTCAAAATCTTTTCAGAGAATTAATAGAAGTTTGAAAGTTTCCTAAATTGACTCAGTGGTATCCTAGTACCCATTTTTATATTGGCTCATGGTTGCACAGCCTACATATTGCAGTGGTAGCAGAGTTGGTAGTGTGGTCACCGTGGTCGAATGCAGGGCACGCATCAGTAGGTGCATCCCTCATTCCCCAATAAGGCAGCATGCAAGTGCCACACAAGGAATACAGAAGAAGAAGAAGAATCAGCATTTATATAGTGCTTTTCATACACGATGTATCCCAAAGCGCTTTACAATCAATGCTAGACTGGTAGTGAAGTGACTGAATGTGTAGTGGCTGCCATATCGCACATCAACACCCACACACAGCCTGGATAATTGCATGAACCGGTTTATGGGAAGGGGAATGTTGTCTAGGACACCGGGACTGTCTCCTACTCTTTGCTAAGAGTGCCCTGGGTTCTTTTACTTCCACCTGGACACCCACCAGGACAACACTTGGATGGGTAGAAGGGACCTCAGTTTCACATCTCATCCAAAGGACGGCACACTCCAGCAGTACAGCACCCCTCAATACTGCACTTGAAGACCAGCATTTTAGGTGCAAGTTCAATCCCTGTATGGGAAGAGAATCCACAACCTTTTAGTTCAGAGGCAGATGTGCTACCAACTGAACCACGCTGACACCCATATAATGTGGTGAGCACATCTAAGGAAAGGTCTGCTGCAGTGACAGTCAAGCTCATCACACAGCAGCACCTTCCAACGTGCCTTTCCTGGTGAAGCATGCTAGTAAACATGGTGGCAGGGACTTCTGCCACCTGCCACAATGTTGACTTCAGGAGTGCCCAATCCCCCTGTCGGCAATGCCCTGAATTAGTTCATGTGCTGACAGGGGAGACCACTCCCTGTCGGCATAATGCTCCCCCCATTTCTTGTGTGCAGAGGGGGTGCCCAATCCCCCTCGACTCTAGCCCCACCTCCCCTCAGTATGTGCCGATGGGGGTGCCCAATCCCCCATTGGGTAGCCCCCTCCAAACACTCAGGTGGCACGTTGGGAGTCCACCCCAGCACACCAAATGCCCCTGTAGAAAAAAAAAAGTTCTGCAATTTTTTTTTTACCCTGTAAAAGAAGGAAATGGTCCCTCACAGTCTGTCCTGCTCCTTCCCCCAACTGGCGCCCACCTTCTACGCACCCTGCCTCCCCAAACATCCCTTCTCCCCATACTTACCTCTGTAGTCCGGCATGATGATCTTCGGTGGACCGGGAACACATCTGCACTCTTCAAAGCCAACCGCGAACTGAAGAAATGCCAGTAAGCTGTATAATGGCATAAATAGGGTTTTTTCAACTTTGGTGCATATCTCGGACATTTTTTGCACCACATTTTCAACATGGGGTTATAGGGGCCCCTCCTCATGAATTCAGTCACTGTCATGGCGCTATTCAGTCCCGAAAGGTGATTTTGCGGTCACTGTACAGAATCACCTTTCAGGACCCATTAATGAAATGACAGTGCCACTGTTCAAGAGGTGGGCTCTCAAAAAGCCTATGTTGCAAATGTGATGAAAAAAATCTAAGCAAGCATTTGTCAATGCGAACGTTCGCTTGCAGGTATTTGCAGTGGTATTTGGCACTTGGACATGGCTTAAAAAATTCAGTGACAAAGAAGTATAAGCATTTTTCAATGCCGAATGTTGCTTGCTTCTATGTTCTGTTTAGGTATATGGAAGTCATTGGAGTGCAAATATTGAAAATTCGCGAACTTACGAGCATGCGTAGGAACTGCGCAATGCACACTCGTAAAACAGTCATTTTTAGGAATTTTTTCACCAAATTTTCAACATAGCCATTTTAAGACCTCTGCTCATGAACAGTGTCACTGTGATTTTCTTAATGTGTCCCATACATTGAGTACGCACACCAACTGCGTCATTGTGCGCTACATGGGCAGAAACACATTTTGGGCAGGATGTGAAAAATGAAAGCTGTACTGCTCATCAGAAGGTATGGTAAAATGGCAATGTTGAAAATCTGGAGTGAAAATATTGAAAATTCGTAAACTTACGCATGTGCGTAGGAACTGCGCAACGCACGCTCGTAATACAGTCATTTCTAGGAATTTTTTCACCAAATTTTCAACATAGCCATTTTAAGACCTCTGCTCATGACCAGTGCAACTGTGATTTTCTTAATGTGTCCCATACATTGATTTCGCACACCGACTGCGCCATTGTGCGCTACATGGGCGGAAACACATTTTGGATGACATGTGAAAAATGACAGCCATACTACTCATAAGAAGGTGTGGTAAAATGGCAATGTTGAAAATCTGGAGTGAAAATATTAAAAATTTGTGAACTTACGAGCCTGCGTATGAACTGCGCAATGCACGCTCGTAAAACAGTCATTTTTAGGAATTTTTTCACCAAATTTTCAACATAGTTATTTTAAGACCTCTGCTAATGAACAGTGTCACTGTGATTTTCTTAATGTGTCCCATACATTGATTTCGCATGCTGACTGCGCCATTGTGCACTACATGGGTGGAAACACGTTTTGGGCAGGATGTGAAAAATGACAGCTATACTGCTCATGAGGAGGTGTGGTAAAATGGCAAAGTTGAAAATCTGGAGTGAAAATATTGAAAATTCGCAAATTTACGAGTATGTGTAGGAACTGCGCAACGCACGCTCATAAAACAGTCATTTTTAGGAATTTTTTCACCAAATTTTCAACATAGCTATTTTATGACCTCTGCTAATGAACAGTGTCACTGTGATTTTCTTAATGTGTCCCATACATTGATTTTGCATGCCGACTGTGCCATTGTGCGCTACATGGGTGGAAACATGTTTTGAATGAGATGTGAAAAATGACAGCTGTACTACTCATAAGAAGGTGTGGTAAAATGGCAATGTTGAAAATCTGGTGTGAAAATATTGAAAATTCACGAACTTACGAGCCTGTGTAGGAACTGCTCAATGCACGCTCATAAAATGGTCATTTTTAGGAATTTTTCAACCAAATTTTCAAAATAGGCTTTTTGAGAGCCCACCTTATGAATGCTGGCACTGTCATTTCATTAATCAGGCCCGAAAGGTGATTTTGCGCAGTGACTGCGAAATCACTCTTCGGACCCAAATAACGCCATGACAGTGACATCATTCATGAGAAGGGGTCCCAAAAACCCCATGTTGAAAATTTGGTGCAAAAATTCCAAAAAATGCCTAAGATATGCAACAAAGTGAAAAAACCCCATCTAGCCCATTATACAGCTTACCGGCATTTTCTCAGTTTGCGGTCTTTAAAGTGCAGACGTGTTCCAGGTCCACTGAAGATCATGGCGCGAGCTCTGGAGATAAGTATGGGGTGGGGGGTGTGGGAAGCAGGGTGCACAGTGGCTGGTGCAGGTTGTGGGAGGGGCGGGAGACTGCGTGGGACCGTTTTTAATTTACAGGTTTTCTATAATTGACGTGGGGACATTTGCCACGCTGGGGTGGCTCTCAGCGTGGCAGAAGCGATGGCTGGGGGCCATGTAAAGCCGATGGGGGATTGGGCACCCCCATCGGCAGACGACGCGAGATGTTTGCCATGCTGGGGTAGGTTCCCAGCGTGGCAGCAGGAAAAGCTGTTTGGGGGGAGGTGGAGTCAACGGGGGATTGGGCATCCCCATCAGCAGATGATGCAGGATGTTTGCCACGCTGAGGTGGGCGCCTAGCGTGGCAGTAAAGATTTGAGGGGGGCATGACGCGCTGCAAGCACACAGCGGTGGTTTTCTTTGAAGAGAAGACCACCGCTGTCATACACAGCACCACAGCGATTGGTGCAGGACCTCCATGCCTGCTCAACGGAGCAGGGGATTGCACAGGGCAGGCACACTCCAAGGGTCCACCACCGTCTCAGTGAAAAACCTCCTCCTCTTTTCCCCCCTCACCCTTCCACCTTCCAACTTCAAACCATGCCCTCTGGTGATACCTCCCTGCTTTAGTCTAAAGATCCCCTACATGTTTACCCTATTTATTCCCTTGAGATACCTCAATCATGTCCCCCTTGTCTCTCCTCTCCTCCAATGAAAACAGGCAGAGCTCCTCAAGTCTGTCCTCATACGTCAAATCCCCTAGTCCTTGTATCATCTTAGTTGCCCTCCTCTGTACCCTCTCCAGGAGCTGTATGTCCCTCTTCAAGTGTGGTCTCCAGTACTGTACACAGTACTCAAGGTGTGGTCTAACCAGTCCATTGTACAACGGCAGAATCACTTCCCTGCTCGTAGAGGTGATCCCCCTTATGATGCATCCCAACATCCTGTTTGCCTTGCTAGCTGCTCTCCTGCACTGCTCAGAGTTATTCATACATGCATCCACCATGACCCCTAGGTCTTTTTCCCCTGTCGAGACCTCCAGCGCCTCCCCTCCCAGGGTGTACCTGTGTTTAGGGTTTCCACACCCAAGATGTAACACCTTGCACTTGGTGATATTGAAATTTAATTTCCATGTGAGAGCTCAGCTTTCCAGTGTGTCCAGGTCCCCTTGCAAGGCCAACCTCCTCTCTTCCCCCTCAACTACTGCTCCCATCTTGGAGTCATCAGCGAAGAGACTCATTTCACACCTTATACTCTCCCTGATGTCCAATATGTATGCACTAAACAGGATCGGAACCAGGACCAAGCCCTGCAGTACCCCACTACCAACCTCTCTAGGGTTCAAGAGCTCCCCACAGACCACTACTGTCTGGGTGCATCCAGCTAACCAGTTTTCAATCCATCTGACCATCAAAGGGCCTACTCCCAATCCCATCAGTTTCTCCACCAGACCATTACGGGGGACAGAGTCAAATGCCTTGCTGAAGTACAAGAATAATACATCCACAGGCTTTTCCCTGTCCAGTTCTGATAATATCCATTCATAGAACTCCACAAGATTGGTTTGACATGATCTACCTGGCACAAACCCATGTTGCCGACTATGCTGAGCGTGCGTTGCGCAGTTTCCACACACGCTCATAACTTTGTGAATTTGTTATATTTTCACTCCAGATTTTCAACATTGGCATTTTTCTACACCTCCTTATGAACAGTACAGCTGTCATTTTACATATCCTGGCCAAAATGTGTTTTCACACTTCCAGTGCAGAATAAGCGGTTGCTGTGTGAAATCAGTTTTTGGACAGTTTGAGAAAATAACAGTGACACTGTTCATAAGCAGAGTCCTACAATGCATATGTTGAAAATTTGGAAGATAAATCCATAAAATGACTATGTTACAAACATGCGTTGCACAGTTTCTATGCACCCTTGTAACCTCGCAAATTTGCAATATTTTCATGCCAGATTTTCAACACTGGCATTTTTTCACACCTCGTTATGAAAAGTACAGCTGTCATTTTTCACGTCCTGCCCAAAATGTGATTTCACATCTGTGGCGCACAATGGCGTGGTCACTGTGGGAAATCAACGTTTGGGACAAATTAACAAAATCACAGTGCCACTGTTCGTGAGGTGCGGTCCCAAAATGCCCATGTTGAAAATGTGCCTCTTCAGGGTGGGGGTGGGGCTGGCATCAGTTCAATACTTCACTGCCATTCCTATTATGCATCTCTAACTCCTGCACTACCAATGCCAATGCCAGCGAGACAACATTCGGCATTGACAAATGCTTGTTAAAAAGGGGGATGACAAAAAACAAACAAACAAAAAAAACAAATAGAATACTATAGACTGATTGCCCTGCTGTTTATTTCAGCTAAACTTTATGTCAGGTATATTCTCAATAAAGCTGAATTATGGTTACAGCAGAAATACATTTTGTTGGATAAACAAAGTGAGTTTAGGGAAAAGAAAAGTACAATGGTCAGCAGTTTATTCATTGACTATATTACTGTATATGAAAATATGTTCTGGGCAAGGGAGGAACACTCTATTTTTTTATTTTTAGACATTAAGAGTGCCTTTGACCATTTGAACGAAACAATTCTACTAGAATTGTTATCCCAGAAAGAAATGGATGGGAGCCTAATTAAATATTATAGATATGGCTGGCCTGGTGGCACTGAGGACTGAGGTGCTGTAAACCACACCTCGTGCCATGTTGGCAACCTGGGTTTGGAAATGCACCCGGGTCGGCAGGGGAGGGATAGGACTGAACATCCAGAGGACTGCTCTCCTAACCTGGGGAGGGTTGAGGGTTCCCACTGCTCTGTAGCAACCCCTGGTGATGATCGGGGCCACTACCAGAGTTGGCACCACTGGGGGTGGAGTGTGGCGGATGTTGGCACATTGTGCCTCAGACATCATTGCACGTCCGCACTCCAGGGGTCTGCGGAGGAAAATGGCTGTGTGCGACAGTGCAGTTTGATGGCCATGCTCTGCTCTACCCAGAGGACTGTCATGGAATCATGCTGGGGGGTCCAGGCCCAACCTGGCTCAGAGTGGCATGGGGAAGCCCTCCATCAGGTCAGTGTGTGGCTGTACCAGATTCCCCATCATGTAAGTGAGCCTGCTGCACTCCATGTAGGCAGAGCCAGTGGCTGGATGCCCCCACTGGCTATTCTGCAGTAGAACATAAAATAGAAATGAGATAAAAAAAAATATTATAGATATGCTACACACTAATGTGACAGCCCATGCCAGGACTTCTATGGATGGACAACATACAAAAAAATATGTATACTGTATATTGTTAATTAATGGAAAAATCAGGGATGCATGTTTTATTTAATATCTATAAAAATAGATTAGTTGAAGAACTGGATGGTATAGATACTGATGCTCCAATGATACATAGCTTAAAAGTAAATAGTGTATTATACGCAGATGATGCAGTTATTTTATTAAGAATGGCACTGGTCTGCAAAAAGCATGTGGCAAGGTGGTAGAAACATTGCATGCTTTAAAATTAACCCTAAAAGTTGACAAAACCAAAGTAAAAGTCTGTGGCAAACACAAGAAGAATACGCATAATTGGAAAATTGGAGATAAAATAGTAGAAACTGTGGATTCATTCATCTACCTCGGTATCACATTTATTGGTATACCAAAATGGAGCACACATATTGGAAAAAAACTAAACTAAAAGCAAGGCAGAGTGATTTGGCAATTATTAGATTTAGCAAGACATTTGACCACTATTCATTCAATTCTATGAAGTCTGCGTATAAAGGAAAATTAAAATCTGTACTTCTTTATGGCACAGAAGTGTGGGGAATTGAGAGTATAGTGATGCAGCTTGAACCAGTACAAAATATTTATTAAAATATTACTGGGCCTTCCCCAATTCATTCTGGGGAACTATTAAGACTTGAATCTGGATTTTTTTTTCACTTACTTTGAGTGTGCACAATAGAACTATACATGTTTGGTATAAGATTGTACAAAACAGCTCCAATTCCCTGTTAGTAGCTTTCGTGAGAGAATCACATATATATATATATATATATATATATATTATGGTAGCACGGTAGTGCTACCATAGTTAGGGTTGAGGAGCCATTTCTATGTTAAACCCAAAATTTTGCACCTTAATAACTTTGCAACCATTTAATGGATTTGCCTGCAATTTGGAATACACGATCAGAACCATAGGCCTTGGGATCTGCCAAGTTTCATACTGCTCGGATGTCGGCTGCGGAGTTATTAAGCGTCTGACCATGCGTTTACGCTTTTCACAAATTCTAAATTGACGCCTACAGGTCGTTGGTTTGCGAATGGTCCGAATCTTCAGGAGCGTAAGGCTGGGGGTCCCCTATGTGCCTTTCAAAGATTTCATGAAAAAATATTAAGCGGTTCAAAAGTTATTCAAAAAACAGTTTCCCATTATAAGTCAATGGGAAAAGTTAACAAAAAGTTCGACAGTGTCGCAAATGCACTTTTTAGTGTCGCAAATGGCCCTGTTAGTGTCGCAAATCCACCACCTTGTTTTCAGTTGGTGATCAGAAAAATGGTTGGCATTTAAAATTGAGACCCTTTAGCAATCTAATTCTTTTTGTATTCACCTAGTCGGGCCCTGAGGATGCGAGCCATGTCTTTATTTTGGGGTAAAAGACCCCAGAAATATGTTTTTCAAATTTCTGGAAAAAGTAGTGTCGCAAAGTAGTGTCGAACTAGCGAAAGTGTAGAAGTTTTTTTGCGGAAGCTTTCTCAAATCAAGACACTACTTTGCGACACTATGCCCAAAATAACAGTAATTCTTTGGCACTCCACTGCAAAAGAACGGTTGGGAGTTTTAGACTGAAATTTGGAGGGAACGCAGAAGACATCTCACAGATGTGCCTTTCAGTGTTGTTTTGAAAAAATATTACATGGTGGAAAAGTTGCGGCACTCCAAAGTTGACGGTTTTTCCCATAGGATAACATTACAGCGCCCAACACATTGCAGACATCCTTTGGCACCCTGCTGCAAAATAACAGTTTGGTCTTTTTTCCTGAAATTTAGAGGGAAGATAGCCAACAGCCCACAGATGTGCCTTTTAGTGGTTTGGTGAAAAAACATTACAGGGAAGCAAAGTTATGGCTTTCCGAACTTTTCTTTTTTTCCCATAGGATAACATTACGGCGTTCACTGCGCCTTTCAGGGCCCGTATCTCGGAAACGGTGCGAGATACGAACTTTTTGTCGGAAAATTTCTTAGCCCCCAAATGGGGCTAAGATTCAAATTAGCCAGGACAGTTATAAATAATATGACTTTTAAATTTTTTTCTCGTCATGCGGTTCCTGAGATATAATGTATTTAGTATTCAAGATCTCATTTTCTTGATACTCATTATTTTGCATACATTATTTGTACTCACTGTCTTTCTCAATGCAGGTTTGGAAAAAACCAGCCTGTGCGCTTACATTACTGTTACTGTTGCCCTTTCGCTTGATTCCATTTCCGTTCACTTACCGTTGGCGTCTACTCACCATGTGCGTTATCGCTGCGTTTTCATTTGCTCTTGCTTCTGTTATTTTTTGCCATTTCTGTCTACAGTACTGTTTATCTTTCTGTTTCACTTTACATCACCATGCCCATTGACATTTCTGTTTGCAGGCACCATGTTACTATGTGACAACACATCACGTGGCAGACCATTCCCGTCTACGCCACCATGTGCATTACCCTTTCTGTTCTCATTCGTGCTTGTGTTACCATGTGCGCCACTGTTAGCATTTCTGTTTGTGTTGCTGTCCCTGTTGGTATGCCACAAGACATCATGTGGTGGGGCCCAGCGTGGTCGAAAGACCACGCCCCACCACTGCAATGCTGTGGGGAGCACGGGCCCAGAGGGCATCGCGCCTCTGCTGCATTACATTCACTATTTCTTGTTATCATTCTCAAAAAGAAGGAAAATTAGAGGCAAAAACTCAGTTTAATGCATTAGTTAGGTTGTTCCACAACGACAAAAGTGAGGAATTCTGTTAGGGTTGAAAACCCCCTTGCACCTCACCCACCCCCAAACCAGCATTGGGTGTGCATTGGGATCATGGGTCCTAACTCTCACCCCATTCTCCTATACTTCTGCTGCTTTACACATGTCATGGGGTGAGAATTAGGGCTGATGATCCCAATGCACACCCCAATGCCACCACGTGCGTCATCCTTTGTGTTTTCATTTGCGCTTGCGTTTCTGTTACTTTTTTGCCATTTGTGTGTACCGTACTGTTTCTCTTTCTGTTTCACTTTGCGTCACCATGCCCATTGACATTTCTATTTACAGGCACCATGTTACTATGTGACAAGACATCACGTGGCACACCGTTCCCGTCTATGCCACCGTGTGCGTTACCCTTTCTGTTCTCATTCGCGCTTGTGTTACCATGTGTGCCACTGTTAGCATTTCTGTTTGCATTGCTGCTCCTGTTACTATGCCACAAGACATCATGTGGCGGGAGCGCGGGGCCCTCACTATTTCTCAATATCATTCTCAAAAGAAGGGAAATTAGAGGCAAAAAACTCCGTTTAATGCATTAGTTAGGGTTGTTCCACAGCGACAAAAGTGAGGAAATTCGCTGTTAGGGTTGAAAACCCTAACTCGAATCACCCCAGCACCACACACACACAGACACACACACACATTCAAGTATGGGGACCAAGTCAACACAACCAATGACAGACATCCAGCAGCAGGTGACAGAAATAACAAACAATTGTCTAAATGTACTCAGAGACATCCCCACCCACCTGACCAGGTACTGCATGCTCAGTGGAGATCAACAGCAAAACTGAGGCCATGTACACCAAACGTACACATCCCTGATTGCAGCTGCACACAACGTACCACACTTAGTAGTTGCATGGTCTTACCTACCGATGCCCCACACCACACCACACCACAACTGGTACTGTGCCGTTATTCAATATAAATGCTGAAGGTGCATGATGACAGTTGTAGAAAGGTTTTAACACCACTGAGTATACATTAATTAAGAGAAGCACATAAATTAACTACAAGACACTAGCATGCTCAAGATAAAAGTAGTGATACATTTAATAGGTGATTTACATAGTAGTACATTTACTGCAATGGTTTACTCAACATAGAGAGGCTGATGTAAACGTATGGAAAAGCATTGCCTGTTCAACGCTGTGAAATTGGTACTGCCAGTATCACATGCATTCTTACTGATGAAGGTGTACTGCTGATGTACATACATAGACCTTCAGTGTGTTTCAATGTTAAAGATGCAGTAAGTATTCTTTGTAAGAAAGATTGTAATTGCATGGATCAGGCCAAGCAACTTCTAAATATCATAGCACTACTGAGCCAACAATGATGTACCTGTATCGGACATGTATATAGGATAGATTTTCCTGTAGGCACTTACTGAGTATGTTGTACCTAATAAAGACAATCTCACTGCATCTGTGATGACTAACTTATTCAAATAGTAATACATTTGCTATTGTTGCAATGAGTGATCTATGCCCCTTATGGACACAGTGTGATTTTTTTAACAGTTGTTTCATACTCAGGCTGTATGCCTACTGTTTGGGTTTGCTACACTTCTGTCACTGATGCTATCAAAGTGATAACTATGTTAATTCTGCTACAACAGGAATCAAGTAGGTATGGTGTAGATATAAACAGAATGTCTTTTAGTATTGATTTAACTCACAATGGGGTAAGTGTACAAGGACAGCAGGGGTTATCCTCTATCACTGAGTCTGTCAGTTATAATCACACTAGGGTTTCGATGACTGTAATGATCAAGTTACACTGTTCATCTTCATGAGTTCATATTCAGAGCCATTCTCCAGTAACTAGACAGTGTATGGTGTAACTGGGTGGGACACTGTGTTGCAAAGCTGCTGCAGTGCCTAGCAGAGGGAAAGTATCTACTCATAAAGACAATTAAACAATAAGGCATGACCAACAGTTATGTTAAATGGTTAATCACCCTGTAGGGGTTTAATGTTGAATGAGGCATATCCGAGTGCCACATGTCACTAGACAGTGATAAACTGACCATTAACATAATACCTGGGAGTGGCTTATTGCTATCATAATAAAACTGTTTTTTAAACAACATTAAACCATGTTCATCATATGGTTAGGCTCTACGGCCCAGATATTCAAAAGGGTTGCGCCATGCGCAACAGGGTTGAGCGTGCGCAACTCCAAAAATGCGCCATTCTGCGATATTCAGAAGGGGCCAGTTGCGCCACCGAAAACATGCTGAGCAACAGCGCAATGGAAATGAAGGTACGCGCAACGGAAGCGGCCCATGCATAAAGTCGCGCAATGCGATATCCGAACACTTCGCGCAATGCGCAAGAGTGGCTCAGCCGGAAGCGGCTGCACCGGATTTGGAGCCAAAATAAAAGAAGCTCAAGGAAGCGGCGCAAGAACCCTCAGCAGGCCGCAAACTGGGGAGAGAGACAGAGAGAGAGAGAGAGAGAGAGAGACAGGAGCTGGAAGGGCAGAGAGGGACAGTGGGTCCAGGAGGACAGAGAGGCCAGTGGGGGTGCCGGTGCAGTGGAAGCAGCAGTGGGGCAGCAGGGTAACACAGGAACAGCAGCCGGGGGGCAGAAGCCAGGGAGATGGACAGTGTCAGCTTCACATGGAAGCCGTAATGAGGGGTGAGACACCATGCTGCAGGAGGACGGGCAGGGGAGGGCCCGCCGGTCGGTATGCCCCCGACAGGGCGGATCGGGTGCCTGCATCAGCTTCGAGCTGTGCACAGACGCTTGAGATTGTGGCCCGTACTGCCTGAACAGGGCAATACTGAGACGGCTCTGCGAGCTGTGCAGTGATGTGATGCAGGCACCCTCACGTGAGTCATGCTCTGTCCGTGGAGACCAAGGTGACAGCCTGCATGTGCCTGCTCACCACAGGCACCTTCCAGAGGCCGACAGGGGACACCACAGGCATTACACAGTTGGCCATGTCATGCATCCTCACCCAATTCCTCAGCGCACTGCTGCCTCATGCTGCGGAGTACATCCATTTCCCCAGCACCGCGGCAGAGCGTACAGCAAACATGCAGGAGTTCCACAGGGTAGCACGTATGCCTGGCGTGCTAGGGGCCATAGACTGCACCCATGTGGCCATTCGCACGCCACCTGGCCCCAACGGCCAGGCTTATCGGAACCAAAAGGGCTTTTCCAGTGTCAACTGCCAGGTGGTGTGTGATGCCACTGGGCGCATTATCAATGTCTGTGCCACACACCCTGGCGGAGCACATGATGTTTCATATGGCACCAGTCTGCACTGTGCCATCGATTTGAGAGTGGGAACATCCCCACAGGTCATCTAGTGGGTGAGTACACATATATGGAATGCAAACTCTGGGCAAGGGTGGAATGACACAGGTGCCATGGTAGTGGCACACAAGGATATGGGCAATATGGACCTGACATGACACTGATCTCCACTATCTCCACACAGGTGACTGCAGATACCCACTCCGTCCCTGGCTGCTCACACCGTACCGGCGCCCCACGACCCCAGCGCAGCTATGTTTCAATGAGGCACATGCCACAACACGTAACATCATATAGCGGGTGTTTGGGATGCTCAAGGCATGCTTCCGATGCCTGGACACCGCCGGCGGAGCCCTACAGTACAGCCCCCAAAAGGCCTGTGGGATATTCCTGGCCTGTTGCATCCTGCACAACATGGCCAAAGACCATGGGATAGTCGTACAGGTCCAAGAGGGGGACAGCGATGGGGACGCCAGTGGCGCCGGTGATGTGGGTGATGAGAAGCCCCCCCGAGGATGGAGGGACCCCCTACTGACCCGGCAGGCCCAGCTGCACCGGGACACCATTGCAGAAGAGCACTACGCCCAACACAGGTAAGGCAAGGGGACATGTGCAGGCAACACTGTCCATGCACAAACCACAGGCACACAGGGGAACACACCGTGCATGAAGGTCAGGGGAGTTGAAGGTTCCAGGCATACCAACACACCATCAAAGAGGGGTGAGCACTCATATGGACACACACACACACACCAGGCAGCATACATGGGCAGCAGCACAGCACTGCGGAAATGACATTGCCAATGCACAGCACCACCAACCACCCCCACCACCTGGACTGTCCACGTACGTGTGTCAGGACCTGGGCACCCTTGCACCTTGGTGTACAGTGCAATGCAGGCATCATCATGCACACGCACCTGTGGACAGCAGTTGGGAGAGTGTGCAGGTGGTCCGTGTGTCAGCTTGGTGAGCAGAGCACCCAGCAGTGCACTGCCCACCATGACACACATTGCACACAGGGCAGCACCAGACAGGGCCTGCACTGGGAGACAGCTCAGTCAGGTAGCACTGTCCCACGGCCACCACGGATGTGTGGGAGGCCCCGCTGTGGCCCAGCAGCACTGGCAGACTGAGCAGGGGCCACATCGGGTGGCGCTGGTGCACCACCAGGGGTCCCACTGCGCGAACGCGACCTTGCCTGCACAGGGGTCTGCATCCTGCCAAACAAACTTGCACCAGGGGTGCTCGGGATGCCCACAGCAGAACCCGCGCCGACAGGCCTGGTGTCGCACGACGCCGGAAATGGGGAGTGGAGAGTGCATTAGTGGGTGTGTGGTACAGGGCACCTGACAGCGTGGCCACGCGTCCGCGACAGAGACCACTGCCTGGGTCAGCCTGTCAATGGCAGCGGTCACATCCGCTCTGCATAAGGACCAGCTCAGCTCGGTCCCGAGCACACTCCCTGCTATGCCGCCTCCACAGACACAGACAGTGCCTCACGGACCTTGCAACCCGCCCCTGCAGCTGTACCGACTCCTGCAGCAGGCGGGTATGGCCCAATGGGTACTGTGCCCCAATGGCATCGTGACCCCAGGGTGTGGATTTGTCCTGGTGCACAGCACCCTTGAGGGTGGGTGCTGTTCGCCAGGACCAGGTATGGGCGGATCAAAGGGCGGTGGACATGTGCCACTGCTTGACACTGTACCCCCAGACCTGGTGTGCGACTGCTGCTTCTGCCCCTCCAACTGCTGAGCCCCCAGGTCCACCTGTTCCACCTCCGTGCTGACAACAGTGCCAGACACCTGCACAGCCACCGGTGCTGCCCCACCAGTGCTGACAGGCACAGTCTGGGACTGTGCCAGCATGCTGGTACACAGGTGTGAACCAGGAAGGCCCAGGGGCACGTGCTGGCCTGCCATGTGTCCGTCATTGGACACACACCTATCACTGCCCATTGCAGGCCTGCTATCATCAATGGTGCAGGTGCGTGCCACTGCCATAGGCATTGCATGCTGGCATACCTGCATGGCAGACTGCTGTGACACAGGCTGTGCACCCCCTGCACCCGTATCACTGACACCGGAGTTGTTGGCCCAGCCTGCATGCTGCTGCAGTGCCTGCAGGCTGGTGGCGAAGGTGGATGGTCCCTCCTCCACGTCCAGCAGGTCTGCCTCACTGTCTGGACCCACCACCACCACCGTCTCCTGCAGACGAACAGGATCTGTAACAGAAAGAGAGTACCTGTGAGTGCATGTGAACAACAGCCCCCCCCCCAACAACACCACCATGTCATACCGTGCAGTGATGGGCTTCCACCTGTTTGGAATCCTCCGCCTGGTACGCCCGCAATGGCACTCGGCTGCATGGCCGTGACCAGTGTCTCCTCTGTAGGGGTCAGCTGCAACACCACTGGGGCCCCACCAGTGCCAGCACGCCGCCTGAAGGCTGCCACCTTCTCCTTCAGCCTCCCGCGGTCAGTCCCCATCTTCTTCCTGCATTCCTGCACGGAGCGCTGGTGGCTTCCATGCAGGTTGATGGCCCGAGCTACCCCCTCCCATGCAGCTGCATGCTCCTGAGGGGTGCCCCTCTGTCCACTCAATAGTGGCTCATCCTCCAGGTAGGCCTGGAAGAGGGCCTCTGTCTCTGCCGCGGTGAAGTTCGGCCTCCTCCTACACCCGCTGTCCACACCCTCAGCTTGGCTCTGGTCAGTCATGGTGATCTGTATGGGTGGAAGTGGGCACCTGTCACTGTGCAGTTGACAGCATTTCCCCATGAGCATAGCTGCCGCCGGGGCGGAAGCCCCCATCGCTCTCTCCGCATGGCAGATACTGATAGAAAGGGTGCCTTTGTCCCTTTCTATGCCCTTTCATGCTAGCCCCTCAGCCTTTATCATCCTCCAGCACCCTGCCCATGAGCATTGTCCTGAGCATCACACAGCATGTAACTCACCTCTCACCTGCAGTAACCAAATCTGGCCAGCACAACCCACTGTCGCATTTTTATAGCGCAACACATGCAAATGAGGTGTGGCGCAACTTTAATGACATGCTAATCGTGCCACTGCACCTTTGAATGGCTGATCGCATGATTTGCATATGTCGGCTGAATATCGCGTATTTGCGCTTTGCGCACTACGGAAGGTCCGGCTGAGCCAATGGTGCAGGTTTGTGGCTGTGTGCCACACTGCATTGCGCATGCCCAGATAGCTTACGCATGCGTCTATCGCGCTGCAGACCTGCTGAGCGTGATAGGCCATTCAAACCATGGCCACCATTGTGCCAGTGGCGCTACAGCACTGGGCACTATATGGCGCTGTGGCACTACTGCGCGATAGTCCACTGTGGCACTGGTGCTCAGCTTGGCAGTCACGCAGGATGCCTATACATCATATGGTGCTGTGCATAGCCTTGCGTCATTGCCGTGACCTTGTGTATGCCCTCTGACCCCTGGCGCTGTTGGCATGCCATGTGTACGTCCCTATTGTGCTGTCTGGTGACAGCACCATGTAAAGTGATGGCGCTGTTCAAACAGCGCAATTGGAGCCTGTGGTGGTCTATTGCGCAACAACTCCACGTGGGGTTACGGCGCAGCGGGGCGCCATATTGCCTGCTGTAAAGTTGGTGCCATGGCTAGGAGGAGGGCAGTGTCCTGGAGCCAGCTTGAAGTGGCCAACCTGGTGGCCCTGGTGGAGCCCCACTGTGAGGCACTGTATGGTGAGGCTCCCCTCACCATGCCTAGGACCCACGTGTGGCAGCAAGTGGCCACTGACCTGGTGGAGGTCACTGGCCGGGGCCGGTCTGCTGAGCAGTGCCGGCACCGGTACAGTGACCTCTGCTGGAGGGAGCCGGAACTTTTGATGTGGCTGCGGTCGCATGCCAGGTGGGGTGTGGTGCCTAGGCCAGGTGAGTGTACCATCTATGCACCTATATTCTCTGTAGGGGTGTGTGTGTGCTTGGGTGGCTGTGCATAGGTGCTGGCTCGGACACGGTTGGCTGTGTCAGTGTGTGCAGCTGTGCGATGGATGGTTATGGCTGTGTGGGCAGGCACTCACTGGGGCAGGGGGCACTCTGCTTTTGAGTCACACTGATGTTTGTCTCAACATATGTCTCCCACAGGCCAGACTTTGAGGATGCAGGCCGAGGCTGACGTGGGCCGTGCCAGGGCCCAGGTGCCGGGGGGTGATGTGCCCCAACAACAGCAGCAGCAACAGCAGCAGCGCCAGACCCAGCTGCTGGAGGAGTGTGAGTATCATTACTTCATGGATGCTATTGCATGCTGGGGCGGGGGGCAAGACCACCAGCCATGCACAACACAACCAAAGGTGAGGTCATAATCCACTATACAAGACACTAGTGAGGCCCCACACTGGAGTACAGTGTACAGTTCTGGAGACCATACCACGTATGGACATGGACTGGTAGAGAGGGTTCAGAGGAGGGCAACACGGATGGTGCATGGATTGCATCACAAGTCCTATGAAGACAGGTTGACAAACCTGAACATGTACTCCTGGAGGAGAGGGGAGGAGACGGGATATGATGGGGACATACAAGTATCTTACAGGGGGAACAGAGTGCAGGAAAACCTATTTTTGCCGTGAAGAGATATTCCAGGACTAGAGGGCATGGGATGAAGTTGGAGGGGGGATGATTCAGAGGACACATGAGAAAGAACTTCTTCACAGAATGGGTGGTGAACAAGTGGAACACCCTGCCAGAGGAAGTGGTGGGGGCTGACTTGGTCACGGGATTTAAGAATGCATGGGATAGCCATAAAGGAATTCTGGAGGTCAGGGGTAGGTGCAACAGACATCGGAAAACAGAGTGAACTTACAAGGTCAAATGGCTCAGACTGGGTGGCCCATAGGCCCTTATCTGCCGACACTGTCTATGTATCCATGTATGTAGGCACGACACAGGTGACATGCATCACAGTGCAGTATCACAGCACGCCTGTGTATGCGCCACTGGTGGTCCAGGCATGCACTGGGCAGATAGCTGTGTAACTGGCATCGCACCACGTTGCACATCACTTGCCAGCCTAGTTTGTACTGTGATTGATGTGGGGCAGTGTGTGTGGGTGGTGTGCGATAGCTGGTGCCCTGTTTGTGATGGCCATGTGCATGTTCACTGTGGGTGGGTGTATGCCATCACAGGTGCGGGACATTGGGCTATATGGCTTGCAGGTTGGTGGTGTTCAGGGTTGTGGTCAGTCACAGCCATTGACTGTGTTCCCATTTTCCTAGGCCTCGAGGTGCTGTGGAGGATGGAGAGGGATGTCAGGGCCATCCGCCAACTTGTGGGGCAGAACGCCGATATCCTGCAGTTTATCCACCGTCATGGTGTGCAGAAGAGGCGGCACAGACCTGCAGGACACCAGCAGGAAGACGGGCAACCAGCTGGCCATGATTTCCCCCTTTCCACTTCTCCCATCCCTACCACCCTGCCTTCCCTCTCCAAGTTTGTAATCCTACCCTTGACCAACCCAACCTTGTACCCATCCCCTTGTAAATAGTTGGACTTGTTTCTATACTGTTTGTTGTTGTTTAATACATTTTTATATGTTTATATGAATAATGTGTTGGTCTGTGATTTGCAGCTGCCTATGGGTGCCCAGTTGCAGGGGTGTACATGCCATCTGGGCTGGTATGGTCCTGGGTATGTGTGTGTGTGTGTGTGTGTGTGCATGGGGAGGTATCTCCAGCATGGCAGTGACTTTCGGTTGGTCTTGCCATCTGCTGCCACCCACTGCTGGGTGCATAGGGTGTGTCTGACTTGTAGGCTTCTGTGTTGCATGGGGCTGATGAGTGCTGGGGGGACTGCATGGTTTCCTGCAGTGCCAGTCACTGCACATGGGTGGTGTCTTGGGGTCACAGTGCAGGGTGTGCGGTGCATACGGGGGGCTGATGTGCACTGTGGTTGTCAACCCCCTGTGTGTGGCACTCTCCGCCTGCCAGTGGTTGTGCTGGGGTGTCATGGCTCTGTTATGCTTTGTTGGCTTGTCCCCATGGGCACGTGGATCATCCGTCCCACCCCCAGTGATGCTGTGCTTGGGGTGTGCCGGTGTGGTGTGGGTTCTGCAGTGTGTTCCTGTGCTCATGTGTGGCATGGCTGGCGGTGGGCCCCAGCCTGCCTCCCTGGATGTGCAGTTCCATTGCTCTGGGGGCTGTGCTTGCACTATGGCAGCTCTGGAATGCTCAGCTGAGCTTCCCTGGTTGCGCCATAGCGCAACATTTTGGCTCAGCTTCTCCTTCCTGGTTGCGCGATGGCGCAGTATGTGCGATATTCAGACGTTGGTTGCTTGTGCAATTTGCTCTGCTCCATGTTTGAATATCGCACCTGTTGCGCATTTGCGCAACTGGTTTGCGCTTGCTCCTGCTGTTGCGCCAGTTTTGAGCGCAGTTTGAATATCCAGGCCTACATGTATGTTAATAAAAACTAAACATAAGGGTGTTACAATGTTTACAGTCAATTAGAAAGCTGCATTTCTCAAACCCTTGTTATAATCAGAGATATTATACCTGTACAACTCCTTGGTTTTGCTGAACTCTATTGCTCAGGTGGCCCACCACAAGTGGTGTGGTCTGGTGTGGGGCATCGGTAGGTAAGGCCATGCAACTACTAAGTGTGGTACATTGGTGCAGCTGCAGTCAGGATGTGTACGCTTGTGTACATGGCCTCAGTTTTGCTGTTGATCTCCACTGAGCATGCAGTACCTGGTCAGGTGGGTGGGGATGTCTGTAGTACATTTAGACAATTGTTTGTTATTTCTGTCACCTGCTGCTGGATGTCTGTCATTGGTTGTGTTGACTTGGTCCTCCCCATACTTGAATGTGTGTGTGTGTCTGTGTGTGTGGTGCTGGGTGGGGGGTGAATTCGGAGTTAGGGTTTTCAACCCTAACAGTGAATTTCCTCATGTCGCTGTGGAACAACCCTAACTAATGCATTAAACGGAGTTTTTTGCCTCTAATATATATATATATATATATATAAATCTCACAACCTGGAAATAATTACCTGAATATCAATATTAAACTGAATATTTAGAATGGATTAAAGTCCCTATTTGGATGTAATATACAACCGGAGTAGCCTGGATCTTAGAAACATGGCCAAGGCCACTGGTTTTTGGTTTTCATTGGAAAACCTGGTAAAATTCCAGAATTTGGACTACCCGTACACTGGTATAAATAAAGAATTTCATGGAATTTGCCATTTTATACCAGATCAGTTACTTCCTGTATTATTTTCAATTTGCTTCATTTAATGCTTCGTATGTTAAGCCTTCTTTTATTCTGATTATTTATACATGTACTAAAAGAATTATGGTAAGTCCCTGTAAAATCGGGAAATTAGACATACAGTACAATCACCAGTGCAGTTCCTGGAATTTCAAATCTTAAAAAACAGAATTTCATTACTTTAATCACCATAAGTCTGTGGCCTTGAGCATGGTTATACAAAGGCTATATAAATGCTGAAGAATATACAGATATAGTCACATTTTGCTAGATTAAATAAAACAAAGACCTTTATGTTATGTAAATATATTAAAGAAGAGTCTAGCACAGAACTTTATTTAAATGTGTGTGAACTGAATAACCACTTGAAAACTTTAGAACACTGTAAATGTAGCTTATGTTTATTAACTCTGGTAGTACACTGTAAATGGGAAAATTACAGAAATCAGTTTAGGTGTCCTTGTGTTCAATATAATGACCAGATAATTACATGTTATGTTTGACTGCCAATTAGTAAATGAACCCAGAAAGGAATGGTTAGAAAGAGTTATTGTTATGTAAATATACATGCCCAAAGAAGTAATGCGCACAAAGAGGATACATTCAAAAGATGTTGTGGTACACTATTCCAATGCTAAGTATATATCTGCTAAGTCCCTCTATAGGAAAAAAATGAGAATAAATGCAGTTGCTTAGTATTTTTGGTATTTTTTTGTAACTGTGCTTTATGGAATGCATCTTGTGAAAGAAACGGTGTGTGTATTGTTTCTGTTTTTATTTAGTTTTTTTTGACCGGGTAAGTGCACTCAAGAAATCCTGTCTATTTTCAGGCACAACCCGGGGGAGGAGGGGGATACAGATGAATGCCATCTGACCTTGAACCAGATTAAACTGTTTGTGGTATTTTTAGTGAATAAGGGAAATTTGGCCAGGACACCAGGGAAATTCCCCTACTCTTTTCGATAAGTGCCATGGGATCTTTAACATCCACCTGAACTACCACCAATCCAGGCAGATGGGACCTCAGTTTAACATCTCATCTGAAAGACAGCACCTCAGAAGTGTAGCACCCCTCTCATGCTGCACTACAGTGTCAGTACTGGGATATTAAGCCAAGTGCCAGATGTGGGAACTGAACCCACAGCCCTCTGATCTCCCAGCCTCAGAGGCAAGTGTGCTACCTACTGAGCCACTGACACATAAATCTGTTGTTTTCAAAAGTTAACAGTACATTGGACTGTAAAACATTTTCTTAAATAAAAACTGAAAACTGAACCGAAACTGAACTGAACAGAGATCATTTCTGGTATTTGTTTTAATTATTGTGGGAGGTTATACCAAACTTAACCACTCTAATAACACCTATGAAACAACTGCTACAGGAAGATCAGAAATAGAGTTGCTCAAAAAGAATGCCAAGATGCTTTTAAATGGGTAGAAAAGAAACTCTTTACATTCCCTGTGTTAGTGCATTTTGATTCTGAGTTTCCTGGAATTTTGGTCTGTGCCTCACCAGTTGGTGTGAATGCTGTAATTTCTTTTTTAATTTTCCCTCCCCCAGCTCCAGGCTGGCCTCTCCTAATGAATGTTGTAATTTCTAATAACATATTAGATGGCAGTTGAAAACTTATAGCCAATGCATCTCACACCATGACCAAGACAGAATGAGGATAAACACAAATTTAAAAGAAGGCTTTAGGAATAATTCTGGATGTAATGACATTTCAAAATATCTTTTTGGCAAAATCAACATAGGTTTTCGAACTGCCGGTCATGTCAAATGAACTTCATTGACTTTTTCATCTTGGTGACACAGATCATAGACCAAGGACAGGCAGTCATCAATCTTTACCTGGACTTCAGTAAGGTATTTTGTTCATTTGGAGAGGCAATATACCACAGTGGTTTAAGGCTCTGAGCTGCTAATCGGGAGATCTGGGTTTGAATCCCACAGCCCCCACTTGCATACTGTGTGACCCTGATGAAGTCACTTAACTTCCCAATGCTCCCAGGTCACACCTGTAGACAAGCTTTCAGCTTAGTGTGCCACTCCTGGTTAAACAATTGAAAAAAATAAATAAATAAAATTCAGTACCAAATACAGGTATTAGGCTCATTTAGAAGGTGGAGAAAACAGGACTCCAGAAAAACTAACTAGGTGGCTTGGCAATTGGTTGTCAAATAGAGTACAAAGAGTGGCCCCAAATGTATAATTCTGTAATGTGGCCCAGTGCACCCACCCGGTTACTAAATCATTAAACAGAATATAAAAATAAATATGTTATTTCATAAGTCAGAACAAAGAGGTGTTATTGCTACTGTACATATATGGTTAGATCACGCTTGCAGTATTACTGTACATGCAGTTTGGAGCCCACATCTGAAGGACAGGGAGAGGTTAGAGACTATTCAGCAGAGGGCAACGAAAATGATCAGGCAGCAAGGTAAAACATGTAAGACAAGATTAGACACTCTTAACATGCTTGGTTTAGGATAGGAGGGAACGAAGGACATGCTAGAAACCTAAAATACATGTAGGCACATTACTAATTTAATTAGTTATTTCAAAAGTTTCACCAGGAAAGACATACTGAGCTGCTAACAGTTCATTTCCAGATGCATCCTTGGGAAAGGGGATGTGGAAGTCATATACAACAAATACAATAAATCATAGAGCATAATCAAAACTTGAAGGCAATTCAGTATAATAGATACATACAGTAGATAAAATTGAGATCATTTAGGAGAGAAATTAATCTTACAAGTAAAGAATTGTGATTGGTGATGGGAAAACAGACTGCCAAGGCAAAACTAGGGAGAAGAGGGAAGAAAGAGGGTCCTGAACTCTTGCAGGATGGAGAAGAAAAGTCATGAAAAAGAGACTTCAAGGAGAAAGCAGAAGTGGCAGAGAAAATTGACAGGGGAAGGGAGGATCAGAGTTTAGAAAAGGAGACAAAGAAAGCAGACTGACCAACAGTAGATTTCCTAGAAGGAATAGAGAGAGGATGGGAAGCATTATTGTAGATATGACTGTGGGAAGCTGAGAGAAAGGATAATAGGGGAGACTCCTCAGAGTTATTTAAGCTAAGAAGCAACACAGCCACTAAGTGGCATGGCCTTAAACTAGTGAGAGGAAACTTGAGGAAGGACATCAGAAAATACTTTTTGACTTGGAGACTAGTGGGTACTATAGGTGAACAATTTATTCAGTGAGGTGACTAATGCTTGAGTATCTTGGGGTTCAAAATGCAATAGAAAAGTAGGATGTGGCTTGGCAGCCAACAAGATGGCAGCCTGATCCTGAGTGCTCTTCCCCTCCCTAACATAATCTCTGGTACTCCTGCAGTATAAATGATAAATCAACACTGAATTGCACTTAGCAGCCTATCAACATTCTCCATCATCAGATATCTGTCTCCCATTGTTTGATTGTCACAGTAGCCAAGACTGTGATTGCTGCTCTTCAACCCACCTGTCTCAGCAGTTTAGCCTAGGAATCAAGGTGCGTGCCATCTTCATCAGCACCTCTGTAAAAACTTGACAACCTGCAGATTAAAAATATGTTCAGTCAGCTCCTCTCAGAAATTGGAGAACAGAAAGTCTCCAACATTGGAACCAGAGATGACATTGTTTCCTTGTCATAGAGACTCACCAGAAACAAAGTGACTTCCAGGACCTTGCAATGCATCACATGATTACCTGCCTCCAGGAACAAGACCACGCAATCCAGTACTTATAGGATATTCCTGAAGACCTCAAAAATTGAGGTCAGCTCAAAAACATGTGCTTGCTGGGCTTTTGGGAACTGGCTGAGGGTAAGGACACCAACTCTTTTCTGCAGAACATTCTCCCTATCATCTTAAATCAACACTGTCCTGGACCTCTGGAGCTAGAGCATTCCCAGCAATCCTTGACCCCACTCCCCACCAAAACCTAGCCAGAGAACATGTCCCATCCTGTTCAAATTTTCTGCTTCTTGGTGAAGGAGTGGGTGATGCAGCTGATCTAGGAGAAAGGCGCTTCATCCTGATAGGGCTACAAGATCCAAATCTGTCTGGAATTTTCTCTCAAACTCATCGAGTGCTGCCAGGTCAACACAACAGTGAGACATGCCCTCATGCAAGTGAAGGCCCCATAGAGTCTCCGTTATCCAGCAGCTTTGAGAGTTGTCCAGAAGGGGGGTCCTCCATTCCTTTCATACTCCAGAGAATGCTAAAACCTTTATTATATGGTCTTGGTCTTGGTCTTGGCATGAAGCAAAGCTTCCAGAAGTCAATCTCCTGGATGGACCTCAAGATATGGACACAGTTCCAAAGCCAGTGTTACAGTGATATGGCAGCAAACCAGCCCCTCCTCCTGTCTACTAGGAGCTTCTTGAGGAAGAACAGTGGCTCCCTACTTTCCATAGGAGAGGTGGAAGCTGAGCTGAGGAGAAAAGGAAAAAGAACAGAAAGTTATCCTCACCCCAAACAGACTCTGAAGCCAGAGTCAAAGTAAATATGATGAAGTTTCCTCTGCTAGCTCCACAGGTGAAGTTGGTGGCAGTAGATACATATCCTAAAACATAAACTTCTCTTCAGTGGGTCAAGAACTGAAACTCCAGAGAAAAAAAGTTATGCTGACTGGAGCTCCCACCACCTCAGCAGCTGTGACCCAACCACCCAGACTTACCTCTCACCCTCTCAACATGCCGCCCAGCTTGGAAGAGATGCAGCTCCAAACCTAGGTCATTGCTGCTGCTTCAGTGACCATGACCTCAACCTCCAAAGATCAGGGCTGATGTACTAAACGTATTCATCAAAATGTTGGCATTTATATGGTGACTTCTCATTTGTAAGGTATACCACCATCCCTGCTTAGACACTGCTGCAAATCAGGACCCTCCAATAATTTAGGACTGTCTGAATAATGTTACTTGTAATGGGGCCAGCTGTATAACTGATCTGCTGTATCCTTTTTAATATTACTGAGGTGTCCCCAGTGGCTACCCCCTTTAATTTCTTCCTGTGTCTCTCACACTGCATTGTTGGGTTTGCCTTTATGTTACAGAAATTGAGGCTTTACAGTCATTGGTCTGGGGTGGGGGGACTTGATAAAATTATCTTATACCTCACTTGCATGTCTCACACAATGAATATCAACTTCTATCTTCAGGAGGTAAGTGAATATTTTGCTTTTTGTCCCTTGGCCTACAGCCCAATGACTCCCTGAGTGGTTTGCACTCAACTCTTGGACACCCGATCAGTGTTGGTTAAAATAGGTAATTATAAGTAGACCCACTCTGTCTGACCCTCAGGGGACTAAAGTTCTTCGTCTATTGCCAGGTTACTTTCCCTTCCTCTGCTTTTACCAGGGAAAGTTTTGCTTCCCATGTCATGATAGCGTCAGCATCATGAGCCTCCATTTTTGTGGCCCTCAGTACACATACTCAGGGATTGAAATGTGCCAACTTAGCCACCAGTACACTGATAGGGGATCTCCCACGCTTGCAACTGTGGTGACCCTCTGCCTGCTGAGTGGCAGATGTGCACGCATCTGCATGACATCAGGAAGGCAGTATAGTGCAGTGGTCTAAGGCTCTGAGCTGCAAATTTGGTGACATCCAGCAGACTAGACCTGGGTTTGAATCCCACAGCTTCCACTTGCATACTGTGTGACCCTGAGCAAGTCACTTAACCTCCTTGTGCTCCCAGGTTGCTCCTGTAAAAAAGCTTTCAGCTTAGTGCTATACCTGGTTAAACAACTAAATAAATACAAAAATAAATAAATTTACATGGCCCAGCTTTCTGAAATGTCCCCTGCTACTCAGTATGAGATATTAGGTATCTGCTCAATGTTGGTGTGTATTACTCAATGTTTACTTGGTTGTGGCATTTCAATAAGTGTTTTATCTCTTCTAGAATTCTTGTTTTCCACTCCAGTTGTACTTCATAGAACCATTATAAGTACTGTTCTTGTTGTGTTGGGGTTGGGGGGTGCTGCTGGACCATGTTCTGAGCCTTATCCAGCCGCTTAGATGTCTGGACTGTTCATCTATGGCATATGCATATTTGGTTCCAGCTGGGAGTTTGGGTTTTTTGCATTTTTCTATATAACTTTAGACCTGCATTTTAACTGTTTTTGTTTTATAACCCCTGTTGTGTTTGTTAGCACTTACTGTTCCATGTTTAACACTGTGCAACCTTACTTTATATATGGTTTTGCTGTATGGGAACTGATTGGTATCCTTGCATGGTCAACCTTTCAGATATGTTTGTATACCACTACTATCTAAGGGTACTACCAACATCACTTTACCCCAACCACAAGAAAAATCCGGCCACCCTCTGTCTAACCTAGTGTCACCCCCTGTCATCAAATGATGGACATTAATTTGATTACATGGAATGTGAAGGGGCTCAACTCCACTATAACAAGGAAACAATTTTTAGCCCACCTGAAAAAATCGCAGGCCATGGTAGACTTTTTTCAGGAGACCAAACTATCCTCCTCAGAAGTCTGTAAACTTAAAGGAAAATGGGTGGGACTCAAACTTCATAATACGTTTGCTTCAGCAAAAAGTGGGGTGTCTAGACTGTTTCAAAAGTCCCTTAAATGGTACTGCACGGCCTCGTTGAATGATACAAAAGGTAAGTGGCTGACGGCCTATATGTCCACCCCAGGGTACCCTATTCTTGCCAAGTATTTATGCCCTGAATACCATTGACCCACAATTCCATGCTCACCTCATTGAAGAGTTATCTAAATTCAACTCTCCCCCTGCACAGATCATATATTCATTTATTTATTTATTTGTATAATATTTTGTTATTTATAGTTTTTAATTTACTTAACTAGATAGTTTAGTAGCTTTTGGTAGTAAGTTAGGGAAGGAAAGTGAGTCATTAAGGTCTAGGTGGCGTAACGGGTTAGAGAAGGATTTTAAATTTTAAGTTCGATGCGGAGTTACGGAGTTACGGAGACACTAAATTTGGTGAAAGTTGGCAACTTGATTAATCTTACAGCTCTTATCTGCTGGGAATACTGAGACAGGAATATTGAGACCTGTGACCGGAGGATTGAAATGGGAGTTTGGAGTCTGGAGTAAGTGGCTGTTATCCGGAGGAGGGAACCATGGTAATAGGGCCCGCGGAGAGTCGGAGTGTCTCAGTGGTTGAACCCTAACAGGAACAACATTGGTTTTGTGTAACTGTGCAATTGTGAGCAGGAATACTACAGAATTGGAGCTGTCATATCTGACAGGATTGTGAGCAGGGATTCCTTGCCTTACCTGGGGAGAGCGGCCTTTTGAGCTTTTGCTGAGTCGGGCAGGAGGCACGGGCTTGTGGTCTGCTGGAAAGTGGACAGGGGCTCATTTGTCTCCTAAGCATCTTGGGGAGGTTAGCTAGTGGGCTGGCTTAGCCTGGGAGCTGTAGTCGCGGGCTCAGCAGGTGAGGAGGCAGCTACACTCCTGGGTTTGTGCTGGGAGGGTCTTCTGCTTACCCTGGTTATTGTTTGTGTCTACCCAAAAGCTGTGGAGGCAGCTGTGGGGGTTAGATACTGTGTGGAATCTGCCTGATCTGAAGTTTTGAAGAAGAAGACCTGTATATTGGACTTGGATTTAATATTTGAGTCATAAAGGACACTCGGTGGAGTCATGGGTTGGTTCGGGTGAGAGATGAATCTATTTGGATTTCCTGTTATGCACTTAGAGTTGGGATTTTTGGATCTGGGAACTGACTGACTCTGTGAACTATTGAAATATACTGGCAGTGAGAGTGCCCTACAATTTTATTTTTCTTCATCAAATTTTGGCTAGGTTGGTCAGGTTCAAAGTGAGAGCTGAATCTGGCTGGCCTCATTTGGTCATGTTCTAAAGAGGTGGGAGCTCTTTAGACTATAATTTCTTGAGAACTGTGAGACATATTTTGACTGTGTCTGTTTCCTGATTTGGACTTACATTCTGTGCTGCTAATATAGTTTTGGGTAGTATTTGAGTATTATATGTTTGGGTGTGGGTAAATTTGTTTTTAGGGAATGTTTTATTTTGCTGGTATTTGCTTATTGTGGTGGAAGTGTGTTGGGAAGGCATAGGGACGGTCGGGTATTATTCCCTCTCCAGGCTCAAGGACCTTCATCCTTTTTCTTGTCCTCTACTGTCACTGGAGGTATTTAGACGGTGTAGGGCTTTGGGGACTGTGAGGAGGAGGAGGAGGAGGATGGCTGGGCCTGGAGAGGGAATGGAAAGGAGTGGGTGGATAGAGATAGTGGGGACAAGGAGATGCCCTGGGGCAAAATAGGTCCAGGAAAGGGGTTCTCCTTCCCTTGGTCCCATACCCAAGGGTTCTGCTTGCAGCAGGCAGGTAACACGGCCATCCTCGGATTCTCATCCTACTCAGGCAGTGTTATGTAATGCCAGGTCTATTAAGAACAAAACTGCTGTAATAGTGGATTTTGTTGGATCATCTGACCTGGCATGCGCCACCGAGACCTGGCTGGATGAGAATGCTGGTCCAGTTTTGGCATCAGCAATTCCAGCTGGATACTCAAAGATACATTGCCCTAGGATGGATCGTAGGAGTGGGGGTGTTGCCATCTGTTTTAGATCTGAACTGGTCCTAATGGAGGTACCAGTGGGAACTACCAACTCCTTTGAATGTGTTATGGGCAAGGGTGTGGGGTGCAGGATACTTCTCGTCTACCGTCCACCAGGTGACGGGAATGTTTTCCTGTGGGAAGTCGCAGACTTCATTGTCGACCTGACTTTGGGATCCCCCAGATGGTTGGTTCTGGGGGATTTCAGTGCATGGGTTGATGATGAACTCTCGCATTTTGGTCAGGACTTCCTCCAGTTAATGATTTCACTGGGCTTCACACAGGTTATTTCCTCCTTGACCCATGTTGGTGGCCATTCATTGGACTTGGTGTTCCTACTGGGGATGTAGATATCAGATTTGGTGGTGGAACCAGTCAGGTGGTCTGACCATCATACCATTGGGTTCAGTTTTGAGGCCACCCCTAGTAGGCCAGCCCCTACAGAGATGGTCCGGTACTGCCCTTTGAGGGGTGTTTCTCCAGATGGCTTGATGGCGGTACTGGACCTATTGGGTTTACCAAGTGAATGCATGGATCCAGGGGACCTGGTACTCACCTATTATAAGGCGGTGATAGGGGCCCTGGATTCCATTGCTCCTGTTCGTGTTCATCCCCTCACTCTTCGCCCCAGATCTCTTCGGTTTGATGAGACTTTGAGGAAGTTGAGGAGAGTTGGATGAAGGCTAGAGAGGCGCTGGTGGAAGTCAGGCCTTGACTGAGACAAACTTAGTTTGACGGACCATTATGTGGTCTATCAATCAGCAATCACCCATAAGAAGGCAGTATTCCTGTCCAGAGAGAGATTGCTGCTGCACATAATCGACCAACTCAGCTTTTCTGGACTGTGGACAGATTGTGCAATCCAATCTGTCTTCAGCCTGGAAGTGCCTTTTCTCGAGAACGATGTGAGAAGTTTGCTCAATTGTCTGCAGATAAGGTTGCCACAATCAGGTCTAGTATCCGCTTGTCCCTCCCTAATGGGAATTGTGGCGGTTGGCAGGAGATGTCGGACACCCAGTTTGTGTGGTTTTACTTCAGCCTTCCCAGAGTCAGTGACATTGTGATGATCATCCAATCATTGCATCTGACCAACTGTAGTTTGGATCCGGGCCCCACACATCTCCTAGTGGGCTGTGTGGATAAAATCGGACCAGTCCTTGCTGAGATAGTCCGGAGGTCTCTGGACAGGGAGATCTTTCCTGATCCTCTGAAGGTGGCTGTGGTTCGGCCCCTTCTTAAGAAGCCCTCCTTGGACCCGGATTGTCTGGCTAACTACAGGCCTGTCTCTAACCTGCCCTTTGTGGGCAAGGTTATTGAGAAGGTGGTCACATCGCAGCTGGATGATCATTTGACCAGCTACAATGTCTATGACTCTCTCCAGTCCAGATTTAGGAAGAGACGTAGTACTGAGACAGCTCTTGTCTGGGTACTAAATGACCTCCTAATAGCGAGAGATTGAAGGACCCGTTCCATCTTGGTCCTTCTTGATCTCTCTGCAGCATTTGACACTGTAGACCATGGTGTGCTATTGGAGCACCTGCGGTTTATTGGCCGGCTGTCTGGTACAGTCCTCAATTGGTTTTGATCTTTTCTCAAAGATAGGACTCAGAGAGTGGTGTCCGGGATTTTTTCCTCAGCATCACTCCCCTTATCCTGTGGGGTGCCGCAGGGCTCCATTTTGGCTCCTATGTTGTTCGCGGTGTATATGCAGCCTTTGGGAGTGATTATTAGACGGTACAGCTTGAGTTTTCACTGCTATGCAGATGATACTCAGCTGTACATGTCCTTTGTCCACGGCCAAGATGCTGCCGTTTTGGTCTTTAACAACTGTCTCGTCAAAATCCAGGATTGGATGAATGTGAGTTGGCTGAGGTTGAACCCAGAAAAAAACTGAGGTGTTTGGTTGTGGACCCAGGTCGCCGAGAGGCGGGTCTGTTGGCTGGATTACCTTCAGGTTTATGGCTTGGGGGTGTTCAGCTAACTACCTCAGATCAGGTGCGGAACCTGGGCATTGTGTTTGATGACTGTTTGACACTGAAATCTCAGGTGTTGACAGTTGTCAAAGCCTCTTTTTACCATCTGAGGAATATCGCCCAGATGAAGCACCTGGTTCCTTCCGATGATCTTCCAAATCTGGTCCATGCCTTCGTTACCTCCCGCCTTGACTACTGCAATGCCCTTTACCTGGGGTTGCCGGGGGTTGATATCCGCTGCTTGCAGCTAGTGCAGAATGCGGCAGCCAGGTATTGACTGTTTCATCTGGGACCGGTCTGCCTCGCCTGTGCGTCGCTGACTGCACTGGCTGCTGTCGCCTAGTGGATCACCTTCAAGGTCAGTTTGCTGACCTATAAGGCCCTACATGATCAGGGACCCGGTTATCTGAAAGATCTCCTTCATCCCTACTGTCCCTCCTGCTCTCTCCGATCCACTGACGAGGGATTGTTAGAGATTCCTAGGGTTCGTTTAAAGACATCTGGGGCCAGGTCCTTTAGTTTTATGGCCCCAACCCTGTGGAATTCTCTACCTCATCAGGTGCAAGATTGTCCGACCATCCAAAGCTTTAAAGTAGCATTAAAAACATTTCTTTTTAGCCGAACTTATAATGATTTTTATTGTCGCTGTCGTGAATTTTAAATTGTTACATGGTTTTAATTAATTATTTATTTAATTGTTTTATTATGTTATGTACAGGTGCCTTTGGTTTTAGAAAGGTGCCTTTTTATAAATAAAGGTTGATTGACTGATTGTTATATGGTGGGGACCTGAACCTCTCTTAAATGGATCCAGCATGAACCTGGAACACCACAGAGCAGCCTCTGTGCTGAAAGATCTGGCCAGCAAGCATATTTTGTTTGACATTTGATGCCTGATATGCTCAGCTGCCAGAGTCTACACCTTCTTTCTTCTAATGAGTACACCAGTCCATTAGCCAAATAGACCTGTGACTCACCTTACCACAAGTAATCCAAGCCACCATGGATGCATATATACATCCTATTGTGATCTCTGACTATGCCCTCACTCCCTTAATAATCATCTGGAGCCTACCCCATGGAGACTTGACCCACTATTGCTAAGGTATCTCAATTTTATCTCCTCTGTTACCAAAGAAATTCAGGGATTCCTGTCTAATAATGATAATGGGGAGGTCTTAGACACTGTTCTTTGGGGCACTTTAAAAAATTTCCTTAGAGGGCACATAATAGGATATATGGTCCACAGAAGAAAGCAAAGAGATATGGAGGCTAACATTTTGGAAGAATGGCTTACAACACTAGAATGGCAATAGAAAGTTAATCCCCAGGGTGACCCATCTGTAATGGTTCAAGTTTGTCTACAACTCAATTCCCGCTACTCCAGGAAAGCTGAGCTGGCTTTGATCTGCACCCAACACAGATTCTGTCAGGGAGGATAAAGATCCAGGAAGCTACCAGCCTATAAACTGTGAAAAATATAGGCTGACTGCAATATCCCTGGCCTACGTAACCCTGCAGGCAATACCTGTACAAACCCGCATGAGGTCAATGATATCATGAATACATTTTACATAAGCTTTACACTGCCCAAAGCCATGCCACTCCTGAGCAAATGTCTGCCTTTCTAGAGTTTCTTAATCTACCTTGCATATCCCTGCATCAGTTCCAGCAATTGGATGCACCCTTCTCCCAAAAGGAGATCACTAGTGCCATCCTATGAACAAAAAAAAATCTCGAGGGTATAGGTTTCTTATTTATTTTTTATCATGCACTGAAAAATACACTTTCACTTTTACTTCTTAGGGTGTTCAACTCCTCCCTTGCAGACCAATCCCTTCCTTCTCCTCCAAAGAGGCAATAATAACAGTCTTACCCCAAAAAGGGAAGGACCTGCTATCTCCAGACAGTTACCAAACCATTTCCCTTATTAATACGGATGCCAAAATATTAGCTAAGATCCTAGCCACCTGTCTGAAGGAGGTCTTTTCTGTCCTCTTACTCCCCTTACAGGTTGGCTTTATGAAAGACCTCCTCAGTTCAGGCCACCTTTGAATTCTTATAAATCAGCACCACCTGACTAAATCCCTCCCTAACCTTTTGGTGGCACAAACAATTGATTTCAAAAAAAGGCCTTCAATTCTACAGAATGACCATTCCTTTTGGCAGTGATAAGCAAAGCTGGGCTAGGCCCCTACATTACAGTGGAGGTAAAAACACTCTACAAGGCCCTTGCAGCATGAACTCTGATGAATAACCTACTTTCTCAAACTTTCCCACTTCACAGAGGTAGCTGGCAGGGCTGGCCTTTTTCCCCACTTTTATTTCTCCTGGTCATCGAACAACTTGCTGTGGCCCTCAGAACTAATCCTGCTTTATCAGAATCAAGGCGATAACTGCTGAACACAAATTCCTTCTATGCACAGATGATAAACTTGTTCAGCTGCCACATGCCTCCTATGGCATTGCTCCTGTTCAACATATCCTCCTGTCCTACTGTCACTAGGGCTGGGTGAAATCTATCTTCTGCCAGTAAATGTCTGGTGAAATACTGATTTTGGTTCTGTGAAATTTTGAAAAAGTATCACTAACATTTTGTGAAAGTTTGCCAATATTTTGATTTCAATTATTTTCACCTAATTTACATGGTGTTTGCCCAAACTGCAACAAATTTGGTTTGATGACTTTACCAAGAGACATACAGATGAGTACCACATTTAAGATTTCTGTCTTTAAAGGTGAGTGAGTGATAAGCTTCCAAACACAATTATGTAGGCTGCAGAATTTTAAGCCCCTATAACTTTGAAACTAGAAAATGTAATATCACCAATTTTTTTAGGTTTATTGACCCTAAATGTTAGGCTTGAAGGCAACCCCCATGGCTCAGCAATGAAGTAGCATGCTGCCATGCTGATGACCCGGGTTCAAAAATGAGCCTGGAAAGTCAAGATGGGTGGCAGGCCATAGCTGAGACAGCTACTGCTCAACAGTGTATCTCAGTCAGGGAGGGTTGGTGGTGAGTTCCACCAAAACAGAGACCCCTGCAGCTGGGTCAGTGAGTTTTCTCCTGCTACAGGGAAAGCTATGGCTATGTAAAGGCTGACAGAGGCACCCCACTCACCAGGGAGATGGGAGGGCAAACAATTTTGGAGAAAAAACTAGTAGCCAACTGAAAGATGACTGGATTCAGCCTGATCAGGTTATATCCCTTTGAACAGATATTTTCCTCAGAAATGAACTGCTAGCTGGGAGAAAAAAAACAATATGGATAAAAAAAGAAGCTGTGTGTCATCTCTCTAATCTCTTGCTTAAAGGCTGGCCAAATTATAAGCAGCCAAAGATTCCAAAATAGCATTAGTAATTAAAGCTGAATTTCTTGAGCTTTTGTGAAATTATGGAATGTTGTGATACTTGTCAATGCCATGTCCATACATTTTGCTCATCCATACACTTTAGTTGCCATTGTGGAGGAAGGTAGAGGTTCAGTAAAGTAGCAATAAGGTAGCATTCATGGGAAGCTTCATAGTAAAAATATAGGGTGACAAGTGTCAGGTGACCGTTAGTGGTGGGCAAAGTCCAAAGACTGTGCTTCATGGAGAAATTCTCAAATTTACCAAATTTGCGAAGTTCTCCTTTAAGACAAATTTCTACTTTGCCTTAAAGGAGAACTTCAAGAATGGCAAAAATGTGAACATTGCCTGCAAATTGTGGCTCTAAGGCAATGTTTGCAAGGATTCATAGGACTAAAGGCACATGGTGCTGTAATGAGATGTATTGCCATTTGTAGGCTGAATTCAGTGCAGTGTGAGGAAAAGAAAACTGGTGTTAAGTGTTCTCTGTATCTTTGTGCTTAAAATGCACTGTAAAGCATTTAAAACATACAGTTTTTTTCCAACAAATCACTCCATTAAGTAGCTACTGTGCTTTATGCCTCTAGAGCACCAATTATTTCTGGTATTTGTTGCGATTTAGTTAAATTACAGTTGCTTCATTCTCTGTATTCTGTGTAGGGAGATCACTGTGGGGGAAGGGGAGTTAAGCTGCAGCAACTTCCAGCAAGAACAAACTCTGGTCAGAGCTGATACAGCTGCATAAAGTGGCAAGACTGTGGAAGAGATCTCGCCGCAGCTCCTGAGCCTGCTGTATCCAAGATGGCCACTTTGAGAAAACTGCACATGCATGATACTCGCTCATGTCCAGTTAGCATTTGTGGCGATCTTGGGCATGGTGGCCAGAACTTCCACAGTTTCGGAAACAAAGTAGTGACCAACAAAGGGTGTGTGTTTATGCAGCCTGCAGAGGGGAAGAGCTGTGTAAACACAAGCATCTGGAATTGTGTCTTAGCACTGTGGAAGCACTCCAGAGTGTGATGCAGTGATGTGCTTCCACAGTGCCCTTTCCAGATAATGGCAATACATCTGCAGAGCTCCACCCCTGCAGCTGTAAAAAGGCAGGCTAGGCAGCCTTTTCTGTCATAGTAGGCAGCACTGTTGCAGTCAGTGTTCTGTGGGAATTGTTTTACCTGATTTTTGTGGTTTGTTATTTTAATTCCGTAGAACAGCTAAGTGTGTTTTACTGAATTATTTTTGTCACTGTAGTTTGAGTATCTTGAGTTCATTTTCGTTTATTGATAGAAGTTAGCTTTTTCATGTACATAGTGCATAGTACATCATTATAAGTACCTGATTTGTTGTGTCTTGTGTGTGTCCCTTTAGCCCTTGAAATCCCTGTCATGTATTGTTTTTGTAAAGAAAAAAAAAACTGGTGGCAGTGCAGGTTCTGCTGGTTCAAGTGGAGCTTAAACTTCAACAGAGGCTGACACTGCTTTGACAGGGTGTGCCTGCCACCCCCCATGGCACAGGAATTTTCCTTACACCCTCCACAAACTGCTGCCGGCACAGATGGGCCACTACCTTCACCACTCCCAAATCGCCACTTCCCTCTGCTTTTTCTCCTGCTCAGGCCAATTAGTTGCCATGGGATAGGCAAAGATGACACAAAAGAGGACTTGGGATATGTATGAGCACTACAAGACTAAGTCCCTAAGAAATACCAACTGAAAATAGACATATAAAAAACTTAAAAATTGAAAAGTGAAAATTCCCATAGGATAACATTGCAAATTTAACAAGACATAAATCTGTCAGTCTTTGAAGTTAAGGGACAATCTATAAATTAAAAAAAATTCTCAATGAGTACTACAAGACTTACACATGATACCCCCAAACAAATTCACAGGGTATGCACAGGAACCCCAAAATTGCCTCCCAGCTTCACCAAGGTGCCACAGCCACAATTGAAGTCCGATAATCATTCAGAATGCACCAAATGTGTACCTCCTCTTTGGCTATAACCATACCAGGTTTCAGACAAATTCGGCATAAATTGACTACGTTATGCCTAAAAAGCAACAAATTAGTAGTTGGTTGCAGTTGGGTGGTGGCATTCATGTTGCCAGATTATTCTGTGCCACATCTGTGGCATCCATGCTGGTGGGTACTGGGGGAGGCAGTGACAAGAGGATCAGTCAGAGAAGTAGCAAAATCTCTGGCTCAGGAACAGTGGTCAAGGAAGGGTTGTTGGTGTCCCCTTGACTTCTGGTGGTGGTGGCACTGAACCTGATCTGGACATTAGATCCCCAGTATGGCTATGTGGACCAGTGGTCAAATAGCTGATTGCTCCTTTCTGAGCATTACAGCACATTAGTCACAGGTACCTGGGGTAGTATTTGACTCCGGCCAGGGGAAAAAACTGCACTAAGCCCAACTAAAGTGGTGGCAGCACTCTTGGTATTTGTCAGCAATGAAGAGTGTGACAGGATCACAGACACAGATCAGAAAACGTTATAATTGCTCCCGACTGAGACTGATGAGTGAATGCAGCCTGTCATGCTTGTACCATGAGGGAGGGGGTGGCAAGGGGTCTTCAGGCTACAGAGTGGTGGAGACAGGGGACTGCCAACCTTGAAATTTTGTGAATCAGTAGTTTCATTTTGACCCAACTTCACCTTGGTGTACCCTAAGTTGAAGTTACAGGTGAAGTTGCAGGACAAACTTTGCCTTGGTGTACCCTACAGAGAAGTTACAGGTGAGGTTACCAGGTGAAGTTACCAATGACAAATTTCCTATTAAACAGAAAAATCTAGAGAAGTTATCCATGAAGGTGAATTTGGCAACTTCTCCTTAACTTTGCCAGAGAATTAAAACTTTGCAACATCTCTAGTCACTATCTTGACTGATGAACCTTGAGGAAGGTCATGGACACCACTGTGCACTAGCCTGAATTCTTGCAATATGTCAGATAACCCTAGAGTTCACTGACTTAATGATTTATAGAAGCGCATGCACATGCAGCATTGTTTCTATACAATGCCACCTACTAACTCATTAACAACCCTGTAGATAACAATGTATATTTTTAGTGTTTGAAAAAAGTGGCACCAAGTGATAGCAAGCCTTACAACTAGTTGCCATTTTAACTATTGTGACAGAAGTATCTGACTATCTTTGTCATGATGGAGCATGATGCCGGCTACCACTGTTGTAAGAGTGCTAGAGAGGTATTGCAGGACTAAGATGCTAGTACACGTAAGGTGATTTAGTGGTGATAAGTGGCTTGTGAAAGTTAAATTCCACAAGTGGAATTCTAGTGGCATTACCTATCCATGCATTTTTGAGCAAATTTTGCCAATTATTAATTTCTAAAGTAACCACAATATATGTTAGCCTACTAAACCACATTTATCCAGTTCAGATTCCAAGGCCCATTTTTTTTGCAGGCCAAATCTTGAGTGTATACCTACAATAGCAGTGGCGCTACTGTATAAACATCCAAATATTTTAAAAGCTTTCATGCAATTTTTTTTTTATGATAGTTATCTTCCTGTGGCCACCCTAACTGCTCCCCCCCTTAAACTCGCATCTCCTGTTGGGGGATCTGGCAGCTGTCCATCTCAACCAGGACTGCTGACATCCAGTAACCCCTGTTGCTTACCCCCCACAGTGGGGCGGAAGGGAGCCCCTTAACTCCCCATCACAACAGATCCAGTTTGGGTGCCAGCACCCGGTGAACACTCGTGGACAGCCATCAAGCTGCAGCGGGTGCCACTATTTTCCCTGTTCTGTTTTTCCCCCAAGTTGGTGGGCATGCAATGACACCAGTGGGCATGAGAGTGCACACTTCTGCATGTGCCCCCATCCAAGCGTCTGACCCCCTACTTTGCCCCTGTATGTGCCGTGCGTCCCTGACTCCCAGCCTCCACCAGGGGGGCAGTTGGACACTGACCATTGTGGACCTCCTTCCCCGGAGAGGAAGAGCCATCCATCGGACACTTGATCCCTCTCCTCCACTGCCAGCCCCCGGTGACCCATGCTCGCTTCCAAACCCAGGCCTCTGGCGTGGCGCGAGGTGTGGTGTCCATTGCCTCAGCCCTCAGCACCACTGGGCCAGTCAGCTTTCATGCAATTTAAAAAATAATTAAATTGTGACATTAACTCACAATTTACATAACCAATTGCCTTTCTATTTAGCAGTTTCTATGACTCTTCCTAGGAAGTATGTATATAAATTTTCACTTATCTAGCTCCAAAGGTGGGATAGAAATATTTTTAGAAATTTTCACATGAGAATAAATTGCCAGATTTTAAGCCCCTATAACATCGCCGCTCATCATTCAAATGCCATGAGACATGACATCCTATTAAGCCCTCTTCTAAGCAATATGCAGGCCACATTGTAGATCTCTTGTTATAATACTGATTGAGATATGACCAATTAAAGAATGTTGGAAGATTCAAAAAAGGTCACAAAATATCATGGAATTCCATGAAAATTCTGCAAAATCCACCCAGGCCTAACTCTCACATATCTGGCTTCAGGGTTAGCCACGCCAAACAACCCAGAGGGTGGTCCGTGCTCTGTGGTGCAAGGCTCCATGTGTGTCAAAGTGGTTGCTAGCCCCTTATACTGTAGTAGAACAACAAACCAAAGCTGACCACACTTAGAGGACAAAAAAATAAATAAGTGTGATTAATTATTATATATTGATGAGTTCTCTTTAAAAATCTCATTAATTCTCACTTTTGTCTTCAAGGTGATGCTAGAAACTTGGGAGCACAGGAATCTAAAATACATGGATGCGTCATGTTGGGGCTTGCTCCCAACTCTGAGCACACTTTATTCCTAACTATTAATGGGTTTATTTGAAGGAATTACTTAGATAAAATATTTTAACATTTTATGTAATGGCCCTGTTAGGTGTAATGATTTTTGTCAGTTGTCACCTACCTCTTGCTATTTTTCAAACAGTTTTATTTTATGATTTGCTATGGATTTAACTATTTGACAAGGTGTTTTTTTGTTTGTTTGAAATTCAAAAGTCCTTATGATATTCTGTTAATTTACAAATTAGTTCTGAAATTAATTTGATTGGTTTACATTGTGCATAAAATGGAGCTATTCTGTCCAGGAACCTGCCCCCTGATGACGCTTTACTTGGTGAAGCGCTTGGACACCTGGAACAGTTGTGTTGATCTCACCTGTATTTTGCAATCTGCTTGGTATTTTCAATAAATTGTTTTAATACTTGCATATTTTTTGTCCATTAATCACATTTATTTATATATTATCCAGTAAGTGCGGTTAGCTTTGGTTTTGTTGTTTAACGACTCCAAATCAAAAATCTTACCACTCAATGCACACTGCAATCAAATCCACTTTCAGGATCGCCAGTGGAGGTGGGCACATAAAGGGATATATTTGGGCAACAGACTAACTCCTTCTCTTAGTGACGTGTCAAGATAATTTCTCTCCACTGACAGAAACCTTGAGCTCTGACTTGGAGTTTTGGAAGATCCTCCAGCTGTTCACATGAAAAGTAACAGCAGTCAGGATAATACTGGCTCCCAAGATCCTACATCTCTTGGCACATCTGCCACTCCACATTCCTGATAGTTGGTTTAGCACTCAGCCTGTTAGTGGGATAATTTCCATGGAAGGGTAAGCCTCCTTGGCTCAGTGGGAGCAAACTTCAAAAAACATTTGGTTTGAAAGGGGTTGGTGCCTTCCTCACTTTAAACAATATCACATGGCCATCCTCTCTTCCAAAATGCTTCAGTGGTTTGCCCTCCACAATTCTGATACCCCATATAGCTAGACCGAGAATGCTACCCTTTTTCATCATCACCCTTCATTGTCCTATATGCAAACAGGTCTTCTGTGACCAGACATCATTCCACAGTAGCCATATCCCTAAAGTATGGGACACAGCTAACATCTACCCTGGGTCTTTGCCCCACCCTTCTCCTACAAGCTCCTATCTGGTACTGCCCTCAGTTTACTATTGATAATATGACTCTTCACTGGCACCAGTAGGAAGGGGCAGGAATTAAACAAGTCAAAGACCTGTGTACTCATGGCAGCTTTTATTTGTGTACCTTTGAAGACCTCAGGTCTTAATATTGCCTACCTCACTGGGATTTTTGTTGTTATTGTACCTCCAACTTCACTAAGCTCTTTTACCCCACTTAAAACCCCAACAGTCAATCCACAACAAACTCTCCCACTTCTTATTTCAAAAATGGCTGGGCATTCCCAAAGGGAGAATGGGTATGCTTTATAAATTACATGGAGACCAAGGCCCTCAACTAATTGACACATGCAGAATGAAATGGGCATCTGAGCTTCACAACCCCATATCCGAACATATCTGAGTATATGCTCTACACAAGTACCCAAGGAGTGGATAGACAGAGGGCAGAATTCAACATGAGGGCAGAAGACGGGGAGGACCAGGAAACAAGCACACCCAGGTAGGGGGTGGGCATAGGGCAATAAGACAGGGAAGGGAAGTCACACCCTGGAGAGCCATGTGTTCCAAAGCCCAGAGCCTTAGTAACAAGATGGAGGACCTAGACATAACCATGACACAATTGGGCCTGGACACTGTGGCCATTACAGAGACCTGGTGTAACGTAATGATAACCTCGATTGGGAGATGGCTATACCAAGCTACAACCTATTCAGAAGGGACAGGACAAGCAGAAAGGGGGAAGGTGTGGTGCTTTATGTGCAAGATAGCATAAAGGCCACAGAGATTCAAAGGAAACGGGGGCGGGGATTCTGTGGGTTAAGCTTGATAGAAAAAGAGGGTCAGCCTTCTGCACAGGGGTAATTTACAGACCACCAGCCCAGGGGGAAGAGACAGATAGGGAGATGATGATGACTATCCAAAGGATGGCACACAAGGGGGAGGTGGTACCTGTGGGAGACTTTACAATTTCAGATGTGGACTGAAGCCTACCAGCAGCTGTGTCAGCCAGGAGCAGGTTTATCCTGAACTCCCTTCAGGGAGCCTTCCTTAAACAACTGTTCATGGAACCAGCATGGCAGGGGGCACTACTGGACCTGGTGCTCATAAACGGGGACAATGTGATGGGGATCACAGTGGGGGAGCACCTGGGGAACAGTGACCACAGGTCATTGTGGTTTAGCATAACTGAAGGGACAGAACCCAGCTACACTAAAACACGAATCCTTGACTTTAAGAGGGCAGATCTGGGGAAAATGGAGAAATGTTTGGAAGAGGCACTAACTGGAATATGAAGCAAATTAGGGGTGGAGGAACAGTGGGTAATATTCAAAACAGGGATAACAATGACCACACAATCATGTGTAAAGCAGGTTAGCAAAGGGAAAAGGAAGAGGAGACCATTATGGTATTTCAAGGAGGTAGCAGAGAAAGTATAAGCCAAACAAATCCCATTCAAGCAATACAAAAAGACACAGGCAGAAGCTGACAGGGAGAGGTACCAGGAGAAACAAAAAGAGGTAGGGAGGACAGTAAGCGACAGGCTGATGGACTTGAATATGTGCTCCCTGGAGGAGAGGAGGGAAATGGGGGATATGATTAAAACATAATTACACAATGGCTCTTAAAATACTGCTTCCTGATTTGCTGGCTGGCACCCCATGGGAAGAAGTGCCAGCCAACTACATCTGGACACTCCCTCCCCCCCATTCGTAAATCACTCAGACACCCCAGCACCAAACTCAAAAATCCACCAACTCCCACTGCAATGCAAGCCTCTGAAACCTTCAAAAAACACAATAACTCTGCTACTGACCCCTGTTTAAAAAAAAAATCAGTTAGCGTTGTCACCTATACTTTCATTGGTCACTCCTTGCTGCTCCATACTCGCTCCCTCTCACCTCCGTCGACATCACTGTTAGCACTGGCTCCCTCCTCCACTGAAATCACTGGCTCTGCAGTTAAATGTGCAGTCATTGCCACTTGGAAGCCTCTGACCTCAAACCCTCTCCCAGGAGCCAAGGCAGAGATAGATTATAAAACAATTTCACCGGCTAGTTCATTTCCTCGGCCCAGGAGCAAAAGGGAGCTGGGGAAACCAGTCTTAGAAAGAGCAGCACCAACATATACAGCCGCATTGCATGCTCACAATCTGTAAAAAAAACAGAGCCATTGCTCTGTACTTGAAACTGTTCCATAGAGCAATTTCAAAGGATGTACTATGTTATCTGGAAACTCAGTATCCTGACGCTCAGGATACTGAGCCCAGATAACCGACATTGGCAATCCCAACATCACCAGTATCCTGACCAACTGTTGGGGAACATGGCAACAAATGCCATAGTTTTTCACCTCCTACACCCCCTTAACTAAAATAACTAAATTGCTAACTAACACATCCCCTGTAACTAAAATAACTATACGCCTGCTGTATTTTGTTCACTCGGCCTGCGGCCTCATGACCAAACAAAACACTCATACCAACCAGTGGTATATTGCTTAAATACCTCCTGGGGAGGAACAAGGTGCAGGTAAACACAATCCTTCATAGAAAAAGATGTTCCTGGACTAGGGAACGTGGGATGAAACTGGAGAGAGGGAGGTTCAGATGGAACATGAGGAAGAATTTCTTCATGGAGAGGCTGGTGGATAAATGGAATGCCCTGCTAGAGGAAGAGGTAGGGGCTGAAATGATTACAAGATTTAAGAATGCATGGGATAGGTATCAGGGTATCCTGGCAGTCAGAAGAATGGGACAACCTAGTTCTAGAGAAGCCTGAAGAAGCTAAGTACGTGCACACATGAGCAGACTAGGTGTGCCGTAGGCCATTATCTGCTGTCAGCATCTATGTATATATGAACAAACCTTGAATCGCTGCAGATACAAAGCCCATGTGGCCTGTAGAGCTATAAGAGTTCAATTGACTCTGTTAAAAATATTGCACCATTGGTACAGAACCCCTCAGTTTCTTCATGCTAGGGGTGTCATGCTCAGTAACAGATACTGGCGGTGTAACTCCCAGTCCCTATGCCATATTTTGTGAGACTGACCACTGATTTCTTTTTGAAATCAGGTTCTCCACTTTTGCAGACTACTAATTAGGGCTGGGCAGACTGTTCCGTACAAAATCCAGACCCCCGGATTGAACCCTGAATCCATAGACCTGGATAAATACGGACTTTACCGCAGACATCCAGTTCTGGGTCCATGGAAAGCAGGACTTTTTTTCTATATGCCTGGTGCCCCACAGAGGGAGGTAAGGAGGAAAGGATGGCACCAGATGGACCAAAAAGACTGAGGAGAGGAGTGAAGCCAAGCCCAGGAGTGGGATGACTACACATCACAGTCACATGTAGTGTGGTGGAGATCTGAGCGCAGGCTGCAGCTGATGTGGTCGGTTGGTTGGTCAGTGACTCTCGGGTCAGCAGTTGGTCTTGTTCTCGGAGTGAAGATCAGTAAGTAGTACCACACAAACTGCCTAGTTCTGTATCCTATTCTATGTGGGTTTGGAACATATTGAATACCAGAATGAGGGGAGAGGAGAATTGTAAGTACCGGCCCAGGGCAAGGGCAGGCTGGCAAAATAAATCATTGACTTGTGCCAGAGGAGAAAGTGAGAGAGAGAGAGAGAGAGAGAGAGGGGAAAAGAGACTACTGGGGCCAAAAAGAAATCACAAATAAAGTTTATTCTTCGCCCCGGTGTGGCTGTGTGTGTAGAGGACAAGAGAAGGCTGGCAAAATAAATCTTTGACGTGTGCCACCATCCAGAGGAGAAAAAGACAGAGAGACTATTGGGTGCCAAAGAGAAATGTTATAGTCACAGAAATCACAAAGTTTAATCTTGGTCCTGGTGTGGATGTGTGTGTACACAGGGCAAGAGAAGCCTGGCAAAATAAATCTTTGACTTGTGCCGCCATCCAGAGGAGAAAGAGAGAGACAGACTAGACTACCGGGGGCCAAAGAAAAATTTTGCAGTCACAGAAATCACAAATAAAGAAATTAATCTTGGCCTCTGTGTGGCTGTGCAGTGTATACACTGTACAGGGCAGGCAGGCAAAATAGTGCTTGCATCTCTCTCTCTCTCTCTCTTCCCAGCACACTCACATCATGGGTCCGAGCAGGATATGCCACCAGTACAGCCCAACCATGAAGCAGCTAGTAGTTATTGCTTTTATTTAGCAGTTTTACTGTAATTTTGTATACAAATCATGCATTGAATTATTTCCTTTTGGCCTCTGTGTTGAATATGACCGACTTTGGCCACTTTTATGCATTTTATTGCATTTTTTTTCAATTATTTATAAATAATCAGAACTAATCAGAACAAATCAGAACTCCACTGTGATCCGGTTCTTATTTAATAAGGGTCAGAACTTCACCAAGTTCTCCCAGCCCTACTACTAATACCAGGCCAGGTACACCTGAATGCTCCTCTGATCCTTTTAGACATCTTTACTCCTAGCTTACCCAAATCTAACCCTCTAATTCAATGAGTAATGGCTGCCACTGGTTGCAGAGACTAATACTTAGATGTTGGAGATCCACAGATATACCCTCTTTTAATGAATGGCTGATCGCAGTGGGTCAACTACCATCACTGGAGAGTATGTCCTACCAAGCTCTAAATAAAATGCCAGCATATTATAGGGTATGGATACCCTACCTTACCCATTCCTCTACCTCACATGTTTCACCTCTTACAGGTAGACAGATGGAAGACTCTCAGAGGTCTATCCCTGATTAAGGTGTTCAGTAGTGCTTCAAGACTAATATAGTCATGTTTAATTCCTGTATGTATCTTACTGTTTCATTATACATTTCCATAAGGTGTACGATTTTCTTGCAAACCTTACCCTGTTTTACTAATGATGGTTGTGCAAGTTTTGTTATGTTATTGTTTGTTCTGGTATGTTTGAAATATTTTTCAATAAAAAAATTAACATTAAAAACCCCACAATAGGACAGTTTCAACAGGGCTTATTAGAAACAAAAGGGAGGCGAAGGTTGAGGAGAGTTCTGAAAGGCTGAGTAAATCCATATAGGAACAGGACAGAATTTATAGACTCATAGTCCTTTTCTGTCCTTTACCATCTGCATCTATATGCAGTATTTAAATTCACTCAAATTACAGAACACAGTTTGTTTCTTTATTCTTTGGTAACCAGGTAAGGCCCACAGGGCAGAATACCCATTTACAGAGGCAACCCTGAGCACTGGGGAGGTTAAGTGACTTGCTTAGGGTTACACAGTATACAAGTGGAGGTTGTGGGAATTTAAAGGGACACTGTCAACCCCCTTAGGCCTCAAACTGACCCTTGTTTAAAAAACACATTTTATGATCGTTCACATTCTGTAGAATGTGCTAATGTACAGCAGCTGGCAGTTTGATTCTGGTCCCTTTTTTCTTTTTAAAAATGAAAAACAAACTGGTCACCATACTGGTGTTACCCCATCAAAGTATATTTGTTTACATTCCTTAATCAACTCCCACTGCATCTTTCCTGGACTTGCAAACACCCCCAACACAATCTAGTTAGTCAAGATGCCATGAGAGGGAGGAAGGCTATTGCAACATGAGTGACTGCTCTGTTTGGGGCTGTTCTTAATGTTCAGGAAGTAAGGAATACGAGTAGGTCAAGGATTTAAAACAAAACAAAGTTGTGCATTATTACACCATTAGCATGCATTTCAGTTCTGCTATGAAAGGAGACAGTTAAAACAATAGAGGCGGGCAAGCCAGGAATTATTTACCTAGAGCCAAGCCAGAGATGAGCCAGGGATCTGGCTTGACTCTGTGAGCCAAAACATGATGTTGACCATAACTGTCTCGGCTTGACTTTGACTCTCACTTGCTTACACATGTCAAGTCAAGCCAAGCCAAGCCAGGCACTAAGCTTAGGCTCAAGCTTGCTCTGACTTGCCCACCTCTATTAAACAACTAGCAATAGCAATTAATTTTAGAGAAGGTAAGCAATTCATAAAATGTGGGTTTTCAGCTAGAAATAGTATGATGCAAAAGAGGGTTGACAGTGTCAGTTTAAACCCAGGTCTGCTGGATGTACCAAGTTTGTTCACAGCTCATTACTCTAACCTTATTTAACCTTATTTAAAATTCTAGTCCCCAAGACAGATGTACCTTCATTGGCAGCAGCTAGTTTACAGAGTCAATTACTAATCCTGCTTGCATACCAGCATTATCATCATACCATATCTACCATATTTCTATATGACAGGTTACATTCCTTATACTAGGACATTCTGAACATCAACCCAGAAGGGAGTCCAGATTTTATCAAATATTTGTTTTTGACTATTTTTTATGTACCAGATTTGTTCTAATTTATAGACATTTATCATCAATTTCAGCCATGTTTCTTAGACCGATGAGGAATTATCTTTCCATTTATGAAGTATTCATTTTTTATCTATGATGGATATGATAGTTGTAAATCTTAATTGATATGGCTGTTGACAATATATTCCATATTTTACTCAAGAAGTTCATCAAATATAGGCAGGAGTGAATTAAGTGGATCAAAGTACCAACTGTGCAGGAGCATCTAGGACACTTGTCTGAAATATCATTATTAAACTGGTGTAATTTTGTAGGGGTATAGTATGTATGGTGGGTAGTGTTCATTTGCATTTGTTGTAGTTTTGATGAGTGTACATTAATTGTGTAGGAATTCATTATATCTTGCCATATTTTGTCTGTAAGTATTATCCCCATGTCATTTTCTCATTTTTCAGTTTATTTAAATCATTTTTCCTTTCATTCAAAATTGTCTGATATACAGTATTACAGAAATTATTTTTTTTCCATCCTTGTTGTTCTGCAATACCTTTACTAATGTTAGTACTTCGGTTAATTTAAGTAAGGACTTATTTCTTGATAATATAGCTTTTAATTTGCATATATTAAAATTTTTGATTCAAAGGTAAATTAAACTGTTGGTGCAATTTTCCAAAAGGCTTAATGGTGTTCTCATCGAATATCATATCTAGCTGTGTAATACCTTCATCTTGCCGTATTTTGAAACTATTGCCTAGGGTTGAATTATAATTTATAAATATAGGGGTACATTTTGTGACCTACCTATGTTCCCTAGTTATAGACTGGGTTTTAATCCAGCTATTGCATGTAGTTTCTGTTGTCATACATTGTTGTATGTTTGATGTTTTTTGGAAATACACTGAAAATAATAGGCTAATTAGATTAGGGTATGGTTGTGCCTCTACTTCTATTTGCATTGAAATGGGAGAACATTTTTCTTCCCCTAACCAATGCCAGACCTGTATAATCTGTGTTGCTAAATAGTATGTATAAAAGTCTGTTAAGGCCTGTCTCCCTTTATCTTTGGGAAAGTAAGAGTGGCCCAGGCTATCCTTGGTTTGGACTGTTTCCAGAGATTTTTTTATGGTTGATTTTAATGCGGCAAAGAAAGATTGGGATATTGGGACAGCTAGAGTTTAAAAGTGGAACGGGATTTGGGGTACAATTTTCATTTTTCTTATATTGATTTTCCCAATCAAAGTCAGTGGGAGGGTTTTAGATCATTCTGTATTTCCATTATTAGATTTGCAAAATTAGCTTGATAGAGGGCCTATATATTTGCAGTTATATTTACTCCTAAATAATGTGTATGGGATGAAGTCTGTTGCACCGGGTATTGAACTGGGACATTGATATTAAGATTCCTGTTTAGCTTTAGTAAGACTGATTTTTCCCTTTTAATTTTATGTTCAGATGCATAACCAAATTATTGTGCCAGTTCAATGAATTCCTTTACTGGGTTTTCTGGATTGGTTAAGTACAGTAGTGCATTGTTTGCATATAGCCCTATTTTTTAACCCTATTCTTTATTGTGATTCCTTGTATTTTATCATTTTCCTGGATAGCTTTTGCAAATGGTTCCATTATTAAGGTACAAATTAATGGGGACAGAGGGCAACCCTGTGTTATGCCTCTATAAAGCCCATATTTTTGAAACAGTTTGATTCGTTCTGATAACAGCATATGGGGAGTCATACAGGAGCTTGATCCATCCACCGAACTGTGCACTGAACCTCGTTTTCTGTAAAGTGGAAAAAATGAATTGCCATTCTATCTGGTCAAATGCTTTTTCAGCATCTATTGTGAGTAATGTGGCGTCTGATGACTTATGTAATGGTATTATATTAACTGTATGTCTAATGTTTTCAGTAACTTTTCTTCCTTTGATAAATCCATTTTGAGCCTGGTTAATGAGGGTGGGTAAAATAAGTTTCAGTCTATTGGCTAATATTTTAGTGAATATTTTATAGTCTGCATTGAAAAGTGAGATGGGGCGGTATGATACACAGCTCAGTGGATCATTGTCTTTTTTAAGAAAGGCTTGAATTATAGCTTGTTTAAAAAAGTCCTGAATCTTTTGTGAAGTAGTAAATGAGTTGAATAATAACTCTAACTTACTGAATTACATGTTTTATAGAAGTCTACTCCTATCCCATCAGGGACTGGAGCTTTCCCCAATGGCAAAGGTTTAATAGCATGTGCAATTTCTTCTTGTGTGATTGGTTGGTCCAGGTGTAACCTAATTTCTTCAGTTATTTCTGGGATTTTGATTTTATCTAAAAATGTTATGGGTTCCTGCAAATTTTCAGTTAGCTGAGACATATAGAGGTTTTGGTAAAATTTAACAAAGTAATAATTTATTTTACTTGGTCTACTAACAGTCTTATTATTGTGATCTTTAACCCCTATGATAGTGAGTTCTTTCTGCATTTTTTCTGAACTGCCATGCTAATAATTTGAGTTGCTTATCAGCCAGCGCATAATAATTTGACCTAGTATTTAGAATCTGCTTTTCTGTTTTTCCAGCTGTTTGTTTGATTATATTGCTAATTTTGTTGCATTATTCTTTTATAAATATTGTTATCAAATGAGGAGCTATGAAATTCTGACAGAACTTCTTGAATTTCTTTTTCTAATTTGGTCAGTATTCTATTTCTGCTCCTTTTCTCACCTGTTTCAATACTGAGGAGGGTCCCTCTAGTATGAGCTTTGAATGCTTCCCATATATTAATCATTGAAGTATATTTTATAGAGTTGTAAATAAAAAAAAATCCTTACATTCATTTAAAATATTTTCATATACCTGAGATTTTGATATGATAGCCTGCTCCATTCTCCATATTTTAATATTTCTTTATGTTCTGCAATTTTGAATGCTGAAATACAGGGGGAGTAATCAGATAAAGCTATTCCTGGATATTCAGTATTAGTGATTGTATAGAATAATGATTCAGAGATAAGGAAAAATCAGTCCTTTAGTAACATTGATGGACAGCTAAAAAAAAAGAGTATATTTTTTATCTTTAAATAATTCCTTCCAGGGGACCACTAATCCTATATCGGCGATAAAGTTATTGATTATGCTTCTCAAAGATTTATGAAACTTGTCCAGACCAGAAGTTTTACCTATCTTTTGCATAGCTACATTAAAATCACTGGCTATAATATAAAGGGCCTCGAAGGTTGACAAAGTTAGAAAGAATTCTGTAAAAAAAATGGATAATTTTGATTGGGGATGTACGCAGTCGCACAAGTATACTTAAAGTTATACAACTGTATTTGTGTTAAAACGTAGCTACCTTGTGAATCAATCATATGCTTAGAGATGAATGGGAATAATTTTGATTTATTTAAGGCAATCATGGCCCCCCTGAATTTCTGGAGTAATCTGAAGAGTAAACTGGACCCCACCGGTTTGTAAACCAGGCAGTTTCTTTAGCTGTAAGTTAAGTTTCTTGTAGCATAATCATATTTATGTTGTTTTATTCCAAATAATTCAAGACTTTAATTGTTTTTGTTCTATTTTGTAGACTCTTCACATTCCACACTGTAATCTTAAAAGTGCTACCCATAATTGAATATTATTTCCATCCTGTCCTGCACCCACTGTGTTTCTTTAATATATTTGTTCTTTGCTGTTTGAAATTGCTTTCCTAGACCCCTATTACTTTTGTGGCAAACCTTTCTATTACTACATGAATGATAGGTTTTTTTAATCAGGCTTTTAGTAGGTCTCTGTTTCTAAATTGGGTGTGAATGTTTCTCTCCCCCTTCTCCTCCCAACCACCTGTAAAGCCTTGAACCAAATGACAGAATGATCCCTTGCTATCCCTCCCCAATCCAGGATGGTTGAGTAACCATCACAGCTCACTGTGGGTGGCATCCTAACTGGAGCAGGACCCTCCAATTATATCTAACTTATTATATTTATCTTTAAATTATATCCTATACTAACTTTTGTCAAACTTCATTATAAATATGTGTGTGTGTGCATATATATATATATATATATATATATATATATATAGAGAGAGAGAGGAAAAACCTTATGCAATGGCAGTTTTACAGGCATACTGATTATATATATTCCTTACCTTAATGATGATCTGAACACTCAGAAATAAAGGAAGAAAAAAAGGTGAAAACAGAAGAGAAACACCAAACCAGAAAGAACAACTTCACAAGTATGTGCATATATATATATATATATATATATATATATATATATCCCATCCTTTCCCTCCCCCTCTCTCAACTTTCTATCTTTATACAATATTTTCTTTGTTCAAGTCAGCCCTCATGATCTCTCATGGATATGCCCATGTTCTTCTTCTGAACATGTAGTCAGATTTGGTTGAGAGGCCCTTGAGTGGGATGAGTAGGGGTTTGCTCTGGCTCTGTGATCTCTGTTAATGCCAGATTCATTTTAATTTTGATAGGCAATATTGAATGCTTCCATAGCATCCTCTGGAGAGTCAAAAGTCTGTAGTTTTCCATTACGAAAAAAACAAATTTTTGTGGGATATAACATGGTAAATCTAATGCCTTTATTGTGTAACAGCTGTTTTAATGGTTTAAATAATCTTCTTTCCATGGTTTCTGAAGACAAGTCTGGACAGGCATTAATGTTTATGTGCTCAAATTACAATCTCTTTGAAATCCTAGCTTTATGTAAAATGGCTTTTTGATCTTGAAGTTTAAGGAGCTTAATAAAGACGATACATGGGTAATTTGTATTGCCAGCAAATCTTGGGCCAGCCCAGTGATCCCTACCTAGAATAACTTTGTGCTCAGAGTATTTCCTATTAAGTCCCTCCGTAACTTGTTTCTCAAAGAAATGTACTGGGTCCCCAGTACCTTCTTCACCTTCAGGTATTTTGTAAAGTCTTACATTGCATCTTCTGGCTCAATCTTCTTATTCCACTAATTTTTGCTGCAGAGCTTGTATTTGCCTATCAAGCTGCAAAAAATTGGGGGGCATTTGAAATGAGGTATCTTCAACTTTTGTTACATGGTTCTCAAGCTCATATGTATGCAGAGTAAGTTTTTCTAATTTAGTGTTTCATTCACTTAATGAACCTGTATCTGTGTCCAGAGAGCTTTTGATGTCTTCCAGGGCCTTAAGCATTTGTTCCATTACACTGGTAACTGCAGCTGACACCCCATCTGCTTGAGAAACTTTCTCTTCTATTGAGTCTTTTTTCCATTTGTTTTCTAAATCTGATTTATTTTGTGCCTTTATTATTACAAGTGCCTCTTCTTTGTCTGATGTATCCATACTATTCAAATCACTATTTCTGTCATTTGTTTTATCCTTATTTGAGCTATCTCAGAGATCACGAATGTCTGTGGCTTTGTTTTGTTCTGCTGTCTTCACAGCCCCTTTTCTAGGCATTGCTGCAACCTGTGTGGTAAATAAATCAGTATTCCCTTGTGTAGCTATATCAGAATGTATCTGCTTTGAGCCCTCGCCTCTTTGCTGATTAGAGTGCTGCAGTGGCTTTGGGCTCGAACCCCTTTGCAGTTCTGATTTTATCATCTTCCTTGTCTTAAAGTTAGTGAAAAAATTTCCTTTCATAGGATGAATGTTTAGGGGAGGAGCAGCAGGTAGTGGGGAAAGCAGTGTCAGTGGTGTATCTGTGAAGTTCTGCAGATCCGAGAGGCTCAGTGAAAGATAAGCCATCTGCCATTTTGTGCTCTGTATAACTTTCGTATCTTTAGTCTTTTTCTTCTCTTCAAAGTGAGTATCAGTGAGTTCTGTGGCTCTCCTAACTATTTTCAACATACTTTGCAATTGTAAACTAGCCATGTACCTCAACCAGCATTTCTTAAGTTGAACTGAGCTTAACTTGAATCAGTGTTTTCATCGTTTCAACGGAGGTGCTTTAGCCTGGTGCTACGATGATCTCTTTACCTGGCCATCTTGGAACGCCCAACAAGTGACTCACAGATGTTTCTCACAGGTGCTTCCTCTCATAGATAAGTTAGATGGCTCAAAAATGCCCTCCTTAATTGCCTTCCATCTCTCTTCTACCCCATCTATGTTGTCCACCTTCACATTTCTCTGACCAGCTCCCTCAGCCTATTGAAGTCTGTCCTTCCAAAATCAAGGACTTCTGCTCTTGATTGGGATTTTTCAGACTCAAGGACCAGTTCGAACTAAATGGAGTTATGGACACTGTTCCCAAATGGCACCCATGTTCTCACAGCTCTTACTGTCTCTGAGTTGGTGAGCACCACATCGAGAACTGCAGTCTGTCTGGTGGGGTCTTTAATTAGCTGTATCAGTAGGCAGTCCTGGAAGGCATCCAGCAAGACCTGATTTCCTGTGGTCCTGGCCACAAGAACATCCCAATCAATTTCTTGCAAATTCAGATCACCCCTCCCACTACTTCACCCTTTGCCACCTCTCTTTTAGGTTCTTCTCTGAGCTCTCTGTCCCTCTCTTCCCTTTGCCCCAGAGGTCTATAGATCACCCCAAGTGCAGTTTCTTGCCTGAGACTACTGTGAGTTGCACCCACAATGACTTTGTTTCCCCCTTACTGTCCCTAATGTGCCCATTTTAGGCCACCTCAATGTTATCCTTGTGGAAAATGGCTACTCCTCCCCCTACCTGTTCCTCTGTTCCTCCTGAACAATGAGTACCTAGGGACTGTCAATTCCCAGCCATTATTTTCCAAAACCCACATTTCTGTGATGGCTAAAAGGTCCACCTCAGTGTTATCTATGCTCCTGGCATTAAGCATACCCCCTTCCAGCTGACCCCCAATCCTACTTTGCTACCACCCTTGTGCTTTCCTTGCCCTTTCTTCCTCATGTTTTTCCGGTGATTGCACACTTTGTATTCCCCCTCTCTAATATCCCTTCATCTAGTTCAGTTCAGGCCACAGCTCTACTTGTACCTGCTGTGCTACGATGAGCATCCAGGATGTGGGGAGTACTAGCTAGGAACCCCTCCTATCAACTGCAACCATGGTTCCCCTGGACCCAGTCTCCCCCATGTTCAGTTTAAATGTCTGATACAGATATCAAACATCCCCCCCAGTACACATACCCCCCATCAGGTGAAGTCTGTCACCCTTAAAGAATCTCCTATCCAGAAGTCCCCCAATTCCCTGCATAGTGGTACCCCTTCTCCTAACACCATTCCTTAAGCCACCCATTAAACTCTTTAATTACCTCACTTCTTATCCTGTCCTACTTCTTCTCCCTATCCCACACAGGGAGGACCTTGGAAAAGGCCAGGGAGGCTAAGTCTACTGTTAATCTGTACCCCAGTCTATAGAAGTTCCACTTCAACATCTCCACAGACTGGTTCACCAGATCATTGGTACCCAGATGCAGCAGCACCCCCAACTCCTCCTGCTACCTCTCTGCCATCCATCCTATCCTGACTAAATCCCAGATGGCAATGTGGAGACATTATACAGACTTCCATTGAATATCGAAGGGGAAATGTTTAACCCAATTTTCAAAGTGTCATTTTTGGAAGCATTACCTATTAGTACGGCTAACATAGGGGATTATGCATGAACAGGTGGGAATTATGCACCGGAGGCATGTATCCCACCCATGTATCTCTGCAGCCCTAGACAGGTGCTGGGTGCATGGTATTCATTACCACATGCAATGGTGGGACACCTGTCTGTTGTCCCACCCCCCCCAGCATGGGACTGTGCAGGGCAACCAGGGGCGGAGTAGTGAACCCAGGTGGACATCCATTTGTATCCCCTGCCTGGGTTCCATAGTGGATCACATACACCTATAGGCATGGGTTCAGGTACATGAATAGTGAACACAGGCACCTGGACCCCTGCATCCATGCCCCTCTGGCCAGTGTTCCCCCCATCCATTACTCATCCTTGTTTATGGATCTGTGTGCCCCCCTCCATCACACACATGGTATCCACTGCCCTATCCATGGCATAGAGTCCCCCACCCCACCATACCCAACAAGAGCCCTGTCCTTGTGGTGCCAGTTCTGGACTGTACCAGGCAGACCCCCCCACCCCATAATGAAACCTCCAAACTTTCATTGGTGGGCAGTGGCCTCCCCACCTCCTGCAGCACTGGCAAAACTGCCCCATCCCCCATATCTGCCCATCAGTGTTGTGGCTAGGAATGGCCAGTGGCACATCCCTCCACACACCTCCTCAGCTGTTGGCTGTCCAACTGATGCTGAGAGCATGCTGCCTATTTATAGAGGCATGTTCCCAGCATCATTTGGATTGCCAGCAGCCAAGAATATGTGGAGGGATGCTGCCTAGCCATTCTTAACAACACCGATGAGCAGGTATAGAGGATAGAAATGTGTTAGTGCTGTGGGGGTGGGGGACCCTGACCACCAATGAAAGGTGAGGGTTTCAGGATTGGGGCCAGGGGGATGGATGGGGTTTTGCATTACTGGGCTGGGTCCCAGGTGTGGATGCCCTGTTTGGGGGTGATGGTGGCATTATTACAGGTATGGGGCAGTGCTGTGTTCTGTGGGGTGGGCAGGCATGTGGGACCGGGTCGGACACTCTGCTGGGGGAGTACACCACAAATGGGGACAGGGCAGTGATGTGTGAGGGGTGCCTGTACTGCAACGGGGAGGGGTCTGTCATCTGGGGGGTTTGCCTATCCCACAATGGGGTGGGGGCTACTCGCCACCAATGCAAACACTAGGGGTCCGGGATCAGGGGTGTGTGCATTGGGGATTTTTATATATATATTTATATTGCACAGGTTTGCTACAGGAAAGGCATACTGAGCAACAATAGCTCATTTCCAGATTCATTCTGGAGACTGCTCCTCTGTGTGTGCTGGGGATCTGACTTGTAATTCATTGGTGATGGGGTTGAAAAGTGTTTGGGAGTGGGGGTTATGAATTTTCTACTATAGGATGAGGCTGTCAAGTGTGGGAGGGAGGGTCTGCCATGCAATGACAGGCACAGGGCAGAAGTGTGAGGGGGTTGACCTACAGGCATGGGGCAGAGGTCCGGTTGTGTTTGGGTGGCTACCATTCTGCTGCTGGGGCTGGCCAGGGGTCCTGTGTGAACAGGGTTGGGTGCATACTGCGGTTATGGCAGGGTCCACCCTGATGTAACCTGTACCCTACTACACCCCCCTGCAAGCAGCACTATGTGCCTTTGTGAATGGCGCATAGTTCAGGCACCTCACTGTCATGCCCCCTGCCCACACCCGGTCCATTGCTGTTCGTGTGGTTGGAGGATCAGTCGCGTAACTGTCTTGTGTCTTGTTTGTGAATGCTGCTGGGGGTCCGCAGGGCGCTGCTCTATGGCATTCATGCGTATCGATGCCTATGCACCCAGTTTTCATGGTGCATAGGCATTGTACATAGGGCCCATTGCTTGTGAAATGAACAATGATCCTGTGTTACAAAAACTTAAGCACTATTCAGTTTCTGGCTGGCCTGAATATGTATTAGATGTGCATTTAAACCCTTTTATAACCAGCAAATGTGAACTGTTTAAAATGACTGCAAATCATGGAGTTAAGAACAATAAAACAATAATTCCACCAACTTTTTGAAACCAGCTACTAGGTGAGCTGCATGAACATAATTTGGGAATGGCAAAAATGAAAGCAAGTGCCAGTAGTTACGTTTTGTGCCAGGAATAGATCAGGGTACAGAAAAACTGGTAAGTCAATGCTTAATTCATCAAAATAACTGTAACATAGTACATAAAGGTGTTACAGAAAAATGCAAAACAAATATTCTGAAACAAAATTCCTTAATTTTGAACTTCTGCCAGTGAGGAGGCTAAAGATTATTTTGCTACAAATTCCAGTACTAGAATATCAGCTTCTTCAATCTGAGAAGTCGTTAAGGCCTTCATGAGAGGCAGAATCATTGCATATATAACAGCACCGTGTAAATTTGAGGAGAAAAAGAAAATGTGCTATGGCTGGAGACACATGAAACAGCTGTGCACAATGCCCTGATTGTGAGGTTAAAATATGTTAAACAATATTCTTTATAGGAAAGCAAAGGCTCCTAGAAGCAAACATAGATATTGTGAAAAAGAAAAAAAGGGCCAAACTTCTGCTATACTGACTTCATCAACAAAGAACTAAAACTTTTATATCTACTTTAAAAGACAATAGGGGTAATTTACATATTACGCATATTGGCCACTCTGCACTATCAGGTGGGAAGTACATGCCGGAGGTGCATATCCTGCCTGCATAGCTTCACACCTGCATACTGGTGCTCACCAGCTGTATGCATCAATGGCCACCACCTGTCCAATGGCATGCCCCCCCAGCATGCAGGTCCACACAGAGAGGTCAGGGGAGGTGTTGTGGACCCATCCAGGCATCCAATGGGATGCCCGGCATGGGTACTACAGTGGATCCCTTGCATGGTACTGCGCAGATCTGGGTGCGCGAATAGTCTATGAAGGCACCTGGACCCACATGCCTGTGCCCAGTGGACCAGAGGACCATTCCTGAGCGCAAGTGGCACTGCGGCCGCATGCTGTACAGGAGAACCGGCACACATCCACCCACTGCTGCAACCCTGAATGCCAGACAATCCTCCCAACACATGCCAGCCCTGTCCCCTTTCAGGAAATAAGCCCCCCTCACCATGCCCCTGTCCAACCACCCTGATCCAGAGTCTGTCAACCCGCTGCAGCATTTGTTGACAGGAAACCCCACACCCACCTGTGGCACTGACCCCCCACCCAATACCCCATACCTGGCAGGTGGTGCCATGATCAGTGACGGCCACAGACACAGCCTTCCACACACCTCCATGGCTGCCAGCCATCTGACATATGCAAGAGCATGACACTGACATGTTCCTGCATAGGTCAGATGGCAAGTGGCCATTGGAGGTGTGTGGAGGGCTGTGCCACTGGCCGTCACTGACCGCAGCACCACCAGCCAGGTATGGGGTATCGAGTGGGGGGGGGATTGGTGCCGTGGGTGGGGGTTCACTGGCATCTGGAGTTTGGGAAAGGGACAGAGTTCAGCTGACTCATCTGTGTATATGGGGAGGTTCTCCCATGCCACCTGGGACCACTGCCCTCTTGTGCATGGGGGTGGTCTGTGCATATGGGGAGCTGTCCTGTGTGGGTGGGGGTATGCAGTGCCACTCTGGGGTGGTCGCCAACCATGTGTGGGGTGGCAGGCTAATGGGCACTGCAGGGAAGTTGGGGGGTTACTGCATCGGGGGCACGGCATCACAAAGTGGGGGGGTTCTGCATTGGGGATACTGGGAAGGGGTTGGCCCATGCTGTGTATGTTTCGGCCCACCTACTGCATTGGGAGACAACTGCCTCAAGTGTCGGTTATGGCAGGATTCTCCCTGGTGTAACATACTCCCATGTAAACGCCCTGGTGCACAGCACTATGCACCTTAGTGCATAGCACATAGTGCTGGCATGCCCCCCCCCCCCCACCACCAGCGCATTGCTGTCTGCATGGCTGGGGGATCGGGTGCTTAGGGTCTGCACACCCCTGTTGTTGCATCCCACGGGGGGTGCAATGAGTGTGGAATGGCTATGCGCTGCACATACACAGTGCATAGCCACTCCACGGGTTTGTGCATAGGGCCCTAAGATATTAATATATGCATGAAACCATTTTATAAGTCCCTTTATGTGTCTCAACAAACTAATGTGATTCCAAATTTACAATAATTTCTTGGCATTTTGGCTTCCTCAGATTTGCCAACTTAATGAAGCACTCCTTGAAACCCCTGTTTCCAGTAAGACAGTTTTAAAAACAATCCAGTCCTTTACCCTTGGCAAGGATTTAGGGAGGTCATGGCCTGATATATTCTGCTGGATACCTTGGAGAATGGATTTGAGCCTGGTTCCTCATCTTCCTTCCACTATGTTATCATGTCTTCCTATGACCTCCCAACATATCCTGCTGTACACTAGGGAGAGTGGGTTTGTGTTAGCTTTTAGTTCCCCAGACTCTCTTGTATGTGTATTTTTTCCTGAGATCATGAGAGGTTCTCAAGTATCTGCCTCAGGCATACTTCTGGAATCAGCCTCTTTTCCTCTGGACTCACTTTGCTCTCACAGAGGCTGAAATGTGTAAATGGGAGGGGAACTGTTTATATCTTTTTATACCACAATGATTTAAGTTAGTTCTTTTGAATTTACCCAGCACAGCTTTTGATATGTCTGTTATTTTGTACCCACTTAGCCAGATTAAGAATAACCCTTTATTAGAACAGGTAAAATCTATGTACCTGGCTGATATGGTGTTATAATCTGTTTAGTAGCTATGTCATATGTATCATTTTGTACTTCTGCTTTACTGTGGTGCATTTATTAGGACACAACTGCATCACCATGAAGGAGTTCAGCAAGTATTTACTGTTTTCATCTTAAATGCTGTTATTTCCTTTGTGAAGGTGTGTGTATGTCATTCACTTGTTTATACACTATGACACTTTAAAAAAACATTTGTGATAATGGTAAAAATAAGTATATATCCACCAGGGTTGTCACACCTTGCTAAGGCACCTGGAGTAGGTGCACAACATTATTGTTTGTCTCCCTGCATTTGCACTGTTTGCACCTGCTTTGTATTCAAAAAAAGTAAGGTATTTTCTACATGAACATTACACTAGCTAGTGTCTTATGTCTGGTGAGGTACAGTGAAGCTCGCCAAGATCAATCCCAAATCTGCCAAATTCTGCAGTAGAGTTACTGCAGGGAACAATGCAGTTTCAATGGGTGTTAATCCCTTTTGTCATGCAAGGAAACTGTGACACTGTGCTTGATCCTAGTGGGCTTCACGTACGTGCTCATTTCTCGCTACACACTGTCTATCCTTCCCATGAGCACAATCATTCCTGGAGCTGCTCTTTTGTTTTGAAACTGAGAAATGCATAAACAACATTTCTAAATACATGCAAACACTTTACACGTTGGCAATTTGTCACAGTTTGCTTCCCCTACAGTTCTACAAACCGTTTACTTTGCCTGAAAAAAACAACAACCTGTGCCAGTCCCAAATAAATCGAGGCATTAGTACTTACCCACAACCTCTGAGTTCCTGCCATCTAAGATGAAAATTTGGATTGGCTCTGAAGAATGCGGCATCCTCAACCTGTGAGGGAAAACATATATCTGCTTTTTGGATGGTAATCTTAGATTTGAAATGACGTATAACTATAGCAGGTTTTTTTTCCATGTCAAATGGTTGTTGTCCATGGAGGAAGTGAAGAAATGGCCTGGAGAACATGTTCCTGATGGCCCTGTTGTCCCATACTGATGACCATGGTGTGCTGCCTGACGACAGGCAATGGTCATAGGAGCGTAAGGTTCCTCAAGGCCCAGCCTTTCACAGCAGTTCGTACTCTATAATTAGTAAACTGCCAAAGAGGCCAATAAAAGTGGTGGTTGAAAAAATGCAAGGAACAGAAAAGTAATTGGTCACTCTGTACAAAATGTCTGATTGTGCTGATGAAACATTTGCTATATTTTAAAACAAATATGTGTAAATGACTTGAGATTAGTCCTCTGTCAATTGTGCATTCAGGAAAATGGACCAAATCCTGTTGCACTTGCAACTAAGGTTGCCATCTGTAGATGTGGCCAAAACCGGATACTGAATCACATCCCAACTCTGCCCCTAGTCCCACTCATTTTCAGAACTGAAGAGTACACTACATCTCCTTCACTGCCATTTTGTTATGTTAGAGAAGACCTTTATCAAACAGTGAAAGACAGTGCTTCAGATGTAGAGTGGGAAAAGGTCTTAACTTTACTTTTCACCTTTTTGCGTGACTGGCTTGCAAGTAAATGTCAGCATGACATTGCATACAGCCTGAAAATATGATTAAAACAATGACTACTTTGGTATCAACTGCTTGAAGTGGATGTAGACAGCCAAGCACAACTCAGAAACAGGGGTATCTCAGTGAAAAGCTGGATGGATGAATAAGGATCACAAAAATGGATGATGCTGGCTCAAAAGGGACTGGTGTCAACCCCAACATGCCCTGTTTATTGCACTGGGTCATTTCTTAACTCTTTTTTTTTTTGGAATTATATAAATAGCAGCATGACTTAGAAGTGAGTGCTAAAATAGTAGGGTCCTACAGTGCTGAGGAATAGTAACAGCAGAGCTTTCCAGCTGTGAGATGGTGATGGTAATTTATACAAAATAATAAAGCAGCCTCTTTATAGCAGTGCCATCTGGATGTGAGACTTGCAATGACAGAGTCCTCTAGTACTGAGGAATAGTAACGGTGCCCCCCCAACCCCCCATCAATGTGAGTCAGCTGGTAGCACATCTGCCTTTGGGCCAGAAGGTCATGGGTTCTAGTTTCATACAATAGGATTTGGACTCATACCTCAAAAATGCTGGCACACCAGGTCAGTACTAGGAAGGCAATCCAAAAGTCAGACATCACAATACCACGAGCGGGTGCTCACAGCGTGAGGTGCAATCCTCAAATTGAATACACAGAACAGAAGAAGTGAGCACTCAGAAATGTAAAATATTTGAATGCAAGTGCTTTTAATCCATGAAAATTTCCAGGACCCCTGCGCTTGCGTTCAAATATTCTGTGTTCCTGAGTGCTCACTTCTGCAGTACTAGGAAGGTGCTATATTGTCTGGCATGCTGTCCTTCAGCTGAGATGTTAAACCAAGATCCCTTCTGTTCATATCTGGTACTGTCCTGGTGGGATTCCAGTTAGAATTAAAGGAACCTAAGGCACTTGCTCATAGGACCAAAGGATTTTCCCTAGTGTCATGACTGAAACCTCCAAGTACCTCCCAGGAGTGAACAAGGTGTAAGTGTAGGGTCTATTTCAGAGAAACGAAGGCACTAGAACAGGAGGCATGCAGTGAAGCTGGGGGATAGTTTAGGAGAGATGTGCAGTAACACTTCTTCACAGAAAGGGTGATGGATATCTGGAACAGCCTGCCAGAGGATGTTGTGGGGACAAAGACTGTGGGGAGCTTTAAGCATGCATGGGATAGGCACAGGGGCATATTAGGCATGGAACCAGGGGAGAGAGTGACACCTATGATCAGCTAGGGTCAGTGCTGAGGAACAGGCAGAGGCAAGGGGCAGACTGAATGGGCCTAAGGGTCCTTTTTGGCAACACAATCTATGTTTCTATGTGTCCTGGCTAACATTGCCCTTCCCATTAAACCGATATAAGCACTTATCCATGGCTGTGTGTTGGTGCTGATGAGCGCACTGGCTGCCACTGCGTGCTTACCATCACTTCGCCACCAGTCTCTCTCATAGTTTATGAAGTGTTTTGGGATTCAATGCGTATAAACAGTGCTATACAAATTATTATTCTTCTGCTTCTTCTTCCCTTCTCCTCCATGCCCTTCTCCTCCTCCTCCTCCTTCTTCTTCTGCTTCTTTTTCATTAACTTATTATTATTTGTCTTTCAGAGGATGATATCAATGGAAGTTAAAGGCAACGACTTAGCAATTAAAAGTTAAAAGTAAAGTCTCACCCTTCAACTGAAGGAACATTCTGAATTAGTCAATACTGTAGGCTGGCTGGCACTTTTAGCATGCCTTTACTATTATATTATTTACTATGTAACTGTATTAATTTGGCACCTTGTGGTGCTGCAGTAAATTCCCTCTACAACTACTATCAGCATCTTGCACTAGAGGGTGCTGCTGCTACCATTACTCAAACCTGTAAAATGCCACCATTTCATCTCTCTGATGTACAGTAGATGGTATTGCTATTTACTGACTACCATGTTATATTTATTTAATTGGTTACTTGCCAGGTGTGTGTGTGTGTGTGTGTGTGTGTGTGTGTGTGTTTAGCAGATATGGGGAAGGACCCTGTCATGGCCCTGTGTGTTTATCACTTTCACTTTTAGTATAAGTAAAACAAGTTATTAATAATTAATGGTCCATTTATGATTCTCCCTCCTGTTGTCACCATTACTTTTTTACTTATGTTTTTCTTCTGTACCGAGACTCCATATTATGCTCTACTGTGGTTCAATTTTCATAAAAAAAGATGTTAACTCCATTTGCTCTGATTAGATACAAATGGACAGTTCTACAAAATCACATTTTCTTATGCAATTCACTAATGTCTTCACCAATACAAATTGTTCATTTTAACTGCATTAATTATACCAGCCTGACCCAGGTGTAAATTGTTTTAGCCAACTTTATCAAGCCATTAGAACAGTGCTAACATTCAGAACTAAACTGGCTGTTGGCCTGGAATAAAAAGAAATAACTGGTCATGTAACGGAAAACTGCTGCAAAGTAAGTGACAGTTGTGATAGTCCCACACATATCTCTCAACTGTCCCTGATTTTCAGGGATGTCCCTGATTTTGCCTCAAAATTTTCCTTTGACCCTCATAAAATTTGTGTTTTTTGTGACTGAGCAGTTGGATTGCAAGCACAAAAAAAGTAAGACATTATAGTTACAGACTTGTTCTTCTTCATAAAATACATCTTACAGTAAGCCTCTTATTCTATTGTCTTTCTGACAGAATATTACCAATTGTTAAGATGTGTCACTGATTTGGGGTCATTGTCCCTGATCTTTTTTAAGCTTGTCCTTGATTTATGATGCAAGAGGTTGAGAGGTATGGTCCCACAGCATGCTTTGGTCATGCATTCTAGACCTCCACTGTCCCTGTGATCCATGTCACAATCACACGTGCATGTCTGTAGGGGTGTATGTACTGAGAAGTTGACTATTTGGAGTTTGGATTGCTTGGCTTTGAGCAAACGAAAGTTGCCTTCTGAACTTAAATCCTAAGTCTAAGCAACATAACACATGCAGTTGCATTACATGTGTATCCTTTCAAGCACTCTTTTGTAATATGCAGTTCTTGTGGTGTGGGGTCTGCTGTCTACAGTATGTCCCAGTCACCCTCTGGTCTTTGAGGAGATCATCTTCTATGCCTTGCCCCTTCTCAGGACTCCTTTGTTAGTTCTTTTACACCCCTAACTCAGTTCAGCTTTTAATGCCAACAGTACGGATCCACAACAGGAGCTCGCCAAAATTTTTGTCGAACGTCCCATCAGCAACGCCGGCAGGTTGACCGTATTCTGCAGTCAGCTTCCTGTTCGCACTGTCCATCCTTGTTTTCTTCGGGGGGCTCTGCCCCCCACTTAAAGATTATCAACTCCGAGTTGGAGCTGATTGGAGGATGCAGGACCCCCGACAGACAGTGCTGGGTTCCAGTGGGTTTCCCACAGTGGTATGGTGCTGTAGTCACTGTGGGGGACCTCGCTGGTGAAATGTCTCTGTCGGGGTTGGGGGGTAACCGCAACAGTACCACTCTACATGCCAGCCACAGCACTTTTGAGTTTTTTCAAACCCTTTGTTCCTGTTCCATGGTGAACAAAAGTCTACAGGCTGCTTTTCATCTGGGTCTGATCATGGGCCAGCACATATCAAAATTACGTACACTGACGGTGGGCTAATTTTATTGTTTGATGCACAGTAGCCTGCTCTGGCTGGCTAATAAACTTGTGTCTTTCCTGGGTGCTGTGGGTCAATCACTGGCAACAAATGCATGTCTTCACAAAATACCTTTTTTCATTTCTGCTTATGAAGCGGGGGGGGGGGCATGACTGAAAATATAAAGAAGAACATGGAAAGACTGGAGAAGTGGTCTAGTATTTGGCAACTAAAAATCAATGCCAAAAATGCAAAGTAATGCACATCTATTGCACGAAACCACAGACAAAATACTGCATTGAGGGGTAAAGCTGGAATGTTCCAGAGGAAAGGGACCTGGGGATAACAATTAATAACCCATCAATGTGATAAAGCACAACGGATGGTAACTAGGATGCGGGGATGCATCATGTGGGGTTTCACGAGTTGAAGGAGAGAAGGGAGTCTGCTACTGGCCTACCCAGCAGCCTGTGCAATAACATGTTTCTATGTTAGTGTACAGGTTGCTGTTTGTGTGCAGGTTGCTGATTAGGCCACACCTGGAGTATTATGCGCAGTTTTGGTACCCACATCCAATGAAGGGACAAGACAGGTCAGATATTACACATAGTAGGGTGACAAAAGTGATTCATGAGTAACAGGGCAAGTACTATAAGCAAGGCCACCGGTTTTCAGTTTTGTGCCAGAAAACCCAGTAAAATTTCAGAATTTTGACTGCCTGCACACCAGAAAAAAACAAACAATTTCATGTAATTTGGCATTTTGTACCAGATCAGTTAATCTACAGAACTAATACTTTTCCTATAACTGCTTTCAGTACTGTTTTCAGTTGGCTTCATTTAGTGCTTTGTATATTAAGCCTTGTTTTATTCTGATTATTTAAACACATACTAAAAGAATGGCAGTAGAATCCAGCTAACATCCAGAAATTAGACTAACAAGTCAATGGTGCAATTCCTAGGATTTCAAGTCTCGAAAATGGAATTTAGTCACCATAAATCAGTGGCCTTTACTACAAGAAGAAGCTTGAGACCCTCAGTATGTACTTATTGGAGGTCAGGCAGGAGAGGGGTAAATGATAGAAACATACTATACACACACACAAAGGAGTACAAGAAGTTGCATTAACAGAATTGTTTAGGCTGAAGAGCAGTTCAACCACCAGGGGACACCATCTCAAGATGGTTTGGGGGGGGGTGGAGTTCAGAAAGGACTTTAGAAAACATTTTTATCAAACAGTAGTGGATAAAGGAGATAACTGGTCCAGAAATAGGTCAATGCAGAGATATTAACTGGGTTCAAAACAAGATGGGATAGCTTTAAAGTGATAATCAGCAACAGGAGGGTGGGAATAGGCAGGAAGAACAGTAGAAATAATGAGTGGAGCTGATTTATGACAATGCAATGTAGGGTTAAAAGCAGACTTGATGGACTTTGAGGGCAGCATTTGCAAAGCCATGCATCCATATTTTGGATGTGGGTACTAAAATGTGCCCGGGAAGTTAGACCAAGAAAAGCTGGTCTAAAATTCCCAGATGGAATTATGCACTGTCATCCAGAAAACGGATGCAAGTCCCTCGGTTGTGGCAAATATTGCTGTAAACTGCAGAAAATGTTGGAAATGCATCCAGATGTTTGTGATTAGGACATAGACATCTGGACACATCTGTATGTATGCAGCATGTGCCCAAAATACATATGCAAGCGCACAATCAAACCATTACTTGCATTTTTTTTCCTTCTAATTACTCTGACTAGGTTATAAACCCAACAACTTATCTGGAATGGATATCATTAACTGCAGGTACTGTGGAACAATTTTCAGAAGGACAGTCTTACAGGATTTAGGACACTGTCCTACATGCTGGGCCATTGGAGATCTTAGGGCTCAGCTCCGGGCAGCATGGGCAGAGATTGCACGCCTCAAATTTCATATTCAAGGAAATACATTATAAGAACCACCGCCATTTCCCAGCATCCAACAGAAAAACCTCGACTGCAGAGGGTAGTTGGTCCAGGAGGTTGGCAGGTGGTTAGGAGGGGCAAATTGGGTGCCCCATCACTCTCTGCTCTCCAACATATTACCTCCAAAAACCATATAAACACTACAGACAGGTATCTGCTTCTATCTCTGAAATCAAACAAAGAGGCAGAAGACACTGCAGAGCAGGACACTGTGGCACAGGAGCTAGCACAACAAAACTCACCCAAATCAGGAACCAAAACAAAAAAAGCAAAAAGGAAATCCAAAAAACTTCTGATCATAGGAGACTCCATGATTCGGGGAGTTGATACCCATCTCCAGCCAGGGGTAATGGTCAGATGTCTCCCAGGTACATCAGCGTGGAGAGACACTGACCACATTGCTAAAATTGTTCACAAAGCAGGAGAAAACATTGATGTCCTAGTACACATAGGGACTAATGATCTCGCCAGCCGGTCAGTTGTGGAGACCAAGGAACACCTGACCAGGCTGGGTGACAAACTATCATCCATTTCATCTGGCATCTCCTTCTCTGAGTTCCTGCCAGTCTGGGAGAGGGGGGCAGATGGATGGAAGGTCAGAAGAAGGGGAGATAGGGGCTAAACACATTGGCTCAAGGGCTGGTGCCAGGAAAAGGACACAGATTTGGGGAACTGGCAACAGTTCTGGGAGTGAAAGTTCTTTAAATTTGATGGACTGCATCTGACTAAAGAGGAGTCAGTGCATTGGGGCAGAAGTTTGAGCGTCTTTGCAGAATATTTAAACTAGCAAATGGGGAGAGGGTGCACCCCATCGTCGAATGGGAAGAACACCCCTCCCCTCAACTAGTGGTCAAACAGGGATTCAGCATGTTTGCAGTTCATTTGCATCACCAGGTAGAAAAAGGTTTGTTTCCCCATACGACACAGGGTAATGCCAAACCTCATCCAACAACTAACACAATCAAATCTGGCCAATGGAAAATCATGTACACAAATGCTCACAGCCTGGAAATAAGATCCCAGACCTGCAGGCAATAATGTCAGAGGCTAAACTGGACATAGTAGCAATTAGTGAGGCGTGGTTTACCAGTAACCACATTTGGGAGACTTCAGTACCTGGCTATGTATTGTTCAGAAGGGCCGAGGTGCAAAAAGGGAGGAGTGGCCCTGTATGTCAATGAAAATATCAAAGCTACAGAAATTCAGAATACACATAAGGAGCCAGAAGAACTGTGGTTCACCCTGGAAACAGGAAATGGGACAGCCATAAGAACTGGAGTTGTCTACAGGCCTCCAGACCAGGGGAAGACATAGACACATTACTGTTAGAAGACATACAAAACATGACAGCTAAAGGGGAGGTTGTGATAATGGGAGACTTCAACATGCCACATACAGATTGGTCAATACCAGCAGGAACATCTGCCAGAACTAGACACATAGTGGATTACCTGCAGGGGGAGGGCCTCAAACAACTGGTACAACAACCCACAAGAGACAGGGCTATCCTAGATCTAATACTGACTAACAGGGAAGGGATCACAGATCTCCAGGTAGAAGGTCACCTGGGGGCCAGTGACCATCACATGGCATGGTTCAATTTGGCTACTACATCTAAATCATCCCATTCCAAGGCAAAAATATGGGACTTCAGAGGAGCTGACTTTGATAAGATGGCCAACAGAGTTAAGCTAGCCCTGGCAAAAGAAACACAGGTGAGGGGTACAGGCAAAGTGGGCAAGCGTTAAGGATGCAATACTTGAAGCAACATCCCATTGTGTTAGACAGAAAGGAAGTGCAAAAGAAGAAGGAAACCACTTTGGTTCTCAAATACAGTAGCAGAAAAGGTCAGAGCCAAAAAGGCTGGCCTTCAGGAAATGTAAGGGAACACAGCGGATGAAGATAGGAGGCATACCAAACTGCCCTAAGGGAAGCAGGGAAGGCAGTAAGGCAGGCAAAGTCCCAAACTGAGGAAACACTAGCACGAACAGTAAAAGTGGCAAGACTTTCTATAGATACATAGTGAAAGGAGAAAGTCCAGAGGGTATTGCTAAGCTTAATGGAAAAGGGAGCACGTGAGGAGGAGGAGGACCATGTAAGTATCTATCCTAAATAGATACTTTTGCTCAATGTTACTGAAGAGAAGGTAGGGCAGGGCCCACAGCTCAGCACCATGGACACAGGGGGAGGAGGTGAGCACTACTCCCTTCACAAAAGAAAGGGTCCTACAAGAGCTTGCAAAGCTCCAGGGTGGATAAGGCAATGGGACCTGATGGCATACATCCCAGGGTACTTAAGGAGCTAAAGGTGGAACTAGCAGAGCCATTAGCAGAACTGTTTAGTGAGTCTCTGAGCAGGAGAGGTCCCAGAAGACTGGAGAAGGGCTCATGTGATCCCACTCCACAAGAGTGGTAGCAGGGAGGAGGAATTACAGACCAGTCAGTCTTACCTCAGTAGTGGGCAAGATTATGGAGGCACTCCTTAAGGAAAGGATAGTGCAACACCTGGAATCCATAGGGGCACAGGATCCAAGACAGCATGGGTTTACAAAAGGAAGGTCCTGTCAAACTAATCTCATAGATTTCTTTGACTGGGTAACCAGAGTGGTGGACCAAAGGGGAGCAGCTGATGTCGCCTACCTTGACTTCAGCAAAGCTTTTGACACTGTTCCACATAGAAGATTGATAAATAAGCTGGGTAGGCTCGGGGTGGGTCAGAAGTTGGTCAACTGGGTGGCAAACTGGTTGACGGGCAGAAAACAGAGAGTGGTGGTAAATGGTATACAGTCAGAAGAGATGCAAGTCACAAGTGGGGTACCTCAGGGATCAGTCCTGGGGCCAGTCCTCTTCAACATCTTCATTAGTGACCTTGCAGATGAACTAGAGGGTAAGGCTTGTCTGTTTGCAGATGACACCAAGATCTGCAACAGAGTAGATGATCCAGATGGGGTGGGCAGAATGAGAAGAGATCTGGATAAACTAGCAAAATGGTCAGAAGAGTGGCAACTGGGATTTAATGCAAAGAGTGCAAGATCATGCGCGTGGGGAAGAGAAACCCTGAAGCCACCTATAGGCTGGGAGGGGAGTTGCTAGCAGTCACAAAGGAAGAAATAGACTTGGGCATCATCATCACTGATGACCTGAAATCATCCAAGCAGACCTCTAAAGCAGTAGGTAAGGCTAGGGGGGGTGTTAGGGTGTATTAGTAGGGGTATCACAAGTCGTAAGAGGGAGGTAATAATCCCTCTTTACAAGACACCAGTTAGGCCCCACCTGGAGTACTGTGTGCAGTATTGGAGGCCACACCTTCATAAGGACATTAACCAAATTGAGGCAGTCCAGAGAAGGGCAACCAAAATGGTGCAGGGACTGCATAAGAGGACATATGAGGATAGCTTAACAGAGCTCAATATGTATACCCTTGAGCAAAGGAGGGAGAGAGGTGATATGATCAAGGCATTCAAACACCTTAAGGGCATTAACTTTTTAAGGTGAAAGAGTCTAACATGTTTAAATATAAGAAAATAGCAGGACAAGAGGACACAGCATGAGATTAGAGGGGGGCCGATTAAGAGGGAATGTGAGGAAATTCTTTTTCACAGAAAGGGTGGTGGATGCATGGAATGGCCTACCTCAAGAAGTGGTGGCTATGAATACAGTGCAGGGCTTCAAACAGGCATGGGATAGGCATAAGGGAGCAATACAAATGAGTATGAATAGATAGGCCACTGACAGAGCAAAGGCCGATGGCACATTTATAAGGTAGAAAAAGAAATGGGCAGACTGAATGGGCCTTGCGGTCCTTATCTGCCGTCAACTTCTATGTTTCTATGTTTCTAATGTCAGCACTGTGAAAATGCTGCCAGTCTTTTTGTGTCCATACCTTCTATGTTTCTTTGATAAGCCTGATGTTCCTTTTTACAGTGTGGCTATACTCCCATGTCACTGGAACGTTGCACATGTACTTCCCAGTATGGGAAGAGTGCACACACTGGAACAGGCCATCTACTGTGCAGGAAGAAAACAGTTCCAATGTGTGACCTACGGCCAAATTCATTGCTTGTGCTACAAGTCCATAACTCTACAGTCAGAGGGCTGGTGATAACTGGACTGTCAGTGTCACAGTGGTGCTGCCTCACACAACTTCAGCAGTTATACCACCTTACAGCTGCAAGTGGGAACATTCTCCTCATGCAGCAAAAAAGTAGTGTGCATTGGGGAGGTATTGAATACATGTTTGCCACAAGCAAGGTGCTACATCTGTGGAGAAAGTTTAGCAATTGAGGAATATTTGCTGAAAATCCTGATCATTGTACAATCCTCAACAGCAGGAGTTTTCTCCCTATGTAGTTGAGTACTGCACTGGATTCAAGTGTACTCAGTGAACATTGGTTTGTGATGGGATTAGACAGAAAAAGCCAGCTGAGCTGAAAGTTTCTTCTAGCATGGACTCTTGGACACACTAAATGATGCTATACTGGGACAGGGTCAGGATGGGTGTCAGTATCTGGGCAAGGGTGGTTTAACAAGCAAAATAAATCTAATGATGAAGGGTGAGTCCCCCCCCTCCAACAGTACATGTAGTCAGTGGAACCCTGAGGATGGGGAGGGAATTTCAGGGCATAATAATCTAAGTACAGTAGTTAAAGTTCCACGTGGATATTTAAAATAGTAGTCCAACCGGTACCATAGGAACCTAAGACCCTTCAAGAACAACAGTTAGTCAACGCTGCTTTCATTAGAAGGATTTTAGCCTTGCTGCATGTATACAGTAAAGCACATGTAAAGATGTATACACAAGCATGGAAATGTAGCATGTTTTCTTTTGACTCTGGTACTGCACACCTGACACACCTGTGCTTGGTCTTGACCTTGTTAGTATGGATAATCACTAGTACGTTGCCACCACTATCTTTTCTCCTTGCATGTAACAGAGTAGACACACCAGAGGGTGTAGACAGAATGAGAAGCGACCTGCAGAAACTTGAAGAATGGTCAGGGGTTTGGCAGTTGAAATTCAATGCAAAGAAGTGCAAGATAATGCATATGGGGCACAAAAACCCTGGCACAATATATCAGTTGGGGGGTAGGGATATAGCATGCACCAAGCAGGAAAGGGATCTTGGGGTTATCATCTCTGATGACCTCAAGGTAGGGAAACAGTGTGACAAGGCAGCAGGTAAAGCAAATAGGATGCTGGGATGTATGAGGCAGGGGCATTACCAGCAGGAAAGGGAGGTCATAATTCCGCTATACAAGACACTAGTGAGGCCCCACCTGAGTACAGTGTACAGTTCTGGAGACCATACCTACGTAAGGACATAGACAGGGTAGAGAAGGTTCAGAGGAGGGCAACAAAGATGGTGCATGCATTGCATCACAAGTCCTATGAAGACAGGTTGAAGGAACTGAACATGTACTCCTGGAGAGAAGGAGGAGAGAGGATATGATAGAGACATACAAGTATCTTACAGCGAGGAACAGGGTGCAGGAAAACACTATTTTTAAGCAAAAAGATGTTCCAGAACTAGGGGCATGGGATGAAGTTGGAGGGAGGGCGATTCAGAGGAAACATGAGAAAGAATTTCTTCACAGAACAGAGTGGTGGACAAGTGAACACCCTGCCAGAGGAAGTGGTGGGGGCTGAAACAATCACGGGATTTAAGAATGCATGGGATAGACATAAAGGAATTCTGGAGGTCAGGGTTAAGGTGCAACAGACTTCTAGGAAAACAAACTGAACTTACAAGCTCAAATGGGCAGACTGTGTGGGCCATAGGCCCTTATCTGCCAACACTGTCTATGTATCTATGTATCTATGAAAATGTGGAGAGCATCCTTTGTCCTTGAGCTTATAATTGCAATATTCTGTTGCGGACAGGGACTTCTCTTCAGGAATCTCAGGGTGCAGTTGAGTATTCACTTCAGGTACCTCAACCTGTAACAGTAGCTGCTCTTCGAATGTAGTAGATATGACTTCTCAATATGCTCTGTAGAAATGGTAGATTGTCCACAGTGATGCTTATATTAAAAATCAGAAAGTAAAGATGTGTTAAGGTTTATTTTATTTATTATTGGCATTGGAATTACAAACCTTTGAGTCAGAGACTCTTTTACAAAGGCTCCATCACTTAGGGCATTGGGTAGCACTGTGGTGTCAGTAATTTTGTGGGGTCGGTTGGATAGGACAATATCCAGTAGGGTGGAGGAGCCATTAGAGGGGTTGGTCTGGATAGGGTGAGTTACCAATTGTGTAATATTGAGGGCAGCAATTGCATCTTTGGACTGAGCAGCAGAGCTGGAGAACAAATTGATATTAAGGTCACTCAACGTTATTTGCTCCGCTTTAGGTGGGAGATAGGAGAGGTGATCGAATAAGGATTGGCGGGCGAGTTTCTGGTGGCATGGGGGAATGTAGGTGGTGGTGATAATCAATGGGGCCCTGGAGGGGCCAGGGATGACTTTGAGTGAGAGGGCTTGTGCACCATGATCCAGTTGGGGGGGGGTGCCCTTGAAGTGACTAATGGAGGTAAATGGCGCGGCCACCACCGCTTTCCAACTCTGTCTTCCCTGAAAAGGGTGTATCTGGGAAGGGGAATGAAGGAGTCAGTGGTGGTCTTTGAAAGCCATGTCTCAACAATCACCAAGACATCAGGTTGATGCTGGGTGATCCAGCCTTGGAGTCCGGCAAACTTTTTTAGGAGGCTACAGATGTTCATAGTGGTGATACGAAGCCCAGATGCCAGGGGTGTGTGGTGGGGGTGGGCGCAGGGGGGGTCCTCAATTGGGATGGATGTTCCCTGACATCAGGAGGAGGAGAGATATAATTCTGAGCAGTGCCAGGTGTAGCCTATGGTGGCAGGGAACAGAGGATAACATGCACATTTGCTCAGGGAGGTAGACAGGAATGGGAAGAGAGTGAAGGAAGGGAATAGCCAAGAAGAGGGGAGGCCAGGGGGAGTCAGGAAAAGGGGCAACTGAAGATGGAGAATGCACCGGGAGGCTGCAGGGGTATGGTTGTGGTAACCCTGGGGGTAGAGTGCAGGTATAGGAAGGGGACAGTGTGGAGGTGGACAGAGTGAGATGAAGATGTTAAAAGAATAAAGTGCTTACCAATTCATACTCTTCATATATTTGACTATAAAGGGCACTTGCTTCAGTTTACCAAATGCATACAAATAGAGAAAGAAGCTTTTGAACTCTGGCTGAAGCCTCCTGTTTTTTGAGCAGTCTTGTGATATTTCTTCAGTCTGATTAACCCCTCAGGCTGGATTCTCAAAGCGGCCCTTGGATCGAAGCAAGTTGTGGTAAACAGTGGCAGTATGCCCCCCTTACGGCGATACCAACATATCGAAATGCACACCTGTCGGCAAAATCAACACTTTGCCGACAGGTCACTGTATTGGTGTGCCCAAGACAGGGGCTTGCTGTCTCCTGGTCCTGCACCCCTGCCCCGACTCAACTCTGACTGGAGTTGATAATCCAAAAGATGGGGGGGAAGAGCCCCCCGCATAGGGGGTTTGGGGGGACGAAGCCCCCTGATTAAAAAAACAGGACTGGAAGACACACAGGAATCATGTGACATCAACTTGTAGTTGACATGATTCCTGTCAGTGAAATGCCGGTCGGCATAAAGTATGTCGGACCGGCATGGTACAGCCAACAGCAGCTTGCGTCAATCTCCGGTGCATCAGGGACCCTGCAACAAATTCAGAAACAGAGGGAGTCCCAGTGCCAAACTCTGCACAGTTGCAGCAAATGTCCCCATTTGCCAAACGCATGGCACATGGGTGGGGTTTGACCCTAAGCCATGGGGCAGTCTGGTGGCATTGGAGCCCATTGATGGTGACCTACTGGCCAGTAACCCTGGAGGCTGGCAAGGTCTTGGGGGATGGAACAGGGTATGCAAAAGACAGGCTGGGCTGGGCTGGGATGGGTGGAGGGGGATGGCAACAGACCCCTGACAGGGACAGTGCATGGCCACCACTGTGGCAGTGCAGTCCATGTGTGTAGGGGGGCTATCCACACACCTGGCTCAATGGGGGGGAACACGTAGGCACATATCCACTACAGCATTATACTGCCAGCTGCTCCACTGCTGCTCTGCAACTGTCCAAGTACTGTGTGGGCACAGGATACTGTGGGCGATGACTCTGGGGTGGTAGTGCCCAGGCTGTTAGGCTGGTCTAGCAGTAGCGGACTGTGTACCTTGTGGGGGGGCTTACTGAATCCCACTGTATGGGATGCTGCAGCATCACCTTTGTGCAAGCCCCCTTCTGCCATGGTGCACCAGTGTGACCATTGCAAGAACAGCACAAGCCCGGCTGGGTAGGCGGTCCCCCAACTGGAGCAGACTGCATTGTGGAACTGGGAATGACACAAGGTGTGGCACAGTAAACCCCTTGTGCCATTTTTCTTTGATGCAAACACCTTGCATCATTCTCAATGCTTTGTGAATAGGGCCCTAAATAGGTATCTCCTAAGATATTAGTATATCTCCCACATTCCTAGACATAATGAAACCTGTTGCTTGTACAGATTTCAATAAAATTTGTTGTATATTCAATTGACGCTGGTGACTCCAGGCATTAGTGCTGTGTAAGTCACAAATATTAATTCTTAAATACTATGAATAATGGGATATTCATTATTCAGAACTAACAAACTGTAGCCACTATTCATGTCCTTGTATTTGGGAACTAAAAAAGTACAAACATTATTGAAAAGCCTGTATCCACTCCCACAGATGGCTATACCTAGTTCCAGTGCCACCAACTACTCCCTCAATGGTCACCCATCCTCCACTACCCCCACCTAGTCTTCCCATGTATAGAAAAAATAAAAGCATGGTTTAGGATATGCTGGCATAATCTTAACACACCCCTCCCTAATCAGAGTTACCCCAGGCCACAGAGGGTCACATTTAGCAAGAAGCCCTTTTCCCTCCAGAGTCCTGATCAATGGTTATGATGGAAGTCAATAGAGAGCAAATATCTTACCTAGATTCAGTGGCCCTCTACCTGCCCCAAAGTGCACCATGCTGCCCATCTCTTTGTAACTGTGTGTCAGTCTCAGCTGATAGCATCCCTAGCATACATGCTTCATGTCTGGGGAGGGGTGGAGGGAGCGGACTTAGTGTGTCATTTCATGACTCAAAGCAGACTGATTGGTTGTTCTGCCAACTCCCCAAAACTATGATTGTTCACTCTAGTAGTTTCCTTAAACCAAGACTTTATGTTTTTACTTTTATGCAGGAGGATGCTGGGAGGAAATGCAGTGTGGGTGACCACTGAGAAGTAGGTTCATGGCCATAAGACTAGGGAAGACAGATTTTTCAAAGCTTTTATTTTTTAATATTTGTATGAATGACAAATAGTGAATGAATTTGGGCCCCAAATAGGAATGGCTGGCTGAATATTCAGCTGAAGGTATTCACACCCCTCTACCAGGCATTATGTCAAATGTCCCCACTTATCCTCCCTAATTTATTACTTCCATTTGTTTCTTACCCTTGCCTCCATACCCTTTCTGTGACAACAGTCACACACCCTGTCCATATGTTGTGGTACCCTGAGTGTCCACAGTTAATCAGTTAATGCCAGTTGGCATAGAAAGAGGATGTGGCTGTTTTTGTGCATTAGAGAAATAATTCAAAATTTGGTTTGTGTGCCAAAAAATCACCAGTTCTCTAAAAAAAAAAAAAACAGCAACTGTGTGTAAGCCCTGTCCACAAGGGTTGGCCTGATATGATAGGCATTATAAGGGACATAGTGGGTCTGTCCTTTAGGAAACATTGCCCTGGGCATGTGTTTGTAAAAGTTCAAGGGTTGGTTGGTACAATACCTTCACTGAGGTGTCTTCTTTCCTTTCTAAGCATATCTAGAGGTGTTGCCCTCAGGAAATTTACTGTTGGTATGATGACACTGGGCTACAACTACTCTTGAGGGTGGGGTTCTCTATCTACTGCAGTTCACTTGCTTTTGTTATGGGGGCACATGCTGCACTTATGGTTAGGGATGCAGCGAAATTTAATTTCGCTGGTGACATTTTGTCGAAATCACCAATTTTGCCTCACAAAGGACGCTTTCATGAAATTGGGCCCTTACGGTGAAATTTCGCCGGTAAATTTCCGACAAAATTTCACCTTTAATTTTGTCTTTAGCTTGCACATTTCACCGTGTGTTAGTATCAGGTGAAATTGGGAAAAAAATGCTTGTCACATGACTTACTCTTTCTAGCGGACTGCTGGTCACGTGGGTGACTGTACTTAGGCAGGAAGCCAGACTAAATCTACTTCCTTTAGAGCTTTTTCAGCCTAGCAGGAGAGAGTGAGAAGAGCAGGAGAGCTTGATTTAGCAAAAATAGTGTTTGTGTGTGTGTTTGTTTGTTTGTAATCTCTTCCCCACTTTATTTTAAAAAGTAAATATTTTCTCTTAGGGCTCTTTCTTTAGTGTTATGTTTGTCTGTCTTTATAGTTTGAGTGTGTGTGTGTGTTTGACTCCTCATTCCCCAGTCCCTCCCTGAATCTTTTTTTTTCTTTTTGATTTATTTCCTTTAGTTTCATATTAAGAAAAGTTTTATTTATGATGGAGAGGGAGACTGATAGTGGTAGTGTGCCACCAGCAGCAGGAGGATCTGCTGTCTGCCTTAACAGGTGGGCATTTTCCAAGCACCCCACAAGAGAAGCATGTGCCCGTGGCTCCCCCAGCAGCAGCAGGTTCCCCCCACCACCAGCAGCAGGAGTACATTGCGACCCCCCAGCAGCATGTGCCCCCCCACACAGCAAGAGCAGCAGGAGCCCATTGCACCTCTCAGGAGTATGTGCAGCCTGTGCCCGCCCCCAGCAAGAGCAGCAGCAGCAGGTCTCAGTCCCAGATGAGGTGGCTGCTGCAGAGAGATCAGCTGATAAGCCCCCACCAAGGTCTCTCCAGTTTGGGCTTTTTTTCCACAAAGATTGAAGATGACAGTATTGTCATCTGCAACTTTTGTGGCAAAGACATCCGACATGGAAAACGAGGGTCCCACTTTGGAACAGGTGGACAGAGGAACCACCTGCGGTAACACCACACTGCAGAGTGGCTTTCCAACCAGCAAGAAGCTGCAGCAGGAGGCAGCGATGGGTCTGAGCATCACAAGGTCATCCAGAGGCCTAGGGTGTACCACAGTAGCAGCAGCAGGAGGAGTGATATACCTCACACCTATCGGCGCAGCCATGCTTCAACTGCAACTAGTTTGACATCACAGCCTGCAGCAGCTCCCCCAGCAGGTAACATCAGGATGGAGGACCTTGACGACATGTGTGCAAGATATTGTGGTGGTGCAGACGGAGGTGCAAGGACTCTGGCAGCAGATGGACCAGTTCCACCAGGAGGTCAGGGGAGAACTTAAGAAAAAAGGGAGGACCAAAAGAAGATCTTGGACCTCCTGGTGGAGTTGAGTCATGGGGGGTGGTGATGTTGGCGATGGCAATGGCACTGGTGCAACTGATTGGTGCTATCAATACACCAATTTGTTTTTCTTTCCTTTTTGTTTTGCAAGTCTTCTTCTTTTTTTTCCTCTGCAACCCCTTAAAAATAAGAAAAACACCAAAACAATAACAAAAAATAAAAAAAACACAAAAAACGTTTCTGTCCTCTTTCTCTTCTGTTATATATCCTCATTGTTCTTTTTCTTGTCCAGTGGTTTTCTATCTTATATGTTATGTTTTATGGAATGTTTATGCTCCCTTCATTTCCCCTCTGTCTCATATGATTAAAAACCTTTACCCTGAGTCTGACCCTGCATGTCCCCCCAAGAACTATGCCTGTAAACTGTGTACCTTCTTGCTTGTTTTATGTTACACCTTCTTTATTTGTTTTTTTATTTATTTTATTTATTTCACTTCTCAGATAAGACCAATTGAGCTCAGAGCTCTTTACGTAGGTTCCATGTCGAAAACATTTCAGACATTTGGTATACAAGGAGACATGGTAAAACCGGATGTGAAGAAACATTTCGGTACAATGAGATTTATACAAGGATTCAAAAATACAGCATACAAAACAGGATAAGGTTACAACCACAGTCCAGTACACAACAGAAACAGACAATATATTGAGCCCAACAGTGAATCTGTTAGTTGTCAAAACAAGAGGGAGTTAGAGAGTTACTAAGTGCTAATAAAGAGGGTTGGGGGGGTGCACCCAAGTGCAGAGTGCAAACGAGTTAGTAATATAAGTTCAGTAGTAGGGATAAAGGAGGAAGGTGACTTAATTTAGTTCTAGCGATGGCAGACACATTGGGATTCACGGATAAGACAGTTCTTTAGGTGCCATTTGAAGGAGCACAGAGTGGGAAGGCAAGCAATGTTTGCCTGCAGGGACTTGAACCACAATGGAACCCGGTAGGCAAAGGACCTTTGTCCTTGAGATGTGCAACATTTTGGAGTTAGGAGGGACTGCTGTTCAGAATTTCGGGTATGACATGGCTTTGTGCAGGGAACCAGTAGTTGCTGGACCTCCGGTGATAGCTGACCAATGCAGATCTTTTTGGCCAGGAGGCGGGATTGATATTTTAGCTGGTCATTGAGTGTTAGCCAGTGTGCCATGGCATATAGATTGCAGGTGTGAGTTAGTCATTGAGCACCCAAGGTGAGTCTGCAGGCTTTGTTGAGTGCAGCTTTTATGCATCGGAGGGCCATAACTGTGGCGGAGCCATATATCAGTAGACCATAGTCCACAAGGGAACCCACTGAACTGTGAACAGCTATGCTGAGGGCTTTGGGGTTCAGACTTTGCCTGTGGTGATAGAGTACTCCTATGCGTTTGTTGATAGCACTAGCTGCATTGTCAATGTGAAGGGCATAGGACAGCGAGCTGTCAATAGTGATTCCAAGATATTTGAAGTTTTGCACATGTTCAAGGAAGGCACCACCCCTATCGCAAATTGATAGCTGGTAGTTTCTGTGATTGTTATGTGAGCCGGTGAACAGCATTGTTTTTTTTTTTTTGCAGTTCATTATCAGTTTGTGACTTTTAAACCATGTCTCTACTCTGGAGAAGTCACACTGCTGCTCCAAGGCAATTGTGTCTAAGCCATTGGAGAATACAACCGCATCATTGGCATAGAGAAGGATGCGGCCTTGACAGGCTTGGGGGACGAAGTTTAGAAAAAGACTAAAAAGTAGGGGACCCAGTATAGACCCCTGAGAAACACCTGAGTGAATTGGTTTAGTGTCAGAGAGGATAGCACCTATTCTAACTTGCTGTGATCGACAGTGCAGGTAACTGTGGAACCATATAACAGCCTCTGGAGCAGGCCTATGGTAGTGAGTTGGTCAACTAGAAGGTCATGGTTGACTGTATCAAAGGCCTTTGTCAGGTCAATATAGGTTGCCCTGACAAGCAGACCAAGATCAAGAGATCTGTGGATGAAGACCATGAATTCCAGGAGGGCTGTGGGGGTGCTGTGCCCTGCCCTGAAGCTGTGCTATTCAGGGCATAGGAGCTCATACTTGTTCAGGTATTCGATCAGTTGGTCCGCAACAATTCATTCTAAGGCCTTAGACACTGGTGGAAGTATACAGATGGGTCTGTAATTTGAGGGAAGGGCATGATCCCCACACTTGTACACTGGGGTAACTACTGCAGCTTTCCATTTTTGGGAGAATACTGTGGAACGGAGTGAGAGGTTAAGGATATAGGTAAGGGGGGGCCAGAGTTTCTTCGAGTGTGAGCGAGATAAGTTTCAGATCGATATTATCCCCACTGTATCTCCCTTTGCTGAGCATTTTACACAGGTAGTTTCTGGCTTCCGCGAAGGTGATGGCCTTGAAGCAAAAGCGAGGATGCACCAGGTGTTGAGGTGGTGCAGCAGGGCAGTGGAGGAGAAGAAGTCATCACAGAGGACACTCTGGAGGTCTGTGAAGGCATTGTTGAACGTATTGGTGATAGATTTGGGATCAAGGGTGGGGGAACCATTAACGATAAGCATGGAGGGGGTTGTTTTGGGCTCCCGACCGGTGACCTCTTTTAGGTTATCCAGAATATTCGCCCATTGTTTCAGTTCTTGGCTAGGGCCTCTTTATAGTATAGATCTTTTGTTATTCAGATGATCCTGGTGCAGTTATTCCTCACCCACTTGTAATTTAGGATGTCAGCTTGCCTACCTGTGGCCCTGGCTATTTGCCAGAGGTGGTCATGTTTTTTCATTAATTCAAGGGTGTCTGGGCTCACTCAGGGGTTGAAGTAGCCTTTGAACTTATGCCTTTTTAGGGGAGTGTGAATGTCACAAATTGCACTGAATAGGAGGATGAGATGGTCCAGTGCGCTGCCAATGTCGGAAGCACCAAACACAGCAGACCAGTCGGCCTTAAGGAGATCGGCTCTAAGGTGGTCAGAGTAACCAGGCTCTAGAACCCTGTTGGTGACAGTTCTGGGAGGGGGTTTGGAGAAAATATTGGCCCAAGTGAACATAGCGGGGGAGTGGTTACTGATTTCGTCTGGGAGGACGGTGGCATTTGAAATATGCTCAGGTCAATTTGTGAGCACCCAGTCAAGCAAAGTACTAGTGCCTATCCTATAATTTGTCCTAGTGGGGGCTTCAATGAGCTGAGTAAAGTGGATAATCTGTATTGCATCTTTGAAATGGTTAGCTTCAGGAGCAAGCCAATTAATATTAAAATCGCATAGGAATATAATCCCAGAGCTTAGGGTTAGGCTTCAAAGGCAGTCTATAATGGCATTGAGACCATGGACCGAGTTCTTTGGGGGAATGTAGACAGATAGTATTGTAACTTTTTTGTTATGGGCCCCAAGAAGGATTTTTATGGCGAGGGCCAGGGTGTACAGCCCTAGGCTGGGTAAGTTTAGGGCTATGCCCTGTAGGCTGTCCTTAAGGTAAATTGCACACCCTCCACCTCTTTTTGATAAACGATCTTGTCTGAAAATTTAGTAACCTGGCAGACAGATGGCCCCATTGGGGATTTTGGGAGAGAACCATGCCTTGTCAACTGACAGAACATCTGGGTTATGAAGGGCTACTCAGGTTTGCAGGTTGTCAAACTTTAATGAAAGACTGCGGATATTTAATGATGCAAAGGTCAGTGTGCCTGGTTTCTGGTCACATCTCCCCTGATATGGAGGGGGGCCTGGATTTGGGTGGATGTTGCCTAAGAGCAGTAGTAGCAGGAGGGCCAACCTAACCACATAACTTTTAACATATTTGAGGATAGTTCTGTGCTGCCTTTTTGGGTTAATTCTAGAGGTAAGCTTGTCTGTGAACAAGACTATTTTATACAGTAGTGTAGGAGGGTGAAACCATGGCCATGCACAATGCATTTTAGGCCAGGTGTGCCAGGGTGAGCTGTTGGGCACATAGGTGGTAGCTGGTACTGAGTCAATCATGGATGTTATAGTACAGCAGGTGTTCATTTATAAGGACAGATAAGAAGGGGTAATTTTGCTGCTGCCCTGAGAATGTGCAGAGAGAAGGCAGAAGTATAGGAAGTGGCAAAATTCCAGTTGCAGTAGTCATGATATATAGTGGGAGAGGGATCAGGGCAAGAAAGTGGTGAGGGAGTGGGATAGAGTAGGAAGGGTTATGGGGTAGAGGAGCTAGGAGGATGTCCTGGATGTTTTACCTGCTGCAGGTCCTGAAACCTGGGCGGGGACCTTGCTCAACAATTTAGAGTGGCCAGACTGAAAAAGGTCAAATCAGGCAAAATGGTGGGAGTGGCATAGGGTTGTGTGGAGGAGGAGATGTATTTAATAGCAGTTGGGGTTGGGGCGGGTGGGTGGGAAAAATTACAGCTAAAATCAAAATCCACTGCAGCTTATGCCAAACAACTTAGCCCAGAGCTGGCGCTTTAAAGTTCCGGGCTGGAAGCACTGTCCAGTCGCGTGTTTTCAGCACTGGGTTGCAGACCAATAGCATCAGGGCTGAAGTGGCTGTGGCCAATTAGACGTCTGAACTGCGGTGCCGTACCTTTTGAGTTTCCCTGCGGGCCAGTGAAGGTGGATGGCCGGCAGCGCTTCAAGCTGTGCCCGGTGCCCTGTGCAGTGATCTTGTGGGCAGCTAGGAGAGAGGAGAGAGGAGAGAGGAGAGAAAGGACAGATTAGGTCTCTGTATGCACTTGAGTTCAGCACCTCACAACACCAGAGGTGGCATAACCCCCCATCGACACAATAGCAGGGGGTAGTGTTGGAATTAAGTGGGGTGTGGACTGAAGGTAGGAGTACAGGATAAGGGAATGGCACCAGGAATGGTGGCTGAGGAGAGTGAAGGAATTAGCACTACAAAAGATCAGCCAGAGAGCTGAGGAGTTCAGGGGCGAAGAGAAATTAAACAGATTAGCAAGGAGTCACATGAGCTGGGGGGTACAGGGCAGAAAGTGGAGGTGTAGAAGAAATCAGAAGAGCTAAGTTAGTGGGGAGGAAATACACACCGGGACCTGGCAGGCACCTTGCTAAGCTGTTGCACAGATACGTGGGCTCAACTTAGTAGGACACAGCAAATTAGCTATCTTGGTTCTCTGTGCTAATGGAGAGAGTGAGTCTAATTTAAAACATAAACACAGACCTAATCCTTTAACCTGTAGAGGGTTGTGAGCTAACCGAGGGTTACAGAGCTATAAAATAGCAAAGCACAATCCTGGTAGAGATATGCAGGAGCCAGTATTAAATCTAAAGATAGGGCCTCAGGCACAGATCCTCAGGACAAAATTAACAATGCAATAAATATAACTGTTCCAGAGGTTGAATTTGCTACATAAATACAGCATCTAGGAATAAGAAGCAGTATTTTTTTTTTTTTGGTTAACTTAGATTTCATTCCAAGCTGAGCTATACAAAGCAATGTCAAATATTGTAATTTGTTTGTATGAACAAACATTTTTTCCCAAAGCTATGTGATGTTGTTGTCTGTTGTGTGTGCTAAGGGCTGGTGACAGTTTCTTTGGCTGTGTGCAGCATCAGTCCAAATATGTACACAACAGTCATAGAAACAGTTAAATAAGCCCTTTTATTGTGAAGTTAAGCATGAATATGTTTCGTTCTGTTGAACAACATGTGTCCCCCTGACCTTTCCACCTTCAGAAATGTTAACTTTGTGTCCCTCCCCTCCTCCAGTCATGATAATGTTTTATTAGTGCCTCACCACCACCACACGGTCATGGCCCAGGTGACCCGGTCCAAAATGTGCACTTTGGCCACAGTTTACCATAGCCTTTTGCCACCATACTGTGCAGAGCAGGCATGGTAAAAGGAGAAATATGACAGGAGAAAGGTTTGGTAAAATTGAGCTTGAAACATGGTCTGAGTCAGGATGTGATGTGCCCCCCCCCCCACCGAGACATTAAATAGTTGTTTTCGGGCCTGTTTGCCAAGTATTTCAGCCAGAATCTCAGTGCTGATCATGCCAAACAGGGCCTACAAGTCCAGAAATGTTTCCCAAAAAATGTGACATTAAATTCGGACAGAAATCAAGTCTCAGCCTTGTTGTTAAATGGTGCCCAAGCCACCACCCAAACCAAAACATGTTCTTTTGTCCACTGTTTACAAGTCATCTCATGTTGAATCTCTGTTCTGTGAATGCAGGATAGGCAGTACATGTCCAGAAATGTTTCCTAAAAAATGGTACATGAAATTGAGATTGAAATGTGGTGTCAGTCCTGATGGTTTATGGTGCCTCCCCCCCGCACCCAGACATTAAAATACTGTTTTGGACTCTGTTCACAATTGGTTTTAGGCCACATCTTGTTTCTGCGAGTGCAGCACAGGCAGTACAAGTCCAGAAATGTTTCTTAAAAAATAGTACATCAAATTGAGACTGAAATCTGGTGTCAGTACTGATGTTTTATGGCCCCCCCCAGCACAAATAGGCGACTCTACCACTGTGCTAAATTCACCTCCAAGCACTGGTTGGGTGAGCTCCCTTCCTACCTCACCTCCTCCTTTATATCACCCCTTCCACCCTCCCATTCCCTTTGATCGTTCAATTCCTATACCCTGGTTGTCCCTCACAGATCCCCCCAAATTGGCCAATCCAGTTACTCTCACCATCTACCAAAAATTTGGAATTCCCTCCCACTTCAAATCTGGCACTCATCCTCTGCCTACTCCATCTGCTTTGCCCTCAAAAATTATCTTGCACCTGGCTGCTCCTGCCATGTCCCTATCTAATTCCCTCTTCTAAGCCCTGGACAAACCCCTCCTCTCTATACTAACCTTCACTTTCCACCTCAAGGGGCTTGCATCTCTGATCTTTTCCCTTTCTCCACCATGCTAAAGGGGTCTCTCTAGGACACTGCATTATCCCCTTCTTTCTGGTCCCACCAGTCCTATTTCAGGGTTCCTTGCACCCTGTGGGGATATCGAGGGACATGACTCTTCCCCTTCCCCCTTCTCACCCCTCCCTCCCTTTCCCCCGTTTCTTTCATGTAGGTACTTGTTTATTTATTAACCTGGCACTTATTATTGTCCACTCTTTCTACATGTTATGCTCAACACTGTTGTAATGCTTTTTGTAACACCTGCCTTACAATTGTATGCTTATGCTGATCTTGTAAATTGAATATTTATTGCCTCATTCCTATTGTACCCCTTCCCCCCAGGTCGCACCGGGAGATGAGCAACTAGCTGCTCAGTGTGCCTTCCTGGTGAAACATTTTAATAAATAAAAAAATAAAAAATAAAAATACTCTTTTGGCCACTGTTTACAATTGATTTTAGGCCACATCTTGTTTCTGAGAGTGCAGCACAGGCAGTACATGTCCAGAAATGTTTCCTAAAAAATGGTGCATTAAATTCAGACAGAAATCTGGTCTCAGCCATGATGTTTTATGGCACCCAAACCCCAACCCGGACCAAACGATGGTCTGTGGTCCACTGTTTATGATTGGTTTTAGGCAACATCTTGTTTCTGTGAGTGCAGCACAGGCAGTACATCAAATTGAGACTGAAATGTGGTGTCAGTCCTGATGTTTTATTGTGCCTCCCCAGCACCCAGACATTAAAATGCTGTTTTGGCCACTGTTTACAATTGGTTTTAGGTCACATCTTGTTTCTGCAAGTGAAGCACAGACAGTACATGTCCAGAAATGTTTCCAAAAAAATGTTACATCAAATTGAGACTGAAGTCTGTTGTCAGTCCTGATATTACATGCTATGCCACCATCTCAGAGACATGAAAATGCAGCTTCTGCCACTGTTTACCAATGATTTCAGCCTGAAACTCAGTGCTGCTGGTGCCCAACAGGGACTACAAGTCCAGAAATGTCTCCCAAAAAAATGTTACAGTAAATTCAAACCAAAATCAGGTCTCAGCCATGTTGTTATATGGTGCCCAAGCCACCACCCTAACCAAAACATAGTCTTTGGTCCACTGTTTACATAGCTATCATGCTGAATCTTGTTTCTGCAAGCATAGAACAGGCTGTACATGTCCAGAAATGTTAAAAAAAAAGGTACATAAAGTGAGGACTGAAATCTGGTCAGAGTCATGATGTGAATGGTGCCCCCCCCACCACCCAGACATTATATTTATTTATTTATTTATTTAGCTTTTGTTGACCGGGTAAGTGTACTAGACAAATCCTGCCTATTTTCAGGCATGACTCGGGGGAGGGGGATACAGATGACTGCCAACTGACCTTGAACCAGATTAAGCTGTTGGTGGTATTTTTTTAGTGAATATTGCTGTTTTGGGTCCTGATTACCAATGATTTCTGCCTGAAACTCGGTGTTGCTGGTGCCAAACAGGGCCTACAAGTCCAGAAATGTTTCCCAAAAAATGTTACATCAAATTGAGACCTAAATCTGATGTTACATGCTGTGTCACCACCTCAGGGTCCTGAAAAGGGGTGCCATTAGTGCCAACCCATGCAGAGAAAATGAATTCCTCCTGCAAAATGCTGCTGCTACTTGCAATTGTTTCCTCCTGCTGCTACTTTTTCAATTGATTGAGACAGAAATGTACAATTATCATTTCTGTATGCTGCTGTCCTGATTGGCTGGCTGTGTTGACTGACTGATTCTGTGGTTGTAGCTTGCCTGGCTGTGGGGAGTGAATGACATTTATGGCACTGTAGCTTGCTGTCTGCTGTTGTCTCTGATTACTACTTCCCAAGCTGCCACAAGAAGTACTGCTCTGGATGGTTAATGGTGGATCATCTTCACACAGTCCATACTGCTGCAGCTAAACACGTAAGTATCTGTCTTTATTTTTTTTCCTGTGCAAGATAAGGGTGTTGGGGGGTTGGTATTATGGTGTCTTGAGTTCTAATATGATTGTACTGCTTTTGTATTATTTTTCAGTGTGCTGTGGTGGATGACATCATCATGCCAGGCTGGGATTAGGATCTAGGGATGTTTGAGCGTACCACATTTCCCAAGCTCCCAACGCAGGTGGTAAGTATTGAAATTTTCATTACTAGTGTGGTATGTCTGTTACTGCCATCTGGATGTCTGAGTTGATAGTAATTGTGTTATTTTTTGCTTTTGTTAACATCAGGAATTCCGGTGAAATTAACTCTCATTCTTCCTGCCACTGCTGCTCAACCAGATCTGGGGGATTTATTTAATTTTGCAGTGGTTCCACTTTCACAGTCCCTGAGGTAAGTATTTCTTCATTTTTTGTGGTCTTCTGTGGTGGGGGGGAGGATGTTGGTGGTGGTGGTGGGGGGTGCTGGAACATTTTACAATCCTCAAAATTTGTTCTTATTTTAATGTTATTTCCAAGTACTCAGTACTGATAGGGGAAGGGCAATGCCTGCTACTGTGCTTCATCATGGACTAGGTCTGGAATCATGTGCCCCACACAGCATGTTCCTAGGGGAAATTTCCACAGTTTAATGACATCACAGGGTATGGTAAGTATACATTTTTTTCTCTGCTTGTTCCAACTAGCTTGATAAAAGCAGGTATGCAGATTGATGAGTATTCATCATTTTTTCTTATCTTTGGTCTTGCTTAGGTCATTTTCCTCTGTTGAGATTTCATCGTATCTCTGTGTAATGACTACATCCATCCAGGCCCTGCAGGAGCTGTATTGCATGGAAGACAGGGGGTGTTGCTTGAACTGCGATGTTGGCCACTGGACTGGTGTCCATACCATTAATGAGTAAACACCACCCACATACAGGGAGGAACTATATGCGGAAATGGATGGTTGAGATGGTGTTTAGTAAATAATTAGGTGGAGGGGGCTAATGTGATGTCTAATCATTTGAGGTGGCATAGCTGCAGTAATCATGAACTTTTTGAATCCAAGATGAGGACAGCAAGCACCTCCCCCTGCCCTGCCCCCATCACCCGGACTACCTGAAAGAGCTTCTGGTTCCTTACTGGCCTGTGCAATCGCTCCACTCGGCTGATGAGGGGTTGTTAGAGATTCCAAGGGTTTGCTTAAAATCTTCTGGGGCCTGGGCATTCATGCATGCAGCCCCTACCCTTTGGAATTCTCTACCTTGTCAGCTACGGGAGTGTGTGACCGTGGAGGGATTTAAACATGCTTTCAAAACTTATTTATGGAACCAGACATATGGTGAATGGCCCAGATACTTTTATTGGTTTTATCTGCATCTTATAATATTTATAATATGTGAATGTATGACGTATTTTGTTTTAACTGTTTGTGAGGCACCTTGTTTGCTGAAAGGCGCCATATAAATAAAGAATTATTATTATTATTATCACAGTTTTGGTACAAGAACTTTAACCTGGTAGTATAGCATTAGCAACCTTTTAAGGGGAATATGATGTTGTAAGTTGTTTAGCCTTTTCATGATTACTTTTGTAATTAATGACTCACATCATTAATGATGGCTACCATTCACCATTTTTCAAAATTTGTTCAACTTGTGATGTTAACAGTTGAATAAGCATGTTACATTCATATGCTACCTGTACTAGGAGCCCGGGTCCTTGTACATGTCATCGATAGTAAGTGGCAGAAAATATTTTTTTGGTTGCATGGAGTGCATGGGTGTCAGGTCAGGTGGTGAGAGGGGTGGTGTGGCATTTGCCAGCATGGGCACTTTTAAGGACATCAAGACAACATATCTTGCTGTAAGAGGGGGCTGATAATTGAAATGAAAAGTAAGATATTTTTGGCAGCAAAACATTATAACTGTAATTATGCAATTGCAAAATCTTTATGGTTATGGTAATTACATTGCTGCTGCTTTATATAGGCTGGGGGACTGGTGGTGACCAAACAACAGGTTATGGCAAAGGGTGATCAAATGAAACTCATACACATATGCATGCAGCAGTGTACAATGATATATAGCTAAAAATAAGACATATCACACCACATTGAGCTGAAAGTGGTGGTGGGGGGGGTGGCCTTTGAGTAAACTCAGCCTTTTTTCACTTCCACATCATCCAAGAAGCACCCCTCACATTCTTCAAGACTGGAGTTCTCACCAAGTGGGAATTCTCTCATCATTGCTGCTTCATCCACTTCGTGGCTGGAGGATGCCTTAGTTGAGGGATTATCATCATCCTCATCACCGAGACAGTTCTTGTGTCAACACCATTGACATCACTGTGTTGTGTGGAATGTGCCTTTCATTCATTTTGATGAATGTTAGAATGGACACATTCTTGGGTGACAAATTGTTCCTATGGTGACTCACAATGGCCCCAGCCACACTAAACACTCGTTCCACAGTGACACTGGATGGTGTGCAGCTCAGGTATTTCACAGCAACCGATGTTAGTGCTAGCCAGTCAGTCATTTTGCACCTCCAGTACAGCAGTAGCTCATCAGAAATGGCAAGGTGTTTTGTGTCCCCCATGTATGCCTCCACCATCCGTTCTGCTGCCCAGAGTCCAGTTGCCTCATCTGTCGCCTCCTCCTTTTCCTCTATATCTTCCACTCTCACCTGGAAGAGAACATCCCAAATTGGATTGCTTTCTGTTTTCTGCTGTGCCTTGCCCATTTTCTCTGATTGGGTTGCCTATGAGCTGCTGGTGGTGGTAGCAACACCCATTTTCACCGCAGTGCATGCCTTTTTCATGTGTGCAGCATACGAACATATGAACATACGAAATTTGCCAGCAGATAAAGGCCTAGAGGTCTATCAAGTCTGCTCGAATGTGCAGCTAGCACCCCTTATTCTGCAGCTGCCCCTCCCTTCCACCCTTCCCCTTCATTAACCCTCCCCCTTGTCCTGTCCCATCCTCATTTGAAGCAGTCCACTGTTCTACTGCATACCACTTCAGCAGGTAAAGCATTCCACCCAGCCACCACCCTCTCTGTAAAAAAGTGTCTCCTCATCTCCCTCCTGAACCTTCCTCGCTCCAGTCTCATATCATGGCCCCTGGTGGCCCTCCCTTCCCTTACTTTGAACAGCCCCTCTGTACCCATATTGTTTATTTCTTTCATGTATTTAAAGGTTTCAATCATGTCACCCCTGTCTCTCCTCTCCTCCAGTGAGTACATGTTCAACTCCTTCAACCTCCTCTCGTATGATAAGTCCCCCAGCCCCTTGATCATCTTTGTCACTCTGCGCTGCATCCCCTCCAGTAACTTAATGACCCTCTTCAGATACGGATGCCAGTACTGCATGCAGTACTCCAGGTGTGGTCTAACTAATGACCTATACAGTGGCAGAATCACCTCCTCCCTCCTTGAGGATATACTCCTTGCAATACAACCCAGCATTGTGTTGGCCTTTGCAGCTGCCTTCCTACATTGTGCCGAGTTGTTCATTGACCCTGTAATGAGCACACCCAGATCCTTCTCCTCCTCTGTCTGGGCTAGCTGCACTCCCCAGCTGGTAACTCCTCCTTGGGTTCTTCATCCCAAAATGCAGCACCTTGCACTTTTTGGCATTAAAGCCCAGTTGCCAGGTGTCTGACCAGGTTTCAAGCTTTGCCAGATCATCCTGCAACCCCTGACACCCCCCTAGGTCATCCACCACCGCACCTACCTTGGTATCATCAGCAAACAGACTGATCTTGCTCTTGATGTCCCATGATATGCCTGCAATGAATATCCCAAGCAACACTGGTCCCAACACTGAGCCCTGTACCATTCTAATAAGAGTCTCCATCAATTGTTATACTCACTGATGACCTCCTTCAATTATAAAGGGCAGGCCACGTTTGTAGCATGGATCCAGCATGGTGGCGATTGCAAACTCAGCTGACTGTAAAATGCCAGATACATGGGTATTTGTGTCCAGCACATGGAGCATGTGATCCATTGGATCACAAGTGCCATGATCCCCACCTGCCTCCATCTGGTGTTGCACATTAACTAGTGTCTGCCTCAGCACACACATATGAGGGGGGGTATGGATTGATTTATACAAGCAGTGTCCCCACTCACTGCCTGTGTAGCATGCTCGAATGGACGGAGAATGCATATTAGCCCATCTATTTGGTGCCACTGCTCTGTTGTTAGAGTGATGGACACTCCAGCACTGTCACGGGTGGTGTGCAGCAGCAGGTATTCTGACACAGTCTTATACTGTTCATACAGCCAGTCAAGCATGTATAGTGTGGAGTTTCACCTGGTCACAACATCAAGCTTCATCCGCTGCTGAGGCAGATTGTTAATGCTCTGTAGCTCACATAGATGGTCACAGGCCTTTGCAGAACAGGCAAAGTGGACACAGATGCGATGGGAGACAGTAACTGTTGCCTTAATGTCTGCATGGTTGAGAAACTGCTGAACAACAAGATTAAGGCAGTGTGCTAGGCAGGGCACCCTGAAAAAAACACCATTGCTAATGCACTTCACCACATTGGAGGCATCATCACTTGCGATGAATCCTACTATTAGTGACTGTGTGTGTAGCTACCCATCAATCTCGTCCAGCAGAACATTAAGCATTTTCACAGCCATGTGAGAACCAGTAACACTTGTCATACTCAGGGTCGCATGCTGCTGAATAGCAGATGTGTTGCTACCACCACAGTTTTGCTTCACGCTGGTTTTGCCTGGCCCAAAATCAAGTACTGCCCCAGGCAGCTCTGCCCAGTGTGCTGTTATGCATAGATACGAGCTTGCCGCTGTTTGTTCACTGCTCCACATATCCATGCTAAGATGGATGTATTGTGATGCACTATGCTTCAATGCATGTCTAATGGAATCAGCAACTCTACTGTTCAGCTCTGGCATGGCATGCTTAGTAAAATAGGTTTGCAATGGAACTTGCCATTTGGGACAGGCACGGGCCATCAACCTGCAGAAACCAACATTCTCCATGAACAAAAATGGCAGTAGATCGATGGTAAGCATTTCAACAGTGGCAGCATTTAACTCTCATGCAGCAGCATGATTGGGGGGTACTTTGTCTGCTGCTTAAGGATGGTCTTCAGAGTGGGCTGCATCTTTGGGGCTCTTCGACCAGAATGCTATACTTGTGGCAGCAATGATGTTCTTTTAGGGGTAACACTTGACTCTTGGGGCTGTGTAGATCACATGAAACCAGTTATTTTGGTTGCTCGTGGGTGTGGTGGCGTACTTTTCAGACTCAAGGGACTGAGACGGGCACCTCCACTGCAATACCCACTACTCGAGAGATCAAAGAATTGTTCACCCTCCTCTTCCACCACCAACCCACTCTGCCCTCCCTCCTCCTGATCTTGCTCTACTGCATTTAACTTGCTGAGGAAGATGCCACCAACAGCTCTGGCATCCTTCTGGTGTTGCTGCCATCTCAGTGGGTGCTTGTTTTTCAGGTGGGCGTGTTGGCCACCAGTGCCTATGTGGCTTTCCTCCCCCCCCCGACTAACACGTGCTTGACAAAGTTTGCATATTGCTATGGTCTCATCAGTAGGATCAAGAACATTGAAGTCCCAAACTACGGACTTTTGACCTCTGGACTTCAGATGCTTCTGGGACTGGTATAATTCAGAAACAGGTGAGGAAGTGTGTGTTTTTTGGGCTGCTCACATCACTTCCATAAGACTACTTTTGGAAGGGAGGGGTTACTTGACTGCTTGGAGGTTTGCTTAAAGGCTTGGTGACAGACTGACCCATAGGCAGTGCATGCAAATGGCTTACATCACCCTTGACCTTTTTTAACTCAGGTTCCCATGTGGGATCATCCCAGTTGTCATCATCATCACCAATAGCGATGATGTCCTTGTCTTCCTCCTCCCCCTCCCTATCACTGTCTTCTTGCAGCACGGCACCTTTTTCTTTCTCTACAACCATCTCAGGGGGCTGACTATCCGTATCTCCAGGACTATCAGACTCTGATTGAACACTAACATCACCAACTCCTGCTGGAACATGGACAGTCACACTGACAGACTTATCACCCTCCTCTTGGACCACTGTTCCTGTGCTGGTGTCAGTGCCTCCCTTTTTCTCACTGTCATCATCCCCCACTAGCATGGATGCAACAGTTTGAGCCTTAAAAATGTAAGACACAGGTATACCAGACCCAGTTCTGCCAACAACTCCTTTGTTGGTTCCTGCCACACCACCAGAGCCCACATCAGAAGACACTGATGTAGACATATGTGTGCTTTCACTGCTATTGGGAACTGGAACTGCAGTTGTGCTTTTTTCAACAGACTTCTTTGCTCCCTCATCCCCCCGCCACGTTTCTCCCCCTGTACTGGGCCATCTCTTAGCAGGCATTTTTGCTGGCTGCTGCTTCAAAGCTTTGCCTTTCTCTGGGAGTATTTGAAGAAAGGATGTATTACTAACTGTGTGAATAACCCCTCACATGTCACACCTACAGTACTGGCCTCCTTACAAGTCCAAACACAATCAGAACAGGTAGCAGCACTTAGAGTACAACTAATACTCTATATGGTAGGTAGCCTATTGTAGTAAAAACAAAAAGGTAACTTTTTTCTTTCCCCAAACAGGAATTAAAGAAACATACACAAGGAAAAAGGGCACAGGTGACTGACTTTAAATACAGATCACTTGTGTCTGGATAAATAGAGTACTGTAATGTGCTATTACTTAGTTAGTACCACAATTTTTTTATTATATAAGATCAGAGACAACCATAAAACCTCAACAAAGGTGAGTACCACACAACATGGTAGTGGTCTGAATCAGAGAGATCATCAAGCAATCTCTTGAAAAAGACTATATATTGATATATAGTTTTTATGTTGCTTGCACGCATGCGCAAGAAACATGTTGCAGCAGCTTGCTGCAGAAGCAGGTTGTGGAGGCACGGCACTGTTGTGGCCAATGCCCCCACTGCCTTTTGAGGCTTGGCCTGCTTTCCCCAATGGGATGGCACGCAGCTGCTGACACTAGTTCAGCCAGCATGCCACCACCTTGAAATGTTTTAGCCACTGCAATCAGAAGCCACCTCATCACTGCAGTGTCAGCCATTCTGCTGCAGTGAGGGAGTGACCCGTCATTGCAGGGCAGTCCCTTGCATGTCCCTGACCCAGTTTGCCTATGGGGAGCCCAGTCCCCACTGGCATAATGTCACTGCCCTGAAGTTTCTGTTGTTTGTCGAGGGGGGTGCCCAATCCCCCTTGGCATCATGTCCCCCCTCTTTCTTTGCTGATGGGGCACCCAATCCCCACTGGCTTCAGTCTCCTTTTCTTGGATGAATCTGCTGATGGGGGAGCCCACTCCCCGTCGGCATAATGCCCCCCAATAAATTGTTTGCTGAGAAGGGTGCCCAATCCCCCTCAGCTCTTCCCCCCATTTGTGCTGATGGGAGTGCCCAATCCCCCATCGGCTACAGCCCCCCAAAGCACTCAGGTGGCACACTGGGAGCCCACCCCAGCATGCCAAATGTCCCTGTAAAAAGAAAAAAAGTCCTGTGATGTTTTTCTTTGTTTTCAAACCCTGTAAAACAGAAAATGGTCCCTCATTGACTCTGTGGCCTCACCCTCAACCCGCACCCACCCTCTGCACACCCTGCCTCCCCACACCCCCCTTACCCCATACTTACCTCCAGAGCCCAGCACGACGATTTTCCGTGGACCAGGAACACGTCTGCACTCTTCAAAGCCGACCATGAACTGAGGAATTTGGGCACCAAATTTTCAACATGGGGTTATTGGGACCCTTCCTCATGAATTCAGCCACTGTCATGGCGTTATTTGGTCCTGAAAGGTAATTTCGCGGTCACTGCATGGAATCACCTTTTGAGACTGATTAACAAAATGACAGTGCCAGTGTTCATGAGGTGGGCTCTCAAAAAGCCTATGTTGCAAACTTAGTGGAAAAAATCTAAAAAATGACTGTTTTGTGAGTGTGCGTTGTGCAGTTGCTATGCACGCTCATAACTTCATGAATTTGCAATATTTTCATGCCAGATTTTCCACATTTGCATTTTCTCACACCTCCTTATGAACAGTACAGCTATCATTTTTCACATCTTGGCCAAAATGTGTTTTCGCACTTCCGGCGCAGAATAGCGCTGTTGCTGTGGGAAATCAGTGTTTGGGACAGATTAAGAAAATGACAGTGATACTGTTCATGAGCAGAGGTCCCAAAATGCCTTTGTTGAAAATTTGGTGATGATAGTCCGTCAAATGACTGTGTTGCAAGTGTGCGTTGCTCAGTTTCCACACACCCTTGTAACTTCGCAGATTGATAATATTTTCATGCCAGATTTTTAGCACCGGCATTTTTTCACACCTCCTTATGAATAGTACAGCTGTCATTTTATACATCCTGGCCAAAATGTGTTTTCACACTTCCGGCACAGAATAGCGTTGTCACTGAGGGAAATCAGTGTTTGGGACAGATTAAGATCTAGCGAGTGAGAATGGAGTGAACGAGCTCAACTGAGCTCTGTTGGGACTGCTGCAGATTTCTTTGTGGGCAGAAAAAGGTGCCAATGCAGGCAGGAGCCCAGTACAAAAGGGCAGCCTGCAGTGCCAGGAGAAACAGAATGAGTGAGTGAGGGATGGGGAGTGAGCGAGCTCAACGGAGCTCTGTTGGGACTGCTAGGATTTCTTTGTGGGCAGAAAAAGGCACCAGCACAGGCAGAAACCCAGTACAAAAGGGCAGCCTGCAGCACCGGGAAAAACAGAATGAGCGAGTGAGAGAGGGGGAGTGAGTGAGCTCAACGGAGCTGTGTCAGGACTGCTGCAGATTTCTTTGTGGGCAGAAAAAGGTGCCCATGCAGGCAGGAGCCCTGTACAAAAGGGCAGCCTGCAGTTCCGGGAGAAACAGAACAAGCGAGTGAGAGAGGGGGAGTGAGCGAGCGCAATGGAGCTCTGTCAGGACCGCTGCAGATTTCTTTGTGGGCAGAAAAAGTGCCAATGCAAGCAGAAGCCCAGTACAAAAGAGCAGCCTGCAGCCTTGGGAGAAACAGAATGAGCGAGTGAGAGACTGGGAGTGAGTGAGCTATGGGTTGGAGAGGGAGGGGGATCAGGAACATACTGAAGGAGAGGACAAGTGGGGCATGAGAGGGATGGTAACAGGCAGGGGAAGAGATAGCGAGGGATGAAAGGGTACAAGGGGCTAGTAAGGATGGAGGGGTGGTGACTGGAGGAGAGAAGGCTATGGGAAGGGGGAAGGATGGGGGGCATCACTATCGGGGTAGAAGGGAATGGGGGCTTTAAATCAACAACAGCTGGGATAGGAGAGGGGTTGGAAATCAGCAGGGGAGGAGGAGAGATTGACATGGGAAGCCCAGTAGGAAGTAGTCAGGCTGGGAAGGGGTTCAAGGGAATGGGAGGAATAAGGCAGAGAAAAAGGGTGAGGCAGAACTAGGGGATACAGATACAGAAGTCACAGAGCGTGCACCTGTTGGGGGTAAAGGGCAGGGAAGAGTGAATACTGGGGTGGTGGAAGGGGCATTAGAAGGGAAAGGGGTAAGGAACAGGGGGTACTTGTCCTGGGAGATTCTATACTGAAATGGGTGCGATGGGGAAGAAAGGGGGAAAGGCACAGCCATATTTGGGTTGAAGCTGTCCCCCAGGTTGACTGCAGGAGGGGCAGGGCAGGTACTGCTCAAGCTTGCAGTGAGGGGGAGGAAGAAACCTCATTTACTGTTGCATGTGCATACAAACAACATGGCAGGGGACACTGTGGAAGTAGTGAGGGGGAGGTTCGAGTAGTTGGGCAGGCAGTGTGAGGAGGTGAGGAAGTCAGTGGCATTCTTTGAGGTACTGCTGGTACCATGTGCAAGCATGGGGAGGAAGGGTAGACTTGAGGAGTTCAACGAGTGGCTGAGGGATTGGTGCCACACCAGACATTATGGCTTAGTGACTAACTGGGATAGGGTCTGGGGGGAATAGTGACTTGTACATGGAGGACAGGGTACACTGGAGCAGGAAGGGGAGTATTAAAGGCAGCATTACTGCCGGCCCACTGGTGCTGAGGGTTGAGACACGGGACACCACACCTCACGCCATGCTGGCGACCTGGGTTTGGACGTGAGCCCAGGCCGCCAGGGGTCGGCAGGGGAGGAATAGGATTGAGTATCCTGAGGACTCCTCTCCTATCCTGGGCAGGATCCAGGGACCCACTGCTCTGTAGCAGCCCCTGGTGATGACTGGGAGTGCTACTAAAGTGGTGTAGTAAAGGAAGCAGATTGTGGCAGACGTTGGCACACTGTGCCTAAGTGTCATTGCTCGCCCGCACTCTGCAAAGGAGAGAAAAGTGGAAAATGGGCTACGGTAGGGCAGGATGAGCTTCTGACCCCCGTTGACAGTTCTTAGGTATGGTACTTTCACTTCCAAATACCTAAACAGCACATATAAGCAAGCAACATTCGGCATTGACAAATGCTTGTTTTATAATGTGAATGTCAGGTGTTAAACAAACAGTGCTGTAACAGAGAAAGGGTAAGGCTAGTCAACTAAAACAGGAACACCACACAATGTGCAGAGGCAAGCTCCAGTAATAAAATACAAAGGAGCAATTCAACAAAGCAGTGTGACTGTAAATGGACACGTTCAAGTGATCAAGTAAAAGTACTTAAGTAAACATAAAATATATAGAACTGTCGATTTTCACAGTTTAAGTGATACAAGTTAACACTCCATCAAACAGAACTAACCACAAACAAATAAAATAATGGATCAGCTCTGTGTGTTTAAAACTTTAGAATTCACAAGCACAACTAAAAGCAGAAGAATGGTATATATAACACAGGCTAACAGCGGCAGGAACTCTCTCAAACAGGATGAAGTAACTTTTCAGAGAAAAAAAATGGCAAGATATAACAAAATTAATAAGAAATAACAGTAAATGAATAACTCACAATTTGTGAGTAATCTGTTTGTAAAAGTCTAGAAGTAGTCTGCACTGCTTTAAACTCCTACCCTGCCCCACTCAACTCCTCCAAAAACACAGACAAATGTAAAACCTAATTAAACTAAGTATTATACAAAAATCCACAAAATTAGAAAATGTTCCCTAGCAGCACCAGGAAAAAACTTTGTATTTTGGAGCAATTAGCTCTCAAAAACAAGTTTTAGCAAGATTTTAAAAGGCTTTATTGGCGCTGATGCACCACAACAGACTGCTCTCCAACTCAACACACAGCAGAATGAGCTGTGAACAAGCTGCATGTGATATTTGACCAATTTACCCATGATGCATTGCAAATTTCACTTTTGGAGCAAAATTCTGCTAGTGAAATCAAAAGTTACGCTGGTGAAATTGTGCCACAAGGCAAAATTTTGAGCATCAATGGGCTAAATTGGCAGACCAAGGCATTTACGTGAAATTTCACTATTACGCAAAATTATGAAACCAGGAGAAATTTCGCTTCACCTAGGTGAAACATTTCACCAAGGCAGTTTACATGAAATTTCATCATTACACAAAATTGTGAAAACAGGTGAAATTTCGTTTCACCTAGGTATAAAATTTCGCATAATTGTGGAATTATGCAAAATATTTTGCCAGGTGAAATATTTCAATTTTGCACAACACTACTTATGGTGATAGGCTTCAGACTTGTTAAATAATAGTTCAATGTTTTGATGAGTAGAGTACGGGGATAGTAGTGCTTATGTAACTGTAGTTTACTTTTTAGCTTTTCTTGATTTCCACCCTTGGTAGAGAAGCCATGCAGTGAGTAGGGAATAGAAAGCCCAAAAAGATTACCTCCTCCAGCTCACAGAGAGTATGACCAGTAGCACGCAGGAGAGGAAAAAACCCCAGGTGGAGGAAACCTCTGAGGACCCATGGCTACTGACCTGCCCGTTCTCAGGGCAAACTAAGAGGAGATGATCCTAGGTTCTTACAACTATGTTCTAATTTATAAGTGAGGTGAACTGTTGTGGAGATGATGTTCCATCTTTGGTGTCTGTTGGATGATGCATTTAGGAAGATTGATTCTGAGGCTGAAGAGGCAGGTCCATTCTGAAGGAGTGTCCAGATCCTGAATATGGATTAAGTCCTGCTGGAAAGGAGTGAACGTGGTCCAGGATTCCAATGTGATATTGGTTGATATTTGATGGGGCTACAGAGTCGATGTGAGCATGAGAAGTTGATTAGTGAGCTGCCAGACTCTGAACTGTGGGAAGTATGATGGGTTATGAAATTCTTAAAGTAATATATCAGGCTTTGAAGAGAGTTTGACATCTGGATTAAGGTCTTGAGTCTTGGAATTCAGCAATGTGTGATATGTCGCTATGTAGGACTCTATGGAGATGATCAAGGATTCAGACAGAAGCTTTAGGTACCTGGTAGAAGGGGTTAACATGGAAGATTTTAGACCAGTGAAGGAAGGGTGATCTATGCTGTAAAGATAGTAACTGGATATTGATGGGAAAAATTGGAAAGTTCAGTACAATGAAGTCGAGGGTTGGCTAGAGTTATTGTTGCTTATGATGAGATTTACATAGGCTCATATTCGAGGACTGTTAGTGGGACATGTTGGATATGAGTATTGCTGTGGCTTAATTGCCTGTGGCAGGAACTTCACTGTCTGTGGCAGCTTTGCAGTGCTGGAGCATCCAATGTCGGAATGCTGAGGGGAGCCCAAGTAAAGTCTATAGACTGATGTGCAAAGGGAAGTTTGGAGCAGTGTAGAATGCCATGGGTGCCTAGCATGCTTAGTCAGATATAGGACTGTTGTGAGGCATGACTGGGATAGTGAGGCAGCCAGGTTGGTTGCAGATGTGCAGGTGGAGGAATCAATGGAAGCCTCCTTTCAATGATGGTATTCGCTGGAGGGAGTATGGGAGGTAAATCCTAATGGATAAGTTAGAAGGACTTCTGAATGGGTAGCTGGCATGATTTAGGTTAACATGATGAAGAGATGTGGACAACTCTATGAGTTATGGTGACATTCGGGGGCCAGGGAACAGTGGCTCGGATAGAGTAACTTTAGCAAGGCAGCTAGGCACCAGATATTCAACAATACATGTTCTGGAATAGTTGCTGAGGAAGGTCTTAGGAACATCCAATGGCTATTAAGGGAGTACAAGTTGAATATCGTGATCAAACTAAGTCAGCGCTTTTAAGAGAAGTATATGAGGAGAAGGCATAATGGATGTTGCCAGTGCTGCTGTAAGGTAACCTGTGGTTCACGTTATCCTTAACAGTGATGATTATTATGGAGATGATACATCTCAGAGGGAATTCGGGTCATGTTTCCAGGAAATAAGACAGGCGTGAAGGAGGGTCCACTAAATCTTGAATCCTATACAGACGTAGAGGTAGGTATGCCCATACTGCTTGAATTAATGGAAGATATAAGGAAGCATTCTGCAGAGTTGGTTGAGAGATGAGATCTTCTATAGTCCAGTCAAATGGGATTCCAGAAATGGATCCTGGGGAGGTTATTGGGAAGTATTGATGATTCTATGGTGGCATAAGAGTCTATAGGGCATATTGTGCAAGGGATATTGCTGAAAGACAGTTTCCTCATGTAAGAAGAACAGGTACTCCGTAGAGTGTTGGAAGGGAGCTGCTATGATGGTCGAGGTAGGAGTATGAGACAGATGAACAGGTAGGAGTAGTTGATCAGGCAGGGATGCTGGATGTCAATAGTTGTAGGAATGCCCAAAAGAGACACAGCAAATGTGCAGGGGCTCTGAGCCGCCAGGGCAGTGAGGAGGAAGACAACAGTCCAGGGGTGGAGGGAACAGTCCAAGCAGAAGCCCACCAACTGAAGGATGGAGCTGGATAAGCAGACAGCAGAGGATGAGCAGTACAGACATCGGCTGGGGTAGGTAAGGTACATAACTGGGGCAAGCACCACAGCATGCCAGAATAAAATGCAGAAAAGCTGAATCAGGCCTCGATGGGAGATCCATGTAAAACCTAGACGTGAATCCTGGTACAAAGTGTTGCAAAGTTGGGCCCGAGGTTCCCACCATGGAAGGAGATGACAAACTGGAACAGGTGGTAGTAAGGTGCTGCAGAGATGGGGAATGGGTTCCCACCTCCTAAGGAGATGGTGAACTGGAATTGCTGATAGGAAAAGGGCAGCAGTGATGGGGAATGGGTTCCCACCTCTGAAGAAGATGGCGAACTGGGATTGCAGATAGGGAAGCACTGGCATCGTAGCTGGAAGACTACTGGATGGGATAGGGGGAGCATCAGGGGAAAACTTGTAGAAGACTTCAGGCACACATCCTTGAAGAGAAGCAAATGGGACATATTCAGCAGGAAGCAAGGGGAATATGGACAAACATGTCTAACAGGAATGCAATTAGGGAAACATAGATATCTGGCGTAGCAATGAGGGAGGAGATGGCAGCATGGAGCTGAAGGACTGAAGACTGGAGGAGGTTGGGCTGGAAGACAAACCACAACAATGATGCCCAGGAGCACAGGAAGAGATGGAAGACAAGCAGCAAGGAAGTCCAGGAGTTTGTTGGACTGAGTGGAGGTGGAGACTGAACAAGCTGGTGGGGTCCAAATCCAGAACATAAGGAGGCCAAGGCGGGGGCAAGTACTGTACATCAAGTCCATGGAAGTGCAGGATGTAGTTGGGTGAGGTAGGATATTGAAAGCAAGTGGGGTATATTGGTCCCATTCCTGAAGGGAATGCGGCAACTGGGTATCAGGTATAGAATGCAGTTGGCTGAAACAGTAGATCGAAGACAAATGGGGTATGGTGGTCCTGTTCCCAAAGGGAATATGGCAAGCGGTTATCAGTTATAGAATGCAGTTAGTTGAACAGTAGATTGAAGACACAGGCTCCCATCTCCAGTAGTTGGGGTGAGCTAACATTCACTCGATGCCATGCCAGGCAGAGTTTAGAGACGGAGACTACGGAAAGTTGAGTGGGAGTATAACTGATCATGACTGAAGGCAGAGGAAATGGTCTCTCATCCCCAGTAGATGGGGAACCTACCTGCACTGCTATGCCCCAGTAGGCAGAGTTAGGGAAGAGGCCGTTGGTCTGCTGGTATGGGCTGAGTGAGGAAAGGGGAGCTGACAGCAGAGGAGTAGGAGGTAGGCAAATCAAGGAAGGATGAAGGTGATGGTGGTAAGAAGTAAGAGGACGGGGAAGTATGATTATGAGAAATGCCTTGAAGGTGGAGATAGGGGAATGCAGTGAGGAGCATGCAGCACAGGAAAGGAAGGCAAGGAACATGTTAAGATCGAGTAGGCTGCAAGGTCAATGGGTAATGCAGTGATGACAGAAAGCCATGTAGGAGGAAATCAGTGTAAAACCATACAGCAAACATAAGACATGCTCCAGCTAACTGGAGCCACAATGCCCCAGCGTGGCATCACAGTTCCCTGCCGTGGGAATAACAGTTAAGCCAGCTGAGCAAGATGGACCAAACAGCACTGCAATGGGAAGGGGAGGAACCACCAAAAGAGGCTCCAGGACTGGCAAGGTCCTAATAAAGGACAAGCTGCATGTATAAGGGGAAAATGGGCAAACAAAACGTGTTACTGCAGAATAAAACAAGGAGAATGCCAAACAAAGCAAACATAGGAGGAGGAGCACCAACTACAGTGGCACTGTGGGAACTACTACAAGGGATGTAGGAGAAGGAGCCAGCATGAGTGTTGTGGTGAGTCGGCAATCCAGAAAGTCATGAAGTACAAGGGGAGAATAAGGCAATTTAGAAATGACAGGCTGGGCAGGGTATATGAATACTGGGGCTAAGAAATGATAAGGTTTAAGTAGCTTGAGGATGGACATAAACTAGTAGGGAAGGTCGTTGCAATGGGTGGCAGAGTGGGGAAATGCGAGGAACTGCAGGCTACAGGAGAGGGTCAGAAGTGGAGCAGGACTGACGCAGGTGAAGGTGCATGGGGATGGAGATGGAGTGCCAGTGTGACGGTGTGCAGGAGAAGCCCAAAAGAAAATATGGAAGTGAGGGACAAGGGACAGAATGAGGGATTGGGGGGGGCAAGGAGGAGAACAAGGGGCAGCAGGTGGGAGAAACATGAAGAGGGTCCCCAAGCCAGAAAGAGAAAACAGCCAAGTTGTAGGTGGTGGGAAATGTTTTTTTTAATGATTTGTGGTGGACAGGGAAACAATTGCTCAGACCACAGAATACATAGAGATACCCTTCCCCCCTCAGCTAGTGGTCAAACAGGAATTCAGCGTGTTTGCCGTTCATTTGCATCACCAGGTAAGAAAAAAGGTTTGTCTCCCCATACGATGCACAGGGGTAATGCCAAACTTCACCCAACAACTAACACACCAAAATCTGGCCAATGGAAAATCATGTACACAAATGCTCACAGCCTGGGAAATAAGATCCCAGACCTGCAGGCAATAATGTCAGAGGCTAAACTGGACATAGTAGCAATTAGTGAGACGTGGTTTACCAGTAACCACACTTGGGAGACTTCAGTACCTGGCTATGTATTGTTCAGAAGAGACCGAGGTGCAAAAAGGGGGGGAGGAGTGGCCCTGTATGTTAATGAAAATATCAAAGCTACAGAAATTCAGAATACACATAAGGAGCCAGAAGAACTGTGGGTCACCCTGGAAACAGGAAATGGGACAGCCATAGAACTGGGGTTGTCTACAGGCCCCAGACCAGAGGAGGACATAGACACATTACTGTTAGAAGATATACAAAACATGACAGCTAAAGGGAGGTTCTGATAATGGGAGACTTCAACATGCCAGATACAGATTGGTCAATACCAGCAGGAACATCTGCCAGAACTAGATTCATAGTGGATTCCCTGCGGGGAGGGCCTCAAACAACTGGTACAGCAACCCACAAGAGACAGGGCTATCCTAGATCTAGTACTGACTAACAAAGAAGGGATCACAGATCTCCAGGTAGAAGGTCACCTGGGGCCAGTGACCATCATGGTATGGTTCAATTTGGCTACTACATCTAAATCATCCCATTCCAAGGCAAAAATATGGGACTTCAGAGGAGCTGACTTTGATAAGATGGCCAACAGAGTTAAGCTAGCCCTGGCAAAAAAAGAACACAGGTGAGGAGGTACAGGCAAAGTGGGCAAGCATTAAGGATACAATACTTGAAGCAACATCCCATTGTGTTAGACAGAAAAGGAAGTGCAAAGAAGAAGGAAACCACTTTGGTTCTCAAATACAGTAGCAGAAAAGGTCAGAGCCAAAGGCTGGCCTTCAGAAAATATAAGGAACACAGCGGGATGAAGATAGGAGGCATACCAAACTGCCCTAAGGGGAAGCAGGTAAGGCAGTAAGGCAGGCAAAATCCCAAACTGAGGAAACACTAGCACGAACAGTAAAGAAGGTGACAAGACTTTCTATAGATACATTAGTGAAAGGAGAAAGTCCAGAGGGGTATTGCTAAGCTTAATGGAGAAAGGGAGCATGTGAGGAGGAGGACCCTGTAAAGGCATCTATCCTAAATAGATACTTTTGCTCAGTATTTACTGAAGAGAAGGTAGGGCAGGCCCACAGCTCAGCATCATGGACACAGGGGAGGAGGTGAGCCTACTCCTTCACAAAAGAAAGGGTCCTACAAGAGCTTGCTAAGCTCAGGGTGGATAAGGCAATGGGACCTGATGGCATACATCCCAGGGTACTTAAGGAGCTAAAGGAGGAACTAGCAGAGCCATTAGCAAAATTGTTTAGTGAGTCTCTGAGCACAGGAGAGGTCCCAGAAGACTGGAGAAGGGCTCATGTGATCCCACTCCACAAGAGTGGTAGTAGGGAGGAGGCGGGGAACTACAGACCGGTCAGTCTTACCTCAGTAGTGGGCAAGATTATGGAGGCACTCCTTAAGGAAAGGATAGTGCAACACCTGGAATCCATAGGGGCACAGGAGCCAAGACAGCATGGGTTTACAAAAGGAAGGTCCTGTCAAACTAATCTCATAGATTTCTTTGACTGGGTAACCAGAGTGGTGGACCAAGGAGCAGTTGATGTTGCCTACCTTGACTTCAGCAAAGCTTTTGACACTGTTCCACATAGAAGATTGATAAATAAGCTAGGTAGGCTCGAGGGTGGGTCAAGTTGGTCAACTGGGTGGCAAACTGGTTGACTGGCAGAAAACAAGTGGTGGTAAATGGTATACAGTCAGAAGAGATGCAAGTCACAAGTGGAGTACCTCAGGGATCCAGTCCTGGGGCCAGTCCTATCAACATCTTCATTAGTGACCTCGCAGATGGACTAGAGGGTAAGGCTTGTCTGTTTGCAGATGACACCAAGATCTGCAACAGAGTAGATGATCCAGATGGGGTGGGCAGAATGAGAAGAGATCTGGATAAACTAGCAGAATGGTCAGAAGAGTGGCAACTGGGATTTAATGCAAAGAAGTGCAAAATCATGCACATAGGGAAGAGAAACCCTGAAGCCACTTATAGGCTGGGAGGTTGCTAGCAGTCACAAGGAAGAAAGAGACTTGGGCATCATCATCACCACTGATGACCTAAAATCATCAAGCAGACCTCTAAAGCAGTAGGTAAGGCTGGGGGGTGTTAGAGATTGTATTAGTAGAGTATCACTAGTCGTGGGAGGAGGTAATAATCCTCTGTACAAGACATTGAGGCCCCATCTGGGAGTACTGCGTGCAGTATTGGAGGCCACACCTTCACAAGGACATAAACCAAATTGAGGCAGTCCAGAGAGGGCAACCAAAATGGTGCAGGGACTGCATCAGAAGACATATGAGGACAGATTAACGGAGCTCAATATGTATACCCTTGAGCAAAGGAGGGAGAGGTGATATGATCGAGACATTTAAACACCTTAAGGGCATAAACAAGGTGAAAGAGTCTAACATGTTTAAATATAAGAAAATAGCAGGACAAGAGGACACAGCATGAGATTAGAGGAGGCCGATTAAGGGGAATGTGAGGAAATTCTTTTTCACAGAAAGGGTGGTAGATGCATGGAATGGCTTACCACAAGAAGTGATGGCTATGAATACAGTGCAGAGCTTCAAACAGGCATGGGATAGGCATAAGGGAGCAATACAAATGACTATGAATAGATAGGTCACTGACAGAGCAAAGGCCGATGGCACATTTATAAGGTAGAAAAAGAAATGGGCAGACTGGATGGGCCTTACGGTCCTTATCTGCCATCAATTTCTATATTTCTATGTTTCTATGTTTCTATACTGTTGAAACCATCTAGCTGCTGGACTGTATCCTGCAAAGCAAATAGAAATAAAAAAAGTACATAGAACAACCCACTCCTGCAAGGCACCCTGTACACTGAACTGAAGAACCGCAGATTAAGAACTAGTAAAAGACAGGCAGAGACATGAACTGCAATTTTCAAAACCGCAATGGAGCTGCTGCTGGCTGGAAAAGGATGGCAATGGATGGGCCAGAGAGAGGAACCCAGGATGGACTGAGGGGACACATGCCAATCGACATCCTTGTCCCAACCCAGCAATGGAAACCACATCCAGGAAGGAATGTAACAACAATTGGAGCAGGAGAGAGCAAGGGGGCCCCCGCAGCTGCCACATGCAGGGGAACATGGAAGGAGTGAGCAGCACACTGAAGAGGTGGGCAGATCACAAAGGCTTGCTTGTATCAAAACAGGGAGGGAGGGAGGAAGGTAAGAGACAAGTCAGATCAGGGGAAAAAGGGAGGGCGAAAGACCATGGGCAGACAGCGAGTTGGGGGAGAAAATGCCAAAGGCACAGGGGCTGCAATGGAGAAGCAGCCAAGGGAGGGGATGAGGGGGACAAATGCTGAACCAAAGGGAGCAGACGCCAAAGCAGCCACCTCACCAGGACCGGGGAACCAGCCCAGGAAAACAGGGCAGCGGAGCAAGGAGGGAAGGAGCATGACCAAGGGAAAAAGGGGAACACTGCAGGAGGGGAAGGGAGCAGCAGCAGAACGAATGGGAACTGGGGGTTGGGGGGAGCAAAATAAAAGGGGACAAGGATGTAAGGGGGAGGGATAAAAGACAAACAACAGACGGGAAAAAGAAACACAAAAACACAAGAGGGGCAGAGGGAAAGGAAGGCAGCAAAGGAAGCAGGTGGAAGGGAATGGAGGCATAGCCCACGAGCCATACAGAAGCCTGGCACTTGGGAAGGGGGAGTGTTTCACAATGCGCTAAGTGGGAAACTGCCGTGGGAGGCTGGCCTTTATTGGGGATGTGGGAGGAGCTATTCCCCTACATTGAACCTCGGGCTTTAGCCCTCCCATTTGTAATTTACTTTTCAATTTTCAGTGCATCCCTTAGCACAAAAGAGTCACCAGTCAGTGCATTAGACAAGTAGAAGTATAAAACTTTAGAAACATAGAAATTGTCACTAATAAAAGGCCCATTGGCCCATCATGTCTGCCCATTGAACAAAGAGTGCAGACTTCCAGTTGATATTTAGTAACTAATGCTAGAAATATGAGGTGGGCTTCTAACCTAAGACATGAGTTAAGCACCTCTGTATATCCCAGTTCTTGTGTCAGGGATAGAAAGACTTAGTTAATGATGCTTTCAGTTATCATCTAGGCATTCCATAACACTCTCTTGCTTGGCACTGTTCCTAAACTTCTGTACATCATTTTCACACTCTGGAGGTTTCCAGTTTGAATCCCTCTCCTTGTTTCCAGAGAAATGTACAGTATGTGGTACAAATGGCACCTGGTCACTGTTTGAATAATCCCCCATCACAAGCTGCTCCCTAACCCCCCTGGGAGGTTACCTCCAGAACACAGTATTTACCCTGGCAACTTAACTGCAAGCAAATCTGTAGGGTGGATTGGTTCACATAAACATTTACTCTTCAGTCACCTGCTGAAACTTCAGGTGGCTCATTTATACAGTACCCTGAATCTGGATTCTTTTGCTAGGTGCCAGCACTTATACATGTATCTCCTCCAGTTCCAAAGAACTAAACTGGAGCTGCTGACCTTTGATGTTGCAAAATCAGGTGCGGGACACATGGTGAAGCCATCCAGACAAACCCTTTAGGTGAAATCTTCTACTGCAGGCAACTCACCATCCCATTACTGTCATCTTTTATTTGTATGTAGCTTGACTTCCTGAGGACCATTCCTGATGGGAGATTTGTGCCACATCCCTGACTTAAGACCCATTTTGTCACCCCCGAGACTGCCTGGTCTCTCTGGCCACCTACAGCCAGAGCTGTGGATAAGGTTGAAACCCATATATCTCTCCAAGGATCCTTCCTTGTCTTATGCCTTCAGCTTACCTTTCTTCTCATTATACCATTCTCATCAAAGACTTTTTAGCCCAAGACTTCATAAAGTAAAGGACAGAACTAGCTGCAGGGAATCTACCAACAACCCCACCATGGGAGGGATGGGTTACATATGCATGAAAACCGTAACTGCCTTTTGAAACCTGGTGATTTTCTCACTATCTTTCTTTCCATAAAAAATGGCAATTTTCAAATGTTTTGGGCAGTTCACAAGAGAATCTCCACAAAAATGCATGAGTCCATTTTGCTCCGTCCAGGTCTAGTAACTGGGCATGCCAGGAAGAGTTGTGTTTCTGATGTTCTGGGTGGATGCTGAAGCAATCATTGTTTGAAGGTTTGCAGATTTGAAGCCTTACTCTTAGGAAGCCCCTGCAACACCTGCCCATAGTGTATGCTCTTTGGGAATTTTATAACACATCCTGTGTCAAAACAGAAAAAGAAACAAGAAAAAATCTACTCTGAAATGTGCACTCCTAGCATTATGACTTAATTCTCTGTGGGATTTGCAGTTCATTGATATGCATGAGTGGCTTTTTCTGCACTTTGCTTAAATTCTTTAGTAATTTACATTTAACAAAACTGTTCTACGAAAAGTGTGATGTGAATGGCACTAACATTACTTTATCACAAAACGGAGCAGGTTAGTAACTTGTGGCTTAGGAGTCCTCCTACTGTAAAGGGTTCCAACCTCTGTAAAGGTATTAAAGAGCCATTATACAGCGTTTAAATACCAAGTAGGTGAGTACAGTGATTCAGGGATATGAAATGCTCTTTTTTTCCATGTCTACAGCATAAACGGTGAAGATTTGAAAAACTGGTATCTAGTGGTTACATCACAGAATAGGGAAACAGGAAATTACAGGGTAGAATCCCAAAATGGTCAGTGGACCAGTGTGTGACCTTAGGCAAGCCACTTGGGTCCCCTGTGCCTCAGCCCTAAATGCTGTAAAATCAGGTGGATGCAGGATTCCACTGAAAAGGAGAGGTTTCATCTCAGCGGGTATATCCTGGGTAAAAGGCATGAAACCTAGTGATTAGAGCGCATAATTGTAAAGCTTCTATTTATCCTACTTCTGCCTCATGATGTAACTCACAATGCCTCAAATGTTCCTTATGTTCTTGTTCATTCTTATAACTTGTATTGTTATCCTGGGTCGCCCCTCAAAAAGGGACCTTCGGGGCTCAGTGGGCCTACTCGGTCACCAAAATTTAATAAATAAATAAATAAATAGTCCACACAGTTGGGAAATGGGTAAAAGCAGGACCCCACTGAAAACACTATGATGCATCTCTGTTGTGGTATCCTAGATTTTTTTTTTTAAAGTTGGAAATAATACACTGAAAATGAAGGAAGAGTGCATTTTTGAGATTGCACATTCAGTGTGTAACATTACAGACCTCAAATGACACTCGTCTAAAGTGCAGACATGTGTGGAGGGCTCTAGGTGTGCCAACAGGTTTGAATAAAAAAATATAGATTTTGCTGATAACTGTCTTGGCTGTCTTTGAACTAGAGCTTTGAAATTTGTCTCCATAGTGCACATACAGTATGTGTTCATTGTTTGTAACTTTGCAATTGTTGTGACATTTCTCCACTTCTCTATTTGCTTGTTTTTGATATTATTTATACTGTAACTCGTCCATTTCTTTTTCCGTATGATAACCTCCCAGATCACAGCTGAAAATAGACAATTTTGTGTCTAGTGCACTTGCCTGGCCACCAGAATATGAATAAATGTCTCCATAGCCTGTAAAATAATAAAAATTGGTGCTATCACTAACCCTTATGTGGAAAACAATGCTTTACATTGTTTCAGACTCCTTAATTCTTGTGTCAGTGTGGGTAAATTGATGCACACTCTTGCTTCTCAGCCACAAGGTCAAGGGTTCAAGATCCACCCATGGGACTTGGGCTCATACACAATGCTGATATTATTGCAGAGTGTTTCTCATAGTGGCTGCTCCATTAGGAGGTGCCAGCCTTTGGATGAGATTACTAAACTGCTTACCTCTGCCCATTTCTGGTAGTTGTCAAGGCAGAAGGTAAATATCCTGCTGCTTTGTCACAAGTCTGGGGAGTACCCTGGCATGGTATCCTAGCTACAATTCCTTCTCAGTGAAATGGGTTTGAATGAAATTGTCTATGGCTGTGTAAATTTTGTTGCCTGCTTAATGTCTCAGCATGTCTTCTTACAGTCCCCAGTCACAACCAACCAGTATCTAACTCAATGCTTGGTTCTGAGCTTTAAGATACTTCAATTATGATTATAGATCAAGAGATTGCTCTTGACCAATCAGAGCACTCCTTTTTCTTGTAACAGAGGCACTTTTATACTGCTCAGAGTCTCACGTGTAGGTGCCCTGGAAATGGACATTTTCAGGGAAAGAGTTTTATTAATCGCCATCAATCATTACCATATTAATACATCCTCAGAGGCCACTCTTAAGGTTGTAAGAGTTGTCTTATTTATAGTCTAAGGATATCAGAACTGATCACCTTCAGTTTGCAGTTCTCATGCCCTATGAATACAAATGAGATCACTCTTAAAATGTAAGAGTGGTCTCTGAGGACATTAGCATACATCAAGAAGCATGACATCATCAGCAGTTTTGGTTTCTAAACATTTTGGGTACTCTATAATCAATAGTTAGAGGGAATGTTGTCAACCAATGAAAGTGCTCTATGCCCCTGTGTGTGTTACTCTTATTTAACAAAGCAGGGTTTTATTTAACTTGAAAAATTGATTAGCATTTTGCTCATAAAAGTTCTAAAACATTGAGAAAATGCACAGCACTTGCCTCACTGTGTTTAGCAAACATAACACTTCTAGAAAACCTACATAAATGATTTCTGTAGAGTTTGTGTTCTCCCAAGAAAAAAAGTGCTAATCAATTATTTAAAATCCTGCAAAGGGCCATGCAGGGCCATTCACAATGCCTTGCATGCATCTAGTTCAATGTGTCGTATGTTGCAGGTGCTTTGCAAGTGGTGCATGCGCACGCACACACACACACACACACACACACACACACACACACACACACACACACTTTGTCCCACCATGGTACCCTGCAGCCTTGTGTTTCACATGTACAAGTGCAGTGTTCATCGAGAGATGTAACTGTATTCCTCACACTATATTACTTGTGAATACTTGTGACTATAAGACAACAGAAGGCTAGTGCCCATATCAGTTGTCCCCACTACACAGTGGAAGTAACAGAATTACTAACCTCTAGAAACCTATCGAGTCTTTGTTAAAAAACCTGGAATGTTGCTGCATAGACCAAGTCCCCTGGTAGTTCATTCCACCATCTTACAGTTCTTGATACAAAACTATATTTCCATACCTCAGATCTATAGGTGTTTCCTTTCATCTGGAGCTTATGCCCCCTCATGTTATAGTTATGGTCTTTTATTGCCAGTCCTAAATCCTCCTTTAATATACCATCCCTCAAGATTTTATAAAGCAATAAGAGACCTCCTCTCTTTCTTCTTAATTCTACTGACCATAGGTTTAGATAGCTGTCTCAGTCTCACTTTAGATTTGAAAGTGAATATTGTCATTATCTATCCTTAGCTGATGCTTGTACATGCTTTGACCCAGCCTGAAGCTCCTGAGACTTTCTAATAATGTCACCCCTGCTCTAATCCAGCTCCAAGACTGGCTCCTCTTCCTCTCCCCATATTTTTCCTTCTCTTTGTAAATAACTTCTTGACTACTAGCTCTCTTCCTTCTCGAACCTAGTTGCTTACCATCCACTGGTGTTTTGTCAGTTACCACCCCTGACCTTCCTTCTATCAGTCTTTCTTGTTATGTTTGAACATTCCTTACCTTTCTCTCTGTATAACCTTACTCTCTTATTAACCCTTTCACTCCACAGGTCGGGTCCATGGCTTCTGCATTTATTATATATCTTACTGCCATTATTTGTATAATGCTTGCCATTATTTTTTGTTGTTTCTACTCATTGTATTTTTGTAGCACAGCTGTACTATTCCTCTATTTGTATTACTGTACCCATTTTGCTGTTGCTTCACTGTTCTCTTTTTGTTGTACTCTCCCAGGTCGTGCTTGAAAATAGTCATTTTATGGCTAGTGCACCTACCCAATTAACAAAAACTAAATAAATAAATAAATAATTTAATCTTTCCTAGTATGATTTCCCTTTACACTCACCTATCAGTTTTGTGTAGGATCTCTGAGTTTTTCAATGAGCCTTTTGTCTTTCACTAAATAAGGACTCCAACATGGAGAACCATAGTCCAGGATTGGCCTTATATAAATATTATATAGTGGTAACTGTACCCCAGTATCTCTGGAAAAAAAGTTTCTTCCAACACTGTTTGTTAAATACATGGCCTTATTGGGTACATATTTACAGTGTGATTCAGCTTTTAAATCATCCCTAATATAAATACCTAAATCTTTCTCACATTTTGATTTCTTCAAGCTAGTTTCCATTATATCATATTCCTGCTGAATATTCCCTCTCCCCATATGCATAAGGCTGCACTTCTTCAAATTCAACCTCATTCCATTTCTCTTCGACCAGTCAACTATTGTTTCAATATTCTGTCCAGATGTTAACCTATCATAAAAAGTATCAACATTTCCTCCAAGTTTTACATCATCTGTAAATTTAATTAATTTGTTTTTACTGTTGATATTAAGATCACACACACACATATATACATATATATATATATGTGTTAAAAAGTAGAGGCCCCAGCACTGACTCCTGAGGCACTCCATTCCCAACATTGCTCTCCTGTGCTAGGTACCCATGTATATGCACCACTTGTTTCCTCTCTGTCAACCAGTGCTCGATCCATCTTATTATGGTTTTATTAAATCCTAAGTGATGCATTTTCAAAATAAGATTTTTATGGGGCACAGAATCAAAAGCTCTTCTAAAGTCAACTAACACCACATCAACAGCCTTACCACTATCTGAATTTTCCCCTACATAGCTGTGAAAACTTAAAATATTGATATTACAGGATCTATTTTGCTCAAATCCATGTTGCAGATAATACACAACCTTCTTTTCCAGCATCCATTTCTTAATTTCATCTACTATCAAGCCCTCAATCATTTTCCCACTATAGATGTCAAACTGACAGGCCGATAGTTTGCCAGATCTGCTTTGCTACCTTTCTTATGGATGGGAATCATAACCGCACACCTCCAGTTCTTAGGGACATATCCCTCCATTAAAGACTTCCTTCCAATATCAGCTATGATTGGTGCCAACTCCTCCCTTAATTCTTTCAGCAGTTTTGGGGGCAAGTTATCCAGTACTGCTGATTTATTAATCTTAAATTTATCAATTTTCTCAAGTACCTTAGATCTAGTAATACAAGCTATTGGATCAGATGTTATTGTACCCCCCCCCCCACCTTTCTCATCCTGTCTAGAGTCTGCCTTACTAAAAATTGCACTAAAGAATTTATTAAATTCCATGGCCATCTCAGTTGGCTTACTGTACGTTTCATCATTAATCCTTAATGGACTAATCACACTCTCCTGCCTTCTTGTATTATTTATATACGTGGAAAAAAAATGTTGGTCTCCTTTGGTATTTGCAACCTAAATTCTGTTTGTTTCTTAGCTTTTGCTATCTCAAATTTCACTTTGTGCAACATTTTCTTATACATTCTACTGTTACGTACTGAAGGACTATTTTTCAGTTTATTGTAGTACTTCCCTTTCTTATTACATAGCCTAATTAGCCTGATTTATGATGTTTAAACATTTATTTGAAATCTGCATTGTGATGTGGCATTTGATTTGATGGGGTTCAGAAGGATGCATAGTTGTGAGAGGAATCACAAAATCCCAATATTGTATTCCCTTATATTTGCAGCTTTAAAAAAGAAATATGAGTTTAATTTTGGATAAGAAAGAATCCATGTGGATTTTCCAGTTAAAAACTTTAAAGCCATCAGGGCTAAATGAACAGATGGAATGGGGTCCATATACAAAAGCATAGAGCAGTTTTGCTATTTGATTATACCATAAGGAGGTCAAGTTTTTGATTGATTATTTGTTTAGAGGTTCTAAATAAACTAAAATATCAAATGCTGTAAAAGAAAAATATATAAACAAGTTTGTTTTTTTTCAGAATGTTGGATTTGTGTCTGCTATGCCAATACGAGTACCATGGAGCCACAGTAAAATACATTTTCTCATTACTGTTTCAAGTTACACATAATGTTTTTACATTTTTTGTATTGTTCACTGGTAATACAGTTTATTGTTTTATAAATAAAGATTAAGATAACACATGCTGGCTCATCCACATTTCAGCAGTGGTGGGACCTGAACTTATCAATAAGGGGCAATGTTGCCTGGTAAATTGTTTTCAGGTCTACACAACTAATTAGAGCTGGATTGAGTACTGAGCCAACATTAGTGTTTTATCCTAAGTTAAATGAATACATACCAAACGGGTGGATTTGAAATGTTATAAATTTAATTAATTGGTTAATTGCCACTTACATGATGAAAGGACATATATGGGATCTGTTGTTTTACTTCAAGCTATGCCTCCTAAGGAAGGGGTTGCAAAGGCCCGAAGCGCAGAGATTTCTTGTCTATCACTATGTGTGTACTAGCCTGAAAGTTTTTTTGCATCTTTGCACCGAACAGTTTTTGTAAGTGCCTAGTTATTTTTTAACAAAATATTTTTATTTTAATAAAAAAGTATTCTCGCTGAATTCAAGTTCAGGTGTTGGATTTCTTTGTAAATACTTGTGCTTTTGTACATAGCTTTTATTTACAATGGACAAACATGTGTAAAAGACTCTCTCATGAAAGCAGTTCCAAAATTTTGAAGTTCTCATTTTCTATGATGGAAAACATTTTTATTTTATATTTAAGTTCCATTTCTGAAAACAGAAATACAATTTACATTATGTTTATATGTGCAGTTACAGCATCTCTTATGGTTATTCATTCCAAAAAGCTACATTAAAGCATCAGTTAGGGATAAAGCACCAAGCTTCAAAAGTAGGGAAATGTGATGTTATGTTAAGAACGTGCCGTGGCTCTTGGTGACTGTGTGGCATGGTGTTTCTTGGGGTTGTTATTGTCATAACTTCAGCACTGCCCTTCATGTCATAACATTGCTTTGAGACAGGGGTGCTGAAGTTAGGTCAGTGAAAATACTCCATTGATGCATTTATAATGCATTTGTTTATTTGAATTTTGGTACCAGGTGAGCCCACTGAGACCATGCAGTCCCCTTTTCAGGGTTGATCTGGACAGAACAATACAATACATAGAGGATAATGTATGGTCTTTGGTTAATAACCACACTGTAAACACTTCGAGAGGTTGCCATGACATCAGTGTAAACCTCGAGAGCACAATTTGAGAGGTTTTCAGATGACATGGCAACCACATGACACGTTTTCAGCACGGTTGTTAACCAAAGACCATACGTTATATTTTATAGTGTATCGGCTACCAAGATAGTGTAATCTCAGATTGAATTACTTTACTGAATTACTTTACAGAACATTGATTGTTGTGAGCATTCCATTTTGTTAGAACTTTGATTGTTGTGAGCATTCCATTTTGTTAGAACATTGATATAGAAACATAGAAACATAGAATCTGACGGCAGATAAGGACCGCTTGGCCCACCCAGTCTGCCCATTTCCCTACCTACTGGATAAGCTGCAGATCCTAGTTAACCAGCAGCCTACTTCTTCTTACCCCACCCCCCAGAATTGCCTTATGACTGTCCCATGCGTGCTTGAATTCCACCACTGATTTTGACTCCACAATCTCCTCCGGAAGGCCGTTCCATGCATCCACAACCCTCTCTGTGAAAAAATACTTCCTTAAATTACCTCTGAGCCACCCCTCTATCTTCAAATTGTGCCCTCTTGTTCTTGCACACCTCTTTTTTTGAAAGATGCTACCCTCTTGGACTTTGTTGATTCCCTTGAGGTACTTGAAAGTTTCTATCATGTCCCCCTCTCCTCCTTTCCTCGAGGCTATACATATTAAGCTCCTTAAGTCTCTCTTCATATGTCTTCCGGTGCAGACCCTGCACCATTTTAGTGCCCTCCTCTGGACAGCTTCCATCCTGTCTATGTCTTTGAGAGAGTGGGTCTCCAGAACTACACAGTACTCCAGATGGGGTCTCATCAGCTGTCTGTACAGAGGATAATAACTTCCTGTTTTCCACTGGTGATGCCTCTCCCTATGCATCCCAGTAACCCCAGCCCTCCTTGCTGCCCTCTCACATTGCTTGCCCACCTTTAGGTCATCTGATATGACTACCCCCAGGTCCCTTTCCATTTTTGTTGTTGTTAGTATCTCACCCCCCATTGTGTACTCTTCCCCTGGGTTTTTGTTTCCCAGGTGCATTACCTTTACTCTTAGCATTGAATGTAAGCTGCCATACATTTGACCATTCCTCTAACCTTGCCAAGTCCCTTCTCAACCTTTCCACCCCACCCTGTGCATCAACTCTGTTGCAGATCTTAGTGTCATCTGCAAAGAGACATACTTTTCCTTCTAGTCCTTCCGCCAATGTAAACATAGAGACACTGAGAGGGACCGGTCCTAATACTGAACCCTGCAGTACCCCACTAGTAACCCTCCTTTCTTCTGAGTGGACTCCATTTACTGTTACTCTCTGTGTCCTATTCTCCAGCCAATTCTTTACCCAGGCTGTCATCTTGGGACCCACTCCCAGGCTGACTAACTTGTATATTAATCTTTTGTGTGGGACTGTGTCAAATGCCTTGCTAAAGTCTAGGTAGGCCATGTCCACAGCCCCTCCTGATCTACTACTTTGGTCACCCAGTCAAAGAAATCTATCAGATTTGTCTGGCATGACCTTCCCGCTGTGAATCCATGCTGCCTAGGGTCCTGTGCCCCTCTGGCCTCTAGATACTCGACAATTCTTTCCTTCAGAAGTGATTCCATCATTTTCCCTATCACTGAGGTTAAACTAACAGGTCTGTAGTTTCCTGCTTCTGCCTTGCTCCCACTTTTGTGAGGGAATCACATCTGCCCTCCTCAGTCCTCGGTCCACCCCATCCTCCCAAGATTTGTTAAAAGGGTAGTCAGTGGTGTCACTAGTTCTACCCTTAGCTCTTTTAGAATTCTGGGATGAATCCCATCAGGCCCCATTGCTTTGTCCACCTTCAGTTTAAGAGTTCTTTCAGACCCTTTCTTCTGTAAATGGGCTGGTATCAACTTCTGTATCAGAGTGTTACTACTGTTTGTTTTATGTACCTCCCCTCTTCATTTGTAAATACTGAGCAAAATATTTGTTTAGTATCTCTGCCTTTCACATTCTCCTCTGCCCACCCTCCCTCCCCTTTATTAAGCCTCACTATCCCTCCCTTGGTCTTCCTTTGCTCCCTGATGTACCTATAAAGGTTTTATCCCCTTCTTAACTGAGTTGGCTATCTTTTCCTCGGTTTGGGCCTTTGCTGTTCTGACTGCCTTCCCAGCCTCCTTTTGCTTTAACTGATACAGTTCTCTGTCCTGCGCCTTCTGCGATTCCTTGTACTTCCTGAATGCTTTCTTTTCTCTTGAACCTTCACTGCCACTTCCTTTGAGAACCATAGTGGTTTCTTACATCGTCTTGTTTTGTTTATTTGCTTCACACAAAGGCTCGTTACCTCTGTGATGGCAGTTTTATTATTCCCATTGTTCTTCCACCCTCCTTCCTGCCCATTTGCTAGGTGCATTCCTTAGGCACTCACCATTATAGCAAAGTCAGCCTCCTAAAGTCCAGTACTTTTGTCTTTGTATGGCTTGACTCTATTGCTGTGCTTATTGTGAACCATACTGTTCGATGGTCGCTAGTTCCCAGATGGCTACCACTTCTACATCTGTGATCCTCTCTCCATCTCCATTTGAGAGAATCAAGTCTAATATTGCTCCCTCTTGAGTGGGCTCAAGTACTAGTTGTCTAAGGCATGCCCCCTGTAGGGCATCTAGAATAACTGCACTCTTCGAAGTGGCAGCTGCAACTGCACTCCAGTTAACATCTGGCATATTCAGATCACCCATCAGCAGTATCTCCCCTTTTTCTGCCATTCTAAGTATACTTTCTATCATTTCCCTGTCCATTTCCTCCCCTGAGAAGGGGTCTGTATAACCCTCGGCGTATTGGTGCCATTGCCTGTCTCCAAATTTACCCACAGTGCTTCTTCTCCTCCCTGTTTACCCTTTTGTTCTGTTGCTTTTATTCCTTCCCTCATGTAAGAACTACTCCTCCTCCTCTTTTACCCTCCCTGTCCCTCCTGTAGACAGTGTATCCTGGTATGTTTATGTCCCAGTCATGGTTTTGTGTACCATGTTTCTGTGACTGCCACAATATCAGATGTTCCTCCTCCATCAAGGCCACTAATTCAGGAAGCTTGTTACCCAGACTACGGGCATTAGTACTCATTGCTCTCCATTTTTTGATGGCTTTACCTTCTGTTGCAGCATCCCCCACTGACCGTTCTACCTCTTTCTTTTTCTCATTTAGTACCCTGTTTTGTAGGGAGAGGCTGGGATTTTCCTGCAGCTTGTCAGTGCCTCCCCCTTTGACTAGTTTAAAAGCTTGCCAATGAAGCATTTAAACAGATTGCTCAAAAGACTTGTTCCCTTCCTGGACAGATGCAGACCATCCTGCCACTATAGGCTGGTGTCCCTCCAGGTGGAACCCCAGTCCCCAATGAAGCCAAACCCCTGTGCTCTGCACCATTTTTTCAACCATTCATTAAACTGCATGGTGCCAATTACCCTCGCCTCCCCATGCTTTTGACAGGCAGCACCTCTGAGAAGGATACTGTGTGCTACTTGTCTTAGGTCCTTCCCCAACTCTGCAATGTCCTCTTGCACTGCTCTAATCTCATTATGAGCCAAGTCATTTGTCCCTAGGTGGACAATTACGTCCAGCTCGGAATCCCTTGCAGCTGTTCTCATGATCCTGAGGATGCGCTTCCTGTCCCTCCAAGCCATGGCACCAGGCAGGCACCTTACTTCAGTTTTCCCAGCTCCCCCCAGTTCTATACCCCTAATAATTTGATATGACACACTCAAGAAGGGTTAACAACAGGGTGATGTTATAATGATGGCATAACATAGAGCATAATGTATGGTCATCGATCATTAACCTGTTTGTTAACCATCGAGAAGTTGCCAGGATGACCCTGTAAATGTTTAAGTCACCATGGCAACCTTGAGACGGCTTAACAAATTGGTTGATGATCAATGTAACATAGATTATATTTTATAATGTAGGGTCATCGAAAAAAGTTTAAATAATGAAGTTGGATCCTCACTTTTGTCTGCCATTTCATTATTTAAATCACCACCACTCAGCTCGGGGTCATGCTGTCAACGCTGCGGCTGTTTCAAGAAGGCGGTCTGTTTGAGTAGCGCGCAGAGCAATCCACATTGTTATACCATCGATGAGTTAATAACAAAGCTGCATCACATCTATGGTATGACAGCTGAGGGAAAAGAAGAATTTCCCCTAATAACAATGTTCTACCATACATTATAAGGTTGTAATCTGCTTGATTTCAGTTAATAATAAGGACTCCCCATACATTATAAAACAATACAAAGAACAGAAATACAAATAATGAGCAGCAAACGTTATGAACAACAGATGTACAATCAGTGAACAGTTGATGAGGGCAGCTAAACAGCAATGAGTGTACAATAAAGTCGGGTATGCAAGGTAAGAAAAGATGCAACAGTGAGAAAATAAAATACATAAATTTACATAAATTTGCAAAGTTATATACAGTGAGATATACAAATTTACAGAGAAATATACATGTTTACAAAATTTCAGTATATTAAATTCAATTGAGATTTCTTTCACGGAATAAAGAAAGATAATAGGATTAGGGTGTACATAATAGAGCAGAGGGAAAGCATACTTTTAAAAACATGCACCAGAGATTATTAATTTGAAAGTAAATAGGGTACTGAGAAAACACACCAGAAATTATTAATTTGAAAGTAAATAAGGTACAGAGAAAACACTGGTTAGCAAAAACAAATGCAGGTAGGAGGCTGGAGCAGGTGAGCAGCAAGCAATTTTTTGAATAGTGATAGGGAAGGGCAAGAGAGGAGATGAAGTGGTATGGCATTCCAAGCTGTGGTGTTAGAGTAGGCAAAAGATTGCCTCCTAGCAAGATGGTAGGGTATTGGGGTCGCTAGAATTGGTAATGTGGAAGACCAGAGTGGATGAACAACTTCTTTGCGATAGACAATTCCCCTCAGACAAGGTGGATTGAAATGATTCACTAGTTTATATACAAAGCATGATTTGAGGTACTGTAGCCTTGAGTCATGATCTGGCCAATATAGAGAAGTCATGATATCACAGTGGTGTTTTCTAGGTTCAGCCCCTTAGGCAAAGTGCTCAATCCTATAACAGAGTTGATGGAGCAGGGCAATAGATGATGGTTGAGCAGAGAGAAGTAATGGTGCACCATAGGAAAGCATAGGGAGGAGGGATGTGGAAGCAACTTTCTGGCAGAAGGTGGTGGATAAAAAGGAGCAGAGACAGTATAACAGACCTAACTTCTGGTTGACAGTTTTAGTTAGCAAGGAGATGTGGGTCTCTAAAGAGAAGGCTGAGCCAAAGTACTAATATACTAACATACTAAAATGCCAGTAGAATAGGCCTAACGGTCTTTCGTGTCTGCTCGTTTGGTCAGCCCCCACCCTGGGAGCTGATCTTGCTGCCTCCCTCGCCTTCTCTGTCTTCTCCCTTCCCAGTTCCGAATATTCTCGCTACACTGGATTTTGTTTCCAGTACCCTTCCCCTGTACCTGTCCCACCCCATCTTGAACCCCTCCACCATCTCTGCCTCCACCAGCCCCCTGGGCAGCACAGTCTGTGGCTCCACCACCCTCTCAGTGAAGTAGCACCTCCTCCTTTCTCCCCTGAATCTTCCCCCTCCAGCTTCCACCCATGCCCTCTAGTTGCCCCCCCTTCCTTCGAAGCACCCTGACTGTTCATCCCCTATTTACCCCCTTCATGTACCCGAAGACCTCTATCATGTCCCCCCGGTCTCTTCTCTCTTCCAATGTGTACATATTTAGCTCTTCGAGCCTCTCCCCATAGGTCCTGTCCCCCAAGCCCCAAATCATTTTGGTTGCCCTTCTCCGGAACCTCTCCAGGAGTTTAATGTCCCTCTCTGAGTGTGGCTTCCAAAAATGCATGCAGTACTTGAGGTGTGGCCTCACCAAGCAGTTGTACAGAGGGTGTATCACTTCCCTCCTTCTGGAGGTGATCCCCCTAACGATGCATCACAGCATCCTGTTGGTCTTGGCTGCTGCCCTCCTACAAGTCTCTGAACTGTTCATCTTGACATCCACCACCACCCCCAGGTCCCTCTCAGCCATCGAGACTTGTAGCATCCCCCCCCAGGGTGTACACTTGGCCCGGGTTTCTGGCCCCCAGGTGCAGTACCTTGCATTTCCCTGCATTGAACCTCAGCTTCCACTTTCTAGACCATCTTTCCAGAGCCTCCAGGTCCCCCTGTAGTGCCACCCTCCCCTCCTCCCCATCCACCACCGCCCCAGTTTTGAGTCATCCACAAAGAGACTCATCTCACTCCTGATACCTGTCCTTATGTCATAGACGTAGGCGTTGAACAGGAGGGGCCCAAGGACTGATACCCATGGGACCCCACTAATGACCATCCTTGGGGATGAGACTATCCCACCAACTACGACCCTCTGGGTCTGGTCCTGGAGCCAATTGTCTATCCATCTGATTACCTGGTTCCCCACCCCCATTTCTCCCAGTTTATCCAACAGGCCCTCATGAGGAACAGAGTCAAATGCCTTGCTGAAGTCTAGAAAGAGGACATCCACTGGTCTACCCAGGTCCAAGGCACTCATCACCCAGTCATAGAACTCCACAAGGTTTGTCTGACACGATTTCCCTGGGATGAATCCATGCTGTCTATCGTCTAGGCACCCTGACTTTTCCAGGTCCCCCCCTAGCCTCTCCTTGACAATGCCCTCCATCACCTTGCCCACCACAGATGTCAGACTGCCAGGCCTGTAGTTCCCTGCCACCTCCCTTGATCCCCCTGATACTGATACAGTCCTAAGTATTTAAAGGTTTAGACTACTTATATGGAATCCCCTTATATTGAGTAGATTTTGAGAGGGTATTGTGAAGAGGTTTTAGAGATTTTAGAGGAGGGATTGTGGAATATCATGGCTTTGTTCTTTTTGTATTAAGAGTTAAATGGTTATCTGAGAACTATGATTCGAGTGTATTGAAAACCGAATTAAAACTGGTTAAGCCAGTCCATATTTTTGGAAGAATGGACTGGAATGGTGCTGTCAGCATATAGTTGCATTGATACACCACTGCAGAAGTTGGGAAACTCAATAATGAAGAGTGAGAAGAGCATGGGGTTTGCCATGTGTTATATGCTTGAGAGATGACAGTGAACCAGACCACTTCACCCTTTGGGATCTCCCAATGAGATAAGTCTTTAGCCAGATTAGTGCTAAGTAGTCAAGACCCAGGAGGTTATGTTTTCTTAGAAGGAGGTGTTGATTGACAAGGTTAAAAGCCTTTGTCATGTCAACAAACACCGCACCTGTAACATGGCCCTTGCCACTTGCATTGAGAATATCAGCAGAGACCTTAACAAGGGCTGCAGTCGTACTATTGTTCCTTCTAAAGCCATGCTGACTGGCAGTGAGTAGGTGATGTGTCCCCAAATAGGACTGTAATTGGTTATAAATAGGGATGTAAGTTTGTCATGGATGAGGTTTTAATAACTCATTGTTCATGAAATCATTGGTAAACAGTAGTAAATGTTGTAGCACTGTCATCAATTGCTACATTCTTATGACACTAGTGAAAGTCATGGAAGTCCTGAATAAAGATCAAACGTCATGGAATCAATGATGTGTATGACTGCCATGACAAATTTACATCCCTAGTTATAAAGTACCATTTCTTGTATTTTAACTAGGGGGCAGAGAACTGAAGCATCGAGCAATCATTCAGACTCAAGGAACATCACATCACACATTCACCCTAACATTGCATTTCCCTACATTTGAGACTTTATGCTTCAACCTTAACTGATGCATAAATGTTGTTTTCTCAATGAATAGTCTTCCCCTTTTAAAAGGATATATAATAACATATATACACTATACATTGACAATGCCAGCAAAAATAGTTTTAATGTCAAGCAGCCCCTAGTGTACAGTGACACCCCATGCCTCACCTAGAGGCTATTCCCTGGTGTCCTATGGCATCCCCCTCCCACACCTTTCCCAATCCTTTGAGTCCATGCAGTCCAATGGCACTCCCTCAAGCACACTGCTAAATGAGTTCCTGGCATCTTGTGGTACCGCACCCCCACACCTTGCCCCAATCCAGTCAGCCCTAGCATGCTGTGGCACCCCCTTTCCTATACCCTGCCCTAATCCAGTCTGTCCCTGCATTTAATGGTACCCTTCTTCCACACCCTGTACCAATCCAGTAAGTCCCTGGCATCCAGAGGCATCCCCATACCCTGCCTCATTGCAATCATCCTTGGTGTCCAGTGGCACTGCCTCTCACACTCTGCCCCAATCCAGTTAGTCATTTCTGTCTTGTGGGGTGCCCACACCCTGCCCCTATACCAAGTATCCTTGGCATCTAGTGGCAACCACTCCAACACCCTGCCCTGTTCAAGCATCTCTGCAACCCCCAGCCCCTACAGATGGCAGCCCACAGCAACTCTCCTTTCACCTTCACATATGACTGCCATCTGGAAAATAGAGGACAATGTATGGGCAGCCATACACAACAAGCCTGTGTCTGCAGCGAGAATTTTTTACAGCAGCCAGGAATCTCAAGATTGAAGCTCAAGGGATTCACTTGATGCCATAGAAAGCTTAAGATAAAGACACAGGCTTTTTTGTGTATGGATGCCCAAACATTATCTTTTATAGTGTTTGGGCATCCATACCCATTTCAGATGCTTAGCTCCTGTCAGTGAAATGGGGGTTGGAGAAAGGGCACTTGAAGGTTGATGGCAAGCTTAACTTATTAATTAAATGTGCTCCAGCTCGTTCAGTAAGTTCAGGTTTAAAAAAATATATAGCTTCCAGCTCGATATGATAGAGGAAAGCAGTTGTTTGGCAGCATTCTAAGTTGTTGTGCTGCAGTAGCAACATCACTGCTGTAGCATAACAACATAATGTCACTACTGCAGCACAACAGTCATATTACAGGCATGGAATTCCATGTATAACAGCACTCCACCATACACTATATGTAATTGTAAGCTCACAATATAATACATTTATGGCTATATTTATTAAATTGCCAGTCTGCAATACATTTTTCTATATCCATATAGAAGTTTTAGGATTCAAGCTTGCAACTACTGTATCAGTATAGAAAATGTTATAGCAAACTCGCAATTTAATAAATAGAGTCATGGATTTATTAACTCATAACAGTTTTGCAGTGCAGTTTTCCAGATGCAATTGTCTCAGAAATGAGAGGAAGGTTATTGCCAGCCACCACTAGGGGGATGGGGGGTCTTTGATTGCACTGGGGATGGGGTCTCTGTGTTGCCAATGGGAAGTGAGGAAGGGGAGAGGATTAAAGCATCACGATACCACTGGGAATGGATTTCTGCTGGCACACTTTTCTGAAATGTACAAGATTCTGCTGACGCTGAGGTGGGCACCCAGTGTTGGAATTGGTGGTGGAATGCACAAGTGTGTCACTAGGTGTGGTGCCCAGTGGCACCTCATGTTTAAAAATTTAAACATGTGTCGAATACTGGGATGGGTCTCTAGTGTCAGAATTGAGAGTCCAGGGGGTAAACAGTTTGGGGGGTAGTGGCAAAGTGTGACACAGAAGAATTTGGGGGGCCTTTCCATCATAAGGGATAGATTCCTGGTGGGTTTTTTTTGGGGTGGGGTTAAGAGGGCACTTTATTGGCATCAAGGATTGGCTCCTGCCATCATAAGAGAATTTTAGGGTAGGGGCAGCTTTTACAGCATGGTTTCAGTGACAGAAATTGTTCTGAAAAGGAAAGCTGACACTGGGAAGTGCTGCCATGCCAGTGCCTGTGATAAAAACAAGAATGTTGTCACTGGGATTAGCTCCCATCATCTGTGTCAGTATCAGGGACCTAACAGAAAAATCACATGCCTAGACATCAGTGTGCTGCCAGAGATGGGTACCCTGGGGCACCTTTACTATCAGAATCAGAAAAAAAAAGTGTAGCCATAAATTATGAGGGTTTTTCCATGCCACTCAAAACTGTGGTCACATGTCTTTTGTTCTGTGCATACAGGGTAGCCATTATGTTTATGTTCATAGCTGTCATATTTTAAATTCCTTCATTCTCAAAACACCAAAGGGAAGAATCTACTGAACCTGAAAGTTTTAGGTTCTAGGTTCTAATTTTTATTAGTTTTTCATTATTGGAGAGTAAAAAAATATCTTAAAATGGGCAGATTTTCACATCTCCCCCTTTCAATGTACTGAACTTTTCATTGAATGTTGTGATTTGATCTGTCACAAAGAGCATGCCAATTTTTAGATCCCTGGCCCTCAGTTAAAAGATGGCTGAACTATAAATGAGCAAAAGTGTGATTTAACATTACAGTACTGTACCTACTCAACACAAACTGCAGTACTGCACCACAAAAATAAGCATGCCTTCTCTCGCCCTTTGTGTGCAAGAACTGCTCGGCTTTCCCTCACAGTTCTCTCACCCTACGAAATCAAGAAGACATATGGAATAAAGAATGGGGAAGTGTGTGATATGAGAATTTAATGTACACCAGAGGTGTGGAATGCTACATAAACCCAAAGAATGAAGCTTGAGGGGTTTATAAAAGCATCCCACACAGAGGGTGTGCATTAAATTGTCATATGCACATTTCCTCATCTTCTATTTTATATGATTGCTGGCCAACAATTTCTTCCAGCCCGAGTGCTGCAACCCTATGCAACTCACACACACACACACACACACACACACACACACACACACACACTCTCTCTCTTTCTCTTTCCCTTCTTTCTCTGGATGAGGTTTCATTTGTTTTCCTTTTTTTGATTTAGTATTTGGGTTCGCAATTTTGATCCCGCTTCAATAGTGCTGTCATGGTGCTGTTCCTGCCCACAGTGTCACTGAAGGAGGTAAACAGCAGGATCAACCAGATAAAGCTTTTTATTTTTGGTTTATTTATTTTTTTTAATGTAAAGATAGGATCAATCAGATATATAAATGATATGGTTGTGGGCCACTGTGGCAGCTCCTCACTAGTGGAGTTACAGAGCCACCATGTTTCAGGAACTGTTCAGCCCACCCACACACAGAAGTAGAGGTAATGGTCGAGCACTCTATTTTGAGTGACAGAGCATGTGTTTGCCATAATAATTCACAGGTTATTATGGCAAATATCAACTGGCTGAGCCCATTGAAAAAATAGATCGCCAGTTATTATAATCTTATAACCATAAGAGTTATATAGTAACTGTACAAATGAACATAAAAATGTACCAGAGTAACTCAAGGAACAAATAGTTTTTACATTACTAAAATATGGAATGCACTTCCTAGACATGTTTTGGAAGCAGGTACTCATGCCCAGTTCTAACATTTGCATAACAATTATTTGTTGCAAAACTCCATCTACAATTGTGTTCAACATTGTGCTCTCTCCTCTATTTTGTAATATAGTACAGTATATCGATGACCCCACCCTTAAAATTGGGCATATTCTGACTGCCGTTGGGTTCTCACCCCATTAAACAAATTTAAATCACTCAAGCAATTAATAATAAGATAAATAAGAAAAACATTCTGTTTTATTCTTTCATATTTTACAGAGAAGACTAGGTTTTTAAAACTTCATGGACCAGATATTCAAAAGTCTGCCTGGGTGAAAATCTAGTTTGCCTGTGCAAACTGGGCTTTGCACGGATTTCCCATATTGAAGCCCAGTTAACGTGGGCAAAAAGGGTTTGTGCCCGGGCAAACTTTGGAGGGGGGGTGAATGCAAATTGAGGGGCAAAGGACCTGATTATTGGAGCAGTTCGATTTTCAGAGTATTTACGCCATGCAAGGATATTTTGCATGGTTCCCTTTGCACAGCACAAATATCATCGATCTAAACCAAGACTTACTCCTGTGCAACCCTAGTAATTGGTGGAGAAAGTGCAACACCCCCCCATGCTGGTCCCGAGCCACCAAAACAATGACCCTGGTGTCCAGTGGTCCCTCCCCCACCCAATCCCATGCCCAATGTCCCTGTTGTCCAGTGGTTCGTCCCCTGCCACACCCAAGCCTATTGTTAGAAGTATCATTCCCTGGTGTCTAATGCCCTCCCCACCTGCATCCGTGCTTAATGTTAGAATTATCATTTCATGGTGTCTAGTGGTCCCTCCCCCTCCTGCACCCATACCCAATGATAGAAGTATCATTCACTGGTGTTTAAGGGTCCTCCCCATCAGCACCCATGCCCAATGTTATAATCATCATTTCCTTTTTCCAGTGGTCCTCCCCCACCCACACCCATCCCCAATGTTAAAATAATTATTCCCTGGTGTTCCGTGGTCCCTTCCCCCACCTGTATCCATGCCCAATGTTATAATAATTTATTTCCTGGTTTCCTAGGGTCTCTGTCCCCACCTGATCCCATGTCTGATGTTATAAAATGTAGTCCCTGATGTCCAGTGGTCCTTCCCACAACCTGCACCCAAGTCTGATGTTATAATCATTATTCCTTGATGTCCAGTGGCCCACCTCCTTACCTGATCCCATGCCCGTTGTTGAAAAATGTTGTCCTTGGTGTCCAGTGGTCTCTCACCCACCTGCACCCAAGATCAATGTTAGAAGTATCATTCTCTGGTATCCAGTGGTCCCTCCCCCCCCACACCCATGCCTGATATTATAAGTGTCATTCCCTGGTGTCTAATGGTCCCTCCCTCCACTAGCACCCATGCCCGATGTTATTATCATTATTGCCTGGTGTCCAGTGGTCCCTCACCCCGCCTAATCCCCATCCCAGCACTGATGAAAGCTCCTCCTGGTTTGTCAATACTCCCCTCCCCTCAGCGACAGCCAGCCTACCAATGTCATGTGGCAGGCCATTTGCAAGTAAGCTCCCCACTCAAACAAAGCACCAGCCACACTCCTAAACATTGATCTGCACACACCCCAAGCCTGTCTCACAGTCATGGTCAGTAGCTCCCCCCCCCAGCCCATGGCACAGACAACTCAGCCCCCTATTTCCCCATCATGTGCCTGTGCTCCCTGTTCCTATCAGATGGCAGGTGCCCAAGGTGGTGTGTGGAGGACCGTGTCACTTGCTGTCAATTCACTGGCACTGACAGGCAGGTGAGGGGGACCAGGAGGGTGAGTTGTTGATGCCACAGGTGGGAGGGGCAATTGACCACTACTGAGGAATGCCACTGACCACCACCGAGGAAAGTGCTGGGGTGGGGCTCGCAAGTCAATGTTTGAGAACTGGGCTGGGGCTTTGCTGTTGGGGGTGGCTTATTTGCAAATGGCCTGCCTCATAGCAGTGGCAAGCCAGCTGTCATGATGGGGAGGAGTATTAACAAATGCGGGAGCGCTTTCATCGGTACCAGGATGGGGATCGGGTGGGGAGAAAGGATCACTGGACACCAGGGAATAATGATTATAACATTGGCATGGGTGCTGGTGCAGAAAGGGACACTAAACACCATGGAATGACACCGCTAACATCAGGCATGGGTGTGGGTGGGGGGAGGAACCACTAGACACCAGAGAATAATTATTTACACATCAAGCATGGGTGTGGGTGGAGGGGGGGGAACTGCTAGACACCAGGGAAAGATTTATGTTTAACATCAGGCTGGTGATCATCAGAAGGGGGGCACTAGCACCAGGGATAACTCTCTTGCATCGGGCAATTGGTGGGCTAGCGCCACAAAATCCAGCCTCGATACCTATGCAAATGAGCCTATAATGAGTAGGAAAATGGCCTCTTAGTGTCATGCATGCCTAGTGGGATCATTTATTTATTTGCTTTTGGTAACCGGGTGGGTGCACTAGGCATGGGAATGCTTATTTCAGGCATGACTCGGGAGAATACAGGTAGACAATACATAAGCATGACATGTGATGCAGGTCATGAAATAAATAATACAGTGGGAGTAGGCCAGAACAGTCGACATAAGAGGGTGAGTGAAAATACAGTTTAGAACAACGTCAGGGTACAAGCAGTATAGCATTAGACAAGGTAATAAGGTATGAACAAGTGCAAAACAACTGAAATATTGAGTACAAAAAATGGATGAGATAGACAAGATACATACAGTATGCAATAAGTGCCTTTGCGGTAGTTAAGCTTTAAAGAGAAGGGAGAGGATGATGTAATAGAGGCAGGGGAGAAAGGGGTGAGGGTGGTGGAGAGTGTGCAAGGGGAGGGTCAACAGAGAGAAGTGATAATGCAGATTGGAGGGGAGTAGATGCAGGGGGCAGTGAGGAAAATTGAAAGAGGGATCTATGGCAGGTGGAAGCAAGCACAGGGGTTAGAAGGACATAGATGATCTCGGTGGAGTTTCTTGAAACCTGCATGGGTGGGAGCTAGGTGGATAGCTTGAGGTATCGAGTTTGAGCACTTCGGATCTGAGTGAGAGAAAGCTCATGCACCCATAGAGGTTTTGCATCTGGGGATATAGAAAGGGGCTAGGTCTGTAGAGCGGAACCCATAAGAGGGGGACTGGGAGTGAAGCATGGAAGCAAGGGATTGAGGGAGACCTGATCTAACTATTCCGTCAATTAGGGAGCCATAGGACCGAAAATGATGGGAAGTGGGAGTGGGCCAGTTTAAGTCAGTATAGAACTGGCAGTGGTGTTTAAATCTTGGTGATGCAGAGGCGTAGTGGCAGATGTTGTTATAGGTGGTGTCCCATTTGTGGAGGGAAGACTTAGTGGCACTAGGTAGGTGACCACGCCATAGGCCAGGGCCTGGAGTAGAAGGCCTTGTGGAAAAGCAAGTCTGGCAGATGGGGTGAGGGCATAGCTAGTACAGTAGGCCACTCCAATTTTTGAGTTGACGGATTTACAGCTGGCGGTAATATGTTGATCAAAATCCAGGGATTCATCCAGGAGAATCCCCAAGTATTTGAAGGATCTGGAAGTTGCAAGTGGGGAGCCATCTACAGATGAGATAATGAGGCAGTTTCAATTTGCTTTAAGTTTGACAGAAGAGCCAAAGAGCATAGAGTGAGTTTTGCTGACATTGAGCACTAGTTTGTTCTCTGTCAGCCAGGATTGTATGCTTAGGAAGTCAGAGGCAGGACAGTGGTTTATATCTGAGATATTTTTGGCACTATAGTAGATGACAAGGTTGTCCACTTAGGGAAGAGATGAGCAGGTTGGTGCTAGTAGCGGGAGGTCATTGATGAACATAGAAAAAAGCAGAGGGCCCAGTTTAGAGCCCTGAGGAACACCAACTTGAATAGAGGAGAAATCCGACATGGCAAAATTGAAAACTATGGCTTGCTTCCTGTTTAAGAAGTAGCTCTTAAACCATGCCACCATTTCGGCAGAGAAACCAAGGGATCAAAGTTTTGATAGGAGAAGGTTGTGGTTGACCAGGTCAAAAGCCTTGGTCAGATCAATGAAAACCATGCCTGTCAAGAGGCCAGCATCTATGGCAGCTTAGATGTCATTTGTTAGTTTTAGGAGGGCAGTGGAGGTGCTGTGGCCTTTATGGAAGCCATGCTGGGCGCCAGAAAGGAGGTTACATTTCTGAAGATAAGCTGTGGTTTGAGTAGCCACTAATTTTTTCAGGATTTTGCTGAGCACCGAAAGAATGGCAATGGGTCGATAATTGACAATTTCTTTTGGATCACCTTTTTTAGGAATTGGTGTTATTTTGGCTTTTTCCAGGTATCAGAAAAGGTGCCATTGCACAGTGACAAGTTAAAGACTTTGGTTAAGGGGGAGGTAATGATAGGGGCAGCTACTTTCAGAAGTCAGGGTTCAAGCCCATCAGACCCAGAGCTGATGCTGTCCGGGATTGCAAGTAGTACCTTTAGTACTTCAGTTCTTGTGGTAGCCTGGAACCGAAAAGGTGGATGAGTGGGCATGGATTTTGTGTCTGAGGGGGAGGATGTAGTGCTTCCAGGGGGGGAAGGAGGCCACATGACTTGATAGATCAGAGAAGTGATGGTTAAAGGAATTGGCGATGGTCACTGGGTTATTACAATGAGTGCCATTTAGCAGCATGTCATTTGAAGTGGCCTTGTGATCTGTTCCCAGGAGGGTTTTTATGATTGACCAGAATTTTTTTGAATCACCTGCAGCTTTTGTTAATAAGTTCTTGCAAAAAGTGCTTTTAGCTAAGAGGATATTTCTTATGCAGGCATTTCTTAATGACATGTAGGGGTCGTGATCAGATTGAAGTTCAGAGGCCTTGAAATGCCTCCAACTTTTGTCTCTAGCTCTTATTTGGGAGGGAAGGTCCTTGGTTAGCCACTTTGTCTAAGTTCCGCGTATGTGGTGGGTGACTCTGGGAGGTGTGGATATCCTGAAGAAATCCAAATCTTGCTTGGAAGAAATCAAGGGCTGACTGAGCATTAAAGGAAGTGAAAACTGTGAACCAGTCAGTCTTAGAGAGATTGTACATAAACTGTGTATGATTAAAATTACCCAGATTGTGGAAGGTGATAAGTTTTTTGGGGGATGGCCGACTAGGGGCATGCCAGATGCAGAAGATAGGGAAGTGATCACTTATTGCATCTGCAAGGGTACCAGTTGAGGCTATGCTGTCAGGGCGGTTTGTAAGGACCCAGTCAATTAGTGAGCTAGACTGGGGGAGCCATGACCCTTGTTGGGTCAGTGATAATCTGGTGAAGGTTGTGGCCCTGTACTATGGTGTGGAAGGGCTGGTTAGCTTTACTGGTTTAGTTCAGGTTGAAATCTCCTAGTATGAGAACCTCATTTCATCCAATCATAGTGTACACCTGGGAGAGGAGTTCCTTAAGACCAGCGATGCCGCTGCCAGGTGAGTTATAGGCACACACTATGTGCAGCTTCTTAGAGCCAAGTTGGAGGACTGCATGAATTGATTCAAAGAAAGTGAGGGGGGGAGAAGACGTTCCTTGATAGTGATAAATGAGATTTATAGAAGATGGCAACAACACCACCAAGCTTGGCTAGGGGCCTGTCTTGCCTCATTAGTTTATAATTAGGTAACATGCACTGGGAAACAGGGTGGATGGTTTCAGCCAAGTTTCAGATAGGCAGAGAATGTCATGGTTATGCAGAGCAACCCAAGCCTCAAGTTCAATTAGGTTGCGAGACAGGTTCCTGATATTTAGGTGAGTTATGCAGAGGCCCTTGCTGTGAACTGAGGCTGCGTTAGAGTAGGGTGAAATACCTACGAGCCCTGGATATAATTCAATATCTCCAGCTAACATAAGTACTAGTAGGAGCAGATACCACAGTTTACGATGGATGAAGGGGGTTGGCAAAGTGGGGTTGCAAGATAGGGTTTTATGAAGGGTGAAAACTACATGTTAAAAGAGCCAGTTATGGATAAAGAGAGGTGTGCTGGCTAAGGGCAAGTAAGATTGTGTAGCCTCGCTGTAGTCAAAAGGATCCCTGGGATGTGTGTTGTGAAAATTTCTAGGATGTGGGCAGCATGACATAGGGATCCTAGTGAGAGGTGCAAGATAGAAGCAAAGAAAGAGAAGTGTGCACAAATTTATGGATGGTAGGTTTTTAACTGCTAGAGCCATTACTACAAGATTCAATATTGGAGCCTAGTAAGGTATAGGCTTACACTTAGGTGGAAGCTTTGCTGATCAAGGGGACTGGACTGAGATGTTGTAATACAGTGTAGTTTACAGCTTATGGGAGGGGAGGTAGCAGATTACTGACAGACTGTACAGACTCCCCTAGTGGTGAAGAATCATAGACTGCAGATGGGAAAAGGGGGAGATAGTTTAAAACCAGCAATGCCCACTAAGCGTTCCCTAGCTAGCCTATACCATATAACAAAAGCCAGTTATGGTGGGAGTGGTGGGGGGCAGGTGGGGAGCAGACGCAAAGCGTCTGCTGGAAGGAGCTCTGAGGGCTTAGTCCAGTTTCAGCAAGTGGGAACCTTAAGCAGAGGAGCAGGTCAGTTTGAATATTGGAAATTTAGCATGGGGGCAAGCCATTGCGGCTCCCTATTTCAGGAGCCATGTCTGTCCAGCGCTAAGTGGCTTAGTGGTCAGCCAACATGATCATATATTCAGTCGAACAGCACTGGTGCACTATTCTACTGAATATAGCATCTTTTGGGTACCCAAGCAAGCACAAAGCACAGAGCAAATTTTTGCAGTGCACTTTGTGCCTCATTGAATATTGGGCCCCAGATTAGGCAGGTACATAAGGCTAGGGTCAGAATTTGTGACTGTGTTCCAACTGCATTGTTTAGGCAGAGGTATTGAATTTCAGTTTAAAGATTTAGTTGTGTTTGAGTAGTTAACTCAGTGTCATGAGCATCTATAATCACAACACGGGGAAGCACAGTGTAAAAGCTGACTAGGCAGCATGGTTCCAGGTAGGATATACATGAAGATGTCAGCTCTATAAAGTATTTTTGAGGCTGAGATTTCATCTTTACATGCCATGGTGCATGGAAATGATAAGCGTGACCATGGAGTGGAGCAATTCTGTGTTGGTTGGTGTGTGCAGTCAAGACAAAGCTGAGAATTGTCATTAGAAGTAGGGGGTACTGGGTAGAGATAGCCATGTATATTACAGTTGGTCATCTGTACAGCTGAAGGAACTAAGACTGTGCATTACAATGGATGGGGGCCATGTGTGCACTCAGAGAAAGGAAAGGACTTCAGTTTCATATAGCATGTTTCATATAAACTGTATCCCAAAGTCCTTTATAAGCTATACATTTATATACTTATTTAGTTTTTGTTGACTGGGAAGGATGGCTACAAAATACTTCCTATTTTCAGCTTTATCATGGGGGATTCAGGTGCAAACCAACTGATATTGAACCAGGTTAATCTGCTGGATGGTTGGTGAATGGGGGTAATGTAACCAGGAAATTAGGAAACACTACTCCTTTCAAAGGAATGCCATGGTATCATTAATGTCCACCTCAAAAACCACCAAAACAGGCAGATGGGACCTTGGTTTAATGTGCCAACCAAAAAACAGATCATCTCAACAGTATAATGTCTCCCAAACACTATGCTGGGGCACAAGTATGCTTACTTATATAGAAGGGGTGGGTGCCATGTCAGAGTACCTATATGGCAATGATAGTGGCAGTTTTATTTATATGGTGCCCAATCCATGAGGTTCTGAGCACCTTACAATAAATATTAAATTATACAATGGGGTAAATTAAATCACCCAAATCCTGCATCCTAATTGGTTGGCTGGCACCTTTTCAGTGTGGTAAATCCTCCAGTTAACCCACTGGAAGGTGCCAGTCAACCTTGCCACCACACTATCCTACCAGCATCACTACCTCCCGTGAAAATCAAAATAACCTCCACAATTTTCTTCACCGCTTATGGAACAGACCCATGGGAAATTCAGAATAAAAGTAACATATAATGTGAACCATTAGATATACAGCACCTTTAAATAATACTGAATCAACCGTCACCTCCATGTCACACTCCCATTGTAAATACAGCTGCACTCAACACAGAGACCAAAACTTCACTCAGCCAGGAAAATCATCAGCAACCTCTGCCCGCTGTCCACAAGCAGTCTGCAGCTTCCACCAGATCCAAAAATAAGGCCACGTTTTAAAACAAAGTTAATGTTGGGGTCAGAAATTGGAAAAAAACAACATCAGTTGTTCCTGACTGCAAAATACCCACTGAAGCCACAATTCCAGATATAGCACGAAACCTGGAAACACATGACGCAACCTCTGCGCTCACACTGCTCAACAAGTATTGTAAATCAGAAGGTTTTTTTCTCATGCAGCAATAAATAAAAATAATTAAAGATGTGTAAAGAAACTATTTTTTAAAATTGTTTTCTAAAAAAAAAAGTGGCACATTGTACAGTATAATAGCAATATACCCCTCCAGTGAGTGGGTATATGGGTGGATTCACCACTTCTGGTGTGGTTAAGTCACTTGGGTGCGCCTCGTGACTGAGCCACACTGGGCGTGGTAAACCTACCAATATATCCACTCCCTGCCATGGTATATTGCTTAATAAAGCAACAATCAATAACAAAACTATCAATCATAAAATCAAGGATCCAGGCCAAAGCATCAATTAAAAAAGTGAGTTTTCAAAGATCTTTTAAGAGCAGCCAGTGAAGGAACACCTCTCACCTGCTGGGGAAGGGCATTCCAAAGAGTCAGGGCTGCAACACTGAGCGCTCTGCCACCCAAGGAATTTAGCCAAGATCTGGGTATGGACAAGAGGTCTGCCTCCACTGACTGGAGGACATGACCAGGAGTATATGGCACCAGAAGGTCTTGCAGGTAGCCCACATCCAGACCATGCAGAGTCTTGTACATCAACAAGCAAACCTTGAAGCTAATGTGCCACCTGACTGGGACCCAGCGGAGAGCATGGAGAATCAGCACAATATGCTTGGAATGGGATGTCCCAACAACCAGCACGAGCTACCACATTCTGAATAAGTTGCAGGTGATGCATCAGCCTCAAGGATAACCCAAGGTATAGAGAATAACAGTAATCCAACCTAGATGAGACCAGGGGCTACACTAATGTTGCCAGATCAGTCAGGTCAAGAAAGGGCTTGATCCAGGCAATGTTACTAATCTGGTAAAAGCATTGTGGACAACAGCCAACAACTGGAACTCCAGAATCAGCTTGGTGTCTACAATGACTCCCAGAATCTTCACCCTATCTGCGGCACAGAGGGCCACACCATCCAGCAAAGGAAGGACTGCTCTATCTCTAGTTGCTGCAGAACCCAACTGGCTCAGCTCCACCAGTACCATCCCTGTCTTGAATGGATTGGGACTAAACCAGCTAGCCACCATCCAATCTTAGATTTCTCTAACACCCTATCCACACTGGTGCCCTTAAAATGTTTTAAGGTACTTAAAATGTTTTAAAGCTGCTTAACATGGTTGTGTCCACACTAGTATTGTTTTCAAACCACGTTTGAAACCTGTACTTAAATCCTGTAAATATGAAGGTTTTAGCACAGTTTTGAAAATGGTTTGCAAGTAAACATGGTTCACTTACCAGTGTTGATGCACTTCCAAATCGTGTTTGCTTTTGTTTGTACTCCTGGGAACCACAGTCCATTGCTCCCCTATACCATGTTGCAGTCTCACCATTCTGCATGTGCACTGAATGGATATTGCCCTTTTCTAAATATACAATTAATATCACAGAAACCCCGAGTTCTGTGATTAATACAGTGTATACTAATTCTGTTACTAACCTAGTTTGCAACTGGAAGAAGCAGGAGCACACTTGTGTTGTGGGCATCGCCATGTTTAAGAGACCATAACATGGCAACACCCAGATGTACCATGAGATCATGCTCCTGACATCCGCATGTTCCAAGGTGTACTATGGGAAATATTATAGGCTCCATTCCTGAAGCACAGCTGCGATCACCAGCCATGATGCAGATGCAGTGCTACCATGTTAAAGTATGGTTTGTTTTATTTCAAGACCTGTGTGGAAGGGGAAACACAATAAGCACTAAAATGGTTTTAAAACCATTTCAACCAAACCGATCTCAGTGTGAACAGGGCCTAAGGCACTCACTCAGTTCCAGGACATCAACATTGTCAATGGGGGCACAGGACACATACAGCTGGGTGTCATCAACATAGCAATGAAATGCCAGACTGTAACATCTAATGATTTCTCCCAATGGCAACATGTACCCAGAGAATAACATGGGATCCAGAATTGCCCCCTGAGGCATGCCACAGCTGAGTGCAGCACTGCTCGATGTAAAGGAGCTAAGTGTCACCTATTGCATTCTGCTGGACATCTAGGACTCAAACCCGCACAGCACTGCTCCTGATAGTCCCACATAGTGCCTAAGAAGATGCAGCAATACCCTATGATCCATGGTGTCAAATACCAAAGAGAGGTCTAGCAGAACAAGACTGGAATGACGTCTGCTATCCCTTGTTAAAGGGAGATCATTGTCCACCCAGAATAAGGCAGAATCCACAATGAAAGCCTCCTTTACAGCCATTTTATTCCTAAGAAATCCAGCGTTACAGAGAACTGCCATGAGGGGAGGATCTGAGTCCCCTTAGTCACCTGATGAGTGCAAAGATCAGGAGCCCAGGGAACAAAGATCAGGCAGGGAGGACCCCTTTCCAGATACCATAAACTCCCCAGGTGCCTCCTGGATGCCATGCTCCTGGTCTTACCCCCTGAGTCCATGCTTGGAGCAGGTCTACATTGTGAGCAGTGCCCCCAAAGAATCCACAACCCTCTGCAGCGATTGAGCACAGCTGCAAGCAGGGTACAAGGGAACCCCCCCCAAAGGGGCACCACTCCTGTAGCTGCTCTACAGAGCAGACTAAATAAGGCCTGGTTAAGCACATAAAGGAAGTCACTCCAGTAGTAAAAATAAAATGAAATAAAACATAATAAAATGAAATAAAATAAAATTAAACAACCCAGCCCCAGAAACAAAACCCACCCTAGTCCCAAACTACTGTAATTACCCTTAGAGATACAAGAATAACCCAACGATTCACACAGTATCGATACAAGTTAATCAATAACTGAACAAAACATTCACACTCCGATGCACTTCAATAAAAATGATCTAAAAATACATAACACAGAACCGGTTAAAGAAACAGTAACATTAAAGTAAATGTCAAAGTTTCCCAAAGCAAATGGGAGTAGTAACCTGTAGGTGTTGTGAATCAGCCTCCTACCCCTCAAACTGCCAAATAGTGCTGTTGTCCATGAAAAAAAGTATTTATTTTGGTGCTCTGCTTCAGTTGTATAACCCACCCCTTTTATTCTCAGCGCTGCAACATCATACCAGGGAAACAAAGTTACTGTACCCACAATGCCTCACTATGTAAAGTAGTATACAGGATATTATATTTCTGTGCTCACTAAAGAAATAGGAGCCAACATCTCTCAGTACAGAAGTCTTGTAGCTAGATACGGTATATACAATGTGTTGTTGTGAAAATAAACAAACAAAAGCTTATATTGCTGACACCACCACACAAATATGGGACAGCATCTCAGAGTAAGGAAACTGTAAAACAGGTTCGTATTTTACTCACAATGCCTTGCTACAGTTGTGTACATATTACTGCTCACCACCAGCAACATAAGGGACTGTACATCTGAGTAAGGCACATTTAAGGCAACATCATATATTACCCAGAATTCCTTGTTACTGTATGTAAAACAATGACAGCTCCCTGGTATGACATCATTTTTGGGGGGTGGCCGCACAGAGGAAACTGGAGGACAAAACCCTGCTAAAACAGTAAAAAAATTACAATGACTGATTTTTTTACAAAACAAATAGCAGCTTCAACATGTGAAGCATGTCTGGCAATGGCATGCCATGTGTAACAGGCATTTGGGGAACCTTCAACATTTACTTTAACAACTAGTAATGTGAGTCTTTAGAGTCCTGAACAAGTTAGGAATGATGACAAAAGTCTCTGCTCTCAGCAGAAAAAAGTTCAGGGTCAACACAGTTTGAACCTGCCTCACAGACAGCCCTCTCACAGCAGCTGTAAGAGCAACAAGCATTTGTCAGTGCTGAATGTTTTCTTGTTAGTATTGGCATTGGTAGTGCAGGAGTTAGACAGATGCATAATAGGAATGGCAGTGAAGTATTGAACTGACGCCAACCCCACACCCACCCTGCAGAGACTGACAGGCATTGGTGTGTGCCTTTGGGTCATCGGCCATAATGGTCACGCCATTTCACCTCACCCTACCCTGCAGACACTGACGTGTCGCGGTGTGCCATGGGGACTTTGGGCCTTACGCTCACCCCATTCCATAAGGAAATAAGCTGAGATGTGTGCAGTATAGGAGAATGGGGTAAACTTTGGGGCCTAAGAGTCCAAGGCACACCTTGATGCCTGTCACTGGCTGCATGGTGAGGGTGAGGGTGGGGGTGGAATGGCATGAGCATTACAGCCGACAATCCCAAGTCACACCCCTGATGCCTGTCAGTCTCTAAAGGGTGGTGCATTATAGTTGGAAACCCTATGCCCCAGGTGTTTGTTGGTATTTTCACTCCAAATTTTCAACATGTGCTTTCTGTGACCCTACCTCATGAACAGTGGTACTATCAGTTCATTAGCCAAAAGGTGATTTTGCATAGCGACTGCGCCATTTGGCGTCACAGGTGTGAAAACACATTTTGGGCAGGATGTGAAAAATAACACCTGTACTGTTCATGAGGAGGTATGAAAAAAAGGTAATGTTGAAAATCTGGAGTGAAAATATGAACAATTGGTGAAGTCACGAGCATGCGTAGAAACTGAGCAATGCAAGCCCACAATTATTTGGGGGATTTTTTTAACCAAATTTTCAACATAGGCATTTTGGGACCTCTGCTCATGAACAGTGGCACTGTGATTTTGTTAATATGTCCCAAATGTTGATTTTCCACGGCGACCATTGTGTGCCAGATGTGTGAAAACACATTTCGGGCAGGATGTGAAAAATGACACCTGCACTGTTCATCAGGAGATGTGAAAAAATGACACTGTTGAAAATCTGGAGTGAAAATATTAAAAATTCTCAAAATTACGAGCGCTCATGGAAACTGCACAATGCACACTCATAACACTGTAATTTTTTGGAATTTTTTCACCAAATTTGCAACATAAGCTTTTTGGGAGCTCACCTCATGAACAGTGGCACTGTCATTTTGTTAATTGGTCCCGAAAGGTGATTCCCACAGTAACCACGACATGACCTTTTGGGACTGAATAACAAAATAACAGTGACTGTGTTCATGAGGTGGGGTCCCAAGAACCCCATGTTGAAAATGTGGGACCGTAACTCCCAAAAATGGCTGAGATATCAATCTAAATTGAAAAAAACCCATTCAGTGTCATTATAGGACTTACCATCATTTCTTCAGTTTGCAGTCGGCTTTTCAAGAGTGCAGACGTGTTCCCGGTCCACTGAAGATCGCTGATCCCGACCTCCGCAGGTAAGTATGGGTGAGGGGGGGGTGCAGGGAAGTGGGTTGCGCAGAGGGAGGGTGGGGGTTAAGGGAGGGGCCGGCTGCAATGACGAGGGACCATTTTCTTTTTTTTCAGGGTAAATAATAAAAAAGACGTTGTGGGTCCATTTTCTGTTTTTACAGGGGAAATAATGGATTTTGGCACACTGAGGTGGGCTCCCAGTGTGCCACAGTACTGGGGATCAATGATGACCTGGGGATTGGGCACCCTGAGGTTGGAGGATATGGGGGGGCACATCTGACACCAGGATTTAGCATCCCAGTGTCGGTAACACCACAGCAGGTTTTGGCACACTGGGGTGGGCTCCCAGTGTACTACATTAAAGGATGGTTGGGAGGGTTAAGCACCCCAATGTCACCAGGCGGGGGATCCACCAGTGTGATCGGATCATGCTTAGAGTAGAAATGCCTTTGGGCACTGAATACTCCCAGCCCATACGGAGCTTAGGCTGTGGCCTGCTCCACATGGCTGGGAGAAACTTTCATGCCAGAGACAGAGGGACGTGGAGGAGGCATGCAAGTAAAGCACCTCCTCCCACCTTTCAGGTAGGGACTGGTGGTGTGGCAAGATGGAGACACAATGCAAACAGCTGTTCTGCTCTCCTGATGCCTCCATGCTTATTGAAATGTTTCATCAGGAAAGGCACGTATGAGGCATGTCATCTGTGCTGCTGCATAACGAGCTTGTCTCTGATTGCAGCGGCATGTTTGTTTCAAGTTGGTGGCACTTTGCATAAACTTGTGTCAGCGCTAGCATGCTCACTATTTGGGGAATGAGGGACTCACCTTCTGAAGTCTGCCCTGCATTCACCAAGGCTGACACACCTCTGGATTTTTCTTACTACCCCAATATGTTGTTTGCAAATGCGCAAGACAACATAAAAAGGAATTTCAACTAAAAAAACATAATTGCATTAAACTAGCTAAGAGTCTAAGCCTACATATGCAGAGAAGTAGATGTTGAGGAAACGATCAACCCTCAACCTGCTGCCACCAGGCAGAGAATAGACCAAGAAGTTCAAACTGTCACTTAGAAACAGGGCTGAAAGTCATTTGAAGCCATCACCAGATGCAGATGGATGAGTAGTAATTAAAAACAGTCTGGAAAAGTTCAGATTTGAACACAGTCCAGGACAGATAACAGGGAAATGCTCTCTCACCATGACTCCAGAACACACAACAAGGAATTCATGCAGAACCAGTAGGGCTACTCACTGCTGCTAAGTAACCCACAGAAAACACTGGGTCCAAACCAAAAGGAGAAGAAGTGATGCTGTCACCACCACTTTGCTCCAAAGACAAAATATTGCTGAGATTTGCTGTGAATAGTCCAGACAGCCAAAGATCCTACAGAAAGAAACTCTGGGGATGCTCTTCAAAGCAGGGCTTCTGCTGTACAAGAAGGAAGGTGCCACTGAATGCCAATGGAATCCATCAGAAAAGAGTGTCGACCAGGAACAGAATCCACTGGTCAAGCCAGGACCATAGCTCCTCCGCAAAGTTCCAGCTTCAGTAAATCAGGCACTGTTCCAAGGAAGTGACATTGCTCTGCTGTAAAGTATATAAAAAATATCAGACACTTTGGCTGGGTAACTGGAAGAAAAATATAACCAGGAAAAATAGTAGTAAAATAAAGCCAAAAACTGTCTGTTAAAATAGCAATAGTATGAGTAGTATTAAGAACCGCAGTGACACAAATACCCGTACAACCATAGGGAACTTTGGAAAACCAACATTGACACACTGAGACACTGACACAGAGTTTGGACTTGGATATCACTTCCCGTAGCACCTCATATTCACTGGAAGTCTCCCATCCAACTACTTACTAGAATGAAACACTGGTACAGGGTACACTCGAACAAAAAATAGCAGAAGAGTCTAAGTGAGTTGCAAATGTTTTTCTGGTGCTAAAAACAGTCTAGCAACAAAACCCCAGTGCTTTGACACTGCAAACTGAAGCTTCGTCAGAGGACATGGAGATCAAAATGTAGCTGCCTTAAATAGGGGATGTCTATACTGGCATCATACGAAGGCTTCCCAAAAAGCAAGAAGTACTTTAACCCAAGTGGCAAACTGAAAATACAAAAGTATATGCTTCACAGTAAGGGATATAATTTTAGTGTCCATGGGTAATATGAATTCAGTTAAAGGAGCTAAACAAAGATCCTCCCCACATGAACATTCTATGAGAAAATCAAGCTGATACAATATGTAGCAATAATGTTGGTGTGACCACACTATCAAAATAAAATGTTAACATCCAGCCTGGTGGAGTTGAGGGTTGAGGCGCTGGATGCAACACCTTACACCATGCTGGCAACCTGGGTTCAGGAACAGACTCGGGTCATTTAGGGTTGGCAGGGGAAGGAGGGGATCGAGCATCTGATGGACTGCTCTCCTCTCCTGGGGATGGATCCAGGGATTTCCCGGCACTGCAGTGGCCTCTGGTGGAGACCAGTGGCAACACAAGCATCGGGACATAGGCGAGGGAAGGACGTCAGCAGGCTCCTGTGGCAGAGGCATGGAAAAAATAGCCATGCTGGAGCCATTGCATGCTGTGTCCAGGGGAAGCAAACATTGAAAGATCCCCTACTGTGGTGGTAGGTGATGGTGGGAGCAGTGTCTGGGCCCCATGCCCAGTTCCATGGTCTGCTGTCATGTGTATCTGGTCTGCCTCCTCCTCAATGGCAGCTCCACTAGATTATAGATAGAGCTTCAGAGGAGGGTTCAGAGCTGTGGGATTGAGTGGCCAGGGAGGCTGGAGGAGCGGGAACAGACTGGAGGAAGCATGTCAGAGGCCTTTAGATGGGCAGCAGAGCACCAGTCAGGTCTCCACACCTGAGAGAGGCTGTTGATGGTAGGTGAAGAAATAGAGTTAAAAAAATAAAAAAAATAAATAAATAAAATAAAATGTTACCATAATAGCAATTGAAAAAAACACCAATAAATGAAATGAAATCAAATAAATAGTTCACTGTTTGGTGCATAGAATAGTGTTTGTGTATACTTATGGATTTTTGAACTTTGGCCGTTCTCTGTTCCCACCCTTGGTAGGTAAGCAGAGTAGTGAGTAGGGAACAGACAACTCAAAAAAAAAATGATTTAGCAGTTCAAAAGATTATTTCCTCCAACTCATGGAGAGTGTGACCAATAGCACGCAGGAGAAGAAAAAAACCCCTGTGGAGGAAATCTCTTGGGGGCTCATGGCTACTGATCTTCCCATCCTCAGGGCAACCTAAGGGAGACGATCCTAGATATTTGAACTGAGTTCTGATTCTGGATTAGGATGTAGTGTTCATAACGTGATGAAGTCCATCTTCTGAGTCTTTGATGACTTACATATGAACATACAAATGTGCCAGCAGAAACAGACCACCCGTTCTATCTCAGTCTGTTCGAATGTGCAGCTAGCACCCCTAGTTTGCAGCTGTTCCACCCCCCTCCCCTTTGTCATCCCACTGCCACCTCCACCTCCCCCACCCTCACTCTCTCCTGTTCCTGTCCCATGCCCTTTTGAAGCTGTTCACAGATTTACATGATGCCACCCATTATGGTAGTGCATTCCATTTTGCTACAACCCTCTCTGTTAAATAGTGTCTCCTCATTTCCTTCCTAAACCTTCACCCCCCCCTCTATTCTTAGCTCATGCCCCCTGATGACCCTTCCCCTCCTTAACTTGTGCAGGAAGATCAATTTCTTGTGGTTTATGATACAGATCCAATCTGAAAGGGTGTCCAGATAATGAATATGGATTAAGTACGGCTGTTGAAGGAAAGTTTGAACGAGATCCATGATTTTGTTTGATAATGGTGATAATTTATTGGAGATACATAGAGTACATGAAGATCTGAGCATGAGGAAATCATAAGATTGTCTAGATGGGCTGCCAAACTCCAGTACAGTGACTGCATGATGAGAAATAGGTAATGAGAATTCCTTATTGTAATCTGTCAGACCTTGAAGAAAGAAAAGGTAGGATACGATGATCAGCTCTTTTGAATATCGGTGATTTTAATAGACACTGGCAAGGTTCTCAGACCTGCTTAAGAATGGTGAGATAGTAACTCCTCAAGAGGAAGGAATCCAATGAAGGTTAGATTAATAGCAGAATAAACCATGATGTTTGAAATAGAGTTGAATGTGTTCGAGTACTGTAAATTCACTGTGCTTCACTATGGAGGCATATGCTGGAGAGACAACAAGGAGTCCAAATGAATGAAGCTCTTCATACCTAGACAAAGAGCATAACTGGAGGACTGGACAAGCATTGAAGGTGATGATGAAATATGTTGAAAGACAGTAACTGGATACGAATACTGGAAATGTTCTGTGTGAAATTTTTCAGGCTTGATCATGAGTTAGAAATGCTAGTATGTGGAATATGTGAGGAAATATTCAGGAGGGACCATGATGGGCAAGATGATGGCTATGCTCCCTGTTGTAGTATAAGTAGCTCAGTGGCTTGAGCTAGAGAAGCCCAGATGGTGTTGACTTGCTAGTGATTAGATTCCAGCAAGTATTTGGATGTGAAGAAAAAGAGATGAGTCTTGACTGGGTTAGCTTGACTGATGGGCAATGAAAGGTCTGCTGTCGGGAGTGGTATAACACATCCAGTGAGATATTTTTGGATAATCTTGATGAGGAATATTTGCAGTGTCAAATTGTGATAGAGAGAAACAATTTAGTTGTGCATGGCAGCATGCTGGAATGGAATGAAAACTGCCCTTGGTGATATTATTTGCTGGAATGAGTATAAGGAAGGATTGATACTGCCTGATGGGATCAGAGGACCCCTGGAAAGGTGACTAGCTTGACTGGTAAATATTGAAGAGGAGATATACAGTAGATGATTTTGTGAAGTATTATGATGTCCTGAGGTTAAGGAATGGAATGTAGGATTGCATAAGATAGAAACTTAGAATTTGATGGCAGATAAGGACCGCTTGGCCCACCCAGTCTACCAATTTCCCTACCTGATGGATAAGCTGCAGATTCTAGTTAATCAACAGCTTACTTCCTCCTGCCCCCCACTAGAATTGTCTTATGATTGTCCCATGCATTCCTGAATTCTCCCACTGTTCCTGACTCCACAACCTCCTCAGGAAGGCTGTTCCATGAATCCACAACTCTCTCTGTGAAAAAATACTTTCTAACATTACCTCTGAGCCATCCCCCCATTATCTTCAAATTGTACCCTCTTGTTCTTGCACATCTCTTCTTATGAAAGATACTACCCTCTTCTACCTTGTTAATTCCCATGAGATACTTGAAAGTTTCTATCATGTCCCCCTCCTTCCTTTCCTCAACGGTATACATATTAAGCTGCTTTAGTCTCTCCTCGTATGTCTTCTGGTGCAGATCTTGCACCATTTTGGTTGCCCTCCTCTGAACAGCCTCCACTCTGTCTATGTCTTTGTGGAGATAGGGTCTCCAGAATTGCACGCAGTACTCCAGATGGGGTCTCACTAACTGTCTGTAGAGAGGGATAACAACTTGCTGTTTTCTACTGTTGATGTCTCTCCCTGTGCATCCTAGTATCCCCCCAGCCCTCCTTACTGCCTTCTCACATTGCTTGCCCATCTTTAGGTCATCTGATATAATTACTCCTAGGTCTCTTTCGATTTTTGTTGTTGTTATTAACTCACCCCCCATTGTGTACTCTTCCCCTGGGTTTTTGTTTCCCAGATGATTTACCTTGCACTTCTTTGCATTGAATCTGAGCTGCCACATATTTGACCATTCCTCCAACCTTGCCAAGTCCCTTTGCATTCTTTCCACCCCACATTGTGTATCAACCCTGTTGCAGATATTTGTGTCATCTGCAAAGAGGCATACCTTTCCTTCCAGGTGCTCTCCAATGTCACTTATAAAGATATTAAAGAGGAACAGTCCCAGTACCGAACCCTGCGGTACCCGCTAGTTACCCTCCTTTTTTCACTGTGGACTCCGTTTACTATTACCCTTTGCATCCTGTTGTCCAGCCAGTTTTTTATCCAGGCTACCACATTGGGACCCACTCCAAAGCTGGCTAACTTGTATATTAATCTTTTGTGTAAGACCGTGTTGAATGCCTTGCTAAATCTAGGTAGGCCATATCCACAGCCCCTCCCTGGTCTACTACTTTGGTCACCCAGCAAGATAACTATGCATTGGAGATATGTTGGTGTACAGTATATTCTGAGACACTGGAAAGAGAAGAGTCTTTGGGGAGCATTAGATAGCTATTCCAGGAAGATGTGAGTGAGCTGACATGGTAAAATCTGGTCTGCCACTGCCAATATTGGATATGTTGGGGCAATTCAAATAATTGATGGCACTAGTGTTGATAGGTAGGTTATGAAGGACTTCCCTTGAGAAATGATGGTTAATGAGCATATGAGGAATCCTGATAAAATGTAAGTTCATGTTTCTTTTGGAAGAGGATCGTTTCAAAGAGAACTCCATTATGCATGGACCAGAGTAGTAAAACAAAGATAATGGCTTCCATAGGGTTTGAATCCAATAGGATGTCTATGAAATGATCCTGTGGAGTTAATCAAGAGGAAGGATCTTGTAGGCAGTCAGATCCAATGGGATGTCAAGGAATAATCGAGTGGAGATTATCGGGAAGTAATGGCACTTCCATATTGTCTGAGTGCGAGACGTAGGTGACTAGGGAGGTGGATCAGGGGAGGGCAGTGGACATGGCCTATCTGGACTTCAGCAAGGCCTTTGACACTGTGCCACATAGAAGACTATTACACAAACTGGGGAATATGGGTGTGGGCAGGACAGTAGTGTGGTGGGTAGGTAACTGGCTGGGTGGCAGGACACAGAGGGTGGTGGTAAATGTGCTGTCACTCCACAGAGGGAAGAGTGACCAGTGGGGTACCACAGGGATCAGTGCTGGGACCGGTCCTATTCAACATCTTCATCAGTGACATTGCACAGGATATAGAAGGCAGAATTTCACTGTTCGCTGATGACACAAGCTCTGTAACAGAGTAGACACACCAGAGGGTGTAGACAGAATGAGAAGGACCTGCAGAAACTTGAAGAATGGTCAAGGGTTTGGCAGTTGAAATTCAATGCAAAGAAGTGCAAGATAATGCATATGGGGCAAAACCCTGGCACAATATATCAGTTGGGGGTGAGGATATAGCATGCACCAAGCAGGAAAGGGATCTTGGGGTTGTCATCTCTGATGACCCCAAGGTAGGGAAACAGTGTGACAAGACATCAGGTAAAGCAAATAGGATGCTGGGATGTATAGGTAGGGGCATCACCAGCAGGAAAAGGGAGGTCATAATTCTGCTATACAAGACACTAGTGAGGCCCCACCTGGAGTACAGTGTACAGTTCTGGAGACCATACCTATGTAAGGACATAGACAGGGTAGAGAAGGTTCAGAGGAGGGCAACAAAGATGGTGCATGGGTTGCATCACAAGTCCTATGAAGACAGGTTGAAGGAACTGAACATGTACTCCCTGGAGGAGAGGAGGGAGAGAGGGGATATGATAGAGACATACAAGTATCTTACAGGGAGGAACAGGGTGCAGGAAAACACTATTTTTAAGCGAAAAAGATGTTTCAGGACGAGAGGGCATGGGATGAAGTTGGAGGGAGGACGATTCAGAGGAAACATGAGAAAGAATTTCTTCACAGAACGGGTGGTGGACAAGTGGAACACCCTGCCAGAGGAAGTGGTGGGGGCTGAAACAATCACAGGATTTAAGAATGCATGGGATAGACATAAAGGAATTCTAGAGGTCAGGGGTAAGGGGAAATAGACTTCTAGGAAAACAAACTGAACTTACAAGCTCAAATGGGCAGACTAGGTGGGCCATAGGCCCTTATCTGCCGACACTGTCTATGTATCTATGTATGTATCTATGTAGAGTAGGTGAAGGGGAGTCACTAGAAAGGGATTGTCTCTTTGATAAGAACTGCTAATCCTTGAAATTCTGAACAGTAGCAGCAGTTGCAGCCATAGGAGGAGAATAAGGCAGGTCAAGCAGAAGACATAATCAAATAGATGAATGAGTGCTGGATGGAGGCAAACAGGGAGAATGGCCAAAAGAAAAGACATGAAAGCAAATGTGCCAAAGTTCCAGGCTGCTGGAGCAGCAGAAAGGGACAAGGTAGCACAACAGAATAGTGGTCCTCCCAAATATGCCATGGAGATGCCGGAGATGTGGATGAGTTGTAAGCAGGCCAAAGTAACTGACAGCTGAGCCGGTGCAATCCAGGATCAAGGGCCAAGCACCTGAGGAGTTGATGAGGCACTGAGAAGATGGCACAGGGTGCCAAACTGTCAATCAGAGGGAAGAATGGCCAGGAGAGGTGGATGACCATAGGGTTGGGGAGACAATGAGGTTACACTGGAGGGCACGGAGTCAATGTCAGCTAGGATGTGCTAGATATGAGGAGGTTGGATGAAGCCAGTTGCCAACATTCAGGTAATGGTATGCCAGGTGATTGACTGACTGAGATGATTAACTAATATGAGGGATGATACGAGTGAAGGATAACAATGACTGATGAGATTGAATGATAGGAAAGCTGAGAGGAGCAAAGCCAACAGAAAGCAAGACAACCAAATCAAATCCATTGAGAAAGCCACAGTAATGGTGACACAGATGTAGGAGTTTAGGTGGTGAGAGGGAGTGATGCTAGCGATTGAATCAAGAAGGTTCAATGTAACTGAATTGAAGAGGTGTAGCAGGTGATTGCAATGGTTTTGGCAGAAAGAGTGAATTAAGATAATTAGCACGAATACCTTATATGCCATTGAGGTAAAGTTAGGTTATTTGAGTATGGAGCATTTGCTATTCAGTAATAGAATACAATGAATATATTGAAAGTCATGTAGGCTGCGAGGTTAATGTATTTATGCATGGATAACTGAAAAGCCACTCAGGCAAAGGAGCAGAGTGTAGTTCAAGTAATTGCAAAATAAATCCAAGGAGCGATATGAAGATCATTGACCCATCAGTAGGCAGGTGCTGAACAGGAGCCAGTAGGAACTGAGGTGGAATATGAGAGTGAGACTGCTAGTCATAGCAGTGTCCTTCACAGCAGAATGAAGAGGAGGATGGAGACAGGCATAGGAGGAGAGCATGGAGATGCCAGAAGGGTCCAAAAGTAATCCAAGATGGATGATGCACACAAATGGAAGGCCAATACTATTCAGTGGGAAAAGAGTTCAGAACGTATCCTGATGTATGAGAATGGGGGAAGTGAGGATGAATGCAGATATAAACAATTTCAGGGCAAAAACTTGGAAGAGTTGGACATCTGGAGAATTGATGAAGGAGGAGGCAGCAGCAGGAACTGAAGGCAGGAGACTGGAATAGGTGGAGCATGAAAGCAAACAGCTCACAACTGAAGTAGCGCCATGAGGCTAGAACAGGTCAGTCTTCAAAGAAGGAGGTTGAGTCTGAAGCCCCATCATCCCATCCATGGGGCAAAGGAATAAGACAGGGATGATTTAGCAAGACTGTCCTCGGAGACGGGAATCATGGGAACAGGTGACATGGACTAGGTACGGGGATGTAAAATGAACAATGCTGGAACAAAATGGAATTGGTGGTTGAATGAAACAGACTCCCATCCCAGGTAGATGGGGTAAGTAAACCTTCACTTGATGCTGTCCCTGGTAGATTCAGGGATGGAGACATTAAAGTGCTGGAATGGAATGTAGCTGGCCTAATGATGGAGCAGGATGGATGATAGGAGGAACTGAAAACAAGGAACAGGCTCCCCTCCATGGTGGACAGGGCAAGCCCATCTTTGCTCAAAAACCCTTTTGTTAGGCAGAGCTAGGGACAGACACTGACGGTACGATGTTGTAGGATGGATTGATGGTAAAAACTGGAAATGAGGGATAGAAATCCCATCCTCAGCAGGTAGGGCAGGCCCACCTTCACTCGATACTTTGCTAGGCAGAATTAAGGATGGAGACTGTCAAACTGGTGGTAGAAGTCAAAGGCAGCTGGAAACAGGACCCCAGTCCCCGGTGGACAGGACAAGCCCACCTACACTCAATACCCCAAGGCATAGTTAGGGACAAAGTACATTGGACTGCTGGCATGGGCTGAGCAAAAAAAAGGGCAGCAGAAGCTGTTTAAATAGAAAGGACAGCACAGAAGAAATGCTGTAGGATGGCAGGGGGTGGAGAGAAGGAGGCTAGAGAGGAGTGAAGGGAGAAAACATGCACCACAGAGGAACAAATTGAAGACACATGCACAGAAGCCAGAGACAGAGTGGGGATTGAGGAGGAAATGAAGGGAAAGCAAATAAATCATGGGGTACTTGAAACTGGAGAAAGACATGAAACTGAGAAACATTGGAAAAAGGCACTAGTGAATGATAGGTGTGGTGGTTCAAGAAAATGGAGTTATGGTAGACCGCAGCAAGTGACAAGCAGAAAATGGTATGGTATGGAGTGATATTATGCAATGGCTCACCACTGAGAAGCTGTTGAAGCACTCGGAGGAGTAGCATGGTGGAGATATCATATAGTGCTTAGAAAAATCTTTCTCATGACTGCAAGTGGCAATTGTTGGTAGTGGGTGCTGGAGATGAGAGGAGGTTGAGTACTGAGAATGATCCTCTAACAAAACCCAGAGTAGTACTGTTGTAAACAGAGTGGTATAGAGCAGCTCCGATGCAGAGTTAGGGAAACAGAAGGGGGCTGCAGAGGGAAACAACATAAAATCAAAACCATTTTCATGTACCACAATGGTGGAAACCGGGCAATCCAAACAGTGTTCTTAAAACTGAGTTCTCAGAACATGGTGCTGGAGTACAGAGGTTGAGTGTGACGTGCGGAGTGAAACATTAGGGGATGGCCCACTCTGGAAGGACTGGTAGACAGACAGAGCATTGCCTCCTAAACCGATGATAAAATCCCCAAAAACAAAATGAAACAAAGGAGCAATGATGGGGGAACAGGAAGAAGCAAGGTAGATGAAAGCTACTGACAGGCAGGAGCAGGGAGGAAGTGGGAACAGGAGACAGCACATTGGAGACAATGGGGAAGGGGGGACAGCAAGGAAAACAATAAGCAAAAGAAAGTGGGGGAGCAAAATGAATGAAACAGATGAGAGAGAAATGGAGGGCAAAGAGCAACAGAGGAGAACACAGGAATGAAGACTAGGGGGCAAGGAGATGAAAGCAGGAAAGGAAGAAGGTGCAGTCTGAATCCACGCAGGAGCCCAGAGCACCAGGAAACAACCAGCTGTTTCACAATGCTCTAAGCGAAAGCTGCTGGGCGAGGCTGTCTTTTATTTGAAATGTGGAGTCACCTAGTACCTCCTCACCCCCTCCCCCGCAACACCCCCATTACCACTTAGTTTTGTAACCCCTCAGCCTGTGGTCTCCTCTCCCATCTTTCTACCCTTTCTACCCTATCACTGTACCCCTTCACCTTCCTTTCATTGCTATATCTTTCCTCCTTCCACCACCCCCTACCACCTCTCCTCCCTCTTTTATCTTCCTCAGGACTTTGTTCCCTTCCCCTACCTTCCCTCAGTACATTACTTCCCCTATACACTTTCCTCTTTTGCACTACTTCAACTAATGTATTAGTATGGCAAAATATGATATCGGCTTAAATATGTCAATTAGCAAATAAGACTTTATGGCACTTTGACAAAATAAGCTGTTATTGTATAACATATTCCTGCTTACTTTAATCTCTTTTATATCACCATTGTGTTTAGGCAAATTATTATTTTCTGCTTTCTTTTGTTGTCCCTTTTGTTTTTGTAGAGAAAACCCTGTCTTTATGCAAATGTTTGTATTCTGCACCCCTCTGCAGTTGTATCTGATGTTGTTCCTGATGTGGAACCTCTGTAAAAGAACCTTTGGCTCAAAGGTCTTCCAAAATATGAGTAAATAAATAAATAAGTAATTTAATGACTGTTCACTACACTATTAAAACTATTAATACTTTGTGATGAGGTACCTTTGTAAATGAGCCTCTGGCTCAAAGGTTTCTAAACTGATGTTTAACTAAATAAATAAATAATAAAAAAAGGATCAGCCTGTTCAGCATGTAGTTTCTCCAGTCAGGTGCAACCCCCTTTCTCTTCCCCATGGTAGGAACCTTACTATCCTCCTGGAATCTTCATAATTTTGCACATTAAAATTACTTTTACGCAAATACAACATAGGGAAGAGAAACATATAAAAAGAGTGCTGAACCCTTTCTCTTCCCCATGTTGCAAGTGAATTAACCCACTGCAGAGTGTGGGTCTACTTGGGAATTAATCCATGACTGGTTGGTTGGAACCACTCAGCCTGCGGCCTCGAGGTCCAACCCCCCCCCCCACCAGCAGTGGATTCATTGCCAAGTAGACCCACACTCTGTCGTGGGTTAATCATTACAGAGAAGCATGCATTGTTCAAAATGACAGGTGTAATAAATGGCTAGTCAATACATCAGATTCAGAGAAAATGCAAGGGGTAGAGGCCAATATATTATTATTATTATTGGACTCAAAAGTGCAGCTGAGTGAATGTGTGTTACAAATTGATTCGGGTAATATGTGAAGTGGAGAACGGGCATGTGTCTTACAACGGAGTCATGTGTGTAGTGGGGGCCTGGGGGTAGGGGATTCTGACTTGTGTATTCATGTGTGCAGTGGGGGTAGGAACATGTGATTGGGTAATGGGGTAATCTGTGCAGTGGGGATATTTTGGGACTTCGACGCTCTTCAGACTTGTGCCTCCCAGCATAGCTCGGACATACTAGCAGTCATTGAAACCTGGCTCTCACCCTTGATCCCAGACCATCCCATCACCCTCCTTGGGTACAACGTTTTTCAGCTTGACCGAACAACTAAAAGAGGAGGCGGCTATGCCCTGTATTTCAAGGACACTATCCGGGAGCACCTCATCAGTCACACACCCCAAAACACCATAGCGCAGATACTTCTTATCAAGGTCCTCCTTGGAGCTCACAACAAAACAATCACAATTGTCACTATCTACATTCCACCAAAGGAACAAGGAAATGGGCTTAACACAGTCCTGGACTTTACCAAATCCCTCTCACCTGACTCTGAAACCATCCTCCTCAGTGACTTTAATATTAACTGGACTGCTGCAGATACCAGGGCATATAGGGACTCCATGGTGGCAGCAAACATTACCCAGATGGTTAGCTCCCCTACCAGGATAAATTACAAAATGGGTACCAGCAACCTGCTGGATTGGATCCTAACCAGCCATCCAGCCAGGATCACTAACACCGCTGTCCTCCCTGACGATCTAAGTGACCACTCCCATCTCAATTGTTTCTGGTCCAACAAATTCATCAAACCACCTCCTAAAACTATTACAAGCAGAGTCCTACATAGAGGAAAGCTACCCCATCTTAAGATCCTTCTTCATCAACAGGATTGGTTCCCAATCCTCACAGCAACTAATGTGAACACTGAACTTGATCACTTCATCAGAATCTTTAATAAAGCCTGCAACCTATATGCTCCCCTCAAAAAGCGCAAAGCCAAAGCTCTTAGCAACCCCTGGTTCACAGATGACCTACTAAGGTGATTAAAAGCCCGGGACCACCTCTGGGAAGTTGCCAGAAGCACTGGGCGACAAATTGATATCACTAATTTCAAACATGTACGAAACGATTGCACCAAACTAATCCGGGACACGAAGGCCACCTACTATAATAACGCCCTCGCTAACACGTGGTGCAATGGAAGGAACTTCTGGAATAACATAAAAGAAGTTACCGGGAAACAGTCTAAATCACCCCCATCAGTACTCTGCATAAATGGTGTAACCACACTTGACAAGAAACTCATTGCTGATACTTTCAATGTCGCTTTCACGGCGCTCACCTCTGTTCTTCCCAAAGGTTTTTTCAATAAGGAGGTTCCCACTGCCTCCTCCGCCCCCTCTAGCCACCCTCCCTTCCACTTTAAAGCAGTAAAATTGCATCAGGCCCATAGTTATATTGCAAAAGGAATCAGCAACTCCAGAGCAAGCAACGACTCCCTCGACCTCAAACTACTATCGCTCACCCTTGATGAAGTTCTCTGGCCACTGACCAGGATCTTTAACCTCTCCCTCAACCTCAGCCAGTTCCCGGACATTTGGAAATCCACCTCAGTAACCCCAATTCACAAATGTGGGGACAAAACAGGATATAAGAACTACTGCCCAATTTCAATCATACCTCCACTCTCCAAGGCCCTGGAAAGGATTGTGTCAGACCAGCTCACTGACTACCTTGACAAGTACAGCATCATGTGCAAGGAGCAGCATGGCTTTAGAAAAGGTCATAGCACCACCACGGCCTTACTCGAATTTACTGGTGCAATCCATCAATCACTAGACAACAGTCAAATAGCTGGGTCCACCTTCACTGACTTAACTAAAGCCTTTGATACTGTCAACCATCATCTACTTCTTGCCCAGCTTCAGCTAGCAGAACTCTCACCCAACTCAGTGGATTCGTTCAAGAGCTACTTAAACAACTGGTACCAAAGAGTGAAAATTGTGGACACATTCTCAGACCCAAGACCAGTCCGGTCCGGTGTCCCGCAGGGCTCAATCCCTGGGCCCACTCCTTTTCAGCCTCTTCTTGAACACACTGCCAGATTCCTGTCCTGAACAACTTCTACTCTATGCGGATGATGCTGTCATCTTGGCCTCCCACCATGACCCAGTACATCTTCAAAGAAACCTCCAGCGGGCCTTCACAGCAGTCAAAAGTTGGTTCGCTAAACACAAACTGATCCTTAACCAGAAGAAAACAAAGACCATGATTTTTTGCAGCACCCACAACAAACTCAAACAAAGTCAACTCTCCATTTAAACCAAACAAGGAATCACCCTTGAGCAAGTCCATACCTTTAAATACCTTGGTCTCACCTTAGACTCAAATCTCACCTATGTTCCACACATCAATAATGTGGCAAAGGTAGCAAACACCAGGCTGGGCCTTCTGTTCCGACATAGGAAACATCTAACCCCTGAAGCTTTGTTCATCGCTGTCCAGAGCTCCATCATCAGCATCATCGACTACGGCCTCATTATCTATGGATCTGCCACAACTTCCTCTCTCAAACAAGTCTCAACTTCTCCCAAGCAAGCCTGTCGTCTTGCTACTGGTTCCCACTGTCTCACCCACACCTGTGACCTCTACTCTAAAACAGGGTGGCTGCAACTTAGCAACTGAATCAAATACCAAACCTGCATCACAGCTAGGAAAATCCTACTGACTAAAGCACCTCCTGGAGTCAGCACACTCCTTAAACCCAAACTTAACACCATCAACACCAAGAGCACTAAGCCACATATCCTGCAAATCCATCACTGCCGCACATCACAAGGACAAAGGTTGTTTGCCTATAGGGCCACAAGTTGGTTTAACAGTCTCTATGGGGACACCTCCTCCACAGCAACTCTAGGTGTCTTCAAATCTAAGCTCTGACTCTCCCTTATAGGCGCCAACACCTGTGGGTGCACCACCTAACAAGCGGTGGCCCCTAAACACCCCGGGTCTGTTCTGTTCTCTACTTGCGCTTAGCTGTCCTCAGCCACTTCCAAAGCACTCACCCCGCATTTGTTCTGACAAAGCCCATCGGCTGCCGCACTCTGCCCTCTCCCACATATGCCATCCTTTTCCTCAGCCGTACCCCCAACTGTCTTTTCCTAGTGTCTGTCTGTCATGCCTCACCTATAATACCTAATGTCTTCATTAGTTACTATATGTTATCTTGTACCATGTAACTAAACTATAACCATGTAACCAATTTAAACTGTAACCATGTAATCAATTTGATGCAAATTGTATGTACTATGGACGTGGAACCTTTGTAAAAGAGCCTTGGCTCAAAGGTATGTTGTAATCCTAGATCTTAATAAAATAAAAAAAATTAAAATAATTATGTATTGGAATGGAGCTCATGTGTGCAATGTGAAGTTGGAAAGATTATCTATTGCAGTGTGAGCCATGTGTCCAGTGTGGTGATAGCAGCATGTGCATTACACTGGGGCTCAAGTGTGCAGCTAGAGTTGGAAGATTAGTGTTACAGTGGAGATCAGGGGCAGTATTTTCAAAAAGAATCTGCCTGTGACAGGGTAGGTACCTGTCTAACCCCAGGGGAAGAGTTATTTTCTCTTGCAAGGTCTGCAGACCTGTAAACAAAGTAGGGACATCCCACGAATAAATTATTTTCCACTGCAACAGCACTTTTCCTAACTTTTCCTTTGGTGTCCTGTCTTTTCTTTTTCCTGGTTGTGGATGGCCACTCACAGTCACCTCTTCCCTCTGGATCTTTCACTGTTCTTTCTTTTTCCATTGCAGTCATTTTCTTTAAACAGCATAATGGTGGTTCAAATACATGAACCCCACCCCTATAAAAAGAACCTAAACAAATGACCTTGTGGTGCCTGAAATACAGCCAGGTGATTGTATATCCTGCTGCTGTTAGTAGCATATCAGTGTTAAAACACATACTGAGCCATATGTTGAATTATTGTAAAGTTAAGCTCTTTTCTACCCTGTCCACACTACGCCAGTAAAACAGTTCGGTAACATTACAGAGGACTTAAACCGTTACCATAATGATTTGCATTTACACTGGTAACGTTACAGAAGGTGTTTTCGGAACTGTTATAGAAACCTGTTGTGTGGTGGTTTCAACAACGGTTCCTGTAACAGTTGCAGTTCTGTAACGTTACCAGTGTGTGTCTAAATGCTCCACTGTGTTGCCTTCAGTCCCCACCATACCTGCATACATTGCAGCACTGGTGTAATGCATGCGGGGGGGGGGGCGGAGGCTACCAGGGCGTACCAATGGCACTGTGAGGCATGAGCATAGACTGCAATACTGGGCAGTCTCCATAGCAGGGTAACCCAACCTACAACGGTATGCCCACCCCTGGAGTTACCCATGTGTCCCCACTTGACCAACCCCCCTGTCCTCACATGCCTCCCTGAGAGCCGCCTCCTGAAGTATCCATATACTGCCCATGATGATGCCTCTCACTGTGATGGGCACTGGAAGTATCCTGCCTGCCCATCAGAGCTGTGGCATCAATACTACCTGTGGAACAGTGCCAGTAGTGCACACATACAGTGGTTGAGCTCCTGAGTGCATCGTGTAACACCGCTGCAGTGGCCAATTGATGTGTGGCACTGTGTACAGGGGAGTGGTGAGGTACACCAATGGCAGTAGTGGAGGGGCTGCCATCAGCCATTCGGCAGCAGTACCTGACTGGCTGTCATGCACTGGTGCCCTACCCCTGTTGGACATGTTGCCATGTCACACACTCTCCCTCCCTCTCACAGCAGTACCTCCCTGAATCTACCATGCAGCCCCCCCCCACACCTTCTTCCTGTCGCCTCCTCACCATAGGTGTGTAAAAGATCATTGCCATACTGTATGTTGCACATTATGGCTTGTAAAAATGCATATTACCCCATATGTATTGCAGATGGGTGCCTCTCATCAAAGCTGTCCTCACCGGGTGCACCATGGGATATGCTCTGCTTCAACGGGGTTGGGACCACACATACTATCACACTCAATGTGGACAGGCTGTACCATTTTCAATCCTTTATCAAACTGTTCACTGGCAGTGTGGACACACTGTACCATTTATGGTCTGTAACGGTTTGGAACCGTTACAGATTTCAAGTGGTGTAGTGTGGATGGGGCCATAGTTGAAATGCAGTTACAAACACTTGTTCCCCCCACCACAAGTTTATACCTGAGCCAAAGAACAATGTTCAACCATTTTAGTTTCTGCTGAATGACCCTGCCAGATTGCAGGTGTTTCAAGCACTTTCTGTTTATTTATTTATTTTTGTTTGTTTTAGCAATGTTATAAAGAAGGAGGAAATTATGTCTCTGTTACCTACTGCTTGCTGGTGTCTGATGTCTGCATGCAGTATGGCTGATTAGGGCAGGGTCAGCCTCATTTACAGATTGCTAATAGTTCCTAGAGAAGAGCTCTCCTGGCCACAGGGCAATGATCAGGGCAGAACTTAAAGGACATTTATGGCAATGATCAGGGCAGGACTTAAAGGACACTTACATATATGGCTATTAAGCTGTTATAGCCAGCCGGGTGGCACTGAGGGTTGAGGCGCTGGATGCCACACCTCACATTATGCCAGCAACCTGGGTTTGGGAGTGAGCTTTGGTCATCGGGATCAGCCAGGGGGGAGGGGGTGAGCAGGATTGAGCTGCCATTTGGCAAGCTCTCCTCTCCTGAGAGAGGGTTTCTTGGTTCCTAGTGCCACAGCAGCACCCAGTGGTGACCAGATGCCCCTAACAGCTAGGACCACTCAGACCAGGGATACAGGAGAAGATGAGCAGTTACGTAGGTCACACAACAGCATGAGCCTTGCCATGCTGGCACCATTGCATGTCCTCCTCCTTGGGGCTTAAAGTGGAAAAAAACCTTGTGAGCATGCAATATGGTGCCCCTGATGGACTGCTCCTCCTGCCAGCTGAACACAGCCCGGCATAAGCCAGGGCAGGGGTTCCAGGGTAATTTCATCTCCTCTCTGTCCCCACCAGGAGGAGCCCACCCACAGGGAGAGGTAAGCCATGGTCCTCCCTGTCCCTACTGCCATGGTGGAAGTCGGTCAGAGGAGTGTTGAGGGTCCATGTACAGGGCAGATCAGGGAGATACTTCCCCTGCTATGAGTGAGGAGATAAAAAGAGAGTTTTAAAAAAAAAAGCTGTTATACCTGTTACACTAATTATTGCTATAAAATACAGATATCAGCCTAAAGAGATCCATGCCCTAACTGCTATTCTTGTGTCTGCTTTGCCTTTATGTTTTACTAATTGTACCTCTGTTTCAAAGCCTAATTGGATGAAGAGGCATATCTAGTGATCAGAAGGGTGTGTATAAAAACTGCAAAGTAAGATACAGAGATCAGATCTGCTCAGTAGCTGCCTAGTCTTGGTAGAGGTAAGATCTCAGTTCCTCTCCCACTGATTCCAGGAGGGGTGGAGTATCGAAGATCCAGGTGTGAAGGCCTAACTGAGGGTCACACGCTGCTTCTACATTAACTGGTCATTGGTCTTCTAACCTGCAATTGAACATGCAATGAACTTTTATGTTGTTGAACTTTTATTTTGAAGTATTTTGATTTACTGCCTGATTATGAGCTCCCCTTGAATGAAACCACACTGAGGTGTGTTGCACCATGTAATCTGTGTCCTCGCCTTCCTTTTGCACCCTCAACCCCGCAACACTGCCCGAGATGCATTTGCTGCTATTCTCAAAAAAGAAATGTGTCCAAACTTGTTAGACCAGCAATGAAATGGCCTAATAGCATCCCAAGTTTGCATCCCAAAAAAGAGGCAATTGTATTTAAATTGGACACAGGTATGTCCAATTTGGATGCATCTCACAGTTGGGTTAATTTTCTTGCTCAAATTATGACTTCTTCTTGTAAACGGCTGCAACTTCTAAAAAGAACAGCAAGGATGCCTGGATGCAATGGGATAGACAGAGCTGCAGAACCAGCATGGATTTGCATTTGTGTCCAACTTTTTTGAAACCACCCCTGTGTGTGCAACTGAGGGGACTGTGGTTTTTATATTACAGTGAGGTTACATAGTGTGTGCATCTTGAGGATAAAGTCTTGTTATTGTGTAGTGCTGCATGGGCATCTGAGTTGGGGTTCAGTCTTGTGTAATAGTTTGAGGAAATTTTCACTTCCAGGACACAGCACGTATAGCTCTGAGGTGAGCTTCTGTAGCTCTTACATCACACTCACATACTTATAAATGGAAGGGGTGAACCTTTTTAAGGAAAGGGGCCCCATTGGCCCTATAGATCCCCAAGCTGCACAAAATGTAACTCCAACACTGAGCTGAAGTCTCAGTATGCTGTAAGCATCATTGCAGACAAAATGGGCATATATGGTCCAGATGGGTGGAAATAATGGCAATGTATAGCAAAATGTTAGCTGAAGGAACTCAGTCATCCCTCTTAGCCCTGCAAAGATCCTTTCACCAAAACAGGGATTTGACTCCCATTATATATGGAATTTCATTTTATGGTTTGACTAAATGTCATATCTTTCATGGTTGCCTAGTAATAATTTTTTGTAATTTAATTTTTTTGTCTCTTTGTGGCATTTTTTTGTTTAAGACAAAATCTGGGTGGGCTTCCCTAGAACAGTATCATATAAAAAATACCTTGCTACATTTTTCTATTTTTTCAGTACTACAACTGGGGCAATGCTACTCAAATGGAAATAGACTATTTTCCATTAATCTAGTCTAGGTCTCTCAGGGTAGCAAATTCAATGAGTGACAGAAATAAAAGCCTTAATCACCCATCAAGAATTTAAATAATTTTCAAAACATGTACAAAATAAAACTGTAATCAGGAAGTTGAAGTAAAACATATATTGTATTCTATTATTTCAGAAACTGGTTCAGAAATTATGTCTAAAATGCTGCCTTAAGTTATTTATTATTTAAACATATTTTGAACACTTATTTATGTCCCTACATTAAAATCATAAAAAATGAAACGCAAGACGTCTGTGGCTTGCTGTGGACTGTAAACAAATGAGAAAATGACTCAATGGTCATATTAATTTTGCAATGAGAAACCCAAAGAGTGCCAACTTGATTATTCTTTTTTTTTTTGTTGGACTTTTTAACCCCTTGTTTGATTGTGGCCCTCTCAGGTCTGAAGCCCCATCACCTCGGCATCCCCTGGTCTTACCTCCTAATCCTCATCTTCCCCATGACTTGCCCTCTATGTTGGGGTGGTCTTATGGCTGCAGACTGGATCCCTAGTTGGGGATATGGCCACATAACCAGGTTCAGGGCCCTATAGAGGGTCAGGTGTTCACCTTGCCACCAGCTAGTAATTTCTTCCTGTTTGCCTCCCCAGGGTGAGCAGACTTACATTGCCATCAAGGGCATCACTGCACATGCTCCTGTGTGTAGGACAGCATTGGATGCTGCTCCTTCACCCTTAAATTTGCAGTCACTGGCCCCCAACCACCACTAGGAGCCAGGCTTGTGCCGGGCACTGCTTCACTCCCACCAAGGAGGATGAGAACAATCCATCAGTGCTTGATCCTCCAAACCTCTCCCCCAGGCTGATCCCCTGACATCCCTAGCTCACTCCTGAACTTGGGTTGCTGGCAACAAGCAGTAGCACTACCACTGTGCCATTGGGCCAGCTAATTTGAACATTCTTAATAAAAGCAGAAAAAACTGTGGGCAATTTCTGAATGCTCAAGGACTAAGGTCCCAGAAAAAAACTCTAGGGTGAAATGAAGAATGCCAAACAGTTTTGGAATCTAGAAGAAAGTGAATTAGAAATAACAAAATGGATATACAGACCAACACTGGACCACAATTCTGTGCCCTACTTTAAAGAATTTTTTTTTTTATGAACCAAATGAACCAATGTGTTTTAATAAAATAATGACTAATACTTGCAATATGCTTCATATAAAGTATCACTAGATGACTTCAATCAGGCAGTTTGCCAAACAAGGTTGAATAGTGGAGTCCTTTACTTGTCAAACTATTAGCTAGGTATTTCCCAACAATTCACACTTAAAAGCTATGCCTGCAGTTTAATGGATGGAAGCAGCCAGCCACACACCCCTCTACTATTTAAACCAGCTTCCTCAAGCCTCATTTGGAAGCTCTGCTTCTTTGCAGAAGCAAGAGACTTTGCTGGGCCTCTTCCCTTCCCCTCCCCCATGTTTGCTGCTGTTTTTATAGCTCTGTTTGACTGTTTGGTTTGTGCCTTCAGTGGCTTTCTAATATATATTTTTTATTTTATCAAACTCTAGGATTACAAATACCTTTGAGCAGGAACTGCTCATTTACAAAGGTTTCACGTCAAAGGATGTAGGGTAACATACATAAAAAGGTCAACAGTGGTTACAGTCTTAAAAACACAAAGATGTCTAAGCATTTATTATACAGCCAAAAATGGAGAGAGACAACATAAGCCAGCTTCAGACAAATTTCAGGGTGAACAGTATATAGTCAGTATAGGGTAGGAGGGAGTCAGGAAAAAGTAGGCAGTCTAAAGGGCCATTGTTGGCGGGTAGAGGTGGGTGGCAAAAGTGCGAGGTGGATGGGCTGGAGGGCCCCATATCTGAAAGTGCATTAGAGAGGGAAGGGGGTGGGTGAGGCAGTGTGGTGTAAGGGGAGTAAGGGGTGAGAGTGGGGGAAACTGGTGCCAAAAAAAGTGGAGCTCTAAGGGAGGTTACAGGTCACCTTCAACTAGGGTAAAATGAGGAGGTAGTTACTTAGGAGAGGCAGTCACATTGAGTGGTAGAGGCGAGGAATAGTCAGAGTTGCCTTTTAAATATAGTACAGTATTTTATCTTCTTCCTTCCCCTGGCTGTAGCATTGTGCTTCCTCCTTCTTTCTAGGTTAGAATTCATCCTGCTCTCATGTACTCATGTAATGTTATTCAGTTTTAGTTTTCAGTATGCTTACTAGTTTCTCTGTTTTACCCGTGCCATTCTGCTGCATTTAGCTTGTATTCTCTCAGCCAATTCTACCTGCTGTCCATGCCAAGCCACTTGCAAATCTCATCTCAGTTCTGCATTCTTTCCTCATTAATTCCACCTGGCTTCCCAGTCAGGCAGCTGCTCCCATTTGTACTCAGGCACTCATTTCAGTCAGCTTTACTCAGTCTACTTCAGCATTATCACCGCAATCTTAATTTAATACAGCTTCCAGTTTGTTTTGCTTGTGGCTGAGTTTGACCTATGATTTTGATGTTGGATATGCTTTAATATATCCAGAACTGGCTGGGCCAGTGGCACTGTGGGCTGAGGTGCTGGATGCCCTACCTCATACCACGCTGGTGACCCATGTTCAGGAACGAGCATGGGCCACCAGGGGGTCAGCCAGGGATGAGAAAGATGGAGCACCCAGCGGCTGCTCTTCTTCTCTGGGGGGGATCATCTGCACACTCCTGCCACAATACTACCATCTGGGGGAGCCCGAGTGGAAGGTGCGGTAGTTGGGGGTAGCAGCAAGGGCAATGGGTAGATGTCAGCAGAGAGGCAGAGCAGGAGGCGTGTCTCAGTATGCCTCCTAGCTCATTGGCCCTCATTGCACGCCAACATCTGGGGAAGATGAACAAGGAAAAAAAACCTTGGCCTCTTCTAGGTGACGACACCTCACTGCATGTCTCGGCTCAGTGGGGCAGACTCTGCTGTGCTGGATCCATGACAAAGTATGCAAGGCTCTGGGGAGGTAAGAATGGGGGTCCCTCCTCACCTCACCTGGGGGGTTATCCAGGTACCTAGGTTAGTGGAACCAAGCACTCTAGGGGCAGACCATAATGAGACTAGATGGTGCAGGAAGAGGATGTCAGAGAGAGTGGAGAGAGGAGGCAGTTGGGCACATAAATACATGGTTTAAAAAAATATATATATTTCCAGTACCTTTTCAGTCATTTACCTCTCAATTAATATGTCATTCCTTTCAGCAGTCATAATTAAGTCAGTCAATCTAAAGCATATCAGTCATTCCTTCAGTAGCCATCATGGTGTAAGTGTGGTTCAGTTGGTAGCACATCTGCCTCTGGCCAGAAAGTTGTTGGTTCTCATCCCACTCAGAGATTGGACTCATAACATAAATGCTGGCAATGGAGTGCTATACTGAGGGGTTCTGTACTGTCAGGGTGTGCCGTCCCTTGGATGAGACATTAAAACGAGACCCCTTCCACTCATCTCTACTGCTATCCAGGTGGAAGTAATAGAACCCAAGGCACTTTCACACGAGAAGGGGATTTTCACCATTATCCTGGTCAACATTCACCTTCCCATAAAATTGGTTCATGCAATTGTCCAAGGCTGTGTGTGGAAGCTGATGTGTGAAATGGCACCACTACACATTCAGTCATTTCACTATCAGTCTTTCATTGATTTTAACGTGCTTTGGGATCCAGTATGTATGAAAAACGCTATACAAATGCTGATTCTTCTTCTTCATTCAGTCACTCAATTTCTGTCTCCTTACCATCACCAGCCATATGAATGCATTCATACTATCTATCATCATATTCCCAGAATCTTGCCCTCAGATTTTGCCATGTTGGTAGACATGCTCACTCACTCCCATTAAAGTCCACACCTTGAGAGCGAGTTCCCTCATCTCAGGTGGTGGGTCTTCCATGTAGGCCAAGGCCAGTTGTCTCCTGCTGCCCCTCCCAGCAGTCCCACCAGGTGGCAAAGTCCAGTGCTTAGGTAAATGCATGAGTTCAGTTGATGGCATCTGCTCGTGTAGCATTTAAGACTTTGGCTGCTGGACAGAAGAGCCTTAAACCCATTTGGGTTCCTTTAGCTATGCAGATCATGTTGACAGCATCTATGAGAGCTATTATTTCTGGCTAAGGTCCACTTAGTTTCATTCTGTATTTAATTACTTAAAAAATATTTGGGCACTAACACCAGCCATATAAACCGATTCCACCAGATAAAGGTAAGTTAAAACTTCATTTATTGCACAAAAATAAGTAAAAACTGACACCAGGGGTCAGGATTACGCATGACATGTTTCTGGTCTCTCTCGACCCTTTCTCAAAAGCTAAATAACCCTGACTAGAACACTCATTAAATACCCCACCCTCTCCAGCATTTGTGACATCACGGGTATACTTTTCAATTCATTGGTGCAAACATACCAGGTGCTAACCTTCATTTAAAAAGACATAGATAAATATCCCCACCTTCACCATTAAAACCATAATGTTCATCAAAAACATATGATTCCTATATACAGTGATACTGGCAAAAATAAAAAGTGGGGGGTGTTTGGTGCAGGGGGCAGGTGGAAAATAGCCAAACTCAACATGGGGGGAGGGGGAAAAGGGGAACGGGAAGTGAGAAAGGGAAACAATACATACACAAATCTGTCATCAGTGTTAAGATGCAATCTCACAACAATAAATAATACATAAATATCAAAAACTCCAATGTGCACTTAAACAATCCAGAAATTCAGAAATATACATATTCACTTATCCTCTAAATAAAGCCTTAGTTCAAACCCTGAGTTAAGCCCTGGGAATCATGTAGCTCGCAGTTTTACTATCCAGTAAGTTTCCCTTTTGAGGAGTAAGTTATTAAAGTTGCCACCTCGAGGGTTTCTGCTGAATTTATCCATATGCTGAATTCAAACTTATGTTACCATTTCTGTACATCTCTATGTGTAATGAAATGACATAGACAGGATCTTTTCTCTAAATTGCACGCATGTGTTCCCCAAACATTGCTTGCAGGGATGTTCAGTTTTCCCTATATAGAATGCGGCGCAAGCACATTGCGGCAGATAAATGGTAAGTTGCCTAATCTCAAAATCTTGTCTAGCATTCACACTACTAAATGTGTTGCATGTCTTTACAGACTCACAATACAAACATCTGTGGCACCTGTAGTAACTCTTTTTCTTTTCTAGCCAAGTCCCTTCTTTCATACCCACAAAACGGCTGTGCACCAATTTATCTTTCAGAGTCAGTGCACGTCTGAAAGACAGACATGGATTCATCTGGAAGGGATGGCAGCAAGGCCATGGATTCCTAGAGACTTTCACAGGGTTTTTTTTTCCTCCTCTGACTGCTAAAGGGCTTAATGTAGTATATATATTAAATGATAGCATTTACCTTAGTAGAAGGATTTCCACTGTGAGCTGGGTGTGGATAAAGTCTTGCTTTTTATCATCCCGCAATCCTGCCATTCCCTCTCTCCTTCTGAAAGTCATGTCTCTGTCTCTTATCAGTCATCACCAGCTATAGCTGTCTATGTCATTACTCTAATCAGTCTATGTTTGCGGCACTGGCTTTGCAGTTCTTTTGACCTCCTTCTTATGGTATCTTTAGCCTAATGGAATTATGTTCCTCTAGCACCTCTAGGGGTGGATCCCTCCTCAAGAGGGTTCCTTTGCCATTACAGTAACCCAGCAGGTTGGTAGTCCCATAAGGGAGTGGGAGAGTGTGAATAATCAAAGCATCCACATACAACAGTCAAATAACTCAATCTTACAACATATAGAATAGTGTATGGTTGTCCATACACAACAAGGCTATGTTGCCATCGAGGGGATGTGATGACATCATACAGACCTCGAGAGCGAAGCTCAAGAGGTTCATATGATGGCATCATATCCCCGAGATGGCAACACTGCTTTGTTGTGTATGGCAACCATACACTGTTTTATATAGTATATGGCTCCTCCAAATGTAGAAAATGTACAATATCACAAGGTTTCATACCTTGTGTTCATGATACTGCTCCTCAGTGCAGTCCTGCTCTGCTCCTGAATTCGGTCCTCGCTGCTGTCCCATTCTGCTCCTTACCCCAATTATTTACAACCGTCAATAATTTAAAACTAAATAAATTGTCAAACTGGAAATTTGGGCATATGGAGCCAACTATGAAAGTCTGTGTATCCAAACTATTTTAAGCGACCTCTCGACTGTCAGCTTGCTAACCAACGCCACCATTTTAATCTGTTTTTTTAAACAGTGCGGTTTCCACCAATCGGGTAGCAGCTCAAAGGGAAAAGTTGTTGCACTCTTGATGTTACATCAGAACAATAGCACAACAACTTTTTTGACCTTTTAATTGTCCTACAAGACTTTAAAAGCCACCATTTTCCATCAACAATAAAACCTAACCATATACTATTAACCTTTTCTGGCTGGGGAGTGAAGTGTGTGTGTGTGTGTGTGTGTGTATATGTGTATGTCTGTGACCACTTAGACAGAGTCTGGTGCTGGAACTGCTGGGGCTGACCTCACCTCTGCTACAATAGTACTATAAGTAATCTGTATTTTGCAGCAAACCTCTGGGCATAAATGCTGCAATTTTTTATGTTTGCTGCAGGATTTCTGGCAGGTAAGGGAGAGGGGATAAGGACTTGTGTGGAACGAAAGGGGCAATGTGTGTGTGTGTATGTGTGTAGTTTACAGCATGTGACTGAAAGTAGCCAATAGGCTACTTGCTGTTAGTACTTATTTATAGATGAACCTTGCTATTCCAGAGGGTGATCCCCCAAGCATGAGGACCACAGAGCAGGAGAACAGTGTCTGCAGTGGCATCTGCAGAGAAGCCCACTGTTCCACAGGAAACTCTGATGGAGGAAGGGGGCAGGCCAAGTAGTGGACAGGTAGCAGGCAGGGTAGGGAGGAGTAACAGATATCTATCTGGGGTAAGTCTGTACAGGAAGAGCAGGTACTGTAGTACTTGTAGTGATAAGTAAAAAAGGAGTAGGAGTAATCCACCCTTAGCTACTGCACCCTACCTTGGGTAGAGGTTAACAGGAGGGATGGGGTACACTACACTAGGTATTACAGCCTATATGGGGTAGGCTAAAGATGGGGGCAGACGAGAAAGGAGAAGTTAGTAGTAAGTAAGTAAGTACTGTAGTGAGGAAGTAAGTACTGTAGTAAGGCAGTAGGTGTAAAAATCATCATCAGGCACTACACCTTATCTGGAGTCGGCCTTCTCTGAGGAAGGAGGGGGCACAGCTAGTAAGACACATAGAGAATTGGCAGAGAGGATTATTAGGGACTGTGAGACAGTCATCCCCTGGGCTACACTCAGAGGATTGGTCATTGCCTCAGGTGCAGGAGTTTGAGAAGCTTCCTGCACAAGAGAGGGCAGCGTGAGGATAAATACTTGTGCTGTATAGACAGCTGACTTGGGGTCCTGAACCAGTACACACTTACCCTTCCTGTAGAGGCCCACTTCTTAAGGGGGATGGAGGGTGGTGGGTTAGGGTAGAAAGGGAAGGGAAGAGAAGGACATGAGGAAGAAAGAGGATTTCAGGTGTCATGCAGGGCCCAGCAGTAGTGATCGCAAACTGTTTTGCACCCCTGAATGATGCAGTTGTCTATTTCAATCAGGGGTGGCCATGAGCCAGTCACTACCAAGGACCAGGCAGGAAATGGAACTTCTATCAGGGAGACGGATCTTAGGAAAGCAATGATCAGGATAAAGGGATCAAAAAAGGAGGCAAGCAAAGTCTTCATAGTCAGGAATTCAATGGTGAGGGGTGTGGAAAGAGTGGTGTTCAGGGATGGGCTTGCAAGGGGAGAGGTCAGATGCCTTCCTGGCACATTGGCCCTGAGGGATAGGTGGGGATAGGGAGGATGTTAGATGGTATGACGGAACTGCCACATGCCCCAGTGCATGTAGGCACTACTGACTTGGCAGATCATACCTTGAGGTTACTAAGACTAATTTCCAAATGCTAAGGAGAGAACTGAGGGGGACAGCACTTTCATTGGCATTTTTTGCAGGTGCTGCCTGTATGAGCTGGGGAAGGGAGTAGGGTAAGACAGGAGGAAACACAGGCATTTACTGACTGCTTGATGAAATTGTGCAAGGAGGAGGGATATGGATTTGTGAGGGATTGTGAAGACCATCCTGTTTGTGAGTTATTGGCCTTAACCATATTACAATAACTCGGAATCAGTTTTTTCCATGGGGATGAGCACTTATTATTTGTCATAATAACTGCCCTGTTATTATTGCAAACATGCATTTTTTTACTGTGCATGCCATTGCCATAAATAGTCAGCAAATGCTCTATTTGCAAACTGAAATGTAAGAAAAACTGGCTTGATATGTTATCAGTAAAATTCACATTTTAAACTGTAAGTCCGAAGTGAAACCAACAGTTCAAATGTGATTTCCAATCAAAAAAGTCCCTCTCAGTGATGGACATCTTTTAACATCACATATAAGAACCATGACAGTGCGGCCGGCCCATTGGCATAGTGGGTGGCATTCCGCTTGCGACGCTGGTGAACCAGGTTCGGGAACGGACTCAGGTTGTCAGAGGGTCGGCCGGGGGGAGAAGGATTACGCATCCATAGGACTGCTCTCCTTCTCCAGGAGGGAAGGGGGTAGTACATCCGGCGTACGAGTGGCTCCCAGCGGAGGCTGGATTCGCTGCAATGCACCGACGTCAACAAGTTCTCTGGGTGGGGTGGACACTGGACATCATTGCACGTCCCCGCCCTGCTTATAGGGGATAAAAACGCTGCAGGATTGTCTCCATGGCGCCCTTCCCTCCAAGCCCCAATTAGCCTCCAGTGCCAGTGTTCCCCCTGACCAGATAATTGTAGTGTGGAGCTGGTGGGAAGGCAGCTCCACAACCCCGCCCTCTGGGGGGTAAGCCAGAGGTGACAGGGGAAGGAACCTGGTGATTACTGGAGGTGGGGGACAAGAGGGGCCATGACTAAGGGCTGAAATTACTGGCGATCCAGTGGCAACACAAAGCATACTAAAACAAAAAAACATGATAGTGTGCAGTTTTCTATTGGGTTCCACAACTTGTGGCATTGTGGTGAAAAATAACTCAGTAATCCAGATGGGGAGCATACGGGGATGGGGGGAGGACAAACAAACAATTAAAACACAGAAACAGTGAGGAGAAAATTGATGGCCAGAAATCATATATAATAAAGCATGTGGTGATGTGGTTACTCAAATTTAATGCACACCCTCGGTGTGATGTTTGAATAAATGCCTTGAGCTTGACTTTCAAGGTTTATGTAGCATCCCACACCTCAGGTGTGTATTAAATTCTCGTAATGCACACCACCCCATGTATTAGTCTATTTACAGTACAATGGAATAATGTGTACAGTGAGGGCTTGGGACTTGTTTTTTACAGTGGGGGCATGTGTGTACTGTCGCAGGGATTGGGGCTTTGGCATTAAAATGAGGGACATGTAGACAGCAGGGGGATGGAGCTTCTGCATTACATGAGGGACATGTATGCAGGGAAGGGTTAACGCTTGTGTATTATAGTGAAGTCATACGTCTAGTAGGGACTGGGACTTTTGTATTAAAATAAGGGACGTGTGCAGCAGGAGGTAGGGTGTGTGTGTGCATGTGTGTGTGTGTGTTATATGAGGGACATTTGTGCAGAGCGGGGCTGAAATTTGTGTATTTCAGTGGGGCCATATGTGTAGTGGGGATTGGGGCTTGTGTATTACAAAGAGGGTTATGTGTAAGGAGAGGGGTTGCAACTATTGTATAACAGTGGGGTCATGTGTATTGCAGGCACTGGAACTTGTGCATGTCAAGGAGAGACATGTTTGCAAAGAGGGGTTGGGACTTGTGTGTAACACTAGGGTTATGAGTCTAGCAGGGATTTAAACTTGCATATATGAATGAGGGACATGTTTGCATGTTTGAAGGGAGGAATTGAAACTTGTTTATTACACTAGAAGACATAAGTACGGAGAGTGGCTAGAACTTATGTATAGCAAAAGGGGACATGTATACATTAAGGAGTGGGTATTTTGAATCACATTGGGACCATACTGTATAAGCAGCAGAAAACATAGAAACATAGAATTTGCCATCAGATAAGGACCATTTGGCCCACCTAGTCTGCCCATTTTTTCCTGCCTATAGTATCATCGCAGATCCTACTTGATCTCCGGCCCATTCACCTCCCCTTGACTTTCCCTAAGACTTCCTTGTGCTTATCCCATACATTCATGAACCCCACCACTGTTTTAACCCCCACAACCTCCGCTGGAAGACTGTTCCAGGAATCAGCTACTCTTTCTGTGAAGAAGTACTTCCTGAATATACCCCCTCCAGTTTGTTAGCATGCCCCTTTGTCCTTGAGCACCTTTGTTTCTGAAAAATACATCCCTCTTGTACCTTGATTACCCCTGTGAAGTATTTAAAGGTCTCTATCATATCCCCCCTCCTCTCTTCCAGGGTGTACATATATAGGTCCTTTAATTTCTTCTCGTAGGGCTTCTGATGCAGATCCTGTACCATTTTAGTCCCCCTTCTCTGGACCACCGAGGGAAGGTTTCTTTTATTTAAGGTTTTGACACTGGGGGATTGGGCACCCCTCACTGTCAGTGTTATGTTTGGGGGTGTGTGGGGTGGTGGGTGCTGAGTGGGATGTTCAGGTGGGTGTTACAGTTACATGGGCACCAGCAGTGGACACTGGGGGATTGGGCACCCCCAGTGTCAGTGTTATAAACGGGTAGGAGGGTGCAGTTAAGGTGGTGCAATAGACATTGATGGACAGTTTTCTTAGTTACAGGCTTAAAAAAAACAAAAACTATGTGGTGAACACTGGGAGACCGGGCACCCCAGTGTCAGCGCTGTGTTTGCGGAGGGTGTGAGGTGGGTGCTGAGAGGGAGGGTCAGCTGGGGAGGGAGTTACGTGGCACTAGCAACAGACATTGATGGACAGTTTTTATTGTTACAAGGCTTAAAACAGCAGCTGTACATCGGTAAGATCCATAGCAAACATCCGGTGTGCAGCTGCAACTGTTTTAAAAGCCAATCAGCTGTTTGCTGATGCAGTTTCATTCACATCGAAGGACTGAAGCCCTCTCTGATTGGAGCAGCTTCAGTTCTTTGAAGTACAAGAAGTTGCAGCCCGAGTGATGTTAGGATCACAGTGTGTGATTATTAATGCAGACTGTCGTGCCCCTTGCAGTTGCAATGGCAATGGGCTGGGCAGTGACACACCTCCCAATTCCCATAGTACTCATCCCAAGATGTTTGGTGCGCAAGCACAGTAAACACAGAAATGGTATCCCGTGATATGGGCGAAAATTTATGGGCTACTGCAATAATGGTGATGGAGTAACAGCCACGGCAAAAGGACAACTGGGAAAAACAGAGATCTCTGAAATGGCGACTTGCTTTCACCCCCTCCCCAAATCCCCCCCCCAAAGTTGATTATTTATACAAGGGGGGGTGCAGAGGGCAAAGCCCCCCACATAGGGGGGCAAAGCCCCTACAGAAATGAAAAACAGTGTTGTCGCCCTTTTGGTGATTGCTGTTTATTCATGGTCGCCCTTAGCATCCTTGCTCTTTTGCCATCACTGTAATACTGCCACACTTATGCCTTCACTCTTATCACATGGAATCCAAAAAATCTTTCAATATTTTCAGCAATTAAATTCATGCCATAATCTGTACCTACGAATACAATATACAAACAAAATAATAAGATTTTTCAAATGGAGAATTAAATCTCAGTTACTATTAGTAAATGTCCTTTTGTCTTGAAAGGAGTTGATATTAGTGCACCTTTAAAATTATGCTTCTTTTCACAAAGAAATTCCTCTATGTCTTATATCTGTAGTGAAGCATCACAGAAAACCTGTAAGTGTGCCCTACGGGTGGTACCCAAGGGTTCCTGATCGCTGAGAAAGCAACTCAGTCTTAACGTTCTGGTTTGCACTGCTAATTAATGGTAATTCAAATAGTGAAATCATGGAACCATTAGATCCACTGTGGTCCAGTGGGCTAATGAATGGTAAGCAGTGTGACTTAACCATACTAATGACCTGGGTTTGAGTCCCAAGTCTGGGTCATCACACATTGGGCAGCAAAGGCAATGCTGAGCTTTTTTTCCTTTTTTTTGTGGTTAATAAGTTTTATTGATTTGACTTATTAAGATGATGCAAACATTAAAACAGTTGGATACAATGCAAAGATCTTACAGACTGTTACATATGTCTGAAGAAGCAGAGAACGGAACATGCTGGCCAAATAGTAACGAACTGAATATATTAGTCAGGTAAGCAGTAGGATAATACTCTGTGCCTGAATGTACAACACCTATCCAGCTGGAGATCAACTTTGAAAGTAATTAGCAGTTGGTGCATTGCATTATGTCTAACTTGTACAAACATATCTTACCTGGCCCCATCCTGCTAGTTTCTGCAGTATTTGACAAAGCATCAGAAATTATGAGAGGTCCAGGGTGCTGTCCTCTATTTTACACCTACAAAATACAAGAGATCACACACACAAAGCAAACAGGTCTTCATTGTCAAAGAAGATACAATCCTTTACTGATATTATACCATGTCATTCGTAGAGCAGGGTCCCCTATTATTCAGTAACAATCTCTCCAGCACTTGCCCCTAAATGCACCATGAGAGGAGACCATTATAGTAGCATGGTTGTGCCTATTCAGCCGATTCCCTCCCTAGGTTTCAAAAACAGAAGGAAGGGAGTCCAGAGGGCAGTATATTTAAAGAGGGTATTGGTCACAGTATGTGATATTCTGGCCCAGTTGGCAACTTGAGCCATGGAGATAAGTACCTCCTCTATGGAGGGGATTATCTGGGACTGCCATTTACACCGTAGGAGTCTTTCAACCTGCATACTGAGTGTCAGAAGTAGTTTCAACTCGGAGAAATGAAGGTGAGGGGCCGGGGCCCGGAGTCCTAATAACAGCAACTCAGGGAACTGAGGCACAGGCTTCCTAAGTATTTTGGACCCCATCTCACAGGTAGCCTGCCATAGGGGCTGGATCAGGCTGCAGGACCAAAGTATATGGAACAGGTCACCTGGGAGTTCCTGACACCTCCAACACAGGTCAGACTGAGCTAGCTTTGCCTTGTCGAGGACTACAGGAGTCCTATACCAGGAGTGAATTATCTTGTTCTGTATTAATTGACTACTGGTGTCAGGATATGCCCCGTGAGCTAGTTTTAGACAAGACTTCCACTCCAGGTTCGTAATAGGGGCATGCAGTGCTTTCTCCCATTTATGCTTGGATTCCTCTGCTTTGGATGGGATGGTGCTCTGAATGGCAGCATATACCCGGCTTGACTGTCCTCTTTCTAGGGCCAGCCTTGACTCTACCTGGGAGTTTTGTTGCTCTTGGTGCTGCTTATGCCTGTACATAAGGATGGTGCTTCTTATTTGAAGGAATCACCAGAAGTCTTTGGGAGAGATCCCATAAGAGCTCCGCAGGCCCTCAAAGGAATTAAGGGTATCTGTACCAGGAATGAGCATATCTCAAAGCAATGAGATACCACCACATTCCCATGAGGGCCATGCAATTGGTTGTTTATTGATGGTAATCTCATTATTGCCCCATAGTGGGGTAAGTCTTAGGGGAGATGGGGAGGCACCCAAACGTCTTATGTACCTTGGCCCAATATTCCAGAGAGGGACCTATAGTAGGATGAGAGCGAGTGCCCTTAGGGGGATGGTTAAATAACAATAGTACCAAAGCGAGTACACTGACATATCTCTCTCTCCATATCCAGCCACTGGGGAGCATTGTGTTCAGGGAAAAGGAACCATTTTAACGTCTGAGCCAGTTGAAAGGCCCATTTATACCCCTCTAACCATGGAAGACCCCAGCCCCCTTCCGACCAATGAGCTCTGAGCTTATTTCTACTGTACCTAGGTTTCTTACCCTCCCACAAAAAGGATCCCAGCAGGGAGTCTAACTTAGTAAACCAACAACGAGGTATTTTCAAAGGAATGTGGGAGAGAAGATACATAATTTTTGGTGCTGTGACCATTTTAATTGCAGATATTTTACCTACAAGTGACAGTCGAAGAGATTTCCATCTGTCTAGTTCCGTACAAATGGACGCAAAAAGTGGTTTCATATTCAGGTCCAAGATTTTATGCAGATTAGGAGAGAGAGTAATGCCCAAGTAGGTAATCCCCTCCGGGGCCCATCGGAGCCCATGCTGAGTAACCATTTGAGAAGTACACTTAGAGTTTAAAGGTAGGACCTCCGCCTTGACCTGGTTAATCTAGAGCCCTGAAAATGTAGAGAAATCTGACAAGGTGGACAGTAGGGAAGGGAAGGAGGTGATGATATTGGCTATAGGGAGCAACAGGTCATCCGCATACATAAGAGTAGGGTATGCCCTTGTTCCTACCTGGACCCCGGAAATTAAAGGATTTTGCCTAATATCGGCCACCAGGGGTTCTACTGCTAATACAAAAAGTAGTGGGGAAAGTGGGCAGCCCTGACGTGTACCCCTACCCAATAGGAATGGGGGAGACAGCATCGTATTGGTGAGTATCCATGCAGCTGTGGATGAATATATTGCTCCAATCCAGGCCCAAAACCCCACCCCCAAGCCCATAGTGCAGAGTACTTGTTGGACATAGCCCCACTCCAGGGAATCAAAGGCCTTTTCAAAATCTATTGCAATGGCAGCAGAGGGGGAAGACAATGTTTGGGCCTTATGGATTAAATTTACCAACGATCTAATATGGACCGTGCTAAAGCGGCCCTTAACAAAGCCTACTTAGGATGGGTGGATCAAACTGAGAAGGAGAGGATTAAGTCTATTAGCTAGTATCTTAGCAAGCACCTTGCTATCAGCATTCAATAATGAAATAGGGCGGTAGCTGGATGCTTTAAGAGAGTCTTTACCTTTTTTTGGTAGGATAGTAATAGTCGCCTCCCTAAGGGATGAAGGGAGAGACCCTGTTTGCAATGACTCAGTAAATACTTGTTGCAATAGCGGAGAGATTATGGGATGCAACACCTGCCACACTTCAATAGGGAAACTGTCCCCTCCGGGGCCTTTCCCTTTTTAAGGGAGAGGATGGTGTTTGCCACCTCCTGGGTTGAGATCAGGGCATCTAGGGCATTAGCTTGGGCTTCCGAGATTTTGGGGAGATGTAGGGACTCCAGAAATGGGCGGACCCCCTAGGGGTCTGGTGCTCTGGAGGATTTATATAACGAGGAGTAAAAATCCATCATTATTGGATTAATACCTTGCACCGAGGTCTGGGTCCTACCCCCTGCATCCTCTAAATCTGCTATATGCCTTTCGGCTTGCTGCTTTTTGAGATGGTATGCCAGCAGCTTACCCCCCTTTTCTCCCCCTTCCCAATATTTATGCTTGAGTCTAATGATCGAAATCTCTGCCTTTCTAGAGACCAGCTCGTTCACTTGCATCTTCAGAGAGGTGACCTTGTGACCTGCCTCTGACCTAAGGGAAGGGACACGAAGGGCCTTAAAAGCAAGCTCCACTTCTCGGAGTTGTCGATCAAGCCCCCTCAAATGTTGTTCCCTCCTCTTTTGGCGCTGGCTCGCATACCCTATTATCACCCCTCTTAGAGTAGCTTTGAATGCCTCCCATGTAGTACCCGCAGAGGTATCTGCTATGAGGTTATGCTGAAAAAATTCCTTTGCTTCCTCTTGAAGCCAAGGGGGAAAGTCTGGGTCACGAAGTAGCAATGGGTCCAGCCTCCATACTGGAGACTTAGGGAGAGGGGTGCCTCATGTGAAGGCAAGATGCACAGGGGCATGATCCGAGATAACTAAGGGATGAATAAGGGTATTAACAGTGTTACTAGTAATAGTAGGAGAGGTGAGCCAGAAGTCTATTCTACTAAGAGAACTATGTACTGGGGAATGAAAGGTGTAGTCCCGCTGGGAGGGGTGAAATATTCTCCAGATGTCTGTAAGGGCCAAATCTTGTTGTAATTGAGCCACTGCCATTACAGCCCTGGAGTGGGGCTCAGTATTGGAAGGGGATCTATCCAAGAAAGGATCCAAAGTAAGATTAAAATCGCCCCCTAATAAAATAGGGGTGTCTTCCGGAGCTATGGAACCCAGCACCTGGGCCAGCTTGTGAAAGAAGGAGGGCGAGTCCTCATTCGGAGCATATACATTACTCAGGATCAAAGGGTCCTCCCCAGTATCAATGAGCACCACCACCCATCTACCAACTACCCTCAGGGTCTCTCACTCGTCTCTGCAATTTCCATTGTAGTTGTTTGTGAAGCAGAATCACCACCCCTCTCTTTCTAAAGGAGGCTGAGGCATAAATGACCTGACCTACCCACTCCCTCTTCAGTCTCTCAGGATCCCCACTGGTAAAGTTTGGTCTCCTGCAGAAAGGCGACCCTCGCCCCAGTCTCTTAAGGTGGCCCAAAACTTGCTTCCTCTTGTTTGGGGTGTTAAGTCCTCTGACGTTCCATGTCAGACAAGTGATATCACCAGTTAGTAATAGGGAGCAAATATTTAATTAAGAGATATATCAAGAACAACCAGCAGATAGGGGGCGAGGGCAGCCCAACCAGAAGAGGCAAATTTCTATAGAGTGCCACCAGATATGGAGAGAGTGGGTAAAGCCCATATACCCTGCCCCTACCAGATGTCCTTATACTAACAAATAACGAAACATCTGTGTGTGTCCCTTGCGAAACAAACATATATAAACGCATTAACAAACTATATACATTGTGCACAGTGTACCATGCAATTTGGGGATATAGAGGCGTCTCTTCGGCTGCAGAGCCCTGCTGTAGGCCAGCCCCTATTCCCAGGGCATTATCAGGTGGTATCCATCCTTCCTTAGCACTACGGTGAGTGCAGGGGGGGGAGGTTCCCCCCGAGAGAATCGAGCAACCCAATAAGAAGGTTGGACCATGTGGCTCATTGCAACCCCAGAGGGTTAAGAGAGCTGCTCCAGTGGTGTAGCTCAGAAGCTGGGGTAGTTAAAGTGGCACTACACAATGCTTCTAATGAGGTGGGGGTTTGCAGGAAAGAAAGTGGGGGGGAGCTGCCCACTATTTCAGCAAGCCTTGGGTTACTGCTGATGGGTTCCAATGTGTTCTCACAACAAAAATCTTGGTGAGGTCAGGCTCATCACACCTATGAAGAGCGTACTGTAAGCCACCCAATACGGGGGCTGAGAGATCTCCCCTTGATAGAAAATAATTATAAAAAAAAAAAAAAAAACATAACAGAGGGGCACAGGCCTGTGCCATTCACCACTTGGGGCCTCACATAAAACACATCCTGGCTACCCATTCAGCACAACAGTTGATGCATGCCGACAAATACTTTCATATTATATGACACAGCTTCCCAGCGGACCCCCCCACACACATAAGTAAGTGAGGTAGAACCCACAAAAGTTCTGCTGTTTAATCAGATGGTACAAAAAAGGCCTTCTTTGCCATCTAGATGTGTCTGGACCTTTGATCAGGACGTCCACTGAGAGCTAATTGGTAGGCCTCATTGAATCCCTCCCAGTATAGGAGTGAGGCATCTTCTCTGCCATATGGCAGTGCAAGCAGGCGGTCAAGTCTGGGGTGAAAAAGGGCTCAAAAGTTCCCTTACATGGGTAACATGGAGAAAGGGTAGCAGATGGGTCAGCCAAGGAGATTGTCCACTGATGATCAATTTAGACACCCCAAACTTGCCCCATACCTACAACTCCCCAGGGGATGAAAAGAACAGGAATAGAAAGAAAATAGAAGGATGACTACTTATCTGACCGCGCCGGTGGGTTTTCTCTGATCGATTGCCCTGGAGATGTACAGCACTCAGGATGGTCCACACTGAAGATGAGATCTCCGCTGGTAGAGGAGGTGTCCCTCGTACCATTTGGTGGATGCTGCCCTCCGCTATCTGTAGTTCCGTTCTGCGGCTGGTGAGAAGTTGCTGACGGGGACAGGTAGCTGGGCTGCAACATAGGAGTAGGCCTGCCTTTCACAGTCTAATCCACAATGCCTGGGTGATGATCCAGAGAGCTGGACCATAAAGCTTCATATCTATTAGCGGTGTGGTAGGCCTGTAATGGATTTGGAACAACAGTGTCAATGCTTGTGGCCTCCTCTGTGTCGTCTTGCCCTCTCTCCGAAGGATGCTCCCGGCGGGCGTGTTTCTTTGAGGATTGCCTCTTTTGATGTGCTTTTGCCGGGGGGGTTCTCAGTGTTGCTTCCTGAGGTTTTGCCAAACTGCAGGCCTGCTCACTGATGGAGAGGAGCGGCAATCCAATCTGTCGGTAGCAGTTTTTACTGAAGGGGCTCCTGGGGTAATGGTGGTGAATTCTTGTGGCCAGTTGCACCATAAAAAATCCATGAGTGCATCAGGAGATTCAAAACTGTTCGGGACCCCATTATGCATAACCAGCATCTTGGCTGGGTAACACAAGGAAAAGGACAGTCCAATACTGCACATTTTATACCTTGCCTCAGAGTATGCTCGGCGTTTGTCCAACAGATCCTTAGAGAAGTCCTGAAAGATATGGATCCTATTCGATCTCCACACTACATACCGTAACTCACAAGCTCTAGTTTGGACCTTCTCTTTGTCCCTAAAATCAATAAATTGGGCTATGATAGGTCATGGTCTGTCCTGGGCCTGAGACATGGGTACTAATGTACGGTGTGCGCATTCCACCTGGAGCGGTATCAATGGGTCCAACTGCAGCATTTCAGCAATGGCTAATTGTAGAAATCCCTTGGTATCTTTGCCTTCTACACGCTCAGGGAAGCCCAGGAAGCAAAGATTATTACGGTGACCTCGATTCTCGAGGTCATCCATCTTACTGCGCAGCATCTGTATGGTCCCTTGTTGATCTCTTAATTCTGCCCGTATGTCCTGAACATGCCCCTCCATCGCCGAGACCCACTGTTCGTTATGCAGCATCCTGGCTTCTAAATTTTGAACCACTTGGGTGTTTCGATTAGTTGCCATAGTGACTTGTGCCATCAGGGCCATAAGTAGGCCAAACATCGCCTCAAGTGACGGTTGCTCCCAGGTTTGTGACAAGCGGCATTCAGCCATATTTTCAGGCCTACCTCGTCCAGGAGGCTCTTCAGTAAAATAGCAGTTTCCACACAGCAAATGAAGGCTTTTTGTATCAATGAAGCTAAATCAGTGTAGCTTGAGTATTACCCCACAACTTACAGTAGCGTGAGGATATAATACCAGCTGGTGGAAAAAGGATTTTAAAGGATATTTCCCTCTGGGTTGTGGAGCTTATCTTTAAACTGCAATCCTATTTAGCGTCCCTAGTGGCCAGTCTTTTTTTTTTTTGAAATTCAATATGCTTTATTGATCATTTTGCTTTCCTTTTGGCTTAATAAGGCCATAACACATACAATTTCACATCAGACCATAACATCAAGTAAATACAGAGGAAAAAAGAGAAAAAAGAAAAGAGAAAACAAACATATTCCCACCAAATCCCACCCCACTTATGGTATCAGCTAATAACAAAAGGAAGATGGCCGGTACTTGTTTGTATAACTTCCCTATGTCATGGATTTTCCCCCTAAAGGGCGTAAAGCATGTGCAACTTACCCCAGTATTTCTCAAATGTAGGCATCCTGTGATGAACACTAGCAATGACCCATTCCACAGAAATGTTGGAGAGCAGTTCCTGCAACCACTCAAAGTAGGGGATGACTACATCGTCTAGCCAATGTCGAAGTACTAACTTCTTGACCGATAGTGCCATCATGGCAAGGTGATATTTCCTCTCAATGACTGATATCTGAGAGAAATCTCCCAGGAGACAAGCAGCTGGTTCTATGTGCTCTGCTAAACCTAGTAAAGGGTCTACCTTCTGCCTAACAGAGTTCCATAATGGAGCAATCTTTGGACAGTCCCAAAATATGTGATACAGGGATCCTTCCGCCTGCCCACAGCACCTACAGATTGCCGAAGGAGCCCTAATCATGTTGGCCATTTTAACCGGGGTGAAGTACATATTGTTAATAATCTGGTATTGCATCAGCCGCAGCCTATCTTGGGAGATAAACCTGTGAGTGTCTGTCCATATTTTCTCCCAGTTAATTGTCTTCTCTGGAAATTGCATGTTCCAGTAGTTAGAGAATCCATCTAGCTGTTGGAATGCTCTTTCTAATAGTAAAGAGTAGATAGCAGAAACTGCATGAGGTTGTGTGACCATAGAGTTGAGTGGTCGCAGGAACTCTCCCTCTTCCCTGGCAGTCTGACTAATCTGGGTTCTCCCCAGTACGTGCCTAATCTGATATACCTTGAAGTATGACTGGGGACACAGATTATAGTCCTTTACTATATCTTTTGTCAGGCTAACTCAACCATTGTTCCACAAGTCTAAAATAGAGGTCTTTGCCAATTGGGGAAGCCAGGAAGCTGGCATCATTTTCCCACCCACCAACAAATTTGGGTTTCCAAAAATGGGCTGGATCGGGTCTTGGGTGTGTTTATAAGATAAGGAGGTACACATTTGATTGTAGACCTTAACTGATGTTCCTATTGGAGTCTCCTTTAGGGTAGATGGGACCAGTTTAAAGGGTATGTGAAACAGAGCAAGGGGAGAGAGGCCTTGGGCCGATATAAGTTCATTTTCCAACTGAAGCCACAAAGTGTGGTATTGTATTGATGAAGTTGTTTCTGGGTTGTCTATCCATCTCATGGCCTTTGCTACTTGACTGGCCCAATAGTAAAGTTTGAAATGGGGAAGTCTTAGACCCCCTTTGATATTAGGAGCCGCTAATTTGCTGTAAGATCTATGGGCTTGTTGGTTCTTCCAAATAAACTGGGTTATCACGGAGTGCAATCTAGTGAACCATGCCTGTGGCAACCAAACATTTAGCATGTTAAGGGGGTAGAAAATCCAGGGTAGATCGTTTATTTTAATTAAGTTAATACTACCCCAAAGCGATAATGGTAACTTAGTCCATCTGTCTAGATCTTGTTGGATAATCCATACAATTGCATCCAGGGTACCTTCCCGTAGAGACTTAGGGTCCCAGGACAGAACTATCCCACAGATATTTAAGTCTCTTAGATTTCCATTGTAACCCTAAACCTTTGCTCTCTCTCTCTCTTATGAGTGAATGAGTTCATAGGGAACACAATGGTTTTCTCTAAGTTCAACTTATAGTTGAATAGTAGTCCGAACTCCTGAATCAGTGATAGAGACCTATTGATCGAGGCCTGTGGGTTCGATAAGTGAAGAAGTATGTAGTTGACACATGCCAAAAACTTGAACTCCTGAGGACCTATAGTTATTCCTTGGATACCAGGGTCACTTTTAAGCCATGCAAGGAGGGGTTCTAGATAAATGTTGAATAGTAGAGGGGATAAGGGACAACCCTGCCTCGTACCAGAATGGAGTGGAAAAGGGGAGGAGAACACACGGTTGCAGTAAATTTGAGCATTGGGGTAGAGTATAAGGCTTTGATCCATTGCACAAAGAGGGGAGGGAAACCGAATCTGCTCAGGGCTTTGAACAGAAAGCTCCAGTCTACTCTATCAAAAGCCTTCTTTGCGTCCAGGGACAGCAGAACTACAGGGTGAATGCTGCACCGGGATGCGGAGAAGATATGACCTAACTTTCATACGTGATCCGCTGGGAATCTCCCCACCATGAAGCCCACCTGGCATAACCTGACCCATTCTGACTGCCAATAGCTTGGCTAAAATCTTGACATCGTAGTTAAGGAGTGTTATAGGTCAGTAATTTGAGACCTTTTCCAGGTCCCTCCCCTCTTTGTGCAAGACTACTATTATTGCCTCAAAAAGGTGTGGGTCCCGGCATTCACCAGACAGTATGGTCTGAAACAGATGGCATAACCATTGGTCAGTTCTTCCATAAAAATTTTATAAAAGTTTGGGGAAAACCCATCCGGTCCAGGTGCTTTATCTGAAGTTAGGTCTTTGATTGCTACTGTAATTTCACCTTCGTAATTGGGGAGATCAGGGAGGCTTAACACAGAAACATAGAAACATAGAATTTGACGGCAGATAAGGACCGCTTGGCCCACCTAGTCTGCCCATTTCCCTACCTAACGGATAAGCTCCAGATCCTAGTTAACCAACAGCCTACTTCCTCTTACCCCCCACTAGAATTGCCTTATGTCTGTCCCATGCATTCTTGAATTCCTCCACTGTTTTTGACTCTACGACCTCCTCAGGAAGGCTGTTCCATGTATCCACAACCCTCTCTGTAAAGAAATACTTCCTCACATTACCTCTGAGCCGTCCCCCCTCTATCTTCAAATTGCGCCCCTTGGTTTTTGCACACCTCTTTTTCTGAAAGATGCTACCCTCTTGGACTTTGTTGATTCCCTTGAGGTATTTGAAAGTTTCTATCATGTCCCCCCTCTCTCCCTCCTTTCCTCGAGGCTATACATCTTTAGTTCGTTTAGTCTTTCTTCATATGTCTTCTGATGCAGACCCTGCATCAGTTTGGTTGCCCTCCTCTGGCAGCCTCCACCCTGTCTATGTCTTTGTGGAGATGGGGTCTCCAGAACTGTACACAGTACTCCAGATGTGGTCTTACCAACTGTCTGTACAGAGGGCCAACAACTTCCTGTTTTCCACTGGTGATGCCTCTCCCTATGCCTCCCAGTATCCCCCCAGCCCTCCTTAATGCCTTCTCACATTGCTGGCCCACCTTTAGGTCCTCTGATATGACTACCTCCAGGTCCCTTTCCATTTTTGTTGTTGTCAGTATCTCACCCCTATTGTGTACTCTTCCCCTGGGTTTTTGTTTCCTAGGTGCATTACTTTGCACTTCTTTGTATTGAATCTAAGCTGCCATACATTTGACCATTCCTCCAACCTTGCCAAGTCCCTTTTCATCCTTTCTACCCCACCTTGTGTATCAACCCTGTTGCAGATATTTGTGTCATCTGGAAAGAGACATACTTTCCCTTCCAGTCCCTCTGCAATGTCACTTATAAAGACATTAAAAAGGACCGGCCCCAGTACTGAACCCTGCTGTGCTCCACTAGTAACCCTCCTTTCTTCACTGTGGACTCCATTTACTATTACCTGCTGTGTCCTGTTGTCCAACCAGTGTTTTACCCAGGCTACCACCCTAGGACCCACTCCCAGGCTGGCTAATTTGTTTATTAATCTTTTGTGTGGGACTGTGTCAAATGCCTTGCTAAAATCTAGATAGGCCATGTCCACAGCCCTCCCTGGTCTACTGCTTTGGTCACCCAGTCAAAGAAATGAATTAGATTTGTCTGACATGACCTTCCCACTGTGAATCCATGCTGCCTTAGGTCCTGTGCCCACTGGTCTCTAGGTACTCAACAGTTCTTTCCTTCAGAAGTGATTCCATCATTTTCCCTACCACTGAGGTCAAACTGACAGGTCTGTAGTTTCCTGTCTCTGTCTTGCTCCCACTTTTGTGAAGGGGAATCACATCCGCTCTCCTCCAGTCCTCAGGTACCACCCCATCCTCTCATGATTTATTAAAAAGGGTAGTCAGTGGTGTTACCAGTTCTTCCCTTAGTTCTTTTAAAATTCTGGGGTGAATCCCATCAGGCCCCATTGCTTTATCCATCTTCAGTGTTAAGAGTTCTTTCAGAACCCTTTCTTCTGTGAAAAGACTAATATCAACCCCCCTATTCAGAGTGCCTCTATTGACTGGGTTAGGTATTTCCCCCTGCTTTTCCATTGTGAATACTGATCAGAAGTATTCATTCAGTATCCTTGCTTTTCCTTTTTTTTTTGAAATTTAAATTTATTAAATTTTCAAATACTAAACAAAAACAACATTTACACAGAATAAAGTAAGCCAGTTGTCTACACTTGGTACAAAGTAAAAGGAAACACAAAACTAAACCCCTACAAACCCCACCCTCCCTCCACCCCCACCCTCCCCACCTCCCCCCCAATCAAACCTCCCTCCCCCACCCAAGTGTGCCATTGATCATATAGCCAGAAAGAAAAAGCCAAACTTGACATATATATTACACAAAGAAAATCACATTGAAAACTTAAAACATGCAGTTACAAAAAGGAACAAAGAAGAGACTGCCATGGGCATCAAAGGGAGAAGCCAAGAGGTCAACGGTGCAAATAAAGGGCATACAATTTACCCCATCTCTTTTGAAATAGGTCCATACGGTACCGCATACTAGCCAATAACCTTTCAACATTGAGGCAAGCCGATAACTCAGTCAACCACTCCGGGTAGGTCAGGGTCAGTTGGTCAGTCCAGTGTCTAAGGACTAGTCTTTTAACCACACCAGACACCAGGGCAATATGGTACCGACGCTCTACACAATCAATAGCACTATAGTCCCCTAATATACATATTTCGGGGGTAAAAAAGTAAGGCCAATAGGGGTCAGATTGTCTGGATAGCTGACCAGGCGGAGACAACTTCGGACAGTCCCAGAAAATATGAAGGGGATTCCCATCCCCCTGCGAACATCTAGTACATAGGGAGGCTGTTAGCCTATTGAGCCGGAAAAGTCTCCTGGGCGTGTAATACATATTATTCAAAATATAATATTGGGTAAGTTTGAGCCTGTCTTGATTATGGTATCTATGCATGTCCCTCCAAACATGGGCCCAGTTCAAGGTGGCACTGGGGAGTAGAGAAAGCCAGACACAAGAACCCGCAGCAGGCATGGGAAACTTATATTCCAATAAAAAGGAGTATATTGCCGAGATAGAATGTGGTTTAGAGGCCAAGGTGGAAACACGAGACAGAAAAGGTTGGACCGTGGGTTGCCTAAACTGGGTACCAAACTTCTTCACAATGAGGTGCCTTAATTGAAATACCTTAAAGACACTGTCCCTGGGGATACCAAATTTGACAAGGACTGCAGAGGTCGAGAGTAGGGAGCCTTGATCATAATACTGGTCCAGGCTAGTGTTATTAATATGAGGGAGCCAACCGGGAACAATCATTGAACTGCCCAATTTAATGTTAGGATTAGAAACAATAGGCTGTCCAAGATCCAATTTGGAAGGAATCCTTAAAAACTGCAAGCACTGGGAGAGGGACCTAAGAGATGTAAGGACTGGTTGATCCGTTATCCAATGCGAGAGAAGTGAGATGGGAGTATAGAACATGGCATACGGATCCAACTTAAATTCCGAAAGAATTGATTTCTCAATTTGAAGCCAAGTCAGAGGAAAGGGATCATGATCGGGTGAAATCCATCTCCCTACTTTAGATAGGTGAGTAGCCCAGTAGTATACTAGAAGGTTGGGAAGCCGAAGACCCCCTTTATCCTTGAGGAGGGACAACTTAAAAAAGGAACGCCTGACCCCTTTCCCGCGCCAGAGAAACTCCGAAAAGATCACATGAAACTGTTGCAGGTACGAAAGTGGCAACCAAAGACTCAGAAGGTCCAAAGACTCAGAAGGTACCAAAGACTCAGAAGGTATCCCTGCTATTTCACTGTCGCTCTCTGCCCATCCACCTTCCTCTTTGTTCAGCCTCAGTATCCCTGCCTTAGTCTTTCTTTGCTCCCTAATGTACCTATAAAAGGTTTTATCCCCCTTCTTAACCGAGTTGGCTATCTTTTCCTAGGTTTGGGCCTTTGCTATTCTGACTGCCTTACCCGCTTCCTTCTGTTTTAACTGGTACAGTTCTCTGTTCTGCTCCTTCTGTGTTTCCTTATACTTCCTGAATGCTATCTTTTTTTCCCTTACCTTCCCCGCCACTTCTTTTGAGAATCATAGTGTTTTTTTCTTTCATTTTGATTTGTTTATTTGCTTCACACAAAGGCTTGTTGCCTCTGTGATGGCGCTTTTGACGTTTCCCCATAGTTGCTCCACCCCACCTTCTTGCCTGTTGGCTAGTGCTATTCTGAGGTACTCTCCCATTTTGACAAAATCAGCCCTCCTGAAGTCCAGTACCTTCACTTTTGTGTGGCTTGACTCTACAGCTAAGTTTATTGTGAACCACACTGTTTGGTGGTCGCTTGTTCCCAGATGGCTACCCACTTCAAGATCAGAGATCCTCTCTCCATCCCCATTTGAGAGTACCAGGTCTAAGATTGCTCTCTTCCAAGTGGGTTCCAAAACTAGCTGTCTGCGGTATGCCCCCTGTAGGGCATCGAGAATGGCCCTGCTCTTGGATGTGGCTGCAGCAAAGGTGCTCCAGTCAACGTCTGACATATTCAGGTTCCCCATCAGCAATATCTCCCCTTTCTCTGCCATTCCAAGGATGACTTCTATCATTTCCTTGTCCATTTCCTCCCCCTGAGATGGGGGTCTGTATACAATACCTGTGCGGATTATGGAGCCATTTTCAGTCTCCAGGGTGACCCACAGTGCCTCCTCTCCTCCCTGTTTACCCTTTAGTTTTGTTGCTTTTATCCCTTCTCTTACATAGAGAGCTACTCCTCCTCCTCCTCTTCTTCCCTCCCTGTCCCTCCTGCAGATTGTGTTCCCTGGTATGCTGACATCCCAGTCATGGTTCTCTGTGTACCATGTTTCTGTGATTGCCACAATATCCAGGCATCCCTTTTCCATCAAGGCCACCATTTCAGGGAGCTTTTTACCTAGACTATGGGCATTGGTATTCATTACCCTCCATTGTTTTATGGCTTTATTTCTTTTTGCCCCATCCCTGTCTCTACTGCCTTTGTCTTTTGTTGGCTTGTTAATCTGTGGAGAGAACAGGGAGGGGCAGGTCATTCAAATAATGATCAATTTGTGTTTCTGATGGGGGGTTGTCCTTAACACTGTAAAGGCCTCTGTAAAAATCTTGGAATTCCCCAACAATGTCCTTTGGATTTGTTTTAAGTGTACTGTCCTGATTTGAATGGATTGCATTGACCAGTCTAGAAGTTTCCTGTTGCTTGACTCTTAGGGCCAACAACCTCCCCGCCTTCTCAACTTGGTCTATATAAGTGGATTTTGTTTTGAGAATGGTGTATTCAGCCATCTCCTCTAACATTTCATTGTATTGTGCTCTGAGGTGGATTAATTCTTGGTGCTGTGCATCAGTGGAAGAGGGTGAGATGCCTGTTTCTATTCGCCTGATCTTGTCTAGCAATTCTTTGACATGTCTGTCCCTCTGACGCTTTCTCAGTGAGTCAATCCTGATTAATTCCCCCCTTAGAAAGCACTTTAAACCCCCCCATTCCATCTCTGTCCGCCCTGTAGAATGAAGGCTGTCATCCATATATTGCTTAATACAGGATTTCACCCTCTCCACTATCCACTCATCTTTAAGTAATCTATTATTGAATTTCCAGCTGGTTTCCACCTTACAGTTGAGGGATATTTTCAGGATGCAAGACACCGAGGAATGGTCTGAAATGACTTCTGGGGAGATCTGACATGCCACGAGTCTGGGAAGGAATGACTTACTTAGTAAGAAGTAGTCTATCCGAGTGGTTGTCCCATGAACAGGAGACCAGAAAGTGTATTCTCGTGAATTTGGATGGAGTACCCTCCAGGGGTCACACAGGCCTAATCTGTCTAGCATATCCCTTATGGCACTTTGGGCCGGTGGTAGGCCTACATTCAGTATGCCCGTCCTGTCCACATCTGGGGAAAAAGGTAAATTCCGATCTCTACCTAACAGAATGGGGACAGACAGGAAAGGTAACAGGAGGTTGAGGATCTCCATAAAAAAAGGATGGGGTGTCTGTACTGGGGCCATAGATGGACCCGAGGACAATGTCACACCTCTCCAGAGTGCCCAGTATCAAGACAAACCTACACAATGGGTCACAAATACATTGATTGCTTTTAAAATTCGGATTCCTGGCTAACAGGATAGCTACTCCTTTGCTCTGTGTTCTAGTCCCTGCCGCAAATACTTGCCTTATGTTTAGTCTCTGCAGTAGGTTAGTTCCCATTTCAAGAAGGTGGATCTCTTGTAAAAAGCAGATTTGTCCCTTCTCCATCTGCAAGTGCTTTAGTACTTTGTATCTTTTGTGTTTGTTGTGCACACCTTTAACATTCCATGAGAGGATTCTCACAGTGTTAGCCATCTATAATGATCTTAGATATTCTTGTCTATCAGTGGTCAAAAAGACCAAGCCCCGGCTCCCGATCTGATACCATAGGCCCCCCCCCAATACACCCTACAACATACCAAAATGTACACAAAAACAACCCCCCCTCCCAATCCAGACAGAGCTCTAATATGAAACTGGTGTACCATTTACTTAAGCTTATGTCTGCCCACCCATCGGCATTTACCCCATAGGTTAAAGCCCATACATTATATTGTGCATGGTGCTGCCAGATTCAGCAGAGAAACCACCACCTCCAATCCCTCACCACAGAATAGTGAACTCACACTCCCCCAACAATTATTTAATGAAAGGCCCTGAACCAGTCAGGACACCAACTGTTTAAACACTTGAACCTGTAAAGAACATGTAGATACAATAAAGCTAAGCAGACTGAAAAGCAAGGCTTGAAGGCCCTTAGTCCCATTTAATCAAAGGACAAGGGCTTCAGACAGCAAAAACAAACAACTAATTCTTACTAAGGAACGAGGGTGCCACAGAGCCCAAATAGAGGAGAAAAGGTTGAATAGTGTGCTCTCTGAAACAAATAGCGGGGGGGGGGGGTCAGCCTGATTGCATCCTCCTCTGAAGAGTAGTGAATACTGAGCAAAAAAAAAAATGGTAGAAAACATGTGGAAACTTGTTTAGATTGCTGCTAAAGAAGCAAATAAACATAAAAGAGGAGAGGACTCCACACCCATCCCCTACAATGTGTCAGTATCTGTTAGCCACAACAAGTCCAGCCACTGGCGTCAGATATGTCTTACATTACAAAAGAGTAAATCAAAGGGTCAAGGAGCTCCCATAAGTCCATTTACTTGGCTGGCATGTTCGAAAACACTGAAAATCCCCATTAATGCAATGTTAGTAATTACTGCATGGTGGGTACAATCCAGGGAACTCGGGAGAAAGAATTCGAAGAGCAAGTCCAGTGCATCCCCTCAAATGTGCACACTTCTGACTCACAAAGGGAATGGAGCTGTCTGCCCACTGTTGTTCAGTCAACTACCAAACACAAGATTTTTCCTTGAAAGCAATACTGAACATGGGACAGTGAAGGTGTGCTGTTAGGTCATGTAATCCAGTTTGTTAAGGCGAGACCTGACACCCAACTCACTGCCCATGAACAGAATCAAATTCCAACATTTGCACCTTTTAGTATGAATGCCAACGAACTGTAGACCATAATATTGTGGCTGAAAGAGCACCAGGAACCAAGGTCCCATCTTACAGTATAGCCCTCTGCATAGTCCACCAAAAGGAGAGCTAGTAAGGGGACAGTGTTTGAACAGCTCGAAGTAGTGTTACACAATAGTAAGTGTCACAGCTCTTTTAAGACATGTTGGGCAAGGTTTCTAAGCTGAGAGACCTCTATGGACACTTGTGCTTGCATTCATTTCTTAAACAGTTGGAGAAGCAATTTCTGAAGTTCTTCTACAGCTTGCACATTCGATTCAAAGGAGTGCCACTTGTCTTGTATACAGACCTGCAGCTGTGCCAGATAGAGCATCCAAAAGTGTATTCCAGCAGAGATGAGGTGGGAGACCACTGGATGGTACAAGCCCCTCTTCTGTCTCATTGAGGCTGGTAGGTCCTGTGAGATCCTTATTTTGTGCTCTTCCCACATTACTGCCTGTATGTTGCGGAGCTTTGCCAGAATATGCTGCCTGTCCAAGTAATTAAGTCATTTTAGAAGGAATGGCCATGGGGGAGCACCTGGAGCTGGTTTGAGGCTCTGCGCTCTGTGGGCCTGTTCTACCACATAGGAAGGTCCATTAGGAGAAAGGGCCTGTGACTTTCTCGAGCAGCTTTTGGGTGAAGAGTATAGGAGAGGAGCCTTCCTCACCTTCCAGGAGGCCAATCACCACTAGATTATTGTGGCGACTATGGCACTCGAGGTCCTCTAGTTTTAGTTACATTTTAGACAACTGTCTTTTGAGGGCCATGATCTCGGGGTCTGTAGTCACCTGCCACTTCTCCAAAAAGATTGCCCAGGCCTCATTGTCATTGACTTGCCTTGAGACATCGGCTAGATCCTTTCTTAGATTTGCCACATCTGAAGTAAGTAATATTAATGCCTCCTGCAGTGGCTTCGCCTCCTGCAGAAACCGCTCTTCCATTAGTGGCGTAGCCACTGTCTTGCTCGAAGATGCCGGGGTCAATTTGGCGGCTTGCTGCTTACTTTTCTTTGCGGCCTTTTGGGGAGATGGTGGAGGAGTGTGCCGCTGGAGTTCTGGCTTCCTTTCTATCTCCATCTTTGGAATTTGGGGTCCAAACTGCGAATAGTGCCCAGGAAGATCTTCAGCCCTGCTGGGGGATAGCAGTTAGGCAGTTCTGTGCTGAAGAAACCAGTGGAATATATTAGTTTTTAACCGGCAGAGTGGGAGAGAGTTAAGAGTGCTGCTGTCTCTAGCCAGACATCACATGACTCCCCATTCTGAACCTTTTTTTTGGATGCCCCCTTGCCTGGGGATGGTAGGCAGTTCTGGTTGTTACATGACTGCCTGATGATGGCCCCTGGAAAAGGTAGTTATGTGGGCAGAAATGTGTGACTGCAATCGGAGTACAATTAAATCTTGCAAATGCACCCAGATTTGATTGGTGGTCCCAGAGTAGGAGCAACGCCTCAGCGAAAGAGGGCTAACTCACGATACTCACACAATCATCACAGAACTGCTGCATATTTGCAAGGAGTTTAAGAAATGGCTCTAGGCAGGGTATATTGTGCAAATAACGAAATGTTTTTATTTGATACAGCTACAATCCATAATATATAGTGCCATAAAGTGCAAAAAGGTATCAATAACATAAGCCTGCCTGGATGTAAGCTCAGCCACAAATTAAAGGCAAATTGCCACAAACAAGTACATAACCTGACAGCTGCCTCTCATCATGTACCCCTGCGCGTTGAGTCAATCAGAGTCTTCACCAGGGGGTGCACTGATGTACGTGTTTGTGGCAGCTTGCCTTTGCTTTTCTTGCACTTTATGGCACTATAGAGAAACAGACAATGTTGGCAGAAAAACACCACTGGTCCATCCTTTCTGCACAGTCTTACCCTGCTCTACCCTGTGATTTATTGTCTGGGGGGGGGGTTGACCTCCTCTACCCCCTTGCTCCTTGCCTAACCGATACCACCCCCAAGGGAACTATTAAGGCCTTTACTCTGTCCCATCCATTGTTTAACCCATTACTGTGTTTTGCACCCACCCCCTCTATCTACAGGCTGTTCTGTAGCTCAATCACTCTCCTGGTAAAGTAAAACTTTCTAGTATCCTTCCTGAATTTCCACCCTACCATCTTATATTCATGTCCCCTTGCTTTTTACCCACTATTCCTGCTAAACAGTTCCTTGCAGTTTACCTTGTTCCTTCATTTCAGGAACTTGAAGGTCTCTGACATGTCTCTCTTCTTCCTTCTGGTCTTCAGTGAGAACATGTTCAGTGCTTTAAGCTAGTCCTCATAGGATCTGCCCTGAATCATTTTGGTTACACTACTAAAACTCTACTATGGATTATGGAGTGCAGCTGTATCAAATAAACATATTCAGCTAGTTGCACAATATACACTGCATGGAGACATTTTTTAAACTCCTTGCAAGTTTGCAGTGGTTCTGTGCAGGTTGGATTAAATTTTGCCTCTGAGGCTAATATATAAAATGTAGGGGCATCATACTGTATGTCCACTCCTGTGCCAAGAAGTGTCAGTCACAGGGTGGTGGGTGCATCTGCCCAGGCCACTTCTGACTGAATAGAAAGGTCTCCCATTTCAAAGCACACCCCCCCCACCGGAGGCATAGAGGGGCTAAGGAAACATCTGGAACTAAGAGTGATAATCAGGAGGATGATGCTACCACACTGTCACTGCCCAACTGCAGTGCCCGGATGAACTCCATGATGCATTGTTCCTGTCTAGTCTAGAAAATTCAAGCTGGCCCTTCTCCTTGCTGGCTGGTCCACACAGAGGAACATCTGTGGGACAGTATGTGAGGGAATAGGCAGTGAATATCTTGGAGCCTATGTAAACTGTTTTAGTAGGAATGGGATCAATGGGGTGTAGATGGGCTAAAAAAATCTGACCTACTATCTGAGGAGTGGAGAAGGTTACTAAAAACACTGGGAACCAGATATGGTAATTTCAAAGCATTAGGTAAGGCAAGGCAAACCAGGACTGTCAGGAGCACAGTACCATGACTAGGCAGACTTGGACAGACAAGATGGGCCTATAGGCCTTTATCTGCTAATACTTTCTATATTTCTACATTTCTAGTAACCATCTCTGCAATACCGGAGTAGAGCACAGCAAAGTGTTCTTTAAGAGTATCGTTTAAACCTTAACTACAAAATTCCCGAATGACTGGACTTGGGCCTTGCCTGTGATACCTAAAATTATTTTTAAGAGGCTGAAGTTTCTAAATGGTGAAATCCATGCTGCCATGGGCCCTGACTTTCTTTACTCCCATATCTGCATGTAACCCCTACGTGGCGCTATCCTAAGGGCTACTACCCCTGCCTGTTTGACTACGGACAGGTTGAGCAGTCTAGGTCCTATGGCGGGTCCCTCCACCCAGAGGTCAGGGTTTGTAGTAGTTAGACTTGCTTGGTCACAGCCCTTTGGGACACTGAGACCCCTTTTTATTCCCTCTAATGGCTCACACAGTACACCGGAGTTACAGCCCCAATACCCCACGTATACACACTGTTCACTCATATAGATACCACTTACCCTCGAGACTGATTCTGAAGCACGTCTCTGAGGACCCCCTGTAAAATAAGGTTAAACAACATACACAGCAAAACACAATACTGTTTCCATAAGTACCAGCACCACAGACAGTATATAGTATAACAACAACAAATCTGATTTATTTAGGGGGCAGTAACATGGGAGGGGGAAATCAGGTTAATTGGTGGCATTGAATCACAGTACTGTGCACACAATCAGGGTCTGAAAAGTCACACTCTGGGTACCCAGGTTGGGGGGGGGCTAGCCAGGTCCGTTGCCCAGGGTTGTCTGGCAGGTGCAGATGGATAGGGCCCTGTAGAAGAAAATATATGCACAGCACCCAATTGTAATCCGGAGCCGGAGGGCTCAGTCCATGAAACAGTGAAACAACAAGAATTAGATGACACTCTTGTGATTGAAAACCAAGCTGCAGGGGAATACCCTGATTTGTACTCACAACACCCAAGCTGAGGATCAGATGGAGAATGTCCTACTGGATTGCCAGAAGAGCAGGGCATGAGGACAAGGTCCTTGTGACTGGACCCCACTGCAGTTGATAGCAAACGGATGTAGTCCGAATTAAGCTGGGGTTTATTTCCAGCTTCAGCACACAATTCACTGTACAGGGGGATTTGAAATAGCGATTCCCCACAAGCACTACGCACATTTATATGTAAAAGGAAAGTACTATACCAGGCAGGCTGCTCCTCGATCCCGATCGCAATTACTGCAAAATACCTGGGAGCACACACAGCAGCTTCAGTTCCTGACAGACCAAACACGATTCGGCAATTTCTCCAATCTTCTACAGGGTGAGCCTGGTTACCATACTTCTAGTGCTTCTTTCTCCTCACAATTCGGATTCAGTCCAAATTGGCACTCACAAAGGCTGCAGTCCGAAACTCAGGGCCTCACACGCACTTCCTGCGCGAAACTATACACTGTAGAAGCACACAGCTCCTCCTCTCTTCACTGCCACAACTGATCTGATCTTTCCAGTCACAGAGCAGGGTATTTACATTAGCTCCACACTATTCTGTTGGCTGATTCAGCTGTCACTCACAATAAGACTCCCTCGGTTAGTAGAAAAAGGCGCCAAGGTCAAAACTACATTTCCCAGAGTCACTGCCCATACAATCTCCTTGTGGCTGGCTCAGATTAAGAGTCCAAGTTCTGATTCGTCCACAGGCTCCATTTTAGGGCTCCCTTAACCCAATTGGCCCAGTACAGCAGTTTAGGTCCAAAATGGAGAGGTAACACACAAAGAGTCCCAGCTGCAATAAAGGCAGGTTAGACAAACTACAATTTTGCTAATGCTTTAAATGATTACAGGCAAACAGTTACAGCTTTCAGATGGGCTCCCTTTGCACCTTCAGCAACCACAAAATGGAATGATTATTCTGCAGCTCAGGCGAGATTCGAGCATTAAATACACAGTCCCCCCATACAAACTAATGAAGTCTTCAAGCAGACAGCTCTTAAAGAGACAGTATGTGGAGGCTCAAATAGCACTCTCTTGCAACCACATTTAAGCAGCTCAGACGCCGAACACCACCCAGGCTTGGAGCATTCAGGCAAGCTCCTGGAAGACTTTTGGGAACCCACATTTCCAGGGGAGTTACACCGTTCTTGGCCTGGAAAAACTTGGTGTCCGCGTCAAGTAAGTACCCCCATAAGTTTCAATACAACCATATACATTTACATCAGTATCACATTAGGCTTATACATGTAATTATCAGTCAACATATCACCTTACCAGAAACACATTTCTGAAACTTTTCAGTACATCACTTTTTCACAGTATTATACACACATTGTACCATAACTTAGGTTATTACCTCCTGCACATGAAACCTGAAGAGAGGGGGCCCTTCCCTATCAGCTACCTTGGGGCTGGACGGGGCAGGGGCACCATACCTAGAGGGCAAAACAAGTAACTTGGAATTAGCACTGATGTTCAGTTTGGGCAATGAGCTCGGGGACACATACACTCCTTTATGGACAACATTGAGAGGCAAGTCCACAGGCCTCCCATGGGAATCATAACTGAGGTGCACCACAGGCTTTACAGCTTGACCAGTCTTTCTAGGGGGAACTGTTACAGTCTCTGCACTCTGAGCCTCATTTTCAGCATTGTCCTTACTTGTCAGGGGAGTCTCCATTGGGGTAGAGAGGCTAGAACTTGGGGCACTTTCAGCTCCAGGAGTTACAATCTCTGAGTCAACAACACTTGGCTCACATGGACAGCTTTCGGACACTGGCAGTGGACCGTCAGGGCACTCAAAACTCTCTCTTCTTGTTCTGGTACATCACCAATCTGTTCCAGCCCATCATTTTCCTCCTGTGAAAGCTCAAACAGTTCAACCATAGACAATGATTCCATATCATCTGACTTGATGCTTTGCACTTCACTTTCTGGGAGCATTGGCTCCAGGGACAAAGCTGGGGGCTTAGACAGTCCGGAAGGCCCAGCTTCATCTCCAGGATTGACTACAGGATTGCCCCGAAACAATTGACTCAGTTCATAAGAAGGCTAGTATTCAAAGTCACACTCACTTTCCTCTGACATGGACTGACAGTCATGTTCAACTGGGACTTGTGGAGGGGAGCACTTTAACTCAGCTTCTGTAGGTGCAGACTTTCTTGATTTTTACTTAGCAGCAACTCTAGTCACTGGTCCAGAGGGGGCAATTTCTGGGGGCTCAGACTCAATAAAGATTTGTCCAATGCGCAGTAAATGATTTCTATGCATTGTTTTAAAATCTTTTGACTTATTCTCAGGCCTTACTTTGTACACAGGCAGATCATCTAGTTTGCCCACTACAATGTGAGGGAGATGGTGCCACCTGTCAGCAATCTTATGTTTGCCATGCAGTCCCAGATTTCTTAGCCATACCTGATATCCCTCCTGGAGTTCCTGTGCTGTCACCTTTTTATCATACCTTTCTTTGTTGGCCAGATTTCTTTTGGAAGCCATGGTTTGAGCTAGTTGGTATGCATGATTTAGCTGGGCCTTTAACTTTTGCACATACTGTAAATAGTTGTCAGCTCGAATCCCATCAGGAGAAACTCCAAAACATCCATCTACCAGCAGTCAAGCTTCTCTTCAAAACATCAGGCGGTAGGGGGGAGAACTCAGTGGCATCACTTTTGGTGCAGTTGTAGGCATGTACCAGGGTGCTAATTTGTTGGCTCCATCTAGGCTTGCCTTTGGGTGGAGGATGCCTAGCATATCTAGCAAAGTGCAGTTGAAACGTCCAGGCTGCAGGTCCCCCTGGGGGTGGTAAGGGGTGGTTCTGGACTTTCGCACTCCCCACAGAGAAAGCAAGCATCTTTTTAATTAGACAACTCTCAAAGTCTCTCTCTTGATCAGAATGGATTCTTTGTGGAGCCCCATAGTGAACAAAAAAGTTTTCTACAAGTACTTTTGCCACAGTGGATGGCTTCTGGTCCTTGGTGGGGAAAGCTTGGGCATATCTTGTAAAATGGTCAGTGACCACCAGCACATTACTAATATTTCTTTGATCTGACTCCAAACTCAGGAAATCAATACAGACCAGCTCCATGGGTGCACTGGTGGTGATGTTAACAAGGGGGCAGCCCTCTGGGGCAGGGCTTTCCTCTGTAAACAGCAACTACAAGTTTGAATGTGTTTGCTCAACATCAGCCCCCATCTTAGGCCAATAGAATCTGGATCTCACCAAGTCAAGTGTTCTGTCTATACCAAGGTGCCCCATGTGGTTGTGTAAGGACCTCAGTACTGAGTCTCGAAAGGCAGTGGGCAGCACTAGTTGTTGTTTGTCTATTTGTCCCCCCTTTGTCTACTGTTTCTCTGTATAACAGTTTATTGATCAGTTTCAACTTAGGATCTTCCTTGTATAACAATGCAGTTCTCAAATCAGTGGAGCATAATTTGGACACATCTTTCCCTGCGTAGAGGGCTTCTAAAGCTGATTTGATTATGGGATCTTGGGATTCAGCCTGCTGAATACTGTCATTGTCCAGCTGAGGCAGAGCACCAATGTCTATTGCAGAAAAGTGGCAATAAGCAGCAGGTATGCAATTCTCAGAGGGTCCCAAACAATCCACCATACAGTCCACTGCGTCCATGGACACTTGTTCCTCCCTGTCAAATTTCTGGCAGAGTGCTTGACTATCAGGTTCTGACAGTCTGACCCAGTCATTCCGGAGAACAGACCTCCGGGAGAGAGCATCAGCATCTATGTGGTTCAGGCCTGCTCTGTATTCAACAGCATAGTAGTATGCAGATAATGCAGAAAACCACCTATGGCCAGTGGCATCTAACATAGCTGAAGTCTGCACATAGGTCAAAGGATTATTGTCAGTTTTTACTAGTATCTTAGCCCCATACAAGTACTCGTGAAACTGGTCAACAATTGCCCACTTCAAAGCTAGGAACTCTAACTTATGTACAGGATAGTTCTTTTCGGATGGGGTCAGGCTTCTACTGGCAAAGGCCACTGGTCTCAGGCCATTCTCATGCTCTTGGTACAATACAGCCCCCAAGCCTTGCAGGCTAGCATCAGTGTGCAAGACATAGGGCTTCGCTGGATCTGCATAGGCAAGGACAGGAGCGTGGGTAAGTTGATATATAATTTAATGAAAAGCAGCTTCACACTCAGGTTCCCATCTGGCTCCAAATACTTCATTAGGATGGAAATACACTCTCTCAGGCTCAGAAGAAACCAACCTCTTATAGTTTTTGTTAGTAGGAGGGTAACCTTGAGTAAGATTAAGTAAAGTACTAATCACTCTTGAATAGTCCTTGATGAACCAGCGATAGTAACCACAGAATCCCAGGAATCTTTGCAGTTCTTTTAGATTGTGGGGCTGTGGCCTGGTGGTCAAGGCCTCAACTTTACTCGGGTCTGTTTCTATTCCCTCGGTGGATACTATGTGTCCCACATACTTTACAGAGGTTTGGGAGAACTGACATTTATCGATGGATAGTTTAAGGCCAAAGTCTTCCAGTCGGTCCAACACCTTGAACAATCTGCTCTCATGTTCCTCCAGTGAGCTGCCAAACACAGTAACATCATCTAGGTATACCAAGCACTCTAACAAGTTCATGTCCCCCACCGCACACTCCAACAGTCATGGAAAAGTGGCTGGAGCACCTGAAATCCCTTGAGGCATCCTCATGAAGTCATAGAAACCAAGCAGACAGATAAAGGCTGTCTTTTCACAGTCTTCTGGGGCCATAGGGATGTGGTAGTACCCACTGGCGAAGATCCAACAGAGAGAACCACTTACTACTGTTCAGGCAGTCTAAGGCATCCTGAATGAGGGGCATTGTGTACTGATCAGGAATAGTCCACCGGTTCAAGGTGAGATAATCCATGCACATCCTTACTGTCCCATTCTTTTTCCTCACTACCACGATAGGGGAAGTATATGGGCTTCTGGATTCTTGTATTACACCAGCAGCAAGCATCTCTTGCAGATGCCGTCTCATATCATCTATGCAGCAGGTGCCAGGCATCGAGACCTCTCACGAAATGGCCTTTCATCATGCAGTCGGATATGGTGCTCAGCTCCTTGCACGCATCCTACGTCCCATTCCTTTAAAGAAAACACCTGGTCTCTCTGGGCAAGCTTCTCACTGTTCCTCACTTTCCATTCAGCTGGCAACAGGGAGTCACCGAAATCAAACAAGTCAGGCGTTACTCTGTCATTCTTCCCCAAACTCTTGCTACTGGGTAGCACTGCAGTGTCTGCACAATGCTCATTAGCCAGGGTGCAACCTCTATTTACTTGAATCTCTCTGTCAGACACATTATGAACTTGAACCATTACCCTTCTGGCATAAGCATGGGCTCTAGCAGGCAAAATACTAGGCTTGACCAGCAGTCCCTCCGGCAATTTTCCGTCGCCTGATGCATCCAACATTAATATTTTATTCTTGACATCCTTTCTGATACGGACCTCTCCCTGTAAGGTTCACTGGGCATTTGGCACCAGGATCAGAGACTCAGGATCCTTTTTCCAGACAACTCCAACTGGTTTCTCTGGTTCCACTTTGTCAGCATCTCTCTGGGCATCATAGGCCTTCCTGATCAAGGCTGGAATTCTTAGAGCTCTACCAGTCCGGGACCCCTGTTTTTCATAACACAACTGTACCAGCCATCCAAGCATATGTGCATTAGTCCCAATTGGGAGAGGAACCCCATCATACAGTCCTGTAGGGGGACACACTAAGGACAGGGTCTCTACTTGCTCAGCCACTCCAGCCACAGAGATGGAAAAAGACAGCCAAATTTGAATATATCCAGAGTAGGGGTAGGCCTTCTCACTTAACCCCCAGACATGCAGCCCCTCCAACGGTTGTAAGGGTACATCAGACAAATGCTTCTGATACCAGTCTTGGAACATAATTGTCACTTGGGAGCCACTGTCTAATACAGCTCTTGTAGACACTCCATTCATCTTTACAGTGGTCTCCATGGAGGGACCCACTAGCAGTCTGGAGAGGCGGTAGCAGGGGCCTGGGCAACTGACCTTGCCACAAAAGAGACGTGAGTTAGCATTTTTGGGGCTCTCATTGGGATAATTTCATGCACCTCATAACCACTGATTTGTTCTCCAAAGCTCTCCTTGTAGCCTATATGCAACTTTGTCTGTCTTTTGGGGACCGGCATTCTCTCTTCATGTGCCCATCCTTCCCACAATTATAGCAAAACATACTTTCTGGAGTTTGAGCTGGCCAAGGCATCACACAGGGAGCCAGGGTGGGGGTACTACTAACTGGAAACTTTGATGCCATCTCTGTGGCATGATAAGCATTTGGAGACATTTCGTCAATTTCCCCACTTCCATGGTCAAGACATCGAGTTTTGAGCTGTTGTCAGCAGGAGATGCATGGGTGGGTACCCCAACCCCCAAAGCAGATGCAGTCGGATGAGGGTCGGGGCATGTACTTGCAGGAGTGGCCTTCATAAAGAGACTGTTTTATATTTCCCTGAACTCTCTTAGCAGTTCACCCCATGGTGGCACACCCTCATTGATCCCCACTTCAGAAGGACCTTCCGATGCTGTGATCACTTGGGCTGCACTCACCCCAGAATTAAAATCCCTCTCCTCATCTTCAACCTCCCGAAGTTCTTTTATTAAGTCACAATAGTCCAGTGGGTTACCCCTTCTGTCTGGGAGCCTTAATTGAAGGAGCTGCAATTTAGAATGCTTTGCATGTTGTAGTAAGTGCTCCAACCTTACACAGTTTAAGTCACTGGTGGCCACCCCACCTTTTCGGTAAGCCTTCTGCAGAGCTCTTTCCAGACAAGTAACATTTGCAGAAAAACTTTCCCCTGGCCACTGTTTTGTACCTTGAAATTTCCACGTCAAGCTCTCCCCTGACTCAATGATCCCAAAATTGCCTTCAAGTGCAGATAGGTACTTCTTGGCAGATGCATCAGGATTTGTGAACCTCAAAAATTTAATGGCCTCTAGGGCAGGACCACTCAGACTTTCTATGATTCTTTTTCATTTCTCAGCCTCTGCACACTGCCATTCAGGTATCAGGGGGGCAACACAGTCTATCCAGGTGTCCCAATCATCCTCTCCCTGGGGGTTGGGGAGGGTGCCAGAGAAGATCCTCAACCTACGGTAAGAGTCGTGACTAATGGCAGGTGCAGAAATAGGAGCCTGCATTGATTCAGCCACAGAAAGAGGGGCAATAATGGGTGCTGGAGCGGGATGGGGTGTTAGGGGAGGAACACCCTCAGGTGGCAGAAATAACTTCTTTAAGTCCTCCACAGTTTTCCCTTCCTCCAGCAACAACTTAGCAAATGCCTCCTCAAAAGTTTCAGATAGTGGGAGGGGCTCATTTCCCCCCAGGTCTTTACTGTCCTTAGTTATCACTCTCCAGGCAGTGAGGGCTCCCTCTGGGATAATAGTCTGTGGCACTTTGGAGCTACCTATGGGGTCCTTATACTCTACTAGGGCAATGAAAGTGAGGGTGAGCAGATCAGCATGTTGACCCACCACCACAGGGTTTTGTAAACCTTCCACCTTGGAAAGTACTCCCTGTACAGTGTCCGTATTGATACCCAGGGGGATGTCCAAGATAAGCATAGCATTTTAGGGGTCGATCTCCTCCCCAGTACACCACTCCACCAACCAGTGCACAGCCACTTCTGTCGGGGTACCCATTTATTTTTTTTTAACAGTGGTTCATAAATGTGGTCACTAGAGGACACAAAATCCCAGTGGTGAGCCTCCAAGATGTAACCCCTAGGTGGCACTATCCCAAGGGCTACTACCCCTGCCTGTTTGACTACGGACAGGTTGAGGGGCCTAGGTCCTCCCAGAGGTCAAGGTTTGTAGTGGTTAGACTAGCTTGGTCACAGCCCTCTGGGACACTGAGACCCCTTTTTATTCCCTCTAGTGGTTCACACAGTACACCGGAGTTACAGTGCCAATACCCCATGTATACACACTGTTCACTCATATAGATACCACTTATCCTCGAGACTGATTCTGCAGCAAGTCTCTGAGGATCCCCTGTAAAATAAGGTTAAACAATATACACAGCAAAACACAATACTGTTTTCATAAGTACCAACACCACAGACAGTATATAGTATAACAACAACAAATCTGATTTATTTAGGGGGCAGTAACACGAGAGGGGGAATTCAGGTTAATTGGTGGCATTGAATCACAGGACTGTTCACACATACAAGGTCTGAAAAGTCACACTCTAGGTACCCAGGTTGGGGGTAGCTAGCCAGGTCCATTGCCCAGGGTTGGCCGGCAGGTGCAGATGGATAGGGCCCTGTAGAAGAAAATATATGCACAACACCCAATTGTAATCCGGAGCCAGAGGGCTCAGTCCATGAAACAGTGAAACAACAAGAATTAGATGGCACACTTGTGATTGAAAAACAAGCTGCAGGGGAATACCCTGATTTGTGCTCACAACACCCAAGCTGAGGATCAGATGGAGAATGTCCCTCTGGATTGCCAGAAGAGCAGGGCATGAGGACAAGGTCCTTGTGGCTGGACCCCACTGCAGTTGATAGCAAATGGATGTAGTCTGAATTAAGCTGGGGTTTACTTCCAGCTTCAGCACACAATTCACTGTACAGGGGATTTGAAATAGCGATTCCCCACAAGCACTACGCACATTTATATGTAAAAGGAAAGTACTATACCAGGCAGGCTGCTCCTCGATCCCGATCGCAGTTACTGCAAAATACCCGGGAGCAGACACGGCAGCTTCAGTTCCTGACAGACTGACCGCGATTCAGCAATTTCTCCAGTCTTCTACTGGGTGAGCCCGGTTTCCACACTTCTAGTGCTTCTTTCTCCTCACAACCCGAATTCAGTCCAAACTGGCACTCACAAAGGCTGCAGACCGAAACGCAGGGCCTCACACGTGCTTCCCGCACAAAACTATACACCGCAGAAGCACACAGTTCCTTCTCTCTTCACTGCCACAACTGATCTGATCTTTCCAGTCATGGAGCAGCGAATTTCCTTTAGCTCCACACTATTCTGTTGGCTGATTCAGCTGTCACTCACAATAAGACTCCCTCGGTTGGTAGAAAAAGGTGCCAAGGTCAAAACTACATTTCCCAGAGTCACTGCCCATACAATCCCCTTGTGGTTGGCTCAAATTGAGTCAAAGTTCTGATTAATCCACAGGCTCTATTTTAGGGCTCCCTTAACCCAATTGGCCCAGCACAGCAGTTTAGGTTCAAAATGGAGAGGTAACACACACACAGAGTCCCAGCTGCAATAAAGGCAGGTTAGACAAACTACAATTTTGCTAATGCTTTAAATGATTACTGGCAAACAGTTACAGCTTTCAGATGGGCTCCATTTGCACCTTCAGCAACCCGCAATATGGAACAATTACTCTGCAGCTCGGGTGGGATTTGAGCATTAAATACACAGTCCCCCATACAAACTAATTAAGTCTTCAAGCAGACAGCTCTTAAAGAGACAGTACATGGAGACTCAAACAGCACTCACTTGCAACCACAGTTAAGCAGCTCAGACGCCGAACACCACCCAGGCTTGGAGCATTCAGGAAAGCTCCTGGAAGACTTCTGGGAACCCCCATTTGCAGGGGAGTTACATGCAGTAAAGCATGTTACATTAGAACTGGATTGGTGCCACAGTATAATACAACATCTGGTATTAATGTTACCACAGGACAGACCAGGGTTGGGAAAATCAACTTAAGATCAAGGGGGGGGGCCTTGGCTGACTACATTTAAAGTATGGCTTTGGAGTATCTTGTTTAGGGAAACAACATTCTAATCCTACCTTACATTAACCAGTCTAACAGTCGGCTAACCATCTCAATAGCCAGTACTTACTATATGTACCAGTTACTGCCAAATTTCAAAGTCGCTGAAGCTTTTTTTCCCTGCAGGGTTGTGTGTCTAAAATGCATAAGTAAGAGCTACTGCTAATTCAGTCACTAAAAGAGGGAGTCAAGGTCACCAAAATGAGAATTAAAAAAATATGAGCATAGAAACATAGAAACATGCAAGCTGATGGCAGACAAGGGCCTCCAGGCCCACCCAGTCTGCACTATGACTCTATCCATTGTGACACAGCAGGCCCTAAGCAGCCTACACCCCCCCTTGTCTTTCAGGATCCCTTTGTGTCCATCCCATACATTCTTGAATCCTGTAACAGTTTTTACCCCCACCACTTCTGCTGGTAGGCTGTTCCATTTGTCCACCACACTCTCTGTGAAGAAGTACTTCCTCATATTACCTCTGAATCCTCCCCCCCAGTTTCATATTGTGCCCCTCATCCTTGAGCATCTTTTTCTTTGGAAGATGGTACCTTCTTGTACCTTGTTCTTCCCTGTGAGGTATTTGAATGTTTCAATCATGTCCCCCCATCCCCCCGTCCTCCAGGGAGTACATATTTTAACTCCCTCAGCCTTTCCTCCAATGGTTTATGATGCAGTCCCCTCACCATTTTTGTTGCCCTCCTCTGTACCACCTCTACCCTGTTTATGTCCTTCTGAAGATGGGGTCTCCAAAACTGGCCATAGTATTCAAGGTGAGGTCTCACCAGTGATCTATAAAGTGGAATTATTATCTTCTTTCTTCTGCTGGTGATTCCTCTACCTATAAATACCAGCATCCTGCTAGTTTTCCCTGCTGCCTTGTCAGATTGTTCTGACATCTTCGGGTCATCAGAGATGACAACCCCCAGGTCTCTTTCCTGTTTTGAGCTTGCTATTTCCTCCCCTCCCTGGTGGTACATTGCCCCAAGAGTTTGATGGCATTTGGCAAAAAAGCCAGGCTTTAACTTTATCTGTTCTGCCACAATATACTGTATGGCACTAGTTAATTTCTTAACACTTGCATAGTTCCTTAATATCAAGGGTATATAATGGTCAGTACCAGGCAAATGTAAGGGAATGCTGTGCAGTTCTGTGCTCTCCAGAGAATTATTTTCCAACCAATATGTTATGGGCTTGCACTACTGATCAAATTGACTTAATGCATATTCATAACACTTTTGTTCTCAGACTGTATTTTAAAACATCCTATTTCTGTTGCTTTGTCACCCAACCAACTGGTGACTCAATTCTTTGCAAATGCCAAGGATGAGCTTTTTGGAACTCATAGTCCTGAAGCAGTTAAACCAGCTTTCTCCTTTGCTGCACTTCCAGTAAAAGAAATAGAGAGATCTTGAAGAGGTGGCAGGGTGGCAGGCCAGAAACGTAAAGTGTGTGCAATCACTCAGATACAAGTGGCACCACTAAAAATTGCCTTCATATATCAGCTTATGGTTTACACACTGTGGCAGAAAGGACGCTAAAAGGTCAGTTGAAAAAAAAATATATATGTCAAGCTTGGTGCTGCGACTCAAGGGGTGCAGGAAGACATGATCTGAGAAAGGTTCTAGTGGGACTGGATAAGTGTTTGATGGGGCAGGTTTTTTTTAAGAAGCTGCTTGCAAACGTCAGCATAGAAGCCAAGGTATATACTCATGGTAACCTCTTCTTGCGACCCCTGGTGACAAGACGGATAGCTCCATTCATCTGTGGGTGAGCAGCAGAGATGCTCTGCATTTTTCACTTGCAGCCCTGGGTGTATTTGTTTGTGGAGAGGAATGTCAGGGTTGTGAATGCCCTGATCAGTCATGTGCCCAAGCTGGCGTCAGGCACAGGAGGAAATATAAAAGCTGGACTACATGTCTGTGTGCCTTGGAGGTGCCAGTTAAAACCTAACAATACCCCCTCATACAAATGATAAAGGAGAGGTGAATCCCAAACAGTGGCATCAGCAAATATAATGGAAATTAATACTGTGCCTTTTTTGGATACTATTGCCTTGTGAAAAGAAAATTGCTTATTTTTTTGTGGTTGTGTACAATGAGTATATGTGTGTGTTTGTGTATGTCTGTGTGTATGTGTGTGTGTGTGTGTGTCTGTGGAAATGGCTCTGAAATTATTGTGTGTCTCATTGGAGGAGTTTTGTTTAAGACTGACCCCCTAGTTTATTAACCGTGTAACACTTTAAGGTTGTTTTTTCCTCTCTGTCTCCTCCAGCAAGTCTCTATTGATCACTGTTTACAGTTATAATCCCTTTCGAATTTATCATCCATGACTAACGCCACACGTATTGATTGGTGTTGACGGATGTCCCTGTACAGTATATATCTACTGTGATCCCGGCCAGTGAAGTACAGTGCATTTCACCTTTCTCCTTCATTTGCTTTTTATAGCTCCCCCCTCCTTTTGTTCTCTGAGTAGCTAACCTATTTCACACAAACATTGAGGGATTAGAGTGTCTAAACTTAGGAACACTGCATTTTTTTATTATTATTAAGGATTCCAGAAAAAAAGATAACTCTTAAGCCCTGAGGTTGTTTTTCTAAGAAATTACATAGATGCAACATTTAAATCAGACTGTAAAGATATACCCATATTTAGGGTAGTTTCTGAGTTAAGCATGCAGCTTAGATGTTTCTAACCTGGGGCATCCTGTTACTTACACCTGGTTTAAAAACAAACATATAAGACACAGTAGCAGGGAGGGGCAGAGCACTTTTGGTTAAATAAAAACAAACTGAACTCTGATGGCCTCACTTTAAAAATGATTTGTTGTGACATGCACCCAGTTTTGCATGTATGCAACTATTTGTTTTGTTTTTTTATCCCTCCCATTGGTTGTTCACCTTCCACACCTTGCTCTTTCTGGTTACTCATGCCCTGTGGCTACCCAGCAGAACACTTGCTCAACCAGATGTCCAGATCACTACCTTATGGAGGCAGCCTGCAAGAAATCTCTCCATGCAGTAGGGCCCAGATCAACCTCTTTCATCTGACCTGGAAGGCATACATGTTCACTACCAGGTGTGAGCAGTGTTACAGGCAATGCTGGGACCCGGTCACATGGTATCCAGTGATGCTAGCAATAATAAATGAGCGACTCTAAAAAACAGCAACTCAATTATAGTGCTATCATCATCAGTTACCCTGCAAAGGTAGCAATGGAATAGTGAGGAAAGTGACTGGAAGGGGAGGGATATGGAGGAGGAGGAAGGGAGGGATAGGAAGGAGGGTTTAGATAGGAAGGAGAGCCTGCTGTAGCTGAGCCAGCCCTGTGGTGTGATGGTGAGGGTGGCTGACTGTGGTGCAGTAGGCACTGGGTTCAGGATGGACTGTGGGTGAGTAATTTGCTGCCGCATGCAGCTGCCTTTTTTTCCCCAACCAGTTTGCCCTCCTTGATATACACTCCCTGGAGTTGACAATATAAAAGCAGGGTGTATAAAGGCAAGTACAGCCCCCCTGCAAAAACACTAAGCATTACCGGAAATGGGGTCACTGAGAATTATATATTGTCAAAATGCTTTTCATCAATATACACATGCCATAATAGTGGTCACTGTTTTGCGATCGCTATTATGACATGGAACCCGGTCACATGGGAGTGTGTAACTCCCATCATTTAAGCAACCAGGGACATTTTACCTCTTACAAGTCCCTGCCCACCTCCCCGATGATGTACAGCCTGCCTGCTTGTTAGTATCTATTTGTCTGTTTCTCTGTGTGCTTGTTGCAATCAGTTTAAGTGACAGTTAAGGTCAAATGTTTGTGTGGCCATCAGTATCCTGTCAGAATGATGGTACAGTGAGACTGTGACATCACTGTTTCCCTATGGGAGAAGTGACCAGCCACGCTCTTTTACACAATTTGTTTGTACTGTAATTTCTGTTTGGAACTCTGAGTGTCCTGTCCAAGATCCCCTTGAAAATGGGAATCACTCACTTTAATTTTGATCCTGGTAAAACAAATAAATGCAAATACATTACAGAATAACACACACCTCAACACAGTCAAGAAAAATATATTTCAAACAGAAAGAAGTTGTAAATTCAGATTATGCATGTGTAGAGTTTTACTGGGGAGCAGGGCATTTGTTTTCCAGGTAATTCTACTCTAAAATGAAGAGGTCTGATATTTATAAGAAGTACTGTACAAGCTGCAAATCATTTTTGAAGTCAGACAAGAAAAGTTTGCGGAGTAAGACTGGTAGATTTAGAATTTGGTCAGTTTGGGCTTAGGAGCTCAACAGTACTCCTTGGGCTAGACTTGTCCTTCAGTACATTTGTGGTGCAAAACCCAATTCAGAGTGTTTAAAGGATGCTGTGTTACTTAGCTAAAACACAGACGTAGGACAATATTTGTTTTGCAGAGACAATGCCTTTATCAGTTCAATGAACAGTTTAGGCATGCAAGCTTTTAAGACCTCAGAGGCCTCCTCACCAGGTGTGCTGCATATTCTATGCCTGACGAAGCATTTTAATAAATGACACAATAAATAAATAAATACAGTTCAGAGTCTAATTTCATTTCTGAACTTACAGTATAAAGTCTGAATCTGAATGCCAAACCTCACGTCACTTTTATTGTCTTAGCTTAGCTGTTCCATGTCACAGCTTAAACTGAACAAAGTGCACAGCAAAGGTTTAAAGTAATGACATGATATACTGTATGTGAAAGCACTGTATAAAAAAGGCAAGTTCAATGAAAGAAAAGTCCTTTGTCAAGGTACTGTATAAGTGTATATGAACAGCAGTAAAATATTTTTTAAGCTTAAAAAGAAAATAAATATATTATATATCATGATTTTGTATATGGCAGCATTAAAAACAATGAATTTTGCAATCAAATTACAATATTTATACATAAGAGGAAGCATATGTATAGGAGCTAGAAAGATTCTCTTACAGGAAAGGCAAAGTAAAATTGACTCTACAGCTGGAGTTAAAAGATGGTCAGTGCACCAGTTGCTAGTTGCATTAGAAATGTTCACTTCTTTTGAAAATAGAGGGTACCTTTATCAATGGATTAGTTACAGAGATGTTATACTCTTTTAAGCCCTGAAACTTCTGTTTTAAAAATCAAGCCTCCGGAGACTAGTAGGGACAGATGGTTCCTGTCTGAGATCAGATTTATGTGGAACATCCACACATGTTAACCCAAAGCCTTAGGTAATAAAGATATAGGGACTATATTTTGGGGGACAGATTAGATGTCAGTGGTGACTAAGGACAAGATGTCTTAAATCTGCACTGTAAATAGAGTCATTTGTCAGGAATGCAATCCTCTTTACCTCTACTTGGGCTTTGCTTTTCGTGTGGCAGATACAGTCAAGAATCAACTTTAGCTTTAAATTACAAAGGGCCAAGAATTAAAATCACTATTCAAGCACAGGTCACAATAATATAAATCAAGATGTTTGCACTGTCAATTTAATGTCAAAGAAATAAAAAAAGACTTATACAATCCCCAATGTATCACTAGTAATCTAATTGCCAATGTTCTAATTTATGTGACTGTAAATATAACCTTTGTTAGTTTTGTGCAATATTACATATATTTTCTAGGGAACCAGATCGCAGAGTATTTTGAAATGTACAGCATCTTTTGACTATTTTAGTTTTAAGTTTGGTTCGGTGCACATTACCAATATTCTGTAGCTAACAAGCATGGTTAGACTATACTAGACAGTCTGTTGAATGAGATTAATTGGTTAAAAATTATACTCGGTGCAGGAATGTGACCGGTCACTGCTCTCTGGTTTGATAAAGTACCAGAACAAGTCTTTTAGCCTTTTAATGTCTGTGGCAGCAGCATCTGGAAAGTGCATTCCAGTGTTTGAAGATCTCAGGTACAGTAGGGAGCAAAGTGCATTGCTTTTCATCCAGGAATTTTTCACAACCTTGAATAACATCTGGAAATGGCCATTAAAAAGGGCACTACTACAAAATTCTCTTGAGTACAGCGGATTATTCCATGCCCAGAATGGTGTAATTTCACTGAAGCCACATTTGAACTAAGAAAATCATACAGCTTAGGTTTTCTACTTAGAGACCATTAGATGGGTGAGATGGAGATATGGTGGTGGTGGTGGGGGGGGGGGGTCAAAAGAGCCAGAGGAAAACACAAACGCATGCTGCACCTGTATCTTTATCCAGTCAACTGCATCCAAGCAGCTCTCCTACTATTTTCAAAACTAGCTTCTTCTTGAGAAAAAAAGCTACACTTTTTGGCAATATCCATCAGAAAATGATGTGTCATTTTGTTTTAAATCAAATTTTGCTATTGTGGATGCAATTGTGTCTACATTCAGGCAGATGTAAAAAATGTAAAAATGGTCCACCTGTTCAGATGGTCAAAAACAGGCAGGTCCCCCACTCCCCCATACACACACACACACACACACACACACACACACACACACACACACACACACAATGTTTGTCCATCTGACACTGAAAAGCATTGAGTTCTGTCAGTAATAAAGATAATGATGTAGAGCACAAAATCTAGTTTTGGGGCTGAAGGATACATTGAGGCAATAGTGGTAGATCCTGTCTAGAGGCAGTGTTGGAATGGACTGGTGGAGCAGTTTATCTATTAATTCATAGCCTGTCTTTAGGCAGGCCTTCTAGACTTATTTGGTTTTGACTTTTAAACAGCTTGCTTTGGTTTTTTACCATTTTCCATTTTTGTACAGTACATTGAATTTCATGAACATATCGTATAAAACATAAATAACTACTACTAATAAAAAATGTATAACTTGATTGCGTACTTCATCATGCATTGTACTTATGCGATCATTCCTGCTGTAGCTACAGGTCACAGAATTCAGTTACATTCCTAGTAAACAACAGTCTTTATTACAAAAGCAAAACATGATGCATTATGTAGGATTCAAAGTAGTCTAGAATAGTCACTCAAGAAGGTCCATTGTACAAGGAGCACCACCTCCTTGGAGGAAGGTATAGTTGAGGTAACTGGTAGGTGGCATGGTGGAAGCCCATACAGTACCTATTTTTGCCATAGTCCTTCTTGGCCTGTGGAGAAAGACTGCACTTCATTCCTCGGAACTATCGTTCTTTCATCTTTCAAAGCACTGAATTGTCCTCATGAACTTAGGTGAAATAAAAAAGAGCAGGAAATATGAAAATTCATTTAATATGATTGGTACATACTTCATAAATTGCCTTCTGTAAATATATGGATTAAAAAGACATGTTGCCCTTGTTTTGTGTAATTTCAGGCTAGCTAAAACTGCAGTTTCTTCTGATTAGGCTTATTGCCAAAATGCTATAATCCTTTGCTTTAGGAGGGCAATTTAACATCTGTATTTCACACCCACATATTTTGCAATGAAGCCCAAATGATTTAATTTACATATGAGATATGTTTTACAGATTTACATAGAAACACTGAAATTGACAGCACATGAGGACCACTAAGCCCACCTAGTCTGCCCATTTCCCTGCCTCCCATAAAAGCTGCAGACCCTACTTGATCTCTTGCTCTATCTCCTTGTTCCTGCTGCTAGGGTTCCACATACCTGTCCCATGCATGCTTGAATACCCCCACTATGTTTGCTCCCACCACCTCCACTGGGAGTCTATTCCATGCATCCACCACCCTTTCTGTGAAGAAATACTTCCTTATGCTACCCCTTAATCTACCCCCTTCCAACCTCATATCACACCCCCTTGTTCCTGGACATCTCCTTTTCTGAAAGATGCTTCCCTACAGTACCCTATTTATGTCTTTTAGATATCTGAAGGTTTCTATCATATCTCCCCTGTCTCTTCTTTCCTCCAGGGTATGCATATTGAGGTCTCCCAGTCTCTCCTCGTATGAATTTTGGTGCAGGCCCTGCACCATCTGTGCTGTCCTTCTTTGAACTGTCTCCACCCTGCCTATATCCTTACGGGAGATGCAGCCTCCAGAACTGGACACCATATTCCAAATGAGGCCTCACCAATGATCTGTACAGTGACATCACCACCTCCTTCTTTCTGATTGTGATACTTCTCCCTATGCACCCCAGCATCCCACTGGCTCTCCCTACAGCCTTGGCACATTGCTTGGCCACCTTTAGGTCATCAGATATGATTACCCCCAAATCCTTTTCCTGTTTGGTGACCATCAGTCCCCCACCCCCCACCCATCATGTAATCCTCCCCTGAGTTCTTGTGTCCTAAATGCATGATTTTGCACTTTTTCTCACTTAACGTGTCAAATTCCTCTAATAAATGGACAAAACATAGCATCACCATGGTAATTATAGCATATCAGTTTACCTTTATGCAGAATGAAGTAAAGTAATGCCCTTTGTCCTTTTAGATAATAAGAGAGCACAGCTTTATTACACTATACTGTCAACCAAACCAGTTGCGCACAGTTCATATTACATAATAATGATTATCACACAGGGCTTCTAGAGATTTGATAAATAATTATGTTATTTAAAAGAAACTGCAGGTGATTCTAACAAAAAAGATTCAGTATGATGTCTTGGGTGCCTTTACAGCATTTATCCAATCCTACCTTTCCTAAAGCTGCTTTTATTTGAGTGCAGGTCTTCAGATCCTTTCTGCCTAATCCCGTAAGCCTACCCATAACAAAGCTAAAAGATCCTCAGCTCCCTGTTGGGCAGTTATCTTTTCATTCCCAGTGCTACTCACTTGCTAGCACAGCTTTAGACCTGCATTAAGTTTTTTTGTTTGTAAAGAGCTGAGGTAAATCTCAGGTGGCTGCCTAGCCACAATGGATGTGTTACTTAACTGAATGACCCAGCCAGCTGGACAGGTTTTGGTGCCACTTTCTAGAATGTATGACATGTTTCTCTTGTGAAGCATTTCTCAGACACTTTCCCACCATCAGTGTTGACCAATAATTTGCATATGATTATTGCAATGTCATTTATGTATAGTGTATATAATAAAAGAACAAAAACATGGAGAGGGTATATTCCCATAAAACCTGTTGTTATGATACGTACTGTGAGTTTAGGTGTACAAATACTGATAATCTGGAGATATTGTAAATATACAGCAAAACACAATACTCTGGAAATATGGATTTTGCTTAATAATGTAATTGATATAACAATGCTACAGCTAGGAATACAAGCACAGTACACATTCAGAATACTACTTTCATACTTCTTACATTCATTATGTTAACAGTTGTTTAAGAAATCAATATGCGCTCAGATTGCATTGAAAACAGAGGGTTAATCCCTTAAAGGCAAACAGCAGACATTCTGTTCCAAGTCATGAAAGTTTAAAATGTGTTTTTATTTTAACCCTCTGAGACATGTTCTTAATGTTTGTGTCCGGGTGACCCCAGGCACAGTGGAGAACCACAGTAAACTCTGTTCAGCCAGCACTCTGCAAGTCAATACCAATTATGATTTACTGCTAGCCTTCACATAGCCTTATGAGATTAAAAACACTGAGCAGTCTCATGACTTAGGAAGGAGTGGTTAGAGTACTTCTGACTTTTTTCTTTCATACATTGCACAGTAATAATGTGCTAAATAATGTCTATAGTTTTTTTTTTTGTTACAGTTCCTACCTCATACCTCAGCTGGAGGCAGTCAACAGGATTTATTCAGGAGTTGCAATGTACTTGTATAAATAAAACAAATATAGTTTGTTTCTGGCTGTTTGACTAACCATATCATTTTGGTTGGAAAAGTCACCCAGCTAAGGTCCTTTCTTCTGTCTAAATTTCCTTCCCCTCAGCATAAGGTAATCCATTTTAACTTCAGTAGATCATATCACTAACACTCAAGTATCAGAAAATGGCTGTCTGACATTGACATTTCAGACCAAAGGCCAGGAGTCTGCTGATCCTGCACCACATGTAGCCTTTAGAATATGTAGCTATTCAACACAACAGAGTATATGTTGTTGTTAATGCATAGGATGAAATAGTAGCAGTATCTGGTAGTTGTAATCTGATTGACTGGCTCAGGTTCTTTCCAAACTCCTTATATAATCTGCATGCAGTAGTATGGCTGATGCTACTTTGGCAGCCTCATCTTTTACTAGAAATGCGCTCCTAAAGCTTCAAGTGGAGGTTTGCACACCTTAGTATAATGTACTTAAGACCCCAATTTTTCTGTTGCACTTTGGGACCAAGTTTTTTTTTTTTAATTTTAATTGTTTAACCAGGAGAGACACACTAAGCTGAAAACGTGTTTACAGGTGTGACCTGGGAGCACAGTGAAGTTAAGTGACTTGCTCAGGGTCACACAGTATGCAAGTGAGGGCTGTGGGATTCAAACTCAGGTCTCCAGATTTGCAGCTCAGAGCCTTAAACCTTTGGTGGCAGGATAACCATTTGTCATACAATTTCTGCAGTGGTGGTTTATAATTTCAGTAGAAGTTCTGCAGCAACAACGAACAGTCACATCACAGTGTCAGCTTGTCACCCTGACACCATGTCCATGTCCACGGCAATGGCTATGGCATATGGGAATGGGGAACACAAAGTATCACTAGTTCAGCAAATAAACCCACAGACTTGTAGGAATATTTTTTTTTTAAAAAAGCTAAAAAAATCTATCACTTAAGGTCCTATCCTACTGCATAAATGAAATATGCAGAGGGGACCTTATGTGATAAATAATTTCTCGATACTCATGCTGTGTATGCCTCTCATGAAGTCCCCACTGCAAATCACTTATATATTTATATGCAATCTGTAACATCCTTTTAAAAAAAATAAAGTTCCTTTTTTTGTGACTGCGAAATTGTATCCTCATTCATACAGGTCCCTTCGGAAATTAAATAAACAGAATAGTGGAGATATTTCAGGACTCATTTTTCATGCCAACCAGCTTCTCCTGAGTCCTGACACACTATGTCGCCCCATCAGGCCATAACATACATGGGAACTGCTTGTGAGGAGAGGCCTCATGGCCTATCAAAAGGTGTCACCTGTGCAACAGAACACAGTGCCATACCTTCCCAGACTCAGAGTGGTGGTGTGCAACAACAATGGCCCCCCTCTCCTTGTGCTGCCCAGCCAGCTCCATGAGCTTGTCCCTGAACTTGAGTTGCCAGCATGGGAACGCAGCATGCTACCCGCTGGCCTAACAGCTGGCCCTGCACACCATGTTTCTTCATAACTTTTAGGTAATTTTAGTAACCCATGATAACATATAATCAATAACTCTGGCAAAAATGTGTACAGCAGAAATATTCATTTACTAGGTCTGTTCTTTCAACAGGTCTACACACCATTACAGTCTACCCTTCTGGGCATAATTCTTTTCTTTTTTTTTTTTTAAGACAGGTTAATTCATTTTACCAGTTATTCATTTCAGAGAGCTACCCTATATCTTAAAGGCACAAATAAATCTGTACAAAGTAAGGTATTCAGTTAACAGGTCTATGCTATTGTCAAGTATTTAAGTTAGCTCCATTGTAGTAACTTAAGAATGAAAATGCTATTTGGCTGTAGTACAAGTAGAGCAAATATCACAGTACCTGATGTGCTGTGCCACCTCCTCAGGGATTGGGAGCAGTGGTAGATAAATTACTATTCATGTCTGTGGCAGAATACATGCCTTGTATTAGCTAATGTATGATGTGATGTCATTGATGACATCACATGCTGAGCATAGAGGGGTTTTGGATATAAAAGGAGGGGAAGGGATCCAGGTGCTATAGAAAAATGAAATATTAATAATCACCAAGAACAGTGAATTCTGTGGCACTGTAGATATTCTGTGGTAGGTTGCAAGATCTGCACAAAATTCAGCGGCTGCAGAATTCTAGGGGCCTTGAACATATTACTGTTCAAAGCAGAGTTGTTTTGAAGCAATATGCATTGGGGTATTCTGTTATTGTGAGATACCGTATCAACACAGTTCTGGTGGCTAGAGGCATTATGCTTTTGTGCATCACGCATTTAGAGTTGGGCTAATACATCTTGATTAAAAGTGCTAGGGCATGTTTTTCCAACAATTGTGAATGCTACAAGCCCCCGGGTGCATCATATATAAGGAGCACAAAGTATGCGGCATTCACCCACCTGCAATTGGGATTTTCTATCCAGTGCAGCTATTGCCACAAGATAGACCAATTTTTGTGGTCTAGCTTGTGGCAATCCTGAGGACCTTTTTCACAGAGCTTGCACCAGATACTGTATGTCGCAGAAGCTGCTGTAAATCATAGAAAATGTCGCAACTGCACCCGAGATGGTAAAATTGGGTGCAGTTGCGGTGAAGGGGTTGGGCGCCCTGCCAAAACCTAAGTGTTGTGGCACAGGGCTTAATGCAAGCCCTGAGTCACCTTTTGAAAATCCAGTCCTTGTATTTAAAAACTAGTAGGGCCCCCCATTCTGAGCTGCAAAGGATGGTGGTGCAAAATGGAGTGCAAATAGCTCCTCCATTGCAGCAACACCCTTTACAGCCATACACACACACAATGCCATCCTTCAGGATCAAGCACTTTGTGAACAATGTCACAATTTACTGCCTAACACATTCTGAACTATGACAAAACCAAGTTCAAAACATTCAGTGGGCAGGGAACACTCAGTACACCTTATACTTGACAGTCCTTGGCTATTCACTGTTCAGAAGGGACAGCTGGACAAAGGAAATGGTGGTGGGGGGGAAGATTTGATTTGTGCTGTTTGCTAAGAAGGGCATTAAAGTGACAGAAGATGGAAGTATTAGGGGTAGCAGTGGAGAGGATGAGTCAGTATGGATGCAGCTCACAGCAGCCTTATGCAGGCAAGTGTGCTTATGGGTGATCTATAGGCCTCCAGGGCAAAGGGAGGAAACAGGCAGAGAACTCAAGGAGGAACTTAAAAGAGGGTCAGCAGAGGGGGAAGTAGTGGTAGTGGGTGACCTGAACCTGCCTGACATCGATTGTGAGGTCCCAGTGGCCAAGACTGCCAGGATTAGACATTACTGGATGCCTTCCAAGACTGCCTTCTGGTGCAGCTTGTTAAGAAACCTACCAGGCAAAATGCAGTCCTTGATGTGGGGCTCACCAACTCAGAGATGGTGAGTACTATGGTAGTGGGGGAGCCGCTAGGTAACAGTGACCACAACTCTGTGTGTTTTGGATTCGCCCTTGGGACCAGCAACCCACAATCAAGAACCAAAGTCCTTGAATTTAGAATGGTGGACTTTGATAGGTTGAGGGAACTAGTCACAGATAAGTTAGTAGGGGTGGAGGACATAAGGGAGGCTGAGGAGAGATAGAGGACAATAAAGGGAGCCATCTTTGAAGTATCCAGTGCAGGCATAAGAACAGTATATAAAAAAAAACAGGTTTAAGAGTTTACTATGGTTCTCAGCTAGGGTCAGGGAAGCAGAAGTAGCCAGTTGGATGTCCTGAAGTGGAAGACCAGTGTTTGCTGACAGAGTGGAGTGAAAGCACTTAGCTTTACCTGAACTTTTTGCCTTCCAGGTTTGCTTGAAATGATAAAGCAAAGGGCAGGGCACAGCTTGTTTTTTTCACTAGGGTACCTTGAAACTTGAGTTCTAAATTCGAACAGGTGGCATGGGGAACTAGTTCAGATTCAGGAAGCCCTGTGTATCAGGTGTGTAACTGGGGGGTGTGGCTGACAGAAGCTTAGTTCCTTCTAACAAAAGAAAGATTTAAAAGGTCAAGTTAGCTAGTGTCCTGAGGTGGAAGAACAGAGTTTGCTGACAGAGTGGAGTGAAAGCATCTAGCTTTACCTGAGATTTTTGTCTTCTAGGTTTGCTTGACAGGACAAACAAAGGTCAGGGCACAGCCTGTTGTTTTTGGCCCTCCCTCCCACCCACCCAATTACTATATAGGCTACAAATCCACAAATTGACTGGCATCACAGTCAGTGGTAAGAGGTAGCTCTAAAGGTTTGTATGTAAGAAGTGCACCTGGGAGTTGTTAGCCGATGGTTGGGGATTTAAACATTGCTTGGGGGTTTGATAACTGAGTTAGGAGGTAAAGCTTGAAAAAATCCTCAGGTTGTGAGGCGGGGGAAAAGGGAGGTAGCTCTTAAGGGGTGTGGACAAATAATGCTTCTGGGGGTTGTTAGCCTGTAGGTGGAGGTTTAATTATTCTATTGAGGGATTGGTAACTGAGTTGGAAAAGTAAATATTGCATCTGGGTAATACCCTCAGATAGTGAGAAGGGTGGAGAGAGAAAGAGAGAGAGAGAGAGAGGTCTAGTAATAGGCAGTAACTCTAATAGGAGTGGTGCAGTGCAGTGGCTATAGGGTGACAGTCTTCAGAGACCTTCTGGAGACCGCAGTGCAGCCCCATTTGCAGGCACTCCTCTGGGCTGAGGGAGGAGGTTGCCAGACTCAAGGCCGAGATGGCTTGGGTTAGGAGGACCTACTCCCCCACTCAGGGACCAACAAGTCCACCTCTGCTGCCTCAAAGGGTGCTAGGTAGGAGGAGTGGCTGGACAACAGTGGGCTTGGAGAGGGTTAGGGTGGTGAAGCATAGGCACATCCCAAATCCCATTACACTACGAAACTCCTATGCTGCACTGGCAGGGCAGGACTGTCCAACAGAGGTGCCCAAAGTAGTGGCTGGGACAGATGTAACTGCCCTCCATGGTGGAGACCCCAAGGGGGTAGCAGAGGACCCCAGAGGAGGAGGAGGAAGAGAATCCTGGTGGGGGACTTGATAATAAGGGGGATACAGCTGGGGACAGGTAGGGATGATGAGAGGGTGGTATGATGCCTTCCTGTGCCATGGCTCGTAGGGATGGAAGGAGGTAATAGCTTGGCAGAAGACACCAGGAGAAAGGACTGCTGTGTGACTGAACTTCTCTGCTGGGACTAAAGTAGAAGAACTTTTGTATTTGGACCTTTAATTTAGGGTAAAAAAACTAACATACAAAACCAAAAAAAAAAGTGTGTGTTTGGGTTAACTGAACTGAATGGGTAACTGAAAAGTCATCTAGGTGTAAATCTCAGGTGACTGAAAGGACTTAACTGCTGTGAGGTTTAAATTACTTGTAGAAAGATCTGGTAAGTAGGGAGGGTTTAGCTAGAAGGAAGCTACATTTAAAGACTGCCTTAGAAAGATTCTGCTAATAGCTTGGCAGAAGACAACAGGAGAAAGGACTGCTGTGTGACTGAACTTCTCTACTGGGACTATATTGCCTTCTTCCGCCCTCACCCCCACCCCAAAGCTAGTTCTATTTCTCATAGGCACAGGATTTGACTGACAACAGGAACTTCCTGTTTAGGGGCAGGAAGTGAGTGAGCACAGAACCACCAAGGACCCACCATTCTAGAAGGGCAAAGTAGCTCTCCGCCCCCTAGCTGCTGGAGGTCTGCCTCTGAACAAGTAAGTGGTCTACTGAAATATAGGATATTCTTGTCTCAGAACAGGACAATCAGGGCTTAAAGGGCACACAGGCAGAAAGTAAGGAGAGAGAGAAAAAACAGAGGAAAGAGTAAGGATTGCAAACAGTTAAGGGGCCAGAAATAAGACATGATTGGAGTGGTGCAGTGCAGTGGCTGTGGAGCAGCAGTCTTCTGGGAGATGTTCTGGAGGATGTGGTGTTGTCCCATCTGCAGGCACCTCTCTGGGCTGAGGGAGGAGGTTGCTCATCTCCAGGCTGAGTTGGCCAGGATTTGTGGGACCTCCTCTTCCATCCAGGGACCACCAGTGCCACTGCTGTTGCCTCAGAGGTTGCCAAGAAAGAGGAGCGGTTGGATCACAGTGGACTCAGAGAGGGTGGGAGTGGTGGAACAGAGGCACATCCTTCCAGTTGTACCTCTCCACAATTCCTATGCCATTCTGGCAAAGTGTGGTTCCTCTATGGAGGCACCTACAGTGGAGACCAAGGAGGATGCTGAGAACCTCCACAAAGGAGACCCACAGGAGGGTGGCAGGGGACCCTGCAGGGGAAGGAAACAACTCCTGGTGGGGGACTCCATTGTCAGGAAGGTAGAACTGGGCAAGGAAGGGGAGTGCGAGGTAAGGTGCCTGCCTGGCGCCATGGCTTGGAGGGACAGGGAGCAAATCCTCAGGATTGCCAGAGCAGCTGCACAGGGGAGGGAGCTGGATGTCATTGTCCACCTATGGACAAATGACCTGGCTAAGAAAGGGATTAGAGAAGTGCAGGAAGAGTTTGTGGAATTGGGTAGGGGCCTTAGTCAAGTAGCACGCACGGTAACCTTCTCGGAGGTGCTACCCATCTATGGCATAGGAGAGGCTAGGGTGTTCCTGCATCAAGGGATTCAATCAGTGGTTGAAAACTGGTGTGGAGCTCAGGATTTAGCTTCATTGGGGACTGGGAGTCCACCTGGAGTGATGCAAGCCTATACTGGCATGATGGGCTGCATCTGTCCCGGAGGGAACCAGGATCTAGGTGATAGGTTTAAATGCTTCATTGGCAAGCTTTTAAACTAGCCAAGGGGAGAGCACTGGAAAGGAGAAGGAAAATCCTAGCCCCCAAACAATCATGGTAGTAAGTGTGGCAAACACCAACATGGAGGTGTCGATGGGAGAAGGGCAGGGGTAAATGGAGAAAGTGACAAAGGCAAGAAGGACAGGGATGGGGCAAAGGGGCAAGGCCATCAGGAAATGGAGGTAATGAGTACCAATGCCGTAGTCTGGGCAACAAGCTCCCTGAGCTGGTGGCCTTAATGGAAGAGGATGCCTGGATATTGTAGCAGTCACAGAAACATGGTACACAGAGAACCATGACTGGGATGTTAACATACCAGGGTACATAACTACAGGAGAGACAGGCAGGGAAGAGGGAGAAGTAGCTCTCTATGTAAAGGAAGGATAAAAGCAACAACAAAAGAGTAAACAGGAGGAGAGGAGGCACTGTGGGTCACCTTGGAGACTGGAAAAGAGCACCACAATCCACACAGGGTTGTGTACAGACCCCATGTCAGGGAAGAAATGGACAAGGATATGATGGAAGGCATTCTTAGAATGGCAGAGAAAGGGAGATACTGTTGATGGGAGACCTGAATATGCCAGATGTTAACTGGAGCACATTTGCTGCAGCAACACCCAAGAGCAGGGCCATTCTTGATGCCCTACAGGTGGCAGGCATTAGACAGCTAGTTTGGGAACCCACTCGTGAGGGAGCAATCTTAGACCTCATACTCAAAGCAGGGGCAGTGAGAGGATCTCAGATCTAGGAAGTGGGTTGCCATCTGGGGACAAGTGACCATCAAACAGTGTGGTTCACGTTAAACTCAGCTACAGAGTCAAGCCATACGAAAGTGAAAGTACTGGACTTTAGGAGGGCTGACTTTGATGGGAGAGTGCCTCAGAAAGCACTAGCAAACAGGCTAGAAGGAGTGTGGAACAACAATGGAGAATTATCAAACTGCCATCACAGAGGCAACAAGCCTTTGTGTGAAGCAAATAAACAAATCAAAATGAAAGAAAAAGCCACTATGGTTCTCAAGAGAGGTGGCTGTGAGAGTCAGGAAGAAAAGATAGCATTCCGGTATAAGGAAACACAGAAGGAGCAGGACAGAGAGCTGTACCAGTTAAGGCAGAAAGAAGCAGGGAGGAAAGTCAGAATAGCAAGGCCCAAACTGAGGAAAAGATAGCCAACTCAGTTAAGAAGGGATAAAACCTTTTATAGGTACATCAGCGAGCATAGAAAGACAAAGGGAGGGATAGTGAGGCTGAATAGAGAATGAGCGGTGGGTGGGCAGAGGGGACAGTGAAAAAGCAGGAATACTGAATGAATATTTCTGCTCAGTATTCTACAAAGAGGAGGAAGTGCTAATCCAATTAACAGAAGCACTCTCTTGATAGGGTCGATCCCAGTCCTTTCACAGAAGAAAGGGTTCTGCAAGAACTCCTAAAACTGAAGGTGGACAAAGCAATGGGGCCTGATGGAATTCACCAGAATTCTAAAAGAATTAAGGAAGAACTAGTGAAACCACTGGCTACTCTTTTTAATAAATCATGGAGATGGTGTGGTACCAGAGGACTGAAGGAAGGCGGATGTGATTCCCTTCACAAAAGTGGGACCAAGACAGAGGCAGGAAACCACAGACCTGTCAGTCTGACCTCTGTGGTAGGGAAAGTGATGGAGTCACTTCTGAAGGAAAGAATAATTGAGTACCTAGAGGTCAGTGGAGCACAGGATCCAAGGCAGCATGGGTTCACAGCGGAAGGTCATGTCAGATGAATCTAATAGATTTCTTTGACTGGGTGACCAAAGTAGTAGACCAGGGAGGGGCTGTGGACATGGCCTACCCAGACTTTGTAGAGGCATTTGACACAGTCCCACACAAAGATTATTAGTCAAATTAACCAGCCTGGAAGTGGGTCCCAGGGTGTTAGCCTGAAATAAAACATTGGCTGGACAACTTGGGACACAGAAGGTAATTGTAAATGGAGTCACTCTGAAGAAAGGGGAGGTTACCAGTGGGGTACTGCAGGGTTCATATGGGTCCAGTCCTTTTAATGTCTTCATCAGTGACATTGCAGAGGGACTGGAAGGAAAAGTATGCCTTTGCAGATGACACAAAGATCTGCAACAGGGTTGATACACAAGGAGGTGTGGAAAGGATGAAAGGGACTTGGCAAGGTTGGAGGAATGGTCAGACGATGGCAGCTAGGATTCAATGCAAAAAGTGCAAAATAATGCACCTGGGAAACAAGAACCCAGGGAAGAATACACAATGGGTGGGGAGGTAGTAACAACAACAAACAGGAAAGGGACCTGGGGTAATCATATCAGATGACCTTAAGGTTGACAAGCAATGTGAGAAGGCAGTAGGGAGGGCGGGTATACTGGGATGTATAGGAGAGGCATCAGCAGCAGAAAACAGGAAGTTGTTATCCCTCTGTACAGACAGTTGGTGAGACCCCATCTGGAATACTGTGTCCAGTTCTGGAGACCCCATCTCCTCAAGGACATAGACAGGATGGAGGCAGTCCAGAGGAGGGCAACTAAAATGTTGCAGGGTCTACAGAGAAGCCGATGTAGGAGAGACTAAAGGAGCTTAATATGTATACCCTTGAGGAAAGAAGGGAGAGGGGGACATGATAGAAACTTTCAAGTACCTCAAGGGAATCAACAAAGTCCAAGAGGGTAGCATCTTTCAGAAAAAGAGACTTGCAGAACAAGGGACACAATTTAAAGATAGAAGGAGGCGGTTCAGGGGCAATGTGAGGAAGTATTATTTCACAGAGGGGTAGTGGATGCATGGAACAGCCTTCCTGAGAAAATTGTGGGGTCTAAAACTGTGGGAGAATTCAAGAATGCATGGGACAGACATAAGGCAATTCTTGTGGGGGTAGGAAGATATAGGCTGTTGGTTAACTAGGATCTGCGGCCTATCCTCTAGGTAGGGAAATGGGCAGACTAGATGGGCCTAGCGGTCCTTATCTGCCGTCAAAGTCTATGTTTCTATGTTTCTATGTTTGAGGATCCTAAGGATTGCTGGGAAGGTAGGGAGAGCTGGATGTCATTGTCCACTTGGGGACAAATGACCTGGCTGGGGGGAGGCCAGAAACAGTTCAGGAGGAGTTCAGGAAACTGAAGAGGGGTCTTAGGCAAGTGGCACAACCTGTTACTTTCTTGAAGGTGCTACCTGTCCATGACAAGGGGAATGACATGAGGATCCACACCAGAGACTTCAGCTTATGGTTGAGGAAGTGATGTGGAGAAGAAGAATTCAGATGTATTAGGGACTGGGGCTCCACCTGGAGAAATAGAAGCCTGCACATGGGTGATTGCCTGCATCCCTTCAGGAGGGAAACTGAGGTCCTCAGTGAACAGTTTAAATGCTACATTAGTAAGCATTTAAACTAGCCAAGAAGGGTGGTGGAATAAGGCAGAAAGACATAGTCTGTCCCCTCGCAACATGCTTACAGGGTCAGCAGGGGGAATCCCGCTGGTGAGAAGTCCCAAAGGGAACAAACAGTAATAGATAACCAAGAGGAAGAGGGAGGGGGCAAGAGGAAAGATAATAGTGGAGGAAACGGGAGAGGACAAAAGGCCAAAATGAGTGGAGGTGGCAGTATAAAATGGAGTGCCATGTGTGAAAATATTCAAAGTCTGGGCAACAAGATGGCAGACCTAGAGGCTATCATGGCAACATGAGACCTGGACATAGTAGCAATTACAGACACTGGTGCAATGAAAACTAGGACTGGGATGTAGCCATATTAGGGTATGTTCTATTCAGGAGGGACAGGGTAGGAAAAAAAGAAGAAGGGGTGGCTCTTTATGTGAGGGAGAACATAAAGACCATGGAACTACAGGGGGTACAGGGAGAAGCGGAGGTACTGTGGGTCACCCTGAAAACAGGGAGGGGGGGTTGCTATTCAAACAGAGGTGATCTACAGACCTCCAACACAGGGGGAGAAGGGAGATAAGGATATAATAGAAGAAATCAAGGGGATGGCTAACAAGGGTGAGTGTTACTCACGGGGGGGTTCAAGCTACCAGATATGGCTTGGTGCCTTCCTGCTGTAGCAACAGTTAAAAGTAGGGAAATCGTAGACTCCCTACAGGGGGCATTCCTCAGGCAACTATTTAAAGAATCCACTCATGAGGGGGTAATACTGGACCTGGTACTGTCAAACACAGACAGTGTCATTGATGTCACAGTGGGGAGCCACCCAGGGACCAGTTATCATCGTACAGTGTGGTTCAACATAAGGACTAGGCTAGGAAGTAACCACACTAAAATTAGGGTCCTGGACTTCAGAAGGGCCAGTTTCAAGAAAATGGGAGACTGCCTCAAGGAAGCCCTAGCAGGAATAGGAAAATGGGTGGAGTAGAGGAAAAATGGGGAAAAATAAGAAAGGCCATTAAGAAGGTAACTAACCTCTGTGTTATGCAGATTAAAAAGAGCAAGAGAAAAAAGAGACCACTATGGTTCTCCAAGGAAGTAGTAGAGATAGTAAAGGAAAAGATGCAGGCATTCAAAAGGTACAAGGCAAAACAGAAGGATGGAGATACTGTAGGTAGAGTTGCCATGAAAAACAAAGGGGTGCAGAGATGTCAGTTAGGCAAGCAAAAGCACAGACAGAGGAAAACATTGCCAAGTAAGGTAAAAAGGGGATAAAACATTCTTTAGGTACATAAGCGAAAAGAAGAAGAAAAGCAAGGCAGGAATTGTAAGTCCAAAAGGGGAAGGGGGGTGTGTGGAAGAGGACCAGGAGAATGCAGACATATTGAAGAAGTACTTTTGTTCAGTATTCACAAAGGAAGGGGTAGACAACGGGCCACAGATAGGGGAAAGGGCATTAGGTGAAGGGAAGTGGACACTATTCCTTTTATGGAGGAGAGAGTCCTCAGTGAACTAGCAAAACTAAGAGTAGACAGGGCAATGGGGCTGGACAGGGTTCACCCAAGGATACTGAAGGAGCTAAAGGAGGAACTGTCTGCACTTCTGATGGTCCTGTTCAATCTATCACTGGATACGAGGTAGGTTCTGAGGGACTGAATGATGATGGATGTGGCCCTACTACACAAAAGTGGGAATAGGGAGGAGGCAGGAAACTACAGACCTGTAAGCCTGACTTCAGTGATGGATAAGGATAATGTTCTGGGTATATGCTGATAGTTGTCTTCAAAGAGCACGCTATTGATCTGCTCTACTTTTACTTCAGCATGGCTTTTGATTTGGTACCACACAAAAGGTTGCTCAAAAATATGGAAGACCTTGGTGCGGCTAAAACCATAGTAACATAGAAACATATAGAAACATAGAAGTTGACGGCAGATAAGGACCGCAAGGCCCATCCAGTCTGCCCATTTCTTTTTCTACCTTATAAATGTGCCATCGGCCTTTGCTATGTCAGTGACCTATCTATTCATAGTCATTTGTATTGCTCCCTTATGCCTATCCCATGCCTGTTTGAAGCCCTGCACTGTATTCATAGCCACTACTTCTTGTGGTAAGCCATTCCATGCATCTACCACCCTTTCTGTGAAAAAGAATTTCCTCACATTCCCCCTTAATCGGCCTCCCTCTAATCTCATGCTGTGTCCTCTTGTCCTGCTATTTTTCTTATATTTAAACATGTTAGAATCTTTCACCTTGTTTATGCCCTTAAGGTGTTTAAATGTCTCGATCATATCACCTCTCTCCCTCCTTTGCTCAAGGGTATACATATTGAGCTCCGTTAATCTGTCCTCATATGTCTTCTGATGCAGTCCCTGCACCATTTTGGTTGCCCTTCTCTGGACTGCCTCAATTTGGTTAATGTCCTTGTGAAGGTGTGGCCTCCAATACTGCCATGAAAGTACTCCAGATGGGGCCTAACCAATGTCTTGTACAGAGGATTATTACCTCCCTCTTCACGACCTTTGATACCCTACTAATACACCCTAACACCCCCTAGCCTTACCTACTGCTTTAGAGGTCTGCTTGGATGATTTCAGGTCATCAGTGATGATGATGCCCAAGTCTCTTTCTTCCTTTGTGACTGCTACAACTCCCTCCCAGCCTATAAGTGGCTTCAGGGGTTTCTCTTCCCTATGTGCATGATTTTGCACTTCTTTGCATTAAATCCCAGTTGCCACTCTTCTGACCATTCTGCTAGTTTATCCAGATCTCTTCTCATTCTGCCACCCCATCTGGATCATCTACTCTGTTGCAGATCTTGGTGTCATCTGCAAACAGACAAGCCTTCCCTCTAGTCCATCTGCTAGGTCACTAATGAAGATGTTGAATAGGACTGGCCCCAGGACTGATCCCTGAGGTACCCCACTTGTGACTTGCATCTCTTCTGACTGTATACCATTTACCACCACTCTCTGTTTTCTGCCAGTCAACCAGTTTGCCACCCAGTTGACCAACTTCTGACCCAGTGACTAGTGAACTGGCTGAGTGGTTGACTAGAAGGGAGGCAGCAGAGGGTGGTGGTCAATGGGGTTAAGTCAGAGAAAAGTGAGGTTACAAGCAGGGCTCCACAGGGATTTGTACTGGTCTGGTCATATTGAGCATGTTTAGTAGTGACATTGGTGAGGGACTCCAGGGCAGGCTGTGTCTCTTCACAGATGACAGTAAACTATATGGGAGGGTGTATGATGAGGAAGGAATAAGGGATATGCAGAGGGACCTACACTAACTAGAGGGGTAATCAGAGGTCTGGCAGTTAAAATTCAATGCCAAAAAGTGCAAGGTAATGCACCTAGGGAAAAGGAACACCAGATGGAGTACTGGATGTGTTGGGTGAAACTTGGCACTACAGAAGAGGAATGAGATATAAGAGTTATCATCAGTAACTCCCTTAAACAAATGAGCCAGTGCAACAAGGCCTATAGCAAGGCTAACAGGATGCTGGGATGCATCGGCAGAGGTGTTGATAGCAGAAGAAAAGAGGTAAAATGTACCCTATACAGATCCCTGGTGAGGCCTCACCTGGAGTACTGCATCCAGTCATGGATGGCTCACCTCATGAAAGGACAGGGACAGGTTGGAAACAGTGCAGCACAGAGTAACAAAAATGATACAGGGACTGCAGGGCAGATCCTATGAGGAGCACCTCAATACACTAAATATGTATTTTCTGGAAACCAGAAGTGATAGGGGAGATACGATAGAGACCGTCATATTCCTTAAAGGAATTAATAATGTAAACTGCAGGGAATTGTTTACCCTGAATACCAATTTGAGGCCACGTGATTGCAGGAGTAACTGAGAAAGCACTTCTTTACAGAAAAGGTGGTGGAACCTTGGAACAGTCTGTCAGCCAAGATGGTGGGTGCAAACACAGTTAGGGGATTCAAGCAGGCATGGGATAGAATGACAGGAGTAGTGGTTGCCTGGGATGACAAGACCGAGGAGGAGAATAGGGGCAGGGCGGGGAGGTTTAGTACCTTGGAGGAACACTAGGTTCCAGGGATTATAGAGAATATGGGAAGACTAGATGGACGTCCGTTCTTTTTCTGCTGTCATGGTCTATGTTTCTACATTGTATCACAGTTTGCACCACCATAAGAAGGATACTGTCTTTCAAGTACCTTGATCTGTGGCTAGATGCCAAATTGAACTTTACAGAACACATCTTCAGTAGCGTAAGTGAAGCCCACCAGAAATTTAGTGCTCTGTACCGAGTCAAAAGCTGTCAAACAGAACACATCTGGAACTTAAGCCTCCTGTGGTAGTCCCTACTACTGCCCCCTAGAATACAGGAGTGATGTACATGGTCCAGCACCAATCAAATTGCTTCAAAAGTTCTATGTTGCATCTAACAGCCTCTGCAGATTCACCCTTGGAGGTGACAAAAATACTCATCACTGCACTGTGTACAGCAACCTAGGCCTCCTCTCACCTGATCTGAGGCAGGGACATAAGTTGTCCTCAATAGTGTACAAATGTGCACATGGTTTTGCCCAACTTACCTTAACAAGCTACTTGTCAGATTATTGCAACAATTTCCACTCAAGTCACAGTTTAATATCCTTTATGAGGTTCTCATTTGTATGTTTGTATTGACAGTGGTCATGTGGGATATGGGGAGGGGGACAGTTCCCTCTGGGAAATGCAAAGAAAACTGCACATTCAGGTAGACTAGATAGGCCATAAGGTCATTACTTCCTGGCACATTCATATGTTCATATCTTGGTGCGCACATATGTTCTCAGAGCCTGCATGACCATAGAACAGAAGACCTTCTCAATAACTACACCTATTACTTGGAACTTGCTTCTCATGACAATAAAGGACTATTCCACTTTGCAGGACTTCAATCATTCCATATGTAACCACCTTCGTACTCCATTCAACTACCAGCTTCCCAGTCCAACTGTACTCTATGATGTCCTGTCTTGTCCTGTCTGCTTACTCCCCCACTGGCTTTCCCTCCTACCTTCATCCTTTCCCCTCCATCATAACTCTCTTTCTTCAAGCAGTTACAATGAAGAACATAAGAACATGAGAACATGACGGCAGATGGGGAATATGCGATCCATCTAGCCTGCCCATTATTTAACTTACTCCCCCCAAGTATATTCCCATATGTCAATATTCTGCTATGTCTGTCCCAAGATATTTTGAACTCCTTAACTGTCTTGGTATCCACAACCTTCTGCGGCAGCCTGTTCCACAGCTCCACCACCCTTTCTGTGAAGAAAAACTTCCTAATGTTGCTCTGAAATCTCCCTTCCATTAGACTTTCCATTGTGGCCTCTAGTACGTGCCTCCTTAGTTTCTTGGAAGAGGTTCTGATTTTGTGCTGAGTTGATACCTTTTAGGTATTTAAAGGTTTCTATCATGTCTCCTCTGTTTCTCGTCTGATTCTCCTCTGACAGGGAGTACATGTTTAATTCTTTAAGTCTTGTCTTATAGTATTCATGGTGGAGGTCCTGAACCATCTTCGTAGATCTTATTTGCACAGTTTCCAGATGGTCTATATGCTTTTTAAGGTGGGGTCTCCAGAATTTGATACTTTGATACTTTGGTATTTCCGGACAAAAGAAGGCGGATTGCCCATCAGGATTGTCCTCCATATACATGGAACACTAACCCAATCTTTGCTCAGACATCCATATATCTAATTTGTTTTTAAAAATTGTAATGTTTGTAGAGTCAACTATCTCTTGTGGTAGTTTGTTCCACAGTCTAGGTGTTCTAACTGTGAAATAATTAAGTCTTTTGTTACTATTAACCTTTACTACTTCTATTTGTTTATTATGTAGTCTAGCTACTATTTTTCTAGTGGAAAATTTAATACCACATGATTTCATTTGTTCTTGATTGCCGAGAATTTTGAATAATTGTAATAAATCTCCTCGACTGCATCTCTGCGCAAGTGTGTATAATCCTGTTTTGTGTAATCGAGAACAATAGTCCAGATTTTTTAAGTGCGGTAGTTGCTTTGTGGCTCTACGTTGGACTTGTTTTATTTTATTTATGTCTGATTTCAGGTAGGGATTCCAAAATGGAGAACCATAGTCCAGATGTGGCCTTATATGAGATCTATAGAGGGATAATAAGCAAGATTCAGATCTAGTAATAAATGTTTTTGAAATTCTACGTAATAATGCATTTGTTTGGGTTGCTATTTTAGTGCAATGAGTTGATGGAGTTAATTTGTCATTAATTATTATCCCCAGATCTTTCTCAGCTGATGAAGTTCTAATAACAGTATTATTTAAGTAGTAATTTTGGACTGGATTATTTTTTCCAAAATGTATTACTGCACATTTAGATAAGTTGAAGTACATTTTATTTGTTAATGCCCATTTTTCTATAGCCATCAGATCTTCTTGGAGCCGATTTTGTTACTGTGATTTATGGCTGTCCTCAAGTTTGGTGTCATCCATAAACTTTACCATTGTATTGCTAGAGAGATAGTCATATTACTTATGAATATATTAAACAGGGTTGGTCAAGCACCGAACCCTCACGGCACCCTAGTCACATCTCTGTCATCAGAAAGGACATCATTTACTCTTACACATTGGGTTCTCTCGCTTAACCACTGGTTTATACAAGAGATTAATGGAGTTGAAATTCCCAAAGTAATAAGTTTATTTATTATTATAGTATGTGAAACTTTGTCGAACGCCTTGCTGTAATCTAGAAGAATGACATCCATTGGAATATTACAATCTAAATTATGACTAATGTAATTATAGAATGATATTAAATTTGTTGTGCATGAATAACCTGTTTTGAATCCATGTTGGTAAACATCATTAATTTTTAAAGTTGTCATTTTGTTCTCTAATTTTAATTTAATAATTTTTCTAATAATTTACATGGAACAGATGTCAAACTAATGGGACGGTAGTTTTCAGTTTTGGATTGGGACCCTTTTTATGAATAGGTGTAACTATGGCTATCACGCCAATCCCTCCGTACTACTGAATTTTGAATAGATTTGTTATAGATTATCATTAAAGGTAGGAAAATACTATTTTTGGTTTCTAAAAGAAATCTTGAGGATATGTTATCTGGTCCTGAACTAGTATGTTTCTTTAGGGTATTTAGAACAATCAAAGTTTATTGTTTTGAAATAGTTGCTACTTCAGTATTTGATATTACTGGAATAACTGGTAAAGTTATTTCTTTGGAAAAGACTGATGCAAAGTAATTATTTAATTCGATTGCTGTTGTTTGATCTGATGTTATTGTTTGTTTATTAATTATTAATGGTCCAATTGTCTTGTTACAACCTTTTTTTTGTATTGAGATATGAATATAAAGATTTTTGACAATCTTTAGTATGTGCTATTTTAAATTCAAAATTATGCTTTGCAATAACAATTTGTTTTTTTAATATTTTAAGTGTTTCCCTATAGTTTTTTAAAGTTGAGTTGGTTGAAGTTTTGGGGGCTTTTTTTAGTTTTGAAAACAGTTTCTTCTTATTTGCAATTAGTGTTTTAATTTTTTTATTAAACCATTGTGGAATCTTTCCTTTGTTGTTGTACCTGTTTTTTACAAGTATGTATTTTTTTTCTAAATGTGTTATTTTATCTTTTAGAAAATCCCATGCTTCATTAGTATTCAGAGGAAGAAGAGTCTTTTCCCAATTGACTTTATTTATAGAGTGGTTAATTTGATCAAAGTTAGCTTTGTGATATTGTTTTAGTTTAATTTTATTTTTTTTTGGTTGAAGAAGAAATTTTATAGCAAAGGTTATAGACATATGGTCGCTATTTCCTAGGGGTGCTGACATTTTAGTATCATATATGGGTGTTTCTAGATTTTTTATTACTAAGTCGAGGATGTTATCTCCCCTAGTAGGTTGTCTTATAACCTGCTTTAAACCAAGATTTATAATAACTGTGATAAGTTGTTCTTCGTGTTGATTTGTTCCTGTAAGAGTGTCCCAGTTTATAGTAGGGAGGTTAAAGTCACCCGTAATAAGTACTGTATCTTTGTTTGCCAGTTGTATTATTTCTTCAGTCAAAATTTTGGTAGTTTGTAGGTCAGATGAAGGTGGCCTATAACATACACCTATAAGTAGTTTGTCAGTATTCATTGGCTGAATGTAAGCCCATACACTTTCTGTTTGTAGGTTAGCTTCTATCCCATAAGAATGTATGTCATTTCTTATGTAAAGACTCACCCCTCCTCCTTTTTTTGAGTTTTGTCTATGTTTAAAGTAATGTTTATAACCAGGGACACAGTTGGACACAGTATTTCAGATGCGGCCTCACCAAGGATCTGTAAAGTGGGATTATAATGTTGCGCTTTCTGCTTGTGATCCCTTTTCCAGTGCAACCGAGTATGTTACTGGTCTTCTGCTCTGTCTTCTCAGATTGTCTCCCTACCTTTAGGTCATTGGATACCATGACCCCAAAGTCCTGTTCTAGGTTCATGATGGCTAATTGTTCACCCCCTAGATAGCAATTTGTTCCTGTTTTTTTCCCCTAGGTGCATGACCTTACACTTCTTAATGCTGAACTTCAACTGCCAAATTCTGGACCATTCTTCTAGTTTTGTTAGGTCTAATTCCATCACTATGGCCCCTTCCTGTGTGTCCACCCTGCTGCAGAGCTTGGTGCCATTTGCAAACAAACATGCTTTCCCCTCCAATCCATCTGCGATGTCACTGATGAATATGTTGAAAAGGATTGATCCAAGCACTGAACCCTACGGAATGCTGCTGGCCACCATTCCCTCTTGACAGTGTGCCATTTACTACAACCTTCTGGGTCCTTCCCTGAAGCCAGTTTCTCACCCAATTAACAATTTTCTCTCCTACACCTACATTTCCCAGTTTGTTAATAAGCCTCCTGTGGGGGATGGAATTAAAGGACTTATTAAAGTCTAGATATACAACATCTACTGCCCACCTTGGTCTACTACTTTTTTCACTCAGTCAAAGAAGTCTATCATTTTGTCCAGCATGATCTACCAGTTGTGAAGCCATGCTGCTTAGGGTCTCATCTCCCACTGGTTTTCAGGTATGCCACTATCCTTTCCTTTAGTAGCAATTCCATAATTTTCCCCACAATTGAGGTGAGGTTGACAGAGCAGTAGTTCCCTGCCTCTTCCTTGCTTCTGCACTTGTGTAGGGGTACCACAGTGGTCATTTTCCAGTTCTCTGGTACCTGTCCACTCTCCAGTGATTTATTAAAGAGTTTGGCCAATGGAACTGGGAGTTTCTGTCTAAGCTCTTTCAATACCCAAGGATGAATTCTGTCTGGTCCCATAGCTTTGTCTGTCTTCAATTTATTTAATTCTTCTATGACCCTCTCTTTTGTAAAGGGGCTGGTGTCTGTTTCCTGGATGTGGAGACCCGTAGCTAGTGTTTGACCATTACCATTTTCTTCTCTTGTAAAAATGGAGCAGAAGTATTCATTTAATACTTCTGCTTTCTGTACATCATCCTCCAGCTGCTGTCCTTGCTTGTTTCTTAGTCTGACTATCCCCCCCCCATTCTTTCATTTTTCTCAGGTATACCTATAGCAGGTTTTGTCACCCCTTTTAATTTCTGCTGCAATTTTTTTCTTTAGTTTGTGCTTTGGATACCCTGATTGCCTTCCTGGCCTCTTTGAGCTTGGCCCTGTATTCGTCCCTATCACAGTCTTTCTTTGTTTCTTTATACTGTCTGAAGGTTTTTTAATTTTTTATGCCTCCTCTTTCATAAACCAAAGAGGTTTTCTCATTCTTTTAGTTTTACTGATTACCTTTGAATATTTTAATGTGACAATGTTTAATGATGTCTTCAGTGCTGTCCATCTCTCCACAATGTCTCCATCTTCTATATTTTCATACAGGCTTGAAAAGGCTGACTTCATCTTGTTGAAGTTTGCATTTTTTAAGTTGAGGATTTTTAATATAGTGTAGCTGGTGACTTCTTGTCTGTTGACTGTTAACCATATTGATCTGTGATCACTGGAGCCCAAATTGATTCCTGCTTTAAAGTCAGATATCCTTGTGGTGTTTGTTAGCATAAGGCTTAGGACTGCATCTTCCCTTGTTGGTAAATCAACTAGCTGTGCTAGACCCACCACTTACAGAGCAATGAGGAATTCCTTGCTTTTTTCTGATGAGGCTGTGTAGGAGACCCAGTTCACATCATGCAGATTAAAGTCTCCTACAAGTAGTAGCTCGCCTTTGTCAGCCATCATAAAGATTGTTTCTAGAAATTCCTTATCCTTTTCTATTTCTTGTAATGGGGGTCTGTAAACTATTTGCACCTGTAATGGTGTTTTATCTCCTGCACCAAGGGTTACCCATAGGGACTCAGTATTGTTGTTAGTCCCCTGAATCTCAGTGGCATTATTTCATCCTTGACATAGATTGCCACACCTTTAGCCTTTTTGCCTTCTTGGTCCCTCCTAAACACAGTGTAGCCTGGGATTGCAACATCCCAGATGTGGTTCTCTTTGCAACATGTCTCTGTCACTGCTACCCAGTCTAGTTGAGCCTCGGTCATTATGGTAGTGAGGTCCGGGATTTTGTTGGATAGGCTACGAGCATTGAAACACATTGCATGCCATATCTACTGACTTTTCATGATACGCTCTCCGAATATGGACTGGCTCAGGAATTGCACCATTTTGCTAGTGCAGTCTGATCTTTATCCTGACCTGGTGATATGTTAGGGGGTTCTCTGTCTGGATAAAAGACCGATTCACTGATAGGTGAAAGGGGAGGGGCATTAGCTTTCTCATGCAACGTGTGGGGTGCTAATGCCCTCTCCCCTTTTCCTAGTTTAAACGACTATGAAAAACATTGAATTTCTGGCCCAGTACATGGACTCCTTCTTTTGTAAGGTGTAGACCATCATATTTAAAGAACCTATGAATTCTCTAGGTTATGTAGATAGTAATGCAAATATGTGCGCATCACAAATGTAAACTTGTGTATGTGTACCAATGTTATCTAGTTCTCATCCCCTTCTGCTGAAATTGTTCTCCCCCTCAGGATTCTACTGAAAACTAGGCAACTTGAATAAATATGGATACCCTAGTATGCAAAACTCTAAATAAATAAATAAATATTAAATAATAATTGGAGCAATTGCCATTGGATTACACTGAGTTCCTGCAGTATCCTACAAGATATCACAGCCAAAAATGTGATAAGAATGCTTGATCCTGACAGATGGCATTGCACGTATTATTTAATTGAGGGGAGGGGATGGAGCCCTATTAGTTTGTCTTTGTAAGCTAGTAGTTGGCACAGATGGAGGTTACTCCTGCTAACATGCTAAGAAATAATTCTCACAGTCACATCATCATGTTGGTATGGGATAGGTCCCATTCAGTTATGACTCCAGTTCTATGTAGTGCCCATTCAACACCAGTACATCAGTCAAGTTCCCTGAGTACTTTTAAATATCTTATAGTTATTCTGGGCAGATTGTCTGGATCTCTGTCCCTTTTCTGCCATTACTGCTTATGTTTTTATGTATCTTGTTGGGTATTGGCTGTGTGGACAGGCTTAATTCAACCAGTCTATGTAGCCTTTTTAGATCTTATTACCATCTAGTCCTTTAAGTAAAATGCTGATTGGGCACCCCAGTGTTAGGCTATTGATCAGGGAACAGGGGTTGGTAATGTGGAAGGGGGGTTCAAGAGAAGCCATACCAGGGTGGGTTCCCCAGTCCTCTTATTTAAAAGAAAACTACACATTGGGAAGACAGGTGGGCAACCTGGATGGGAAGGGGGAGAAAGAAGTGGTACCAGTGGTGGGCACCCAGGTCCACTTAAATATTTAAATCAGTCAGTTTTAGATAGCTAGATAGACAGAAAGACAGATTGACAGAGGAGAGGATCACCGGCACACTGCTTCAATTGCCATTCACTAAGGTGTGGGGTGCTGGGCAAGGGATGCAGAGGATATGGCTGTAGGGACCTTGCCATATCTTTTATGTGCCCCCCAAAAGGATACCCACTGGCTGCAGTGGGATGGGAACTCCTTGCATCCAGCCTCCCTGCACCCTGCAATGGCTGCCCAGCCCACAGAGATGACAGAAAGGGCTGGGGCAGCCATTTGCACACACCGCATACCTTGTTATGATTCCATTCCTGTGCCATCCCAGAATCCCTTGCTCATGCACAGTAGGGGACCCACTTCAAGACCCAGGACAGACATCAGCACAGCCTTGTGTTAGCATTCAGGTACTAACACCTTAACCCACACTATGGGGTCCCAGAGTATAGACCCCACCCAATAAATGAGCACAAAACCCAGATAGCATGGGCAAGCACCCTTTAGTGCCCACACTAACTTTCAAATATCTGGCCCCAGGTGTATTATTGCTGTTGTTCAATAGATCCCTTTTTGCATAACAAATCAATCCAAAAAAAAAACCCCACACATTTCTTAAATATTTTGATAATGAATTTTCAAATACTGGTTGGGAGCTGTGCAAGTTACCAATTCACAGGAGGAGAAGGATTTGGGCGTGATCATTATAATTGACCTTAAATACTAGCACACTGCAGGACAGTGGCAGCCAAAGTGAATTGGATTCTGGACTGTATAGTTGGGGTTGTAACCAGCAGGAGAGCAGAGGTTGCAACCAACAGTCATTCTGCCACTGCACAGATCACTGGTTCAGCCACATCTTGAGCACAGTGTGCAATACTGATGATCTTACACTTAGACAAGTAGCACATACGGTAACCTTCTCAGAGGTGCTGCCCATCTATGGCGTAGGAGAGGCTAGGGTGTTGCACACCATGGGATTCAGTCAGTAGTTGAAAAACTGGTGTGGAGCTCAGGGATTTGGCTTCATTGGGGACTGGGGGTCCACCTGGAGTGATGCAAGCCTATACTGGCATGATGGGCTGCATCTGTCCAGGAGGGGAACCAGGATCCTAGGTGATAGGTTTAAATGTTTCATTGGCAAGCATTTAAACTAGCCAAGGTGGGAGGCACTGGAAAGGAGAAGGGAAATCCTAGCCCCCCAAAAAATAACGGTAGTAAGTGCGGTAAACACCAACATAGAGGTGTCGATAGAGAGAAAGGCTGGGGTAAATGAAGAAAGGGACAAAGGCAAGAAGGACAGGGATGGGGCAAAAAGGAGTAAGGCCATCAGGAAATGGAGGGTAATGAGTATCAATGCCCATAGTCTGGGCAACAAGCTCCCTGAGCTGGTGGCCTTGATGGAAGAGGGATGCCTGGATATCGTAGCAGTCACAGAAACATGGTACACAGAGAACCATGACTGGGATATTAACATACCAGGGTACATAACCTACAGGAGAGACAGGCAGGGGAGAAGAGGGGGAGGAGTAGCTCTCTATGTAAAGGAAGGGATAAAAGCAACAGAACAAAAGAGTAAACAGGGAGGAGAGGAGGCACTGTGGGTCACCTTGGAGACTGGAAAGGGCATCACAATCTACACAGGGGTTGTGTACAGACCCCCATGTCAGAGGGAGGGAATGGACAAGGATATGATAGAAGGCATTCTTAGAATGGCAGAGAAAGGGGAGATACTGTTGATGGGAGACCTGAATATGCCAGATGTTAACTGGAGCACATTTGCTGCAGCCACATCCAAGAGCAGGGCCATTCTTGCTGCCCTACAGGTGGCAGGCCTCAGACAGCTAGTTTTGGAACCCACTCATGAGGGAGAAATCTTAGACCTCATACTCTCAAACGGGGGCAGTGAGAGGATCTCAGATCTAGAAGTGCGGTGCCATCTGGGAACAAGTGACCATCAAACAGTGTGGTTCACGTTAAACTCAGCTACAGAGTCAAGCCATACAAAAGTGAGGGTACTGGACTTCAGGAGGGCTGACTTTGGCAAGATGGGAGAGTGCCTCAGAAAATCACTAGCAAACAGTCTAGAAGGAGGTGTGGAGCAACACTGGGGAATCATCAAAACTGCCATCACAGAGGCAACAAGCCTTTGTGTGAAGCAAATAAACAAATTAAAATGAAAGAAAAAGCCACTACGGTTCTCAAAAGAGGTGGCTGTGAAAGTTAGGAAGAAAAAGATAGCATTCCGGAAGTATAAGGAAACACAGAAGGAGCAGGACAGAGAGCTGTACCAGTTAAGGCAGAAGGAAGCAGGGAGGGAAGTCAGAATAGCAAAGGCCCAAACTGAGGAAAAGATAGCCAACTTGGTTAGAAGGGGATAAAACCTTTTATAGGTACATCAGCGAGTGTAGAAAGACAAAGGAGGGATAGTGAGGCTGAATAGAATGAATGGTGGGTGGGCAGAGGGACAGTGAAAAGACAGGGATACTGAATGAATATTTCTGCTCAGTGTTCACAAAAGAGGAGGAGAAGTGCCTAATCCAATTAACAGAAGCACTCTTGATAGGAATCTGATCCCAGTCCTTTCACAGAAGAAAGGGTTCTGCAAGAACTCCTAAAACTGAAGGTGGACAAAGCAATGGGGCCTGATGGAATTCACCCCAGAATTCTAAAAGAATTAAGGGGGAACTAGTGAAACCACTGGCTACTCTTTTTAATAAATCATGGGAGGTTGGGGTGGTACCAGAGGACTGGAGGAAGGCGGATGTGATTCCCCTTCACAAAAGTGGGACCAAGACAGAGGCAGGAAACTACAGACCTGTCAGTTTGACCTCTGTGGTAGGGAAAGTGATGGAGTCACTTCTGAAGGAAAGAATAGTTGAGTACCTAGAGGACAGTGGGGCACAGGATTCAAGGCAGCATGGGTTCACAGTGGGAAGGTCATGTCAGATGAATCTAATAGATTTCTTTGACTGGGTGACCAAAGTAGTAGACCAGGGAGGGGCTGTGGACATGGCCTACCTAGACTTTAGCAAGGCATTTGACACTGTCCCACACAAAAAAATTAATAGTCAAATTAACCAGCCTGGGAGTGGGTCCCAGGGTGGTAGCCTGGGTAAAACATTGGCTGGACAACAGGACACAGAAGGTAATTGTAAATGGAGTCCACTCTGAAGAAAGAGGAGTTACTAGTGGGGTACTGCAGGGTTCAGTTTTGGGTCCAGTCCTTTTTAATGTCTTCGTAAGTGACATTGCAGAGGGTCTGGAAGGAAAAGTATGCCTCTTTGCAGATGACACAAAGATTTGCAACAGGGTTGATACACAAGGAGGCATGGAAAGGGTGAAAAGGGACTTGGCAAGGTTGGAGGAATGGTCAGAAGTATGGCAGCTAGGATTCAATGCAAAGAAGTGCAAAATAATGCACCTGGGAAACAAGAACCCAGGGAAGAATACACAATTGGGGGAGGTAGTAACAACAAAAAGGAAAGGGACCTGGGGGTAATCATATCAGATGACCTTAAGGTTAGCATGCAATGTGAGAAGGCAGTAGGGAGGGCTGGGGTATACTGGGATGCATGGGAGGCATCAGCAGCAGAAAACAGGAAGTTGTTATCCCTCTGTACAGACAGTTGGTGAGACCCCATCTGGACTACTCGTCCAGTTCTGGAGACCCCATCTCCAAGGACATAGACAGGATAGAGGCAGTCAGAGGAGCAACTAAAATGGTGCAGGGTCTGCAAGAGAAGCCGTGATGAGGAGAGACTAAAGGAGCTCAATGTGTATACCTTGAGAAAAGAAGAGAGGGGGGGACATGATAGAAACTTTAAGTACCTCAGCGGAATCAACAAAGTCCAAGAGGGTAGCATCTTTCAGAAAAAGAGACGTTCAAGAACAAGGGGACACAATTTAAAGATGGGGGGGTGGTTCACGGTCAATGTGAGGAAGTATTATTTCACAGAAAGGGTAGTGGATGCATGGAACAGCCTTCCTGAGGAGGTTGTGGGGTCTAAAACTGTGGGAGAATTCAAGAATGCATGGGGCAGACATAAGGCAATTCTTGTTGGGGGTAGGAAGAAATAGGCTGTTGGTTAACTAGGATCTGCTGCCTATCCTGTAGGTAGGGAAATGGGCAGACTAGATGGGCCAAGTGGTCTTTATCTGCCATCAAAGTCTATGTTTCTATGTTTCTATGTTACCTAAAGAAAGACAAAAACTTCCTGGAAACAGTCCAGAGAAGGACAACCAAGATTATCCAGGGACAGCAAGGCAGACCATCAAGAAGAGACTAAGAGATCTCAACATATACTCCTTGGAAGATAGTAGAGAGAGGGGAGACATTATTGAAACCTTTGAATATCTTGGGGGGTCAACAAAGTGAGCTCTGAGTATCTCTTCAATCTTATTGGAAACAAGATCACTAGGGGTCACTGCCTCAGGCTGGCTGGTGGAAGACTCAAGAAGGAAATGAGGAGACACCTTTTCACTGAGAGGGTGGTGGCTAGATGGAACAAGTTGCTGGAAGAAATTGCCTCCCTGAAAACTGTGGACAGCTTCAAGAGAAGATGGGACAGACTAAGAAGCAAAGTTGCATGGACCGGGGTTGCAGGGTGGAGGACATCAATTAGAACGGAGGAATGGAGAATGGGGATGGCAGTCAGATCCCTCAGTAGACACTGAGTGGTCTGCAAACTCGAGCAGAGATGATAGACCACAAGGCCTTTTTCTGCTGGCTCTATTGTGTGTTCATATGTACCAAAAACTGCCAGGCTTGCAAAGTGAATATTTGGCTTCCAGTCTTCAAAACAACATTAATTGCCCCTCTGGGGTCAACCACTCCCTTTCTGATTCCTTCAGGCTACTATTGCAGTCCTCAGACTAGTGAGTTCTGCTATCTCCGACCCTGCTGAAGTATCCTTCTGTTATATAAAATGGGCAAGGAAATCCCTGTGTCCTGATTGGCTGAGACTTGGTTCTAGCCATGGCAGTAAGAGAGTACCACAAATGTCTAAAAACAAGTTCCTGCCAACTAGGGCAACTAACAGAATTCATAAGCCACTTAATTCCTAATTTCCAGTACAAACATGGCTGCAGCCTTTACTTGGATACAAAAAAAAAACTTAACTAGGCCCTACAAATAAAAGTCCATAAAATAAATAAAGTAAGTAAATAATTTAATGTTATTTACACTCATAAGCCCTCCTTACACCCATACACAAATTGGTAACACTTTATTTTAAGTGTCCTTAACTACATTGTAATTGCTGTAAAACTACAATGTAACTGCTATGTAAGTACTGTGTAGTTACATGTAACTACAATGTAGCTGGTAATTAGTTGCACAATTGCATATTATGTAGTTATACACACATTTCTATGAAGTAACTACACTGTTATTGCACTGTAAATACTATGTAGTTGTTCATTACTTTCATATTTGACTGTTGGGTGGTTATACAATTTTCATAAAGTGGTAGTTACACGTGCAACCACAACCATTTCTCTTTTGGAATAAATTGATTTATGCTGGAAGTGTAATTACACATGTAACAGCTGTTGCAAAGTGCAACAGAAAAATTGATTTATGCTGAAAGTGTAACTACACATGTAACAGCTGTTGCAAAGTGCAACATACATAGTTACATTTGCCAGAAAGAATTGATTTGAGGCAGAAGGGAGGCAACAGTAATTGCAGTAACTACCACTTCATGAGAATTGGGTAACTACATCACAGTACTGCCTATCTTCCCCGTGTCAGTCTTCACCATTCATCACTGTCTGGGTGACAGCCAGAAGCACAGCACCCAACAGGAGCTTTTTTTTTTTTGTAGGGGGAGGAGCTGGTGTCAGAGGCAGTGCCGCTCTTGGGGCCAACGCATTACATGGTGCTCTTGGGTCGGCCAGTAACAGTTGCTGGCTCCTCCTCCTCCACTCTAGTTCTGCTTCTCCCACCATAGAGAGTGCAGCACCTCGCCTCTGCTGAAGAAATTTCATCTGAGACATTGCGGCCCAGTCAGTTGTTTCAATGCCATTGTCGATGCCATTTTCACTCTGTTCCAGTTCTGTCATCCACTAGTAACTCGGCACAGTTTTACATAGATAAATAGATGTTGTCAGTAGATAAGGGCCTTGTGGCCCATACAGTCTGCCCTATTCCTCTTTCTAATGCTTAAGGTACCCTAGATGCTACAAGTCCCTTCCCCTTTTCACCCTAGCTTGATAATTCCCATGTGCCTATCCCATGCATTCTTGAATCCCTGAACCGTGGCCACCCCCACCACTTCCTGGGGGAGACTGTTTCTCCTCTCCACCACCCTTTCAGTGAAGTAAAATTTTCTCAAGTTCCTTCTAAGTTTTCCCCCTTTTAGTCTCATGCTGTGGCCCCTTGTTCTGCTATCTCCCTTCATGTGAAAGATGCTCCCCTCTGGTACCCTGTTGCTCCCCTTTAGATACTTGAAGGTCTCTAACATGTCCCCCCACTCTCTCTCCTTTCCTCCAGGGAGTACATATTGAGAGCTCTGAGTCTCTCGTCATATAACTTATGCTGCATCCCGGACATCATTTTTGTCACCCTCCTTTGTACCGTCTCCATCCTGCCTATGTCTTTTTGGACATGGGGCCTCCAGAACTGAACACAGTACTCCAGATGAGGCCTTACTAGGGAGTTGTATAATGGTGCCACCACTTCTCTCCTTCTACTTGTTATACCCCTCCCTATGCACCCTAGAATTCTTTTAGCCTTTCTGACTGCTTTGTTGCATTGTTTAGGCACTTTGAGGTTGTATTCAATGACTACCCTTAGATCCCTTTCCTCTGTGGTGGCCTCCAATGTTACCTCGTCTAGTTCATACATGACCCTAGGATTTCCTCTCCCAAGGTGCATAAGCTTGCACTTTTTTGCATTGAAACCCAACTGCCATTCATTGGACCAGTTTTCTAGCCTCTTCAGATCTTTCCTAATTTTTTCTATACCTTCCTGTATATCTACCCTGTTACATAGCTTTGTGTCCTCCACAAACAGGTTAACCCTCCCTTTTAGACCCTCTGCAATGTCACTTATGAATACATTGAAGAGCATGGGTCCCAGCACAAATCCCTGAGGTATGCCACTTGTTACCCATCCCTCCTGTGAGCTAACCCCATTTGTCACCACTCTTTGTGTTCTGTTACTCAGACAGTTTCTAACCTATGTGACCACCTCTGTCCCCACCACCAGATTTGCCAGTTTGTGGATTAGTCTCCTGTGTGGGACTGTGACGAAGGCCTTCCTGAAGTCCAGATAGGCTACATCTACTGGTCTGCCCTGGACTATTTCCTTTTCACCCACTTGAAGAAATCAATCAAGTTGGTCTGGCATGACCTCCCTGCCATGAATCAATGTTGCCTTGGGTCCAGCAGCCACCTTGTGGTAGGCAGTATAGCGCAGTGGTCTAAGGCTCTGAGCTGCAAATCTGGTGACATCCAGCAGACCAGACCTGGGTTTGAATCCCACAGCTTCCACGTGCATACTGTGTGACCCTGAGCAAGTCAGTTAACCTCCTTGTGCTCCCAGGTCGCTCCTGTAAAAAAGCTTTCAGCTTAGTGTGCTATACCTGGTTTAAAAAAAAAAAAAAAACAACAACTAACTAACCTTGTCTCTAGGTAGTTCACCAGTCTTTTCTTAAGCAGGGTTTCCATCATTTTACCTGCTATTGAGGTCAAACTGACTGGGCGATAGTTTTCTGCCTTCTCCTTGCTACCACTTTTGTGCAGGGTGTACCACTTGTGCCCTCCTCCACTCCTCCAGAACCATGCCTGTTTCCAGCGATCCACTATACAGCTTAGCTAGAGGTTTAGCCAGTTTCTCCAGGAGCTCCTTTAGGATCGTCAGGTTTATCCCATCGGGCTCCATAGCTTTATTCACCTTATGTCATTCTAGTGCTCTTTTTACTTTGTCCTCTGAAAAAGGTCTAATGTCCACCCTTCTCCCTGTTTCCCCTTCTCCATTAATGGGGGATCATCCCCATTGTCTTCTTCTGTGAATATGGAGCAGAGAAGTATTTGTTTGAGGATGGTCACCTTGTCAATAACTTTCTCCACTACCCTGCCTCCCTCTTCCCTAAGTCTCACAATCCCCATTTGTCTTACTTCTCTCACTAATATACCTAAAGAATGCCTTCCCTCTTTCCTTCACCAATATAGATAGATTTTTCGCAGTTTCTGTCTTTGCTGCCCTTACTGCCTTGTTTACTCACCTTCATTTTTCCAAGTATTCTTGCCTGTTCTCCTTGCTTTGTATTATCCTGTACCTCAGAAATGCCATGTTTATTCCTCTTACTAGCTCTGCTACTCCCCTTGACAATCACAGTGGTTTCCTCTTTCTTTTGCTTTTGCTGCAGGTCCTGGTGCAATAGTTCGCTAGTAGGTGCAGGTCTTCCCTTATGTTATCCCACTGTTCTACCACTCCCCTTATGTCATCATATCCCTGCATTGCCTTGCCGAATTCATCCTTCTTCTTTCCAAAGTCTGTACTCCTGAAATCCAGGGTTCTAGTCCTTGTGTGGCTAGCCTCCTGTGTCATCCTTATGATGAATCCCACAGCTCAATGGTCACAATTCCCTAGGTTCTCTCCTACTGTGACTTCCTTTATCTTGTCCCCATTTCTTAGAACAAGATCCAGAATTGCATTCTCCCTTGTAGGATCTCTCACTAGCTGTGTGAGACTCACCCCTTGCAGGGATTGCAGCAACCCTTTACTCCTGGCTGAGGCTGCAGCTGAATGCTCCAGTCCACATCTGGCAAGCTGAAGTCACCCATCATCATCAATTCACCCTTTGTTGCCATGTTTTCTGTAGTCTCCAGCAGTTCTCTGTCTACATCCTCCACCTGCCCTGGGGACCTGTATATCACTCCCATTCTAAGAACTGTTCCCTTCCCCCACCTCCAGAGTTACCCACAGTGCCTCTACCTTTTCCCCCTTGTCTTGTGGGACTGTTGCTTTTATCCCTTCCCTGACATACAATGCAACCCCTCACCCTTCTTGCCTTCCCTGTCCTGTCTGTGCTGCGTGAACCCTGGAATGGCTAGCTCCCGGGCATGGTTGCTGTTGCACCATGTCTCTATGACTGCCATGATATCCAGGTCCTTGGAGGCCATTAATGCCACAAGTTCTGGGATTTTGTTACCCAGGCTGTGGGCACTGGCGCATATAGCCTTCCAATCATGGCCTCCCCCCTTTGCTATAACCCCAGTACCATCCACCTTTTCTGAGACTGCCCTGTCTTTACTTAACATGAGGTCCCTACTTTATTACCTATGGCCACACCTTGCTTATGATCATGCCTGTTTCCTTTAGTCTGATGTTGGGAAGGGGGTCACTTCCATTCGCCGATCCCCTTACCTTTGTATCTATCTGCTGCATCCTCATTTAGGTCTTCTTCTCTGTGCTGGAGGCCTTCTAGTTTAAATCCTCCAAGAAGACCTCCAACTTCTGAATTAGAGCTCTCACTCCTTCTCCAGTGAGATGCAGACCATCATTCTTGAAGAGCTTCCTGTCCCAGAAGGTCCTGCAGTCTCCAGTGTAGTGCATCCCATTGTCTATGCACCAACCCTGAAGCCACTGGTTGAATTCCCTGATTTTTTTGTTCCTGATCTTGTCCTCACTTCTGCTCTTCCTCCAAGCTGGCAGCACCTCCGAGAAGGCCAGATGTATTGTGTTCTTCTTTAGGCTGTCCTCTAGGGTCTTCATGCCTGCCTTGGCTTCTTCCGCAGTCCTATTTGCTATGTCATTTGTTCCAAGGAGGACAAAGATCCCTGCAAAATCCTGATCTCTTCTTGACAGCCATCTTAATCTGTCTTTAGCTGTCCTTGCAGATGCTTCTGGCATGCATTTCACCATGGTTACAGCTCCCTTTGCAATGATGGACTGTGCCTCCACTTCTTGCAACATAGAGTCTCCCAAGACTAGAATACTTCTGTTCCAGCAAGAATCCAGTAAGAATCTTTCTTTTTCTTTCTTGAAGAGATGCCAAGTCTGTTAATTATCATTATTTTAGTTACTTTGAGTCATGTCGGGTTCATCCAGGGACAAAAAGATCTCTTCCAATGTGAGTCGCCCTACCTATGTGTCGGTGTCCCTGCATCAGCAGATGTCCGTTTGGACCAGCATGACCGATGCCTCACCTGCCTGAGTCGGTCTCACAATATGGATAGTTGCAACACTTGCTTCTCAATGGACCATGAAGTACTGGAGCACCACGCATGGAAAGTCAGACGCTATCCACCAACTTTCCGAGGGTGTCCTCATACAAGGAACTTCAAGTGCAGCTCTCTCCGCCCTTCCTCTGGGTCCCCTCTCTGTTCTATACAGACTGGTGAGGAGGGGGCCTCCCCCTTCTAGCCTTGCCAAAGAAGAGGTTACTTCTGAGGTGCTGGAGTAATGGTCTGGACCTCTCAATGGCTAGGCCTGGAGCACCACACAGGCAGTTGCCTCCTCAGTGGTGCAGGCTCTTCCAGTGTTGCAACCCATGCCTGTTGGGCCCAGCATGGGTGTCTCCTCAATGCCTCCCACCAGCGCAGTTCTGGATCCTGGAGCCGTTCACTGCTCCAATGATTGACAGGGCACCTTGCATGGTACTGGACCCTCCTGTGGTGCCACAAGAAACAGCATGGGTGGGAAAACCTCTGGGGCTGCTAATCTGGAGGTTTTATGGATCTCTGCCTCTCCAGAGCCAGATGATCAGGAGACTGATCCAGACTGGCTGCCCAACTCCTCAGAGTTGGAGGGTTCTCCAGTGCCCATTACCTTTGCACCCTCCCAGTCATCCCCTTCCTTGGCACCAGTGATTATGGTTGGTGTTGGCTCCTACGACATTGGAGAGATTGGGAGCGGGCCTGCCAATAGTGGCCCTAAGTCTGAGGGGATGGTGGTTTGGGTCTTGGGGGCCTGTGCAGCTGCTGGTCATAGTGCTGGTGATGTTCACCCCCAAGGGCTGGAACAGGGACTCCCTCTTCTGCAGCCTACCTCAGGGGGCCTGTGGTATTGGAGCAATCCATAGCTTTGGGAGTGATGAGGAGGTTGACCACTGAGTTGATGTGGTTGAGGGGGTAGGCACTGGACAGCGACCTTCTGTGTGGACTCTTTGGGGTTTGGGAAGGAGTCACAATGCTGAGTCCTTGTTCTCTCCCTTGTTCCCTTTGAGGGAGGCCTTTATTGGGTTGGGTTGGGGTCCATCTTTCTGGTTCAGTGTTGCCCTGGTCTCCTCACAGGGGAGTTTCCCCTTCAGGGCTCAGTCCTGACCACTTTGAGCTGGTTGAGTGGCCAGTAACTGCATAGACCAGCAGATCTCCAGGAGGTCCAAGATCACCAGCAAGGTCCCCTAGCCCTGGCAGATGTTGCTTGCATAAGGTGAAGTCTGTCTCCCCATTGTCTCTGCAGCCCCTCTCATTTCCCAGGCCACATGGGTCCTTTGTGGCCCTTGACCTGGGAGAAGTTCAAAGCCACTGCTGCCACCTTCTCCAGGTATGTAAGGGCTATGGGTGAGCAGATCTTTTGCCTGTCTCCCCTGCAGCAGCCAGACTCAGACTCTTCAGATTCATCAGCCTCCTCATCTTCTTCCTTTGAGGAAGAGGATACCTCTGTCCATCTGTCCTCACACTCTGATCAGACAGAGTATTAGCACTTCCTATCAAGGCTGGTCAGCGATCTGCACCTATTCCACATCGCAAGGTGCAATACTGAGCAGAAGGCATGTGTCTTCCTTAGTGACCAGTGCAGACCATCTGGTGGTCCCTCCCTGGCTGATTCCCTTCCAGGAGGCGTCATCTCACAGCTGGCAGTGCCCATCTGCCCCAACTCCAGCCCCTATGGACTGCCAGTGCAAGTATTGTGCACCCAAGGGGTCTCCAGGGACCTTGCCTTATCCCTCTTCATGAGTGAGGGTACTGGGTACCCCTTCCAGGCATAGACACCCAGTGCATGACTGAACCCTGGATGAGGACTCTGAAGAGTTTGAATGCTCAGGATGTGGAATGTTCTCCTTTCTGCGTATCATGCTCAGCATTGCCGTTCATCAGGCACACCATGCTGCCTACAACAGGCTTCTGTGGTCAATGCTAGGCCAGGTACTGGCATTGCTGCCTGATACAGAGACAACCAGACAGGCCATTGCCCGCTCTCTGCAGGGTCTGGAGCTCACAAGGCACCAGGCTAGGGTATCTTACAACAACAATGAGGTAGCTTTAAGGCTAGCTGTGACAGCAATCTGCATTAGGTGGACAGAGTGGCTTCATCTATCAAGGTTGTCACCCTTGGTCTGTCATAGGGTGCTTGCCTCTGCTTTCCAGAGGACCCACATTTTCTCCCACAGAGCAAGGTGGGAAATACAGGGGTGACTTCTGCTTCCCAGGAAAAGGGAGATCCCCTCCTCATCCTGACCAGTCACAGGCCTAACTGGCCTGTAATGGATCTCCTCCTTTCATGGTCCTCCCCTATGAGAGGTTGAAAGACTCAAGTCCCTCAGGGAACTGATGGGCCCCCTATGGTGGGTCTCAGTAGTCACCCAGACAGTGATGAATGGTGAAGATTGACACAGGGAAGATATGAAAAGTATGTATCTATTGTAATTCTTTATCTTCCCGTGTATCTTCACCATTCATCACTGGCATCCATGCACCTTCCCCTCTGAGCCACAGTCCCTGGGCAATGCCTCCTCCCTGCTTGCCCTACTCCTTCATGAGGCCAGTTATGAGCAGAGTCCCACTGGTACCTCCAAGTCCTCTGTTACCTTCCTAAGTGACAGGGGGCCCACCCTGGGAAGACAAGTATAGCTTCTTGCCCTGGTATTAGGGACTCCATTTGGCTCCTTCCCTTCTCAGCTGGGGGGGTTCTTCCAGGACTTGGTCCAATCCTGTGGGTTGTTACCGACTTCTAGTAGTGGGGGAGTTCCCCTATGTGGGGAAGGGAGGGCCTACGGGGACTCTGCTTCTCCCTCCTTATATAATTTTTCCTCCTCACCCCTTTTTTGGGGGGGCAGGACTTGTCCTGGACAGGATTTCCCCCTGAACCCTGTGGGTTCTGTCTCTTAGGACAACAGTAACTGGAGGAGGTCCTGTCCTGGGATGGCTGGCAACACTCTGTACTACAGTGGGGAAGGGGGAGATCTTCTCCACGCATGCTTTTCAGGAGGAATTGATGTCTGAGACTGTCAATCTAATATGCTGCTGTCACTTTTTCAAGCCAGCCTAGCTTTGGTTCAGTCAAATTCTGTAGTTCCCATGGGTCAGCAACAGGCTCAGTGACCTCCCTAATGTCAAACAACATCTTTTTCCCAAAATGATTTCAGGGTATAGGATGTGGTGGGGTCTCTCTCTTCCTCCCCCATCTTTCGTCCTCTTTACTTTACCTGCCTCTCATCTCTTTCTGTCTGGTTGGCCACCCAGGAGCTGGGACCAAAGCCCGCACCCTCAGGTCCTCCTTCTTTATCCTCCAGCTAGCTTAATCCTTTTTCAGTTTTACATCCTTTCCTTTGGCTATCCCTTGGGCTACCATGTCCTACCCTTGTCCTTTCTCTATCCATCTGTTTTCCTCTTTTTCTGGTGAGCAGAACTGGAGCAGAGGAAGAGCTGGTGACCATTGCTGGCCAACCTGTGAGCTCCATGTAATGCGTCAGCCCTCAGGGTGGCACTGATTCAGTGGACCATTTTCATGCATGAACCAGGCCATAAAGATGGTACATAGGTAATACAGACAATACACTTACATTAATAGAGGAAGGTATAGGAAATATAATACATTGACTATATTGAGTACCACTAGATAATTAAGTGCAAGAATACAGTTGAAACACACTAGAGCAGCAACTAAAGTGTGGCTGCAATATACATGATGCACAATCAGTCAGTCTGATGACTGTTCAGCATTGTACAACAGGACAGTTTAGTTTTAGGTACAGAAGAAATAGGACTCTCATCAAAGGGTAGTCATGTCCCACCCCTAGCCACCCATCTGGTCAGTAGCAGGACAGGGATGTGGGTGCAGTAGAGGTGTGGGTCAGTCTGAAAGCGGCAGCACATTTAAAGTTATATAAGCACACAACACACATTGCAAAACTAGTTAACAACTACATAGTAGTGCAGTTACAGTGTAGTTATATAGTAGATACAGTGTACTTAATGACACTTAATGTTTTCCTTCAGAAATCATTCCCTCATGAAGTTACTGCAATATAGTGCAGTGGTTAAAAGCACTGACCTGCAAACCTGGAGAACTGGGTTCAGATCCCAGAGCCACCACTTCTGTACTGTGTGTCCAAAAAAAAAGAACTAAAAATAAACATGCAGTCTAACATTGTAAATTGCTATACGATAAAAAAATAATTAATTTACATACTTATTGACTTTTAACAGTGCTGTAGTTCCTAAGGAATGTGCTGCTTCAGTGGCATCGGTTCCACAGTTAATGCCTAACTAACATGTACTTACAAAGTAAGTATGCAGAAACTGACACTTAAAGTGTAAGGAGACGGGTGTAACAGTGCTCTAGTTACTATGGAAAGTGCTGCTTCTGTAGCATTGTTTCCACAGATAATGACTAACTAACATGTATTTGCAATGTAAGTACACAGAGTCTGACACTTAAAGTGTAAGAAGAAGGGTATAATAGTTCTGTAGTTACTAAGGAAAGTGCTGCTACTGTGGCATTGTTTCCACAGTTAATTCCTAACAAACATGTATTTGCAATGTAAGTATGCAGAAACTGACACTTGAAGTATACAAAGAAGGGTGTAACTACTGTATAATTACATTGAATGTCAATGCTGTAGTTCTGGTGTATGCTTTCCATCACAAATCATTCCCTCATGCACTTACTGCTTAATAAAAATGCAATCTAATATTTTTAATTGCTATACAACTACATTGTTTACTTATACAAGAAACATCATTTACATAATTACTTATTGTCTTGTAACAGTTCTGCACTTACTAAGAAATGTGCTGCTTCTGTGGCATTGACCCACACCTTTTCTGCACCCACACTTCTGGCCTGCTGTGGCCCAGGTGGGTGGCTGGGGGTGGGACATGGCTACATATCATGCTCTACCATCGATCTGCTGTGTGGAGTGGTGGTGGATGGCGAAAGATACAAAGGTAGGGACCCTTCCTGGTGTGTAATACAAATTGCATTAAGTGATGGTTACACATGCAATCACAACCATCTTTCTTGGCACAAATTTATTTATGCTGGAAATGTAACAGCTGTTGCAAAGTGCAACATAAAAATTAATTTATGCTGAAAGTGTAACTACACATGCAACAGCTGTTGCAAAGTGCAACATACATAGTTACATTTGCCAGACAGAAATTATTTGAGGCAGAAGGGAGGCAACAGTAATTGCAGTAACTATCAGTTCATGCAAATTGCGTAACTACACCAAACCGCAACTATGAAACTAGGTTACTACTTCATTGTAGTTACATATAACTACCCAGAAGTTACATAGTATTTTTATTGTAGTTATACAATAGTTTCAATGTAGTTAATTACACTTAAAATAAAGTGTAACCCACACCTTTAAAAAATCAAGTACTACTCATAGTTTCCATTGCTGGTGGTTCTTTGATGACCATGAAAAATCACCCTTCTGACTGTACTACTTTGCAAGAGAACTCCCTGCTCCTTACCTGGCAACAGATACAATTGAGATTCTGGCTCCTCTTGAGGCCTATGAGTGCGTCTTTGTGTGTATGCTAGTTGAACTCTGAAGAATTTTGAATTAGTGTATGTTACCATTCTGTGTGTGGGGGGGGGGCATTCTACTACAGGAATAATGCAGAGCTTTGAATTCTTCCATTCCATGGCAAAGAATCACACAATGTATTGAGTGAAATGAAAGACAGATGACTGACAGGTGAAACACATCTGTGGAAAGACTATTTCACATTATTTAGCAATATTTTACTATATTTTTTGTGGCTTTGAAAACTTTTAGAATGTTCTTTTTTTAAAAGTTGCATATGGGTCCATTTTACATAAGCAATAAGACATGGCTGGGTGTTGGTAGTACTGAGATCCCCGCACACCCAGTGGCTGAAGGCACTCAGCCTGCGGCCTCGTGCCTCACACCTCTGGGTGTGTGGGTATCTCAGTACTAACACCCAGCCATGTATTATTGCTTACATAACAACATGTTTGCACTTGTGCCCTCTCCCATCTTCCCCTCCTCCTCCTCTTTCCTCTTCTTCCTCTCCTACCCCAGGGTCCCCATTCATCCCTTTCTTTCTCCTTTCCCCCTGAAACCCCAGGCACTACTTTGATAGCCTTACTGGCTCCCAGTTCCCCAAAGGGCATAACCCAGGTGGGGTTGACTACAAGCTTTTCTTTCTTCTCCTGTTGTGGCATTTCCTTTTTTTTTGTCTTTGGTAACTGCGTAAGGTCCATGAGGCACAAGTGCCTGTTTTCAGGGGCAACCTGGGAGCTACTAGCCTCCTAAAATGTAATTTCCTCTCAGGCACTGTTCCTGACTTCCCTCTCCCCATATTGGATGCCCTTTTGGTCCCAGGGAACTTCTATCCAATTTCCCTGCTGCCTGCCTTGTCAAAGTCAAGGAACAACAATCTGTCTCTCAACTTTTCCCCTTTCTGGACTCTGCCTCCTTCCTTACTTCTTTCTAATCTAGCTCTATGAATCTTTTTCCACAGTGTCCTCTCTCCTCAGTTTCACTGACTCCATCCTGAAGGAAATTGATCAGAGTCTGCTTACCTTAGCCATTTTGTCGATCTGGCCAAAGTTTCAACACTTTTTCTCATTTCATTCTGCTAGGCAAACTGACGGATGCTGTAATATGTGAGCTATGGGTTAAATGGTTTTGTGCCTACCATGAAGGTAGATCCAAAGCATTCACATAAGAGAGTCCCCCTCCCAGTCCATTTGGGCGTCCCCAAAGGCTCTATCTTTAGCTCCATACTGTTCTCTGTTTTCCATAATGATTTTCTCAAACAGTGTGTCTCCTCTAATAAACACATGAATGCAGAAAACACTGTATTTTGCCTTTGGCCCCTCTTCCTCCAATCTCACTGCTCAGCTCCAACATGACTTCACCAACATCCATAACTGGTTCCATTCAAACTGGTGCATGCTAAATGCCAAAACATGGTTTCCATGGCCTTTGGCATCAAGTAGCAATGACCAGAATCATGTCCTCCTAAGACTTTAGTATGACCTTGAATGGCAACTCACTTGAGTTTACTGTATTAAGGTACCTTGGGATCTGGCTGGATCATCAACTTGATATCTCCTGCCATGTGGACAGCATGCATACATAACTCCACCTTCAGCTCAGTGCAGTACACAGGATCAAACCCTACATCACACCATGTTCCTGTTGAGTGATCATTGTTAAGAGGACTCTCTAAATTTTTAATTATGATTTTTGTATAGTACAGCCCCAAAACTGACCCTCACTATGCTTGACCCTCTTTTTTACTCTTTCTTTTGTTTTGCACTTCAATGTCCACTTACCCCCCTCCACACACACACACACACACACACACACACACACAGAGACACTCTTACCACTGCTCCCTTTATAACTCAGTTTCCCTTCTCTCTCTCTTGAGGGTAGATGCATTGCCTTCTGTGCTTTGTTCATCTACAAATTCTGACTTACAATCCCCCTATTATCTCAGCTCACTACACTCTTGTCACCTTACTCCCTCTAACCCCTCTGCAACTCTGACCCTCACTCTCTCTCTTTCTCCAACACTGTAAAATCTTCTGCAGGTCATTACACTTTCACTGAAAGATTCACTCATCTTTGGTTTAATCTGGCCATTTTTATTCACTCTTTTGTTATTCCCTTCCACTCTGAAATCCCCATTTATGACCATACAGCCCATTTATGTAACTGTCCCTGATCTCTAATGACTTCCTTCCCTTTTACTAAGTTCTGGTGTGCCTTGTTAATCTTACAGTATTTGTGTAATATTGCACTGTATTCAATGGGTGGGATACTCAGAATGTACCAGGCAGGGGCGCAAGCCTGAACGCAGCGCATCTGGGCTGCGTCAGGGCAGGGACCAGGTGATATTCAGTGGTGCTGCACCATGGCTCAACACTGTTGAATATGGCACTGTGGGCACTCACACTGCACACAGTGCAGTGGCACTGCACCAGTGCAAGTGGCAGGAGTGGAGCCGGGGGATGGGCTTGCACAACTGCGGTTGTGCTAGGCGCATCAACCATGATATTCAGCACTAGGCATGCAAATGAGTCCATTATGCATGCATGGCACAAATAAGAGCCATTTGCATGTCATCATGGCTCCCATTTGTACGGTGCACCAATCCTCGGTGACTTGCTCCTGGCGCCCTGCCAGGCTACAGCCATCGGGGACCGATGCCCTGCTGCCCCTGGTTGGGCTCTGCTCCCATTTGCCCCATCATGGGCATGCATACAATCAATCCCTGGTAGTCCAGTGGACTGATCCCCATCATCCAATCATGGGCATATGATATCAATATCCCTGGTGGGCCAGTGGACCACTGTCTATCACCTGATCAAGGGCATAAGCTCTGATTATCCCTGGTGGTCCAGTGGACCACATTCCATCACCTGATCATGGGTATATGTGTACAAATCCCTGGTGGTCCAGTGAACTGCTTTCCAATGCCCAATCATGGACTTAGGTGTACGTTGTCCCTGGTGGTCCAGTGGACCCCCCAGCACCTGATTGCAGGTGGAATCACCATAGCAAAACCCTGGTGGTCTAGTGGTACCCCTCTCCCCACCCACCCACTGAGGCTCCAGCCACCCAGCGCCCCCATCGTCAGCGGCGGGCAGGAGCAACCTGCCTGCAAGCTGCCCGGCTGCCCGCCAACTGACAGCGTGCAGTAGGGTTGTACGCCTATTGGTCCACTGCTTGGGCCAATGGGCATGCAGACCATATTTTACTACATGGTCCTGGATTGTGAATGAATGCTCATTCACATTCCAGGACTGTGTAGTATAGAATGGACCAAGTGCCTATTTGCCCACACAGTGGACCAATAGGTGTACAGCCCTATTGTACGCTGTCAGTCGGTAGGCAGACAGGCAGCTTGTGGGCAGGTTGCTGTTGCCCGCTGATGATGGGGGGGTGCTAGGTGGCGGGGACCTCAGTGGGCTGGTGGGGAGGGGAGTACCACTGGACCACCAAGGTTTTGCTATGGTGATTCCACCCGTGATCGGGCACTGGGGAGGTTCCACTGGACCACCAGGAATAATGTACACCTAAGCCCATGATCGGGCATTGGAGACCAGTCCACTGGGCCACCAGGGTGATATTATACCTATGCCCGTGATCCGGCTACGGGGCGGGGGTCACAATGCTCCCTGGGCAGGGGGCTTGGGACAGTGTTTTGGGAGGTCAGGTTGCCACCCACAGCAGGCAGCTGCTGTGTTGCACCCTGCAATATGGCAGCTCACCTGTGGGTGTCCCCAACTTGTTCCCTGTTTTAATGGGCACAACTTTGCACCCCCCTGAGCAGTGCAAGGTGGGGTTGTCCCTGCATATGCATTGCACATCCCTGGCTGAATATCGGGATGTGCCACATATACATGGGCACCCCCTCCGCACTTGCTCCGCATACATTACTGGTGCACTTCGGTGCATCGGGGGTTGCACAGTGCAACCCTCCCCTTTGAATATCACACTGGGGTGCATTGGTGGGTTGCACATGGCGCAACCCTGTTGTGCCATGTGCAACTCCTTTGACTATCCCACCCAATGTATTTTACCATCATTCCTGGGTGTACCTTTGTTATTTCATTATGACCTTCTATAAGTCTAACTTATTGTATTCCATTGTTTCCCTTTCCCTCTTCCCCAGAAAACATCTGGAAATGGGAATACCTATGGAATCTAGAAACTCAGTATCCCGAACCCCACAACACTGAGTTTGTGATACTGAATCTCAAAATCCTGATGAGGCACTTAAATATAATGCGGGTGGCTTTGCCCCTTGCACCCCTTGTGACTTAAATAACCAACTCCAAGGGGGAGTGGACCTCAGAGTTAAAAAAAAATAAGTTACATGTGGTGAAATCATGTTTCAGCAAAATGTTAGCTGGGAACAGATTCTAGGTCGAGCAGACCATGCTGGCCGGGCTGCTAGTAGCTTAGCCGTCCATGCCACTGGAGCAGCTCAGCCTACTTCTGCATCCTCCAGTGTGTTTTGGTGCCTGACAAGGGGTAGGGTAGCGGTACATCGGGATACTGAACTCAATCCCATGAGTTTCATGATTCCGAGTTTCAGTCACTTAAATGTACACCCAAGAAATGAACTGTCAGCAGCAGCAGCAGCTCACTATGATCTTCCCGGTAGCCCTTTTAAATAAAGACAATAAATTGATTCACCAAGAAAGGGCTATCCTGGCCACAACACACACAAAAAAAAACACTTTTTTAATCATTTGTTGGGGTATTTTCTCATAACATTAACTCAAAGTAAAATACATTTTGTAATGTTGGTTTTACAGACTAAGTAAGGAAAGCAATACCAGCACCATTCCAACTGGGGCTAATAGAAACTTTATTAAATTATAAAATCACATACCAAATTCAGCAGTGTAGTACAAAACAATGAAATGGGCCATAGAAACAAGACTCTGATCAGTTTTGCTACTCAGAGCTTAGTTATCAGATGGTCTGAGGCATCACATGCTTGTTCTTAAATGTTCTATTGTCTTAAAGTGACAGTGTCCCTAGGGCCCTAATGCCAGCTAATTAGGAATTTAAAGTGCACAGTGCTTAATATATAATAAACTTAAAACACCAGCCTTTTTTTTTACAGACTGAACCTTTTCCATGACAGCAGAATGTTTAGATATAGCATCCCTTAAATAGAAATTAATTTGTTCAGTACACAGTCTAATGGCAAAAAGTCCTAAACAGAGTACTACTAATAGCAGAAACCTCCATACATCAGGCCCATGGAGTAGCAGAGGTTAGGGTAAATTTTCCTTGTACATTAGCCTGAAGATAACCCCAAGTATGCCTCAGAGGAGCTCTTTCTATAGACACTGCAGGACATTTTCACTTTGCCACACTCTCACCTTCTTAGATTCAATGCTTCTACATTTTACTGGTTCTACGGTTTACACTTGGACTGGTGGACACTTGAGACCTAGTTGCTGCTGTCAGAAGTAATTTCACTTACTAGCTTTTGGGCTGTCAAAGAAGAAAGATGTCAAGCCCACTGCACAAGGCTGGATTTGAACTTGGACATCAAGTGGTCTTATGTCTCCCTTCTAATATATATATATATTTTTAAATTAAAAGGCATATCGCTATGCATTATTAATTTTCCCTGTGAATAATAAGACTTTCCTGGCTATCAAGAGAGTAATATATTTTTTACTGGCTCCAGAAAATAGCTTTATGTTTGTACAAATAAAATAATCCCTGGAAGAAATATGACTCTGAAATTGTATCTGCAAACATTGCAGTTTTACTTCTCCTCTTCTGAGCAAACATCACAGTCTCTGTAGAAAGTTAACACTAGAATTCGGTACCACACTGCTTTTTAGTGTTGCTATTAATGTAAAAACATTGATTTTTCATTTTTATGTGAGATAACCTCCATGAAGCACCAAGTCATGTGTATCCAAGAGGAGGGTTACTCTACACACAACACAAAAATGCTTGGACATAAAGCATTAAACATAGGAATCAGCTAATACCCAGGAATCAGACTGAAGGGGATACAGTGAATCCATTTTTGACTATTTGTTCATCACTTATTAAATATAAGATAAAATGAAGAAGGCTTCCAGTAAGTTTTAAATATTTATAATAAGATGGGTAGAAAGAATGCTGCTTCCTGATTGGCCAAGAGTTACTTTCAGCTGGGCTGTTGTTCTAGCCCAATGCTCTGGCTGAAAGTAGACAATAATATGTTGAAAAAATACATCCAAGTTACTAAAAAGGACCTATTTCATAATCACAATAAGGCACTCCCAGGGTGCATTATGGTGGGCTAACGGCCCTTCTCTGGTGGTGAAGCACTCGACTTTTGCCTCGTGCTTCAACCCACCGGAGATGGGCCATTATCCCACCATAACGCACACCCAGCCATGCCTTATTGCTTAAATAACAGGCATATTTGGAGTAGCACAGCTGTAGAGAAACATCTGATGCAATTTGTGTGAAATTTACCTAACACCCAACTTTATAGTGAGGCATGGCTTATTTCTGGGAGTCAAGGTAGCTGATTTCAACATGTATTTGTGGCAAGCTCGTCTCTTCCAGACTGGCATTCAACTGTTACCAGCTTTCTTGAACCCTTCAGATGCCTGCAAGGGTAATCAATAGCTGCCACCACTCAGCCCAGACACTCTTTTAAGGTATTTCCAGACCCACGTCCCTCCAGAGCTACTGCTCACACATTGCATTGCTCATTGCTCCAGGACACATAACCCACCCCTCTGCATCACAGCTGAGAACACCTTACTTTGGAAATAGATTATGGTAACAGTAGCCTTCTCTTTAGTCAGAAATACAATTTTACCAATTATAAATCGGTTACCTGTACCTCAAAGGATTCAGCCACAGAGATATGAAGAATATGAAAACCTAGTATACAAATACTTGTAGATAGTTCTACAGAGAATACTGGATATTACAGATATTACAGCAATACTATAGGGAACAGTAAGTCTACAGAAAGGAAAAGAAATTGTTTTGAACAATTGGTTCCACACAAAAACCAAAAAATAAAAAACTTCTCTCTCTCTAGCAAGGTAGAATGGCTTACCACAAGATACTTTGGTGAATCAGGGCAGACTCGTACATGTATATGGTTGTTTGTTCATAGTCTCAACCCTGACAGACTCATTCAGAGCTCTGCCAATTCAAAAAGGCTTCCCAGTTACCCATATACAGCCAGTATGTCCTTAGACATCCATGGCTAATTCCTTCATCTAAGGTTGGGTTGGAAAACTGGTTTGGTCAAGTCTGCTGGACAAATACATCTGTATTGTGTTCAAAGACATGAGCCCAACACGAATGTTTGGTTTAGCAAGCCACTTCCCGACATCAAAGATACTTCCTAAGTCCAACCATAAATTGTACAGGGGACCTGCCATGAGACTTGGCAGCCACATAGTACATTTTCATCAGAGACAGAGGGTTTGTTCTAATAAAAAATCTTGCCTTCCCCCCCCAGGACATGCCAGCTTGTCTCTTTAGCTGTTACATTCTCTCTGACTCTCATACAGAAATAATTGAATAAATGGAAAAAAAAAGTATAGTGGCAAGTACACATAAGAACTTGTTACATCTCCCCCACCCCCAAAAGAAAAAAAAATATTTTTCCCCACTAAATGATTTTGGTTTTCTGTGTGAGCCAGCTGGCTCCCACTGCTATACCCTCATTTTCCTTTTTGGGTGAGCCACTCAATAATTTCTTCTAGTACCTCTTTGACTTAAAAATAATGACAATGAGGGCACTGGCTATTGTCTGGATAGCCCATCCACAGTGCCATACTGACCTGTTGCAGTACCAAATTCCCATTTTATAGGACTGCAGCACCAGGTTCTACCTTTGTAATTTTGAGTTCTGGACACTGATCTTATGCAACCATCTACGGGGGTTGTGATTAGTAGCCAGGGTGAACTCCCTTCCATACAGGTAAAGTTGCAACTTCTGCAAAGTGAGGATGATCCCTAAAATCTCTTTCACAATTGTGGTGTATACCTCTTCACTGGGCAGCAGCTTCCTCTCCTGAGTGTGTTACCTGACTCAGAACTGTGTGTAGCCCATGACCAGATGCATCTACATGCACAGTGAACCTAATGCAGTGCTTTATAGTAAATGACATGTCACAAAATATTGTTGACAAAAGGGCTTCATTGTCAAAGAACTGCACTGTTCCCTGGCCTGCCCTGCAGCATACTTCAGCACTCTACAGTCATACTGTAAGGCACTGTTGCTTCTTGGCTGGCTCCACTGTAGTTAATTTGAAACAACCTCTTCAAAGATAACATGATTTAATGGCAGCAATTCAAATGAGATAAAAGAAGGCCCTGGCTAAAAATAGCTTGCTGAGGCAGTTAAACCTCTGAAGTACTGTGACATTAGCTTGAAGAAAGTGAATAGCAGGGGAACAGGACATTGTGGAGAAGGGACTTTTTCACATAGTACAATAGGACAGGAAATCAAACTTCTGTATATCACAAAATATGTGACCTAGCCCTCCTGCTTATGAGCCATTACAATCACAGTAAAGGGAATAGCCACAGCCAAGGTACATTACTGTATATGAATGGGTGTGTAGAGCTGACCCGTTGTCAGATACCTGCTGTCCTGCCCTTATTGGACAATACACATGATCCAAGGGGCATGTTAAGGAGAGTACCTCATTTGGGTTGACAGCCAAGGGAAGACACCGAGAAGTGTGGCAATGTTTCTTTATATCAATTTTTTCCTATCTTTTTTTACTGTTGGTCAGGAAAATATAACTTTTGGTCAGTCAGAAAGTGACATCATGTGAGGAGCATGTGTTTCTGTTCCATCCTCCCAACTATTGTGTGCTAGTTTACTTAGAGTTTCTCATCTTAGCCATAATGTCTACTGTTTCTGATTAGTTATATTTTTTTCAGGTGTAAAAAGGATATTTTGCATTATTATACTGTATGTATCATACTTGCATCATCCATGGTCCATGGTCAATGACATACACTGAGCAAAATAGCAGTAGTAGAAATTGTAAAAGAAAATATTTTATACAGGTAAATGACAGGCAAAGCATATTTACAATGTTGACTTGTAGAGTCATTTGGTTACAAGAATGACATTTCAAGAGATTAATAATTGACTTTGGTTACATATTCTACCTGGAGATCTGTGATCCTTTTTCCATTAGTCAGTACTAGATCTAGGATAGCCTTGTCTCTTGTGGGTCGTTGTACCAGTTGCTTGAGGCCCTCCCCCTGCAGGGAATCCACCATGTGTCTACTTCTGGCAGATGTTTCTGCTGGTATTGACCAATCTGTCTCTGGCATGTTGAAGTCTCCCATTATCAGTACCTCCCCTTTAGCTGTTATGTTTTGTATATCTTCTAACAGTAATGTGTCTATGCCCTCCCCCTGAAGCTCGCCTAATCTCCAAGTAGCAGTTTATTTTGGGACCATTTTCTTCTCAGGATGTTGCTACTGGCCCCTATTCAGCAGCAGTGTTTGAAGGAGCTTTTTATCATTTGGGTAACGTTGCCCCTATCATGCCACATCTTGTGCCAACTGACCAGGAGATGATAGTCCATGCTTTTGTCATTACTAAACTAGATTACTTTAATGCTTTTTACTTAGGGTTATCTGGAAACTCGATGTGTCATCTGGAGTTGGTGGAGAATGCTATGGCCTGGCTGGTGCCGGGAACTTTTTGGAGAGACCACATCATGCTGGTGTTGCATGCTCTGCACTGGCTGCTAGTTCAGCAGTGTATCCCCTTCAAGACAAGCTTGTTAACATTCAAGACTCTACACAGTCTGGACCCAAGCTACCTGAAGGATCTCTTGTTGTCCTACATGCCTATCCCCATCCCCATCCACTCCTCAGATAACAGCCTTCTTCTGGTCCCTCATTCTTGACTGAAGCAATCAGGGGATACAGCCTTTGGGATCATAGCCCCCATTGGTCTAGAAAGTTTTTCTGGAGAAGGCAAGTTCAGCTCAAACTGTGGAGGCTTTTAAGAACCTGTTAAAAACCTTTCTATTTGTGCAGGCCTAACTGGAATACACTAATTTTAACAATTATGCAATTTTATTCATAGTATATTTATTATTGATGCAATCTACTGATTTATTGTTTTATGTGTATTGTTGTAGGGCACCTTTAGCCTTGCAGAAAGGGTACCAACCAAATAAAATCTGCCTTGCCTTGCCTTACTCCTGGACTTCTCCCACAGGCCTTTCAGCATAGCACCAACAGGGGGCCACTACATACATGGCAGAATCACTATGAACAACTCCTCCCTCCAAGCCAGCTCCAGCCCCAGCTTTTGACATGGTGCTGGTGCAGCAGAGACCCTCTCCAATGTTTTGTAAAAACATTGCTCCATAGTTTATCTATAGGAGCCATATGGCTGTCACCCCTAACTAGGTCCAATCCAAGCTCATAGAACAGTGCTGGTGCAGCCACATCCCTCCATGCTGTCTCCTGAGCATACTGCATCATAACAGAGTACAGTTCTCATCATCAGCAAAGAAATACTGGCACACACCTCCCCTACAATGAACAATTTACAGCATAAATGAGGACATGTGCCAGCTTCTCAGTGCAAGAACAACGTTTTTAATTTTTACTCACACCAATGCCATGGTCACAAAAAGCAAGAAGAGATTTCATTCTGAATATTCCCTGCAGCCTAAACAAACACCCTATGACATTTCATGCTTGTATTGCTTCATTGAGAGTGAGTAAACTTGAGGCAGTGTCTCTTTTTAAATCTGATGACTCCACCCATATGTGGAGCATCTAGTGAGGTCATCATCACTTGACATTGCCATAGGAACAAAAAGTGCCACTGTTAGCTTAATAAATATTAAATATATCTTGATAATAAATACAGATAATCCATGAACAGCATTAAAAAGATATAAATCCATTGTCCATTAAAAGCAACAATCCAGAAAAAAAATTTGAGACAGATAGGGTGCAGCTGCAGAATAAGGAATGCTAGCTGCACATTTATGCAAGGAGTGCTAGCTGCACATTCGCGCAGACTTGATAGACCTCTAGGCCTTTATCTGCTGGCAAATTTCCTATATTCTTATTCGTAGGGTATGTAGCTTGCAGTCCCTGTTCTCTACAATCCAGGTCATCTGGAACCAATATGGTTTGCTTCTTTCAGTTTAGCCTATGCCAATATAGTTTGCTGCTGTTATTTGGGCTGACAGCTATATTATCGCACAAGCTCCTGAAATTGCCTTTGCCACATCAGTGGTAAATTCTTCCTTGCATACAAAAAGACAATGAGTTCATACAGAAATGAATATACTGCACACTGTCCATAAACATACTACAGAAAACTTAAGCCCTATCTGATTTCAGAATATCACATCAATAAAGAGAAGTACAAGGAATGGTGATCTCTGCACAAAAAAACACAACTGTAGTACTGAGTAATAAGAGGGTCTGGGGAGGAGGGGAGAGAGGAGGGGGTTAGTTTGTACATCAATGACTGATAGTCACTGTACTCTGCAGTCTTGTAAGAAGAGTCAATAATGAATGGATGCACGATTGTAACCCCAACAAATATGGAGGGGGGGAGGAGCAGCAGGCAGATTACATACACTGCATATATCTTATATAATTAAAAGCATGAGGTTAGCCTCCCTTCCTAAACATGGAAGGGTCCCAACTCAAATCTTTAATTTCAACCTAGATACTTCATGCCACCCAGTCTAAAAACTGAAAATCTCTAACATGCTCGCCAATCTTCTTTTTCCATTTTCTACTGGTCTTACCAATGCAGAATGTTCTGCATGTGCATTTAAACAGATACACAACATATTCAGTATTGCAATTTACAAAGTTGCAAATCTCAAAGGTTTTGGGCCCATTGCAAGTTTTGAAAACTGCATTGATTTCTACATGGGGACAGCATTTGCAGTTGCCACATCTGAAACTCCCATTAGGGAGTGGGAGTAACCAAGTATTCTTTTGTTTTGGCAGCTTCTGTATGGAGCAAATCAATATATCTTTTTAGTTTATCCCCTTCCTGTACACCATTCTTGAGAAATTCTGAAATCAAATAGGGACTTAATGAAATATATTTGTGGACAGTGTACATTCATTGCTGCATAAACTCATATTTCTCTTCTGTTATTTTTATGTGCTGGGAAGAATTTACCCAAATGCAATGATGAAGACAGTTTTAGGAGCTTGCGCGATCATATAGCTGGCATACCAAATAGCAGCAACAAACCATATTGGCATAGGCTGACCTAAAAGCAGCAGACGGAATCGGTATCAGCTGACCTGAATTATAAAGAAGAGGGATTGCAAGCTACACACCTTATCTGTCATAAAGTTTTTCTAGACAGGTTGTTTTAGTGGACGATGGATTTATCACTTTTTAACACTATTTATGGGTTATCTATTTATAATTGGGGTATATTTAATATTTATTAAGAGCACAATTGCAGCTTACCTCTCAACCTCTGAGCACTGAAAATCATAGCTCATAGCACTGGCCTTCAAAATTCATAGCAAATGGCCAGAATGTGTAGCACTTCTCTTATTTTAAAGAATAGTATGTTTATGAATAGTGGTCCTCATATAGTGAGTGTTACAGAATATTTCTATCAAGTTAGTTCTATTATTTAATAGTTTGTATGTCCAGAAAGGCTTTGACATTATTAAAAACATCAGTAAACCTTTGCTGAGGACGTGTAAATTTGAGTGTAAAAATCATAGCGCTATGCAAAATTCATAGCAGTTGAGAGGTATGAGTTGCACTTTTTGTTGCTATGGCAATGCTAAAAATATTACTAGATGCACCATATATGAGCTGAGTCATCAGATTTTAAAAACAGACTCTGCCTCAAGTTTACTCACCCTTGATAAAGCCATACAAGCATGAAATGGCATAGGGTGTTTTGTTCAGGCTGCAGGGAATCTTCCGAACACAATCTCTTCCTGCTTTTTGTGACCATGGCAATGGTGTGAGTAAAAATAAAGCACCTTGTACTTGCACTGAGACAGAGAGCACTAATACTGATGCACTTTATTGGGAGAATGGTATGGGTGCTTATCCAAAACTACTCAAGCAGATACACAAACGACAGCACTAGTCTCAAAACTTTATTGAACAAAGTCAAAAAGACATGAGGTATGCTCAACACGAGAGCCCCAGCACAGCTGCCTCAGCACTGTGAGTCGTAATTGTGATGTTTCATCAGAGTCCCTGATGAAGAGTCATGATTACGACTCGAGCCTCAGGAGCAGCTGTGTTACATCTTAATGTGTTGAGCCTCTCACGGCTTTTTGACTTTATTCAATTTAAGTAACTTTTGAGATGAGTGCTATTATCTGTGTCTCTACTTGTACTGAGAGGCTGGCACTTGTCCTCATTTATGCTGTGAATTATTCATTGTGTGAGGAAGTGTGTACCAGTGTTTTCTTGTTGATGGTGCTGGTTATTTTACACTTGAGCATCACTGCACCAGCATTTTTTTTATTTTGGAGTACAGTTTTCCTTCAGCAGTGCTGGAGGTCTTCAGTGCAGGAGCTAGTAAAGGTATGGTATGGTTTTCCTTATTTTTGAAGGCAACATGTTTGTTGTTTTAGTTTCAGCTGCCCTCCAGATCATGGGCCCTATGAAGGAACACCACCTTTGTTGGCCTGACTAACAATCTAACTAAGTAATTGATTGGATGGGTGCAGAACCATTCTGTGCCTGTGGCAATCCTCAGCATGGATGATTGGTTGAGCACAACCCTTAAAGAACAGGATCACATTGTCACACCATGGATGTTGCTTCTACTATGCCTAATTCTCATTTTCCTGGGTCAGCCACTTCCTTTTTATTAGGAGGCTGCTATGGGTGTGAGTGGTTGGTCTCCAACTGCCCTTACGGACCTAGCCTCTAAACTCAGCTTTGGCACCACCTTGTCCCAGGCCATGGCACTGTGACTCTGGCAAGCTGTGGGACACATCAGTGGTATAAGTTCCCATTCTAATGGGCTATGTGGTATGTTGGCTGAGGCACATGCTTGGGCACTGGGACACACAGGAGATCCAAGTTTAAATCTTTACTATTTTACCACAAACAAGTCACTTAACCTCTCTGGGCTTCAGTCTCCCCCACTTAGAATATAGTGTTAGGTAACAGCAACTTGGTTTGAGAGGTTCATTGTATGTTTGGTAGCCTTTCCAATGGTCCCATCAGAGTCCATCCCTCCAATTATACTTTGGAGAAGCCAGGACTTATGCTACTGTCATAGTTTGCTACTGCTAAGGGCCAATAGCCCTGTACCCTTGCCCTTTGCTCAACCGACCCTTATACTTTCTAATGTCACCTTCAACACTGGTGATTGGATGTGAGATCTACAGAATTTCAGTTATCTATTAGGCACTCTTAGAGGAGTCCATCACTGTAGGTCTTACCCATTCTTCACAGAGTCTAACTAGGCTACTAGTTTTAAACACTGAGTTGCTAGGCTAGAAGGTTTTTATCATTCCTGGTTACCTCAATGCAGAAAAACAATCCCCATGACTCTGGCCCCAGTTGCCTGCCTTGTCCTGGATGGTGCACTCCCCATTCAGTCCATTCCACAGTGACCTCTAACTAAGAATGGCTTTTCAGTTCCTGAACGGTCAGTAGATATTCCTCCTGGGTCCACCATATGGGGTCATGGACCAAGGGTAGTTGAAGCTGTCCCTACCACTCCTCTCTGAGCCACTGATGAATGAGCTCAGACTAAAGGCAATTATTAAGGACTCAGTGCATTGGTCTTTAGCTAACTCCTGCTACAGACTATGGCTCTCTTCCAGCAAGGTTACTGAGTTCATCCTAATTCTCCTCCACTGGCACAACTTCTCCTTCATGCTTACTCCTCAGAGCCAAGTAACTTTCGGGCTTGATTCATGAGACAGCTTTCAACTGTACTGCACTACTCCTCTATCCATGCCTGATGCTAGTGATTTTGCTTCACATTCACATCATGCAGGAACCTCATGTCTGCATTCACAAGTAGCCCTCCTGAATCCACATGTTGGCCAACTGTAACTCCTTCAGTAGCAGCTTTCTTAGGCAGTTCTTTCTCTCCAGGTCTACTGTCATGTGACTCATACACAGAGGTGCCCCTAGTGACACCATTTAGTTTCTTCTGTCTGTGGGCAGGGGAACAAAACTGGACCCCCATGAAGTGTGGAATTCTCAAGCTGAGGGTACAGTGGTAGTCTTACAAAAGACAGTCAGTACTGAGGCATATCTGGGTATACTGAGGCAGAATCACATTATAGTCAGGGCCCCTAGTGCTCTGCGGCAGAATTTTCTGATTTCTGCAGCAGAGCTCCTTGGCTTCTGTGGCAGCATTTTCTGATTTCTGCGGCATGATTTATTCATTGCTTTGGCAGAACGCAGTCCTGCCATTGACTAAATATGATGTGATGTCATCGATGACATCACATGCTGAGCGTAGAGGAGGGGCTTCAGGATAAACAAGATGGGAAAGAAAGCCTGACACTGCAGAAAAATGGTATATTTGAATGAAAATTCACCATAAACAATGAATTCTGCTGCACTATATATATTATGCAGTACGATGCAAATTCTGTGGAAAATTCTGCAACTGCAGAAACGCAGAATTCCAGGGGCCTTGATTATAGTCAATGCAAATTGTAACTTGAGTGCCTCAGCGGTACCTCGAGGTACCTGGAGGAAGTCAAGTGTATGTATTGGATTCTCCCTCCTTTCCATTTTGTTAGTGGCTTGGTGGGAACCTTTCTAGAGCATATACTAGCTGATATCCTGGGCTCCACCTTTGGCTGGATGTCCTCTGTCTTATCTGGTATCCTCTAGGAGTAGCTATCTCTTTTGGGAATGCACCTGTTGGGATTCACTTAAGACTTCCCATGTTGTACCTGTGAGCAATTGATAATTTTCTCCTGTCCCACACTTCTTTCTCTTCCAGGGCTCAGTTCTGCTTATGGATGGTGTTTGGTATTGGGATTTATGCAATTACCTATCTTTTCTATTCAGGCCAATGTCATGCAGTTTCCAAAAGATCCTCTGCCCATGTGATGCAGAGCTGGCACCATTATGCTCAGGTAGCAGCTCTATCCTCATTCAGGCAACCCTTTCCTTTCTGACATGTCCTCTCTGAGGCTGGGTTTCCAGCAGGTGTCCCTTCCCGGTGATTTGTTTGTGCATCCTCAGATAGATGTCAGGTTCTTGCTCTCATACAGGATTATTATTTTTAGGTGTAGCCTTGTGTTAACTATGAAGCATTGCAGAAAGAGGCCCTGTTCATCTTGGAATCCTTCTTAGCTTTCCAAATCAGGCTAGAATGGTTAATCACTTTGTGTCTTCTGTCATTTAAGTTTGTAGCATTTCTTTTGATACAGCAGAACCATCCAGTAGCTCTTTATTTTATGCCATTTCTGCTCCAAATGATCTCCTATGGACCCCAGATGAACATGGAGTTCTTTATTATTTATTTTGGTCAGACCTATTGTTTTCAGATCCTTTCCAGAGTTTGCTTTTTTTACTGGGGGAGATCAGAAAGAGGTTCCTGCTTCAAGCAGGCCCTTGCCTGCTTGGTATACATTCCAGCAGTATACTGCAGTATGGTTCACCTGATCTACCTCTTAGGTAGAGATGGTCGAAATCGAAAAATTTCGTTCTGTGAAAAATTTTGCTAAATTATCGTATTTTGCAATTTTTTACGTGGAAGCAAAATGCAAAATTACACCAGAAAACAGCTGAATTTCACCCATGAAATGCAAAATTCCACCCTATAATGGCAGAATTTCACCCACAAAATATGAAATTCTGCCCAGATCACCCAGCCCATAATAAATTAAAAACACCCGTGTTGCGATCCCTCCTCCCACCCAGTACTGCATGACCCCCCATCAATTTCCCCCATATATCATATTACCCCTGATGGTCTAGTGAATCCCGCTCCCTCCCTATCCCCAATTGATCCCCTTTTCCCAGCATGAATTTTTTTAAATTTTCCATGGTGGTCTAGTGAACCCCTCTCCCTCCCTATACCCAATGTTTTTTTTACATGTTACCTGGTGGTACATGGAACAAATCATATGAAAGCTCATCCCACCAAAAGTGCTACATTATACAAAGTCCCCACTTTTTGAGCTTATGAATATGTGTATCCCAAGCAGAGTAAGATAAATGCTTTTGACAAGTTGAGAAGCCAGAAATAATAATAACTGAAAGAATCGTATTCTGTGAAAGGTTTATTAGTACAATGGCATGTTGTGGATCTCCCGTAGTGTGAAGGCAACTCGATGCAATGGAGCTGATTGAAGCTGCATGAGTAGAGATGTTGGAAAACAAAATTTTGCCAGTGAAACTGCCATGAAATCAGCAATTTTGCCATGTGAAATATTTTTCAAAATTTGCACATTTAGCTAAATATTTCGCATGCATGAAATTTCACCCAAAAATTGCGAAATGTCACCCGGAAATGTGAACTTTTCCCCAAAAATGGCAACATTTTGCATTTTCCAGTGAAATGTTGTCTATTTAGGGTGAACTTTTGCAATTTCCATGTGAAATTTCACAATTTTCAGGTGACATTTTGCAGCTGCAAAATATTTCACGAAATGCACGAGTTTCACAAAATATTTTGTGTAACGAAATTTCTCAATTTCTCACACTATGCATGTGGAACAGCTGTTAAAAAAATTTGCACAGAAGACAAATTACTATATGAGGGGGCTCAAGACTGAACCAATAAAGTAAAATATTGAAAGTTTGGACATAACATACTAGTAAAAATGCATCTCTGTAAGGTGGTGACTCTAGTGGAAACTGCATAAGCATTTGCCTAAACATGAGTGTATGAAATAAAAGGGAACACTGCTATATTGATTAGCTGAGCATGAGGTGTTTGAAGATATGAGGGCCTAAGAATTATTTTGTACCAGGGCTTGAAGGAGTATCAGGTTGTGGAAAATTTGCTTGAGAACCAATATGTTGTGGAACCACTGGAGTGTTACGGCAGTTTTTTGAGGTACTATAGGCTGAAACTCCATGAATAATTGCAGCAACACCTGTTGCAACAATTCTAAAATGTTATGTGTGGGGGCTGAAGACTGCACTCATAAAGTTAAAGATTTAAAATTGAAACAACTACACAAAATAATAAGACAGTTCTGTAAGGCAGCATTTTTAGAAACAGAAACCGCATGAGCAGTTGCCTAGACAAGAAAGCTTGAAATAAAAAAACAACAGCTGCACTGATCAATTAAGCCTTAGAATGGTGAAACTGGAAAAAAGTGAGTGCATAGGAATATTTTTTTCTAAGGCTTGAAGAAATTGCATTTTGTGAAAAATCGATCTGGGATTAATGGTTCTGTTAGATGGCATGGACTATAAAATAAAACTGCAGGAGCATTTGCCATTAAATTATTGAATGGTGGCTAAAATGGTCATGAGGGGGAGTTCAAGATCACATTGTGCAGTCCACACTGAGCGTGTTTTGTCACACTGGGTGTCTGTGTGGTCTGAACGACTGTGCCTCCTCATTGTCCCTGCTGCTTGATTGCTGTTTTTTTTTGTCCCACTCTCTCTTGTGCTTATTGTTTTGCTCTATGCTTGCCTCTCCCATTTAGTTCTGTTAGGTGCATTTGTGCTCTCTCTCTCTCTCTCTCCCCCAGTTCTCTGCTGCCATTTGTTTTCACTCTTCCCTGGTGCCTGGCTTTTGTGGTTCTTCACCTTCCCCCATCTTTTTGTTTCCCATCCTTGCTGTTGGCGCTGCTTGCTCCATTTTGTTTTTGAGTTTCTTACCTGGCATGCTGCCTCCTGCTTGTCTGTTTGTCCTGCTTGCTCCCCATTCACTCCCTCCATCTGTATGTTGCTTTTGTTTCTTTTGGGATTTTTTTCCACCTAGGAAGTCGTCACTCGATTCCTTACTCAGCCCTTCCAAGTTTGACGTTCAACATCACCTGGCTTAATTTTTTCTTATCTGTTTTTGATAAAACTGTCACACAGGTCCTTCATCTAGGGCAGTGTAATAGCTTAAAGACTGTCACATGCAAGTATTCAGCATAAACTTGAATTCTGTGGACAAATCTAATGTATGTTCCATTGTACCAACTGGATCAATTAACCTAGTAGTCTTTGAATTACAGATAAGTATGGTATATGCATGTGCTACGTTTATCTGCTCACTTTTTATACAAGCTGTAACTGCCCTGGCTTAAATATGCTATTTTAACTGTAGTCCTGTGCAATGGCTTCAAATAAAGCTGAGTTTCAAAAAAAAGCTACACTCCCCATTCCATTGCATAACTGCTCAGCTTTGCAATTCCAGAAATGGGCTTTTCACTAATTCAGAACCATAGCCAGACAGTGTAGGGTGTCTTTGTTGCTTGCCAACATGCCTCAGTTAAATGGGCCCTTTGTTTCACATTATGATATGTTTCTAACAAGTCAATGTACTGCTTGCATGGTCTCTGTGTTCAGTAATAGCCTTCACATGATGTGAAACGTTGTCTTACAGTGAGTGCACCAAACATTGCGCCATGCCATAATCCCACCAGTCCAGAAGTCTGCTCTCCAGTTCCCTCTCTTCGTGTCTTTCCAACCTGCAGTGTTTTGTTCTGTGTACTCCAGTGTCCTTCACTCCTGCTGTGTCCATTCTCTCCACAATTTGCTCGTCAGATCCATGTCCTCCTCTAAATCCATTTCTTCTGTCGCTCTAGCCTGCTTCTCCTGTGCAACAGCCTGCAACTCTTTCCTTGCCAGCAATCACCAGTAGCCACAGTTTTCCAGTCTCCATCTCTAACTCATACCTCTGAGTATTTGAGTGCAGGCAGGCTTGCCCTGTCTACCAGAGAAGGGAGCCTGTTGCTACCTATTTGCTACAGCTTCTACTAGCAGTTCTCTGCTGTTATCCAGTCTCTGTCTCTAACTCACACCTTCTGAAGTATTTGAGTGAAGGTGGGCTTGCCCGGTCCACCAAAGATGGGATTTCTGTCGCTAATCATTCAACCACTCTGCATCTACTGCAATACGCAGCTGGTATTGGCATTGTGGCATTGGTCACTCTACTCTCTGCATTTACCACAATACGCAGCTGGCATTGGAGTTGTGGCATCGACCATTCTACCAACTCTTTGCATCTACTGCAATATGCATCTGCGTATTGGTGTTTTGGCATTGGCCACACTGCCACTATCTGCATCTACCATGCTACACTGAGCATATTGGAGTTTGAGACTCTGCTACACAACCACTCTGTATCTACTGCAATATGTAGCCTTGTATTGGCACCATGGCATCGTCTCATATTCTGACCTCTCCATTCAATTCTAAAGCTGGCCCACCAAGGTTTCCTTGGACTTTATCCTGAATACCGCAGTACGCAGTGTACTTTGCTCCATACCAACTTCTTCATCATCCAACTCTCCTGCAAAACCCATGAGAAGTCCTCCAATGTTCCTGTACTTCTTCCCAAGAGCTACCAACACTCTGCATCTACCACAATATGCTTCTACACATTTGCATTTTGGCATCGGCCAAGCTGCCAACTCTCTGCATCTACCACAATGCACAGTCACATATTGGCATTTAGGCATCTGCACCTACTGATGCTCTGCATATACCACAATACACAACCACGTTTTGGCATTTGGGCATCCTCCATGCTACTGACACTCTGCATTACCAGAATTCTCAGCCACATATGGGCATCTAGGTGTGTCTACGCCTCCTGATTCTCTGCAGTCCATTCAGAAGCATATCCAGTGCCTCTTGCTGCCCCTTCCTTCTATCAGTCATGCACCAGTCATCCTAGCTCCTCTGAGTAATATTCCACATCAGTTCTCTCTCCACCTTAGAGCCTCCGCTGCTCCACAACTCAGTCTAGTGATGACCAAATTGTATCCTGTGGCACCATTCCTGAGCCATGAAGTCTACAGATTCTGGATTCCTAATGACATTTACTGTGCCTGACATCATTCTAGCATTTCAGCCTCTGTCCTGACATGATTTATTTTGCATTGCCATCCTGCCGTGGTTGCTTAGATGCCTGCCTACTTTTTATCACTGCTTTACATGTTCTTTTCAGATGACGCCTTCCTGACATCAACCACAATGGACATCGTCCACAAGGGCTATCCAATCAAAGCAGCTGTTTCATTCATTTCCAACTCAGACCATCATCGCCTCCATCCTTCAGCATACTCAGTCATCACTTCACCTCTTGTGTTCAGTGATATCTTAACTTAGAATATTATCTCTTGCAAGCAAATGCCATCATGTGGATCATTCTAACTCAAGCCACCTGAGCTACTTATACTACTGCATGAAAAATATTCTTCATTCTGCACTCTGTAATTCTCCCAGAGTATTTCGGCCCATGTTTGAACAAATTCTTGTATTCCTAAATGTTTCATCAAGCCTTGTAACTATCGTCAGAAACACTCCTGCATTAACCTGGCTCAGTCCTTTTTCCTTCCAGGACATTCCATTTGAATTAGAGCAGCTTCTTCAACATCAAAAAACATCAACTGCCTACATCATTGAGAGACTTGGAAGATGGACTTAATCAGTTTCTCCAGAAGCAGAAGTCTTTCAAGCATTTAGGATCATCTCCTCTTAGGTTGCCCAGAGGACAGGCAGGTCAGTAACCATGGGTCCTCAGAGGCTTCCTCCACAAGGTGTTTTTCCTGTCCTGCATTCTACTGATCACACTCTCCGTGAGTTGGAGGAGGTAATCTTTTTGGACCTTCTATTTCTTACATGCTGCCCAGCTTCCCTAACCAAGGCTGGGAACAGAGAAAAGCTTAAACAGTGTACACAAGCACAATCACTATTCAGTAACACATTGAAATGGTATGGCTGAAGCCCAAGGCTCAAGGTGGGGGAATAGCTCCTCCGACATTCTGCATAAAAGCAGCCTACTCCGTGCAGTCCAAGCTTAGTGTGTTTCATCACACCTACCATCATCCCCAACCTCCTCCTCCTCCGACTCTCTACTCACCCTTGGTGTTGATCCTTCTATTCCCTACACACTTCCCAGTTTCCCTAACCAATGCTGGGAATAGAGAAAGACCAAAAGCTTAAACAGTGTAAACAAGCACAATTGCTATTCACACCACAATTGAACTCCACATATTGCAGTGTGTACTTCTGCTGTGACAGCTATTAGACAGGACACAATGGGTAATCTCCATTATGCTGAAGCTTCCTGTTCTCTGTGTGTTGCCTACTGTGGGGAGGAGTTGATCCAAAGGTCCAGACTGATGGCAGTCATGAGTTAAACTGAATTAACAGTAATGAATAAAATGCTCTATTAGATAGTTAAGTAAACAATAAGACACAATGGGGTGGGAATTACACCATGATGACCACACGCCCAGGGCGTAGTTAGGCACAAGGCTGCAGGCCAAGTACCGACTGCCCTGGGAGTGTAATTATCACACTAAAATGCACACCCTTGGAGTGGGTTATTCAACTTATAGGAAGAGTTTTTAGCAAACAATAGTGTAATTCAACAAAGAATTAATAAAAAAGAGAATAAAACATTGCTAAGGAACAGTAAAATAATTCCTCCACCAGTGGGTGCCAATAGGGGGCACTGGTTTAAAAAGCTTTTTTTTCTAAGGTACTGTTCCTTGTTCTTGTTTTCCTTATCTCCCTCTTCCATGTAGGTACTGGGCTTTGTTCTGTTTTTTCTCCCCTCCTGTGTCCATAGGTCTCATATGCCATCTGCCCTCTGGGGAACTGGCAGGAGATGCTCCTCTCAACTACAGTTCTGTGGCTTTATTATGGTTTGAAGGCAAGAGTGATCTGGAAATCAAACTGGCATGTGAAAGGAAAGTGGCTTCAAAATGCTGTTGGGACAGACTTTGAGAGGTATACGACTGTTAAACATGTCAGCACATAATATAGTCGAAGAATAAGATGCAGTGGTGGGAGACCTAGGACCGAGATTTTGTGAGTGGCTAGCAGGCAGCATGCTACCAGCTGCAGTAGCATAATTCAATAATGTGTCAGTAGTCTGTGTGCAGGTAGCCCAATTCAGAGAGGAGCTGGGGGTTGTAAGTTTATGACCAAGAGAGTCTGCTTTACTGACAGACTTTCTTTGTGCTAGGCAAACTTTCGTTGTTCATGTGTATTGTTTTTTGTAACTCTGACAATATTAAGTAAGCTGATAAGCTACTGGCCAAAAGTATAACAGATGCCGTGCTGCAGGGTCATGTTGGGCTATTTAAAGTTAAATAAAGAACAATTTATTTTGTGTAGCTGTGTTAACACTGTGGCCAAGGAGAACAATAAAAAAGTGAATAATGTGTTGGTGTGGTGGCTTTGAAAACAAGCATGTGTCAATGCTGAACACTGGCTGCTTGTTAAACAATTTGATTTTTGCAATTCTGATCCTAAATTTTGAAGATACTTGTTTTAGGATTTACCTTATAGAAATGACATGTACCATTTATAGTATATTAGCCAAAAATGTCATTTCATACTAGAGGTGAGAAAACACATCTCATCCAGGATTTTAAAAATGACATGTCACATTTATGAGGTGGTGCGGAAAAATGGCTATGTTGAAAGGTTGGAGACAAAATATTGAAAATGAGTGAAGTTATCAGTGAACATTGAAATGGTGTAACATTCAATCATAACCTAGGCATTTTATCATTTTTATACATCAAATGTTCAGCACAACCTGCCTATTAGCCCACCTAATGAATACAGTAGGTGAAAATGTTCAAATCCCCCACAAAATGTCATTTCGTGCCACAGGTACAAAAACATATTGTGGCCAGGATTTGAATAATGACAGCTGTCACATTCATGAGGTTCTGTGAAGAAATGGCTATGTTGAAAATCTGAGGTCAAAATATTAAAAAATACCAAAGTTACAAGGCTGCCTTTGAAGACTTCAATGTAGGCTCATCATTGTGTTGTTTTTGAATATTTGTATGCCAATTTTTCAACACAGCCTTCACGTGAACCCACTTCATGAACAATGGTGGGGAGAACTGTCGACTCCTGCTCAGAAGGTGAATGGGGGGAAACAGTTAAAAGAAAGAAAACTTGGAGGGATGACTTCCTGTAGGAAAAAAAATACAGTGTCATTTAAATGAACATTCTACATAAGCCATTATTAAACCGTGGTAAAGACAAGATAAAACAAGACCGTAGAGGTCTCACATAATCAAAAACAGACAGTAAACAGTACTCTGTTTTTGCATTATAATGTATGGTAGAATGCTGCTATGGCCCAAAAATCATCTTTTTACAGCGTTGTTACACTATCGATGTGACATCACGCTCTTGTTATACTATCGACGACGCTTCACATCAATAGTGTAACAGATTTGAACCACCACGCGATGCTGTTGCCATGGCCCCCATAACAGCTGAACATGCCTATGTTTAAAAAGTTTATCAGGTAACTGGTGAGAAAGTCGTGGAGCTCTGTCAGAGCGCTACCATGCGGTCCGAGGCTGCACAGTAAGTAGAGGTGGGTAGTAGTAGATTGTTTCCAACACTGGCATCATTTTTTGTTTCTCTGCTGACCATACACTATAAAAGACAACGTATGGTCGGTAGTGCACCAACAATACTGTTTGCCTTCTACCGTGGTTCCTTAGCAGCCCTGCCAAATCTCTCGAGCTTTGCTTTCGAGGTTTAACATAGTTGCCAAGAGAACCACTTGAAAGGCAAACATAATATTGTTACACACCGCTGCCCATATGTTATCCTCTATATCGCTGTGTCTATTATGGCATTATTGCTGTGTTCTCCATAAAACAAAAAAAGAATGCTAGATAGAAAGAGGATGGCAAAATTTGAGTCAGAGTCGGACAAGTGCTAGAAACCTGAGGCTAATTAAGTCTTTGGAATGCCACTCACTGACATTCTTTTCCAAACTTTTCAATGGGGTCAGTGGTGATGACGGCTGGGAAGGGAACAACGAAAGCCCACAGCTAGGTTTGGAACCATTTACAGCACCAGAGCCCGATTGCAGGCAACTCTGGAATGAAGAAGAAACCTCCCTGTCTCACTTATTGTGGCAGCAACCGCAGTGAACACACTTCTGATTTGGTGGAACAAGTGTCTTTGTTATCATCTCCTGGTGTTGGATTTGACGATATCTGCGATAACAAATCCCTTGATACAAAAGGAAAATTCCCCACATGAATACTGGCACAGTAAAACTGTTTTCTCTAAAGCACACAAAGCAACAAGTGGTCATTCTGTTCAGGGGTAGTGAAAAATGTTTGAGGTCCATTCCAGGCTAAAGACTGACAGACTCGTTTAAAAACCACTTAGGTGTTTGCTGACAGCTTCATGCAAATCAAAGGACTGAAGTCTTCTCTGATTGGAGTGGCTTCAGTGCTTTGAAATACAAAACGTTTCAGCCCACAAAGCAGAGAGTGATGTCAGGATCATAGCCCTTGCTCAATAGTGTAACAGATTTGAACCACCACACGATGCTGTTGCCATGGCCCCCATAACAGCTGAACATGCCTATGTTTAAAAAGTTTATCAGGTAACTGGTGAGAAAGTCGTGGAGCTCTGTCAGAACGCTACCATGCGGTCGGAAGCTGCACCAGAAGTAGAGGTGGAGGTGGTAGTAGTAGATTATTGTTTCCAACACTGGCATCATTTTTTTGTTTCTCTGCTGACCATACACTATAAAAGACAACGTATGGTCAGTGGTGTGCAACAATGCTGTTTGCCTTCTCGTGGTTCCCTTGGCAACCCTGTAAATCTCTCGAGCTTTGCTTTCGAGGTTTAACATAGTTGCCAAGAGAACCACTTGAAGGCAAACATAATGTTGTTACACACCGCTGCCCATATGTTATCCTCTATATTGCTGTGTCTATTATAGCATTATTGCTGTGTTCTCCATAAAACAAAAAAAGAATGCTAGATAGAAAGAGGATGGCCAAAATTTGAGTCAGAGTCGGACAAGTGCTAGGGAAACCTGAGGCTAATTAAGTCTTTGGAATGCCACTCACTGACATTCTTTTCCAAACTTTTCAATGGGGTCAGTGGTGATGACGGCTGGGAAGGGAACAACGAAAGCCCCACAGCTAGGTTTGGAACCATTTACAGCACCAGAGCCCCGATTGCAGGCAACTCTGGAATGAAGAGAAGAAACCTCCCTGTCTCACTTATTGTGGCAGCAACTGCAGTGAACACACTTCTGATTTGGTGGAACAAGTGTCTTTTGTTATCATCTCCTGGTGTTGGATTTGACGATATCTGCGATAACAAATCCCTTGATACAAAAGGAAAATTCCCCACATGAATACTGGCACAGTAAAACTATTTTCTCTAAAGCACACAAAGCAACAAGTGGTCATTCTGTTCAGGGGTAGTGAAAAATGTTTGAGGTCCATTCCAGGCTAAAGACTGACAGGCTCATTTAAAAACCACTTAGGTGTTTGCTGACAGCTTCATGCAAATCAAAGGACTGAAGCCTTCTCTGATTGGAGTGGCTGCAGTGCTTTGAAATACAAAACGTTTCAGCCCACAAAGCAAAGAGTGATGTCAGGATCATAGCCCTTGCTCAATGGTGAAGACTGCTGAGCCCTTGCTTTTGTGAACTGCAATGGGCTTGGCAGTGACCCCACACCCAAAATCCCTATCATTGCCACTAACATTTGATGTGCAAGCACAGCCAATGTAAAATTGGCTTCCATTTTTTTTTCAAATTCTAAATTCAGTCATATTGATTTTAAGAATGTTCTGCATCCTGTTTGGCAGGACTCATTTTTTTACAGTGCATTGTGCTCCTATAATGCACTGGGCTTAGTCAATCAGGACTCAGGATTCTCCCTACCCTTTCTATAAATAGGAGATATTATTTGCAAAGGTTGCTTTTAAGAACTTTGTAAAAGCCTTGTGCCAACAAAAGGAATTTTACCAACCTGAGATGTACAATGCATTGAATATAGCATTAATAGCACTATATAAAACAAACAGTTTGATTAGCATAGAAGAAGTGTCTAAAAGAAGATCCCTGTTATATAATGGAGCTGGATTGGATTAGGCAGATGGTATGGACTGAGTGAATGACAAGGGTGACATCAATGGGTGTCATGACCCAAGACTGTCAGAGCAACCAGAGGCAGGTCTGAGCAGAACTGGGTTGTCATCACAAGACACCACCCACCACACAGTGTAAAAGAATGTCACTGTCAGCTCAGGCCAAGTGGGATAATTGCACGGGCCTTCCCCACCCCCATTTATCAGGCCAGGCATTACACAGAAACATAGAAATTGATAGCAGATAAGGACCATGAGGCCCATCCAGTCTGACCATTTTCCCTGGCCATTGTAAAAGCTGCAGACCCTATCTGACTTTTGGCTTTACCTCCTTGTTCCTATTGCTAGGGTTAGCCATACCTGTCTCATGCATGTTTGAATTCCCCCACTGTATTTGCCCCCACTACCTCTGCTGGGAGTCTATTCCATGCATCCACCACCCTTTCTGTGAAGAAATATTTCCTTACGCTACCAATTGGTCACTATCTCCATGCATTGATTGGTGAAGATGGATGAAGCTCATGTAGGGGAATCAGTTTTTTTACTTTGTTTAGTTTTTTGTTAACCAGGAAAGGAGGGCTAGATAAAACTGCCTATTTTCAGCCTCGGCTGGAACTGATCCAAATTAATCTGTTCGTGATAATTTAGTGAATAGTAGAAATTTGGTCAGGACACTGAGGAAATTCCCCTAGTTTTTTTGAGTAGTGATATGGGTTCTCTGATGCCCACCTGAACAACCACCAGAAAAGGCAGACAGAACCTCAGAATGATGGCATCCTCTTAGCAATGCAATCTGTAGGGAACCCTTATATGACACATTCACTTATCAGGAACTGGTTTTGGGTCTGTTTTCATATTTTACGGTAAATACCACCAATGCACCATGCAGGTTATATTTGCAGATCTGAAATATTATATTTCTCAGGCACTGTGCTTGGATCACGCAACAGAAGACATCAACACATCAAGAAATATTGCATAATGTTGTTGTTTCCCTGCAAAAGGCAAAGGAGCAGGATAGTAACACAGAAACATAGAAATATGGACTCTGTTGGCAGATAAGGACCTAATGGCCCACCTAGTCTACCTTATGTTCTCTTCTTATAGTGTTGCTGCAGATCCTACTTGGTCTCCAGTCCCCCCTTACCAATATGACCTCCCTGTGTCTATCCCATGTGTTCTTGAAACCGGTGACCATTTCCACCCTCACCACCTCCACTGGTAAGCTGTTTCATGCATCCACCACTCTCACTGTGAAAAAGTACTTCCTCACATTTCCTCAAAGCTCCCCCCTTCTTACTTCATAGCATGACCTCTTGTCCTTGAGCACCTTTTTTGTGGAAAATGCTTCCCTCCTGTATCTTGTTTTTACCTGGGAGGTATTTGAAAGTCTCTATCATATCCCCTTTCCCTCCTTTCCTCCAGCGAGTACATGTTAAGTTCCTTGAGCCTTACCCTATAGGGCTTTTGATGCAGGCCATGCATCATTTTAGTTGCTCTCCTTTGTACTGCCTCCACCCTCTCTATAGCCCTGTTATTACAGCTGCATTTGCACAGCAGCAACCCGAGCACTCAGGTTGCTGTGGTGCAAATGCCGCTGTGTGGACACTTACTGAATTTTCAGTAAGCCACTCCTTGCAATGCTCAGCAGTCCCAGAATGCTTGGGGACACATTCAGGAGCAAGTGGTTTAAGCGGCCATATGGACAGGCTGCAGCACTTACTCCCATTTGTGGGCACATTCATCCAATGACTACTTGACTCAGCCCATTTCCAGCACCTCTTACATAGGTGCTGAGGAACTGTGTGAGACGATAGCCAAGCGTCTTTTGGGTCGGGGCAGCTCTGTAACACTCCAAAGAAGGAGTGAGGTCAACCGTGTAAACACGGCTTATATCCTTACAGAGGTGGGACCTCTAGCGCTGTACATAGCACTCAAGGTGCTGCCTAATCAGTAATCTGTATAGGGGTATTATTACCTCTCTCCTTCTGCTGGTGATTCCCCTTCCTATGCAACTCAGCATTCTTCCAGTCTTCCCCACTGCTTTGTCACATTTCTTTGCTACCTTCAGGTCATCAGAAATGATCACCCCAGGTCCCTTTCCTGCTTTGTTACTGTTAATACCTCTGCTCCCAGTGTGTATGTTGCCCCTGGGTTCTTATGCCCAAGAGCATTATTTTGCACTTCTTTGCATTAAAACCCAGCTGCCAAGCCCTTGACCATTCTTTCAACTTTTCTAGATCACTTCTCATTTTTCCACTCCTCCCAGTGTGTCTACTATGTTGCAGAGTTTTGTGTCATCTGCGAACAGGAATACTTTCCCTTCCAGCCCTTCTGCAATGTCACTGATGGAGACATTGAAGAGGCCTGGTCCTAGTACTGATCCCTGTGGTACTCCACTAGTCACTTTGCCTACTCCAGAGTGACTGCCATTTACCCTCACCCTCTCACTCCTATTGCTCAGCCAATTTTCCACCCATTTTACTACCTTGGGACCTACTCCTAGGCTTCCCAGTTTGTGAAATCCAGGTAGGCCACATCCACCACTCCCTCTTGATCCACTTCCCTTTTCACCCAATCAAAGAACTCAATCAGGTTTGGCTGTCAGGACCTCCCCCCATGAAGCTATGCTGCCTCTGATCCTGCAGTCCATTGACAACTAGGTATTCCCCAATTCTTCCCTTTCATAGGCCCCAAGACAGGGATATATGGAGTTACTGCATTTTTTGTCTTATTGGCAAAGAACATTACTGTCAGCTTGAATCTTCCCAACCAAAATATGACTGCTTGTCTTTTGTTATGAAATACGTCTAATCTTGTTGTATTGTTGTTTTCCTATAGGGTATTATTTTCCATTTAGTTCAGTATACTTGTCTGTTTTTGTTTATCCTGTTTTTTGGGGTTTTTTTTGTTTCTTTCTTTCTGGTATTTTGTTTTACAAAATTTTTGTGCTTTCACTTTCTTTTTAATTTTATATAACTCCTATTTGTGTTTTGTGTTGGATTTTTTTATATTTTGATATCAGCATGTTTCTCTGAATTATGCTTCTGTTTATGTTCGTTACCTCCCACCCTGACTACTGCAATGCTCTTTACCTTGGGCTACCGGGGGTTGATATCTGCTGCTTGCAGCTAGTGCAGAATGCGGCAGCCAGGCTTTTGACTGGTCTAATAATAATAATAAATTTTATTTAATATAGCGCCTTTCATAAATCAAGGTGCTGCACAGTCACATAAAACAAAATGATAAAAACAGATAAAATCACAGAAGTTCAGGGAACACTTTACCCCACAGAAAGGTCTTCAGTGCCTGCTTAAAGCACCCCACTGTCCTGCACTCACATAGCTGATGGGGCAGAGAATTCCAGAGGGCAGGGGCAACAAACCCAAAGGCGCGAGCTCCAGATGACTTTAAACAGACCCTCGGAATCTCCAGCAACCCCTCGTCAGCCGAGCGGAGCTGTTGCAATGGGGTGTAAGGCACCAGGAGCTCTTTCAAGTAGCCAGGACCCTGTCCCTGTAGGGCTTTATAAGTTAATAAACCTACCTTAAAGGTGATCCGCCACTGCACAGGCAGCCAGTGCATATCACGCAGCACTGGGGTAATATGTATTCTCCTAGATACCCCAATCAATAAATGTGCCACAGCATTCTGCACTAGCTGCAAGTGGTGGATATCAACCCCAGGAAACCCTAGGTAAAGGGATTTGCAGTAGTCGAGGCACGATGTCACAAAGGCGTGGACCAAAACAGGCAGATCACTGGACAGAACAAGGTGCTTGATCCTGGCAATGTTCCTAAGATGGTAAAAGGCCAGCCTGATGACTGCTGACATCTGATGTCGAAGGGTCAGACCATCGTCAAACACCACTAGGGCTAAACCAGAGGAGAGATCAGTCCTCAACCCCTCTATCCTATGAGCTGGATCCACAACCAAAACCTCAGTCTTTCCTGGGTTCAACTTTAAACCGCTGGAACTCATCCAATCTTGGATTTCTACAAGGCAGCTGTTCAGTACTGAGATAGCACTAACCTGATCAGGGGCAAAAGACAGGTAGAGCTGGGTATCATCAGCATAACAGTGAAACCTCAGCCAATACCATCTTACAATGTCTCCGCGGGGCAGCATATACCCTGCAAATAACATGGGCGACAGCACTGAGCCCTGAGGTACCCCGCAAGGCAGAGAGAAAGACTCAGAAGAACATATTCCTGAGACGACTCTCTGAGATCTACCGGCGAGGAAAGATGTAAACTATCTGAGGACTGTCTCAGACAGCCCACAGATGAACCTCAAATGCTCAAGCAAAACCCCATGATCTACAGTGTCAAAAGCTGATGACAAATCAAGGAGTACCAAGATGGAATGGTTTCTCTGATCTCTCGCCATCAGAAGATCATTGAGCACCCAAACCAGAGCAGTCTCAGTACTATGCCTCTTACGAAAACCTGATTGGAGAGGTTTGTATACATTATGGATGGTTAAATAGTCTTCCAGTTGAGCTGCCACAACTTTCTCAATAACCTTTCCCACAAAAGGAAGGTTAGAGATAAACCTATAGTTCACTAGGTTCTCTGGGTCTAAAGAAGTTTTCTTCAGGAGGGGTGTCACCGCCGCCTCCTTCAGGGAGCTAGGAAACTCACCTGAATCCAAAGAGCAGCGGACAATCTGAGCTAAGACCGGGCCGATGATATCACTACAACCCAGAATCAGGGAAGTAGGGCCCAGATCTAAACTACAGCAAGTGAGATGCATCCCCTGGACAAGCCTCATAATGTCAATGAACTCTGGCAGATCAAAGGTACTCCAGAAAACTCCGGGCTCTGTGACCAAGCGCCGACCAACGGTGTCCCCCATAGAGTGAAGCTGATGGCACTCCTACCCAATGTCGGCCACCTCATTCACAAAGAAACAAGCAATCTCATCACACTCACTTTGTGAAAAGGCTTGACAGAACTGCTGACAGGCTGGGTTGCACAGCCTGTCAACAGTTCAGAAGAGCTGAGCCGGTTGATTCTGTGCGACAGCAATTTCCCTGGACAGGAATTCTGCCTTCTTACGGGAAATTTCTGTTTGATAGAGTTTATAATGCTCTAACAAAATAAGGTGGTCAGCATCTAAGGCAGTCCTCTGCCAGCAACGCTCTAACCTATGCCCCAGCCTCCACAGCTCCCTCAGAGCCCCATCAAACCATGGAGCCCCGGGGGGAAGTGGAAGTGGGTGAATGCGAACAAAAGCAATCAAATTGAGAGCTAAAGAAATAGACCTATTATAGGCCGAGACTAAAAGCTCATTATCTGTACTAAACTCGCCAATTAGCGAGAGGTCAATCACTGCCATCAGGTCTTCAGGGATCACATCCCGTAAAGGGCAGTAACTGATTATCTCCACATTGCTGACCTACCAAGGGGGGCTGAAAAATTTAACCCAACGGCGTAGTGATCAGATCAGCCGACAGATTCCACCACCAAGTCGGAGGCCTTGATCCCGAAGAGGAAGACCAAATCAAGAGAGTGACCACCTTTGTGAGTAACTGAGGAAACAACCTGTGTGAAGCCCAGGGATGTCATCACCTAGAGTGTTGTCCAAAAAGTGAGGATTCGTCATTGACCCAGGCATTGAAGTCGCCCAAAACCATCAGTCTGTGTGACTCCAATGCCATGTTGGCAGCCAAGTCTGCTACTTCCTGCAGGAATAGCTTCTCATCACCTGGTGAATGGTAAATGAGAGCTGTCCTGCACCCCACACCAGTTACCACCGTGCACTCAAATGAGATGGCCTCCTCAACTGGTACACCAGTTAGGCCCAATTTGGTCTTGAAACAGACCACAACCCCCCCCCCCCGCGGTCCAATCTCCGGCAATGTAAAACCGAGTACTCGGAAGGGATAGCTGCCTCCAAGATAGAGGCAGCATTCCCATCTAACCAGGTCTCGGTAATGCAAACCAGATCTGCTGTACCAACAAAATCTGCAACAAGAGCAGTCTTGTTGTAAACAGATCTGGCATTGCATAACAGCGCCCGAGTTGGACAATATTGGCAAGTCGTCTCAGCTACTTGCCCTCCCAAAGAAGAGGCACCCTTGGGTATGGGGACCAGAACAGAATCACCACATTCCAGGCACCATTTTGCCCCAGGGCATCTTCTGATCCTAACCACCCCAATGGGAGAATGCCACTCATTCGGTCTCCTTTGTCCACGACCGCCGCCCACCTCCAGCTCCCCCTCTTGCGAGCAATCCACAGCACTCAACAGTGCTGATAGATATACATGGGCGGGGGGGAAGAGAATGGGCGGAGGGCGCGGAGGGCGGAGGCCAAATAGCGCAGGAAAGGGGGGGCAAGCAGGCACGTTCCACCAATTAATTACAGTAATCAGTGGGGAAAACACACAAAACTCCAGCTTCTTAACTCCCAAATAAAGCTGCAAAAATCTAAATTCCTAAAAACCCCAGAAAACAATAATAAACTAAAACAATAATAACCCACCCAACAAAATAAACAAGACAACTACCCTACACCCAATGACGGATGATTTCAAACCCCAGAAAAAATAATAATAACACAATCCCCTCTCACAGTATATAGAACACAAAACAAATAAAAATTCACCCCCTCTCCCAGCCCTCTCACAGCCAAGGACAAGGGAAAAAATTCTAGGCACTCTCACTGCCCAGAATGAACAAATTAATCAAACACAACTACAATAAACATAAACATAACATTATATAAAGTAAATAAATAAAATAAAATGTGGTCACCCATATCCTCTCACCACCAGGAAACCACGAACAAATACAATAAAGACAAGGAAAGAAGTCATCCAAATATAGGAGAGGCACTAGGATAATTCAATTCGACAGTAAAGTCCAATCATTCCAAAGTAATCAAGACTGCTGAATAAGTTCAGTTCGATGCAAGTACAGCCAATAAAATCTGGCAGCAAACATGAATATTCGGTCCAAATGTCTCCAAACAGGAAGGACTCAGGACAAAAAATCCAGGGGGTCGCAACTTCAGGGAGAGGATTCTTTGTGCAGGTCCAATATCCAAATCCTTTTCACAGATCTTCTTTGGAAGTCCAAATGAATAGCAGATTCCTCGATTCACAAGGCACAATTCAAACCCTGATCACCACCACTGCCTCCACAGCGATCAGGGCAGACTCGAGCAATTGCACCTACAGGGACTAAACAAGCGGAGGCCCCCCAGCACACACCCAGGAGGTAGCCACCCCCCCACCTGCTGAGCCTGTAGCTATAGCTCCTGGGCTAGGTCAGCCCACCAGCCAACCCCCCGGGCCGCTTAGGAGACAAAGACAAGTTTTGCCTGCCCTTCGGCAGACCACACAACAATGTCTCCTGCCCGCTCAACAGCAATCAAACAACCAAGCGGCCACTCTCCCCAGGTGAACCCAGGGGAACCACCACTCATAAAATCCCCAGGTATTCAAAAATCCCACTTCTCAAGACTTCCTCACTCACAATCACTTCCTCACTCACAATCCTTCCGTGGCAAAAGGTCGGTACCACTCCCATTTCAGTCCGGCTATAAAACAACTTGTACCACAGTCTGATTCTCCACAAGTCCCGCTGCTGTAATTCCGTCCTTCCAGACGCTAAACTCTTTTCTCCGAATACTCGCCTTTGCTCCTCAGGTCTCCTCTGAACACACCAACACTTCAGGTAGGTTAAAGAACTGTCAGACTATGATGAATCAGATGTAGCCAACTCTTCTATATAACCCTCACAAAAAAACAAAACCTGAACTCCTATAATACCCCACTATAGTGCCTTACCTAACACTAAAGCCCCTACGATAGTACTAACTAAAATAAAAATGAAAATACAAAAGTTCTGCCCACCAGCTAAGCCTTGTATGCTGCAGTTCAATCGAGAGTTAAAACACTGTCTTAAAGCATTTTCAAAGCGATAAGCAGTGATTAGCAACTCAGGCATCAGAGTCCAAGCAGACGGCAGCCCAGCATGGCTGCCATCTTCCTTACACAAGAGCAGATACCTGCAAATCAGAAGTGCTGTCCAAAAGATCAATATCCCTAGGACTAGTCATATAACGCCTGTACTCTGCAGACTGCACTGGCTTCCAGTACAGTTGCAGATCACCTTCAAGGTCAGTTTGCTGACCTATAAGGCCCTACATGATCAGGGACCTAGTTACATGCAAGATCTCCTTCACCCCTACTGTCCCCTCCACCCTCTCTGATCCACCGATGGGGGATTGCTAAAGACTTCCAGGGTTCGTTTACAGACTTCTGGGACAAGATCATTTAGTTTTATGGCCCTGACCCTGTGGAATTCTCTACCTCATTGGGTGCAAGATTGCCTGACCATCCAAAGTTTTAAAGTTGCCTTGAAAACACATCTTTTTAGCATAGCGTTTTATGAATTTTAATGCCACTGCTGTATTTATCATTTTTAATTTTTTGTATTATTTATCTATTGCTGTGTTTTAATTGTTGTTGTACAGGTGCCTTGGTTTAAGAAAGGTGCCTTTTTATAAATAAAGAATGATGATGATGATATTTTATTTTAAATAAAAAAAATACTTCTACTTTTTTTGAGTAGTGCTATGGGTTCTTTGACATCCACAACAACCACCAGTAAATGCAGACAGGATCTCAGAAGGACAGAACACCCTGACAGTATGGCATCCCCTTAGTGCTGCAATAGGGTGCCAGAGTTTATGGTATGAGCCCAATGTCAGTATGGGACTAGAACCTACAACCTTCAGACCTGGAGGTGGATGGGCTAACAAATGAGCCATGCTGACACCTTTTATACCTCATTTCACTTATGCAGTAGGAACAAAATGTAGCCATATGTGAACGGGACCTACATTTTCCATCAGTCTTGCCCTGACCATTCCTTACTTTGCTAGGCTCAGTGTGAAAACTTTAAAAGTCAAATGTTACGGTATTTGCACAGGTTTAGAATATAATTGCAGGAAACAGGGCATAGTATGAAAATACATGTACAAACAGGGTACAACATATGTGAGTTTGCTAAGGAGAAGATGCTAAGATGGGCAGTTCTTGTGTGGGGCTTGGATAAACTATAGATTGCCAAGAAAGTAAAGATATGGGTTCCACATGGAAGGGAGTCATGAGTGACAGAAAAATGAGGTGGAGTGAATCACAACAGAAACAATAAAGGAATCTAAAAAAAAGAAACTGATGGGCTGGCCAGAAAAAGAAATTCATGGAGCAATCTGATTGGGAAGGAGGGTTAGATACCTAGATACAACATCTCACTGCAGATGCAGCTAATTTGGTTATTTCAGAGGGGTACAGAGCCTCCCAGGTGTTTTTTAAGCCTATTGGGATATAACACCTGAAGATCTATTTAGCTTAGATGACACAGATTTAAACCTTACAGGACATGAACAGAATTAAATATACATAGAGAATAAAGGATGAGGAAGTGTGTGATACGAGAATTTAATGCACGCCCGAGGTGTGGGATGCTACATAAACCCTGAGCGCTTCACCCTCAGGGTTTATTAAAGCATCCTACACGAGTGTAATTCTCACTCACATACTTCCACATCTTTATTTTATAATTGCTGGTTAGCAATTTTTTGCAGACTGACTTCTGTCATACATGTACACACACACACACACACACACACACACACATATACACACACACACATTGCAGCCTTACTTCTGTCACACACACACACACACACACACACACACACATTGCAGCATTACTTCTGCACACACACACACACACACACACACACTCTGTCTCTCCATGTCCCTCCCTTTCCAGAATGGGCATTTTGTTTTTGCTCTTTATTTACTTTTTTTAACTTACAGTTTCCAGTGGGTATCACGCCAGTCATCCTGGGACCCGTTCCTGATTGCACTTGGTAGCCTGTGTCCGAAGCGAAAGAACTGCAGGATCAACCAGATAAACATTTTTTATTTTACCCTGTTAGGTAGGATCAACCAGATAGAGTGGGAAATGTGGCAGAAAATTACAGGGAGTGACAAGTCTGTTTGTGGCGGCTCCTCGGTAACATAAAGACAGAGCCACCATGTTTTCGGAACTGTTCGGACCGCCCACCTGGAAAATGAGAGCCAGTGAGGGAGCAGTGTATTTTAATCGACACAGTGCGTGAATGCCATAATAACCTGAGGGTTATTATGGCAAATATCAACTGGCTCTCTCAATAAAAAAAATTGCTGGCCAGTAATTATAGTACAGTACAAAAGCAAAAGGGATCACTGAGACAATCTATTAATTTGTTGATGGGTTGGGGAGGGTTAAAAATAGAGATGTAAGAAAAAAAAATTCTACCGGCGGAATTTACGTGAAAGATAGATTTTCGCTTCTGTGAAAGTGCAGAAATCAAATTAGCAACTTTCACGGAAATTCTGACTTAGAACGGCAGAAAAAAATTATAAATTTCAGGTTATTGGGTTTAACTGCGGAGAAAACAATCCACAGAACTAATCACTGAACTGAGGAATAATTATATGTACTGAGGAATAATTCAGCAAACTGCGGAAAAAAAAATCCTCAGAACTGTTGCTCCACAGTTCATGTAATTATTTGGCAGTTCAGCCAAATAATTACATGGAACAGGGCGAAAATCCGCAAAACACATTCAGAAGATTCCAATCTCACCAATGGTGGAAGTTTGAAAAATTCCACGAAATTTCTGAATTTCCGCAAAAGTTCTGCAAAAGCGGAATCCGCAGCTTTCTCCCACCTCTAGTTAAAAATGATAAAAAGCAAAAATGTGCAGTTGTTGCTGTCATGGAAACATATAAATGTAAAGAATGTTATTTGAAGTGCCTTCATTTTGTTGGTGATCTACAGTACAAAACTGTGAAGTATAAGTCATTTGAAAGAACTGTGGTATTTGTAATATCTTTCACTGTCTATCTTTTTAGTGCTATGTAGCATATTTTATAAGGAATTTTAATGCTTTCCTTGTTAACCAACCTAAATGTATTCTACAATTCTGCTGCTACCATAGGAATGATCAAGTACTGTAGTGCAATGGTTGGATCATAGAACTAAGGGATACTAGTTCAAATCATTCTAGATAAGAGCTCGATCCACAAAAAAAAAAGCATGGAATGGGCAAGTGGTAGCACGTAGAACAGGTGTGATCCTCAAAAGGTGAGGGCATGACCACCAGGTGTGGAGGAAAGCATGGAAGGGTGCAGAATGACATAGCCAGGTAGGTGTGTGGAGTGGCCCCTGCCCACGGAACTCCCCTTGAACCCACCATAAAAGGGGGTGGCCTACCACCTGCAGGTCACTACATGGAAATGTTGACTGTGGATGCACCAGGTGTGAATCTGCCATAGGTTGATTCCAGCTAAACCACCACTGTTCGGGGCATATCTGGCACCGACTGAACAACCCATACACAGTGGGGGGGTGGGTGGTTATGCCAGATGGCAATGAACAACAAACTTCACTACAGAGGAGGCCATCATACTGGTCAAAGAAGTCAGGGTGCACTATGCTATTATCTTTGGCTAGGGGGCACTGAAGGGGATGCCTGCCTACAAGCCCGTGATATGGACCAGCATACAGGAGCATGTGACTGTTACAGGGAATATGCCACAGACTACCAGTGCCGTGAAGAACAAGTGGCATGGCATGCATGGGGTGGTGAAGTGAAAGCTGGCACAGTGATGGTGAGAACATCTGGTGACAGGCAGGCACAGCTAGGGAACGATCTGGAGCTAACAGATGTGCAAACCACTGTGGGTGACACCATCCACAAGCATGCTGTATGGAGCTGGGCTTGACAAATCAGAGGGTGAGTAAAGGCATTTGGCACATGAGGCAGTGATGGGCAGGGACACAGACATGTGTTATCCTCCAAATATACCAACAGGTGATGTACTGGCAGCACCTGCCCAGAGGATGCGGCACCTCAGATGAGGATGAGACACTGGACAGAGGTAGGCACCCCATCTGCCAGACAGAGGGCCACATGCCATTGAGTCTAGGAGCACAAAAGTATACCTCACCTTTCTCCAACAAGTCCAGTGCCAAGTGAGTTGTTGGACACCCTGGAGACCTAGGAGACTCAGAAAGCCTAGGAGACACAGAACTGGAAGGAGGATGCTGGTGACACCGAGCATGCCAGGTGTCCTGGTGCCCATGTCCAGAACACACAGGACACAGACACTGACCAGGGTACAGAGGTGCCACCCAATACCCCCCCAGATGGAATCCACACACACCACACTGCAGGCACCACCACGGGACATGGACTGGTGTGCATGGGAACAGCAAAGGTGACCGGTCATGGATGTGGACCCCATGGCAAGACCCTCGGGAATGGCACTGCCCAACTGCCAGTGCAGAGACAGTCCCTGAATGGCATGTACACCAAGGTTCATGGCCTTGAGCAACAGCAGATCCACCAAGTATGGAGAGGGCATTAGCTGTTGTAGCGCATGGCCCACAGTGTGTGCAACCTCTACCCAGAAGTAAGGAGCATGCAGTAGGAGCTTAGGGACCTCTGCTGCTCTGTCAGCAGTTGCCTCAATTAACTCACAGAGGTACTGGGTCAGGGAATTGCTAGCCTCACATGAGCTGTGGGTACCAGACCAGGTCCACAGGTAACCTACCTCTGGGTCCTACAGCTCCTGACCCTTTGAACACAGAGTGTGGTGCACTTTGCCAAGCCACAGATTGAGCCTCAGATATGGAACTGCCCCCTGGGGAGGCAGTATAGCATAGTGGTTAAGGGCACTGAACTGCAAACCTGGTGACCTAAGCTTGAATCCCATCAGCCCCCACTTGCTTACTGTGTGACCCTGAGCAAGTCATTTAACTTCCTTGTGCTCCCAGTTGGCACCTGGAAACAAGCTCCAGCTTAGTATGCCTTTCTCGGTTAAAAAAATATCCTGATTAAACAATTACCCCTTTTGCACAGACAGTAATGCTTCCTCTTCCTGCATGCATACCCAGAATGGTACCCAGGGTCCTGACTGGTGGCACATCCATGTCCATCAGGCAGCTGTCCCTCCACTTCGCTGAACATGTCACCGGGTGGTGGCATGTCATCCTCAGGCACAGGTAGGTGTTTCATAACAGCAATGCAACATACAGTGAACAAACTGCCTACCTTTTTGGATGTGAGCTGTAGGGTGCCTCCACCCTATCAAGGCATATGAAGCACATCTTTAGCAGGCTAAGAACCCCCTAAATGATCCCTCCTGTCAGCCACTGTGCCTCATTGTACCTCACCTCTGCCTCAGACTGGGGCTTCAAGGAGGGTGTCTTCAGGAACGTGTGCAATAGATATCCACTGTCACTTCTGGGGAGATGGAGACCATGAGTGCATGTCAAACATGTGACCCCCCACTACCCATACGATGTGCACATAGCTATGAGCCAGCCATGGTTAGCTGGCATGGCATGCAGTAGCACCCACAGGCCTGTGTTCTCCATGTAGGCATCATGTGTGGAGCCTGGGTACTTGGCACAGATGTACATACTTACATCTGCAGCATTGGACACAAGTCTGCATGTTCAATCTATGGTATGCCTTTTGGTTCCTGTATCCCTCCTCCACCTGGGAGGAGCCGATAATTGGCACATGCATAGATTTGATTGTCCCAATTGTATTGGGCATGCTATCCATGACTTAGAATGCAGCCTGTATGACCTGAAGGGCCTGCTGTGTCCTCAGAAATGAGATGTGGTCCCTAGGTGTGCCAGCAGGGCATCCATCATCTGCCAGAGGCAGCTATTCATGGAGGACTGTCTGATACCAGCCATGGCCCCTGTCATCTATTGGAAGTTGCCTGTATCATAGTAAACTAGGGCCGTAATTCCCTGGTGTAAGCCACAAATGCATGGCTGTGGCATTTCCACAGCTGTGGTTCCAGTAGCTGGATAGCTCCCCTATGGTGTCCATGTTCAGGCAGTACCTGTCAATGAAAAAAAGAAATACGAGCACATCTTCAGCTTTTTTACTGCTAAATTAGCTTATTTATTGCCAGAACATCCACGGCCAGTAACCCTGAGCTTCGGCTATGTTGCCTTCAAGGGGGTTTGGCTATGTACAAGAATACAATCTCATTTATACAAAGTGTAACGTCATAAAAAAATGACATAAATATTTAAATGCACATACCACTAACTAAACATACATACTGATGCAAAAAACAACCACATCTATTTATACAAAACTCATTTTGTCACTTCCCTATTCCTCATATTCCACAGAATTTATTCTAAATGTGGAGCAATATTCATGCTTCATTTTATTTATGGTGGGGGGATGTATGTTTAGCTAGTGGTGTGTACAGTTAAATATTAATGGCACTGTTTTATGACGTCACACTTTGTATAAATGAGATTGTGTTCTTGTACACAGCCAAACCCCCTTGAAGGCAACATAGCCGAAGTGCAGGGTTACTGGCCATGGATGTTCTGTCAATAAACAAGCTAATTTAGCAGTAAAAAAGCCAAAGTTGTGCTAGTTTTTCCTTTCTTTCTTTGTAAATTGAGGTTTGCAACCTCAGTATGAGTACCCCCATCGCTGTAGTGTGCTGTTTACTTCAGTAGAATTTTTAGTACCTGTCAATGCACTGATGCCATGTGAGTGTCACTGTGTCTGCACTCAGGCGGTAGATATGGGTGCACCCCTCACAATTCCTGCGAAGCTGTAGCTCCCCATCATGTAACTGGAGTAGTACCGTGTCCATTAGTACGCATGGGCACATCACTGAACAGTGCTGTCCAGGTGTCACTACCCTTGTACATGCACAGGACTAGCCTGAATGTGGGCAGAAATCCTTACCAGATGGCCAGGTGAGGGCATGGAATCTGGGTGTGCCTTCCCACTGACATGACCATGACAAGCCATGCCGGTACTAGTGTGACATTCCTTACCTGCAGAGTGGTATAAGGCATTGTTCATTGGACAGGTACCAGGCCTCCCACTAAATAGATAGAGCCTAAGAAAGTGGAAGAGCCCATGCCTCCAGACACTCTCCACAGAGGGGATTAGCTACAGGGAACTGGATGGATGCTACTGGAGGATTTTGACACTAACATGGGTAAGTGTTCTTTGTGCAGCCAAATTGAATGGCAAACCACTGTATTGTACATTGCTGTCACCGTGTCACTTGTAAAGCTGAAAGCCTCCTTAACTGTCATTTCAGCGATATACAACAGCCATTGGCACACTGATGATGCTGAGGGGTCAACTGTAAAGGCAATGAGATAATTCCCCAGTTTACAACCCCTGCCTGGACTGGGACACAGACGACTGGCCACCTATGGATGAGACTAACAATAAGGGGTATGCAGCAGTCGCACCACCTGGACCACTGTAGTGCCAGCTGGACTATGGGTTGCAGCCATTGCAGTGGTTATACAGGCCAGTGCCAAGGTGCTGAGGGCCAGCCGAGACCAGATGTTCTTGCACACTGTCACTGTAACTGAACAGGCAACCATCATTTCTACCAGGGTGGGGGGGGTAACACCCTGGTGCATGTTCATACCAGTCATGCGTGACAAGAAGGCATGGCTATTGGACTTTGCAGGGACTGACTGCAGGCAATGGACACGCATTGCTGATTGCACAGTGCTGAACATTACTGTACTGATTGTTTTAAGTAAATGCCTCTTGGCATACCAGTTATACTGTGTCATGAGCAACACCCTTTTTGATGGGGGTGCCCACTGGGAGAGCAGTGTGGGATGTGCTTGAAGGTTTTTTTTTGGGTGGGAAGTTTGTATGCAGGGGGGTTGTGGTTGGAGCGGTATTCAGGGAGGGGGATTGTGCACCCCGGAGATGTGTTCAGTGGATATGTGGGGTGCATGGGGGTGTCAGGGTGTGTCCATGTGTCCATGGGGTTTGGGGCTGCAGCAGCTCACAGGTTCCTGTTCACCTGGCTGTGTGTCTATGCACTCTGTATGGTACAGACATTTCTGTTACAGCAGCCTTCTTGCTGTCATAGGCCTGGGTGCCGCCTACTGTCCATGGCTCGTGTCTTCCGTGGGTGGAACAGGTGCAGCACCCAGTGCATAGGTGTAGGTCATGTCCTGCCCTGCAGTTAAGCTCTGTGGCACCGAAGCCAGATAACCCTGTAAACCACTACCTGCCCAGCCTACAGACCACTGTAGAAGTGCTTTCCCACAGGGCCATGTGAAACTTGCATTGTGCATATTGCTGCAGGTAAAGTGGCTCCACAACATTTGTGGATTGAGCCCTAAGTTAATAGGGCCTCTGCAGGGTGACCATTATGGTATAAGATAGATTGTGAGAATGAGTACTGTGTGAGAGAGGACTGCAAAGTGAAGCTGAGCAGTTCCAGCTGCTCAAACCTCACAACTGGAGTCTCTTATACTGTCGGCGACACCAAGCAAGATACATCATGAGACACTCTATGCAGACCCTGTTACTTTATTATAAATCACTAGAGTTAGCTAGACTTATTTATAATAAGTTTTAAAACATATTTTTTTGATATTTAAAATGTGAATGTAGCCACCCCCCTCTCCAGCTTTATAGTGGAATGCACCACTCCTAACGTTTCTGCACAGGAGACCGCTGTATGCAGGATAAGAGGAACCGTTAATATGTGCACATATTAGCTGAAATCACATAATGGATATATAATAACCATGATATGACCTTATGCCAGAGATTCTCAATCCCCACATTCTAGTGGCCTCAAAGTGCAGAAACCAGAACCTACGGTACTTGTGGACTCAACCTGTAACTTTGCACCCTCAAATCCCTTTTTCAGCAGGTCTCTTTTCACACACCATAGAACAAATAAGGCATGTACTGCTTTCTATCTCATTTAAAATACAGCATTCCCAGGGCCATGACATTTTTAATTGGGGCTCTAAAGGCCTTTGTGGCTGAACAAAATGGTGCTGGTGGCAGCATGTGGCCACAAGTGGCCTTGTCTGAGAAGCACGGCCTCAGGCAACTCACATAAAACTGCAGTTCATATTAAGACAAGAAGTATCAGTCCAGCCAAAATAAAGATCCCATTTTCCAAAAATTCCAGTTTGAGAATGTTTACAAGAATGGGGTAATAGAAGAGTATGTGCAAGCTTAAACAAGCCTACAGTATATCAAAATTTATTTTATACGAATGACTCCCCAATGTTGGTAGATATCAGTTTCTCTAAGAACAGTTGAACAGAATTTGTAACTAAAGTTTACTTTTTTCTTTTGCCAAAGTAATCCCACTTCACATAAAAAGCTATTATTCTTTGGACTTTTTAAATACAGCAGGTTTTAGTGTATGGGTTGTCTTGTTATACAATCTAACTTCGTTATAAAGGTAAATAATTCAGCTGGTCAGTGAGAGTGCTCTTCTCTCAGACATGAGTGGACAGCTTAGTCAGAGGCAATCAGGCATTCAAAATCCCAGGCAAAGAAAATCAAAGCAGCATGAAACGTTCATTACAACCCAACAGGAAGAGCCGGCCTCCCATTACATGAATTCAGAATGACCCCTGAAGCTGACCATGACCGGAAGAAGCCCTCCTGAACATCTGCAGATGGGACTTTAAGAACAACACACACAGGGCAGCTTTTCACAAAAGCTTAAAGAGTTTCCCCATGAAGGACAAATAAGCAGACATAGATGGGCTCAACTATCCTTGATCTTTTCTTTCCCCTTTCAAAGCCCTTTGTCTGGACTTGTAGCATCTCCATCTGTAATTAACCTTGAGGTATTTTTGACATGAAGTGACAGTAACACAACTACCCTGCCTCAACCTGAAGCACACACAGTGAATGGCTATTAAAGCAGACCAGTAATTTACTTGTAAAAATTGTTTAAGGCAGAGTGTGATATTAGAAACCCTGATGTGCTGGCTAGGAGACTGAAGAATGCATCAAAAGTTGTATTAAACTAGAAGTGTACTCGGATGCCATTCACAGTATCAGACACTGAATGGCATGACTGGAGTTTGAAAGTAAATGAAGGCTTCATCCATTGTGCCACACAACTGAAATCATTTATAGTTCCTGCTACAGCTCTGTTTCTAAAATCAGTAGTATCAGCAGCCACACTGGATAGTAGTTGCTTCTCTTATTGCCCCATTTATAAGACGGTACATAAAAAAATAAACTGTGCTACCAATCTTTTTCTGACGTTTCTTCTCTGTGCTAGCAACATACAACAAACAAGAAAAATGCTGTCCATATTTTCTGTATGGGGTTCATGGGAGCACATTACTCATTACAATTGGTCTAAGCCCTGTTTAGGTGGTCTCCAGATCCTGATTCCTCCTTCATTTTGTTCCATATGTGACTACCTCCTGATATCCTTAACTATGACTATGAGCCCTGCAGGTACTCATGGCTGCCAATTATTTAATTACAAATAATTAATTCACTAATGCTGTCAAAATCATGCTTATCCTCGTAATTCCATTTAATGCTCTGACATCATACAGCACATACATTTGTATTGTATTGTAACAAAATGTCTTACTGCTAAGAACATTTAATATTTGTTACACTGTATTGAAAATTTACCAGCTGCAGCTTCTGCTCACACAAAGTTGCTCCCATGTAAAATGATATATGGTGGTTGCAGTCCAGCTTCTATTACAAGTGTCCACGTTCAGGTAAGGCAAGGCAATTTTATCTGTTTGGTGACCTATCAAATGGCTAAGGGCACCTTACAACAGTGAAGAGTAAATAACTTCAATAAATTAAAGTGGCTAGACCTGTATAAACAAATAAGTCTTCAGCTGATGTTTAAAGGCCCCAACCATGTGAGCAGAACTTACTACCTCTGGCAGAGAAGAGGGGCAGAAACCCTAAAGGCCCTGTCCCCAGATTGCTTGAGGTGGGAACGAGAGACCTGACACAAGCCTACATCGGTGGATTGGAAGGGGTAGGGGGTAGGTAGATGTGTAGGACATCAGAAGGTCATTCAGGTAGCTTGGACCCAATCCATGTAGGGCCTTGAATGTTAACAAGCACATATTGAAGGTCAAAGAACCTCTGTGTACAAGCACTGAGGCAATGGTTACCCCAAAGGGCATTGGCCAGGAAGCCAAGTTTCAAAGAAATACAAAATTACACATGCCCCCACAATGCAAAGCATCATGGGCTGCATATGCAAATCACCACAGCATATTATGCTGGTTCAACTTTAAGCAGAAATGCATGGTGCTGAAAGGCCTCTCATGCAGTTTGCAAAGGTGCCAACAGAAGACACAGACACGTGTTTCGTCCTACCAGGACTCATCAGTGTGCCTCATCTGTTTGACACCCCAGTGGAATGAACCAGCTACCCTAAGATGGTCTATCTGGGTTATGTTGTGGTGAACCCAATTAAAACAAAAAACAAGTTAAAAGACAAAGAACCTCAGTGCACAAGCACTGAGGCAATAGTTACCCCAAAGGACATTGGCCGGGAAGCCATGTTTCAAAGAAATACAAAATCACATATGCCCCCATAATGCAAAGCATCATGTGCTGCATATGAAAATCACCACCGAATATTATGCTGGTTCAACTTTAAACAGAAATATACTGAAGGTGATGCACCACATAATAGGCAGCTAATGTAGACCTCACAAGACCAGCATGATGTGTCCCTCTGAGAAATTCTCACCACCAGCTGAGCCACAACATTCGGGACCAACTGCAGGTGGCGCATCAAGCCTTCTGAAATCTGTAAGTAAAGAGTGTTGCAATAATCCAGTCTGGAGATGACAAAGCTGTGGAATATCATCTCCAAATCAGCTGGCTGCAGATGTGGCTTGATCTGGGTGATATTACAGAGATGGTAAAAGCCATTCCTGACTACCGCTGACACCTTTTGTTCTAATGTCAGCTTGCAGTCCAGAATGACACCCAGGTCCTTCACCATATCTACAGCTTGAAGTGTCTGGCCATTTACAGATGGTAAAGGAAGGTCACCATTTATTGCCAACTCATGCTGGTCTGGATCAACAGTCATAACCTCTGTCTTGCCAGGGTTGAAATGCATCCAGTTGGAGGCCATCCAGTTGTTGATTTCATGATGGCATTGTCCAAGCAGCAAAACTGCACTCAACTCATCAGGAGTACAAGACAGAGGGAGCTGAGCATCAGATTCATAGCCGTGAAACTCTACTCCATATTGTCTAATGATCTCACCCAGTCACAACATGTACACAGCAAACAACTTAGGTGCCAGGATCGAGCCTTGTGGAACCCCACAGGAGACCACAGCTGCTCCAGAGATGTCATTACCTAGCACCACCTGCTGCCATCATTCAGTAATATAGGACTCAACCAGCACAGAATTGTGCCAATGAATCCCACATATTTCCTTAGGCCATCAATCAGCACACCATGGTCCACCATGACAAATGCCAACGAGAGATCCAAAAGGACCAAGACAGAACAAAGTCCTTGGTCTCTCAATGAGGAGATCATGCAGTACTTTAAAAAAAAAAAAAAAAAATACCATCACAGTTATCTTTAGCTTTCAGCTTTGTTTGAAGTCTGTCATGACAAGTCAAGCACTGAATGAGTATGGAACCTGGGTCTCTCATCCAGTAGAGGTGCTCCTTCCATGACAGAGTTGAGGAACTTTGGAAATGTGGCAGGCCAGTATAGGTATTACATGCTGAACAGCTGTGCTGTACCTGCTGTGTGAATAAACAAAGGTCTTCATTGTACATTGCTGTCAAACTGGCACCTTTTAAGGGCACTAAAATTCATAGCAAATAGGTGAGTTCCTTCAGCAAAATACTGTCAAATAGGCTGCAGCTGGTTTACATAGATTTTAATTATTGCTAACAGCTTATTACAAAGAAATTCCATGCAAGGCAACATGGTTCCAAATTGCATATCTGTGGAGGCAAGCTGGCACCAAAGAGGCAGACTAGTGACCCCGAATTAAATATTGTGGGAAAAATGTGTGAACATTCAGTCAACTAAGGCTGAGAGAAACTATGGCAAACATGGGGTTTCATCTCTTTCGGACACATCGGTGTGGGGTAACTGCTATTTTAGCGGGTGCCCAAGTCAGCACCAAGATACAAAGACGTGTAGAAGAGTCAAGATGAGCACAAAGAAAACTGCTTTCTGACAAAGGAAACCTCACTGCAAAGCAGTCAAGTGTATGCAAATGTATTTATCTCTTTAAATTTGATTAACCAGGTAAGCTTGTAAGATATGATCACCTCAGCTCCATAGGAGTCTTAGGGAGGGGGGCATTGTGCAGGCAGGTAAAGGCAGCATAGACTATTCATTAAATGCGAAGATTAGAAATAAATTGGCAGTTTTAAAGTTTCTGTGTAGGACTGACTTAAAAAGGTGACCAAAACAAAGATTTTCTTGAGGGAAGTACTGTAAGTTGTCTGTGGCTATACATTACTTACAGTTGTTTGTCTTCTAGGTTATATGTACACAGCAGGCCAGGCAGTCAATTCAGGGGAGAAATGTGAGTGCATAGATGATTGTACATGTGTGTTGGTGTGTCAAGACATCATATATCTCATACTGTATAACAAATGTATTATTACTGTATCATGCACCGTAGCACAATCCTGTTCATAGAAAGAATGCACTGCAGTGTTCATTTAAGAGCAGCAAATATTCAGCCATGGATTTCAAAGCAGCAGTTTTAAGAGTACATTGTGCAGTGCAAAAGTCACCCACACTTCAAACCAGTAAAACAAGAAACCCTTCCCCTTTTAGACCTCAACTGGATATGAAACTGTAAGAACTGGCACCCTGACACATGCAGGCAGATATCAAAGTGCTCCACTCCTTATATTTCGCAGTGCAACAGAATAATCTAAAAGGAAAAATCAGGTTTCAGCAAGGAAGAGACATATTTACTTCCAAACCTGATGCTAGAAACACAATAGCATAAAATTATAAAATATGGCAGAAGGAGACCGAAGATCCATCAAGTATGCATTTGCTAAACTACTTCACCCCACTGACCTACTATATTGGTGGTTTGTCTCCCGCTTCCCTAATCCCCCCACTCCAATACCCATGATGCCCCATAGTAACTGTGAGACCCCTTGACCAGTCCCAGCCATGTTACCAGTTAAAGGAACACTGTCTGTCCCTTTTACATCATATTATTTGTAGCTGAATATCAACATTTTGTGATTGGATACCTTCTCTAAAATTCATCTGCAATACTGTTTGTTTTGTCTGCTTCTTTTCTTAGTAGAACTGAAATGCATGCCATTGGTGTTATCACCAACATTGTTTTATTTCAAATCCTTAGTCTACTCTTACTACGTGCTTTCTAAACAACAGGAACACCCCCTAATACATCAGCCACTCATGATGCAACAGTCTCCTCTCCTCCCACTGCATCATCAGTGGCTAGACTGTATTGGGGGTGTTCCAAAGTCAAGAAAAGATTCAGTGGGAGTTGATCAAGGACTGTAAGCAAACACGTTTTTGTGTGGTAACACTAGTACAGTTGGCAGTCTATTTTTCACATTTAAGCAGAAAAAAAGATTCTGAATCATACTGCCATCTACATCAGCAATCTCTGCAGAATGTGACCAATCATATCACGTATTTGTTTTAAACTGGAGCCACTTTGAGGCGTAATGGGGATGACAGTGTCCCTTTAAGGGTAATTGACCCTACTACTTCCACTGGCAGTCTGTTTCATGGCTCCACCACCCTCTTCGTGAAGAAAAATTTCTTCATGTCCCTCCTGAACTTGCCCCATCAACCTCGAATCCCATCCTCTTGTGACTGCATCCCTATTTTTAACAGGCAGGTCCTCACCATTAACCTTGTTGTATGCCTCAGAAGCATATATGTTTCTGTCATGTCCCTTCTCTTGCACATGGCCTCCAGTGTGTACATATTAAGGGCCATGAGCCATTCCTCATAGGATCTGCCTTGCAGGCCCTGCAGCATCTTGGTGACCCTTATCTGCACAGACCCTAGTCTGTCTATGTCTTTCCTCAGGTGAAGACTCCAGAACAGAGCACAGTACTCTAGATGGGGCCTCAAAAGGGATCTGTATAGGGTCAGTATCACCTTGCTGCTCTTATCAAAACACCTCCCTAAATGCCTCATCTTTGATGCCTTGCTGTGTACTTTGTTACAGAGGTATGTTTGCTTCAAGGAGTCCGTAATGATGACTCTCATCTGATGTAGTGGAAAGCCTAACTCCTCCCATCCAGTATTCTGTGCATGGGTTTTGTCTGTCAAAGAGCATTACCTTGCACTTCTTGGCATTTCATTTCAACTGCTAGATCTAAGACCATCTCTTTAGCTTTTCTAGGTCCATCTGGAAATCCCACACCCCTTCCTCATGGTCTATGCTGCCTCATAGCTTTGTGTTGTCAGCCTCCTCTGTGATATGAGTTGAAGGCCTTGCTGAAGTAAAAGTAGAGCAAATCTACTGCCTATCCTCTATCTCTGGCCCTAGTGACTCAGCTGAAAAACAGTATTAAGTTGGTCTGGCATGACCTTCCTGACACAAACCCATGCTGTTTGCTGTTCTGCTGTCCACTTCCTCTAAGTAGGCCACCAAACCTTCTTTGACAATTGTCTCCATTGGTCTACTCACAACGGAGGTAAGACTGTTAGGACTGTAGCTGCCTTTATCCTCCCTCTCTCCCACTTGTGGAGTGGTATGACGTTGGTGGACCTCTAGTCTGCTGCACTACTCAGGACTTCAGCAAATCATTTAATAGTTGGGTTAAGGGTTCTGGTAATTCTGTGGCCAATTCCCTTTGTACCAGTGGATGCAGGCCATCGGGTCCTAATGTCTTATCTACCTTTAAGGCTTCCAGATTCCACCTCTTAAAAGAGAAGTGCACTAAACCTGTAAGTCATTTTTTCAGTACATGTTTTTAAAAATGTACTTCCACCTCTTAGGGACAGGAGGCTTTGACACAGAACCCATTCACACCCCTCCCTCAACACTATGAGGGACCTGAACCCCCCTGCATGATGAAGCCAGCACCAGGGAGGTGGGTAATGTGTCCTGGATGGGACAGCCCTCTGAGAATTTATTTATTTATTTATTTATTTGTTAACTGGGTTGGTGCATTGATCCAAAGACCTTTTTCAGCATGGCATGAGCCAAAGACCAGCACATGCAGAGAGATCACAGTAAGGACAAGAAAATACACAGAGTTGTACAGTAACAATAGCAGGCAGTGTGAGTCTAGTAGCTATTCAGTGTTTGGCAGCAACAGCCGCAGCTCAGAGTTACCATTGACAGCTAACGAGGAATCCCCAATCCCTGGTTGACAGGCAGCAGGGGTTGGTGTTGGCAGCCTGCACATGGGGTGGAGCAACAGGGGGGCTAAAAAGCTGACATAAGGATGCACTCTGTCTTGCCCCATTGCTTTATCCACGTTCAGATTAGTGAGTCCCTTGAGGATTCTGTGCTCTGATAATGGACTAATTTTCACCTCCCCCCTTCAAAGTTCCTGTTACTTTTTGTCATCCCTCCCCTTCCTCTGTGACCACTGAGCAAAAGTATTTGCTCAAGATGTCTGTCCTTTTCTGGTCCTGCTCTACACAGTCTCCCCTTCTTTTTTTAACCTTACAATCCCTCCCCTGGTCTTCCTCTTTTCACTTACATACCTAAAAAATTTCTTGTTACATAGAAACATAGAATTTGATGGTAGATAAGGACCACTTGGCCCACCTGGTCTGACCATTTCCCTACCTAAGGACATGCTGCAGAGCCTAGTTAACCAACAGCCTACTTCCTCCTACCCCCCACTAGAATTGCCTTATTGCCTGGGCTATTCTCTCTTCCATTTGTGCCTTCGTGCTCCTTGCTGTTTCCCTGTTTCCCTCTGTTTCCCCTGATACACCTCCCCATCCTCCTCCTCCCTCCATGTCTCCTTGAACCTTGTGAATGCAATCCTTTTAGCCTTTACCTTTTCCGCCACCTCTTTTGAGAACCATAGCGGTTTCTTTTTCTTCTTGCTTTAGCTCACTTGTTGATGCAGAGGTTTGTTGCCTTCACTATGACCCCTTTTAGCTTTGCCCACTGTTCCTCCACCCCCAAGGCCATCTCCCCCTGCTATATCATCCCTGAGTCATTCATTATAAAATCTTTCTTCCTGAAGTCCTTAACCCTTGCCTGTGTGTGGTTCAATTTTGTAGCCATCCTTATATTGAACTATACTGTATGGTGATCACTGGTTCTCAGGTGGCCTTGCACCTTGATGTCTGCAACACTGTCACTCTTAATGAGTTTCAGGTCTAGTATTGCCCAAGAATGAGTGGGTTCACTTATTAGTTGCCTGGGGAACATCCCCTGCAGGGAGTCCAGAATGTCCTTGTTGCTAGCTGAAGCCACAGTTGGGAGGTTCCAATCTACAGCTGGCAGATTTAAGTCCTCCTCCAGCAGTATCTTCCTCTTTTCTACCATTTTGCCACTGGCTTCCACCAGTATCTTAGCTAATGCCGCCCCCTGTGCTGGATGTGGCATCCAGCACCTCAATTCTCAGCTCCACCGGGCTGGCCTGGAGGTCTGTAGATCACACCAGTACAAATAGTGGCTCTGTTCCCCATCTCCAGGGTGACCCACAGTACCTCTGCCCCCCCGTATTCCCTGTATCTCTCTTGCTTTTATGCTTTCCCTCACATAAAGCACCACACTCCTGCCTTTATTTCCCACCCTGTCTTTCCTAAACAGAGTATAGCCTGGTATGGCCATGTCCCAGTCATGGTTTTCAGTGCACCATGACTCAGTAATGTCTACTATATCCAGGTTGGCCTCTGCAATGATGGCCTCTAGGTCTGGAATTTTATTTCCTAAACTTCTAGCATTCTTACACATGGCTTTCCAGATTTTGTCAGCATTCTGCTTGTCCTTCATTTTTTTTCTTTTTGCCCTCTCTATCTTCCTCTCATTTTAATGCTCCTGTTTCCCTCCCCCTTCTTTTCTATACTTGGCATGGGCCCCGCCTGGTGTGTTGGCCCCCCATCATTTCATCAGGGTTACAATGGATATTCAGGAGGACCTGAAAGTGTGGGCAGACTTTTTGGCTTCCTTTAATGGAGTGGGGTGTGCAGTCACTGGTTTCCTCTAACAAGGAATTGAAATTCTTTACTGATGCATCTGGAGTGAAGGGCTTCAGCATATATTGGCAGGGAGCATGGTGTGCAGCTTCTTGTCAAGAGATAAGGCACACTGAAACCCTGAAAGAGAACCTGACATTCCTATTGTGGTAGCACTAGAAATTTGGAGGGAAAATTGAGGAATAGGAGTGTTTGTTGCATTTTGGACTGACAGCAAGGGAGAGCTGCAGGTAATCAACAACCTAACAGCAAAATGTGCTATGATCATTGAGTTATTGTGGATATTCATCTTGTGATGCCTGAGTTTGAATATGACTTTTAGAGGTAAGTATGTGCTGGGATGAATAACAGGATAGCAGATGTGCTATATAATTTCCAGTGGACAGATTTTTTGGTTGCTGGCACCTGATGCAGAGGAAACCCATGAGACTCTGCCTGGCCACCTGTGGAATCACAGCTGGACTGGGCCTGGCAGTAATGTCAAAGTCAATTGTCCTGAAGACATCGAGGGCATATAACTGGGGTATGTCACAGTATGCAGTGTACTGTTCAGCACAAGGAGGGAATAACCCCTTGGCCGGCCATGGTAAGTACACTGGTGGAATTTTTGACTGCACAGAAGAATGGGAGTGTTTCACGGTCTGCAGCGGGAATTCAATTAACAGGGGTGGCATTGTTATGGAAAATATTAGGTGAACAAGAAGAGACATGTAGCTTTCCAATTAAAGCATTTATGGAAGGTTGGGTCCAGGAGGGACTGATAGCTCCAGATAGCAGGAGGCCAGTAACATTCAAAGATATGTGTGGTTTAATGAAAGCTGTTGGATGCTGCACCAGAAATGAATACAAGGGCACGCTGTTTCAGGCAGCTTTTTTCATTCATTTTAGGGATCTTCTGGGTGGATTAATTAGTCACACAGTCCAAGGCAGACAGTTGGGGAAGGGGGGCTGAAATGGGAAGATGTAATGTGGGGGTCAGATAAGGTACAAATTGGACTTAGACATTCAAAAACAGATCAACGTGGGAGGGGGACTGTGTTGACACCAAGGTGCGCAAACTGTGTGGAGATTTGCCTGGTTAATTAGCTGAAACAGTTTTGGGCAGTTCACCTACGGTTTGAGGGGCACTTACTTATTCACGAGGGTGGGGTTCCACTGTCCAGATATCAGTTTGGCAAAGTCTTTGAGGTGTCACTGCAAGACTGTGGTTTAGATCTAACAAACTACTGGGCACACTCATTTCCTATCAGGGCAGCTAGCACAGCTGCAAGTGTGGGGTTGCCAGAGGAGACAATAAAAAAGATAGGGAAGTGGAGGTCAGATGCATACAGAAGGCACATGTGACCACTGCAACTAAATGGCAAGGTTATTAAGTGAATTTTTGTGTTTTCTTCCTGATGGCAGGTCAAACATGTCCAGTGCAGATTTGGATTCTGGGGTTGTGTTACATATTTTAGGCACAGAAGTGGGCAGATACGAGAACAGAAGTGACCTAGCTGGGGATGGATTTAAGTAATGTTAAGTGCATTGGTTAAGGAAGAGATTCATGAGGTGAGAACAGGTTATCCTGACAACTCAAGGCAAAGAGAAGGTTGGTGTACTGGAAATGTTGGTAATATATCTGGGGGAACAACATGGGCTCACAGCCAACACTCAAGCTCATCATCACAGTTTCAGGGATGAGAAGTAAGGAGAGTGTTCCACCCACCTAAATGGTGAGCTGAGGGGGTGGTAGTGGACCACTTGCCTCCTGTTGGTGGCTTCCTAAAATTCTGGGAGGACTGGCTCTAAGAGCCGGTCCTCCCAGAATTTTAGAAAGTCACCAATAGCTGGGCTCTGGGGTAAATGCTGCTTCTTAGGTAGTTCACATCCAGCCATTTCTAGAGAATTTTTTTTAAATGTATATATTAAATCAAGTGTTTGATTTAAAAGGATGGCTATATGATGTCAATTTTTTTTTATTTTGAGTAAAGCATGCCATGTCCTTTTATAACTCACAACACATGGTGTGGTGCCAAATGTTTTTCAGGGATCTCACTGGCAGGGAATGGAGGCAACAGGTGTGTCATGGGGGCTTTCTAAACCAATTCACTTCCACCTCTTGGGGGAAGGAAACTTTGTCACAGAGTCTGGTCATGCCCCTTTCCCAACCCCCCACAGGCCTTACACCTCCCTAAATGAGCAAGCTATTACCAGGGAGGCATGTGAAATGTGTGTGTGTGTGGGGGGGAGGAAGCCCACTGGAAAATCCCTGGTCAATGGCTGGGGGGTTGCAGGGGATTGGTGCTTGCAGCCCACCCATGGAATGGAGTAGTGGGGGGAGCAAAAAAAAAAACAATTCAAGACTGCTGTTCCCTCTTTCTGAACACTGGACTAGCCAGCTCTGGACACCTGACCGCCACAAGCAGGAAAAGATTCACATTTCCTCCTGCCCACCTAACTTTGGGAGTTATGTGGTTGTGACAATAATCCCACACCACTGGCACTAGTCTGTGACAACCTGCCCCTTGGGCTGTACCAGCTAACTGGTCAGTTGTCTGGGTATATTGCTTCACTAGGTGAAGGTCTACACTGCACCTGCTTGAGCCTGTTTCTATTGTTCTCTTGACCTTTTATGACATTGTCTCAGGACCTAATTTTGTGTAACAATTGTCCTTGTGTATCATACTTTGTATTATGATGTCTTTAACTTGTGTATTGTATACCACTGTGTTCCTTCAGGATGCATCTGGAATCGAGCAGTTGCCTGCTCAGTATGCCTTCCTGGTTAAATGCTTAAATGAATAAATAAATAAATAAAACTAGGCTGCCACCACCTGATTATATCAGGAAAATATCCCACTGTTCAAGCTAAGGAAGGTTAAACATAATGGGACCTATGCTCCAAGGGGCAGGAATTATGTGGCTGAGGCACGTATCCTGCCCACGCAGCTCCACACCTGTGGATAGGTGCACACCCAGCAGCAGTCACAAATGTCAGCCACCTGTCTGTGGCCCCACCCCCCAGTGCACAGGGTTGCGTGGGGAAGATGGGGCAGAGCCACTGACCCAGATGGGCATCTAATCAGATGCCTGTCCCAGGTCCAATAGTAGACCCCTTATGCAATAGGGTGCACAGTAGCTGAGCACCCCTGCAGATGCCGGATGGCCAGCAGCCATGGCGGTGTGTGGTGGGTAGCGCCACCGGTCATCCTGAGATGCAGCACCGGCAGACCATGCGAGAGAAGGGGGAGGTGTTGGTGCCACAAGTGTGGAGTGTGTGGGGTATTATCACCGGACAGAGGTGTGTAGGATGGGGACACAGGGCACCCCTGTGTCTATGTGTGTGTGTGTGTGTGTGTGTGTGTGAGAGAGAGGGGGGGTGTACCACCAGGCATAGGTGCCCACATCAGGGGGGTGCGATCCGGGGATGGGAGCAGTCAAGAGAGGGTTGTGCCTTGCCTCACTGGGTGCTTTGCAAGTGCAGTGTCAGTCTGTGGGCAGCATGAGCATGGTGGTGCTGCCCTAGGGTAGGTGTGCAGCCTCAGGAGATGAGGCAGCACCGTATATGTGTTGGGGTGTCAGCCTCTGGGGATGGAGCTGGCTTGCTCTGTGGGGCATGTCCCCCTGCAGTGAAGCCATTCCCTCATCTGGAGTGTACAGGGGCAAGGAGCATAGGTGACTTATAGTAGGGTTTACCCTGCCATAACGGTTACCCTCATATGCACACTGGTGAGCAGCTCTATGCAGCTTTGTGCATGATGTGTAGTGCTGGCATGCCCCCTGCCTGCCTCCTGCACATTGTGGTCTGTCCGGGTGGGAGATTGGGTGCGTGGGGGCTGTGCACCCCTCCTTAGTGCATCCCACATGGGGGCGTTGTGGGGGCAGAGTGTCTCTTCGCCTCACATATGCGGCACGAAGGTGATCCGCACCTTCTAGCATAGGGCCCAATAATATTAGGTAGAGTGCACTTCATGCAACAGACTTTAAACAGAATTCATAGTGCCAGCAGACATATTAAAATCACCTTCTCAACAATGAGGCACTGACACTGATTCTAGAAAGAGAGAGGCTATACTAGTAATTAGTATAGGTATTAACAAGTTAACAGGATATATATATATATATATATATATATATATATATATATTATAAGGCACGGAAGCGCCCTATAGTTAGGATTGCACGGCAACTTCTAAGTTAAACCCAAAATTGTGACTTTAATAGCTTTGCAACTGTTTCACCGATTTGCCTAAAATTTTGCATGCATCGTCTGGTACTATAGATCTCTGAATCTGGCAAGTTTTGTTCCTGGCGATGGTACAGTTGCAGAGCTGCGGAGTGCCAATAATTTGAAATCTACCATTTTGGTACAAATTCTTTGCTCGTCCGTAAGTCTGAAATGATTTTGAGGTGTGGTATGAAATTGTTAGGGTATATGGAGTCTGGGTCACTGATGTACCTTTTGAAGGTTTGATAAAAAAATATGAATCCATTCAAAAGTTATTAAAGTTTAAAGTTTCCCATTATAACCTATGGGGAAAAATATATGTATGGCTTCAAAGCATTTTTTGCTTTCGCGAAAGCCAATTTTACATCCTCAAATGGGTTTAGTAGTGTCATGCTGCTACCATCTTGTTTTCAGTTAGGGAAGCAGGAAAAAACCCGTAATTAAAAAAATGCTGCCCCTTGGTAAACACCAACAGTTGTGTTTACCTAATTGGGGTTCGAGGAATACAATCTTGGCATTAGTTTTTTGTTAGGATGCCCGGAAATATGTTTTTTTTTATTTGGCCAATGGAGTGTTGAAAATTTGCAAAAGTACTTTTACGAAACTTTGTGCTCCCACAACACACTACAGACCAGGCCCTGTGCTCCCACAACCACATATGGGTAAGATTACGCTTTCTCAAAATTAAGAGAAATTCATTGCAAAAAACTCCGTTAATGCATCAGTTAGGGTTTCTATTACAGCGACAAAAGTATAGAACTTTGGTGTTAGGGTCACCAACCCTACCTCCTCACCCCACTCCCCCCCCCCCCACACACCAACAGGTGTCATGGCGTGCCTTGGGTTCGTCGGACCTAGCTCTCACCCCATTGGATGGATAGATGAATCTGAAAAGCTAGGGTCTCATAACCTATCTTACCTGCCACTAGCCTGAAAGGACTTCTTCCACTGAGTCTATCCATCCCTCACTCAGATAAGCTAGCTCCAGCAGGTCTCCCAACTTCTTCTAGATGTAAACAGAGAGAGAAAGAGAGTGTGAGAGTGTTCAGCTCCTCAGTTTTATGTGCTCAGGGCTGTGAGGAAGTGACCTCTCCCCTGAGTAACAGATCCCTGTGTGTGTGTGTGTGTGTGTGTGTGTGTGTGTGTGTGACATCATTCAGGCCAGCTGGCATCTTTCACACCAATGACATCCTCCCACCTGCTTTTACTATTATTTTTCAGGATTTCTAGGGTGTTGGGAATCACATCCCACATCTGCCAGTATCTTAAACTAGATGAGCTCATGGGAAACTTACTACTTATGATTTGGACAGTATATGCTCATAAGAGCTGCCTGAACATGTGACCTGCAAGCCATTTTGGGTGCCCATCTCAAACAGAACTTGTAGCAGAAGAATATTTAAACTAACAGAAAAAAAAATAGGAATAAATGAACCTGGTCACATTTCCCATCACAGTGGTAAAGGCACAACATTTTTATATGCATTATTGGATGAATAAATCAACTTTTTATGCAACAGCACATTGCTCTGGGTGTTTGGTGTATATGATGAAGTTAAGAGGTGGATATTTTACCCTAGGGAAGCCTGGACACAGGCAAAAAGAGTTGCTGTCTCCCCTTGTTGCCCGGAAGTGCACACATCAGAGAGCTGGTTAGGCAGGGTGTGGGGGAATCCCTTCCTTCCCTTTCAGGGGCAGAAAGGGAGGGACGATATGGAGGGTGCTCTGCTCACTGTCCTAGTGGGTAGAGGGAATGGTAGCAGGCCCCTTTGCCTCCTCAGATTTGGGAAAGACCATCTCCAGGGTGAATGTTTGCCCAACCTTACCTATTACTATAGAATATTTTTAAAATGTTAAATCTTTTGTTTGATTTAAAGGAATTTGGTATGATGTAAAGAATTTTTAATTTGATTATAGTCTGTCAACTCCTTTTATAACATAAAAATCATGGTGTCATATCAGAATTATTTAAGGGATCTCACTGTACAGGAAATGGGGGGAAGAGGGTGTCATGGGGTTTTCTTAATCTAACTGATTCCAACTGTTTTATTGTTCCATCCATGTGGGCTTTTCAGTAACCTAGGTGAGTGTTTCTGATTTTCCCTCTAGTGGTAAGTACCAGATTACCATAATATGATGTAGTTTATGTCCCACTGAAACATAGAGTTGTACAGTAGAACATAGAGGCATTGTGGTGATATCAATGTATGAGCTTCACATGTCCATAAATGACATCATAAAGTTCTAACATGGTGCTTACTATCTGATTGTACACCAGAAACCACAACTAGGATAACTAAAAACTAAAAAGTACACGAACAGCCAGCACTGGGAGTGGAAGGGTGGGCAGGCCCTAGAAGCCTCAGTCAGGACCCCCCATTACACACAGCCAGCATCGGGACTGGAAGGCTGGGCAGGCCCTAAAGGTAATCACCTCTCTCCTACCAGCAGAGATACTACTGGAAGGGTGTTGTTTAATCAGAGAACACTGGGTGATAGATTATTTCAGCAGTTTTCTGTACATTTCACTGCATTTGAGTCAGTTTCACTGTGTTACTTTAGCTGGGGTTCTAAGGGGATTGTGCTTGCTATTTGTGGGATCTGGAACTGTTTATGGGCTATTGGGCTCAGATTAGAATCCTGCATTCTATGTGATTTAGCCTGTGTACTTTACACAGTAATCCTGACAATAGTGCATGATATACAGCATTGTATTTACTGTTTCTGATGTTTGGAACACTGTGAGGCTCTCCCCTCCCCCGGTAGAAAAGCTGCACATGCTCAGTTCAGGCACCCTGTGCTAATTCCCTGTTTCTCTTCCATCACTAGGCCTCAGTCAGGACTCCCCCAGTACACACACACACACAGCACTGGCAGTGGAAGGCTGGGCAGGCCCTAAAGGTAATCACCTCTCTCCTACCTGCAGGGATACCACTGGAAGTGTGTTACCCATTGATGCTTTGCATTAACTCCCCACCCACCCAAGGCTGACTCTCAATATATTACCTCATCTAGTCACATGACCAAGTGCCCACTTCCTCATTAGCAGGTTAGTTTTTCTGATCTCCAGGGGCTGGTCCTGAGCTCCCTCTAGCCTCATTTTTATTTTTCTGTGCCCTACTTCCCTCTTCTCCCCTCATTACCTCTTTCTCACCCACCCCTGTACAAATAATGCTTTCTAGCCCCTTCCTCCTAATTTACCACTTGCTCCCAACCCCAAACCCTGCACCCTGAGCATCGTAGGCACCAATCCTACCGCTACTCCATCTGACCTGGAATCACGTAAGAGGATACCTTGCTAACTCTTGAGTCCTGTGGCCTCTGGGAACACTGCCCTCTTATGGTTCTCATCCCTCTTTTGCATTGTATTCCACCATGCCCCTCCTTCTAATCTTTGGTGTGCTCCTAATGCTCTTTACTCCCTCCCTTCCCCCAAGTCATCTGCCTGTCAGCCAGACAGGTACCCAACATTATGCCACCAGGTGGAGCCCTACCAGCAATGCTCTGCACACTTTCCATACCCCAACTTGTCCACCCCACCAGAACCTAACCCAGCATACCTCATTAGCCATCTTAGTGGCCATGCATATGTCCACCCTACCAATACCTGTGGCTGCCTTCAAACCCTTTCCCTGGCCACATAACTCTAATATAAAAGCCAAGCTAATTAGACTCACTCTCCTCCGCCACACCCTCCTACCCCTTCTCCTATCAGGCAATGTGCACCCAAACCTGGGCCCACCCCCCCTCTCAGCACCTCCTATGGGTTGTCGAATGGACTCCTTCTAGCCACCGTCAACATCTGTAGCCTTCAAAAAAAGCTTGGTGTCCTTCAGGGCTGGATGGCGATATCCTTGTGGTTACAGAGACCTGGCTTGATCATGATACTCCAGACTCAACGGTCCATATTCCTGGGTACTCTATCCTCAGAACTGACAGGTTAGCAAAGAGGGGTGGGGGTTCTGCTGTTTACTATAGAGACTCCCTTCAGGCTTTGCTAGTCCCTGATGCTCCCACTCCATCCCACGGTGCACAGGTTCTTACTGTAAAACTGCAACCTGACATGTCTGGCAAAGCCCTACATATAGTCACAGTTTATATCCCCCCCAGCAACAAAGGCCAGCGTTTGCCTTGGTAATGAACTGTCTAGCCCATCTGCCATCCTCCTGTGAAATCATTGCCCTGGGTGATTACAACATGAACTGGCTAGCAACCTCCTCTGCCCCCTACAAGGATGCTGTCATGGCACTGGACCTCACTCAAGTCATCTAGTCCCCCATGAGGCTAAACCACAAAACTGGCACCTCCACACTCATTGACCACATTCATGAATCGGCCCACCCGCATATCTGAGGTCTCAGTACTTATGGATGCACTATGCGACCACTCACCAGTCCTCTGTAGATGGTCCTCAATAAAAATCCTGAAGCGGCCACCCAAATATACCTTTACACGTCACCTAAAAATGGGATCTCTCTCACACCTCACCCAACACTTATTACAATGTGACTGGACCCCATCAGCACTGCAGTCTACTGAAAAGTGCCCTGGATTACTTTATCTCCACATTTAACTCTGCTTGTGACTGCTTTGCCCCAGTCTCCAAACAGAAAGTAAAATGTCAGAACACCCCCTGGCTCTCCCATGCCCTATTTGACCTCATGAAGCAATACCACAATCAATGGCATAAAGCTTATGAATCGGGCAAACCACATGACCGGCAACTCTATAGGGGACTTAGGAACAAATGTACCTGGGAAATTCGGTAAGTCAAAGCTACCCACTACCAGGAGACACTCTCCTCCTCCTGGGGCTCTGGGCACAAATTTTGGGACAACATTAAATAACTGAATGGAAAATCTGTCTCCCACCCCTCCCTGCCCAGCTGCTAGTAAGTGGCTCACTCTCCCAGGACCCCTGTTGATTGCCGCTACCTCTAACACTGCATTTTCTGATCTTAGCAGTGTCCTTCCCCCTAACTTCTTCGACCCAGCCCTGGACTTGCCCACCAGCCCACCCCATAAAGCGTCCACCCCCACTTTCAGGCTCTGAACAATCACCCCCTAGAGGCAAGACCATATTTAACCAAAGCCCTCATGAAAACGAGCTTTAGTAGCTACTCGCTGGACCTAAAACTAGTCCTCTTCACATTAGACTCAATTATCTCCCTGCTCACTGACATCTTAAACTGGTCCGTCTGTCATGAACAATTCCCCTCATGCTGGAAAGCAACTGTCATCACCCCAATATTAAAAAGTGGGGATCACACCAACCCGGGCAACTACAGCCCCATCCCCATCCCCCCCCAAGGCACTAGAAAAAATAGTGTCAGATCAACTCTCGTCCTTCTCTGCCCTGAACAGCATTGTTTCTCGAAGGGGCACAGTACTACAACTTCCTTTCTTGAATACACCACTTTTATTAGCAAAGCACTTGATGGACGGCACCTAGTTGGATCTGCCTATATTGACTTAACGAAGGTGTTCAACTCTGTCAGCTGCACATTACTAATCCAATCCCTGCATTGCATGGGCCTGTCCCTGGACACTACCATGTGGTTTAAAAGCTACCTCAGTGACAGAACCCAGAGGGTCAAGTTAAACTCCACACTCTCGGCCAGTAAACTGGTACTTTTGGGAGTCCCCCAAGGCTCAATACTGGGTCCCCTCCTGTTGAGCATGTACTTGAATACTCTCCCAAAGGCCTGCTTGGGACAAATGCTTCTGTATGCCGATGATGCGGTTATATTTGACAGTCATTTGGACCCCCACTCCCTTCAATCCTCCCTGCAATGCTCCTTTTCTGAAGCTGAGGCCTGGTTCTCAGAGCACCGTCTTTTCCTGAATTACAAAAAGACCAAGGCCATGCTTTTCACGCTCAGACAAAATAAGCTTAAAAATGTCCCCCTCAACATCATTAACATCCAGGGCTCCCCCCCCCCCGACCTCGTGCCCACCTCTAAATACCTGGGCATCACCCTTGACTGCTCTCTCATGTACCTCAATCACATCAATCTGCTCAGCTCAGCTATAATTTCCAGACTAGCTCTCCTATATAGGCACAGGGGGTGTCTGCCTCCTGATGCCCTAGGTCTTGCCATGACATCATCAGTGCTCTCCCTTATTGACTATGGAATTATAATAACCAGCTTCACCTTTTTCCCATAGGGAAACAGTGGCAGAATTTGCCATTATAAAGGAGTGTTTATAATGGCAAACATGCACATGGTTTCTCTTGCTGTGCGCATGTTCACGCAGCAGCGCCACCACTCAAGACCGCTCACTGCTTCCATCTTTTCTGATTCGAAGCAGCACCACTAGAAGAACTCGGTGGTAAGTTGTTTTATTTTTTTCCCCATACACAGTGAAACCATCAAAAACCAGGACAAAGAAAAAGAACTTTTTAAATTTGCCGATTCAAATCGACACCAGACAAAAACCGTGGATGCACCGGAAGCTCTTTATTTTATATAACTGCTGAGGTGAAAAAAGGAAACCCAGCAATTATATAAAATAAAATATGGGTCAGGGTGTGTGTCAAACTCGATTTCACACACCATCATTGTGGGATACTTTTCATAAACCCCTCGGGCTTCACCTTCGGGGTTTATGTAGCATCCCACAACTCGGGTGTGTATAAAATCTTGCTACACACCCTGACCCATAATTTATTCTCTATGTTATCTATGGCACAGCTGACCCCACTGCCCTGCATTGAATCATGATCTCCTTAAATAAAGCCTGACTGTTAGTCACTGGATGCAACTGTTGGACACACACCTGTGAGCTCTATAGACGCACCAACTTGCTTAACTTTGAAGGCAGGCTCAGGAACCAGACTTGTCTCCTTGCTAGAAAGCTCTCCCTAAACACCTGCTCCCCAAGTTTCCTCCACCTTGTTCAGCCCTCCACTCAGCTACAGTCTACATGGAGCTCCTTGCTAGCCCACCCCCCGTACCCCACTGCAGGACCTCTCTGGGCCAATGCTCCTTTTACTACAAGGGCCCCCCTCTGGTTGAATGAAATGCAATTGGCCATCAAGCTGGAACAGCGACTAGGCCCATTTAAAACCCTACTCTGTGCTGAAATCCTCTCTCACTCCAATTGTGACTGTGCTTAGTCCTTCTCCCCCTTGCCTGTGACTATAACCTTTTGATTTCTGTATACAGAGTAACCCCGTTTATCCAACCCCCGGATAACTGAAAACCTCAGTTATCCGAAATTCGTTCTTGTCACCCGAGCCTTGCAGTAGTTTGACAGCTTTTGACAGCTTCACAGCTGACAATCGTTGTAGCAGCGTCAGATGCATTGTTTATGCATTACATGCATACTTTAGTCTGGCTATGTATTATCCTGTGTTCTACCCTGTGCTCTCTATGTGACTCCCCTGGATAGAAGCCAGGAGCCCCCCTCCACCCCTACCCCAAGAACAGAAAGATCATTCACCACAATTAGAGAATGGCTAGTAAGTGAAGATTCTGTTTTATAAATCTGATCTACCCAACAACCTCTGTTATGCTAATTATGCACAGCACTTAAATTAAATGAGCATACAGGGATCACTCTGCAAGCTGACTTGGCTCACTGCTTAAACAACAAACACATAACTGTATCTGGACTGAAAGGTGCACCCAGCGTTCTCCTTTCTCTTGGTCTGGATCAGTTCGGAATATTTCATGGCCTGGGGCCAATGCTGCCCGCTCTCCATTCAGCACAAGTGTGCCACAGCTAGTCAGCAATAATCACAGTTTGATCAATGGTTACAGACTTCGCCAAGAATTCCTCACAACTGCTTCCCTTTGCCAGGTATCACATTTTCCACTGGCTACTGTATGTTCACCAATTACATTTAAAGGACAAGAAAAAAATATATATTGAGCCTCAGATTTTGCTCTGCTGGACCAGCGGATAAAGAGGAACTCCGTATTTCAGCATGTTTAACAAATAAAGGTTTTGAAATTATGATTTGAGCAGTACGGTACTTTTTATGTTACTGTGTTACGGGCGAACTCTAATACCTGTAGTGTGATAGTACTGCTGACCTCCGTTTAACCGAAACCCCGTTTATCCGAAAGAATTCGATGTCTCCCTTTACTTTTGGATAAATGGGGTTGTACTGTATTGTTATTGTACAGGCTGAACTTACAATGATTTGACACGGGTTGGTCCATTCCACCCTTGAACTGTAATTTGTCTTCATTATATGCCTCTTATTGTATATACTGTTTCTAAACTTGCAATGTATGTATTCTGGTGTGTTCTCTGTATATTTATTATTGTATATCTTGTCATTTCTTGTAATGTATGTATATATGACATGGAGCCTTTGCAAAGGAGTCCTTGACTCAAAGGTTGTAATTCCAATTCCTTCAATAAAATAAAATTAAAAGCCAGTACAGATGAAACAATAGCAGACTTGGGACTAGTATTAAAAAAAAAAAGTTCTACAGGGAAAAATGACTTATAGGTTCATTGCAGTTTTCCTTTAAGTGGATTGCATTTGGGCCTGAGAGCAGGGACACCTGCCAGAGTACCCTCCAGTATAATACAATTTTTATTTTCTGTAGTGTTCTTAATACAAGGTGTTTCACAAAAGGCTTCAAATACTGTATTTCACAAAAAATAACACAACAGGCAGATTCATTAATGGTACAATAATAACATCCTCAAGAACCAGGAACAAGAAATACAGTATGGTAAGGCTAGGTATTGAGGGCAAGAGAGATGCAATGAGTTTACCATGAGGTTTGAAAAAGGAAAGATAAGCAGTGAGATTAAATTCTGTTCCAGAGAAAAGGGGGAGCAACAATGGAAATGATTCCACTTCCAACTGAGGAGAAGCAAAGGGAGCAGGCAGATAGGAGACAGGGTCAGGATGAAAAGCAGGAATGGAAACACATAGGAATGTCAAGACAAGGAGAGCAATGTTTATCTGGACCCCGAAATGAATAGGTAGCTAGTAGTGGAAACAAGGAATAGGAAAGATTCAAGTCTTAAAAGTTGTGGATTAGCCTAGACCAAAAGTAATGGAGTGCTGTAGTCAAGGTAAGAGGGCAGAAAAGTATGGCTGATTATCTCAGCAGAGGAGGAACTGAGGCAGCAATGGACATAGACAGACTGATAAACACTGCATATATGAGAAGAAAATGAGAGTTCAAGGTCAAAGTGTACACTGAGAGGCCAGCCAGAGGAGGAGGAGGAGGCAAAGTCAAGGGCAATGATAAGGAGAGAGAGAGATGGAGGAGACATAGCTGGAATGAAGATATCTCTTCTTGCAAAATAGGATGACCTCATTCTTAGACATATTGAGCTATAGGAAATCTAGCCAGACAATATGTAGGAAATTTAGTCTGAGCCAGGCATTAATATGATAAAAGCAGGATAATAAGAAGAGCAAGGAGGAGATGCGGCAGTAATCAAAGGGGATGTAAAGCCCGAAGTCAAGGGAAAAGGAAGAAAGTTGCTCATAAGGGAAAAGATAGCTAGAGAAGAGGAGATGACCAAGAACAGAGCTCTGAAGGGCACGTGTGACCATGGAGATGAGGTACAGAATTAGAACCAGAGACAATACAGAAATGTAAAAGTGATAGGTGTGGGACCAGCATTTTAATGATTCAGAGACTTCACTGTAATATTTTAAAGTGATAAAGAAGGAAAGCATGATCAACAGTTTTAAAAGCCACACTGGGATCTAGAATGAGAAGAAGAAAAAGAGTTTGCCAGATGAGGGCATCATTAACAAACTGGAAGTGATCCAACTCCAAAGTTTGTCCAGGATAAACCCAGACCAAAAGGGATCCAAAATGTTATAGCATGGCAGGTGGTCAGAGTGGAGAGAGGGCCACCTTCTCAGGAACTTTACAAAGTACAGTATAAGTCACATTAAACTGTTCTTCCATTAAGTTGTTTTAGTATTGGGCTGAGTTGCATAAGTGTTGCTGGATCCAGCACAAAGCCTGCACAAACGGTTTCTTTAACATAGAAACATAGATTTTGATGGCCGATAAGGACCGCTTGGCCCACCCAGTCTGCCCATTTCCCTACCTATTGGATAAGCTGCAGATCCTAGTTAACCAGCAGCCTACTTCTTCCTACCCCCACCCCCTAGAATTGCCTTATGATTGTCCCATGCATGCTTGAATTCCACCACTGTTTTTGACTCCACAACCTCCTCCGGAAGGCCATTCCATGCATCCACAACCCTCTCTGTGAAAAAATACTTCCTTAAATTACCTCTGAGCTGCCCCCCTTCTGTCTTCACATTGTGCCCCCTTGTTCTTGCACACCTCTTTTTTTGAAAGATGCTACCCTCTTGGACTTTGTTGATTCCCTTGAGATACTTGAAAGTTTCTATCATGTCCCCCCTCTCTCTCCTTTCCTCGAGGCTATACATATTCAGCTCCTTAAGTCTCTCTTCATATGTCTTCCGGTGCAGGCCCTGTACCATTTTAGTTGCCCTCCTCTGGACAGCCTCCATCCTGTCTATATCCTTGCGGAGATTGGGTCTCCAGAACTGCACGCAGTACTCGAGATGGGGTCTCACCAACTGTCTGTACAGAGGGATAATAACTTCCTGTTTTCTGCTGGTGATGCCTCTCCCTATGCATCCCAATATCCCCCCAGCCCTCCTTGCTGCCCTCTCACATTGCTTTCCAACCTTTAGGTCATCTGATATGACTACCCCCAGGTCCCTTTCCATTTTTGTTGTTGTTAGTATCTCACCCCCCATTGTGTACTCTTCCCCTGGATTTTTGTTTCCCAGGTGCATTACCTTGCACTTCTTAGCATTGAATCTAAGCTGCCATACATTTGACCATTCCTCTAACCTTGCCAAGTCCCTTCTCATCCTTTCCACCCCACCCTGTGCATCAACTCTGTTGCAGATCTTTGTGTCATCTGCAAAGAGACATACTTTTCCTTCCAGTCCCTCTGCAATATCGCTTATAAAGACATTGAAGAGGACCGGTCCTAATACTGAACCCTGCGGTACCCCACTAGTAACCCCTTTCTTCAGAGTGGACTCCATTCACTATTACTCTCTGTGTCCTATTCTCCAGCCAATTCTTTACCCAGGCTGTCATCTTGGGACCCACTCCCAGGCTGGCTAACTTGTATATTAATCTTTTGTGTGGGACTGTGTCAAATGCCTTGCTGAAGTCTAGGTAGGCCATGTCCACAGCCCCTCCCTGATTTACTACTTTGGTCACCCAGTCAAAGAAATCTATCAGATTTGTCTGGCATGACCTTCCGCTGTGAATCCATGCTGCCTTGGGTCATGATCCCCTCTGGCCTCTAGATACTCAACAATTCTTTCCTTCAGAAGTGATTCCATCATTTTCCCTACCACTGAGGTTAAACTAACAGGTCTGTAGTTTTCTGCTTCTGCCTTGCTCCCACTTTTGTGAAGGGGAATCACATCTGCCCTTCTCCAGTCCTTGGGTACCACCCCATCCTCCCATGATTTGTTAAAGAGGGTAGGCAGTGGTGTCACTAGTTCTACCCTTAGTTCTTTTAGAATTCTGGGATGAATCCCATCAGGCCCCATTGCTTTTCCACCTTCAGTTTTAAGAGTTCTTTCAGAACCCTTTCTTCTGTAAATGGGCTGGTATCAACTTCTGTATCCAGAGTGTTTCTACTGTTTGTTTAGGTACCTCCCCCACTTCCTTTGTAAATACTGAGCAAAATATTTGTTTAGTATCTCTGCCTTTTCACAGTCACCCTCTGCCCACCCTCCTTCCTCTTTATTAAGCCTCACTAACCCTCCCTTGGTCTTCCTTCGCTCCCTGATGTACCTATAAAAGGTTTTATCCCCCTTCTTAACAGAGTTGGCTATCTTTTCCTCGGTTTGGGCCTTTGCTGTTCTGACTGCCTTCCCAGCTTCCTTTTGCTTTAACTGATACAGTTCCCTGTCCTGCTCCTTCTGTGATTCCTTGTACTTCCTGAATGCTTTCTTTTTCTCTTGAACCTTCACTGCCACTTCCTTTGAGAACCATAGTGGTTTCTTACATCGTTTTGTTTTGTTAATTTGCTTCACACAAAGGCTTGTTACCTCTGTGATGGCAGTTTTTATTATTCCCCATTGTTCTTCCACCCCTCCTTCCTGCCCATTTGCTAGTGCATTCCTTAGGCACTCACCCATTTTGGCAAAGTCAGCCCTCCTAAAGTCCAGTACTTTTGCCTTTGTATGGCTTGACTCTATTGCTGTGTTTATTGTGAACCATACTGTTCGATGGTCGCTAGTTCCAAGATGGCTACCCACTTCTACATCTGTGATCCTCTCTTCATCTCCATTTGAGAGAACCAGGTCTAAGATTGCTTCCTCTCGAGTGGGCTCCAATACTAGTTGTCTAAGGCATGCCCCATGTAGGGCATATAGAATAACCCCACTCTTTGAAGTGGCTGCTGCAACTGCATTCCAGTTAACATCTGGCATATTCAGATCACCCATCAGCAATATCGCCCCTTTTTCTGCCATTCTAAGTATTCTTTCTATCATTTCCTTGACCATTTCCTCCGCCTGAGAAGGGGGTCTGTATACAACCCCTGTGTGGATTGTGGTGCCATTGCTGGTCTCCAAATTTACCCACAGTGCTTCTTCTCCTCCCTGTTTTCCATTTTGTTCTGTTGCCATGATTCCTTCCCTTATGTAAAGAGCTACTCCTCCTCCTCTTTTACCCTCCCTGTCCCTCCTGTAGATAGTGTATCCTGGTATGTTTATGTCCCAGTCATGGTTTTGTGTGTACCATGTTTCTGTGACTGCCACTATATCCAGATGTTCCTCCTCCATCAAGGCCACTAATTCAGGAAGCTTGTTACTCAGACTACAGGCATTGGTACTCATTGCTCTCCATTTTTTGATGGCTTTACCTTCTTTTGCAGCATCCCCCACTGACCTGTCTACTTCGGTCTTTTTCTCATTTAGTACCCTGTTTTGTAGGGAGGCTGGGATTTTCCTGCTGTTTATCAGTGCCTCCCCTTGACTAGTTTAAAAGCTTGCCAATGAAGCCTTTAAACCGATTGCTCAAAGACTTGTTCCTTCCTGGACAGATGCAGACCATCCTGCCAGTATAGGCTGGTGTCCTCCAGGTGGAACCCCAGTCCCCAATGAAGCCAAACCCTGTGCCCCACACCATTTTCAACCATTCATTAAACTGCATGGTGCAAAGTACCCTTGCTTCACTCATGCCATTGACAGGCAGCACCTCAGAAGAGGATATTGTGTGGCTACTTGTCTAGGCCCCTCCCAATTCTACAAAGTCCTTCTGCACTGCTCTAATCTCATGATTAGCCAAGTCATTTGTCCCTAGGTGGACAATGATGTCCAGCTCAGATTCCGTGCAGCTGTTCTCGTGATCCTGAGGATGCGCTTCCTGTCTCTCCAAGCCATGGCACCAGGCAGACACCTTACTTCAGTTTTCCCTGCTCCCCCAAGTTCTATCCCCCTAATAATTGAGTCCCCCACCAGGAGCTGCTTCCTTTCCTTGTAGTGTCCTCTGCCTCCTTCCTGTGGGCCTCCCTTGTGACAGTTGTCCTCAGCCTCCTTAATCTCCTCTGCAGGTGCATCCATAGGGGAGCTATGCTCCCCCAGAATGGTGTATGGATTGCAGTGTGGAACAACTGGCTGGGTGTGCCTCTGTTCCACCATCCTCACCCTCCTTGAGCCCACTGTGGTCCAACTGCTGTGCTTTCTTCGCAACCTCTGAGGTAGTGGTGGTGGCTCTGGTACTCCCTGTATGGGGGAGGTTCCCCTTCCTACCATCCAGTGTGGCCTGGGGGAAGGTCCCCTTACTACTGTCCAGTGTGGCCTGAAGACGGGCAACTTCCTCCCTCAGGGCAGAGAGTTGTCTGCAAATAGGGCAGCATCTCAGCCTCCAGAAAGACTCCCAGAACACTGCTGCCCCACAGCCATTACATTGCACTACTCCCCACATTTTTTTTTGTGTGTGTGTGATTGGTTTGTAATATAGAAATATATATATATATATTTATATTATACAATGTGTATGCTTATATTGTCAGTGCAGTGTGCTAGAGAGGATATGACAGTGATATGCACCTTGCACTCTTGAGGAAATGATGTCAGAACCCCAGGTATAAAGGAACTATTTCCAGGGGTGGGTGGGGTGAGGGGTGGGAAGGGGTTGGGCCTAAACTGTGCCCTCACAAAACAATCAGCTAAAAGCTCTGACCCACTGCTGCAATGAGTGCCTTCCTGTCAGCAAGATGCCCTACACAACAATTTGACAAATACCCTGCTAATCAAACAGAAAAAATCCACACATCCAAGTCAGACACAGGTAATCCTCCCCAGCCCCAAAACAGGCCTGGTGGTTTGTGCTCTGAAAGCTGTCAGCCCCAAAATAAGTCAGCTGTGCTGTAAACTCTTCCTGCACTGAAAATGTTAAGAATTGTAACAAACTAACGTAAACCTAGATCCACCTCCCTCTGTTGCTTGAAAGACTGTCTTTTTCCTGTTTCACACTGCAGGTTTTATATGACCACTCCTTAACCCCAGTAACTTTGTTAAAAATAGTTTAACTATCACAAACTCCTACGCACCAGTAAATTATTTAAAAATAGTTTCTGTCCCAAAATCCTAGTAGTCAATCCAGCTACCCCCAAGGGACAACCAAAATGCAGTATTCAAACACTTATGAAGTTACTTCCAATAGAAGCAGAGTTTGCAAGTTTCTTTTTCAACTCCTCAGCCACCTGTAATTCATTTAAAAATAGTTTAACTGTCAGAAAATCCTAGTAGATAATCTAGCTACCTCCAAGGACCTACCCAAATGCAGTATTTAAATCCTTTTGAAGTTACTAACAAGATAAACAGAGTTTGCAAGCCCCTTCTTGGTTAAACACTAAATAAATATGTGAATAAAAAGCAATTACCAAGAGTAGTTAGTTTCACCTCCCACAGAATTAAGCAAAAGTGCACGTTTGTTGAAGATATCAAGTGCAATATAGAATTTCTCACACAGCTCGCAGTTGAATAAAGCAGTAGTGTCCTTCCAGCTCCAGAAAATGCAGTTTTGCTTTGCACTGTGACTGGACTGCAGATGCATTTGAAATGAGTTGCAGAAACATTTTACAAACATTGCTTTTGAGCTGGTTAAGTATTGAAAACAATGCAATATGAATTGACAATGCATTGCCAACTGTTAAAAATGCTAAACCAACTCATTTGTGGACAGTTTAATGTGACTTGTACTGCAGTAAAGGTTTGAGATGAGAAGGTAGTTTTAGACATTGGCAGGGTTACTAGAGTATTGTTTGAGAAGAGGGATGACGGGCATATTTAAGGGAATCAAGGAAAGAAACAAAGTCAAATGTGGTTGATAACTGAAGCAATATAAAAGGCAATAGTTAAAGCAAACATGGGGAGCCCAGAGAAGAAAGTGTCTTTTTCAGTACTGAGTCCAGTCCTTTTTAATGTCTTTATAATTGACATTGCAGAGGGACTGGAAGGAAAAGTATGCCTCTTTGCAGATGACACAAAGATCTGCAACAGGACTGATACACAAAGGGGGTGGAAAGGATGAGAAGGGACTTGGCAAGGTTGGAGGAATGGTCAAAAGTATGGCAGCTTAGATTCAATGCAAAGAAGTGCAAAGTAATGTATCTGGGAAAGAAAAACCCAGGGGAAAAGTACACAATGGGGGGAGGTAGTAACAACAACAAAAATGGAAAGGGACCTGGGGGTAGTCATATCAGATGACCTAAATGTAAGCAAGCAATGTGAGAAGGCAGTAGGGATGACTGGGGGGGGGGTTATTGGGATGTATAGGAAGAGGCATCACCAGTAGAAAAGAGGAAGTTGTTATCCCTCTGTACGGACTGTTGGTGAGACCTCATCTGGAGTACTGTGTGCAGTTCTGGAGACCCCATCTCTGCAAGGACATAGAAAGGATGGAAGCAGTCCAGAGGAGGGCAACTAAAGTGGTACAGGTTCTGCAAGAGAAGCCAAACAAAGAGAGACTGAAATAGCTTAATATGTATTCCCTTGAGGAAAGGAGGGAGAGGGGGGACATAATAGAAGCTTTTAAGTACCTCAAGGGAATCATCAAAGTCCTAGAGAGTAGTATATTTCAGAAAAAGAGATGTGCAAGAACAAGGGGACACGATTTGAAGATAGAGAGGGGATGGCTCAGGGGCAATGTGAGGAAGTATTTTTTCACAGAGAGGGTGGTGGATGCATGGAACGGCCTTCCTGAGGAGGTTGTGAGGTCAAAAACAGTGGGGGAGTTCAAGAATGTGTGGGACAGACATAAGGTGATTCTTGTGGGGGGTAGGAAGAATTAGGGTGTTGGTTAACTAGGATCTGTAGCTTATCCAATAGGTAGGGAAATGGGCAGACTAGGTGGCCAAGTCATCCTTATCTGCCATCATAGTCAATGTTTCTATGTTTCATAGAATGGCTCATGCTGGCAATGTCCTCTTCAGGGGAACTCAGAGGAAGAGAGAAGAGGATGGGAGAAGGAGAAGGACGAGAGGTATGAGAATATTTGGGTGTGAGAGGACAGTAGAAATAGAGATAGAGGTGATACTGAAACTTATGAGGCCAGTTTTAAAGTTCTTGGTATCTTGATAATTTAGACAAAAGAAGGCCAAGGCCCATCTAGTTTGTCTCCCACAACCAGGTGAGTTATTTTCAGGATCTGGTCTGGAGCATGTATTCATCTAATTTGCGTTTGAAGCTATCCAGAGAATCTAAATTTACTATGGAACTGGGCAATGAATTCTACTGGTGGGCTTCCCTTATAGGGAAAACATTTGCCCTTTTGTTTGCTTTGGCCTTATGTACTATATGTTGTTTATTATGTGATCTTAACTGTGGGATTCTATCGTTTAACTGAATTCCTATCTCTTTCATTAGATCCTTTTTTTTAAGAATATTATAGAGAAACAGGAAGTCGCCTCTCCATCTACTTTCCTGTAAGTTAAACATCCCCAGTCTAATTAATCTGGTTTCATAGTTGGTGTCACTAAGGCCTGTAATCATTTTAGTAAGTTGTCTCTGGGGTCTCTCAATGAGATTTATATATTTTCTCAGATAAGGGCACCAAAAAGGGAATCATGGTCTAGCTATGGATGACATAAGTCTTGTACGTCTGGATAATGCAGTGGGGTTGTCCAGTTACAAATGAGCAACTTATTGCATGGATTAGATGAGTTGCTTTCTTGGCAACTTGGGAACAGTGGTCATTTGGGGATAGTGAGTCACTTATTATGATCCCTAGGTCATGCTCCTTGCTTACTGATTTTGGAGTGGTCCCATTCATAATGTATTTATATTTAGGATTGTTACTTCCAAATTGTAAGACTACATTTATCAGGATTGAATGCCATTTTGTTGATTACTGCCCATTTTTGTATTTTGTTTAAGTCATTTTGAAGTGCTACACATTTATCAGGGCTGTTAACAACTGTCCCCATTTTGGTATCATCTGTAAATCTGGTCACGTTGCTTTCAATACCAGTATCCATATTTGTAACAAACAGGCCAAACAAAACTAGACCCAGGACCAAGCCCTGGGGTACCCCACTACTCACGTCACCATCATTGGATAACACACCATTCACTCTGACTCTCTGAGTTCCATTAGAGAGCCAGTTTTTAAACCATCTGATGATGTAATTTTTGATGCCCATGCCTAGCAATTTGTTCATCAAAAGGTTGTTAAGGACCTTTTTAAAGGCCTTACCCAGGTCCAACATGATCAAGTCATATGGGGAGCCTTCATCCAAGCTTCTGCTTACTTCATCATAAAAGCCAATTACTGTAGGTTGCTATTGCATGACAGACCCTTTTTAAAACCATGCTGGGAAACATCCTGAAATTTTAACTCATTGACTTCATCTTCACTTAATAGTTTTAATAATTTTTCCATTACTTTGCAGCATATTGGTGTTAGGCTTATAGGCCTGTAATTCTCAACTTGACCCCTACTTCCTTTTTTGTGAATAGGAATTACTACTGCTTTGAGCCAATCCAAGGAGACTATACCCGACATCAGAGATTTATTAAACATGATGGATAGTGGGAGGGCTAAAGATTCAGCCATGGTTTTCAAGAATAATGGATGTACAGTATGTTGTCTGGTCCAGGGGAAGTATTTCCCTTTATGGCTCTTAATTTATAAAGCACCTGGGATGGGGAAAAATCTGCAGGGGGTGGAGTATTATCAGTGAGGGCATGGGTTTGGCCTTTGTCATTGATAAAAACTGATGTGACAAACTCATTGAAGGCCTGTGCTATCAACCCTGGATCTATCACTGTTTGATTATTTAGTGTCAGCTGACCAATCGTATTAGAAGTTCATCTGTTATTATTTATATAAGAAAAGAAGGCGTTGTTATTATCTCTGGTAAATGCTAACCTATGCTCTACATTAGATCTTTCCTGTTTTATTTGGTGTTTGAGTGTTTTTAATGCTTTCCTATAGATGTTTTTATTTGTTTCAGTAGAAAATCTTTAAATTTTGTTGTAACTTTTTTGTTTAGCTTTGATTTGTCTCCTAATTGATTTAGTTAGCCATATAGGGATACAGCCTTTATTATTATATTTTTTAACACTTGGTACATGTCTATCTTCCAGTTCCAGGATTTTACTTTTAATAGTTTTCCACATGCTGTTTGCATCTTTGACATTTCAGTTGATTGTATCCAAGGAGTTTTTTTATCGTATCACAATTTGCTTTTTTATAGTTTCTGAAAATAGTAGAATTTTGTTGGGAATAACTCCTAGCTAATAATGAACCTGTTAATTTGCAGTGATCACTAGATCCCAGTGGACTATGAACAATTTTGTCTGATACATTATTTCCCATGTTGGTTATAACTAAGTCCAAGATATTATTTCCCCTTATAGGGCTTGAGACTAGTTGATTCATATCATCAGAATTTATTTTGACAAGATTGTTTTCAAAATCAGTACTACCTGTCACTTTACTCCAGTTTATGCCCTGAGTGTTAAAATCTCCATGAATGAGAATATTTCCCTAGAGTGGAGGGGTGTTCAGTTTCTTGTAATACTGTATTATTGTAGTCTTTTGAACTTGCTGGTGCATGGTAACAATTTCCTACTATGAGTTGTTTTCCTATTTTTAAACATTAATTCCAACCAAATTGTCTTGGTAGATACTTGAGGGCTATTTAGAATCTCGATTTGGTGACAGCTGATATCCTCCCTTCTGTAACAGAACCCCCCTTTTTGTCCAAACAGTTTTTGTAAAAGAGCTGGTACCCCTGTACAGTATATTGTTCATCCAATTGTTCTTCTCGTCCTACCATGTTTCAGTTATAAATGCCATTTCGAGATTGTTTTGCTTCATATAGGACTCAAATGATGTCCTCCTTAACATCTTATGTCCTTAAATATTACAGAAGCTCTCTGAAATGATATGACTGATGTAACATTGAGTACTTACTTGCATTAATTGCATTAATTGTTCCTTACTTGTGTTATTTGGTTCTATTGTAAATGTCTCTGTATGCATTGTACCATTTGACCTGGAGCTAACCAGGTCCATCTAGTAAATAAGCTTGCTCCACGATGTTCGCCTGGATAAAGATTTTGATTGATTGATTGAAGTTCACTTTTTTTTGCAAGATTTAAACTTCTAGTGTTAGCTGATACAAATGAGCATATGTTGGTATCCTTAGGTTTCTGTGATGATTTTAGAGTTGTCTGACCCCTACCCCACTGATGATTTACTTTAAATTTACTGTAATGGTATTTTCAAGTTTTTTACTCAGTAATTTTGATCCTCTCCTGCTAAGGTGCAACCTGTCCCATAAGGAAAGACCTTTGTTGCCCTCAAAGGTCTCCCAATGAGGAATACAGTTATACCCTTTCAATAAGGACCATTTGCATAGCCATTCATTAATGGTTTTTATTTCTCATAGTTTTTTGTAGCCATCCCTAGGTACAGGTAATAGTTCAGAGATATGAACTTCACAGCCCTTATCCTCTAGTAGTTTGCACAACATACCACAGTCTTTTTTAAATGTCATCAATGTCAGCTGTATTGATATTGTTTGTACCAACATGTATTATCACTACAGGATTTTCTCCTGACCCAGCCAAGGTGTTATTTACCATAGCAGTTATATCCTTCAGTTTAGCACCATGAAAGCTGCTAAATGTATGATTAGCCTTATCTGGATTACATATTATTCTATCCAGATGTTTTATAATAAAGTCCCCAAGCACAAAGGCTTGTCTCAGAATATTTTGAGGCAGAGGAAGGGTTGGCAGAAGCAATGGGGGGTACTTTCAGGAAGGTTTAAATTATTTTGTGAATGGCAGTCATCCATTAGCAAATATCCCCCATGACTGCTAGTATTTAACACTGGCGATGCAGTACAACTGGGCGTTGTGTTGTTTTGAGAAGGCAATCATCCATAAGCAAGTCACCCTGTTGACTGCTGATGTTTAACACAAGTGATGTAGTACAACTGGTGGGTATAATATTAGTAGTGTTTCCCAGTTTCTTTACTGTATTCACATTTGTAGTGGGACTGTTAGTGTGAACAGAGATAATGGGAGACAGGGGATAGTTGTACTCACATTGGACTCACACAGCAACCCAGTGGCATCAGTAGTGTTCACATTGGTTTGAATATCTGTTTCATTTTCATCTGTCAAGCTAATCAGTGGGTCATAGGAGTTCCTAGTAGGTATGCTAAACTGTACAGCTTTCCTGCCCTTTCTAAATTTATTTTTGTTATTCACCAGTTCCCAGTCATTGGAAAGTTGAAGAGAAAAGCAAAGTATTAACATTTGGAGGGTGAAAAGAGAATGGGTGGAGTAGGAGGTGGAGGAGAGAAGTAATGGTGTGCAAAATGATACATGGGGTTCCCATAATGTTTAGAAACAAAAGCAGAGGAGAAGAATGATTTTGCACACCTGAGAGTATTGCTGCAGGGAATCAGGTAAGATATCCAGATTTCTAGAATTGTGAACTGGGAGACATGCTATGACTTCACAAAATGTTAGCAGATGCACTTGTGGTTTAGAGCTAGTCAGAAGCCTAGGGGACCTGAAGGTTTAAGAATGGGAGAAGACTCTGAAAGTGACCAGCTCCAATCCGAGTTACGTAGAAGTCAATGGAAAAAGAGCCATATATGTTGCTCTTAGGTGTGAAGGACAAAAGATATGACAGCATTGAAGGCCTTATTAGGGGGTGAAAGGAAGGGTAAGACAGTAAAGCGAGCTGATCTACAGGAGAATTCAGAAGGGACAATATGTCTGAGTAGATGGCAGGAGCACAGGGCAGTTTGATACGGTGAGCAGTGAAAGGCAAAGTCCAATATTACCAGGGAGAGATTAGAGAGAGGGAAAATCCAGCACAGAGAGTGGAAGTGGGACAGAGGAGTTAGAAATGATGAAATCAAGGGGCCATGAGAGCATGTGGGATAGCCTACAGGTTAGAAGAAGGGGAACTGAGCATCCATCAGAGGGAGGTTCAAGAATCGAGAGAAAGTTGCATGCAAGGGAGACTCCAAAGATGTTAAGATGAATACTGAGGCCACAAATGATGATAAGGTCAGAAGAGGAGCGATGAGCAAGGAAAGACGTTCAGTGAATTGGGGAGGGAAGGAAGGATGGACTACGATTAGGTGGGTGACAGATAACAAAGAGCTTGAGGTTGTATGGGGAAGAGAGGTGCTCAAGAAAAGAGAACATATGAGATGTGAGGAGGAGAACTTGAACTGGGCTCTGGCAATAACAAGAAAACAAAACTGCACACAAATAAAGACGGTCAATATTCACAAGCTGCTGAGCAAAATGAGTGTTTACTCCATCATCACCTCCAGAGGAAACGATGCCATAAACTCTACTCAACACTTTAAACTCTACTAGTTCTTCCTTAGAGCACCATGAGGAAGAATGAGTTGCGTTTGACACACTGGGTTGAGGTTATGGCATTTTGTTCTCTGGAGGTGATGGCAGAATAAATACTTGTTTTGCTCAGCAGCCTGTGAGTATTGGTCCCCTTATCTGTGCATGAAACATAGAAACATAGAAATTGATGTCAGAAGGACACCAAAGGTCCATCTAGTTTGCTCAAGAGTTTTGTAGACATTACTTTCAGTCCAGGGATCTAACCCCCCCACCCTGCTTGTGTCTCTGCCTGATCCCTTGGATTTCACCTGAGGTCTTTCTCTATTCCATCCCCACTTAAATGCTGCCACAGTCCTCACACCCAGCAGCTCAGCTGACAGGCTATTCCAGGGTTCCATGACTCTTTCCATGAAAAAATACTTCCTCAGAGCTGTCCTGAAGCTCCCTCCCCGTTGTTTCCACTTGTGCCCTTTAGTGGTTGAGCTGGTTACTCTACTGAATAGTTTTGGGCAGGGCACCTTATTTATGCCTCTCATAAACTTGAACATCTCTATCATAGCCCCTATCTCTCTCCTAGTCTCTAGTGAGTACATGTTTAGTGCTCCTAGACATTCCTCATATGATAGCCCTTGGAGACCCTGCATCATCTTGGTCGCCCTTCTCTGCATGGTCTTCAGCTTATCCCTGTCTTTTCTAAGGTTTAGACTCCAAAACTGGGCACAGTACTCCAGGTGAGGCCTCATTAAGGATCTATAGAGTGAGAGGATCACCTCCCTATCTCTGCTGTTGAACCCGCTCCCTATACACCCCAGCATTTGGCTTGCTTTGCTGTAAGCTTTGTTGTATTGGCTTGAATGCTTCATGATGTCATTTATGATGACCTCCAGATCTCTTTATTCTTGTGAGGTACTGAGTTTGACCCAGTTGAGCTAGTACTCCATCCTGGGATTTCCTTTACCCAGATGCAACACCTTGCACTTCTTTGCATTAAACCTCAGCTGCCAGATCTTAGACCATCTCTCGAGTCTTTGCAAGTCTTTCTGCAGATCCCTGATTGTCTCCTCATTGTTAACTCTACTGCCCAGTTTAGTGTCATCCACAAAGAGTACAAGCTTGCTCTGAATTCCTACACCGATGTTACTAATAAACATGTTAAACAGGAGCGGGCCTATGACTGAGCCCTGGGGTACACCACCAAAGACATTTCACTCATTCGACCTCACCCCGTTGACTACCACTTTCTGCTTCCTCTCACTAAGCCAATTTCCTACCCACCTAACTATGGACTTGGCTGTGCCCTGGTCCCCCAGCTTCCTTAACAGGCGGCTATGCAGCACCGAGTCAAAGGTTTTGTTGAAGTCAAAGAAGAGGAGGTCCACTGAGTGGCCTCTGTCTCATTCTCTAGTCACCAAATCAAAAACGCAATGAAGTTTGTATGGCACGACTGGTCCACCACAAACCCATGCTGTATGTTGTCTTGTAGACCATTCCTTTCTAGATATTCTACTAGATCCTGTTTAATTAAGGTCTCCATCAGTTTCCACATGATAGAAGTGAGGCTAACTGGTCTCTAGTTTGCTGCCTCCTCCCTCCTTCCTCCAGTCCTTTGGTACAACACCTGTTTAGAGTGACCAGTTCAACAAATGTACCAATGGGTCTGCCAACTCCTCAGCCAGCTTCTTTAGCACCCTTGGGTGCAACCCATCCAGCCCTTGTGCTTTGTCTGATTTTAGGTACAGCAGTACTTCTTTAACACTGCCAGTGGTAATAGATGGAGTTTCCATTCTCTGTATCCCTTTATTGGCTGCTTTAATGTCACTTTCAGGCAGCAGCTCTTTGTGTTCCTTGGTGAACACCGAGCAGAAGAAATTGTTCAGAACTGTGGCTTTCTGCCCGTCTTCATTGATGGTCTTGCCCTCATCGATGCATTTGTTTACCCCCCCCACTTCTTCTTTTCCCTAATGTAACGAAAGAACTGTTTGTTGCTGGTTTTGATTCCTGCAGCAGTCTGAAGCTCTGCCACTGCCTTTGCCTTCCTCACAGTCTTCCTTGCTTTTCTGTGTGTACTCATCCCAGTTATCACTGCTCTGGCTCTCCTTATGTTTGTGGAAAGCTTTCCTTTTGATGTGAATTACTTTCTTAACCTGGTCTGTTAACCATATTGGTCTTTTGTGTCTATTTCTTTTCTTAACCGATCTGACACAAAGTTTGGTAGCCTCTGCTATGACTTGTTTAACTAGCCTCCAGATCTCTTCCACCTCTAACTTTTCCTGAACCCTGGGCACTTTGTCCCTGATTATCAAGTTCATTTTCTCAAAGATGGCTCCTCTAAAAGTCAAGACCACCTCTTGGGATTCAGATTTCTCATCCCCTGGTAATAATTCACACTAAACGGAGTTGTGGTCACTATTTGCCAGTGGTTCCCCAACCCTAACACCTCCAACAGCCTCCGAGTTTGTAAGGATGGTATCCTGTCTAGTAGGGGTGCTGACTGATTGGGTGAGTAGACAGTCTTGTATGGCATTGATTGCAGTTTGACTTCTCAAGGATCACGCTATTGAGATACCCCAGTCTGTGTCTGACATGTTCAGGTTGCCAGCCACCACAATTTCCCCTTTCTGTGCCACATCTCTAATTTCTTCAACAAGTGTTGCATCCCACTCCTCTGCCTGATTCGGTGGCCTGGACATAAAACTGATATAAATGTTCTTTCCTGATGCCAAGCTCAGCTGTACCAATAGGGATTATACACTTTCTCTTTTGTTATCATAAACTTTGGTGGCTATTATTTCATCATGAACATATAGTAATACCCTTCCCCTCAGCACACTTCCTATCTTGTCTATAGAGAGAATAACCCAGGACTAAGAGGTCCCATTCATGATATTTCATGGCCCATGTTTCTGTGATGGCCACAAGGTCCTCCTTGGTTTCAGCCATTATTGCCTGTAGATCGCTTATTTTGTTCCCCAGGCTTCTGGCAGTGAAGCACACCCCTTTCCAAGGTCTGGAAGGTGTGGTGTTCCTCTTTGTTTTTGGTTTTGTTTGTTGATTTCTAATTTCTTCCCTCTGTTTTTGGCCCATACAAGTCTCCTTATGTTCCTCACTTGCTCTCTCTATTGTATTCAGTGTCCTGTGCTTGTGAGGAGTGTTGGCTAAGTTTCCATCCATTTTGTTGTAAGTGATAGTTTCCCTAGCCATAGACTGCCCCTCACCTAGTTTAAACATCCAGAAAGACATCAGATTTCTACCCCAGCACCCTTACTCCTTCCTTGGTAAAGTGAAGTCCATCATATTTGAAGGTATTTGTGAAGTGATAGCCTTTCTCCATGCACCATTCTTGCAACCAATTGTTGAATTCTTTAGTCTCCTTGTTCCTGATCAATCTTGTCTGTACATCCCCCTTTGCCCCACACTGGTAGGACCTCAGAGAAAGCCAGGGAGGAAGCAACAGCAGCCAACCGTTCACTCAGTTTGATGAAGTTTATCTTGGCTTCCTCAGCCATCTGATTTGCCAAGTCATTTGACCCAAGATGCACCAGTAGTTCTAGTCCTTTCTCCACTTATTCCACCATTCTCCTCATGCATAACATGTCTTCCTTGGCCGAGGCTCCAGGGAGGTATTTGACCATCACCTCTCTTAGTGTATTTCCACTCAGGTGGGATTTAGCACCTCTTATCATTGAGTCCCACACAATGAGAAATATTTTGTACTTACTGTTATCGTGTTTACTCTTACTACCTCCAGATTGCAATGCCCTGTTCCATCCTGTCCTCTCGCCCGACATGGTGTCTTTCCTCACAGAGTTAGGGTCCCTCACCTTGGCAAGTGCTGCAAAGTGGTTTGCACTCGAGATTAGCTTGGGTGGAAAAGGGTTTCCTTGGTTCTGCCTCACAACTCCATCCCATCCCCACCCCACCATCTCCCCCCACCCCAGGCTGGTGGGCCTCTGAGGGAATGGCAATGGTGGGGGTGGACATCAGTGGAGTAGGCTTTGCAACCTGATTACCTCCTTCCACACTGCATCCAGCTGAGTCCTGGATCTTGAGTCCATTTAGTGTTTGACATATTGGGCAATGTCTCAGTCTCCAGAGAAGTCCACTGAAGGCAAAAGCTCCACTTGCAGTACAGCTTATCATGTCCATGTTTTTTTTTGTTACAAGAAGTTTCTAATATCTATCAAAAGCCTCCCTGTGCTTTGGTAGGCTCCTGTAGCAGCTGCTGCCCCCAGTAGATTTGGAGGTAGGGAGGAATGAAATGGAAGTTCCTACTCTCAACAGGAAATTCCTGCTGTCAATCAAATGTTTTGCCTATATCAATAGAACAGGTCTAGGGTGGTGGTGGAACTGCTTGTAGGCAGCACTTGCTTCCCCCACTGATCCCCGGATAGCTCCTGCCAAACACACCTGCAGTTTGCACACCATCAGCAGTAGGAGGGTTAGTGTGCCATCAGCTCGCTGCCCACTGTATACGCCTGCCTGTGTGTTGGAAAGAAAAACCTATCAGTACAGTCCTCTGACTTGGTCACATTTGGGAAGGATAAGCTAGCTGTAAGGTAATTTGAAGTGCCGGCTAAGCTCTGAACTTGACTCCGTGGAGTTCTATCCCATGATTGCTGAAACCTTGTGGAACCCCTATGATGACCTTGCTGCATCAAGACTCTTGCTGAGCTGTGTCCCTGTAATTAGAAGAAAAAGACACAATATTAATTTCTTTAGGCACACCCAATCCCCATTATGGCCAAATTTAAGTTTTCTTCCCGCACACAGTCCCTGAGGAGCGCTGATCACTAAGTCTTTCTAGTTGGTAGCGTTCACTTACCCCACCAATCCCCAGTTAGCTCCTGCCAAAAAACACTGCAGTTTGCACACCCGGCAACAGTAGGCGGGTTAGTGCGCAGTCAACCCGCTGCCCACTGTATGTTCCTGCTTGTTCATCAGAAAGAAAACCTAACAGTAGAGTCCTCTGACTTGGCTGCATTTGGGCATTTGGTTTGGTTTTCTTGCTGTTTGCTGTTGGGACCATGGCACAACTTCTTTTATTTATTTATTTTGTGTTAACCAGGTAAGCACACTAGGCAATGGAATGCTTGTTTTCAGGTGAGACCCAGAGGTTACAGTCAAATTACAGACTGTAGAAATACATTCTGTTACAAAATATAATGGAGGGAAAACAAAAACAGGAACATACCAAGGTATCTATAAAGGAAATAAATAATTTGCATTGTATTCAGTACACAGTAAAATGGAGATAAAAAAAAACCATGAACATACTTATGTGTCTGTAAAGGAAATACATAATTTGCAATGCATTCAGTATGTTACATTGTAGTACATGAACACTGAGAGGAAGGAGTAAGCAATTTTAAACAAAACACCTTGGGCCAGATATTCAAAACTTTGCTCTGGGCACAAACCGTTTGAGCAGGGTTAGCAGCGGGTTTACGCGAGTCCGCTATATTCAAAAGGTCAAATAGCACAGGCAAAGTGCATTAGTGCTGGGCAAAATTATAATGTATGCAAGGGGAAAACTGAGTGGGCAGGTACATGAATACAGGCACAATGCTATATTCAGCGAATAGCACCATACAACATTTTTTGCATGACTTAGCTCAACACTTTGCATGGTACAAATTGCAGCCTAGGAAAAGCTAGTCTTAACTCTGGGCAAACCAGCTTTGCCTGACTTTATGGCTTTGTGTGGCTTTATGCGACCTTTGAGCAGCTTTGCGCGACCCTAACCAGTAAGTATTAAACTTAGAAATATACCAGACATAGAAGAAACATGTTGCACACGGATGTCATCCCTATGATGCCATCATCTGCCACCGGTCCCAGCGATGCCAGGCAGTAAGTGGTGACCAAGCTCCCAGTGGACACCATGGCAGTGTGGCCATACAGCACACACCTGAAGACCAGCCTTCTGTGGACACCAACAGAAGCCAGCACACACATGCAGCACTGTGGGCGTGGAGGGTTTTGAAGGGAGGGTGTACAGGTGGCCAGACTGCACCACAGATTGGGTGCGGCCACAAGGCTGGGACAAACCACACAGTGCAAATGGTCCAGTGTTCAGAATATCCCATCACCAGTAATGATGGCATGTGCCCCCCCAGCCACATACCACACATATATATGGACACCACAGCACACACAGCCAGCCATGTATATGTCACTGAGAGTATCCTATGCCAGTGGTACAGCATCTGTGAGTCACACAACAGCATAACAGTAATGTCCACTGTTAGAATGAACCTGCAAGGTAGGCCTGTCACTGTGTACAGTGCAGTGGTCATTGATGCCCTACACACCACAGGCATTGCATTGCTGTGTCCCTCACACTACTGGCCCCCTTGCTACTGTGGTGTCTGCTGTGCACTGTAGCAGGGACTACAGTTTGACAATTGCATGCAGCATCACCACCTGTGCCTGTGCTGTGTAGTCCCCTGGGGCACAATATGCTATGCAGTTCTGTACAAATATAGCCTGCAGCTATCACCATGCGCTGCCAGATTGACCTACTGGTGGAACTGTGGGCAGACCCAGCCAGCCCCTGTACTTCCAGGCTGACCTACGGGTGGAGCTGTGGGACCCTGCAATAGCACTGGGCAAATTGCATACAAATCAGAACATAATGAGATGCTAATCTGGATGTTTGCCCACAGACTGCCTAAGTAGGCTCATTTGCATGTCACTTTTGAATATAGCAAAGTTTTGCCCTGGGCAAATGTGATAGCGCCAGGCAAATGGCTTAGCTCTGCACAAAACCTGCACAAATCTGTTTGAACTGTGCAAACATTTCAGTAACATTGTACATTTCTGCATAATTTTATTTCACATGCACTGGTGCTTGCAGCTTTAATGTATCCACTCCTTTGCTAGCACACATATTGGCCACATAGTTCACCTCTACCTTCCTTCATATCACTGTGAACTGGGATTCTGTTGTGGTTTGCACTTCCTGGTTGCTATATTCAGAGCTGTCTTATTTCCTGAGCTAATTTTGCACTGCACTCCCAGCCCAGTTTGCCCGGCTTCCATAGCATGCTATGTTCAGCAGGTTTAGCACCGGGATTATCCCTTTTGAATATAGTGGGCTATCGGTTCTTGGCTAACTTAGCATGCTGGGCAGTGCTAATTTAGCCCCGGGGCAAAGTTTTGAATATGTGGACCATTGTGCGCTTTTACTGTTTGGATCTCTGGCAATAACAGCAAGACTAGCACCATGATCAGAACATCTTGGTTCTTCATGGTAGTTATAGCCAGGAAGAGTGGCTTCAGTTGAAAGAAAATGTCTCACAGGGAGAGCACTAGGGCTCAGCTAGGCAGAATATGTCGAGATAGAATGATCAGAACTGAGATCAAGGACAAGGAGGAATTCGTCATTGAGCTAGTGACATTAAGCAAGGCCCTAGTTTTTCTGGCAATTTGGGTCTATGCTCTGCAAGACATGCCCTCAGAACTTCTGTGGTGGTTGGTTTCTAATCTCTGTACAACTTCTACGGTGCCTGCTGGAGAGCTTCTGTTGTAGAACAGATGAACTTCTGTGGTTCTATGCCACATATTTCATACCTTATGACTCCCTTTATTAGTTAGCATTGATTGAGTCACACACACATACACACACACACACACACACACACACACACACATCAGTTATTCCACAAATTATTTTTTTTATTAAGACAATACATTTGAGCTGGCCCGGTGGCGCTGAGGGTTGAGGCGCTGGACACCACACCTCGCGCCATGCCGGTGACCCGGGTTCGGAAACAAGCCAGAAGTCACCAGGGGTCAGCAGGGGGAAAGAGATTGAGCGTCCGGGGAACTGCTCTATCTTCCCGGGGGAGGGTGTGGAAACGCTCACTCATGGAGTGACCTCTGGCGGTGGCTGGAGATTTGCCGACTGAGCAGCGTGGCGTATACCAGGGGTAGGCAGAGCTACGGCACTACATTGCCTCACTGGCCGAGCTCCGGGGGGGATGGGAAAAAGAAAGAAAGAAATACACCAATCCTGGGGATAGATGAAGGCTCCTCGACCTTCACAGCTCACACTCCCAACTCCGGGCCACCTTAATGCTTAAAAAATGATCCCATGATGGGCAACCAACACAGCCCACCAGCCTCCATGACTGGCTGCCATCTCTTATAGTGCAAACTTTTTTCTGTGTAAGCTAGGGAAAAAATGTAATCCCCCACGCCCCACTCTGGCAGCTGCACCCAACTCTCAACCACCTACCCCACAGCACTCACATTTCCTTAAGAAACAAGCCTGCCAGGTACGGGAAGGCGACTGACACAATCTGATCTCCTCCATGACTGGTCACCTCCTTGTAAATGAAAGTGCTCCCGTGCTTGCTTACACAATCAGCTGTTTTACTACTGTATGTGAGCAGAAGCATGGGAGATTTTTCATTCACAAGAAGGTGGCTGGCCATGGAGGAGAGAATCTTGTGTTTGGTCACCTCCCCACCAGTGGGTTTGCTTCTTAAGGAAACATGGGTGCTACAGGGGGAGGAGTTTGGGATTTGGGAGCTGCTGCTGAAGTGGGGCATTTGGTGGATTAAATTATTTCCTAGCATACATAAAAAAGTGCATGCTATAAGAGAGGGTGGCCAGCTATGGAGGTGGACAGGTTGTGCCGGTCACACATTGTGGGTAGTTTTTAAATACCCACCACAAACACTGTCCCAGAATTCCTTTTTAGATTAGTAACTTGTTGCAAAGTTCTAAAATTGCTAAGACATCTCAAAGATGAAGGCTCAGTGGGGTATGATAATTTGGACCCAAACCTACTAAAGTTGAGTGCCCCAGTTATAGCATCTCCATTAGTAATGCTGTTTAACAGATCCCTCTTAAAGGGACAATTCCTGTTAAATGGAAGGTAGCCGTGGTGGTACCAATACACAAGGGGGCCCTGGAGAACCAGTAGAAAATTACCAGCCAATATCTATCCTATACTCACTAGCCAAAGTGCAGGAGAGATTAGTCTGTAACTAGATTCAAAATTATGTGCAACAGTATGGTTTGCTCACAGACAGGCAACATGGGGTCAGAAAGCACCATGGAATCAACACAGCCCTGCTCAGGTTGACCACAGATAGGCAGATGTATGGATCAGCGGCATAAAATTGGCACAGTTTTTATTGACTTCACCAAAGCCTTCGACCTGGTCAACCACAGCCTTCTCCTGAGCAAACTAAAGCAGCTAGACCTGTACGAAGTGCCCCTCTGGTGAGGAACTGATTACCTGGCTAACAGGTTGTAATTAATAAAATGGAAGGGTGCCCTATTGGGACTGCACCCAATTACTGAGGGTGTCCCACAAGGTTCGGTCCTTGGCCCCCTACTATTCTCTCTCTGTATTAGCGACGCTGGAAAACTGCGGTGGGGCAAAACTTTTGTTATAAGTAGATGATACTGATCTCTACAGCAACTCCAATGATATTAACAGTCTTAATGCCCAGCTTAATGCCCAGCTCTCTAAACACTTTAGTGAGTTGGACGCTTGGTTCATAACCAGCAAGTTAATCCTAAAGGCAACAAAAAACAAGGCTATCTTGTTTGGTCCCAGGCACCTAGGGACAGCCTGGCAGAACCTGTTAGCCATTAACACTCTTCACAGTTCTCCCATTGAGGTTGTGAGGTCCATAAAATACCAAAGAATCTACCTGGACCAAGAACTGTCTCTAAGACCTGACATGGAGCAATGAACCAAAACAATACACCAACAAATTTGGTTGCTCTACCACCTCAGTAATTACTTTACCAAAGAATCTAGGCTTGCAATTGAAAACTCCACTCTGCTTCCCATTCTGCTTGATCGTATCTCAATATTTTGAGCCGTTAGGGCATTCAAAATGCAAAAACTCAAAATACTGTGTCAGAGAGTAGCTCACTTTGCTGCTGCATCCCCAAACAGGGAGCATCATGGCTCTTTACTAAAACTACTCAATTGGCCCACATTGGAGGGCAGACTGGATTGCCCCCCTACTTAGCCTAGCATTCAAATTACTAAAATGCCCTGCTCTGCCTAGCTTGGGGAATATTCTGACAATCAAGCCTCAGAGAAGGACTCTCCAATCCTCAGCCAACACACTGCTGTAAATTCCTAGGGTAAGTATCAACACAGGTCAAAGGTCCTTTGCCACTATTGCCCCATCATTATGGAACAATCTCCTGCCCTCCCTCCAAGACTGCACATCCCTTGGGGGATTTAAGATAGGCCTAAATACCTCTATTCTAGAGTGTAATATGTGCAGCTGCCTTCACTGATTGGTCTCTCTCTCAAAAGTGTACCCTTGCCTCTATTTAGCACTTATCTTAGTACCGGTAACTAACCAACTTGTGTGGCTAGCATAATCTACCTGGCTTCCTCTGAATTGTAAGAATAACTGGTTTATTGTTGTTTTCCAAATGTATTTGGCTTCAGAGGTATGTCATACCATTTGAATGAAGTATGAATTCCTGCTCTTAAGTCATGCATGTGAATAATTTAAAGGGACACTGTCAACCCCCTTAGGCCTCAAAGTGTCCCTAGTTTAAAAAAACACATTTTATGATTGGTCACATTCTATAGAGACTGTTAATGCACCTGGTAATTTGATTCAGATCCTTTTTTTCTTTTAAAAAGTGAAAAACTGACTACCCACCATACTTTTGTTACCACACCAAAATATGTTTGTTTACATTTCTTGCCCATTTCCACTGCATCTTTCCTGGGCTCAGGAACACCCCCAACACAATCTATCCACTCATTATGCAGTGGGAGTACAGAAGACCATTGTATCATGAGTAGCTGCACTGTTTGAAGGTGTTTCTAATGTTAAGGAAGTGTGCACTAGGAGTAGTTCCATGATTTGAAGCAAAACAAAGCTGGGCATAGCTATACACTACCATGCATTTCAGTTCTAGTAACAATGAGGCAGATAAAACAACTAGCAACATCAATGAATTTTAGAGAAAGTAAGCAATCATAAAATGTAGAATTTTACCTAAAAATTATATGAGGCAAAAAAGGTTGATAGTGCCCCTTTAATGTAATCCTCTTCCACAACTGAATACATGAAAGCTGTATTGTCTATATCAGTTTGTCATCAAACCCAAGTTGCCCCTAAACAATGGACACTTGTCTCAGTGGGCTTACTCAGTCAACAACATTTAATCAATCAATCAATCAGTCAATAACTTGTGGGTACTGGGGGTGGGTGGTGGGCAGGAGGTTGTGGATCTTGAAACAGTTGGGTTGGTGAGGAGAGTGGGAGGGCTGTTTTTTCTTAGTTTTAATTTATAAATATGAATAATAGTTATTCATGTCCAAATAACGAATAGTGGATTATTCATGATATTTTGGAAGTATTATTCGTCCTTCCCACACCTCTATTTGTCACTTCTTCAGGACAGCATGAAGAAGCTAAGTGTTCATTTTTACTTTTGATCTTCAATAAAAATGATCTTTGTGTGTTGCTTCTTTCCTTTTGTTCCCCTTTTTTAAGTAATGGTGACCTCTATTTAGTCAACTTCATTGTTTTATTTTTCTGCTTTAATAACTTCCCTGAGTACAACAGAAGGCAAGAGAAAACTATAATACTTTCCAAAGGGCTGATGAAAGCATAGATGGGAAACAATAAGTCAAAGAAAGCTTTTGTATAGCAGCACATCTCCTTCCAGAACTATGGCACTAGATTACAGGAGAGCAGATTTTGGAAGGATGAGAGATATAGTTAGGAGCTAGCAATGGGGGAGCTATAGTAGGAAAGGTAGAGAACAGTGGGAAGTTATGAAGGAGTGAGCTCTTGAGGCAACCTAGACTTACATGAAAATTCACTGTCCTACACAGCCAGTATAGTGTTATGCTTGTGCAACTGTGTTAGTTTGGTTTTGGCTGTTTGCACTCTCTATTCCAGAGGAATTACCACCCTGTAGGGGTACGAAAGGCAAAGAACCCTCAGAGAGGGTTCCACCCCTAGAGGTGCCACAGGAAGTTTCCTGTGGCTAAAGATACCTTAGGAATCCCCCTAAGGAGAGGAGTTCTACCGCTGGAGAAGGAGGGAAGGATAGTGGGGAAAAAAAACACACTTCACAATGAGGCTGACAGGAACTGCTTATGTAGCTCAGGAAGTGGGAGTGGCTGGCTGCTTGGCCACTGAACTCAAGGCAAAAGTCTTTCCAATTCACTGTCCTATGCAGCCAGTATAGTGTTATGCTTGTGCAACTGTGTTAGTTTGGTTTTGGTCTTTCGCACTTTCTATTCCAGAGGAATTACTGTCCTGTAGGGGTATGAAAGGCAAGGAACCCTTGGAGAGGGTTCCACCCCTAGAGGTGCCAGAGAATGATTCCCATGACTAAAGGTACTTTAGGAATCCCCAAAAGAAATGTAGTACAGTCATATCCCAAAGAAGGAGGCAACACAAAGCATATGAGCAAGCAGTAACTGTGATGTAGTAGCAGCAACTGTGGCACAGTAGTAAAGAAGAATAGACAGTTTGATAATGTAATGAGATGCTCAGTTTGATAATGTAATGAAATGCCCAGGGTTGTGTAGCAGGATACTAATGGTTGCATTGCGATTAGGGGATCCCCTAAGGAGAGAGGGAATGGCAGGACATCCTCCACCTCTATCCAACAGCAGCACCTACCTAAAGAAACTAGGGGACACTACTAGGCTAAGAGTTATGACCTGAGGCAATGGAGGAGAGAAGAAAACCCTATGAGGAGGACATCTCTGGGGATCCAAGGTCTAGGTCACCTTCCCTCTAGGATAGAGATAGTTTATTTAGTGACGGCTCTGCAGCTGCAATTTGGAAAACCCAATTAAAGGGAGGTAGAAAATATTCCAATTTGGAGGCAGGCTCTCACTCAAACCCTCTAGCGGGAATGCCATGGAAGGTTGCAAGAAAACTCTGCAACAATACGTGCAACCAAGGTGCAGGAGGAGAGCAATGACTGCTGAGGCACTAACCTGGCCTACCTGCACTAAAATTGAAACAAGTGAACCAGAGGCAGTTGTACGAAGAATGTGGTGAAGGTGCCTTTCTAGGGAAACAACTAAAGTCAATGACTAACCATTATAGTGGAACACTAGAGCTAAAGAAGGTAACTTTTTCCACCCTTCACTGCTAGTCTTAAATTCTACACCAGAAGCTGCTGTCGCATAGCAGGCAGCTAAAGCCAAGCCCAGGGTGAGGAAATTCCCAGCTATGGGCCAGGTGAGAAGGATCCTGCCTCAAGATGGACACGCTCGAGATGTGGACTAAATGCAGAGCAAGACTGTCAGCTGCAGGAACCCTACACCAGAATAGAATGGCTGGCATGCCCCAGAAATTGATTGAGCTGAAAAGCTGGTGAGCTGAATGAGCACGGCATGCTGAGATCGTAATGAGCATTGAGTGCTAAGACCTTGCAAGGTCGAATGCAGAATTGAGTGCAGCAGAATCCCCGAGGCTGAAGCCAAGGGGATGGCAGTAGGCATGAAACAATGGTTTGCGTAAGCAAGGAGCAACGATTGCATAAGCAAGTGAGGACCTGCACGTAGGTCAGTAAACAGAGTAGTAATAAGTGGAGCTGCACGTAGGTCTGCATAACATAGGGTAATGAAACAGCACTGAATAGTGGGGCAAACCAGCCAGCATTTAAAAGTCAAATCAAGGTGACAAATACTCTGAGGATTTTCGACAGTGAAGACAGGATTTAGAACAGAAATACTTAGCCACATGGGGCCACGACTCCCCAAACACTTCCCAGTCCCAGCTATAGGACAAACAAGAAAGTGATGGAAGGCTAAGAACCACATGCAGATATGAAAGCTAGTTTAACAGCCTCAGCAGGAGCTTTTTGGCTAACCTCAGAGTAGAACAGTTTGAATAAACATAGAAACAACAATTTTTATGGAGTACACAGAGTTGTAAAACTGCAATAAAACATGGAGACACAATGCACTGAATGCAGGTGTAGCCAGGCAGTGCAATGAAGCTGCAAGTGGAATGAGAGCATGAATGAGCAGCATAGCTAAGGTCAGAGTAAACCTGCATTATGTAAAAACAATTGAGTATGCAACATGGAGCAGCTATGGTTGAGCTGAAACACAGATAATGATTGCAGTTGCACTGCAGTAGTTTGAGAGTGGTGAGCAATAGCTTAAAAAACACGAGCACTGGGTACAATTGTAATTGGAATAAATAGGAATAGTGGCTGCAGTTGTAAGTAACTGAAAGCAGTAGTATGAGCTATGAGCAGCAGTATGCTAGGTGCTTAGAAACAAAGCCCCAAAAGACAAAAGCGAAACACAGCAACACAGAAAACAGGAACAAGGCCCAAAAACAAAAACAAGACACACAAAACACAAGAAAACACACAACCGGAGGAAAGATACAAACCAGAAGCAGGAAAACAAACACCGAAGTCCAGTGGAGACACACAGAAACAGCAGGTGGGGGGGGGGCAGCCAGCCCAGCTCAGAGGGCAGACCAACAGAGCCTCCAGCTGCAAAGAAAAAATGCTTCACTATGAGGCTGAGAGGAACTGCTTATATAGCTCAGGAAGTGGGAGTGGAAGTGGCAGGCTGCTTGGCCACTGAACTCCAGGCAAAAGCCGTTACAAAACTGTCATCAAGGATAATAATCAGATGAAGCCCCTATGGGTCTCTAGGAAAGTAAGGGAGGCATTAAGAAGGAATAAAAGGGTCATCAGCAATTGTGGGGGAAGAGTCCTGGGAGATATATCAGAGCATATTGAAGGAGGCAAAGAAGGTGGCCAGAACTGCCACATCTGCCACTGAACTGCATTTTGTGGAAGGGTTAAAAAATGGAGAAAACATTTTATTCTGTTACATCAGAGAAAAACAAGACAAAGGGAGGGATTGTGAGGCTATCAAAGGATAGGGAGGTGACAGAGGAGGAATGCATAGTTTCTAAACTTCTGCTCAATATTTATAAGGGAAAAGATGGACCATTGCTGGAGAGCAGAATCAAAGCTTCAGGCAGTGGCATTCAGGAACTTGCCTTGCCCGCTGCCTTGTTCTCACTCTTCTCATACTGTACTCTGAAGAAAAAAAACAGAACTACTCTACAGCAGCAATCACCCTCACTGAAGGTCAATTATTCTCCTTATCCCCCCCCAATAAGAAGTAACGATGGGCACCACAGCTATTGCACTCAGCCTACTCATGGTTACCTTTCTTGCTCTGCCCATGTCCCATCCTGCCCCCCTACCCTCCACCCTGTGCCTCACCCTTCTCTACCACCCCACAGCAGCCAACCCTCCCCCCACCATGAACACCCCTATTTCTTCATGCCACCCACCTCCAACCAATACCCCTTCCCCTCCGGGACACCATGGGCCCACCCCTTCCTTGCCATGCCTACCCTTCACTCCTACCCATCCCTTGTACTCCCACTAGTAGGACCTCATATTCTTACCTGGCTAAGGGTCTTGGTCACCACAGACCACTCATCAGATTAATTGCTCTACTCCTTCTGCTCTCCGTGAACATACACCCAACCCCAGGCCATTGTCAACTAGCCACCCCACATCCCACTCTGGTACTGGCCTCAGCATTGCATCCATGAATATTTGCAGCCTCCTAAAAAAATCTGCTGATCTCCAGTGCTGGGCCGTACAACACCATCCTGATGTTATGGCTCTAGTCGAGACCTGGCTCTCAAAAAAAACTCCTGGCTCGGTTATCTCACTCCCTGGCTACACTCTGTTCAGGGGGGACCGTATAGGCAAATGTGGTGGTGGGTGTGCAGTCTTTATGCGTGACACACTTTTAGGCCATGCTCTCCCTGCCCCCAAGCTCAGTTTCAGTGCCCAAGCCCTCACCCTTAAGGTTACCCCTGTCCCAGCCAGGGCCCTTTTTCTGCCAGTCTCACAACCCCTTAAGGGACCAGGGACCTGCTGTCCACTCCCTCATTGATTACATCACCACACTCCTACACAAGGCAGAGCGGCTCATCCTAGGTGACCTTAATGTAAATTGGCTAAGTACCACTGCCCCCATATCAGGGACTCCTTCGCTGCCCTAGATATGACCCAACTAGTTACCTCACCTACTAGATTTAACCAGTCAGGCGGCTCCAGCACCCTCCTAGATATAATTCTGTCAAACCACCCCCCATAAAATTAGGGATATTAATGTACTACCAGACTCTCTTAGTGACCACTCTCTGATTCTCTGTCACTGGTCATCCTGCACACAAAACCAAGTGTCCCAGGTCACCTCACACCGGCACTTTAGCCCTGGGGGTCTCAGAAAGCTAAAAATGCGCCTACCCCAGCTTGACTGGTCCCCAATCATACTCGCAATGGATATTTGACTCTACCCTAGCCCATTTCTCCAGTGCCTTCAGCAACGCCTGCAACCTTTTCGTCCCCCTGACCAGAATCCGACCAAGAAACACAACGCCCCATGGATCTCCCCATCCCTCATCCAAACACTGAAACAAAGAGATAATCTCTGGCATATTGCTGTCGAGACAGGCAAACTGGCTGACAGACAAGCATATAATGCAGCATGTAACAAGTGCACCTGGGCTATAAGACAGGCTAAGGCTGAATATTATAAAGCCACACTTGAATTCACTTGGGGATCATTCCATGCCTTCTGGGACAATATGAAAGAGCTCAATGGAAAGACCTGCTCCCCCCACCATCACTAATCTCCACAGACAGTACCGTCACTACTGATCATCCCAGCATAGCTACGTGCCTCAATGTGGCTTTCTCAGATCTAAGCTCCGTCCTCCCCAACTATTTTTTCAACCCTATCCCTGCCTCCACCCCCCCACCTTGGATCACCCCCCTTTCTACCTGCATGCCATATCACCCCTTGAAGCCAGGCCTCATCTGCAAAAAGCCTTAACTAGCAACAACCCCAGCTGTGATCCCCTGGACTCCAGGATTCTCCGATTAGTCCTAGATACTGTACTAGCCCCTCTCACTAACCTTTTAAACTGGTCACTATGTCTTGGTCAATTTCCCAATGCTGGGAAAATTGCAGAAATCACTCCTATCCATAAGAGTGGAGATAGAACCTCCCCTAACAATTTCAGACCCATCTCCATTACCACCCTCTCTCCAAAGCACTAGAAAAAATAGTGGCCATTCAGCTGTCCGAGTATCTGGCCAAATACGACCAGCTGTGTCCAGAACAACATAGATTCTACCCTGGACACAGCACCACTACAGCCCTCCTGGAGTTCTCCCAGCACCTCCACTCTGTTCTCAACTCTGGTCATGTTGCAGGTGCAGTGTTCATTGACCTCTCCAAGGCCTTTGACACTGCCTGTCACCCCCTCCTACCTGACTCCCTCCACCAACCTGTCTTCTCCCCTGGCCCACTGGCTTGGTTCACCAGTTACCTCTATACTATATCACAGCACGTGAAGGTAGATGGCACCCTGTACAATACCCTGCCCATTCGCTCGGGGTTCCCCCAGGGTTCCATCCTGGGACCCATTCTGTTCAGCCTATTTCTCAACACCCTCCCCAGCTCCTGCTCAGGCAATATGCTACTCTATGTTGATGATGTGGTTCTCCTTGCCTCCCACCCTGACCCCGCATCTCTACAGGAAACCCTGCAGCACACTTCAACCAAGTTGAAAAGTGGTTCCTTGACCACCGGCTGGTCATTAATCTAAAAAAAACAAACAAATCTATGCTTTTTTCACATCATCAGAATAAGGCCAAAAATTCCCCCGCATTCTTCCCAGTAATGCTCAGTCTCTCGAGCAGGTGTCGTCCTACAACCACCAGCGTATGGCTTAGATGATGAGTTATTAATGAAAGATTGGGAACAAATACTGAATAAGGCCTCTAATGATTTGATTCTGGCACTAATAAAAAAAAGCAAGAAGGGATATAATGAATGTGGAGGATAAAATTAAAAGAATGGAAAATGAAATCAAACAAAGTTTTACTCATATAGAAGTTCAGCAATTATTTGAAAAAATTAATTGCAGTATTATAAAATTCCAATCCGAGTTAAAAGATTATAAACTACAAAAACATGACAGAGATGCTAGAGATTATGCTTGAGGTCAAGTGTATAATTGACAAAGCAAAACTAGGCGTGAGCCTTTCTTTTTTCAGAATAATACAGCGCCACTCAAAGTTGATGGATTTATATCGTCCCCTGAAAGCGATACTGGGAGAAATCAACAAAATCAGGATTTTCGGTTGAAGATGTATCCATCAGAGAGTCCCGGACAACAAATACCCCCATACAGAGAAAACGTAAGGTTAGAAGGGGACATGGGAAGAGGTCAAGGAGGCAGAGGGAGAAACAGAGGGCGTTGGCAATATTCAGGCCCCCCGAGACGCTCAAACAGACAGAACAAATGGCAATCATAAATCTAACTAATAGGGAACTTACACCATATGAAGAATCAGTGTTACAAAAAGGTTTGTCATTTGTGCCAACAAAAAAATGTTAACCCCTTTCAGCTTAAAATCGACTTTTTTAAGCTGTATAGACAGCTATATCTAAGATGCTTTTTTTTTCGAATGCTCAAACAGCTGTGACTAATAATGAATGTGGTGGTGTGGTGGATCAAACAGATTTAGATTTTTTTTTGAGAATCAAAACACCAATGAAATTAGCAGAACGAAGCATTTGAAAAAGAAAAGTAAATTTTGTCCCCCAGTGTATGGTCGTCAAGTAGTGAATACCTTTACAGCACTAGTAGATCGAGATATTGACGCTGTATTAAAAAAGAACCAAGAAAATACGTACAATCTAACATATCAGGAAAATGTTGCTTTAAAATCATTGATGGAAGATAAAAGTTTGGTAATTAAACCAGCAGATAAAGGGGGAGCAATTGTGCTACGGGGAAACGATAAGTATGAATAAGAAGGGGGGGCGTGGCTAGCGCTCAACTAAGATGGTGACATAATTGTGCAGCTCTCTTTGCACGGAGCCAAGTAACCATAAATTAACACTTTAGTGAGGACTTCTTAGCAGGGAACAGGACGGATCGGTTGCTGAATTCCCGCGCTTCAGCAGGCAGAGACTTTGGAACTAAGTGGACAGCAAAGCTCATACAGTGAAGGAATCCGCTGCTAATCTCTGTGATGCACATGATGGCGCCCAGTCTACGAGAAGGAGCGAGAGGGCCGATTGGGGAGATGTTGCATCGATTGTAGCCCGCGTAGATAACCTCACGCTGGCAGCTAATAATTCCAGCTTGCAATCAGAAGAATGTGTGCAAGTTGATGCAGGCGGAACAAAGGTCAATGCGCGGGAGGACTTACTTCACAGTCATTCGGCCCTTATGAGAGACCAGGCAGCTCAGATACATCTTTTGCAGGACAAAGTGACGACTTGGAGAACAGGAGTGGGCGCAATAATTTTATGCCTACTGAGCTCCGGAGGTTGTGAGGATGGGAGGTCTTGCCATTTTACAGCATGCATTGCCAGAATCTTGAAGCTCCCCAGGGCACCAAGATTACTATGGAGGCGTGCGCACATCGTGCAACAGCCCAGGCCTGCTCAGGGAATGACCTCGCCCTATCTTGCTCAAATCTGAACTTTGCCGAAAAAGAAGCGATACAGGCAAGAGAAGTAAAGAGAGCTAGGGCAACTACAGTGGCAGGACCATAAGATCATGATATTTCAAGATTATTCTAAAGAGCTTTGTACCTGTAAAGCTTTCATCAAGTCTGGGGAGTTACGTACTTTAAGGATCCCTTTACTTTGAGATACCTGACTACGCTGCAAATTTCAATAAATGGCACAACCAGCAATTTCGTCCCAGGCGTTGCCTAGACTTTATTGCCAGCACCTACCCAAGCGGCTTACGACTTCTCAGTCTCCTAGTCAGGCTGGAAACAACCAGCAACTTCCCATTTCGAAGCTGACCCTCAGATACCCTCCCATCTGCATCCCTGGTGGGATTAGAACCTAGAAACTCGAAAGTCGGAAGAGACCTCCATCCTCCCGCACATATAAACAGGGCCACCCACAGGAGAGGAAGAACAGTGTTGACATACGGCCCCTCCTCTCGCGCAGAGTCTGAAGTACAGATAAATATGTTAGCTATTTTTGCTCACAACCGATTTTTGATTCTAGTGATCTTCCCGACGCAGAAGTATATGAAGTAATGGACAGTGGGGGGGGGGACACCCGGAATGCAGTCTCCTGGAGGAATCACACAAGGAAAGGCCCTGTCGTGTGGACAGTGTTTCAGCGAGTACCTTGCCGGATATCCAGGCCCCAGGCTCCCCCCCAGGCCGCTGCATGGACCAAGAACCAGAGGAGGAAAAGCAACTGAACATTTCATGAACACTGGGACTTTTCTTCAGTTCAAACTGTTGACTTGTTAGATAAGTATTTGAACTTGCTGTTAGTGTATTGATGTAATTTTGTGGGTGGGAAATGGTACGGCCTCTTAAACCCATGTCTGGGTGATGATTTCAGGGACAGTGGTTTCCTTCCAAAGGTTAATGTAGCCGGATTACACAGGCTAATGTGTTTAGTTAGATGGTCTGGCTGCCAAAAGTTGTTTACTGTGTGGGTAATTGCTATGGCCTAATGGAAAGTGGATACATAGACATGTATCTTAGGGTGTATAACTCCGAGGACTGGGAGCACTCGACTATCTTCCTGGGATAGCATAACTGCTCGGATGTATGTGGCACCCACCTCCGCCCCCCTTTACCCTCCCAGTCTGCCCTTTGCCCTGTACAATTTGGATTCCACTGTCTTTCAGGGTTTGTTATCTCACCCTTTCATCATCCTGCCCTGAGGACTCAGCAAGAGGTGGTTAAATGCCTTTTCTGGATCCTATATGTGCTATTCAGTACCCAAATAATACCAGAAGCAATACATCAGTTCCTTGGTATGTGTTATGCTGAGGCCGCACTTGACAGTCCTACTTGGACTCTGCAGCGCATAGAGCTGTAAATGAGTAGACCTTGCTGATGTTTCCTGCAAAGAGTTAATACGGAATGTTTGCAAATACTTAGTATAAGGATGAATGTTTTTAGTGATCACTGGAAACTCAACTTAGGGGGATGTCCTCCACTAATATCTGAGGACACTAATATGGTATTGAGCCAAGAACTAGGAGCGAGTCTCTTATTTTGCTAGTAGGTTCAGGTTAGTCTTAATTACAAAAGGGGGGGTTCTGATTTCCCTATCAACAGTAGAGTAGAAGGCTGGTCCAAGAAATCGTTCACAGGACTTATACCCCCCCATTAGAGGGGGTGGTACGCAGATCCGTATAAGGCTCTAGTATGTGCGGATTTATTGCCCTTTTGCTCTTGTCCCGTTTTCGGATATTCTGGTATATACTTCACAGTAACAGGGATTTTCTCTCCTCACTGAGAAGTACCTGGTTCACACCCAGGGCGCAGGACATACCATTAGCTAAGGCTTCTGGCAGTTTAGTCCTACCACTCTCCCTTTAATAGTTTGTAGATAAGTTAGTTTGTTATTTAGATATAGTGTTAGTATACAGTTGTTGCAGTCCAGATAGTTAACCCCTGCCTGGTACTGGGTTTTTTTCTCCGACTGGGTCAGCGATTCTTAAATACCAAGCCCATAAAAACATTTAGTTCCTTTTTTTAGGTTCTCTTTCTATGCTTGGTATATATTGGAGACCTCAACCAAATGTCTGACATTGTGATGCATACCTGGAATGTTCGAGGCTAAACTCCCCGATAAAAGCGTGAAAGTCCTTGCACCTGAAGCGTAGCGTTCTCAAGTGGCACTTTCTTCAGGAGATGAATTTTCTGGGAAGATCACATCTGCTATGGGAAGGACTGGGTTGGCAGCAGGTACATTCTAATGCCCTGACCAGGAAACATGGGGTTTCACAATCTTGGTGCATAAGTCTCTTCCTGGGCGTTAATCAGAACTACGATTTCAGACTCTGACAGATGGGTTATGGCCACTTATAATACTCCACTGGCCCAATCACTCTTTGCAATGTATATGCCCTAATGAGATGCCCTCGCTTCTTTCATAAGCTGGCAGAGGCAGTACTTAATTTAACTCCCCGGACTGCCCGCTACTTATTGGTGGGGATTTCAATCTCACCTTGATGCCTCTTCTAGATAGGAATGATGGGGGGAAAGAGGCGCATTCTAGAAGTGTGAAGGCTCTACATCAAATGTTGTCTGACATGGGGCTAGTAGATCTCTGGAGATTGTTCCACCCCAGAACGAGAGATTATACATTTCATTCAGCTCCAAATGACTCATATAGTAGGCTGGATTTCTGGCTTGGCTCAGCTACCCTGACTACTAAAACTCTGGATGTCTCAATTCTTCCCTGCTGTACTCTGACCACGCTGTAGTCCAGCTCCTTCTACACTGGGATCCAGTGGCTCCCCCGACTAAGCAATGGAGACTGGACCCACTTTTGGTAAAGGACCCCGAATTCACCCCTTGGCTCATCAAGGAGGCTTCTCTTTTTCTAGCTGAAAACCCTATAAGTGATACCTCGGCTTGTACAACCTGGGAGGCTTTCAAAGCCACGTGCAGTAACATTATGGGGTTTGACGGCTGCTAACACTGAACAAAGGAAACACAGCTGCTCAATCTTGAATGGAGATTGGCTGAAGCTGAAAGTATTTTAAGATGCTGCCTCCTAACATTCACTTTGCCACTGGCAAATCCATTTTAGCCATTCGGTTTGAAATTAACCAGCTTCTGAATAGGAAAGCTGAAGCTGCTATCCTACGTCTTAAACATACTTTTTGGGAAGGGGGGACAAAGGGGTTAAAGTACTTGCATACCAACTACGGAAACAACAGGCTAGCAGATATATCCCAGGTTTCAAAAATACTCTAGAGTCATTATGCACTTCTCCAGGGGATATTAATGAGATTATGTCTTCATTTTATAAAAGGCTATATCGTTCCACCCATGCTGGCCACAATAGGGACACTCAGGGTTTCTTAGACACCTTAGGCTTGCCTAAGTTGCAGAGTCAGCAAACACAACTGTTAGATCTCCCTATTTCAAAGGAAGAACTGATGGTAGCCATCCAAGACTTGAAAAAGGGGAAATCCCCAGGAAGTGATGGGTACTCCGCAGAATTCTATCAGATCCTGGGCCACACTATCTCTCCCCTTTTGACCCAGGTGTTTCAGGAGGTAGAACTTAAGGGCGCTTTACCGCCTTCCATGCGGGAGGCAATTATAGTTGTGATTCCCAAGAAAGGCAAGGACCCTACTGATCTGGGGAACTACCGCCCAATTTCACTTATAAATCTGGACAGTAAACTTTACACTAAAATCTTAGCCTATAGACTCAGCCCATTGTTGTCTGATTTAATACACCCGTCACAAGTGGGATTTATACCTGGCAGACACAGCTCAGATCACTTAAGAACCCTGATGAATTTGATCCCACGGCCAAGTCTCTTCATACTCCCACGGCCACTATTACGGTGGACTTCGAAAAAGCATTCGACTCCGTGGAGTGGGATTATTTATATATGACTGTCTCTCACTTCGGGATAGGGTACACCTTTCCTGCCAGAATAAAAGCTATATATGAAGCCCCCTCAGCCAGAGTTAACACAAACTTGACGCTTTCTCATCCTTTCCCATTGGGCAGAGGTACGAGGCAAGGGTGCCCGCTATCTCCCCTACTTTTTGTATTGGCGGTGGAACCCATGGCTGCGGCTATCTGTAATCATCCAGAGATTAAAGGGCTAACAGTGGGGAATACATCCTATATAAGTTTTATGTATGCTGATGATCTTCTCCTCCTTCTGGAGGATGCATACACTGCTATCCCCCGCTTCTTGCTTTGTTAGAAGAATTCTCTAAATACTCGGACTTACAGCTGAACTGGAATAATACAGAGATACTCCCCCTCAATGAGCACTGCGTTCAGCAGGGGATAGCCGCAGATGATTTAATTTGGACCCCAAGTGGGATCACGTGTTTGGGTATTTTCTTGACCCCATCCCTAGAAACAATCTGGCATGCTAATATACAACCCCTTCTTTCCTCCATTAAGACAGACTTCGACAGATGGAGGCTACTTAAACTCACTCTTGCAGGGAAAGTGGCGGCAGTGACCATGATCTCTGCACCCAAGTTATTTTACCTCCTGAGGCATCTATCGTTCCCCTTACCTGCACAATGGTTCCAGGGTATTGATAAAGTAATTGGGGATTTTTTATGGGAGGGATCCAAACCCAGGTTCAGTCGTGCTAAACTAAGGTCACACTGGCAGCAGGGTGGGTGGAACCTCCCATGGCCAGAAGGATACCACTGAGCCTTCCTCTTGGCACAAACAGTTAACTGGGCTTGTCCTCCCTCCCCTCTTTCACTGCAGTGGGTGCAGCTAGAGACAGATATCATGGGGCTGTGTCACCCCTTATCTCTCTTGGTACAGAAGGACAGCCCCAAAAAATCTGGGACTAATAAGATAGGGGCAGAACGCACTTCCCCTACAGTAGATACAGCCAGGAGAAATTGGGTTAGCTATCACCGCAAACTTAATCTGGCCCCCCATCCTCTTTCCCACGTGCCTATCTGGCAAAACCCAGACATTACCTAGACGTGATCGAAATCATATGGAGACAATGGGTGGCACTGGGTATTACTAAGCTGGGTGATTTGTTGACCCCTAACCACAAGACCATCCAGACATTTCAATCTTTAAGACAGCAATGGGGTATCCCAGCAGGGGACTTTTGGAGATATCTCCAGATTAAGGATGCCGTTCGGCATCTTCTACCTTGTTCCTTGGGCCGCACCCAAGCTTCGCCATTGGTTAAATGGATACCCTGTACTAAGGGCCTCGCTGGTCAGATATATGCTACCCTCCGAGACACTCTTCCATCTCAATCTGATGCAGCAAGGCAAAGGTGGGAGAAGATGTTGCAGACCCATATATCCTCTGAGGCTTGGGATAAAGCCTGGGTAGACACACACTCCTGGTTCACAGATGCCAGATCCAGACTAATTCAAAATAAAATTGCACATTCGTGGTATAGAACTCCAGTCATTCTTCATAGAGCTAAATTAATAGACAAGGACAATTGCTGGAGATGCCAACGGCCGGGTGGGGACCTAGCCCATGTGTTGTGGAGCTGCCCCAAGATCCAACCCCTGTGGCAAGAGATTCTAGATCTTGCTTCCCGGGTTCTTCAACAGACCATTCCCCTCTGCCCTCTCTTTTGTATCTTGGGGATATGCATGGTTATGCCTGAATTGTCACCGTTAAGATATAGATGGCTGTCTTTTTTGGCGCTACAAACTAAAAGAGCCATATTATGCCATTGGAGGACGTCTGTGGTTCCTACTGTAGCAGAAATAATGGGGTCTCTGTCTACTCTGGCCAAACTGGATAAGATATCCTACTTACAGAAGTCCAAACTCTCCTTATTTGCAGCCTGTTGGGATCCATATCTTAGATATTTGGGGAAAGTCCTTCCACCATCAAGAATAGGGTGATTACCTTCAGTCTCCTCTGCTGGTTATAACAGGTAGTCTGACAAGGTGGGGTCTCGAAATAAGGTTCTATTATTGCAGCCCTGAGGCCTAGGTTTGTTGTGATAGTACTGGAAATTATAATCGCTGTGATTGAACACTTGTTGACATGTGGAATGTCTATTATAAGAGTACAGATTTAAGCTTGGGATATTTTTGGTTTCATTATAGGATCAGTCTGATCTTTTGCAGAACATATGTACACTCTTAGTCAAATTTCTCCGGATGCCATGAAAAGGGACATGCCTGGCGGCAATTATAAAATGACTTCTGTAGAGGTGTGTATGTCCGGCAATGAGAATGTTCTGATCCGACCCCAAGGTTTCTAAGAGTACCCTTTACATGATCAGTACTGGGAGTTTATGGGGAAGTTGTGGTTTACCCTGCTTAGTTCCATGCTTCGTCTCTGCATAAGTAGAGTCCTTAGTCCACTTGAATATACAGTAACCTCTATTTTATAAGGTGAAATGTTATGTGTATGTACCCTATTCCTGTGTTATACCCTTCTGCCTTTCCCATGATTTCTGTACTGGCACACTACCCCTATAAGTGTGGGTGGGGGGGGGTTATATATATATATATATATATATATATGTATCTTCAAAACCTGAGACTGTATACTGTATTGTGATTCTATGTTCAGTTTTCCTACGTTTTGGAAAATAATAAAAATTATTACAACAAGTATGAATGTGAAATGAAAAAACATCTGGAAAATAAGGACTATTATTGGAAACTGGCTAGAGATCCAACAGTTGAAATCAAATTACGAGCAGAGGAGTTTATTAAGAAGGGAGAGATGAGTGGCAACCTAAATAAGCAAGAGGCTGATTTCTTGAAAGTTAGTGCACCAATTAGACCAGTAATTTATTTGCTGCCGAAAATACACAAGAATGTTCAGAGCCCGCCAGAGCGCCCGATTGTTTCAAGTATTGGCTCGAGTATGGAGCCTTTCTCACAGATGGTGGATTGTTTTTAAAACCTTTGGTGAATAAATGACCTTCCTATTTGCTGGATAGTGGTGATATGGTGAGAAGTATTGAAAACATGGTAATCGAATCAGAACATTTGTTAGTGACATTGGATATAGAGGGCCGGATATTCAAACTGCACCCAAAATGTGCGCAATAGCAGGAGCAAGCACAAGTCCATTGCGCACATGTGCAATAGACGTGATATTCAAACATGGAGCAAGGCAAATTGCGCAACCAGCCAACGTCTGAATATCGCACAACCTGTGCCATAGCGCAACCAGGAAGGGGAAGCTGAGCAGATATGATGTGCTATAGCGCAACAAGGCCAGCCCAGCTGAGCAGTCCAGAGGCACCATAGTGCAAGCAGAGAGCCCCCCAGCAGCAGAGCAATGGAACTGCACAACCAGGGAGGTAGGCAGGGGCCCACTACCCATGCCACAGATGGGCACAGGAACACATTGCAGAACTAACAATGCACCCCCACACCCCAAGCACAGCATAACTGGGGGAGGGACAGAATATCCACCGGCCCATGGGGACAAGCCAACAAAGCACAGCTGGGCCATGGTGCTCCAGCACACCCACTGGCAAGCTGAGACTGCCACACAAAGGGGGCGGACAACCCCAGTGCACATCAGCCCCTCCCGTGCACAGCACACCCTGCACTGTGACCCCAAGACACCACCCATGAGCAGTGACTGTTACTGCAGGAATCCCCATGCATCCCCCCCGTCACACTGCAACCTTGTGTACCACAGAACCATACAAGCCAGACCCACCAGGAGCACCCAGCAGTGGGTGGCAGCACACGGCAAGACTGATTGAAAGCCACTCCCACACCAGAGACACCTCCCCATGCACACACACACATACCCAGGACAATACCACCCCAGATGCCATGCACACCACTGCAACTGAGCACCTATAGCCAGCTGCAAATCAGAGACCACCACAGTATTCATAACAAAATATAGGTTTAATTAATTAACCATATGAACAAAACAATATGAACAGACAGAACTATATACAACTATATACAATACAAGGGTGGGGGTTTGGGTACAAGGTGAGGGGTGGGTAAGGCGAGGGTGAACAACTGGGTGAGGAAGGCAGGGTGTGAGGATGGGTAAAGGGGAGGTGATGGCAGCTACTGCCCGCCAGCCACGCTCGTCATCTGGCTGCTGCTGGTCCGGGCCTCCTCCTGTGCCTGATGCCTGCGCATGCCAGGTCCCTCAGGATGTCGAGGGACTCCATGGACACTTCAAGGAGCTGGTGGACTGCGCCCGTCGAGTCTCTGCAGGATCCGGACACCTAGGACAAGGGATCAGAATCAATGGCTGTGACTGTCCATATCCCTGAAGCCCACCCAACATGCATGGCATACAGCCAAGTGCCCCGCTCCTGTGATGGAGTGCATCCACCCACAGTGACCGTGTACAAGACATGCCCAACCAGGCAGCAACAGCCATGTGTGCCACTGCAGACACACACCACCCATGTGCAGCACAGCACAACCAAGGCTGTATAGTGACGTGGCTACACAGTGGGAAGGCAGTGCCACAACCATGTGCCCAGTGCATGCATGGACCACCATTGATGCACTCCCAGACATGCAGTGCCACTGGACAGCGCTGACTGTCACATGTTGCGTGCATGGCAGTGTTGTCCATGGATGGCGGCCATGCCCTGCCCCCCCGCAGCATGCAATAGCATTCATGATGTCATGACACTCACCCTCATCATACTGCTGCTGCTGCTGCTGCCGTGGATCATCACCACCACCACCAACACCACTGCACAGCCACCGCTGCCCCACCGCCTGCGCCTCAGCCTGGGCCCTCCTCCCACCCGCCACGCAAAGGAAACAAAAAGGTGAAAACACATCAGTTGAAATCCCAAAGCAGACATCCCCTGCCCAATAAGTGTGCCTGCTCACCCAGCCAGACCCATACATCACATATCCAGTAAACACCACCACAGCCAGCCATAGACCAACCCTCCCCCATGTGCTGGTCACAATACACAGTGTTACCCATACGGACATTACAGGTGCATAGATGGCTCACCCACCTGGCCGAGGCACCATGCCCCTCCTGGCATGTGAACGAAGTCATGCCAGTAGTGCCCGCTCCCTCCTCCGCAGGTCACCGTACTGGTGCCTGCACTGCTCTGCCGAGCGCCGCCAGCCAGTGGCCTCCTCCAGGGCAGTAGCCACCTGCTGCTACACATGTGTCTGCACCATGTTCAGGGGTTCATCCCCAAACAGTGGGCCATGGTGAGGCTCCACTATGGCCACTAGGTTGGCTAGTTCCAGCGCACTCCATTGTGGGGCTCTCCTGCGTGCCATCCTTGCATGTATATAGTAGGCAATATGGCGCTCCACAGCTTGGCAACCCCATGTGGAAATGTTGCTCAATACAACTCCCGTTAGTCCCTATCATGCTGTTCGTATAGTGCTGCCAGTCCCTATCGTGCTGTTACCGAACAGCGCGATAGAGTTGCAGACATGCCATATGTACAGCGCCAAGGGGGCAAAGGTCGGGCACAGAGTCATGGGTCTCTGGTGCAAGGCCACACACAGCGCCATCGGACGTCTACACGTCCAGCATGATTAGTCGCCTGTGTGCCATTGCCACAGTGGACTATTGCGCAGTTGTGCCACAGCGCCATGTGGTGACCGTCACTGTAGCGCCACTGGCACAATGGTGGCCATGTCCTGAATTGCCTATCATGCACAGCACGTCAACAGCACAGCAGATGCCTGCGTAAGCTACCTGGGCATGCGCAGTGCGGTGTACTACGCAGTCACAGAACTGCGCCATTGGCTCAGCCGGTTCAACCGTATTGGGCAAAGCACAACAGCGCGATATTCAGCCGTCATATGCAAATCATCCGATCAGCCATTCAATGGTGCAGCGGCACGATTTGCATCTCATTAAAGTTGCTCCAGTCCTAATTTGCATGCATTGCACTATAAATCAGGACACTGTTCTGCAGTGGCCATATTGATTACTGCAGTTGATAGGTGAGTTGCATGCATTGTGCTGTTCTGGACCATGGTCCCAGAGAATTGCTGTGTACTGCACAGTCACAGGTGACCACTCTCACCCATACAGGCTGTGAAATGACCGAGCGAGGACTGGGTGAGGAGGATGATGGTGGGTGGAAGAGGAGGCCCAACTTTACGAAGGCAGAGACAGAGGCACTGTTTGAGGCCTACCTGGCTGAGGAGCCACTTCTCAGTGGATGGCAGGGCACCCCTCAGGCCCGTGCTGCTGCATGGGAGGGGGTGGCACGTGCCATCAACCTGCACGGCAGCCACCAGCGCTGTGTGCAGGAGTGTAAAAAGAAGATGGGGACCGACAGGAGGAGGGTGAAGGAGAAGGATGCAGCCATCAGGGCGGCATGTGCTGCAACAGGCAGTGGACAGCTGGAGGTGGTGCAGCTTACCCCGGCGGAGGACAGCGCCATTGAGGGTGTTCCTGGAGGTGGTTTCCAGACAGGTGGTAGCCCATCACTGCATGGTATGTCATGGTGGGGGGGAGGTAGTTCACATGCACTAACGTGTCCTTCCTTTCTGTTACAGATCCTGTGCATCTGCAGGGGTCAGCAGTGGAGGGCCTGTCCACTGTGGACAGCCACCCAGAGTTGGAGAAGGGACCATCCACCTCCGCAGATTGCCGGCGTGCACTGCGGCAGTGTACATGCCCAGCTACCTTCACTGATGTTGAGACAGGTGAGGGGAGTGCCCTTCCTGTGACCCAGAGGTCTGGCATGCAAGCATGCCAGCACACTGCGGCTGTGGCTATGGCACAGACCTGCACCATCTATGATGCACCGACCACTATGGGCATTGAAATATGTGTGTCACAGAATGGACACACAGCAGGCCAGCTAACGCCCATGGATCTAGCTGGTTCCGACGTGTGTGCCAGCATGTCAGCACAGTCCCAGGCTGTGCCTGTCAGCGCCAGTGGGGCAGCACCGGTGGCTGTGCAGGTCACTGGCACTGTTGCGGCCACAGCAGTGGAACCACTGATCCCGTGGGCACAGCAGGTGGAGGGGCAGCAGCAGCAGTCACCCACCAGGACTGGGGGTACAGGGCTCAGCGGTGATGTAGGTGCACCACCTGTGGACATGCCCATATCTGGTACTGGTGAGCAGCGCCCACCCTCAAGGGGTGCTGTATATCAGGCTCTTCCAGACCCTGAGGGACAGGTTGCCGATGTGGCAGACGACCTCTTTGATGAGCACACCTGCCTGCTGCAGGCATTAGTACAGCAGCAGATGTGGGTTGCAACATCCATGGAGGCACTGTGTGTGGCCCTGGAGTGGGTCAAGGAGTGACACAGCAGGGACACTGAGAGGATCCTGTCCCAGATTGACCATATGCAGATGGATGTGACCGCCACCATCGACAGGCTGACACAGGCAGTGGTCGGTGTCGTGGCCACATTGGGTACACAGTCAGGTGCCCCTGTGCCTCTCACACCGCACAGTACACTATCCACTCCCCATTCCCGGTGTCGTGCGACACCCACCCTGTCAACGCCGGGTTCAGCTGTGGGCATCCCGAGCACCCCTGGTGCAGGTATGTTTGGTATGCTGCAGACCCCTGTGCGGACAAGGTCGCATTCACGCAGTGGGACTCCTGGTGGTCCGTTGGTGCCGCCCCATGTGGCCCATGCTCAGCCTGCCAGTGCTGCTGGGTCTCGTTGGGGCCGCACATGCATGCAAGGTGGCCGTGGCACTGTGCCGCATGACTGAGCTGTCTCCCAGTGCGGGCCTTGTCTGGTGCTGCCCTGTGTGCAATGTGTGTTTTGGTGGGCAGTGCACCAGTGGGTGCCCTGCCCTACATGTCGACACACGGACCACCTGCACACCCTCCCGACTGCTGTCCACAGGTGCGTGTGCATGATGATGCCTGCATTGCACTGTACATCAAAGTGCAAGGGTGCCCAGCATCTGACACACGTACATGGACAGTACAGGTGGTGGTGGTGGCCTGTGGACATGTGTGTATCTAATGTCTGTTCCTACTCTGTTGTGCACCTGACCCCTGTACACGTTGTGCATGGTGTGTGTGTGTGTGTGTGTGTGTGTGTGTCTGTCCATGTGGTGTGTTACTGTTCACCCCTCCCTGGTTGTGTGTGTGTGTGTGCTTCTGTGCCCTGCCACTTCCCTGGCCGTCATGCACCCCTGGTGTGTTTCCCTGTGTGTATGTGGGTTGTGCCTAGCCACTGTTGGTTGCCATGGCCCCATGGCTTACCTGTGTTGGCGAAGTGCTCCTCTGTGATGGTGTCCCAGTGCAACTGGGCCAGCTGGATCAGTCAGGGTCACGCCCGTCCAAGGGGGCTGCTCATCCCCATCATCACCAGCGTCACCAGGGTCCCCATCACTTTCCCCCTCCTCGACCTGTACGGCTATCCCACAGGATACAACAGGCCAGGAATATCCCACAGGCCTTTGAGGGGCTGTACTGTAGGGCACCGCCGGAGGTGTTTAGGCATCGGAAGCGTGCCTTCAGCATCCCAAACACCCGCTCGATGATGTTGCATGTGGCGGCGTGTACCTCATTGAAGCATTGCTGCGATGGGGTAGTGGGCCGCTGGTAGGGTGGGAGCAGCCAGGGATGGAGTGGGTATCCACTGTCATCTGTGTGGAGATAGTAGAGGTTAGTGTCATGTTCAGGCTCATATTGCCCCTAACCCTGTGTGCCACTCCCATGGCACCTGTGGCTTACCCACACTTGCCCCCGATTTGCCAATCCTACATGCATACTCACCCACTAGATGTCCTGTGGGGATGTCCCCACTCTTGAATCGATGGCACAGTGCTGATTGGTACCATATGAATGAATCGTGTGCTCCACCAGGGTGCGTGGCACAGACATTGATGATGCACCCACTGGCATCACACACCACCTGGCAGTTGACACTGGAAAACCCCTTCCGATTACAATAGGCAGCCCCATCGGGGCCAGGTGGCATGCGAATGGCCACATGGGTTTAGTCTATTGCCCCTAGAATGCCAGGCATACGTGCTACCCTGTGGAACTCCTGTATGTTTGCTGTACGCTCTGCGACGGTGCTGGGGAAATGGATGTACCCTGCAGCATGTGGCAGCAGTGCGCTGAGGAATTGGGTGAGGATGCATGATGTGGCCGACTGTGTTATGCCTGTGGTGTCCCCTATTGGCCTCTGGAAGGTACCCGTGGAGAGCAAGCACATGCAGGCTGTTACCTTTGTCTCCACTGACAGAGCGTGACTCCGTCGTGAGGGTGCCTGCATCACATCACTGCACAGCTCACAGAGCCACCTCAGTATTGCCCTGTTCAGGCAGTACCGGCCCACAATCTCTACATCTGAATACAGCTCAAAGCTGATGCAGGCACGGTACTGCCTGTTGGGGTGTACCGCCGACGGGCCCTTCCACGGCCACGTCCCCCTGCAGCATGCCTTCTCACCCCTCATTACAGCTTCCATGTGGAAGCTGGCACTGTCCATCTCCATGGCTTGTGTTCCCCCCCTGGCTGTTGTTGATCTGTTACCCCCGCTGTCCTGACTGCTACCTCCACTGCACCAGGTACACCTACTGGCCTCTGCACTCTGTGGCCCCACACACCTTCCCTTGCCCCTCTTCTGTCCTGTGCACTCCCTGGCATGCACTGTTTACTGCTCTGGCCTGCTCTGTCTCCCTACCTCATGTGACTTCCCTGTCGCGTTCTTGTGCCTCTTCCTTGAGCCTTTTTATTTTGGCTCATTTCCGCCGTGGCGCAACTTCCGCCTGATCCACTGTTGTGCATTGCACAAGCCTTTGAATATCACATTGCGCACTTTATGCATGGTTCCACCCCCTTCGGTTGCGCATACCTTCATTAACATTGCGCTGTTGCTCAACATGTTTTCTGTGTCGCAACTGCCTCCTGCTGAATATCGTACAATGGTGCAATTGCGGACTTGCGCTGGCGCAACCCTATTGTGCATGGCGCAACCCTTTTGAATATCCCACCCAGAGAGTTTATACTCTAATGTGTCACATGACCGGGGAATTGAAGCAATAAAATTTTATGAGCAAACAACAGGACGATGAAGCTTATGATGTAGAATTCATCGCAGATATGGCTGACATGGTATTGAAATCTAATTACTTTATGTATAAAGATCAAGCCTACATGCAGCATAAAGGTACTGCGATGGGAACGACGTTTGCTCCTAGTATTGCATGTTTGTATGTGGGACAGTGGGAAGAAACACACTTGTACAAAAATGAGATGTTTAAAAAGTATGCCAAATTTTGGAAACGCTACATCGATGATTGCTTTTTAATTTGGTCAAGGGATGTGGAAAGTTTAGATGTTTTTGTTAAACAGATTAATACCTTTGATACAAATTTGAAATTTACTGTACAAGTGGATATGCAGTCAATTCCATTTTTGGATATGCTGATATATAAAGAGGAGAGAAAATTAAAAACAACGCTGTACAGAAAACCAATGAGTAGAAACACCTTGTTACATAATGAGAGTAATCATCCTGAAGTACTTAAACGTAATATACCAGTGGGACAAATGCTAAGTCTGAAAAGAATCTGTAGTGATACTAGACAGTTTGAAAAAAACGAGAGAGAAGTTGCTAACAGATTTCTAGATCGAGGATACAAGGTGGACTGTATATATAAAGGTGTAGAAAGAGCAATGAATACTGAGATAAAAGAATTATTGCGACCAAAAAATCAGAATGTTGGTGAGACTCAGAGCCCAATAAGTTTAGTGACGGAGTTCTGCAATCAATCAGGAAAAATCGCTAGTGTTGTGAGAAAACACTGTGCAGTTTTACAGGGTGACACTGTGTTTAGAAATGATCAGTTTAAAAGGCCCCGTATCACCTATAGTAGAGGGAGAAATATTAAAGATTTGTTAGTGCACAGCGTTCAAGAACCGGAAAAACCGAAAACTATGTGGATTCCAACATTCCCTAAAGGCAATTATAGATGTGGCAATTGCGCACAATGCAATAACACAAATGATAGTAAAAAAATTCAAACACCCACATACAAATCAAGAATTTGAGATAAACCAGTTTATTAATTGTAGAACAACTGGAGTAATTTATATGCTAACTTGTCCGTGTGGTTTGAATTATGTGGGACAGACAAAACATCAACTTAGAGAACGGACAAGTGAACACAAATCAGCAATTTAGAATAATGTACAGACAACTGCTATGGCTCGTCATTTTTTTGCTGTGGGACATGGATCACCTGCTAATCTTCAGTTTACTGGAATTAAGAAGATTCGTGTTGGGCCCCGTGGTGGGAGTCTAACAAATAAACTGGACCAAAGAGAATGTTTTTGGATTTTTAAACTAGGGACTTTAAAACCTAAGGGAGTAAATGAAGAATTACTGTTACATTGTTATTTCTAACCTTTTTAGATGTTGGTGTATGTGCTTGTGTGTGTGGTGCATGAATGGATATGTATAGTAATGAGCAGAGGGAGGTTCGTAACATGTTTGTATAATGAATATGTATCACTTTATGTATAAAAGATAGTGAGAACCTTGACCAATCAGCTCTGAGGAAGGCTTAAGCCGAAACGTCAGCTGATCCTGTGCGTCATTACGCATGTGAGCTGTCTGCTCGGCCAGCCTGGTCAAAGTCCTGCTACAGTTACAACACCATGATGGTGTCTTCATTTTTTTGTTTTAATTAAGTGAGTGGTTGCCGCCTTTGCACTCTACTTTTGCTGCGGGTGATAAAGTTTTATGCACTTTAATAAAACATGACGATACAGTAAGCTGTGTGTCTTTGATATATTTAATGTGCAAACTGTTGGGTGAAGTGCAGTTGGCTTGGCTTTTAGATTCATTCAAAAGCAGTTGTTTGATTGTCGTCCTACAAGTACCTTGGCATCACCTTCGACTTAGCTCTTACATTCCACGCCCACATCAATACCCTGTCCTCAGCCATAAACTCTCGGATTGGCCTTCTCTATCACCACAGAGATTGCCTCACCCAAAATGCACTCTGACTAGCCATCAACTCCTCCGTCCTGTCCCTAGTGGACTACGGCCTACCTGTCTACACTGCGGCCAACAATACTGCCCTCACCAGAATCCAGACCTCAATAAACAAGTCCTGCAGGCTCATGACTGGCGCATCACTCTGCATCCATACTTGCCTACTCTAATCCACCGCCAACCTGCTTGGAGGAGCGCCTGCACTACCAAACCTGCTTACTTGACAAAAAATTCCCTGCTAGGACTCTCCCCCCCCAGGGGTCACCGCATCTCTGCGGCTTGCCTCCCCATTTGTTGCCACCCGTAGCTCAGTTAAGGCCACCTTTCTGGTGCCCCATACCAAGACCTCCGCAGCCCAAAGGTCAACTCCCTCCCACCCTCTGTCACTAAGTCTACAAAAATTGGTCCATTTAAAGTCGCTCTCCGTAACCACATCTTTGGTGCCTGAAGCTGTAGTTGCCCTTAACCAACCTAATGTTGGGGTCCCTCCCCATTTTCTGTCCCATAGGAAGGCAGATGTGATTCCCCTTTACAAAAGTGGGACCAAGACAGAGGCAGAAAACTACAGACCTGTCAGTCTGACCTCTGTGGTAAGGAAAGTGATGGAGTCACTTCTGAAGGAAAGAATAGTTGAGTACCTAGAGGCCAGTGGGGCACAGGACCCAAGGCAGCATGGGTTCACAGCGGGAAGGTCATGTCAGATGAATTTAATAGATTTCTTTGACTGGGTGACCAAAGTAGTAGACCAGGGAGGGGCTGTGGACATGGCCTACCTAGACTTTAGCAAGGCATTTGACACAGTCCCACACAAAAGATTAATATTCATATTAACCAGCCTGTGAGTGGGTCCCAGGGTGGTAGCCTGGATAAAACATTGGCTGGACAACAGGACACAGAAGGTAATTGTAAATGGAGTCCACTCTGAAGAAAGAAGGGTTACTAGTGGGGTACCGCAGGGTTCAGTATTGGGTCCAGTCCTTTTTAATGTCTTCATATGTGACACTGCAGAGGGACTGGAAGGAAAAGTATGCCTCTTTGCAGATGACACAAAGATCTGCAACAGGGTTGATACACAAGAAGGCGTGGAAAGGATGAGAAGGGACTTGGCAAGGTTGGAGGAATGGTCAGAAGTATGGCAGCTAGGATTCAATGCAAGAAGTGCAAAATAATGCACCTAGGAAACAAGAATCAGGGAAGAATACACAATGGGGAGGTAGTAACAACAAAAAAGGAAAGAGACCTGGGAGTAATCATATCAGATGACCTTAGGTTAGCAAGCAATGTGAGAAGGCAGTAGGAGAGCTGGGGTATACTAGGATGCATAGGGAGAGGCATCAGCAGCAGAAAACAGGAAGTTGTTATCCCTCTGTACAGACAGTTGGTGAGACCCCATCTGGAGTACTGTGTGCAGTTCTGGAGACCCCATCTCTGCAAGGACATAGACAGGATAGAGGCAGTCCAGAGGAGGGCAACTAAAATGGTGCAGGGTCTGCAAGAGAAGCCGTATGAAGAGAGACTAAAGGAGCTTAATATGTATACCCTTGAGGAAAGAAGGAAGAGGGGGGGACATGATAGAAATTTTAAGTACCTCAGTGTAATCAACAAAGTCCAAGAGGGTAGCATCTTTCAGAAAAAGAGACGTGCAAGAACAAGAGGACACAATTTAAAGATGGGGGGTGGTTCAGGGGCAATGTGAGGAAGTATTATTTCACAGAGAGGGTAGTGGACGCATGAAAAAGCCTTCCTGAGGAGGTTGTGGGGTCTAAAACTGTGGGAGAATTCAAGAATGCATGGGACAGACATAAGGCAATTCTTCTGGGTGGTATCTGCCATCAAAGTCTATGTTTCTATGTTTCATAGCCTTGACAATGTCTGTTGGACTGCTTTCCCCCCTCATTTTTTTCCTCACCCCTGTTTCTCCCCCACCCTTCCACCTAGGTAATTCCCTGGTACAACCAGGGTTGTGACTTCTACTACTGTTATACTTTATATGATTGCTATTTACTGTATGTAACTTTATTCTGTAAACCACTGTTACATTGTGTTATTTTGTTATCTGTATTGCACCTGTATGTTACCACTGTTGTATCTCACACTGTAACCATGTCTACCCTCCCTGCGATGAGGTACCTTTGTAAATGAGTCCCTGACTCAAAGGTTGTAAATCACACTTCCAAAAATAAATAAAACAAATACAAGTCACTGTTGACTGAAATCCAGAAGGGGCTGGCAGCACTAAAGATTGACAAGAGCACCATAGCCTGATGATTTACACCCAAGGATGCTCAAAGAACAGTCACTAGAGCTGGAAGAACCTCTAGGAGGGCTGTTTGTTCAATAGCTCAGTATGGACTGGGGAGGTACCTATGGATTGGAGGATGGCTGAAGTGGTCCTTCTCCATAAGGGAGAGGATAGGGAGGCGCCAAGTAACTACAGACCCAGCCTCATCTCCTTCGTAGGCAAGATGATGGAATCTCTAGTCAAGGAGGATCTGGTAGTCTACCAGGAAAGCAGTCGTGTATAGGATAGCAAACAGCAGGAATTTGTAGGGGGAGGGCCTGTCAGACTAATCTAATTGTTTTCTTTCACTGGGTTCCTCAAGCTATAGACAAAAGGCAGGCAGCTGACATACTCTACTTCGATTTCAGAAAAGCTTTTGATTCTGTACCACACAGAAGGCTTCTGAAAAAAAACTAGCAGATCTGGTAGTAGGAGGGGATTGTGCTCTAAATAGAGAATGATGGTCAACGGACTCAAGTCAGGAGACATGGATGTCATGAGTGGAGTGCTGATATTAATGTGTAAATTCAGGGACCCTCTTGAAAACCAATATTCCAGTGGATCCACTGCACCCACATTTGACCTTGTCCCCACGCTGCATTTGAGGAGCCTGGTTTATATAGCGTTGATATAGATGGTGGATGGCAGAATACAGGCACGTCCTAGCCACAACTCTCTTACCAACAGGTTATAATGAGAATAATATTACCAGTTCAGCTTTAAGTTCATTAATGTTTGCCAACATGGTTATTCTAATAACTTTCACTATAGCTGGTCCTGTATTTATCGAATTAGCTATAATATATTGTACATCTTAATAAATTATTAGCTTATTTAAAGTTTTGATATTAAAATTTGCAGAAATGCTTTGTGCAGTTATCACTGCTGTTTTATGTGAACAATCTCATGTCTTTAAGGGCTTAACACTATTTAAGGGGCTTCTCACTGTTACGCTCCACCCACTAACAAGTAGGCAGTGTGTTCAAGGTGCTGGGTTTTGACTGATTGCAGTTTGTGGTTTGCAGTAATAAATGTGCACTTAACTGGCTGTGTGTACTGCAATGTTGTGGATCTTTATGCATTCTTGTGTCCTTTTCCTTTTCATAGCTGCACCTTTTTCTATTGAGTGTTTTTTATGAGGGCCTGTGGTATTCCTTAAAAATTTTTTCTTTGTCACCAGGGAGAAGATTACCCAGTTTTGATCAATTCCTCCCAATGATTGCCTGACATTAACGCTGGAGATTTTCCCCATCTCTGCTGCTTGGAACAAGGTCAAGGGTAGCCTCAGACAGAATCCTCTGTTCTAGGAAGGAGTCCTTGAAAGTTGATAACATCTTATTCTCAGTTCAGCTCAGCTCTGCCTCTAGCTACCAAAGATGTCAGTCTATGCCTGGGAGATTGTTTCCCAAAGGATCACCACTGCATCAGATTTAACTGCTCTCATACATTCCCCAGCTGGGCATTATGCTCAGCTGAGCTGCTTGGTGGTCTGTAGCGTACCCCAGGTGACTCTTTTGCTTGCCTTTTCCCTTAGTTTGACCCAAATGAACTCTGCAGTGCTGTTTTCCATCTGGTGTCCTCCTTGTCATTTGGAGTGACTCCTTCCCTTACAAAGACAGCCACCCTTCCAGTCAAACTAGACTACTGCAACTTATTTATACAGTTTGGACATTGCCACTTTGTAGTGGAGGAATCTTAGATCATGAATCTTATGTGCAGTAAGTACCCATTAAATGTTTCATGATTTTCATTACTAGGTTATGTGCTATGCAATTCCCTTAGAAGATAAAATGATTATAACCACTGCTTTGGAACCAGGAATTTTGTAATATGATAAAGGCCTAAAAAGAACTTAGCAGTACTGAGAACTCAAGTGTTGTAGCTTTGTGTGTAAGTGGAGTCTATTTCAGTATAGGGTCAACTACTTTATGTTTTTCCAGAGGAATATTAATAAGAAAATATTCTTTAACTGAGCTCCTTTCCCAGGGGTAAACACCTTAGCTGGGTAAGCTTATCTTTGTTTTCTAAGAATAACATTTCATTAATTAATATGAAGACAGCACAGGCCTTCAAGGTAATAAGCCTAGATATATTTCTGCTTACCAAGGGAAATAGAGGATACCCTGGATAATAGAATGGGAAGGGAATTCCTATAAATTAGTACATGTGTGCATAGCATGCTAATTCTTCCTTGCATACAGTATGAAGCAGGGGAAGGGAAGACCTGATGGACCTAGTAACCACTCATTCAAATAGTTGGGTGTATGGCTGGGTAGTCACCGTGACTTTTTCTATGATTTTGACACCACCCACTGAAACAGTTTTCCTGAAACTTGGTGAGCTCTGCAGGTAAAGGCCTGTGTCCTACTCCCTGCTAGGTGGGAGATCACAGTGAAAATAATCCATACAACTTTTGGCTTAAGGGAAACTGTTACTGCTGCTGCAAAATTCACCTTGTCCAGACCGCTTCTATTCCTTCTGTCACTTTTTCCATGCTGCTGTCTTTTGCAGCCATTGTTTAACCTTTTACTCTTCCCTTTCTCATCCCTCTCAATAGTCATTGCCACTACCATGCCACCCATCTGTAAATTTAGTTGTGGCTCCCTCCCCTTGCCACCTAATCTCATCTTCTCCTGCCACCCTTACTGTAACTCCTTTCTTTCAGCTGACCCTTTCTCTTTCTCCTTCTCTTACGCTAAAACCTTGGCAGGCCAATCAGCCTTCACATACAGTGGTAGCCAGTGACAAAATGCACTATACATCTCAGTACAGCATGAAATATCCCAGAAATTCAAATAAAATTGATGGGGATTTTCTGCAATATAACATGAAACAGTATATCTGGATGTTCTGCTTCATGTCACTGGCTACCATTGTAGTATCTCCCCTGCTTTTGTTCAAGTCTCCCCGTCACTGTCCTCTCTTCCTCCTCCTTTGCCCTAAAATTATGCCCTGTGTCCACACCTCTTATATCTAATTCCTGCTCCAAATCCAGTTTATCCAGTTGCAATGCTCTTTGTTACACTGTCTTGTGTCATTGCTTTCTTGAATTTCCATTGTGTAATTGATGGTTTGTAACTTCATTCAACACCATGTTTAATTGCTGCTACACTGCCTCTGTGGAATCAGTGCTCTTTAACATTGTTCTTCTGCACCTTGTTTGATTGCTGCTGTAACCTCTGACCTTTGGCCCTTCTACTGGGTACAATATTTTAATATTGCCCTGTAATATGCTCCCCAGTACCCTTTTCCTGGATGCCTCTGGAAATGAGCTGCCTCAGCTCAGCAGGCCCTTTCAGGTAAAAAGTTTAAATAAATAGAGTACCTTCTGATTTCAAATCACTATGATACTTTGCTATTACTGTATATAATTATACCAACCTATTTGGATCTGACACACAGTACATAGGCTATATATTAATCACTTACAATGCTGATTACTCTGTCTTTGCTCCTATTGTTAGGGCATTTTAAGAATGACTTGTCTTGCCTATCAAAGATTAATAAAAAAAACTCAAGTGTTGTAAGTTGTGTGGGGGTAGCATCCAATAGTTTGATTAGGACTAATCAAGCCAGAAAACTGCATGACAATTCAATTTTTAATTTTCCATGGACAAAATTTTGAATTGTTTGGCATAACCTCAGGGTAACATTGTAAAACTGTTGTACAATTGTTTACGTTTTCCCTTCTGTTTTTTATGATATGTCTAAAGGTTCCATGCAGAATGATCAGAAATGATTTGTGAATCATATGTTCTTTGTCCCGTAACAGAATGAAAACAAGTTTTTACATAGATCCTTTTGGTTACAGATTTAGGTGGGGGCTGCATTTTAGCTGCCATGTCAGGGGCCAAAATAGACAATGTATGTGGTGGATATTAATCTGTAAGGCAGACTGTTAGAGTTAACACAGGTATCATGGCTCACAAAGCTACAGGACATCACAGATAACAGCTAATTATATCTTATTTTGACTGGCATTTCCTGATCAACTGATGCTTGCCGTTCTCACTGTGAGGAAGCATCATTTGCCTAGAATATTATATCTCCCATCTTAAGATCACCAAGGAAAAACTGGATTAAAAAGCAACATGTTTTAAGTACCATAGCCTAGAAATCCATGTGCATCTTAAAACCCTGTTCATATGCTGATCACACTGTTATTCTGCCTTAACTTATTTTGTGAGGGTGAATATACAGTATCTTGAACAAACCCAGTTAGAATGATTCAGTTCATTATGCATGCCTCATCCAGTTTTGATATTATCTGTTTATTTTATTTTACAGATTTAGAATATTTTAGATTTTTTTCATGGTATTACATTTTATTATATATAGAATAAAGGATGGGGAATTGTTCACCCTTGGGATTGAAGTAGCATCCCACACCGAGGATGTGCATTAAATTCTCATATGCACACTTTCCTGTGTTTTATTTTATATAATTGTTGGTCAGCAATTTTTCTACAGCCTGATTTCTGTGACCATGTGTCACACACACACACACACACACACACACACACACACACACACACACACACGTAGGAGTCTCTGTCCCCCTTCCTCTCTTTCATTTTGCTTTACTCTTTCATCATTTTGATCTTTTCTTTTTCTAATTTTTACTTTTTTTTCTTCATACTTACAATTTATCATCGCAGTCACTCTGGTGCTGGCAGTGGACCAGCGACCCCATTCCCAAAAAGGACAGAAAGCAGGATCAACTAGAAAGAGTTGAAAAAAGTAAAAATAAGGAGAGTTGATGCTTCTTGTGGCAGCTCCTCTATAAGCAAGAGGCAGAGCCACCATGTTTACAAAACTGTTAAGCTGAACCACACACACAGAAAGGGAGCCAAAGAGGGAGTGCACATTTTGAAGGACACTGCATGTGAATGCCATAATAACATATGGGTTATTACAGAAAATATCAACTCAGTCAGCCCACACAGAAAAATTGCTAACCATTAATTATAGTCTAATACACTACCATGTTATATCTCATGAGGTCAGGGAGCAGCATCTCTTGCCTGCTAATGTAACACAGTTACTAAAATCGGGATGGGACTGAATGGGCAGTCAACAAGAACTAATAATGCTGTTAAAAACCTAGAGATAGCCACACCTAAAAATAATTGTTTTATTTGTTTTTTCAATGTGGAAAAAAACACTTAAATTCTTAGGTAGAAAGCATTAACTCTTAGTAAAAAAATAACACTTTTATTTCACCTTAATTACAACACAGGCTTTAAAATGTGCTGCCTAAACTAAAATCTCTCCATCTAATGCTGTTCTTTCTGTTCATGTAAGAATCTCAGTGGCTATTACAATTAATGAAATAGCCTTTAGTTTTCAGATAAATCACATATCCCTTCTGTAGAAAAAATATCTTGGGGCCCAATTTTCAGATGCTTATGCTGACACTATATGCTTAAAAGACCACTTATCAGCAGCGCAATCTAAGCAACCCAAGATCGACAAACCTTCCCTTGCTCCAGCAAAGTCCATGGCGGGTACTTAGGAAAGGGGGTGTAGCCACCATGAAAATGGCACACTGAGTCTTTCTCATTGTATGGTGGTCCTCACAGGTTGCATGTATGCCAATGTACCATTCTGTCTTAGTGGCGTCCGTGTGCAACCACACCACCTTGAAAGTAAAAATGCAAGAAGATGTGCTTGCAATGGAACAGTGGTTTCAAGGAGCTAGATTAGTGATGAATCTTAGGAAACACAAAGCATGACTTTTATATCAGACAACAGAAAGATAACGGAAAGAATTGAACTTGTTCTTTAAAAATAAACAGCAAATATCAATAACCCATACATATAAATACTTGGGAGTAATGATCGATAGAAGATTAACATATGAAGAACACATAAAGGTTACAGTTAGAAAGTGTAACCAGAAACTGGGTGCACAGAGGAGAATGTCCACCATTCTTGCTATACCCACCAAAACTAAGTTGGAGACCCAACTTATGCTTCCAGTCCTTAATTATGGGGCTTTGTTGTACAGAAATGCCCCAAAACTTATTTGAAATTAATTGACCAACTATAGTACAGAACTGAAAGATTTGCTAGTGGTAGCAAGTCTGGTGAACATCACTGTAAAGTCTTGTATAAGCTTAAATGGGTGGGACCGGAACTAAAAAGAGAAATACAATGGTCAACTTGGTGTTGGAAATTAATGAATGCAGATCATACTCTTCCCTTGAAGGATTTAAATAACAGCAAATCATAGACAGAACAAACATGGCTTGCACAAAACTATCAACATCACCTAGCCAAGGGTATATAACAGATTTGGGTATTTAACCTTAATTAGAAATTTAGAAAGGACATGGAATGGGATTCCTAGTGCTATTAAACACATAATGAATAATATAGCTTTCCAATGGGAAACGATTAATTACTATCACAAGGGATGTACATGTTGTTCTATAGAACTAAACCACAAACTCCTTTTGAATGCACTTTACACACTTTGTCTATGTGAACAGTGTTATTTGAATCATTGTATGGGTGTCATGAATGATATTTTAAATGGTTTTGTACAGGACATGATTTGTAAACAAGGCTTGTCAATAAATTATGTTTTTCCTGGCTAAAAATAAAAATCGTATGTATATGTCGTCTGTCTGTCTGTCTATCTATCTATCTATCTATCTATCTATCTATCTATCTATCTATCTATCTATCTATCATTCTCTGTACCACCTGTTAAACTAAGTGGTGAATATCACAGCACTGATGTGTTGCATATGGTGACTAATGGTTATGGAGTCACACACTGCTGGAGGGGTTGTCCAGGTATTGGAGGAACTAAGGTGGGTAAGAGGGTATAGTTTCCTCAGCAGAGATCATGCCCACTGTGGGTGCAAGTGTGTCTCCATTCCATTTTTGATAAGGTCTTAAATTTTATTACTAGCAATTAGCTTTTGTCATATAATGCCATCATCTGCCTTTTTGACTGGTCTGTTTTTTTTCTGTATGGTTTGTAGTTGTCTATTTTCATTGCAAACACATCACTGTCATCCCACCACATCTCTTTTATTGATATTATATATATAGTGGGGTGAAGGCTAGAGAGGGGCTGGCAGAAATTGGGCCTTGAGTGTAACAGTCCTAGATTGATGAACCATTATGTGGTCTATCAATTGACAATCACCCATAAGAAGGCAGAGTGCCTGTCCAAGGAGATTGCCACTGCGGACAACTGATCAGCTCAGCTCTTCTGAACTGTTGACAGACTGTGAAACCCAGTCTGTTTTCAGCCTGGCAGAGCCTTTTCACAAGCGAGGTGTGATGAGTTTGCTCAGTTCTTCACAGATTAGGTTGCCACCATCAGCTTCAGGATCTGTCCAGCCGCATTTAGTGGGTTTTGCAGAGGTTGACAGGAGGTAGCGTGCACCCAGTTTACCTGGTCTGACTTCAGCAGGCTGGAAATCATGGATATCATGAGGATTATTCAGACTTTGTAGCCAACCAGCTGTAATTTGGACCCGTGCTCTGCATATCTTCTTGTAGGGTGCATAGATGAAATTGGCCCAGTCCTAGTCAAGATAGTCTGGAGGTCAGTGGGGAGGGGTGGTCTTTCTGGATCCCCTAAAGGAGGTGGTTGTTTAACCCCTCCTTAAAAAGCCCTCCCTTGATCAGGACTGTCTGGCTAACTACAGACCTGTCTCTAACCTACCCTTTGTGGGTAAGGTTATTGAGAAGATTGTTGAGCTGAAGCTGGATGATCATTTGTCCAGCCATGACGTCTATGATTCTCTCCAGTCTGGATTTAGAAAGAGGCATAGTACTGAGACAGCCCTTGTTCGGGTGCTAAATGACCTCCTAATAGTGAGAGATCAGAGTACTCATTCTGTCTTGGTCCTTCTTGATCACTCTGCAGCATTTGACACTGTGGACCATGGTGTGTTGCTGGAGCACCCGCGGTACATCTGTTGACTATCTGGCACAATCCTCAGATGATGTTGATCTTTCCTCGAGGGTAGGACTCAGAGAGTGGCATCTGGGATTTATTCCTCAGCCCCTCTCTCCCTATCCTGCAGGGCTCCATCTTATCACCAATGTTTTTCGCAGCATATATGCTGCTGTTTGGAGATATCATTAGGTGGCACCGTCTGAATGAATATGATACTCAGCTGTACATGTCCTTTGTGCCTGGACAGGATGTGATCCTCTAGGTATTTAACAACTGTCTATCTGAGATCCAGGACTGCATGAGTGCCAGCTGGCTGTGGTTGAACCTGGTTAAATGGCTGTGGTTCAACATGGTTAAACTGAGGTGTTGGTTGTGGACTCAGATCACCGGGAGGTAGGTTTTTTGGCAGGACAACTCTATGGGCTTTGGCTCAGGGGTGTTCAGCTGACTACCTCAGATCAGTTGTGGAACCTAGGCATTATTTTTGATGACAGCTTGACCCTTAAATCTCAGGTGTCGGCCATTGTCAAAACCTCTTTCTTCCATCTGAAGAATATCGCCCGGGTGAAGCATCTGGTTCCTCCTGATGAGCTTCACACCTTCATAATCTCCCTCCTTGAGTACTGCAATGCCCTTTACCTAGTGCTACCAGGGGTTGATGTCCTCCACCTGCAGCTGATGCAGAATGCAGAAGCCAGGCTATTGACTGGTACTTCTAGGACCAGCCATATAATGCCTGTGCTCCGTGGACTGCACTGGCTACCAGTACAGTGGTGGATGACCTTCAAGGTTGGGTTACTGACCTATAAAGCCCTATATGACCAGGAACCCCATTACTTGCAAGATCTCATTCACCCTTACTGTCCCCTACGTCCTCTCCAATCCGACAATGAGGGATTGCTGGAGATTTCCATGGTTCTCTTAAAGACATCTGGGGCCCGGTCTTTTGCCTTTTCGGCCCCGACCCTGTGGAATTCTCTACCTTGTCAGGTATGAGAGTGCCTGACTGTCCAGAGTTTCAAAACAGCACTTGAAACGTATTTATTCAACCTAGCATATTCAGATTCTCTTTAGACTACTAGAACCCGATATTTATTGAATTGCAGTTTTATGGATATTAACAGTTTTAATTTGTTATTATTGTTTTTTATTGTTATGTTATGTTTTGTTAAGTTTATGTACAAGTGCCTTGATTTTTAGGAAGGCACGTTTTTACAAATAAAGATACAATGATGATGATGATGATGATATCCAGTTCTTCCATGGTGACCAGCATGTAGTTCATTCAGTTAATTTCTCAGACTTCAAACTTAAGTACACATTCATCTCCAGTTGTACTCTTGAAGCTTTTCATTTAGAGCAGTGCCAGCCAGAATGAAACACAGTACCTTGCAGTATTTCTGCAAAATGCTGCAGTGTGCATCAGGTAACTATAATTCAAAGGCTATTAAGCCCTTTTGTCATGCAGTATTTTGTTACATGTCATTTACTGCAAAATACTGCATTGTATCCTGTCTGGATCCACTGTAACTTCTTATCATCATTTGTTGCTTCACTGTTGTTGCTTTTCACCTTAAGTGAATTAAATTATCTGACAGTACCGTGTTGATTTGTTTTTCCGTCCCTGATCTTTTTTGGCTTCACTAGCCTTTTTCAATATCCCTCCCCTCCCCATGATCAGTTTAAAATCTTCTCTATTATTGTGTTGATCTGGTCTCCAAAAATTCTTTCACATTTTTGATTCAGATGTAATCCATCATAAAGGAAAATATGTTCCTTCTGTCAAAGGCCATTTGATTTCTATGGAAGGTGAATCATTTTCCCTTTCACCAGAACCTGCTCCAGGTATTCATACTGTAAATCCTGGCTCATGTCCTCCATCTGCATACTGCATAGGTAGTATATCTAAGAAGATGGCTTCTGCTTTCCTCTTTTTTTTTTTGTTTAATACAGTTAATGATCTTCATTGCCCTAGCTGCCCCCTTCAGATGGACCCTTCCCCCAGCCCCATCACCTTGGTATCACCGGGACTTACCTTCTCAACTTCACATGGTTGCTGGGTACGGAGCCTGTGAAGGGTCGTTTGTTACCCTCAGCTAGGGATTTTTCCATAATTTTTCTCCCATCCCCATTGCTGGGGCACACATGCCAGGTGAGCGCATGTGGAGGCATGCGCATTTCTGTTGAAGTCCCACAGCACCCTCCCCTTCCTGGCACCCATGAGACCCACAAAACCCTAGGGCCTCCATCCGGGATCACCAGCCCTCTCTCCCTGGGAGAGGAGAGTGATCCTTCAGATGATCTATCCTCTCCCTTCCCAGCCAACCCCTGGCAGCCCGCTCATACTATGAACATGGGTCGCCTGCATTGCAGGAGGTAAGGCACAGATGCCTCAGCCCTCCACACCACTGGGCCAATGTTTTCCTCTTTTTAATCTTTACTGAAGTTCCTCACAGTTTGATCTTCCTTCCTTCTTGCCCCAGGTATCATTTGTTCCAGTATGTACCACTACCAGGGGATGATCGTCAATAGCCTGTCAATCCTTTCAGTAATATACCCTCACAACAAATTACTTTGAGTCCAGCAGCTACACTTTCTACTGAAAATATCTTTCCAATGAAACAAAGTTGCAGAAGGTACTGTAGGTTAAATAACTGAGCACTACTTCGATGTTTGCATAGTATATTGTCCATAGGTAACATATGTCTCCTTGCTATCATTCCCTATGACTACCAGAGACTCTTCCATGTCAAATCAATGGAGGCAAGCAAGGCAGTGAGGAGGACCAAGGCAGAGGTGGAGCTCATGAAGAAGGACGATGTGAAAAAAAAATGACAGGGCCTTTAAGTATGCCAGAGAAAGGAGAAAGAACAAGGGAAGAAAAGAGAGTTAGAATGGGCAAGGAAAGAGTGGAGGATGACAGGCAGGAAGCTGATATTCTGAATTAATATGTCTGCTCAGTCTTCACAGTTGAGGGCCTGGTCTTTGTCCTAGTGCATCATGTAGGCAGGGTGAGGAACACATTTGGAAATGTGTTGACTCACAGAGGAAAGGGTGGTAAGGGGCTAAAAGGGTTGCAGGTGGATAAGTCCCCGGGAACCAGATGTCAGCACTCTTGGGTGCTCAGGGAGTTGAGGCAGGCTCTGTTAGCACTCCTGTCAGACCTATTCAGGTACTCGGTTGAGAAAGTTGCAGTGCCCAGGTACTGGAGGGCAGCAGAAGTTACCCTTATGCACAAATGTGGGGGTAGGGGGACCCAGGAGAATCCTAGACTAGTTAGCTTGCCTGTCATTGTCAGGAAGCTCCACTAAACCATAAGGAGGAAGCAGCTGGTTGACTTCCTGTAGTCCCATGGACTCCAGGATAACAAGCATATGGATTTGTGAAGGGGTGTTTCCATCACATGAACCATGTAGATTCCTTTACCACTGTTGGACAAGGGCCAAACACAGGATGTGCTGTACCTTCACATCAGCAAGGCCTTTGGCTCTGTGCAAGCCAAGTTCCAGGTGGGTCCTTCCCTGTGGGTATAGTATGTTAGTTAGCTTTAGGAGCTTGCACAACGAGAATTCTCATGCAGAAAAAGTTCAAAACCAGCCACACTGACAACGAACAATTATATTCCAAGATCTTTATTTCCTATTCATCAAGCAAGTACCCCCCAGACCATGCCCAATGTTTCACCAATGAGGATGGTAAAGTGTGGGGGTGAAAATCAATAGATGGGTGAGGAATTGGCTTGGGGTAGAACTTAAAGGGTGGTACAAAATGGTATTAAATGGTACATATGCTGAGGTTGACAGGGTTACAAACGGGGCCCTGCAGTGGTTGGTCCTGGGCCTGGTACTGTTCAGTGCATTCATTTGGGGCATTGGAGTGCGGATCCAGGGAAAGATGTGTCTATTTGTAGGTGACACAAAATTATATGCCCAGGTGTAATTCTCAGAAAAGAAGGAAATAGTTGAAAACAGATGTATAGATACTGAAAATGTGGTCCAGGATTTAGCAACTGTCATTTAATGCCAAAAAATACAAGGTAATACAGCTGGGGAGAAGAAATCTGTACTGAATATTGGATGGTGATATGAACTGGATTAGACCTCAGAAGAGAAGACTATAAGAATTATAATAAGTGTCAGCCTCCAGACCTCAGCCCAGTATAAGAAGGCATATGGAAAAGCTAGCAGGTTACTGGGCTGCATAGGTAGGGCCTTCTCAACAGATGGATGGACGTGACCTTACTCCTATACAGGTCTGTGAGGAAGACACACCTGGAATACTGTGTGCAGTTCTAGAACTCTCAACTGAAATAGAATAAGGACCACCTGGAGTTGAACCAAAGGAGATCAAAAAGATTCATGGCCAGCAGGACAAGATTTATTAGAAAAGACTGATTGACATTAATTTGTATTCACTGTAGGCCAGGATAGAGGGGTGACATGAGTGACACTTTCAACAGAAGGGTATAAATAGGCTGGACAGCCAATAAGTATTTAGGCTTAACAAGGAGCCCATCGCAAGTAGCCACAACTACAAGCTGGTGGTGGAGGGGGATTTTGAAGGGGCATAAGGAAATACTTCTTCATGAAGGTGGTGGTGGAACAGTGGGATAATTTGCCACAGTAGCTAAGAGGAGATCTGATAGACATATTGAACAGGTGAGGATGATGGTGGAGCAGCTGGAGCTAGTGGGGAGGGGGGAGGTTAATCATTGTGGAACTGAAGGATGATTGATCTGCCAGAGTCCTAGCCAATTCTAGGCCACCAGAGGCCCAGCCAGTTCTAGACTGGTGAGGGCCCAGTTAGAAGCAAAGCAGATTGGATGGATCATGAGTCATTTTCTGTCAAAAATCATCTACCCATGGGTGCCGGTCCCTAAGGTGGCTCCCTCCCAAGTGGAAACTGATAAAGTTTGTGCCAGGGCACAGGTTTATCAGCATGCTATTTATGAAACTTCTGTTAATTATTTTATTTATTTAGAATTTTTGGCCAGGAGAGGCACAATGAGCTTCAGTTAATTTCCAGGCACGACCCAGGAGCCCAGGAAGGTTACATGATTTGCACAGGTCATACAGTACAGTATGTAGGTGCTTATTGTGGAATTCATCCCTAAATCTGCTGGATCTCCAGGTTCACAGCTTGATGCACTAACCTCCAAGCCATGCATGTTAGCCTGTTAATGTACACTAGCTAGCAAGGTACTTTACATTAAGCTGCTATGTGTTTGAAGCTACTGATTCATTGTGCCAGCAAAAATGAAGTGTTGTAAAATAACCAAGATTCCCTACCCAGGGTCCAATACAGCTCCATGCAAAGTAAAAAAACTCAGCAGTTCATGTAACACAGAACATACTGCCACAATTTGTGTAGAAAAAGTCATGCAATTCTATCAGTGTTACTTTACTGCTACTGTATTTATGTATGGTTACTTGTTTTATTGTGTGTTTTTAAATTGTATTGTGAAGTGCTCTGAGTCCCAGCAGAAGGGCAGTATATAAATAAAATATCTATCTATCTATCTATCTATCTACTTATGTGAATTGTCACACTACACATGCATTACACAGTTATAATGAATTTTACTACGTGGTACTTCGGTTTGATCATGACCAAGGTGCCTGCCTCATTGAAAAGCTTTTAACCTTGGTCAAAGATGCTCAGATTGACAAACATTCAAAACCATTCAACCACTGGAAATTTTACTAGATTTCATTTCAGTTTGTTCTCCTGAAACAAATGGTACTGGTTTCACAGTGATCAGACCTAATTTTTCATTCAAATTTTTTTTTTAATTGCATTTTCTCATGGCCAGTGAAAATCCACCTATGGCCACTCAAACTCCAACATGACACTCCACCTCATGCTGGAAAGGATTTTAGCAAAAGTGTCAAGTGTAAAGTATTCAATCTCCAGTTTAGAAGCCAAAATGGATAGCTTGAATTTGCAGGTTTATGACACTGAAGTAATCCTGTGGCAGATAGATATCCAGAGAGGTAAAAGAGATACTGAAATTAATTTACTCAAATTAGAAGATTGCTCTCCTGTGGGACAAAATTGACAACCTTGAGTGCCGTGGGCAACAGAACAACATATGTATCATTGGAGTGTCAGATGCCCTGTTTACATGCAGGGTTAGAATTGATTACAGAGTAATCAGCGACTTTGTAATTGACTCTTACCTTGCATGTAACAGTGCTTTTGATGCTATTAGGATCATTCTCAGGATCAATCCAAGAGCACTGAACAAGTACATAGATTCCAGGGACTTCGGTTCTCAAACTTCATGTAGACGCGATCAGAGCTGGAACCAATCCTGTGTGCACGCCCAGTAAACCTGTACCCTGTTTACATGCAGGATAAAATCCATTACATGGTAATCAATTACCTTGTCATCTAATATTACCCTACATGTAAATCCATTCTTTTCTGGGTGCATTGATTGATGCCCTTCTTGTAAACATGGACAGAGCTGGTAATCCATTACCTAGAATTAAAGACTAGGTAATTGATCACCAATGCATGCAAACGTAGTAAGAAGGTGCTGAGGGGGAAACATGTGGAAACCTTTGTGCAGCATTTACACAGTAACATTTTCCAGGTAACTCCAGCATGCTCATCAGATCCTGGCACCAAGACACAAAGTCAGTGAAAAACCGTGACCTATGCTGGCCCTACTCCTGAGGTGCTCAACTAAGGAGAGACTTTTTTTAAACTGTATTTTTCTCCTCCTGTGTCGACCTGTCCTTCCCAGCCCATCACCCCAGCGTTCACCAGGACTTGCTTCGATGGCATGGAGGTGCCCAGCTGGCCAGGTGCGGAGCCTACATGGGACTGGTGTCATCCTGCCGGTGGACACCATTATCAATTTCTTTATCCCATCCCCCTCCCCTCATGGCATTAGCGTGCACATATGGAGGCACATTCATGCCATGTACCCATGCTCCTGTGCCTCCCGAACTCTGGTGCTGCTCCCCAGATTCCACTAGATGGCAGTCAGGGAGCCTGATGACAGCCCCTCCCTCCCCAGGAGAGGAGAGGAGAGGAGAGCAATCCAGTAGATGTTCTATCCTCTACCTTCCCTGCTGACCCCTGGCAACTCGAGGTTGCTCCCAAGCCCAGATCACCCACATGGTGCGAGGTGTGGCATCCAGTGCTTCAACCCTCAGTGCCACTAAGCTGGCCCAAGGAGAGACTTTTAAAGTTGACAAAGGAAAAGGGTTCATTATCACAGCATGGTCACAAAATCTTCCTCTACCCAAGATTATTCAGCAAGACTGACAAAGAAGAGAGCAGCTTTTACAGCTCTGAGACATTCACCACAGAATCTGAAGGGACGATACAGAATGGCATATTATGCCACTTTCAAAACAGAAAGAAATGGGTGTTTCACAGTTCTGAAGACCCAGAAGAGGCAACAGCTTTCACACAGCACACCTGTGGTGTGAACAAGGGTCCCATTGCATCAAGCACAAGAAAACAAGAAGATCACTCCCTATATGCAGAGACCCACCAAATGGACAGGACTCCTTATTTAACAGTCCCGTCTACCAGTACAGCACCCCCTGACCCGTGGCAAGAAAAAGAGGCAGAGGTAAAAAGACTGTAAATGGACTTCTGCATACATCTCATCTGCTAGTCACCTTCACCGGAGTAAAAGATGAGGATCTAGGGCATCTGCCAATGAGTCGTAAGTCACTGAATCACCACAAGACAGATCAGCCATGCCAAAGTTCCTGCCAGAGATACAGCCACCACAACTGATGCTTGGGACCAATGTACCACAGCAAGTTTATGAAGTGTCAGTCCAGCACCAAAATCTGACTTAACCATGGGCTGACATAACTCTGGGGTCCTTGGATCAGGCTCCCCTGTCTCCTGTGTAAGAACTGTCTGCAACTTGAATTTGAGATTTGATTATTTGTTTTATCGACTGCACTCCTCAGTGCTACAGGAGGACTGAATGTAATCGCTATAGTATACCTAATGTCTGTTAGCTGCAGCAGTTTCTGTAAACATCTAACTGATTACTATTGCCCACCAGTCTATCTGCAAATCCCCCCAGCACCGTGATAAGATTGGTGCTTAATGGCGCCTCTAGCCAATTCTGGAAGTAGTAGGACTAGGTGGGGGAGGCACATCCACCTACTTCTTATCCTCCTCCACACTTTGACTCATAAGAATAAATAAACCATTCAGCCAAAAGTTTAGTGTCCCTTGGGGTTGAACTCCTGGGAAACAAAATCCCAGGAGAAGAGTACATAATAGCAGGAGAGGTACTAACAACAACAAAAATGGAACGGGACTTGGGTAGTCATATCAGATGATCTAAAGGTGGGTAAGCAATGTGAGAAGTCAGTAAGGAGAGCCAGGGGGATACTGGGATGCATAGGAAGGGGCATCACAAGTAGAAAAAGGGAAGTGATTATCCCTCTGTACAGACAGTTGGTGAGACCCCATCTGGAGTACTGTGTACAGTTTTGGAGACCTCATCTACGCAAGGACATAGACAGGATGGAAGCAGTCCAGAGGAGGACAACTAAAATGGTGCAAGGTCTGCATCAAAAATCATATGAAGAGAGACTGAGAGAGCTTAATATGTATATCCTTGATGAAAGGAGGGATGGGGGGACATGATAGAAATGTTCAAGTACCTCAAGGGAATCAACAAAGTCCAGGAAGGTAGCATCTTTCAGAAAAAGAGATGTGTAAGAACAAGGGGACACAATTTAAAGATAGAGGGGGACGGCTCAGGGTAATGTGAGGAAATCTTTTTCACGGAGAGTGGTGGATGCGTGGAACTGCCTTCCTGGGGAGGTTGTTGGGGCTAAAACAGTGGGGGAATTCAAACATGCATGGGACAGACACAAGGCAATTGTAGTGGGGGGTGGCAGGAAGTAGGCTGTTGGTTAACTAGAGTCTGCAGCTTATCCAGTAGGAAGGGAAATGGGCAGACTGGGTGGGCCAAGTGGTCCTTATTTGCCGTCAAAGTCTATGTTTCTATGTAACTCAATCGAATAGCCCTGCACAATTATTTTTATCTGCATTATACTGATAGGCATAATTGCTCACACAGTTTAAACTATCTACTAATGTGGCTTACACTGAAAACCTGAGGTAAGTATAAAGACAAGATTCCCCTTAATAGGCTACTTAACCCACCCACCCCAGGTCTGTCTCAGCATCTTAAAGAGCGTTGTGACTCTTCATACCCCGAGATTTGGGATGTGTCTTTTTACAACAGTTATACACCAATGTTCTTGTTTACATGAGTTCTTTTTTCTTTTATTGATGTCATGGGGCTACTAATTCACCTTTAAGGTAGTTGACTGTATGCCTTCTAGGGTCCCTGTGGCACTGGAAGGTGATGACATTTCATATGTGTAATGTACGTTGTGTGAGGTGTGATATCTGAAAACATTTTTCCATGCGAGTTGGCCACGAGGTCCATGCCAATTATTTCCTACTACAGTCTGAGTTGTGACAAGTCTTGAGGAGATGGGGGGGTGAATACTTTGTTTGGAGATTTGACAACCTACAAGCTGTCAAAAAAAGTGCCAAATCACAGAGGGAGCTGTCAATGAAACTTCAAATCTTATTGGTTGCAGGGTAATTTGCATTCTGCTCCTCTGACAACCCCCCCAACCACCTCAAACATGCACAATGTTTTTCCCAGCTCCTCGGCAGTTTCACTCCAAAGACCTGCCTGGTGACACCCGCCTCCACCTTAAGTCAATTAACCATTTTCTAGCTAAATGTACCAGGCAATAACCTAATACAATACTCTTAAAAAAAAATACTTGACACCTTGTGAACTCTCACCAAGCATGGCAATGCAATTCATCACATTGCAGCAGTTCAATGGCCTATGCAACCAGAAAATGTTATGCTTATGCAACTGCATAACAATGTTGTGGCTGTTCACACTCTCTATTCCATTAGAAATTACCACCCTGTAGATGTACTGAAGGCAAGGAACCCTGTGAGAGGGTTCTATACTGGAGGTGCCGTGGGAAGGGTCCCTTGGCTAAAGATACCTTAGGAAGGAACCCCCTGGGAGTAGAGAGGCAAGCCGCTGGAGGAGGAGGAGAGGATGGTGGGGCAAAGAGAAAGTGCTTCAGAGGGAGGCTAGGAGGAACTGCTTATATAGCTCAGGAAGTAGGCCTGGCTGGTTGCTCACTCATTGAACTGCAGGTGTAGCCTTTCAATTCAATGGCCTATGCAACTAGAATAATGTTGAGCTTGTGCAACTGTATAACAATGTTGTGGCCATTGGCACTCACTATTCCATTAGGAATTACCACCCTGTAGGGGTACTGAAGGCAGTGAACCCTGTAAGAGGGTTCCACCCCTAGAGGCACTGTGGGAATGGTCCCTTGGCTAAAGGTACCTTAGCAAGGAACCCCAAAAGAACTGTAGCAATGATCGATGACTAGGAGGTAAAGAAGCAGCCAGTGAACCAGAGGAGTGGCTATCTCTGCAAAGCAGTGTGCAAAAGATGGAGATTAGTGCCCAAGAGGTGGATAAGCAGAAAAGGGGCAAAATTCAGCAGAAGGGCAGACAGCAAGGAGAACCAGGGATAAATGACAACCAAGGAAGGGTCTGGAGTAGAACAGTGAAACAGTCTAGGAGGTCAAATCATGGAAAGCCATAGTGCAAATGCCAGGAACCTAGCAACAAGATGGAAGATCTGGAGGCTGTCATGGTATAGTCAGACCTGGACATTGTGGCCATCACTGAAACCTGTGTAATGATAACCACGACTGGGAGATGGCCATACCTGGCTACAACATATTCAGAAGAGACAGAGCAGGCAGGAAGGGAGGAGGAGTGGCACTGTATGTGAAAGATGACATAAGGCCACAGAGATCCAGGAGGAACAAATGGGGAGAGATACTGTGGGTTAAGCTGGAAAGGAAAATGGGAACAGCCATCCCATACAGGTGTGGTCTATAGACCACCAGCCCAGGAGGAAGAAACAGATAGGGAGTTGTCAAGCCATCCAAAGGATGGCAGACAAGGCAGGTAGTACTGGTTGGAGACTTCAATATTCCAGACGTGGACTGGAGCATCCCAGCAGCAGCATCAACTAGGAGCAGATTTATCCTGACTCCTTCAGGGTGCCTTCCTCCAGCAACTGGTCATGGAACCAACTCGGCAGAAGGCAATACTGGACCTTGTGCTCACAAACAGGGACAGTGTGATGGGGGTAACAGTGGGGAGCACCCTGGGAAACAGTGACCACCAGTCATTGTGGTTGAAATCACAGAAAGAGCAGAACCAAACCACACAAAACATGTATCCTGGATTTTAGGGGGCAGACTTGGGAAAATGGGAGATACTTGAAAGAGGCATTAAGGGAAATGGGACAGGAATCAGGGGTTGAGGAACAGTGGGCAGTATTTAAAATGGGATTACAAGAACAACAGAATTATGCATTAAGCAGGTTAGCAAGAGGAAAAGGAAGAGGAGACCATTATGGTTTTCCAAAGAGGTAGCAAGAAAGTGAAAGCCAAAAGATTGCATTCAGGCAATACAAAAAGACACAGGCAGAAGGGGATAGGGAGAAGTACCCAGGAGAAGCAAAGGGAGGCAGGGAGGCTGTAAGGGAAGCCAAAGCTCAGACAGAAAAACACATTGCAAAATATGTGGGTAGAGGGACAAACCTTTTTACAGGTACATAAGTGAAAAAGAAAGACAAAGGAGGGATAGTGAGACTGAAGGGGAGGATGGGGCCGTGGAGATGACAACAAAGCTGACATATTGAACAGGTATTTCTGCCTGGGTCCTTACTGAGGAAGAGGAGGGAATGGGTCTGATGGGGAGTACAAGGGATGAGAATGGTGCAGAAATGGACACAAGTCCCTTTACACGAGAAAGGGTCCTGAAGGAACTGGAAGCATGAAGAGTTGATAAAGCTAATGGAGCCAGATGGTGCACCCAGGTCCTTAAAGAACTAAGAGAGGTGGTGGCTGAACCTCTGTCCATCCTGTTTAGCCAATCACTGGAAACAGGGAGGTACCCAAAGACTGGAGGACAGCAGATGTAGTCCCTTATAAAAAGTGGGAACAAAGAGGAAGCAGGGAACTACAGACCAGTCAGTCTCACCCCCGGTAGTGGGGAAGATCATGGGAAGCACTCACTGAAGGAGAGATTGGTGGAACATCTGGTTGTCAATGGACTACAGGACCCAAGACAGCATGGTTTCACCAGGGGAGGTCATGTCAGACCAATCTCGTTGAATTTTTGACTGGGTGACTAGGGAGGTGGATCAGGGAGGGCAGTGGACATGGCCTATCTGGACTTCAGCAAGGCCTTTGACACTCTGCCACATAGAAGACTATTACACAAACTGGGGAATATGGGTGTGGGCAGGACAGTAGTGTGGTGGGTAGGTAACTGGCTGGGTGGCAGGACACAGAGGGTGGTGGTAAATGGCTGTCACTCCACAGAGGGAAGAGTGACCAGTGGGGTACCACAGGGATCAGTGCTGGGACCGGTCCTATTCAACATCTTCATCAGTGGCATTGCGCAGGACCTAGAAGGCAGAATTTCACTGTTCGCTGATGACACAAAGCTCTGTAACAGAGTAGACACACCAGAGGGTGTAGACAGAATGAGAAGGACCTGCAGAAACTTGAACAATGGTCAGGGGTTTGGCAGTTGAAATTCAATGCAAAGATGCAAGATAATGCATATAAGTACAAAAACCCTGCACAATATATCAGTTGGGGTGAGGATATAGCATGCACCAAGCAGGAAGGGATCTTGGGGTTGCCATCTCTGATGACCTCCAAGATAGGGAAACAGTGTGACAAGGCAGCAGGTAAAGCAAGTAGGATGCTGGGATGTATAGGCAGGGCATCACCAGCAGGAAAAGGAGGTCATAATTCCGCTATACAAGACACTAGTGAGGCCCCACCTGGTGTACAGTGTACAGTTCTGGAGACCATACCTACGTAAGGACATAGACAGGGTAGAGAAGGTTCAGAGGAGGGCAACAAAGATGGTGCATGGATTGCATCACAAGTCCTATGAAGACAGGTTGAAGGAACTGAACATGTACTCCCTGGAGGAGAGGAGGGAGAGAGGGGATATGATAGAGACATACAAGTATCTTACAGGGAGGAACAGGGTACAGGAAAACACTATTTTTAAGCGAAAAAGATGTTCCAGGACTAGAGGGCATGGGATGAAGTTGGAGGGAGGATGATTCAGAGGAAACATGAGAAAGAATTTCTTCACAGAACGAGTGGTGGACAAGTGGAACACCCTGCCAGAGGAAGTGGTGGGGCCTGAAACAATCACAGGATTTAAGAATGCATGGGATAGACATAAAGGAATTCTGGAGGTCAGGGGTAAGGGGCAACAGACTTCTAGGAAAACAAACTGAACTTACAAGCTCAAATGGGCAGACTGGGTGGGCCATAGGCCCTTATCTGCCGACACTGTCTATGTATCTATGTAGCTTAATGAATCATAAATGAGAAGCACAAGTCAGCAGGATCACTTCAATAATATGGCTTGTGCTGATGACGGCAAGGGACTTCCTAAGGAGAGAGGGAATGGATAGTAGGGCCACCATCCATCCCCATCCAACAGTGGAACCTATCTAAGTAAGCTAAGAATATTACTGAAACTAACTATTATGATCTGTGGCACTGAGGAGAGAAAAAAACCCTTTGAGGAGGCAATCTCTGGAGGTCCAAGGCTGAGATCGCCTTTCCTCCAGGCTTGGGCTATTTTATTTAGTGATGGCTTGACTTCTACATTTGAAATTCAGTTCAAGGAGGCGGAAAATATTCCAATTTATTGGCGGGCTCTCACTTCATCCCTGTAATGGGAACGCCATGAAGGGTTGCAAGAGTTCTCTGCAACAAGCACCTCCAAGGTGGGAGGAGAAGAGCAACAACTTCTGAAGCACTCAGCTGGCTTACCAATCTAAAATACAAACCAGGTGAACCAGAGGCAGTTATAGGGAGAAGCACTTGAGATGCAATGGTAGTAAATTAATACTATAACCAAAGGGAGAATGCACGTAACCACCCTTTGCAGCTAGTCATAAATTCTACATCAAGAGGCACCGCCATGCACAGACAGCTAAAGCTCCACCTGGAGTAAGGGCATTCCCACTATGGACCAGACAGGAAGGACCCCACTCAGGCACCACATGCTCAGGATGCAGACTAGTGTGTAGAGTGAGACCATCAGCTGAGAGTGAGTTCAGAGCCAATAAATTAATGGGCATGGTTGGCTAGTCCCCCTTAGCAATGGAGCAGGCCATACATGGTAATGCAGTGAGTAACAGGCAATGTGCAGCATGGTAAACAAATAGTATGCAGAAGCATGATAGCAGTAGGAATTGCAAAAACAGCTCAGGGTAACCTGGTCCTTTATTCAGTGCGAGGCACTTGCCTGGTAAGGTTATAGGACATGTGATGCAAGTAAAGGCAATGTATGAACGTGAGATAATTGAACTATATGGGGCCATGACTCTCCACTGTAACCCCCGTCCTCCACCTTAGGAAGAAAAAAGAAGCCACGGTAAAGTGCAGTGACCCACAAGATGATAGTAAAACTAGTTAAGTGTGACAGCTATAGCTGGGCTGACCTCCAGAGTATAATGAAGCATTGTACGAATAGTGAATAGCTTCTAGCAATAATTAGTTATAGATACCACCAGTAGCTGAGCTGAACAACTGAACAAGCATAGGAATTTGTAGGCATGGGCAATAATTCACTGAAAGAACAATAATAATTGCTTGGTACAATTGCATTAAAGCAGGCTTGAATCACATGGAGAAACTAATATAGATTCACAGTAGATTCAGGTTTGATTCCCACTGAGTGCAAATAAACATGTTGAGCCGATTTTAAATCCTCAAAAGGGCTGGATAAAACTGAGGGCGTAAGGAAGGAATTGCGAAGTAAATAAATGAAATGCTGAGGTAAATAAGCAGGAAAGAACCATAGTGGAATGCAAGGCTGTTGACAATATCAGAGTAGAGCTAGGCACTGAGAACTGAGAACAAGCTGCTACATGGAGAGGCAGCAGACTGAGAGCAAGAGCCTATGCCAGGTGCAATGAATTAACAGAAACAGCAGCAGCAGAGAAGGTGGAATGGGAGTTGAAACATACAACAATTACAGGGAAACTGAGCATGGTAAGCAGCTGAAAAGGAAAGGGGCTTGAACACAGGCACAGGACTAACTTAGCACACACAAAGGGCAATGAAAACCCTAAAAGAAAATGCAAAACAAACACACAAACACAGGAAACCAGAAAACACAGGAGGAAGCACACAGTATCTGGAAGCAAAACAAATATCAACCAAGCAGGAGAAACACACAAATAAGGTCCCAGAGCACTGACTACAGGAAAGGGGGAGGGCAAAGGTGAAGCAGGCACCAGGCAAAGCTACAGCAGGCTCAAACTAAGAAGACAGACCAACAGAGCCTCCAGCTGGCAAAGACTGCTTCCGAGGGAGGCTGTCAGGAACTGCTTATATAGCTCAGGAAGTAGGAGTGACTGGTTGCTCACTCATTGAATTGCAGGCATAGCCTTTCAAGAATGAGATGTACTGAACCCCCTCCCCCCCCAATTCAATGCCTCCTCTCCCTTCACTCATTGTGAGCAGAGTCTTACACAGCAGTCTACTGTTGTGTACAAGGTGAAGGACAGGGACTATTCCTGTAGGCACAACTCAGAACGTTGGTCAAAGAGGAGAGTTTGCCCATCTGACAGGATAGCTGTTACCGGGGAACTATAGCAAGTGCAGTCTTTCCCCTGTAGCACAAATGATGGGGCAAATGCAATCAGTTTCAGCAATTCAAGCAGTCACTTGGGATTAGACTCTAAATCCCCCCCCCCCCCACACACACACACATATACTTCTGTGCAGGTTGCACTATCAGAGGAGGCACAGCAACAGTGATGGGGGACTGGATGGCAGAAAAAGGTATACCCTACTCTACAACCCAGCTACCAAAACTTAGATCTCTCCCCCCCCCCAATAGTGAACTCTGGTCTTTGGGGAATTGGGGGTGGGCTGCTAGCTGCTAGAGGATCTACTAGCCAGAGTGCAAGTATGACCAGGTCCCCTCAGTGCATCTCTGGGGTCTCTCCCCTGGTCCTTACCTTCAGTTATTTAAGCACAATAGGTGGGCATCCATCCTATTCATGCTCCTTCAGTATGCAGCTGGTGCAATGTTTGTTCCAAGACTCACATAAGACCTGCAGATGGTATTTCCTATACAGAAGCAGGAGCTACACTGGTGACCCTCATTGTATGCTACTTTCTAATCAAATGTATGCAAAGAGCAGGTGAACACCACATGCAATCCTGGATGTGAGCCAAGGGGAACCAATCCATGGCAGTTAGAAGGAAATGGAGAGTGTACAAATACTGGAGTAACACTGGCATGTAAAGAAGTGGTGGGTCATGTGGGCAAAAAGGGCTAGCCAGATCCTCAGGGCCAGCAAGCATCAAATACCTATAGTAGGAAACTGACTTGGATGCAGAGACTTTTACTAGCTCTTACAAACAGAGCAAAACTGTTGCCTCCAAGGGTCCTGTACATAGACTCATAACCACACAGCTAGACTCAGCCTGCAGTAGTGTTACTTATCACTGAGCTGCAGGTCCATGTCAAGCAACTACCCATTATCTAAATGCTCTGCAAGCAGTCAGGACTTCCTCTCCTCCCCTAACTGCCAAAGTCTCCAATTCCCCATTGGCTATCCCCGAGTTCAGTAGTGTGGTCTGCAAGCAGATGGAATTAACCACCTAACCTCTGTGCAGAATCTTTTCTCACTCTCATGAGTGTCACTGGAGTAGGGACTGCATCAGACAAAATTCCCATTACTCTGCCTGGTGAACCGAAGGCGGGGTGATGTGCATTATTTATGGAACAGGAGGGTTTAAGGAAGATCTTTTGAGCAGGGTATTTAAAATATTAACCCCCCCAAAAGGGCATGCTCAAAACCAAACCAAAGGCAGAAGGGGGGGTAATAACACTCCTAAATTAAATAAGACCCATGCCCAACATTCCGTCATAGTGCAGCTTCAACTGGCAGCTTCAGAAGGGCCACAGGGGATGATGTCCTATGATCAAATTTAATGGGGCACCTCTAAAGCATAGTGGAGTAGTTAACCAAGACCTTATCAAGCTCTATCCAAGCAATGGCAAGTGTTGTCCTCATCCCCTTTTCTGGAATACCTGACAGGGCACGGGTCTAAACATAGAGCACATCACTCCATGCTTAATGGATTACAATCCCACTCCACCTCTGACTCTCACCCCCCTCCTCAGGGAGGCTGAGAGATATAACAAATAAGAACAGAATAAGACTAATTGATCAGAAGAAGTTTGTGACACTAGATCTTTATTTGCATCATCTTAGCTTGAAATAATGATTTTCTCCTTCCCTCCCTTCTACCTGGTGACATTCACAACCACTGGGGGTACTTTCTCCACCCCCACATGAGTGCCTATTCCTCTTTGCCTATAGATACCAAATGCCACCTGCTGGATGGCATGGCTACTGAATAACCCTCCCTCCTACACCACACTGTAGCACACAGTAAACACCCAACCTCTTCTCCCTGTAGTACTCTCCTTGGGTGTCTTGCACAACAAGTACCCTTTATCAGTGTTCTATTTCCCTCCATCCCCTCCTCCTAGGCACTACGGCAGTGCTCCTGATAACCCTTTACACCAGACCTTTTGGTTTTTCTATCACCTTCTGAATCATGAGAAAGCACAACAAATTATTACTCCCTTCCCCTGCCCAAGGGGAAGGTGCAAAGATAGATAGACGTCTTAGTGAGTTAGAGCCCAACAGTTGTTGAAGAGAATAGATCATCCTACAGTACATCCCCATTTCCCCTCTGTTGGTCTCTCACTGATAGGTAGTCTAGAATTTACAGTTCATGTTATATGAAAAGATTACAGTCTATTTGCTTGTATGCATGTTTTTTTTCCAATGTTCTAGTATGTTGATAGTCTTACATCGGTTACTAGCAGCAGGCTCCTCCAGAGGAAGGTGGTGCAGAAGAGTAGCACACCAAAACATTAACCATAAATTCTGTTTGTGCAATAATTGCTCTTTTTTTCTATCCAGTTATGCTCCTCCCCCTGGCACTGCTGCCGGCCACTCCTTCAGAGCACCAATGCCCACTACACCACCACCTTGACCCCGCACCACCATGTCCTGACCCTGTCTCTTGACCTTACCAGGGTAACCCGACATATCCCTGTGTTAGGAGGGTCCCTCTCCTCTGAGGAGGAAGCACCAGCAGGCGCAACTACATATCCCTGGAGGCTGCTGTCACAAACCCACTCAGCAGGTCAGGCCCTCTACTCCCAAAGTGCCAACCTCTGAGTGCAGTCTTGTGAACAGTGTAACAGACAAGGTAACCCTCTTGTCTGTTTTTGTGAGTTCGGATCAACCTTTGGTCTCAAGTTCTGGAGGGATTCAAACTGATAACCTCTTGTTAGCATACCCAATGCACAGGCTCAGATATTTCTGTCTTTGGGGGGCCAGATATCTTTGCCAATGGGTAACTAACCAGGTATACAGAGATGAACCCTTAAAAACTTTAATAAAGACCTCAGATTTAAAACACTTCACTTTCCAGTTTGGTATCACCATTCAAGCTTATGTCTATTGTCTGCATAACCATGTACTTTTCTTACAAATAAAAAGAAGTCAAAGACATGCCAAGTAAGTTCTAAAAACAATTTTACTATAATAGATAAAAATATGTAAAACACAACAATACAGAACTGTTATATCACAAGACAAACAAATCTATTAAAAGAACAAGGTTTTAAACAGTGCAATTCCTACTACATTACTTAGTCTTTAAATACTTGCTTAAAAGTGCTCCCAAGATGTTTCGTGGTCAGAGTCTAGGTAAAAAAAATGTGTCTCTGTGAAGTAAAACAGACTAAATTAAAAGCTGGCTTTTACCCCACCTATTTTCAGGAGGTCCTCTAGCTCCTCCCTGTCAGGATATATGAACATATATATCTTATACAAAAGTACTACATTCTGCAACTTCAGCATAATTCATGTCCTTCAAATGACACTTCTTTTGATCTCATAATAAGCTTCCTCCTTCCAGGACATGACAGCATCTTTATGATTTCACACTTCTATGTAATAATCTGGGTTTTCCTTCCAACGTCATAAAATGGATATGTTATAGCAACTATGGTTGTAATTAACTCAGACAGACAGGATCCTTAATTAAGGCCTTACATGTAACACATGGTCTCTAAAAACTGAGTGTGTGTGAACTCACATGCTGTCAGCATTTTTCTTATGGCTTTCATCTTTTAGCTAAAATCTGGGGGGGGGTTGATGAGTGAGGTCATTCTAAGAGCACCAGATTTTTCAGCAGAGACAGTCAGTAATATATTTTATATTAAAAAAAATGATACAGCACTCAGAGCTGGCTGTCTACGTCACACTCCTCCCCACCTAGGCTGAATTTGGGAGATCTATCTTCTACATGGGATGAGCTTCCCAAATCAGTTAACTCCTCATAGACCCTAGACAGCCCATCTGAGATCTGGTTCTTCGCTCCAGCCCTATGTACAATTTTTAGATCATACCCTTGTAAAACAAGACTCCATCTTAGTAGTCTGCCATTGTTTTTTCCCATCTGCGTCAGCCAAACCAGGGGGTTGTGGTCAGTCTGCACCACAAAATGCTGCCCATACAAGTATGGATCTAATTTCTTTAGGGCCCACACTATGGCAAGACACTCCTTTTCCACCATGGAGTACGCTAGCTCCCAGGGAAGCAGCTTCCTGCTCAGATACACTACTGGGTGATCTGTCCCTTGGTTGGATATCTGGCTCAGTACTGTCCCAATACCCATGTATGAGGCGTCCGTCTGAACTATAAAGGTTTTACTATAGTCAGTGCTTGTCAAAACAGGAGCACTGCACAGTGCCTCCTTTAGTCTGGTAAAGGCTTCTTCACAGGCTGGGCCCCAGGGACTTTTCTTTGGCATCTTTTTCTTTGTCAGGTCAGATAGGGGAGCAGCCAGGGCACTGTAATTGGGTACAAATTTCCTGTAGTACCCTGCTGTCTCTAGAAAGCTCCTGACCTGCTTCTGGGTTTCTGGTCTGGGCCATGCCTGGATCATCTCTATCTTTATTTGGTTAGGATGGAGCTGTTCCTGGCCTACCACATGCCCGAGGTATGCCACTTCTCCCATGGCCACCTGGCACTTCTCAGCTTTGACAGTAAGCCCGGCCCTCTGTATCCTGTCCAGCACTTCCCTAAGGTGGGATAGGTGTTCCTCCCAGCTGGTACTAAAGATAGCAATGTCATCTAAGTATGCCACGGCGTACTCCTCAGCACCATTTAACACCTGATTCACCAACCTTTGGAAAGTGGCCGGGGCATTCTTCATTCGGAAAGGCATTACTTTAAACTCAAGTAAGCCTATCGGAGTGATGAAGGCCGACCTCTCCCTAGCTCTGTCTGTCAGGTCAATAGCCGTAAGGTAGGTCGCCCCTCCCAACTTGTCCAGGAGTTCTTCCGTCTGGGGCATCAGGTGGGTGTCGGACTTTGGGACAGCATTTAGTCCATGATAGTCCACACAGAAATGAGTTGAGCCATCTGGCTTAGGTACAAGGACTATGGGTGAGGTCCAGGGGCTGTGAGATCTTTGGATTACCACTAAATCCAGCATCTCCTCCACTTCCCTCCTAATGTCCTTTTGGACAGCCTCTGATGCCCGATATGCTGTTCACCATATGGGCGTCTGTGTCCCTGTCTCCACATTGTGTGTCACTAAGGGGGTTAGTCCAGGCTTGGCGCTAAACAAGGGGGCAAAGTATGCTAAAAACTCCCTTACTTTCTGAACCTGGTCTGGGGCCAGCTGGGGAGCAATTTTATTGCCTCCACAGAGGACTCCTGCTTACTTTCTTCCAGCAAATCCAGAAGGGGGTCTCCTTTGTCCGTCCCCTCCCCATGACTACACACTGCAAACACCATGTCAGCCCTATTTGCATATGGCTTCATCATGTTGACATGTTACATCCTTTCAGTCTGTCTTCTGTCAGGTAACTCCACAATGTAGTTCACTTCATTTACCTTCTTAACCACTTTGTATGGTCCTGCCCACTCAGCTTGCAGCTTGTCTTTCTGGACCGGAATAAGGACCATGACTTCCTGACCCACAATGTACGAGCTAGCTCTGGCTCTGTGGTTGTACCACACCTTTTGTTTCTGTTGGGCAGCTGCCAGGTTGCTCTGGGCTGTCCCCATAAGCTCCTTCAGCCTTTTCCTCAACCTAAGGACATAATCCACAATGGGAGCTCCCTGGGTGGCATGCTTGCCTTCCCAGTCCTCCCAGATCAAGTCTAGGGGCCCACGTACCCGGCATCCATATAAGAGTTCAAAGGGGGAAAATCCTGTCGACTCTTGGGGCACCTCCCTGTATGCAAACAAGAGGTGGGGAAGGTATTTCTTCCAGTCCTTCCCATGCTGTTCAGCAAACGCCTGGAGCATTGACTTTTGGTTGCCATTGAATCATTCCACAAGTCCATTGGCTTGTGGGTGATATGGTGTCATGCATCTCTGCACCACCCCACACTTCTCCCATAAACATTTCATCAGGTCCAACATGAAGGAACCCCCTCGATCGGTGATTACCTCCTGTGGAAACCCAACAGGGGAGAAAATCCCAATTAAGGCATCCGTCACCTTGTAAATCCTCAATGAGGATAGGGCAACTGCCTATGGGTACCGGGTGGCATAATCCACCACAGTCAGGATGAAGCTCTTCCCTGAGGAGCTGGGGGTATTTAAAGGCCCCACAATATCCATTCCCACCCTCTGGAATGGCTCCTCTACTATGGGCAAGGGGACCAGGGCTGCTTGGGTTTTCTTGCCTGCTTTCCCTATTTCTTGGCACCGGTGACAAGACCTGCAATACTCCTTCACCTGCTGGGTAAAGTTAGGCCAGTAGAAATTCTGGGCCAACCACTGCATCATGCACGTGATTCCCAGATGACCAGACAAGGGAATATCTTGTGCAATCTTGAGCAACTGCTCACGATACTCCTGGGGAACAACAAGCTGCCTGCCTAGCATCCCTCCCTCCCTCCATCTGTACTGCCTGAGTATATATAAGTCCATTTTCCCAATAAACCTTATGTCTGCTGTCACCTCCCTGTGTGCCGTCCGAGTCTGCCCAGGCCCTCAGCTTCTCTAAACTAGGGTCACTCCTCTGAGCAGCTGCAAACCCCTCACACAGCCCCAAGGCATGGGACAAGTCCTCTTCAGTTGCTAAACTAGGGTCCCTAGCACTAGCATCAGGGCCCTCAGAATCTCTGTCAATCCCAACCCTCTGGCAATAGGTCACCCCTCCCTCTTCAGAGTAACCTTCCGTAGCTGAGTGGTCACTTGCTACCGGGGAAATATTGATCCCTTTTTATCAATCTCCATATCAGGAAACACAGGCTGGGGAACTAGCCTCTTAGTGGATTCCTCAATGGCTTCTGTGGGGTTCAGGGAACTACTATTTTCCCTTGCCGCATGGCTATGGTTAACTGCACATACCATCCCCTGTTGGAGATTGTTACCCAGGATCACATCCACTGCTAATGTGTTGGCTACAGCCACCTGTTGCACAGTTCCCCTGTTTCACCCCAGTCCAGGAGAACACTAGTGAGTGGCAATGTCTTCTCTTCACCAGTAAACCCTTGTATAGTTATGTATTTATTGGGTATAAGCTGACCAGGCTGTACCAGATCCCCCTTCACCAATGTCAGGGATGCCCCTGTGTCCCTTAACCCCTGCGTCTGTGCACCATTTACTATGACTGAGTGCATGTGTTCCCTCATGTTCACTGGCATGCTCTCAGGGACACACAAACAAGCTACTTCTTTTCTAGCACCCTGCTGTGTATTTTGGCTCACCTTTTTGGTGCACTGTCTGTCAATATGCCCAGTTTTCTTACACAGCCAACATGCATTTCTTACTTCAGATAAATCTTTTCCTTGAAACCTGGGGCTAACTGGTTTCAATGGACGCAGTGAGGGTTTTAGCTGCCCTGAAGGCATGCTTTTCCCTTTCTGCACTGCCACACTCATCCCATTCACTTTCAGAGCAGGTCTGCTCTTGGCTTAGCAGTCAGAGAGTTCAGCTGCCTCTTGCACTGTTTTTGGATCTCGGTCCTCTAGCCAGGTTTTTAGCTCTGCTGGGCATGCCCAATAAAACCGTTCTAATAAAATCACATTTTCAATTTTATCAACAGAGTTTGCCTCAATTCCTTCCCACTAACGTTTTAAAAACTGACGTTGTTTCGTGGCTATCTCCTCATAGCTCATATCAGGGCTTCTCCTGAGCTTATGGAATTTAGCTCTGTATGATTCAGCAGTTAATTCAAACTTTTTTAACAGTGCAGCATTTAATGTGCTGTAATCGTCACTGTCCTCATTGTTCATTTGACCCAATGCATCCCAAGCTTTCCTGGTAAGTAGCGGGGATATCTGGAAGCTCCAGGACTCTCTAGAAATTTTAGCCTGAATACACACTTTTTCAAAAGAATTTTAAAAGGCATCCATGTCTTCCTCTTCCTTTAACTCAGCTATTAATTTGGAGTTCAATTTGTAATCCAGTCCTGCAGTCCCATTTAAACCCAAGCCACTTACCTGCTCTGGTGCCACTGGTCGAAGTCATAGCTTCTCCAGTTCATGTTGCCACTGGTGCTCCTCTCTCTTCTCCTCTGCCTCTCTGTGTTCTCACTCTCTCTTCTCCTCTGCAACTCGCTGGCACTCACACTCCTCATGGTCTGCCTCCCTCTGTTGTCGCTCTGAAACATAGAAACATAGAATTTGATGGTAGATAAGGACCGCTTGGCCCACCCAGTCTGCCCATTTCCCTACCTAATGGATAAGCTACAGATCCTAGTTAACCAGCAGCCTACTTCTTTCTACCCCCACCCCCTAGAATTGCCTTATGACTGTCCCATGCATGTTTGAATTCAACCTCTCTTTTTGACTCCACAACCTCCACCGGAAGGCCATTCCATGCATCCACCACCCTCTCTGTGAAAAAATACTTTCTTACATTACCTCTGAGCTGGCCCCCTCTATCTTCAAATTGAGCCCCCCTTGTTCTTGCACACCTCTTTTTGAAAAATGCTACCCTCTTGGACGTTGTTGATTCCCTTGTGGTACTTGAAAGTTTCTATCATGTCCCTCCTTTCCTAGAGGCTATACATATTAAGCTCCTTTAGTCTCTCTTCATATGTCTTCCAGTGCAGACCCTACACCATTTCAGTTGCCCTCCTCTGGACAGCTTCCATCCTGTCTATGTCCTTGTGGAGATTAGATCTCCAGAACTGCACACAATACTCCAGATGGGGTCTCACCAGCTGTCTGTACAGAGGGATAACTACTTCCTGTTTTCTTCTGGTGATGCCTCTCCCTATGCAGCCCAGTATCCCCCCAGCCCTCCTCACTTCCCTCTCACATTGCTTTCCCACCTTTAAGTCATCTGATGTGACTACCCCCAGGTCCTTTTCCATTTTTGTTGTTGTTAGTATCTTCCCCCCCACTGTGTACTCTTCCCCTGGGTTTCTGTTTCCCAGGTGCATTACCTGGCACGTCTTAGCATTGAATCTAAGCTGCCATACATTTGACCATTCCTCTAACCTTGCCAAGTCCCTTCTCATCCTTTCCACCCCACCTTGTGCACCAACTCTGTTGCAGGTCTTTGTGTCATCTGCAAAGAGACATACTTTTCCTTCCAGTCCCTCTGCAATGTCACTTATAAAGACATTGAAGAGGACCGGTCCTAATACTGCCTCTCAGTCCGCCTCTCTCTGTTCTCACTCTGCCTCCAGTTCCATCCTGCACAACTCAATTTTCAGTTTGAGTACCTCTGGATTCAAGATACTGGTGACCATCCCCTGCTGCTGCTGCAGCCCTTCACTGACAGTGGCCCTGCTGTCCTTTTCAGTCACTTTCAGTGACTCGCTGCTCTGGGTATCTGCTACCATCAGGGCCTCTATGGGGTTCTGCTTTTTGGCTGGCACCTCGAACAGGACTCCCCAGTCCCCACACAACTGCTTCAAGTAATCTACAGTGTGCCTGCTGTAGTCAGAAGCCATCTTCTTCTTCCCTGACTACGGCTACTCTGACTTGCACTTAGAAAAATAAATGAAATGGGTGGGAACTGGACTGTATGCCAAGTGATGTATAGTTCTGTTTCCTTTTTAAAATAAAACTCTGCCTTTTTTCTTTCTTTGCAAGACAGCTTACGGTCTCAGCTAACACAGAACAATATAACTTTGTGATACCAAAATTATCCGCACCACTGCCAACCAATCTGTCACAAACCCACTCAGCAGGTCAGGCCCTCTACTCCCAAAGTGCCAACCTCTGAGCGCAGTCTTGTGAACAGTGTAACAGATGAGGTAACCCTCTTGCCTGGTTTTGTGAGTTTCGATCAACCTTTGGTCTGAAGTTCTGGAGGGATTCAAACTGTTAACCTTTTGTTAGCATACCCAGTGCACAGGCTCAGATATTTATGTCTTCAGGGGGCCAGATATCTTTGCCTTACAGGCACCTAACCAGGTATACAGAGATGAACCCTTAAAAACTTTAATAAAGACCTCAGATTTAAAACGCTTCTCTTTCCAGTTTGGTATCACCATTCAAGCTTATGTCTATTGTCTGATATAACCATGTACTTTTCTTACAAATAAAAATAAGTCAAAGACAGACCAAGTAAGTTCTAAAAATAATTTTACTATAATAGATAAGAGTATGTAAAACACAACAATACAGAACTGTTATATTACAAGACATACAAATCTATTAAAAGAACAAGGTTTTAAACAGTACAATTCCTACTACAGTACTTAGTCTCTAAATACTTGCTTAAAAGTGCTTCCAAGATGTTTCATGGTAAGAGTCTAGGTAAAAAAAATGTGTCTCTGTGAAGTAAAACAGACTAAATTAAAAGCTGGCTTTTACCCCACCTCTTTTCAGGAGGTCCTCTAGCTCCTCCCTGTCAGGATATATGAAAATATATATCTTATACAAAAGTATTACATTCTGCAACTTCAGCCTAATTCATGTCCTTCAAATGACACTTCTTTTGATCTCATAATAAGGTTCCTCCTTCCAGGGCATGACAGCATCTTTATGATTTTGTACTTCTATGTAATAACCTGGGTTTTCCTTTCAGTGTCATAAAATGGATATGTTATAGCAACTATGGTTGTAATTAACTCAGACAGACAGAATCCTTCATTAAGGCTTTACATGTAACACATGGCCTCTAAAAACTGAGTGTGTGTGTGAACTCACATGCTGTCAGCATTTTTCTTATGGCTTTCATATTTTAGCTAAAATCTGGGGAGGGGTAATGAGTGAGGTCATTCTAAGAGCATCAGATTTTTTAGCAGAGACAGTCAGTAATATGTTTTATATAAAAAAATGATACAGCACTCAGAGCTGGCTGTCTACGTCACAGCTGCCACCAGGTTGGTCTGGGCTGTCCGGAGCTTTGTGACAGTGTGGGCTGGGCACTCATCATCCGGTCAGCAGGAGGCCCATTTTCACATTTTCTTGGCCTGCCCCCACACAGTAGCCTGCATAAGGACAGCATCCTGAGGTGGGGGCATATAGGAAGGCATGTCAAGGATTCACATCCCCCAATCTCATCCCCAATCCACCTCCAGGAGCCCAGGCTTGTCTCCCCCCCAGAAGAGATGCATCTAATGGATACTTGTGAATCCCCTACCTGCCAGTCTCTGTTCCTGATACCCGGACTCGGGGCATGAACCTGGGTAGCCAGCATGCCGAGTGAACCCCTTCACTCAGCGCCATGGGGCTGGCTACTCAATTACTGCTCTTAATGGAAACAAGGTTTATGCAAGTGCATCAACTGAAAAAAACTATGTTCTCACAGGGAAAGCTGGGGGCACTGGATGTAGGGGCAGTGTATGCTCTTTGTCAAGGACAGCCTACAGATAGCCTAAAATCAGCTATCAGCTGACGCCACCTACTTTCTCACAATATGATGTGGATGCATTACCCAGGGGTTGTATACAGACCCCCATGTCAGGGGGAGGGAATGGACAAGGATATGATAGAAGGCATCCCTAGGATGGTAGAGAAAGGGGACATATTGTTGATGGGGGACCTGAATATGCCAGATGTTAACTAGATCACCTTTTCTGTAGCCACACCTAAGAGCAGGGCCATTCTCGAAGCCCTACAGGTGGCATGCCTCAGACATCTAGTTTTGGAACCCACTCATGAGGGAGCAATCTTAGATGTCATACCCTGAAATGGGGACAGTGAGAGGATCTCAGATCTAGAAGTGGGTAGCCATCTAGGAACAAGTGACTACCAAACAGTGTGGTTCATGATAAACTCAGCTACAGAGTCAAGCCATACAAAAGTGAGGGTACTAGACTTCAGAAGGCCTGACTTTGGCAAGATGGGAGAGTGCCTCAGGAAAACACTAGCAAACAGGCTAGAAGGAGGGGTGGAGCAACAATGAGGAAACATCAAAACTGCCATCACAGAGGCAACAAGCCTTTGTGTGAAGCAGATAAACAAATCAAGACAAAAGAAAAAGACACAATGGTTCTCAAAAGAGGTGGCAGGGAAGGTTAGGGAGAAAAAGATAGCATTTAGGAAGTATAAGGAAACACAGAACGAGCAGGACAGAGAACTGTACCAGTTAAGGCACAAGGAAGCAGGGAGGGAAGTCAGAATAGCGAAGGCCTAAACTGAGGAAAAGATAGCCAACTCAGTTAAGAAGGGGGATAAAACCTTTTATAGGTACATCAGGAAGTAAGAAAGCAAGTTCTTTTATTGAAAAATGTGTATTACAAAAAAGCATCACACATACATAAATTGTGTAACACAATTTAAAAACTCATCCCATCTTTAAAAATCTACATACAACAATGCTATATTTAGCAATACGATATAATCAAGTTATGTTTTTTGTATTAAGTAAAAAATCTAATTTTTCCTGATTGGTAAATTCATTAATATTTTGTAAATAATTCCCAAGCCAAGATTTCCTTATATCCTTTACCAATTCACATTCTAAAAGAATATGCAATGTATTCCATATCCCTAAACATCTTTCTTTACAACGTAATCCTGATTTAAAACAATGCCATTTCAATACCCCTGTCGAGAATCCATCATTTACATCAAACCTTAAATTTTGAAATAACTTTATAATGCAGTTTATTCTCACATGCTCCTAAGTAATATTCCTTCTCATGCACTTTTTTCAACCTTTTATAAGTTGAGAAGTTATTTGTTAAAGCCACTCTTTCCATATCATTCTGTTTTGCTATATCAGTTGATCTCTCAATAAATTCCATCTTTAATAATTTTAAATTTTGACAATTGGCCAAATTCATAATTGTTTGTAAACCCATACTTCTAACTACAATATCCAAATCTTTTAACCAAGTCCACGATTTGAACTCTACTTTTCCATTTAATCCATATTCAATAGAGTCATTCCATCATTGAGTCATAAAGGAATTTTTTAAACTTAGCTCATAGACTCTCATCAAATATCTGATCTGTCCAATCACAGCTCTAGTTCCAATATATATTTCTCCTGTTTCTGCCCTCATAAGACCCGCAGGAGTAAACTGCGGTAGGTTCAAGGCTAACCTCAAACAAAGATTTTTAATAGGTTCCAATAGATTTATATTCCCTTTATACCTCCAAATCTCAGACCCATATCACAAAGTAGCATTAACTTTCATTTTATATACTGTCATTAATGCTGTAAAGGAGTTATCAATAAATTGTTTTACAGATTTAATTATTACCAGAACTAATTTTCTCCCCTTTTCTTTATTTCTTCTATATGTAAATTCCATATCCTTTTATTGTGTAAAGTCAAACCCAAATAAGTATATTGATTAACCTCCTCTACCAGACTTCCAAGGATCTTCCATTTATAATTTAAGGTTTTAGGCTTATCAATAGCCATAATATTAGTTTTATTCATGTTAATTTTTAATTGTAATTTTTCAAGAGAGCCTATAACACAATCTAATGCTTTTTGTAATCTACTTGCTGTTTTGTACACCACAACAATAGCATCTGCATATAAAATCATATTCAGAATTCCATTACCTAACTTTGGAGCATCCGTGTTTATTTTGTCCAAATCAATTATTAACTCATTAATATAAATGTTAAATTATAATGGAGACATTAAACATCCTTGTTTAACCCCACAATTTGAGGCTATAAGTTCAGTTAATTTCCCATCTTTAGAATATCTAATGCAGATGAATGCATCAATATACATATACTGAATAAGTCTGAGCAACTTTGCATCAATTCTCTTATCTACCAATAAACTCCATAGAATTCCTCTATTCACCCTATCAAATGCTGCATGTAAGTCTAAAAATGCTAAGAATTATGGACTTCTGTTGACTCGAGCTTTCCTGATCAAATGGTCTATAACATATATACAGTCTACCGTTGAATGATTGGATTTGAAACCAAAATGTTTATCTGATAGAATGTGATTTTCTGATACCCAAAGCTCTAATTCTTGTACTAAAATGCGCATAAAAATTTTAGCAGATATATTCTGGAGTTCAGTAGGCCTATAGTTTATATATTTTTCTAATACTACTATCTCTTCAGTGTATAGCTTTCTATAATGGGATCTCCAATCTTTAGCCAGAATTACGCCCTCAATATTCAATTTATACTTATTCTCTGTGACCATTACTAAATTCCAGAATTCATGGTTTTTCTTTTTTTTAACTGTGCCCTGTAATTCTGCCCATAGCATTCTCTCATGTGCAGATTTTTTTTCTAATTAACGCTTTATAATCACTCTTAATAAATCTCAAAGCATTATTCAAATTCAACTCAACACTTTTTCTTTGTAACCGTATCACTTTATTTAAGTTTTTTATATGCTCTACATTGCTCATCATACCAGGAAGCTTTAACCATTCCACTTTTACCTACTTTTCTATTATTATCCCCTTGTATCTCTGTCTTAATAAGAGAAATTAATTTTTCATAATGATCTAAGCCATCATTCTCATTAGCACTTGATGAACTTCTACAGATCACATCCTGATTCAAAAATAATAAGTCCATTTTCTTCTCCAACAATGGATTCCACTTTATTTTCAATGGACAAACACCCATATGATTATCCAAACTAAGCTCTTTTACTCTATTTCTATGGGTTTTAACCTCTACTGCTAAATTCGCACTAAGTGATATAGGTAAATGATCTGAAGTGCTATTCAATAACACTTGAAAAGTGAAAACCTGATTATATGAATTTACATCTACCAAAGCAATATCTAACACTGACCTGCCATTTTTTAATGGAAAAGTATAGTTACCTTCTGTATCCCCAGATACCCTTCCATTTAATATACTCAAATTCTGTTCTATTATAAATCTCATTAAAATTACCTTTCTTATCCCATTTCCTTTCTCTAGCTCTTCTCAGTGGAATACCCTGATATAGCAAATGATTTGATATATTAAAGAACTGGTCTTTCTCATTAACAGGCCCCACATGTGCATTCCAATCACCCATAATTATTACATGTTTTATTACCTCTTTACAAAGTAAATCATTGAGAAGTTGAGATAGCTTATACAGATAATTAGAAAATTCTTCTGTTTTTAAGCTTGGAGGAAAATACACATTTATTAAAAGCACAGATATATTCTATGATATACAAAGCTCCAGCATCATCCAATGTTGTTCTATACTATGAGTATCTATTGTAAACCATTTATTTCTTGGGTCAATTAAAATCATCAAGCTACCTTTTTTTCGTCCTTTAGTAAACTAATTTTTTTTCTTTCCCGGGCCCACAAATTGACAATAACCAGGCATCCTCCCATTATCATTATTATCAAGCCATGTTTCTTATAACAAAATCAAGTCATATGCTCCAAGTGTATTCAACCATACCTTATCATCCAATTTATTATTCAACCCTGATATATTCCAGGACAATATATTAATCATATTTCCATCTATTATTGGTGGCTTGATGATATTATTCTCATCTCAGTCTGACATCACAACAGTAGAGATATTTCTACTACATTCTCTTGGACAATGTGATAATACATCGGAACCATTCTTTGTTTCTACATTCCAAAAGTGGGCACCTTTCATTACAATCGATTCTTCCTCCTCACTATCTGAAATATTTTCTAAACTATCTAATATAACATCCCCATTTATTCTTTTTCCCTGTTGTTTCCTTCCTTATATATATATATATATATATATATATATATATATATATATATATCCATATCTGGGGAGCCATCAAGTACATTTTCAGTCACTGTTGGTTTCTGTAAATATTTATTTATTTATTTTTTATTTATTAAATTCTCAGATTACAAATACCTTTGAGCAGAAACTGCTCACTTACAAAGGTTCCACATCAAAGGATGAGGGTCAACATACATACAGAGGTAGTAAAAGAATGCACAATAAACAACCAAAACAACTAAAGGAAAAAATAAAGATACTCGGTTATAACAAACTTTGAGATAATATTCATATAATGAGCAGCTTGAGTAGGCAGCTGGCTGCGGTAACAATAAGAGATAGAGGGTATCATAGGCAGTTAGTATTGCAGGCGTGCGACTGGGAGAGAAAGTTGGCAGGCTAATGGGCCACTGTCCAATGGTGCTGGAAAATGTCTTGTACCAGTGGAGATGTGAAGCAGGAAAGGAGTCACAAGGAAGTCCCGGTGCCAGAGGGAATGAGACTGGGAAAGGGCGGGCTGTGAGACATGAGTGAGCTGGGAGGTGTTTAGAGATCTCTGTTCAGAGAAGCAGTCACATTGAGTGGTAGAGGTGAGGTAAAGTTTGAGATTCCTTTTGAAGGTCCAAGTGTAGTAGAGGAAAGTGCTTCTTTATTGAGGGAATTGAACCATTGAGCGGCTTTATAGATAAAGGAGCGCTGATCCATGGAGATACGACATCTGGTAACCTGAAAGGTTAGAGATTGGGCACCACGTGTTTGTTGAGTGCCACTGTAGGTAGTAAGGAGTGAGCTAACACCAGGTGGCATGAGACCGAGGAGAATCTTTTTGGTAAGTAAGCAGGTCTGGTATTGTATTCTGCTGCATAGGGGTAGCCAGCTGGCCTGTGCATAGAGGTCACAGGTGTGAGTTTGTTGGGCCACACCTGCTAGTAGTCTACAGGCTTTGTTCAGAGAAACTGAGATCCTGCGAAGGGCACTTGTTGAGGCAGAGCCATAGATGACAAGGCCGTAGTCAATGATAGAGGTGACAGAGCTGTAGATGGCCAGTTTAAGGGCATCTGCAGGCATACAGTGCTTGTGTTTGTGTAGTAGTCCAATCCGTATATTGGCGGTCTTGGCAACAGTGTCAATATGCCGCGTGTAGGAGGGTACTATCCAGGGTATTACCAAGGTACTTGAACTCCTTGACATGTTCGAGTGGGTTCCCAGCGTGGTTCTTGATGGTGAGGGACAGAGAGTTGTGCCTGCTCTGTCGGTTACAGAAGGATATGGCTTTAGTCTTGCTGTGGTTCAGGACAAGTTTATGAGAATTGAACCAGTCTTCGATGCGCTTGAAGTCGAGCAGCAGCTGGGATTCAAGGACTGTAATGTCATGGTGGCTAGAAAACAGGACTGCATCGCCTGCATATAGTAATATTTTTTGGTGGCAGGCACTGGGGAGATTGTTGATGAAGAGGGAGAAGAGTAGAGGGCCCAGAATAGACCCCCGGGGGACTCCAGAGTGGACCGGTTTCTCATCCGAAGAGATCCCTGCAATCCTTAGTGATTATTTACTGATTTTTTCCCTTAATGACATTTTCATTCCCATTTACATATTCCTCCTTTTCTTTAATGAGCTTCCCTGTAGAATCATGTAACTGTACCCCCATTTTTCTATGCTCCACATGTATATTCAAAATACATTTTCTTATGGAGCTATTTTTAACCACCAAGCATACTAGTCCTTTGTTAGGCATAGCTCTATATCTATATACCAATATCATGTCTTCCCAACATATCCTTGACTTCAATTGACGTTTTAAAATATTATAGACAGAAATTTTTAACAAAAACAGTGATTCTTTTCTTAACTTTGGTATACCTTTAAAATAAAATCATATGAAGTCTGTCCATGTTTCTATCTCTATTCTTCTTCCCTAACTTTTTCCTCTTTATCTTCCTCATACTGTTTTTCTGTTGTCTGTGTAGTCTTGTTGCTACTTATAACTTTTTTCTCATTCTTTTTCTTTTTAGTCACTGTTTCCTTCCTATTATTTTCCCCTTTTTCTTTTTAAAATTTTCCACCACCTTTTTTGTTTCCTCATATTCCTTCCCTGCAATTTCTTGTGTTATTTGTTTAATCTCTTTACTTTTCCTCCTTTTCTTTCCCCTCTTCTTTATCCCAGAGCACCACCCTGTTTTTTATAGCCTCCGTCTGTTCTTTTATTAAATCTAATTCCTTCACAATGGCTCCTAGAGAAAGATTTGTACACACCAGTACAGTCTTGATTTCCCCCCGTTGTTTACTCAAGTAATCATTTGAATGCTTCACCAAAGACTCCTCTTTTTCTGACATACTAGTGTGAACATTTCTCCTTAATTTTCTAACCGGGGACCATTCAGCATGTACCTCTGCCTCAGTCATGCTCTTAACTTGCTTCTCCTCTGTATTTTTAACTCTCTCCATATAAGAGGTATGAAATGTATCAAAATCTTTTAAAAAGTCACCTTACAGATGCTGTAGATGCTGTACCATATCTTGCTACCCTCCCTTCTGCATCTCCTTCTCTATTATTCCTTGTTTATCAATAGACCTTACTCATTTAATTGAGGAGTCCTTCACTTTGTCTAATTGGGACTCAAACTCTTTTATATTCTGTAACAAGGTATTTCCCTCAGAATATTCAATACTATAACTCTCTCCTAATCCTTTAGGTGAGGACGTTCTTGGCCTTGAAAGATGTCCTTCTATTGATCTTAAAAATTCTGTAATTTTTTGTTTGTATCTTTATCTTTTTTATTTCTATTTATTTTTAAAGGTCCAAGCATCTTTTTATTTCTTAGTTTCATTACTTCCCCCGCTGTGCAAAAAGTTTTATTCGTATCCTGAAGCCTGAAAACAATCCGCTGGAATTCAACAATAACTTTCACAACCAATTGTTTAGTAAATAGTGGCTATGATAGGAATAAAAAAGATGGTAATAAGTAAAATCCTTCTCCACACTTCAAATTATTCCAGCTTTAAAATTTAATAACTTTGAAACCAATTCTGAAAGGTGTTCCTGTTCCTTTAAAGTGAACTTTATCTCCTTTTTCCACTTTATTGGGCTCATTAAACTTCACCCTTTCCACTTTAGAAGCAAGAGAAGAAAAAAAAAGGATACTAACTTATGACAACTAATTTTACCATTCAACAGTCCAAACCCCAAATTATACTTTATGGGCATAAGGGAATTAAGACTTCTACAATAGGCAATGTATGCACTTACTCATATACTCTCCTAATTATAGAAGGAGATCCGCAGAAAGTCCTTATTTAAAAGCAAAAAGCGGCCTCCATCGACTTCTACAAGGTTTCCACAATTATCATAAATCAGCAAATAAAAAGCACGAATACTATAAAAAGGAAAAGGGAATAACAAAATGACTTTAGTGACTTTTAACAACTTTTAAACATGGGCAACAAAATGTCATTTGAAGTAGCCGAATAGACCTTGACAATCACCTTTACACAACTTACAACTCCCAGTTCCTATATCAGCATCAGTGCCTGCTCAAATGTAGCATTCGTTTCAAAAATCGACAGGATAAAATGCAACTACGGCCACTAAAAATAGCACACACAGCAACAGTTGTATGGTAATGAAGAAAACTCACAAATTCACCTTTGGTATTCACTTTTGCTATTCGCCCAAGGAAACGGACAGTAAAAAACAATCAATACTCAGGTATAGGCACCGTAACCATAGAGTACCTATCTTTATCAAGCACTCCAAGTGAATGCTAGCTCAGAAAATCACGCCCAATAAATACTCTAGGAACACGTGATTGGGTTGCCAGGACAACAGCCTAGTGATGCAAAATCCAAGTAGCAATGCAACTGATATATAAAAAGTAAAATAAAACTAGTATAAAAGTATAAAACAATAAGCGTAAAGTGTAAAATACAATATCAAAAAAGAACACTAAAAGCTAAAAAAAATAATCGATCAAACTGAAACTCATCAGCAGCTTATTTTTCAGGCTTCTCAGCTTTTCACTCTTCACAACATAGCAAAATTCTTTAGGAGTCTTTCACAGTTCTTTTTTTCAGATCTACAACTCCCTTTATGCTCCACAGAAAAATTAAATAGCAGCTAAAAAACGAGCAGAGTTCGATAGCATCCGTTCAAAAAACACACAACAGCGCTTCAGTTTCAGTACATCAGTAGACCAGTACTAAACAACCAGATAACTGTTGTTTCCTCTTCCTTCTCCTTCCTTCTCCTTCTCTGCCATCCAACTGGTGTTTTCTCGTGCCTCTCATCTAACCGACTGCCACATTAGATCAGTGTTCCTTGCAAGGTGCAAGAGAGGAGGCAAAAAAAAACAACTGAACCACAGACACCACAGCAAAAGGTTCTTCTGGTTAGGCTAACAGTTATAGGCAGTAGGTGGCATACCTGTAAATAATAGATTTCCAGCTTTATCAGCCCAGCAACTGGCATCCTCTCCTTGGTCACAAGCATGTGTAGATACCGTGTTTACACTGCTTTCCCTTAGTTGTTCTCCTCAATTCCACAACCCTCCACTGGCAGCTAGTCCATTGCAGGACCAGGGCTCCCTTTAACCACTGGGACTCCTCACCGGTTTGCTTTTCGGGAGGGAAGCAAATGCACTACAAGTCAACTCTCAGGAGGGAACAAACAGCAGAAGAGTGCTGTTGAAAAACTGGCACCTTTGGTTCCTTCTGGGCTGGTTGTGGTGGCAGCTGGAGGGTCTGACAGACTAGGTGGGCCAAGCGGTCAACCAATTCAGAAGGGAAATCAGGAAGTGTCTTTACAAAGGGAAGGAGGGATAGTGAGGCTGAATAGAATGGATGGTGGGTGGGCAGAGGGACGGTGAAAAAGCAGGGATACTGAATGAATACTTCTGCTCATTATTCACAAAAGAGGAGAAGAGGGAGGTGCCTAATCCAATTAACAAATCATTCTGGATGGGGGGGGGGGGTTGATTCCAGTCCTTTCACAGAAGAAAGAGTTCTGAAAAAACTCCTAAAACTGAAGTTGGACAAAGCAATGGGGCCTAATAGAATTCACCTCAGAATTCTAAAAGAATTAAGGGGAGAACTAGTGACACCACTGACTACCCTTTTTAACAAATCATGGGAGGAAGGTGTGGTACCTGAGGACTGAAGGAAGGTGGATGTGATTCCACTTCACAAAAGTGGGAGCAAGACAGAGGCAGGAAACTACAGACCTGTCAGTTTGAACTCTGTGAAAGGGAAAGTGATGGAATCACTTCTGAAGGAAAGAATTGTTGAGTACCTAGAGGCCAGTGGGGCATAGGACCCAAAGCCGCATGGTTCCACAGTGGGAACGTCATGTCAGATAAATCTAATTGATTTCTTTGACTGGATAACTAAAGTAGTAGACCAGGGAGGGGCTGTGGACATGGCCTACCTAGACTTCAGCAAGGCATTTGACACAGTCCCACACAAAAGATTAATAATCAAATTAACCAGCCTGGAAGTGGGTCCCAGGGTGGTAGCATGGGTAAAACATTGACTGGACAACAGGACACAGATGGTAATTGTAAATGGAGCCTACTCTGAAAAAAGATGGGTTACTAGTGGGGTACCGCAGGGTTCAGTACTGGGTCCAGTCCTTTTTAATGTCTTTATAAGTGACTTTGCAGAGGGACTAGAAGGAAAAGTATGTCTCTTTGCAGATGACACAAAGATCTGCAATAGGGTTGATACACAAGGAGGCATGGAAAGGATGAGAAGGGACTTGGCAAGGTTGGAGAAATGGCCAGAAGTATGGCAGCTTGGATTCAATGCAAAGAAGTGCAAAATAATGCACCTGGGAAACAAAAACCCAGGGGAAGATTACACAATGGGGGGGAGGTAGTAACAACAACAAAAATGGAAAGGGACCTGGGGGTAATCGTATCAGATGACCTTAATGTTAGCAAGTAATGTGAGAAGGCAGTAGAGAGGGCTGGGGTATACTGGGATGTATAGGGAGAGGCACCACCAGTAGAAAACAGGAAGTTTAATGTACTTACGCAAGTGGATAAGATGATATGAGATGATGCTTGTGTAACTTGATTTGCTTTGTTGCTTTCTGCCTCTTTATTCATGGGATATACCACCCTGTAGGAGTATGATGCAAGGAACCCTAGAGGAGGGTTCTCCCCCTTACAGGTGCCACGGGAATGAATGTGTCAGCTAAAGGAAGGTTAGGAAGAAGCCCATGGGTAAGAGAGATGAGCCGCTGGAGGAAGAGGAGAGGATGGTGGGCAATGAAAAATCAAATCCTGGTGAGGGCCCGGATGTGTGACCTTTTAAGCTCGATGGGGGAGTGACGTTGTTGCTCCATCTATTGAACCTCAGGCTTAAAGCCCTCCCATTTAATTTGCTTACGCAAGTGGATAAGATGATATGAGATGATGCTTGTGTAACTTGATTTGCTTTGTGGCTTTCCACCTCTCTATCCATGAGATATACCACCCTGTATGGGTATGATACAAGGAACCCTAGAGGAGGGTTCTCCCTTACAGATGCCATGGGAATGAATGCGTCACCTAAAAGTAGGTAGGAAGAAGCCCAAAAAGAATACCCAAAGATGTTGAACTTCGAAGAGGCGAGGATGATGAATGAATTCTGAGAAGATAAGGGCTGACTTCCTAAGGAGAGAGGGGAAAGCCAGGGCCACCATCCTCCTCCATCCAACAGTGGAACCTAGCTAACTAACCAAAGAAAGCACTAACTCTAACTAATATTATAACCATTGGCATGTAGGAGAGGAAAAAAACCCTTTGAGGAGGAATCCTCTGGGGATCCAAGGCCTAGGTCACCTTCCTTCTAGGCTGGTGACGTTTGATTTGAAGACATATGTCGGTAAAGAGAATGGTCCATTAATGAGGGATGAGTAGGGAGGATGATGACAGCACAGGGAAAAAACTCTAAAGAAGTACAGAGTACAGAAGGAACATGAGGCAGCAGTGACCCAAGAAGGGTATGCTCGAGTAGTCGATGGGAGGGAGTAGCTCCATGTAGAAGTCAGAGGAGCAAAGGGTATCCAGATGTGCTCATTAGGAGATTCCAGATGTGCTCATGAGGAGACTGAGAATAATACAGACCGGCTTAATTGAGGGATGCGAGTGAGTAGACACTGAGGTTGATGAGGCATGCTTGATTATGTGATGTGAATGAGTAGACCCTGAGGTTGTAGTCAATGAGGTAGCATAGGAGTCAATGATAGGAATGCTCAAGTAAGCGATGTAAATAGATAAAACCTTGAGGTAAGGCTGAGTGCATGACTGGACTTATGAACCCAATACATGCGGCAGGATGGCCACGGGTTGATAAGGTGGTGTAGGAGTCACGATAGGTACGCCCTAAAAAAGATATCGATTGCAGGCCTTGAGTGGTGTGAATCCTGGAAGGCCAGTATAGAATTGGAAGAGGAGAGGACATGAATCAATTTGAAAACAAACTTGTACAAAGGTAGTATGAGTAAGAAGGCTCCTCGAAAGGCGGTAGACTCCGAGGCCAAGAAGGCATGCCTGGAACCAGAGGCATCTCAGGGTGAGCGATCGAGGAGCAAAATTGGACAATGTATGATGAGGAGTGAAACTAAGAGAGGAATGAAGCCAGGATGGCTGGTACCAGAAAAGGCGCTAGGACAAGGAAGGTAAAATTTAGGAAACTGAAGAGCTACGATGACGGATTGAAGCCATGGAGGCTGGTACAGGAAAGCGAGGTATGAAAGGACAAAGGATGGTAGGGAGGTCAGTGGGGTAACATGGGACCCATGGGAAGACTGAGGATGATGATCGCTGCAGGAGTGTAGCAGGTCAATGAGGTAGCATAAGAGCCAATGAGAGGTATGCTCGATAGAGCGATGTGATTAAGTAGACTCCTAAAGAGGAGGTAGACCCGGAGGCCAAGAAGGCATGCCAGAAACTAGAGGTTATGCTCAGGTCGAGCAATCGATGGGAGCAAAATGGACGATGGATGAAGATGGAGTGAAGCCATGAGTGGAGGGAATCCTGGATGGCTGGTATTAGATAAGGCATGGTGAATAATGACCAGAGTCAGGAACCTGATACATGCAGCAGGAGGGCACGGGTCGATGAGGTGGCATATGATTCATGATAGGTATGCCCAAAAGAAATACCAATTGCTGGCCAGATGGAGTCAGCTGAGGCATTAATGATTGAGTGAATGAAATAGATGAGCAGGTCGAGGCGAGGTATCAGGGACCAGAGAGGGCTAACGATAGAGATGCCCAAAAGAAAGCAAAGATTGGAGGAGGAGGAGAGGAATGGAGGTAGAAGGAACAGGAGGATGAAGGAAAAGGTTCCAGGTGTCAGACAGCAGAGGAGCTAACAGATAGCTGAATCAGCCAGCTTGATGACACTAAACTGCTAGGTCCACACACAGTAGAGTTCCTTAACAAGTCAGCTGATCCTGAGTCAGTCCTGCACTGGCAGAGGGAATACTAAGAAGCAGAGACTGAAATGGGGTGACGACGGGCAACAATGAGAGGAAAACAACAGAGAGTACCTAGAAGTCTGCAAAGAAAGACAAAGACCTGCACAGGTAAAACTCCTAAGGACAGTATAGCAAGAAATTCCAGGGCATATGCTAATTTGAGAGACTCCATTAAATATCCAGTATAAAATTACAAGAATTACCTTTCACGTCAGAGAGGCCACACATGACACACTGCAGAAAAGCGGTTTTTTCTGGCTGAGAACATCGGTTCCCACATGAAAGCAAACCAGATGGCACAGTTTAAATGCCAGCCAATAGGCGGAAATAAGGTTGCCACTGTCACCAAGACAATGGTTGCTAACACCAATGTGAAAACAGACAAGAGACTCTGGAAACACTCAGTCCAAAAACATGCGATTCAGAAATGATGACTCAGGTGGAACATGAAAAAAAACCTCCCGAATCGAGGAAATGAGGAGAGAAAAAACATTGCAAGGAGGTCCAAAACAGCTGGGAACCCCACAGTGCAGGGGCAGGCACTGCCGGGCAGGCAGATTGAAGTGCCGAGACTGAGCTGAAGCAGGGATGACTACCGACTCATGGAAGTGCTGGCAAAATGAGGTAGAGGCTCCATGAAGGAGAGCAGGGGACACAGAAGCCATGGACTGAGGAAACTAGCATGAGATGAGCACTGAGAAAGGCTGCCAGCCAGTGCAGTAGGAGGGGGATGATGCATTGGGCAAAGTTAGGATGAACCAGGATAAGGACAGGGAGGAAAGGTGCAGAGGAAGAGGGGTGGAGAGAAAGAGAAGATTCGGGGGTATGGAAGCAAACGAGAAAATGAGGAGATGCACAGGAGGTGCATCCAGGAGAATCTGCGAACAGGAGTGCAGAGGAAGGAAGCAAACAGCTAAGAAAGGCAGGCAGGAGGTGGGGAGGACAAACAGGCAAGGGAGAGAACAACCTACTAGGGCAAGTGCTGCGAGCAAAGCGTGTGAGGGGGACAGATCCAGCAGCAGAAGGCGCCCCAAGAAACAAGACAACAGCAGAGCGAGGAGAAGTGGCGCCTCCGACCGCAAAGAAAAAGCAAATCCTGCCAAGGCCCAGGAAGTGTGGCCTTTTAAGCTCAATGGGGGAGTGTCGTTGTTGCTCTGCCCATTGGACCTCAGGCTTAAAGCCCTCCCATTGTTATCCCTCTGTACAGACAGTTGGTGAGACCTCATCTGGAGTACTGCATCCAGTTCTGGAGACCCCATCTCCTCAAGGACATAGACAGGATGGAGGCAGTCCAGAGGAGCGCAACTAAAATGGTGCAGGGTCTGCAAGAGAAGCCATATGAGGACAGACTAAAGGAGCTTAATATGTAAACCCTTGAGGAAAGGAGGGAGAGGGGGACATGATAGAAACTTTAAGTACCTCAGTGGGATCAACAAAGTCAAGAGTAGCATCTTTCAGAAAAGAGATGTGCAGAACAAGGGGACACAATTTGAAGATAGAGGGGAGACGGCTCAGGGGCAATGTGAGGAAGTATTTTTTCACAGAGAGGGTGGTGGATGCATGGAACAGTCTTCCTGAGGAGGTTGTGGGGTCTAAAACTGTGGGAGAATTCAAGAATGCATGGGACAGGCATAAGGCTATTCTTGTGGGGGGTAGGAAGAAATAGGCTGTTGGTTAACTAGGATCTGCTACTTATCCTGTAGGTAGGGGAATGGGCAGACTAGGTGGACCAAACGGTCTTTATCTGCCATCAAAGTCTATGTTTCTGCGTTTCTATAGGTGCTTTTACACACACATTTCTGTAACAGAATGACTGTTAGGCGAACTATTTCGTTACATCCCTTGTGTGTAAAGTACACCTGTTCCATTCCATTCGTGAATGCTCATGCAAGCCGCAATCTCTGCTTTTTGTGATTTGCACCGATGTGTTCCATTTCAACTGTCTGTGTAAAATAGCTATTCCAGTAGCACTGCAGAAGCAGCCTGTAGAGAGGTAAACTCTGTGGGGAGCAGAAACAAATGGAGGCAGGAGTTGTCAAAATACTGCAGAGTGAGGACAGGTGGGGGGTTAGAGCAGCCGGGCAGGGAAGAGTGGAGCCATGACATGACATCAGGTAGGAGTCAAATGACAGGGTGAGAACGTGACACAGGGATTGGCCAAGGGGATGAGCTGAGGCAGGGGTCCTGAGGGTGTATAAGAACAGAAGCAGGACTCAGATTCCACCTTCTGTTGCTGGGATTCACAGAGAATATACCCACCCACCCACACTCCCTGTGTCTCACTTGCTTGTTCCGTTTCTGCTGGTGCTGCAGGCTGCCCTTCTATACTGGGCTCCTGCCAGTGTAGCCACTCTTATCTGCCCACAAAGAAATCCGCAGCAGTAACGACAGAGTTCTGTTGAGCTCGCTCAGTCCCCCTCTCTTGCTTGCTCATTCTGTTTGTCCCACCGCTGCAGGCTGCCCTTTTGTACTCAGGCCCTGCATGCATTGCTGCCTTTTCCTGCCCACAAACTAATCCGCACCAGTCCCAACAGAGCTCCGTTGAGCTCACTCACTCCTCCTCCCTCACTCGTTCGTTCTGTGTCTTCTGGCGCTGCAGGCTGCCCTTCTGTACTGGGCTCCTGCCTGCGTTGACACCTTTTCCTGCCCACAAAGACATCCGCAGAAGTCCCAACAGAGCCCAGTTGAGCTCTGTCACCCTCCGTCAGCCACCGCCAATCTGTCCCAAACACTGATTCTCGACAGCCGACGGTGACTCTGCACCGGAAATGCGGAAACACATTTCGCCAGGATGTGAAAAATGACAGCTGTACTGTTCATAAGGAGGTGTGAACAAATGCCAGTGTTGAAAATCTGGCGTGAAAATATTACTAATTTGCAAACTTACAAGGGTGCGTAGCACCTGCACAACACACGCTCGTAACACAGTCATTTTATAGAATTTCATCACAAAATTTTTAACATAGGCATTTTAGGACCTCTGCTCATAAACAGTGTCAGTGTGATTTTCTTAATATGTCCTGAACATCGATTTCCCACAGCAACCGTGCTATTGTGTGCTGGAAGAGTGAAAACACATTTCGGCCAGGATGTGAAAAATGACAGCTGAACTGTTCATAAGGAGGTGTGGCAAAATGGCAATGCTGAAAATTTGGAGTGAAAATATTCAAAGTTGCTAAGATACAAGCTTGCGTGGAAACTGCGCAATGCACATTCGTAACACACTCATTTTACGGACTTTTGTCACCAAATTTTCAACATAGGCCTTTTAGGACCTCTGCTAATGAACAGTGTCACTGTCATTTTCATAATGTGTCCCGAACATGGATTTCCCACAGCGACCACGCTATTCTGCGCCAGAACTGCAAAAACACATTTCAGACAGGATGTGGAAAATGACAGCTGTACTGTTCATAAGGAGTTGCAAAAGAATGGCAATGTTGAAAATCTGGAGTGAAAATATTATAAATTCGTGAACTTATGAGCGTACGTGCACACTGCTCAACGGACGCTCGTAACACAGTCATTTTATGGAGTATTGTCACCAAATTTTAAACATAGGCATTTTAGGACCTCTGCTCATGAACAGTGCCACTGTCAGTTTCTTAATCTGTGCGGAACACTGATTTCCCACACCAACCATGCTATTCTGCGCCAGAAGTGCAAAAACACATTTCAGCCAGGGAGTGAAAAATGACAGCTATACTGTTCACAAGGAGGTCTGGAAAAATGCAAATGTTGAAAATCTGGGGTGAAAATATTGCAGATTCGCAAAGTTACGAGCATGTGTAGCAACTGCACAATGCACACTCGTAAAACAGTAATTTTTTTGGATTTTTCACACCAAATTTGCAACATAGGCTTTTTGAGAGCCCACTTCATGAACACTGGCACTGTTGTTTAGTTAATCAGTCCTGAAAGGTGATTCCATGCAGTGATTGCAAAATCACCTTTTGGGGCCGATTAATGCTATGACAGTGACAGAATTCATGAGATGGGGTCCCAAAAACCCCATATTGAAAATGTGGTGCCAAAATTCTAAAAAGTGCCTGAGATATGCATCAAAGTTGAAAAAACCCTATTTATTCCTTTATACAGCTTACAGGCGTTTCCTCAGTTAGCATCGGCTTTGAAGAGTGCAGATGTTCCCAGTCCACCAAGATCATCTGCCAGACTGGAGGTATGTATGGGGGTGAGAGGGTGTGGGAGGCAGGGCACAGTGGGTGGGTGTGGGTTGTGGGAGGGCAGGGAGACTGCCATGGGACCATTTCCTTTTTACAGGTTACAAAAAAAAGACATTGCAGGACCATTTTTATTTTGCAGGGGCATGTGGCATGCTGGGGTGGGCTCCCAGCATGCCAATGGAAGTCTTCTTTTTGTGGGGCAGCTGTAGCCGATGGGGATTGGGCTGACGCGTCCCACACACAATAAAAGTGGAGGCGGACATAATGCCGACAGTGTGTTTCCCGTCGGCAACATAAAATGGGGCACTGCAGCTGATGGGGATTGGGGCCCCTGTCGGCAACTAAACACGGTCGGGGGGGGCATATATTGCTGAGGGGGAATGGGCACCCCCTCGGTAGCTGAGGTTAATATTGTTTGTGAACACGGCTGCAAGCCGCCACCATGTTCACAAACAAAAGATCCCACCCTGCAATGACGGGTCGCTCCCTCATTGCAGTGAATGGCTGATGCTGCAATGACAAGGCGGCCCCTGATTGCAGCGGCTGATTTTTTACAAATTGGTGGCACGCTGACTGAACTAGTGTCAGCAGCAGTGTGTCACAGCATTGGGGGAAGCAGGACAAGCCTCTACAGGCTGTGGAGGCACTGGCCACAACAGTGCCGTGCCTCCACCACCTGCTTGTGGAGAAACCTGCCGCAACATGTTTCTTGTGCATGCATGTAATCAACATAAAAATAGCAGGACAAGAGGACACAGCATGAGATTAGAGGGAGGCCGATTAAGGGGTAATGTGAGGAAGTTCTTTTTCACAGAAAGGGTGGTGGATGAATGGAACAGCCTTCCTCAGGAAATGGTGGATATGAATACAGTGCAGGGCTTCAAACAGGCATGGGATAGGCATAAGGGAGCAATCCAGATGAGTATAAATAAATAGGTCATTCACAGAGTAAAGGCCTATGGCACATTTATAAGGTAGAAATAAATGGGCAGATTGGCTGGGCCTTGAAGTCCTTACCTGCCGCCAACTTCTATGTTTGTATGTTTCTATACATTTTTGCTAAAAAAACTCTATGAATAAATATTTTGCAGATTAACAAATACTGCTGCTTTAAGGTACTCAGTTATTTCATCCTTTATAATTGCCTTCATAATTTTTGTCTAGTGGAGATTTTAAACTGATTGGTCAATAGTTTTTGCCTGTTTTCCTATTTTCTTTCTTGGAAATAGAAGTTATTGTTGCTGTTTTCCAGTAACCAGGTACTTCACCTGTTTCCAGGGATTTATTAAACATTTCAGTAAGTGGTTTATGAATTTGTTCTGCCACTGCTATGATCAGTTTGGCATGCAGGTTGTCTGGTCTCACATAATTATTTTCATTTAATCCTGTTAATTTACTTTTCACCATATCATTAGTGATATATAGTTTGTTGTTACTGGTTAAGGGTGTACAGATAAGGGCAGTTTTTGCTGAGTGCATAGGAGGAGAGAAGACACTAGTAAAGTAATTGTTAAATTTTTTTGCCATATTAATGGAGAAAGACCTGCAGAGAGAGAGAGACTGAGCTGCAGACTAAGGTAAGAGATATGCCTACATTGTATACTGGACTAGAGGTCATGCAGCTGCACTGTGCCCAGCACACCTGCTGGGGAGAGAAATCAAGCTGATGTGAGCTGCCCGGCTCAGGTCAGCCTCAAGGCTCCAGAGGGGGAGACTAGTCTAGCTGGAGTTACAGCCATTAGGACCAGGTACCATTGGATGTTTTCAGTGGAACAGACATTTGAGAGTAAAGCCCCAATAATGGTCATGCCTCCTGTGCCACCTGCTGACCAGGCACTATGGTATCACTGTGTGTGTGTGTGTGTGTGTGTGTGTGTGTGTGTGTGTGTGAAATGTGAAAACCAAAGCATTGTAGCATAGTGGGGTAAACTGAAAAAGATGTGCAGAGTAGAATAAGATCTAGCCAGAGGCATTACCTCACCTACAGTACTTGTGTTTGAAATGAGGAATAAGGTGGGTCACATGGGTCCTGTGATGTGTCTGTAGAGTTCAACTTACAGTACCCTGGGGGGCCGTAATGTTCTGATTCATGTTCAGGGTCAGAATGGAACATGTATATACAGTGCTAACCAGGGATCTTTTGGGGACATGAGGCCCGATTCCAAGTCAGGCTATGCCAGCATAAGGCAGGATATGCCACTCTCCATGGCGTATCCCATGACTTACACCATGCGATATGTCTGGTGCCATTCCAGGATGTGCCTTGCACCAGTGCATCTGCAGGCTGCAACAATTGCAAGTTAAGACACTACTTACACCACAACCTGCAAAGTCTGGTGCAACTTCAGGTTACGACATGCACATAGCCCAATTCCAGGTGGGTGGCCGTTATAACTCACAGTTGCAATTCCCAAAGCCACAGTGGCATAGGGAATATCTGACAGCTTGGAGCTGTCCTAAGTGGCATCCGACAGCTGCCACTGTCAGATGCCACCACGCAGAGCCCCAGCAATGGTAACATAGGGACCCCCAGCCCCCTGTAGCACACCCCTGCGCTCCAACCCCCTGATCGTTAGGGACCCCTGGGGGTCTGATATTGGTGTGTCCCCATCTGGATGCCTGTGCCGTGTGGCCAGCCCCCCATGCTCCCTGGTGCCTGCCAAGGTGGTCCGGGGCTGGGGAGGCTTCGGGGGGCATCTGTCTTCTGGTACGAGTTGTGAATTGCACCCTTGATACACCATGCATGGGCTACTGCCACATGCATGGCGTATCTCGCTTGTCACAAGTGCCGGGATCTTGCCACTTCTGGAATGCAGCGTAGGGTCCCTGGCATAGGGGTGACTGGTGTAACTCACAACTCCATGCCAGTTAGTCCAGTCATCTTGAAATCGGGCCACTGGTTTCCATGTATGTAATTGAATACATATATTGGTAAAAAGGTGAGTGGGATATACGTCAAATCAGAGGTCTGAGCAGATCTCACCATGTGATCAGGGAAAGGTGTGCAAGTAGAGTGGCTGATGTGCTGTAAACCCTCTGGTAAGCCTATCACCTTACCACTAAATACAGAGGGTCCTCCTGGATTCTGCACAGCCCCTGCTGACACTAAGAAAGGGTTATCATGTGGTGCCAGCCTCAGCTGAAAGACACAGTACAGCACCAAATGGGTGGGTTGTATGTGATGTAAGCCAACGAGTGGGTTCCAACTGAGTGAACTAATGATACCATGATTTCCCCAATAGAAAATTACTTTCAGAAATACATACCCCCAAAAGTACTGCTGATAGCCATCAAAAAGCCATTCATCTGCATCATCTACAGTAGGTCCCTAATGACAAGAGATGTTTTCACAATCTAAGAACAATCACTAAAACTTCAAGAAACATGACAGATGCTGAGAGAAGTCAAAAAGCACTATGGTCTGATGCTAAGTGAACTATGGCGAAATATTGATTTTGCCAAGGAAGAGTATCTGCTAGCTGAAAAATTAATTGAGAAATCTGCTATAGTTTTATGAACTCATCTCAAATTGTAAATTTAGTAACTTAGCAGACAAAATGATCCATGACCAAATTATGATAAAGACTGCACACCCTAAGATTTGTGTTCACCTACTTACGGAGAAAGACTGAAGCCTTGGAAAAGCCACAGAGATAACTAAATACATTGAATCAGCTATTAACAGCACTCAGTTCTTATCTTTCAGGTCAATAAATCACGCTTTGCAAAGAGGCACAATAAACTTTGTGACTGGACAAAAAAAAACACTCAGTGTACCAATCCCTGCATGTGCTTGAGACCCTAAGCTATGTGACAGACACTGCACTTGTGTTTCACATTTACATGCGAGTACATAATATTTGCACAGATTATTTACCAACAAAATATTTACAAGGCAACCTTTGCAATACAGGAGGACATTTTGCTGAAGTTTGACAATCTGCCATTAATCAATAAGTGAACATTAAACCAATTCGACAGGAGGCAGTGAGACAGATTTTGCATTAACTTTTATGTCAGAATAACTCCAAAAAACCTCAGTGCAATGAAACAATTAGTGGCACGTAGCAGTGAGTGCATTAGCAGTGTCACTCACAAGAGAGAATAATAAGTGAACTGTTTAGCTCAGTGGATTGTTAACAGGATAAGGAACCTTTCGCCTCCAGGTCACTGGTTTAAATCCTGCGCAGATCAATAATGATTAAAAGTCATTATCACCTGAGGGCTGTTTACTGACCTATGTGAAATGAGTTGAGGTGGTCTCAGTCCATGTTCCAGTAGGCAGGTGTCCACATCACAAAAAACACCAACATAATTGGCACAATGGTGGCAGTCTCACATGAGGGGCCAAGGACTGAATAGGCATGGAGTCAGAACTACCCTCTCACCTAACTGATAGTCCCTTCATGGCAGGGTGGAGGCACATTGGTGAGGCAGTTTGGGAAAGCTTGCACTGTGATCACCTATGCTGTACCTCTCATGTGAACAGGCAGATGACTTCAGGTTGCAGTGCTGACAATCCAGCACCTTTCACGAGCACTAAAATTCACACACACACACACACACACACACACACACACACACACACACATGCTAAAATAGTGAAAATAATAGTACTGTGTGTAGTACTACGGTGTAATATTATTATCTGCAAAAAATGGTTAATGCACACTTTAGGGTTCGACTTAATCCCACAAAAGTAGGGAAACATGGCAGTAGGGTTTCCAGCCCTAACCCCCCCCAAGCAGCAAAGAACAAGACCACACAAGCAACCACTTACAGCCATCATCAGGTAAGATAAACAACATACAGCTGTTTCCAGATGACACAAATGCAGCAGCACCAATGTGCTACCATTGAGATATGCATCTGTGGCATGCGCACTGCAAGACATACACCCTCATTTCTGGCTACAGATAGAAATCCATGATACTCAAATTACAACACTACTTCTGCATGTAGAAGCACTGGCCTCTGCAGCCACAGAAACAAATCCATGATACCCAAATTACAAGTTATGCTGTCTTTAAATTGCATTTCAGTTATTTTGGTATAATTTTGGCAGGTGTTCCTGTCCGTACTTCATGTGTATGTGTATCAGCCAAATGTGTTGCCAACATTTTAATTTCATTTATTGCCTTCTAATTGCAAGATAGGATCAGCATTTAAACTTGAATTCCATGAGTCTTTGTGAAAATTGTGGAATTTCATGATCATTTTTTTTTTATTCAATATGCTTTATTGTAACACCTCAATATAACAATGGCGGAAGTAACAAGAAAGCCTCCTATTACAGAACAAAGAATGACATTTAACAATGAGACTATCATATCAATAACTTCAGATATCACAAGACATTTTTACATAGTTCAAAACACCCTCCCCAAACCCCACCCACAAGAACCGAGTGTAGAGATTGAAATAAATAATAATGATAGAGAGTTATAAAACCCAATAAAGGCACAGACTTTCATCAATAACCCAGATCATTATTCTCTTAAGGCTTCCACATTGCAAGTACGTAGGTAGGTAAAATTTATTTTTATACAGGTAATACATGTCATTTGGACATAATCCATTTTACAAGACAGACCTGTGTAAATTCCTATCTAAATACATACAAATTGGATCCATGTTAAATACATATAAGTACAAACAACACAATATACCAATATAAATACAAACAATACAGTATACCTAGAACACTTTCAATGACTAGATTATAAAAAGATCTTAACTAATTCCCAAAAAAGACTCCAGGAACCATTTAACACTCACAAATGTGAACATATAGCTCCTTTATAGTTTGAGTAAATAAGGAATAACTTGGAATTTCTCTTACCTCATCAGGAAGAGAATTCCAAAAACAAGCAGCTTGATATAACAAAGACCTATCCCAATATTTATTATGAAATTTACCTACAACTATTTTATTTAAGTGAACTGGTCTTGTTAATATCCATTTTTGACAATTTTTCACTGTAAATAATATTAAAGAAATTAGATGATTTACAGATAAGTATTTCATTTTGTGTATTAAAGATAACCAGTGACACTGATAATTTATGTCTAAAGGTGACCAGTTTACTTTCCTCAACAGTAGGCAGTGATGAATCCGATAATTTCCTTGTAATACATATCTTGCTACGTGATAATAAGTTTTATCTAATCTAGACAATAAAGCTTTATTTGCATTTCTATATATTAATTCTCCATATCTTAGCACTGGAATAATCAACTGATCTGCCAGTTTTTTTCTAAGAATGATAAACAATCAGTACTTCTTCTTAAAGCCTCCTATTACAGAACAAAGGCATCTAATGCATTTTTGGCACAAGATGGCGGTCATGGTAGACTAGCTGTTAGGAGCTCCTTGAGATATTTTGTGTTACTCTGGGCTTTGTTTGATTTTGTTTATTTTATTTGTTTCATTTTCTCTTGTTTTTATTTGTTCGCTTGTTTTATTCATTTTATTTTATTTTGTAAATGCTCTCCTGCTTATGCTGCTATATGTACTAGCAGTTTTTGCAGTGACTGTCAGAAGGATTCAGTGTTTTTCGAGCTTTCTTGGTGGATTGGTGGATAACTCTTGTATTCTTCTACTCATTCATGGAGAGTTGGTGTGTTCTGGCTTTAACTTGACAGTGAAACCTGAGGTCTCTATTTTCTGACTTTGTGGCATGTGGAGGATTGAATTCAGAAATACTTTGGAGGACTATTTTGGGTTTTACAGGACTGACTGGAATTGTTAAAGGCTGGTTTGTAATCCTGAAATGCAGAGGAACTTTCAAGAACTAAAAAAAAAAAGGAAGGCTTGAAATGAACGTTAGTGAAAATGCCAGTGAATATAAAAATGTATGCTGACATAATGTGGACCTGAGTGAAGGCTGGCAGTCCCTGGCGACGTTTCCTTTGTGCTTTCTGGACAGAGAAGTGGAGAAGTGGAGCCCGGTCATTTACTGGAGCCCAGTTGTTTGCTGGAGCTGTGGTGCCTTTTTGTTGGCGCTTGGCTGGGGGGTCAATCGGTACTCCCAGAGCAGCTATTGCGCCAACTAAGGGGAGCGTTCTTTGTCTATTTGACATTTAGTCTATGGATTGGGAGTCGGAGGGCAGACCTCTTCCTTGAGGGAATTGCTTTTTGAACTGTGCTTGGTGGATAGTTTTCTGGGTGTGTTTTGGAGTGTTACAGCCCATGGAAGTCTGAACTCTGGAGTTGTGGCCCTACTGATTTTCATCATGCTTTTACCTTATGGACTTATTTTTTATTCTCAACAAGTGGATATACTTCTTCAGTGTTGGATAAAGAAGAACTTAGTCCGGGACTTTCTACTGTGAGCTAATTTTTGGAATTTGGCCGAAGGGATTGCCTGTGGTGCTTGGAGTACTATGAGTGGGGGCCTGATTCTTTGATCAGTGCCCCTTTTCCCTTTTGTAATTTTATACTCCTTTTAGTCCTGAACTAGGGTTTTAATAGTGGTCTGGTTGCAGGTGGCTTTGTCTCCCAACCCCCCATATTTGTGCCTGGGTAATCTTGTGTGCCACCTGGAACTGAGCGGGAGCCACCTCACTCTTCCCTGAGGAGCTGGGGATCAGTAGGGGAGGTCCAAATTTATCCCTGGGTTGGTCCTTTTGGCATGGCCTTGGGGTATTTGTAGCTGCAGGTCCTTGGGGTATAATTGGACCTGATAAGGCAGTTTAGGGGGGTGAGGTGGGGGAGCCCATGCTCTCCAGTGGCTTGGCCTGCACATACTCTTGTTTTTTTCTGAGACTTTTTGGTCCCTTTTTGGATTTTCACCGAGACATCACTGCATATTGGACATTTTTATTCTGTTTCATTGGACTTGACATTTGGCTTATTTACACTGGATTACGTTGGATTATTATGGCTCCTCCTACTATTTGATGCCTTTTTTCCCTGTTTTTTAATTTGTTTTATGGTTTCCTGGTGGTGAGACAACCAGGGTGCTTTGTTATTATTTTTCTTCCTTCCTCGGCTGTGTGAGGGCTGTGGGATGGGGGAATTTTTTGTTATTGTTTGTTTTTGAACATCCTGTGAGAGGAGATTGTTTTATTATTTGATTATTATTTGTCCCCCCCTTGGCTGTGAGAGGGCTGTGGGAGAGGGAGAATTTTATATTTGTAAGTTTATTTTATCCAGTGAGAGGGGACTGTGTTATTGTATTATTTTTATTTTATTTTGGGGTTTGAAATCCATCTTATAGTGGGAGTGGGGTAGTTTATATGTTTTATTAGGGCAAGGATTGTTGTTTAAGCTATTTTTGGAGGGATTTTGCTTTGTCTGCAGTATCGTCTTGTGATTTAGGAAATTTGGTGTTTTATGTGCTCTCCCCATTGTTTATATTGTTAGTGAAATGTGCCTGCTTGCCCCTCCTGTCCTGTGCTATTCGGCCTCCGCCCTCTGTGCCCTCCACCCTTTCTCCTCTCCCCCTACCTGCTTCTACCTATCAATGCTGTTGAGCTTGGGGATTGCTCATGGGGAGGGAGTCAGGGATGGGTGGGGGCTTGCGGACAGCAGATCCCGAATGAGTGGTGCTCTCCCATAGTGGTGGTTAGGACCAGAAGATGCCCTGGGGTGAAATGGTATCTGGAACGTGGTGATTCTGTTCTGGTTCCCATACCCAAGGGCACCTCCATTTTGGGAGGGCAAGTAGTCGGGACAGTTCGCCAACTTCGTCCTGCTCAGGCACTGTTATGCAATGCCAGATCTGTGTGCAGCAAGACTGGTCTTATTGCAGACTTTGTTGCTAGGGCAGATCTAGTTTGCATTACCGAGACTTGGTTGGATGGGAATGCTGCCCCTTTTTTAGAGGCGGCTGTTCCCACCGGGTACTTGGTTGCACATTGCCCAAGATTGGACTGTGGGGGGGGTTGTGGTCTGTTTCAAGACCGAATTGGGCCTAACTAGTATGCCAGTTGAGGAGGCAGGATCATTTGAGTGTACTGTGGTAGCTGGTGTAGGGTGCAGGATAGCTCTCATCGACTATCCACCAGGTGATGAGAAGCTGTTCCAGACTTCGCTGCCAACATGGCTTTGGAGTCACCTAGACTGATGGTTCAGGGTGACTTCAATGCCTGGGTTGATGACGAATCCTCACTTTTGGTCAACCTTTCCTCCATGTGATGACATCTCTGTGCTTCACACAGGTTGTTTCCTCAGCTATGCACAAGGGTGGTCACTCTCTTGATTTGGTTTTCCTCCTGGGGATCAAGACCTCTGACTTAGTGGTGGAACCAGTTGGTTGGTCCGACCATTACTCAGTTGGGTTCAATTTTTCAGCCCCCCCCTGCATAGGTCATCCCCTGTGGAGTTGGTCAGGTACCGTCCTTTGCGGGATATGGTCCCTGAAGACCTGATGGTGGTTATTGACCTCTCATTGTTGGATGAGACTTGCACAGATCCTGAACAGTTGGTTGTGGCCTATATTGGGGCCATATCTTCAGCTCTCGACCTGATTGCTCCTACCTATGTTCATCCCCTCCCGCGTGCCCTGGGGCCCCTTGGTTTGATGGTACTCTAAGGGAATTGTGGAGATTGGGGCAAAGATTAGAGCATCATTGGAGGAAGAATGCCTCTGATGTCGACCGCCTTATTTTGTTAGAGCATTATAAACTCTACCAAACAAAAATTTCCCATAAGAAGGCAGAATTCCTGTCCAGGGGAATTTCTGTCACATGGAATTGACCCGCTCAGCTCTTCAGAACTGTTGACAGGCTGTGCAACCCAGCCTGTCAGCAGTTCCGTCTTGTCTTTTCACAAATTGATTGTGATGAGATCGCTCACTTCTTTGCAAATAAGGTGGCTGACATCAGGCGGAAGTGCCACCAACTTCACTCTAAGGGGGTCGCTGTTGATTGGTGCCTTGTCACAGAGCTGGAGTTTCCTGGAGTACCTTTGACCTGCTGGATTTCATAGATATTATGTGGATTGTCCAGGAGATGCATCCCACATGCTGTAGTTTAGACCCTGGAACTACTCCATGATTTGGGGTTGTAGTGATATTATCGGCCTGGTCTTAGCTCAGATTGTCCGGTGCTCTCTGGATTTGGGTGAGTTCCCTAGTTCCCTGGAGGAGGGGGTGGTGACCCCCCTTCTGAAGAAAGCTTCTTTAGACCTGGAGAACCTAGCAAACTACAGGCCTATCTCTAACCTCCCTTTTGTGGGGAAGGTTATTGAGAAAGTTGTGGCTACTCAACTGGATAACCATTTAACCATCCATAATTTATACGAACCCCTCCAATCCGGTCTTTGTAAGAGACATAGTACTGAGACTGCTCTGGTTTGGGTGCTCAATGATCTCCTGATGGTGAGAGATCAGAGACACCATTCTATCTTGGTTCTCCTGGATTTATCATCAGCTTTTGATACTGTGGATCATGGGGTTCTGCTCGAACGTCTGAGGTTTATCTGTGGGCTGTCTGGTACAGTCCTCAGATGGTTTTCATCTTTTCTCGCTGGTAGAATGCAGAGAGTTGTCTCGGGTTTATTTTCATCCAGGGCTTTCTCACTGCCCTGTGGGGTACCTCAGGGTTCAGTGTTGTCTCCTATGTTATTTGCAGTATATATGCTACCCCTCGGAGACATTGTAAGATGGTATGGGCTGAGGTTTCATTGCTATGCTAATGATACCCAGCTCTACCTGTCTTTTGCTCCCGACCAGGTTAGTGCTACCTCTGTACTGAACAGCTGCCTCATAGAAATCCAAGATTGGATGAATATCAGTGGTCTAAAGTTGAACCCAGGAGAGACTGAGGTTTTGGTTGTGGACCCGGGTCATAGGGCAGAGGGGTTGAGGACTGGGCTCTCTTCTGGTTTAGTCCTGGGCAGGCCCAGATTCTCACCTCTGAACGGGTGCATAATCTGGGAGTTGTGCTTGATGATGGCCTGACTCTTCATCATCAGGTATCGGCAGTCATCAAGCTGGCCTTTTACCATCTTAGTAACATTGCTAGGATTAGGCACCTTGTTCCGTCCAGTGACCTAATTGTCTTGGTCCATGCCTTTGTGACATCGCGCCTTGATTATTGCAACTCCCTTTGCCTAGGGCTTTCTGGGGTTGATATCCACTGCTTGCAGCTAGTGCAAAACGCAGCAGCACGTTTGTTGACTGGGGAATCAAGAAGATCTCATACCACCCCTGTGCTGCATGATCTGCACTGGCTACCTATGCAGTGGTGGATCACCTTTAAAGTAGGTCTTTTGATTTACAAAGCCCTACACAGATTGGGCCCCAATTACTTGAAAGAGCTCCTGGTTCCTTACACCCCTTTGCAACAGCTCCACTCAGCTGACGAAGGGTTGCTAGAGATTCGAAGGGTTAACTTAAAGTCATCTGGTGCATGTGCTTTTGGGTTTGTGACACCTACCCTCTGGAATTCTCTGCCTCGTCAGCTTTGGGAGTGCAGGACGATGGGGCGTTTTAAGCAGGCACTTAAGACTTTTTTATGGGGGGAAAGCATTTTCGGTACTTTCTTGATTTTATACTGTATGTACTGTGTTTTGTTTTTATGTGAATTGTACAGCACCTTGACATTTGAAAGGCAATTATACAAATACATTTTATTATGATTATTATTATTATTATTATTATTATTATTATTATTATTATTAAGGCATTCAGGGCACCCCATTTGGTGAGATAATCTTGCAGCCTATCATTCATATTGGCTATGTGCCTCTCCAGTTGTAAGGCCAATAGAATTTCTCTATGCCACTCAAGGACAGAGGGGATAGAATCATCTATCCAGTGTCTCATGATTATCAACTTGGCAACAGCCGATATGACAACCATGTAGGTACTTCACTGACTAATCATTTGTGAAGGGAAATAATTAAGTAAACAAATTTCAGGTATAAAGAAGGGATTTAACCCCAAGTGGGGATCTAGTGAATTTTGTATAGCTTTCCAGAATATCTGGATTTTGGACATTGCCATATCATATAATAAAGCTTCCCATAATCCTCTTTACACCAATGACATTGTGAGGAGGGAAGCTTCCCGATCCTACTTAATTTCACCGGGGTAAAGTAAAGATTGTGCATGATATTATATTGTTGCAACCTGAATCTATCTTGCTTTATAAACTTATATCTGTTAGACCAAATTCATTGCCAGAAGATTGGATCGTCATTAAGAGACAGTTTCTGAACCCAATAATAACAGGTTCCCTGAGGCAGCCTGGATCCAATACCTGCAATTTTTCATAAACTATAGAAACAGGGTGAGGTTGGTCAGCTGTGCGTAGAAGAGAAGATAATTGTATTTTGGCAGCTTCAACATCCATTGGTTTTTGCAGAAAGGCAATCGCAGCTTGTCTAATTTGTCAATATTTAAAGGCATTCCCCCTAGCAGCAGAGATAGTATGACAACATTGTGAATAGGATAAAACTCTACCATATAGGAAATTGTCTTCTAACCTAAGCCCTACCAAAGGGGCCCAGAATGTGGAAGGGATAGGAGCATTTTGAATTTGCAATTGTGGATTATACAACAGAGGTTGTTACAAAGATTTATGCCAATCTATATTTAGAGAAGTCTGAATTTGGTGTAAAGCTTTGAGAGACCAGTCAATAGGATTATTTCTCAGTTCCTTAGGAATTCTGTTTGGAGAAGAATAAACAAGAGCTGGGAGGGCACAAGAACTCTTAGCCACTAGGGTTTCTTCAATTGGTATCCAAAGGGGCAAGTATGAATCATAGTCTGTTGTATTTAGTGGGCAGATCCAATATGCCAGCTTGCTAATATGAGCTGCCATGTAGTATTTAAAGAAGGAGGGAAGGGAAAGACCACCACATATTTTTGAGACTGTAAGTTTGGTATAAGCTCTTCTGACTCCCTTTCCTTTCCTTTCCTTTCCAAATAAATTGGTTTAATAATGTTTGCAAATTGGAGAACCATGATTTAGGTAGAAATAACCCCCAGCATAGTCAAGGGATAGAGAATCCGAGGCAGTACATTCATTTTGACCATGTGAATTCTGGCCCGAAGAGAAATAGGTAACATCCTTCAACTCAGCAGGTCGATTTTTATAGTGTTTAGTAATTTAGTGAGATTTTCCTTTAGCATCACTGGTACCTCCCTCGAGACTTTAATACCCAAATAAATCAGAGAATTAGATTCCCAATTCAAGCCATAATCCCCAATTTCACTCGGTAAGCATCTCCCATTTAAAGGGAAAAGTTTGGTTTTAGAAAGATTGAGTTTGTAGTAGGATGCCTTTGAAAAAAGCTCAATTTCTTGCAGTAATGTTTGAATACTAGCTGCAGGATTCTCAACATGTAGTAATAAATCATCAGCATAGGCTGAAATAAGATGTTGGTTATTACCCATTGAGATTCCCTGAATCTTGTGGGAAGATAATAATCTTCAAATGAATGGCTCCAGATAGAGATTAAATAAAAAAGGGGAAAGGGGACGGCCCTGTCTGGTACTACGAGATAGAAGGAATGACTTAGAAAGAACTCCATTACACCAAACTCGTGCAATCGGAGAAGAATATAATAACTTGACCCAATTTATGAACCCTGGTGAGAGGCCAAAACATAACAGAGTGGCAAGAATTTCATTATTGTTTTGTGGAAGCCATATCCATGTAGATTACCCAGCCATTCACCAGACCTGCCATGAAGAAGAAAGGAAAAGGCTGGTGAGAATAATAACAGGGTTGGATTCTTGGGGGACACTATTGTAAATGTAATAGGGCAGTTGGAGGGGCACTGCAAGACCTTTACACTAATGCAGGTAAGGTGATTTACTTGAGTGTGATCTATAACTAGGCATTGCATGCAGAGGGAGTAGCTGACTGTTGTACACATTGTGAGAGGAAGTACAAGTTCTAAGAACATGAGTAGGTCACTTATTGAAAGACAGATGCTCCTATGGGAAAGATGTCCAGAAGGACCATCATGGTTCTGAGACTTGTGAGGAATGAGTTGCATCAATTACTTAAGAAAACCTTTTCTAAGATTTTGTTGAAAGAGACAGGGTCTTCTTTTTCTGGTAAGTTAGAGGGCATTCTGGGTAGCATGCTCAGGATGTGCATGCAGTTGTACCAAAAAAAAAAAAAGAGGGATTCATACAAAGGGGATAGGTGCTATTAGGTGTGTTGCCCATTTTGCTCCACTAGTTGGCTCAGGTGTCTATCTATACTATTTTTGAACTCTGTTTTATTTTTGCTTACACTACTGGTCTTGTCAAGGTGCACAGATTTTGAGGAATTTTAAATTAAAGGATAAGAGTTGTGGAGGCAGCTGGTGCAGAGGGTTATTAGCTGCAGGAGTTACAGTAGATGCATGGTTTCACCAAAAAATGGACAGCTGAGCTGTGTAGCACAAGAATAGTAGAGCTCCAGCTGGAGCAAGTAAGCACAGAGGGTAAACAATTCCCACTTTGTTTTTGAAATTAAGTTTATTTTAATGGTTTTGTAACACAACACTACAAAACATACAACAACTGTACACACAACAAACTATAAGAAAGAGCATGAAATGACACTAGTAATACATAAGTTCAGGCAAATAATATATGTAAGTCAGATGAATTCAGATGCATGCATAACAAAAGAAAAAAGGGCAAAAAGGCAGTATCACAAGGAATATAGCCAAGTGCAGAGGGATATTTAGGGTCCCTCAAGAGTGTGGTACATATTAGAGGGTATGCAATTTATCCCAGCTGGAGTTATAAAAGGCAAGCTTATTATGGAAACTCGCTATAGTCATTTCAACCCTCAGGTCAAAAAGTAAGTCCAGCAACCATTCATTATAACTAATTACAGTGTGGTCAAGACAATGGCACAGGATAAGTTTTTTAACAGTAAGTGAAATTAATGCCATGTAATATTTTCATTCCTTAATTGATACACCAGTGTACCAGTGTAATCACAGAGTAGAAGAGTCACATCCAATAATATTGACTATACTTAGAGACTGATATACTTGCAAGTCTAGGACTCAGAGGTACACAGAAAGATGTAGTTAGGGAAGAAAACGTCTGGGGTACCAAGAAGGAGGAATTCTGGATATTCCTATGACATACTGTACGTCTGATATGAAAAGGAGTAGGTGAATCTGTTTTTAAGGGTGTGTGTGTCATTGTAAAGAACAAAGAGGAAGGAAGGAATTCAGGAAGGAAGGAAGGAAGGAAGGAAGGAAGGAAGGAAGGAAGGAACTACAGGATTGCAAATAGCTCAGCTCATCAGATGAAATAGTGATATGTGCTTTGTGAATGTTAATTTTCAAAGAAGGAACTCTGGTGGCATTACATATCCTGCTACCATAAATATTTGAGAAAATTATACTAATGATAAATTTCAGTATTTCCACTGTAAATTGAAAAATACTAAACCAACCTTTTTTTCATTTTATTAGATACCAGGATGCATTGACACTGGATATGCATGGCAAATGCCAGGTCTTTACCTGCAAGAGCAGAGAGGTTACAAACATTCACATTTTTGGAACATTTTCACAAAATGTCACAAATAATTACAGTACACAGTGAAATTGTGAACCCCTATGACTTAAAACTTTCTAAACTAAATCTCTCCATATTTGATAATTTCTGTTACCTTTACAGAAAGATTATGCATAGTAATTTTCAGATATCTATCTCCAAAGGTGACCAAATTATCAGCAAATAAGTATTTTCACAAAATGTTGCTCCAAAATAAAGTGCCAGAATTTGAGCCCCTACGTGTTTCAGATGATTCATCCAGATGTCATGATATTTAGCACAGCTTTGGGGCACTTATCAACATATAAGCATACCAAATATCAGGGGCCAGATTTTCAGCCATTTTAGGACTAAGTCTAACTCCACAGCTGCCGGTTTGGGAAAAACATCTCTGCACTGCCAGCAAATCTTATATGCCTCTCAGGCAGCAGGCACAGCTGCGGAGGCTGTCACACTTGGTCAAATCAGGCATAACATTTGGTGCAACTGCACCAAAAAAACATCTACAAGGTGTTGTAAATCCCAGAGCCAGCTGCAAATGGCTCTGCGATTGAAAATAAAGTGCACATGGAAAAACCTTGCAGACTACAAGATTTTCCCTCGTAGGTGCCGAAAGTGGGCCATTTTGTATAATCTAGCCCCAGGTTTCTAGCTTAACAGATGGCTGCACTATGACCAAATAAATTCTAAGAGTACGAAAACCTAAAGGTAGGGGTAAGCCAAATGCAACTGGACTTCGGTGGAAAGACTAAAAACTGATATTTTACAGTCTGGTAAAGTGAACTTTAAATTTTGTAAGCACTTTTGCCTTCTGCTGAATGAAATCAGGAAAAAAAACTACAGACATCCCCAGGTGATCAGTGCTAGTCAGGTTACCACCCTCTGACAGCAGTCTTTTTTTGGCCCCATCCCCACCTCATTCTCCCACACATGTGTTAGTGAAGAAAAATCTATTTACTGGCACTCTCTGTACTTTGTCAGGAGCTGACAACATCTTTTTATAGATATTTCATTCAGAGCCTGCACACTCTGGAAGGGGGACAGCTGAATGAGCTAAGATTTGTGACTATTGGCCTTTCAAAATCATGGACTGGGTGTTGATGGAGCATCTATAAATTAAATGCTTTTTCAGGACAGAGGAGTTGGATTGGTGAGGGATATGTCTGTGACAATACCTTTTTCCACAAGCTGGTATATTTTATTTTCAAAACAATATGTGGGAGAAAAATGAATCATGTGGAGAAGGTCAGTACAATGTGAAACATTGGGGTGCCATGCTTGAGTGTCTGAAAATAGCCTTCTTGTCATGGTATGCTGACTGTAATTTACTCGTTTAAATCAGCAGGAAGTGTTTTTTAAGTTAATAAAAATAAAGCATTTGAAAAAAAGCAATTTGTGTAGGAGAACCCTCTTTTGAGCAGTAGTGTTGGGACTGGTCAGTTTGGGCTCCCAGCACAAGCTTAATTTGGTAATGGCAAGGCAATTTCTATTTATAAAGATGCCCAATCCCAGAAGCTCTGGGCACTGTACTGGATGAAACAAATAAACACAGCCAAAACTCAGAATAAATATCAGTAGACATTAAATTCCATAAATTATAAAATAAAATAAATGTACCTAGAAAAATTTAAAAGCATGGTGGCCGGGAACTGAGATCAAAACCTTAGCATACTGATCTCACTTAAAAAGCTAAGTCAGCCGGCCCAATGGCGCAGAGCGTTGAGGTGCTGGACGCTACACCTCGAACTATGCCAGCGACCTGAGTTCAGAAAGACTCAGGTCACCAGGGGCTGACAGGGGAGGAGAGGATTGAGCATCTGGAGGACTGCTCTCCTCTCCTCTCCTGGGGTGGGTTGTGGAAAGTGCTTCGCTCTGTAGTGGCCCCCAGTGGAGACCGGAGGCACTACAAGGAGCATCGCAATGTGGGCTCTCCAGAAAAACGTGAAAGATGGCATGTCTCTGACCAGATGACTGCAGCCCCACCTCCCCGCGCCTCTCTGCTGCAAAGCATCCAGGGCTGCAGTATCCACACTCCACCCAGAAGCAAGAGCATGCTCAGGCACTCTATACTCCCCTCCCTGTTGCCCTCTCCAGGGCAGGGGGCCCCCTCGGCAAAGGGATACACCGGGTCAGTGGAGCGTTGGAGCAGCAGGATGATGGGTCGGTGGCAGAGGCAAAGGCAGGACTGGATGCCCAAAGGAGTGGATGGAACATGCCCGGTAGGCGGGGATAAAAAAAAAGCTAAGTCAGGGAAAGTCTGGGCAAACAGGAGGGCCTTGAGGTGGGCCTTGAATACCTCCAAAGATGGGGCCTCCCTAATCCTGAGGGGTAGCGAATTCCACAGGATGGGGCCAGCAACACTAAAAGTCCTGTTGCTGGCCATTTTTAACCTCATCCTGAGAATCACCAGGAGGCCCCTACTGGAGGAACAGAGGGGATGGACTGAGACAGCAGGTATAAGAAGGTCTATCAGGTAACCAGGGCCCTGGCCATGTAGGGCCTTAAAGGTGAGAAGACCCACCTTAAAGAGGATCCTCCAGCTGATCAGCAGCCAGTGCAGCTCATGCAGTGCTGTGTATTCTTTTTCACTTTGGGGGAGGGCAGGAATTGACCGAGGTGGGGTATGGGGTACTTGTAGCCTGCTTTTATTCCATGCCAATAGAAAGGTGGAAGGAGATAGATAGATAGATAGATAGATAGATAGATAGATAGATAGATAGATAGATAGATAGATAGATAGATATGGATGGACACATAGCTAGATACTGTAGATAGATAGGTAGATAGATAGATAGAGAATTACATAGATTAGACAGATAGATAGATCTCTGATTTTCTGGACAGACTCATGAGTCCCCTCATTGAGTCCCTGTCCTTCTATGTTAAAGACACCTACCATGCACTCCAGTTATTTGACAGGTTCAGATTCAATGACTCTCGTCAGCTCATCTTCACCATGGACATCAAATCTCTTTACACAGTGATGCCCCACGATAATGGTCTGACAGCTTTGCAGCTTTTCTTGAATAAGTGGGAAGTCCAGCAGCCACCCACACACACACTAATTCATTTGGCAGAACTTGTTGTTGCACTCAATGCTTTTAGTTTTAATAACAGTTTTTTCATGAGGTCAGTGGAGTTGCCATGGGTACCAAGATGGGTTCCAGCTTTGCTAATCTGTTTATGGGTAGGGTGGAGGAACATTTTTTTCTCTCATTCATTTTGTGCCTGAACTCTACAAACACTACATAGATCACTGTGTGGGGGCCACATCCTGCTCCAGGGAGACCCTCCAAGTCTTCCTTGACAAGTTTACCGTGGCTCATTCTTTTCTTTAATAAGCTGTTGAAGTATCCTCCTCTACACTGCCTTTTCTGGATATCCAACTGTCAGTACAGAACACTGGTCTGAAAACATCAGTTTATTACACACCCACTGACTCTCACAGTTTCCTCCTTCACAACTCCTTCCATCCTAAACATGTAAAGAATGGCCTGCCTTATTCACAGTTTCTTAGACTTCGCAGGTTATGCAGTGAAGAGGAAGATTTTGCTGAGCAAACTCAAATAATGTACAGTTTTTTTTTATCATCAGGGGATACCATAAAAGCACAGTGGACAGAGCACTCTCCTGGGTCAGTAGCATGTCCCACTACCTTGACCCCCACAGGAAGGATACTGTCACACAAGAACAATGGCGAATTCCACTAGTGCTTCCTTTCCATCAGAGCACAACTTCTCTTCACAGGATCATCACCAGTTACTTTCCCATTTTGCAAACTGACCCCAACATTGGTGCTTCCTTTACAGAACCACCTATTGCCTCCTACCACTGGCCACCCAATGTGTGGAATATCCTGGTTAAAAGCAGCCTACCTACTCCTAATTGTTCCTCCCTACCAGGTACCAAACCTTGCAACAGGACTCACTACTACACCTGCAAATTTGTTTCCAGTGTGAATGAAATTTAGGGGCCTACAGATGTTTTTCACATCACCAAGGTGTTCTCATGCACCTCCACTAATGTGGTATATTGTATTCTTTGCAGGAAATGTACAGCTATTTACATCGGAGAGATTGGTAGACACCTTGCTGACCATTTCAGGGAACATTACAGAGCAGTCAGGAATGGTGACACTGCTAAATCCATTGTATCCCACTTTATCTCCAGGGACCACAATGTCAATGACCTTTCTGTTTCTGTATCTGTCCTTCAGCAGGGCTTCCAGGATTCTGACCATAGAAAAAAACATGGAAACTAAGCTGATCATCCACCTTGGCTCTCAGCAGCCCTCTGGTTTAAATGATAGACTTATTTTCCACTAACATCTTTCAGCCATCCTTTATTTTCCCCAAAGTCTGTTTGTATCTGTACACATTCAAGTTCTTTTTCATTTTCACCATACATTTCCATCTCTGTCTCCTTCCCCCACATTTGTCACCTTTCAGCCTTCTTACTAGGCCCTGTTAATTAGTCCCCACTTGGGGACTTCTCTAGCTCTTTCACTCCAAATATGCTTTATCTTTCCCATCATCACTTTTTGTTTCACAGATTCTTTCTTAATCTTGCCATTTACCACTTCTTTTCCCTAAGCCTCCCCTTTTTTCTTTCCCCACACACACACACACATACACATATATATATATATATATATAAACATAGAATTTGACGGCAGATAAGGACCACTGGGCTCACCTAGTCTGCCCATTTTTCTATCTAACAGATAAGCTGCAGATCCTAGTTAACCAACAGCTTACGTTCTCCTACCCCCCACTAGGACTGCCTTCTGTCCGTCCCATGCATTCTTGAATTCCCCTATTGTTCTTGACTCCATGACCTCCTCGGGGTGGCTGTTCAATGCATCCACAACCCTCTCCATGAAAAAATACTTCCTCACATTACCTCTGAGCCATCCCCCCCTCTATCTTCAAATTGTGCCCCCTTGTTCTTGCACATCTCTTTTTCTGAAAGATGCTACCCTATTGGACTTTGTTGATTCCCTTGAGGTAATTGAAAGTTTCTATCATGTCCCCTCTCTCCCTTCTTTCCTCAAGGGTATACATGTTAAGCTCCTTTAGTCTTTCTTCGTATGTCTTCTGGTGCAGACCCTGCACCATTTTGGTTGCCCTCCTCTGGACAGCCTCCACTCTGTCTAAGTCTTTGAGGAGATGGGGTCTCCAGAACTGCACACAGTACTCCAGATGTGGTCTCACCAACTGTCTGTACAGAAGGATAACAACTTCCTGTTTTCTACTATTGATGCCTCTCCCTATGCATCCCAGTATTCCCACAGCCTTCCTTACTGCCTTCTCACATTGCTTGCCCACCTTTAGGTCATCTGATATAATAACCCCCAGGTCCCTTTCCATTTTAACGGTTGTTAGAATCTCACCCCCAATTGTGTACTCTTCCACTGGGTTTTTGTTTCCCATGTGCATTACCTTGCACTTCTTTGCACTGAATCTGAGCTGCCATACATTTGACCATTCCTCCAACCTTGCCAAGTCCCTTCTCGTCCTTTCCACTCCATCTTGTGTATCAACCCTGTTGCAGATATTTGTGTGGTCTGCAAAGAGATATACTTTTCCTTCCAGTTCCTCTGCAATGACACTTATAAAGACATTAAAAAGGACCGGTCCCAGTACTGAACCCTGTGGTACCCCACTAATAACCCTCCTTTCTTCACTGTGGACTCCATTTTCCACTACCCTTTGCACCCTGTTGTCTAGCCAATTTTTTATCTAGGCTACCACCTTGGGACCCACTCCAAGGCTGGCTAACTTGTGTATTAATCTTTTGTGTGGGACTGTATCAAGTGCCTTGCTGAAATCTAGGTAGGCCATGTCCATAGCCCCTCCCTGGTCTACTACTTTGGTCATCCAGTCTAAAAAATATATTAGATTCATCTGACATGACCTTCCCATTGTGAATCCATGCTGCCTTGGGTCCTGTGTCCCATTGGCCTCTAGGTACTCAACATTTTTTTCCTTCAGAAGTGATTCCATCATTTTCCCTACCACTGAGGTCAAACTAACTGGTCTGTAGTTTCCTGCCTCTGTCCTGCTCCCACTTTTGTGAAGAGGAATCACATCCACCCTCCTTCAGTCCTCAGGTACCACCCCATCCTCCCATGATTTGTTAAAGACAGTAGTCAGCGGTGTCACTAGTTCTACCCTTAGTTCTTTTAGAATTCTTGGGTGAATGGAATCCCATCAGGTCCCATTGCTTTGTCCAACTTCAATTTTATTAGTTCTTTCAGAACCCTTTCTTCTTTAAATGGACTGGTATTGACCCCCATCTTCAGAGAGCTTCTCTTGTTTGATTTAGGTACCTCCCTCTCCTCTTCCTTTGTGAATACTGAGCAAAAATATTCATTTAGTATCCCTGCCTTTTCACTGTCACCTTTTACCTACATTCCCTCCCCTTTATTAAGCCTCAATATCCCTCCTTTGGTCTTTCTTCACTCCCTAATATACCTATAAAAGGTCTTGTCCCCCTTCTTAACAGAGCTGGCTATCCTTTCTTCAGTTTGGGCCTTTGCTATTCTGACTGCCTTCCCAGCCTCTTTCTGCTTTAACTGATAAAGTTCTCTGTCCTGCTCCTTCTGTGTTTCCTTATATTTCTTGAATGCTATCCTTTTCTCCTTAACCTTCCCTGCCACCTCTTAAAAGAACCATAGTGTTTTTTTCCTTTGTTGTGTTTTGTTGATTTGCTTTACACAAAGGCTTGTTGCCTCTGTGATGGCTGTTTTTATTACTCCCCACTGTTCCTCCACCCCTCCTTCTTGCCTGTTTGCTAGTGCTTTTCTGAGGCACTCTCTCATTTTCCCAAAGTTAGCCCTCCTAAAGTCCAGTACTCTTGCTTTTGTATGGTTTGATTGTATTTCTGTGTTTATCATGAACCACACTGGTGGTCACTTGTTCCCAGATGGCTACCTCTTCTAAACCTGAGATTCTTTCTCTGTCCCCATTTGAGAGTGCCAGATCTAAGATTGCTCCCTTTCGAGTGGGTTCCAATACAAGCTGTCTGAGGCATGCCCCTTGTAGGGCATCAAGAATGACCCTGCTCTTGGATGTGCCTGCAGTAAAGGTGCTCCAGTTAACATCTGGCATATTCAGGTCCCCCATCAACAATATCTCCCAATTTTCTGCCATTCTAAGGATGCCTTCTATCATTTCCTTGTCCATTACGTCCCCCTGAGATGGGTGTCTGTATGCAACCCCCATGCGGGTTGTGGTGCCATTTCCTGTCTCCAGGGTGACCCAGAGAGCCTCATCTGCTCCTTGTTTACTCTTTAGTTCTGTTGCTTTGATCCCTTCCTTTACATATATATCCCTTATTTTACCTCCCCTCTATACTAACTTTGTTTTTTTTTCTCTTTTAGATAGTTCCTGAAGAAGACCTAGGTCAAAACATAGATTTTTTTACTCTATTTTCTATTTTCAGCTTGCATTTAATATAACCATTTTGTTTTACTTTTAGACCACATGCTGACACAGTGCCTTGTTTTTGTTTTTACAGATAGATAGATGGGCACACAGACAGACAGACAGGCAGGCAGGCAAACACTTGTGGCTAAAAAAATAGTTCCCCATTACTGTGAAAGGCTACAAGTGTGGTACCACATGTTACAGCAACCTACTGTAGTCAATGGGAAGTTAATTAATTAACCCATGGTACATTAAAGTACATTGCAGTAAGAGGGAACTTGTTTATGGCCAACACTGTAGATAAATAGATAGAAACATAGAAAATGATGCCGGATAAAGGCCTAGCAGCCCATCCAGTCTGCTTTAGCCAGACTAACTTCGGGACTGTGCCCTTGGCAGTCCTCCCTACCTTCCTCCCAGTTTTCTCCTTCATGCACTATTCCCATGTGCCTGTCATACCCTCTTTGGATCCCTCTCACAGTTTCTGCCCAATGATCTGCACCGGGAACTTGGTCCAGTCCTTCACGACTCTTTCTGTTTAAAAGTACATCCTGACATCCTTCCTGAACCTCCCACCCACCAGTTTCAGGGAATAACCCCCGATTCTGGTGTCCAAATTGTTTATTGTGTAAATGTACTTGAATGTCTCAGTCATGCCACCTGTCTTGATCCTCTCCTCCAGTGTGTACACATTTAATTCCTCCAAGCACTTTTTCTAGGACCTAACCTGTTGCCCCTACATCACTTTGATGGCTTGTCTCTGCACTGCCTCTACCAAGCCCTTGTTCTTCCTTAAGTGTGAGCTCCAAAACTGCATAAAATATGTCAAGTGGGGGTGAACCAGGGATACATACAGGGGCTATATTGCTTGTCTCATGCTAGTGATCCCTCCCACTATGCACCCCAACATACTATTTGCCTTGCTGATGCCTTCATTTTTTTCCATTAACCCCTGCAGGTCTCTTTCCTCTGATGTGCTTTCCACTACCACTACTCAATGCATTCTACACTCTATTCTTGGGTTCTATGCTGCTGCAGTATGTGTATTATTTTGCATTTTGTCCTATTAAATTTCAGCTGCTGTACCCTCAATCTCTTTTCTAGATTTTCCAGACATTTCTGTATGGCCCTTGTCCATTCCTCAGTGTTCACTCTTCCAAAGACCTTGGAGTCATCTGTGAAGAGGCATGTCTTTCACTGAACTGCCTCCTGTAAATTACAAATAAATATGTTAAAGAGAACTAGTACTAGAACCGATCCCTGTAGTGCCCAACTCATGACTTCCCCTTCCTTTAATGGTTCACAATGTCGGACCACCCTCTGGGTCCTATCACTCAAACAATTTTTCACCCATCCCATAATCTCAGCCAACATCTTTATCAGTCTTCCATCTGGGACTGAACATGGCTTTGCTGATGTCTAGGTAGAAGATATCAACTCTTGACCACTATACACAGTGTTTGTCGCTCAACTGAAAAATTCAATCAAGTAAGTTTGGGAAAACCTCTGCTGGTAAATCTTGTTGTCTGTACTCCTGCAGGCTAATGGCCAGCTGGAACTCCACTAACCTTTTGTAATTATAGACTACAGTCCCACTATAGACGTATATAGTGATAGAGATAAATAGAGATAGACAGACAGACAGATATTACAGATATATAGATGATGGATGGTAGACAGACAGACAGACAGACAGATAGATAGATAGATAGATAGATAGATAGATAGATAGATAGATAGATGCTTCTCTATTGCAACCACATACAAGTTGACATTTTATAATTCATTAAAAGGCAAGAACATCACACATTCCTATAAAATCACATGCAGGTATACATACATACATGTATGGATTCATCTGCAAAATGTGATTGCTACTGTCACAGCACTACTCACAGACATGGACTGTTCTCAGAGTGATCCTTAACCTCAGCTCGCTCACTTCCAAATAATAGAGAGATACAAGCACATACTCAGCAAGGAACCATAACAAATTCATTTCTCATATCATGATTTCATAATTATTAAAATATTTTCATATATTTCTTTGGGAAAAAATGGGAACCTCATTTGAGGAGTTTTACTGGTCTTGCCACATCACTACACAGACATGCTCTGTTCCCGCAATAAAAAAAAAAATGAATCAGCAATGTCAGCTTACTTCCAGAATCACAGATATGAGCATTTAGTGCACAGAAACCAAGAAAAAAGATCTCACTGCTAAAACAATTTAATGCAGCAGTGAAAAAGAATTGGGCAAAAAAAGTTATCCTACCTTTTTTCACTATGAAGAATTACAGGTATCTTCCAGTTTAAGTTGGTGGTGCAGTTTTCTAATTCCACCAAAATGTGAGCATTTTATAAATGTTTTATTTGAGTTTTTTCTCAAGAAAAAAGATGGCCACCACATTTTGCATAGAAATAGCGTTGTTGACCTGGCAAGGATTAGGATCGGAAAAAAAAAACTCCCATGGTGCACAGCATAGGAGGTACTTAGACAACAACATTCACAGGTATGCTAATAGTATTTTACTTAATTGTAGCTGAAATTCACTTTAAAAAACAAACATTTTTTTGCAACGGGTGGGTCACAGATTAATAGAAACATAGAAGTTATCAGCAGATAAGGACCTCCTGGCCCACCTACTCTGCCCTATTTTCCCTATTTACAGTGACATCGCAGGCCCTACTTGGTCTCCATTCTCCCCGCCCCTTTACATCTACTGTAAGATCCTTTTGTGTCTATCCCATGCATTCTGAAATCCTGTAACCATTTTAGCCCCTACCATCTCTACTGGGAGGCTGTTCCAGGCATCCACCACACTTTCCATGAAGAAGTATTTCTGCACATTTCTTCTGGGCGCCCCCCATCTTCATAGTGTGACCCTTTTCCTCAGGCATCTTTTTCTTTGAATAACTCTACCTTCCTGCATCTTGTTTTTACCCATGAGGTATTTGAATGTTTCTATCATATCCCCCCTTTCCCTCTTCCCTTTATGGAGTACAGGCAAGTAGAGAGTACAGGCTGCCATCCTGTATTGCTGGTGCACCTGCTACCCTGCCCTGTGATGAATGCTAAAATGACATAGAGTAACAGAATTACAAGGTAGTAAAGAGATCCAGTATTAATAACCATAGCATACTATTGAATCAGCTGAGAAAGTAACTGGACCACTTGAGCAGAGGGTTGAGGCATTGGATGTTACAACTCTAACCACAACTGTAAGCCTGGGTTCGGAAGCAGATTTAGGCTGCTGGGTGTCAGTTGGGGGGGGATGTGACTGAAGAACTGCTCTCCTTTCCCAGTGAGGGGGGACTTGCTGCACCATTGTAATGTTGCCACCATGTGACAGCATGGTAGCAGGGCAGCAGGTGGACCCACAATGCCAGATTGCCAGCATCTTGATGTATGGTGCATGCATGCCTCTACACACACGCACACAAATGCATCATTTCATGCCACCTGCTAAGGGGAGAAAACAGAAAAACAGATCTGGTGGATGACACCTGGCTCATTCTTGAACTGCACTGCTGCCAGGTTCTTCCAGCCTGACTGAATTGAGCTCTGGGGGGGGATGGCCTTCCCCATCCTGGCCCAGCTACGGGGGGGCAAGCCATGGGGAAACATGGCCAGTGAGTACTGGGGAGGGTGGCTCCTTGTTGGAACATAAGAAGCATCAGAATAAGGCCATTTGGTCTATCTAGTCTGCTTGTATTGCAGGGTCCCTAGCTTCAGCTGCTGACCCTGCCCTCCCTCACTCCTCCCATCCTTCCCTTCTGCCTCTCCCATGACCCTTACTTTCTCCTTATGTCTATCCCAGCCTCTCTTGAAACTGCCCTCTGTCTTCAATGAGACCATGTCTTTCAGCATCACATTCCAACTGGCCACCACCCTCTCCATGAAGAAGTGCTTCCTAACCTCTCTCCTAAACCCCCTTCAACTTAAGATTGTGTCCCCCCATGATTCAATTGCCATTTAGCTTAAAGAAACCTTCCCTAAACACCATCTTTAATCTCTTCAAGTACTTGAAGGTCTCAATCATGTCACCTTCCTAATCCTCTCCTCCAGGGAGTACACGTTCAGGGCCTCCAACCTCTCTTGGTATGTTCTGCCCTGCTGACCCATGATCATCTTTTTTGCTCTCCTCTGGACCATCTCCAGCAGGATAATATTCTTTTTAAGGTGTGGGCACCAGTATTGTGCTACATACTCCAGACGAGGCCTCACCAGTGACCTGTGCAAGGGCAGTATAACCTCCTGTTGCCTACTGCTGATCCCTCTGGCTATGCATCTCAAGATCTTGTTCACCCTTGCTACTGCTTTCCTGCACTGCATGGACTGCTTCAGATTGCTAGTGATCATCAGTTTCAGATCCTTCTCCTCCTCCTGTTGCAGATACCTGGACCCCTCCCAGACAGTACTTCATCCTGGGATTTCTGTCTCCAGTGTGAATAACTTTGCATTTCTTGGCATTGAAGCCAAGTTGCCAAAACCTGGACCACCTCTCAAGCTTTTCCAGATTGCTCTGTAGGTCCTGTATCCCTTAGGCTATGTCCATCCTCTCCCAGAGCTTGGTGTCATTTGCAAAGAGGCCCATTTTGCCCTTAATGCCACCCCCAATATCATTGGTAAAGACGTTGAACAACAACGATCCCAGCACCAAGTCCAGCTGTACACCACTGGTGACTTCCCTGGTGCTAGATAACTCCCCCCTACCACCACCCTCTGGGTCCTGTTCCTCTGTCAGCCTTTATCTATCTAATTATCTTCTCCCCAACCCCAAGATCCATAAACTTCCTGATCACCCTCTTGTGGGGTTCAGAGTCAAAGGTCTTGCTGAAGTCCTGATAGAGGATGTGCACCACTTAGTCCCTGCCTACTGCCTTAGTGACCCAGTCAAAGAAGTCAACCAGATTCATTTGACATGCTCTCCATCCCATAAACCCATGTTGCTTTGCATCCTGGAGACCATACTGCTCTAGATACTCTACCAATATTTCCTGAAGTATGAGCTTGCATAAGACTGAGGTCAGAATGACCAGCCAGTAATACTCTGGGTCATCCTTGGGACCACTCTCATGGAACGGTACCACATGTGCCATTCTTCAGTCCTATGGTACCATGCAGGAATCCAGAGAACTATTGAACAGGCCCTCCAGTGGCCCCACAAGCTCCCTTGCCAGTTCCCTCAGTGCCCTTGGATGCATGCTGTTAGGGCCCAGTGATTTGTCCACCTTCAGTGATAGCAGCCTCTCTCTTACCCTATCCTACTCAACCACCATATCTGTGTTCCCCCATTCTTCTTCTCCCCCCTGGAGGCACCAGCTGTCTTTCTCCCTGGTGAAAATGGAACAGAAGTATCCATTCAGTACCTCTGCTTTTCGCCCTTTCTTCACAATCCACTTGTCCCCTTTCCAAAGCCTAACAGTCTCATCCTTCTTGTCCCTTTTCTCACTTCTATGGTGAAAAAAGGTCTTCTCCCCCTTTTTAATTCTCTCAGCTATCTGCAGTTCCTTCTGTGCCTTAGTTCACTGGACTACCTTACTTGCCACACTAGCCAACCTTAGGTAATTCTCACTGTCCACCTCTCTGCTGGTCTTTCTGAATTTCCTATAGGTTAACCTCCTGTTCCTTACTGCCTGGGCAACCTCAGAACTGAACCAGCTGGGTGCTTTGGCCTTTGAGTTCTTCCCCTTAAGTCTAGTGCACTCCTCTGTTGTAACCATTGTTCCATCCTTAACGATGTACCACTTTTGATCCATCCCCTTATCTGCTCTGATGACTACCAAGTGCCTCCTTGGCATGTCACCCATCTTCCTGAAGTCCACCCTCCTAAAATCCAGGAATTTGATCTTAGCAGGGATGTTTTTTCCTGCTCATGTCCAATCAGAACCACACTGTGCGATGGTCACTTCCACCCAAGGGATCCTTGATAATTATTTCTTGTATGTGCTCCCCATTCGTGAGCACTAGATCAATAATTGCACCCTCCCTGGTGGGTTCTGTGACACCCTCAGTCAGAAAGCCACTCTGCAACCCTTTTAGTATCATCTAACTTCCGACACTTGTTGTGGACAGTACGCTCCAGGCAACCTTGAGCAGGTTGAAGTCTGCCCACTATTACCACATCACCTTTCCCTGCAGCTTCCAATATTTGTGAGCTCAGTTCCCTGCTGCTTTCCTCTTCCTGGTTGGAGGTGGACTAGGGTAGAAAGGGCTGAACAGGCCCAGGGGCAGAAAAGACACTATAGAAAAAAATCAGTCAAGAAGATGCAAATTAATTAAAACAATGTGCAAAAATTTTAACATAAAATACATCTGGGAATGAGGGTGTACAAAACAGCAGGTAGAAAAACAAGTTTCAAGTTGCCATTCAATTGCAGCAACCCAGACACTATAGTAGACTCAGAATCAGGTGATGATGAAGGAAATAACTAGGCTCAATGGGAGATCCAGACACAGATAGGGCTGAAGTATTGCCTTTAAAGACAAGGGCTTATATTAGAGTCAGCATTCAGATATACTACCCCAGACTACCATAACAGTTACTGAAATAGTTTACAATTTGCAAGCTTTCTTGATATCTTTTATTTTGTCTGATTAGACAATGTACTACTTATTTTACCTACAGTGTAATCCACTGGTTTTCCCAGAGTTCCACTACACTGGTATCACTGTGCAATCTACTTGCAATGAAAGCTGCAAAATGAATGAGGCCAAATCTGGTTTAAAAGACTGTAGAAGTAAATATGCATTCTCTACTCCCCCCCCCATTTTGATGTGAGAGGCTATTATTACTGTACTACCTAAGGAAGAGAGGAAGGATTCCACGAAGGATGCCAGTTACCACCCTATCTCTCTGATAAATGCAGATGCCAAAATATTGGTGAAAGATCTGGCAGCCTTATTGGAAAAGGTCCTTCCTTTAATCATCCATACTTCTCAAGTGGTGTTTGTGCAGGGCGGGTCAGCTCACACTATCTTTGATCCCTTACATCCATGATGATGATAGCTAGCAATGTCCCTACTTCCACAGTATGGCTATAGACTTTGAGAATGCTTTTGACTCTGTGGAGTGGTGATATCTACATGCTGGGTAAGATGGGATTTGACCATACATTTGAGGGATGGGTCAAAGTCTTTTATACTTGCCCAGTGGCAAAGGTGCACATGTATTCCCAGCTCTCACCTCTCTTCCCTCTTCAGAGAATAACCTGTCAAGGCAGCCCCTTATCCCCACTTCTGTTCCTGCTGGCCACTGATCCACTTGATCTGGCTGTCATGGAACACAAGGAACTTGGAGGCATCCCTGTTGGTAAGGTGAACTTTAGGACTAAACTGTATATAGACCATTATCTGGTTGTCCTGCGGGATACCCCATAAAGTGTACTACACCTCCTTTCCTTACCGGACACCTTTCACAAGCTCAAGTTCAAGTTCGAGTTTATTGCAGGAAAGACTCCATTGAGCAAGCTCATTCACAAGGAGGTCCTGAGGCACATACACATACAGTTCGCAATTACATAGACAGGAGATATAAAATGTAGAACAACAAAGAAAAAAAAATATATAATACAAGAAGTATACACAATAGAAGTCCTTATGCTATATATGCAGTACATTCCAGCTTTAACCTTGCCCTAAATTATGCAACACATTTCAGGTTAGTAAGTAGAGGGCTAGTTGGTACCTAGGACATTGACTTGGCATTGGGGGCCTAGTAGCACGTACATATGTCTTTTAATTTAGAGATAGCTAGTGTTTTGTAGGCTTTACGGGTTGAAGGTTAACACCATATAAACTGAATTATGTGGGCAATATAGGGTCACATATTTTCAGGTCAGGTTGGAACTTGAATTATGTACCTGGTTCACTATTTCTGCTAAAAGTCAGCCTTTCATTTCTGTAAATTGGAAATGTCTGTTCAGTTTTTCTGCAGACTTTGTCATATAGTTTCTGACTCTTCAAGGGTATGCAAAGATATGCTTATCAAATGTTGTTAGCTGAAATGTAAGTAAAATTCAGCTTAGTGGTCTAAATGTCTGATGGCATGAGATGAAAAAGGTTTGCTATGTAAAATGTACTATATAAAAATATGACCATATTTTGAGCAAGATTATGGTATTCTGAACATCTCATGTCAACAAGAGAAGTGTATGTCTGAACAACAATACTATGAAGATGGTATTGCTTAACATCCAACAATGTCATCAAGAACTATGGCATTTCTTAACATCTAATGCCATCAAATATGGTGTTTTGAACATCCAACCCCATCAAAATAGTATTTTCAATATCTGATACCATCACCATGTGAACTACAGCAACATGTTTTTCTACAGCAACTCAGAGTTATGGGACCTCAGAAGAAAGACAACAGTGTTCAGCATTGCATCTACTGTATTTTTAAAGCTCCTCTGGGGCAGACTGTGCTTAATACACCTTTTAAAACTGCAGTGTTTTACCGCTTCTCTGGGGCTTATTCTGAGTGAGTGTCTAACACGCTGATTGGTAATATGCTGTGGAGCATGACTGGATGGCTCTCTACCTGATAGTTCCAGGTTGCAGCTTAAATTCACTCGCACTAGCGAGCAGGTCCTTATTGCTCATAAGAGCTGGAGTATAGAACACCTCTGGTGAGAGGTAGGCAAACAGTAGCCTTCCCGAGTGTACTGTGCTTGATAGAACATTGCATCTACTGTGTTTTTAAAGCTCCTCTGGGGCAGACTGTGCTTAATACACCTTTTAAAACTGCAGCATTTTACCGCTCCTCAGGGGCTTATTCTGAGTGAATGTCTAACACGTTGATTGGTAATATGCTGTGGAACATGAATGGACTGCTCTCTACCTGATAGTTCCAGGTTGCAGCTTAAATTCACTCACACTAGTGAGCGGGGCGAGCGTGCGTGGGGCCGTGCACAGAGACATGTGCGTCTGTGCGTGTTCGACGTAGTTGAGTGTGAGTGTGTTATTGAATGTAACGTAAGTCCATTTACACTGTTAGTCTTTAAGTTTGTGTGCACTGTTCTATAGTATGTTAGAGGTATCACTAATTTTGACTGTCTGCAACATCTTCTGCATAAGTTTGCAATATTAATTAGTGGGTTAGGTCACTGATTTGCTTAACATTCATTTCTGCCGTTTGTTGTTTAGGTAGCAGCACTCTCCTAATATGGCAGAAATTATAAAGTTAATGGATGGAAAGGAAGGCATTCAATGCACCAAATGCCTTCACTCCTTGCTCCTTCACTCAGGGTGGAGATATTTGTGTTAAATGTTATGAAAATGTGTTTTTAAATAATGAGCTTCAGTCATTTAGCACTAGATTACTGGCACTGGAAGAAAGTCAAAGGGAAATGCAATATAGATATAGTTCTAATTATGCTCAGTGCTCCAAATGTTTTCCTATTGTAACCCCTGACTCACTAGTTACCTCAGTCAATTTACCTTTACCTGGACAACCTACCAATACTGGTCTGTTATCTGTAATAAACAGTAATTTGTCTCATAAAAAAAAAAGCCAGGAGAAGGTGATAATGAATGCGATGACACTTCCAATGAAGTTTGGTACATAGCTCAGAGTAAAAGAACATTTAAAAAGGGACGCAAAGCAGTGGCCTTCTCATTAGATATTTGTAATAGGTTTCACCCCCTCACCCTTGACACTGAGACATTTGACACACCCCTTGAGGGAGTGAAAAGCAATACACTTATAAATACTGTTGATACACCAGGTACAATGGGTAGTTGGCAGTAGGTAGCACACTCGCCTCTGAGGCAGGGAGATCAGAGGGCTGTGGGTTCAGTTCCCACATCTGGCACTTGGGTTAGTATCCCAGTACTGACACTGTAGTGCAGCATGAGAGGGGTGCTGCACTTCTGAGGTGCGGTCTTTCGGATAAGACATTAAACTGAGGTCCCATCTGCCTGGATTGGTGGTAGTTCAGGTGGGTGTTAAAGATCCCATGGCATTTTCGGAAAAGAGTAGGGAATTTCCTGAGTCCTGGCCAAATTTCCCTCTTTCACTAAAAATACCACCAACAGCTTCATCTGGTTCAAGGTCAGTTGGCATTCATCTGTATCCCCCTCCCCTGGGTCATGCCTGAAAATAGGCAGGATTTGTCTAGTGCACTTACCCGGTCAACAAAAACTAAATAAAATAAATAAATAAATAAATATGTCCACCTCCATCCACCATTCCCCTTATCCCTTTGCCTGCTGGACCTAGCCCTATCCAGCAAAGCTGTACTAGAACATCTATTGATCATGGTTTTATTATGGACACAACCCCAAGTGTGTCCATTCTAAAAAAAAACAGGTTTATGTGTTAGATGACTCTTTGTTAAAACATTTAGATAGGGCTATTTGTGCTGACAACAAGGCTAACCGTACCTGTTCTACTTTTCATGGGGCTAGAATTTCTGATATTACAGGAATGGTCAATAACATACTTAAAGACTGTGGACCTACCCCTCTATTAGTTCTTCATGTAGGCACAAATGATATCATACATGACAATCTAGAGGAAATAAAAAAAGACATGGTGGCTTTGTTCAATCGCTTATGTAACTTCACCTGTGATATGGCATTTTAGGAAATGTTGCCAGTCCCTAGAGCATCTTATCAGATTAATTGTAAAATTAAATGCTACAATGAATGGCTACGTAAATGATGCCTCTGACAATCCCTGACTTGTATCACACATTGGGAAGAATTTGTTTATAGACCTTACCTATTTGCAAAAGATGGTCTTCATTTGAGTCATAATGGAAATTCTCTCCTTAGCAAACATATTCTTGACTATGTGTCCAAGAATTTAAATTTATAGATTTGGGGGTGAAACCTATGTTCCACCCCCACACTGTCAAGATCAATAACAAGCGTAACTGTCATCACCTTAAGGAATTAAAATGTTTGTATTTTAATGCTAGGAATCTCTCTAACAAACTAGATGAATTAAAAGCAATTGTTGCTCTAGATAATGTCGATATAATATCAGTTACAGAAACCTGGGGTAATGATAAACTTGACCGGGTTTGCCATATCCTTGGCTATACTTCTTATTTTCTTAATAGAAAGGCTAGGAAAGGTTGTGGAGTGGCTATTTATTTGAGAGACACAATACACTTTATTGACATTTCTAACAAAGTCAAAAACCCATCTATTATTACAGAATCCATTTGGGTTAAGGTCTTGATTAATAAAACTCAAAGTGTCATTTTTGGAACCTGTTACTGCCCTTCTAACACTAGCCCAGTACACTTTGACAACATTGTCCATGAAATTGACATGTCTTGTACTTTGGGAGATGTCGTGCTGGTGGGTGATTTTAACATCAGTGATGTTGATTGGGTTAATCTAATGGCTGAATCAGGTTTAGGAAAAACATTATTGGATATTAGTTTACAGTGTAACCTTACTCAATGTATTAAAACAGCTGCAAGAGGGAGTAATATTTTGGATTTGGTATTTCATAATAATAATTTAAATGTAAAAAATATTAGGATCCATCTTCCTATTGGCAATAGTGATCACAACACCCTTAGTTTCTTACTAGAACAATCTCTAACTATCACTCATAAATTAATTCAACTAAAATTTGTTTATATGATAAAGTAGACAACATTAGTATGAAGGATCGGTTAAACAACATAAATTGGATGGATATTCTCTCTACAACTGACATAAGGGGATAGTATACCAAACTCAATGATATCATCTGTAATTTAGGCGATGCATATATCCCTTTTAAAATAAAAAATACTAGTGGCCATCACCATCTCAAATGGATGACTCCCAATATAAAAAAACTTATCAAACAAAAAAACATGAGACATTAAAAATATTTAAAAACTCCTTCTCAAGCCAATTGGAATTCTTACTTGTTGATTCAGAAAAAAATGTAAAAAAAAAATTCAAAAAGCTAAGAAAAAATGGGAATATAAATTAGTCTCTGAAGCTAACAAAAATAATTCAACATCATTTTTTTCTTATGTTAACTCACTGAAAAAAAACACCTGCCGTGTGGGTCTGTTACAATCTGAGGATAGTACTATTCATTTTCCCATGACATGGCTAACTTTTTTAACTCTAAATTTTGTGAACTGTTTCACAAAAATCAGAAAAATGTGACACTGATTACCCCTCAAGACACTCCTATTTCAATACCAAAAATAAAATTCATGAGAAACTTCTAAAGCTTAAGGGTAAAATGAGTGTCTCACCAGATAACATCTCTGGTAATCCTTTATTCCTTCTAGCTGATTGTTTGTTTCTTCCATTAAGATTACTTTTTGAGCAGTGTATTAACTCATCCTATGTCCCAGAATTTTGGAAGACAGCCTATGTGATCCCTAGTTATAAGAAAGGTCCCTGTAATAACTGGGAGAATTACCTACCGATTAGTCTCACTTCTCCACTATGTAAACTGTTGGAAGGGCTTATTAGAGATATGATTTCTGAAACATTGAATGAGTTAGATACTAGTCAGCATGGATTTATGAAAGGCCACAGTTGCTTGACCAACTTGCTTTGCTTTTATGAAGATGTCAGCCTCCTACTGGACAATAGAATACCATATGACATAGTATTTATTGATTTTAGTAAAGCTTTCGATTCCACCCCTCATTAGGCTATTGTTAAAAAGTTAAGCACTCTTCTGATAAACTGCCATATCATAAGCTGGATAGCACACTGGCTGGTAGGTTGTTCTCAGCAAGTACTGATTAACGGTCATCTCTCAGATATTGGGCAAGTCCCTATCGATGTGCCACAACAGTCTGTTCTGGGTCCATGTTTATTCCAGGTTTTTATTGCTGATATAACTCAGAATTGTTACACAAAATCTTTAAAATATGCTGATGATATTAAAATTGGTGAACCTAGTATTGATTGTGATATTATCAGGACTATTCAAAAAGATTTGGATCTCATAACTGATTGAGTCAAGACATGGAATATGAAACTAAACCATGACAAATGCAAAGAAATGCACTTGAGTCTTGGTAATCCATGTCATGTATATAGTTTAGATAACAAACATCTTCCAAGTACCATAGTGAAAAAGATCTTGGTGTTTATACTACACATGATTTTTCACCAAAAATGCGATAAACAAAACTATACAAAAAGCTAACAGTGTTGTGTGGTCCATTCCTAGGAATATTAAACCTCAAGAAGAGAGAGTTCTAATGCCTCTTTATAGAGCTTATGTTCACCCTCATTTGGATTATGCTTCCCAATTTTGGTGTACTTTTAAGAAGCAAGACATTCTTCAAATTGAAAAAGTCCAGGGAAAATTTACCAAATATATTAAAGGGTACTCTGATATGTCATATGACCTAACACTTACTTCCTTGAATTTAATGTCACTATCCATCAGATGCCTGAGGGGAGACCTGTTATTTATGTTTGCTGTTGTTCAGGACCCTCTTCTCATGTTTAACAAGGGTATGGACTTTAAAAATAATGTTTTTAACATTAGGGGACATCCCCTCCAATTGCAAAGTAAGGATTTTAATCTTATGCCCCGAAAATATTTTTTTACAGTAAGAGTTATTAACCCTTGGAATGCACTTCCGTTGAATATCATCATTAGTGATTCAAAATTAACATTCAAGTGTAGATTGGATAGGTACATTCTTTCTAATGCCACTATTAAATATTTTTTATTATAGGAGCATTTATGGGCCTCCAAGCCCCCTAACGTCTTACCTTCCTAGTATGAATCCTAGTATGAACTCTATGCAATCTACCATGCCTCAAAATCACAATGTGACATGTTGTTCAGGAACAAGACTCTAATCTGTTCCAAACATCAGCAACAGGATGAGACCATCAAGAGAGAGAATTTTATGTATTTAATTGTTTTAACTGGGTAAGCCCACTGGGCCTCTTGGAGTTCCTTTTTGAGGGATGACCTGGGATTAGTTACAAAGAATATCATACAATATGTAAAAAAAACAAACAGGTAGGAGATACAGGGTAAATACATGGGTGAGACAGTATACAAATTGTGGGTTAATGGAGCAGAGGCAACAAAAACTGAAATAGAATACATTCAACCAGTAAACTACTTACAAGGTAACAAGGGGCAAGCTTATAGTTTTAAAGCATCAACAGTAAATACATAGGAAGACATTAACATGTAAATGAGCATACAACTGGCTGACAAATTGGGGCAGGTAAATTTGTACACTAATACACAGTAACACTGGTGAGTATTTCAAGAATAGCAGAAGGTCTCAACAGTAGCATTTGCAGGTAGTGTGTTCTATCAAGAGTTTCTTGAGGACCTTCTTAAAGCTTCTAAGAGAGGAGACTTCCAGTAAATGGTTGGGAAAGGTGTTCCAGATGGTAGGGACTGAATTTGCAAAGGATCTAGTTCCTGCCTTAATTCTGACTTTTGGAATGTGAAGGAGGGAGTGGCTGGAATATCTGAAGGGTCTTCTGTCAGGCTTAGTAGCTTGAAGATTTTTGAGACTTGGTGGGTCTTTGTCACTTTGCAGCTTAAAAGCTAGGCATAAGGAGGAATAATCCAGCCTATCTTTGAGGAAGGGCCAGTTTAAAGAAGCAGGCACTACGCAGTGATGTTCCGGGGGGGGGGTGGAACCCTGTCTGCGAAGCACCCTACGCTATGGTACAATGTTTTATGTTTTTCAAAGTCAGAGGACCTTACAACATGTAGGTGCCAGCAAGCATCACTAATATGGATCAATTAACACATAAACTTCAACAGGATATAAACTTATTACAGATCTGGTTTAATAACCATGGTCTGTTACTAAATTCAAAAAAAACCTCAAAGTATGGTATTTGGAGGTTCAAAAAATAGAGGGAAATTTGAACTCAATATTAATTTGGCAGGGAATAAACAGATTACAGTAGTTGATACTTATAGATATCCGGGGTACAGATTGATTGTGGTTTACAATATTCAGAACATGTTAGTATACAAGTGAGAAAGGTAACTCAAAAATTAGGGGTATTAAGAAGAGTAGCAGGGAGCCTGACAAAGAAGGTTAGGGAGAAAGTGGTTGGGCAACTATTAATCCCAGTTTTAGAATACGGGTCTATACTATATATGCATTCTGGCATTACAGTATTAAATAAAGTAAATCAGGTTTATTATAAAATGAGTAAATTTATAACAAGAAGTAGGCATGGTGTGCATCATTGTGATTTATACAAAAAATTAAATTGGTTAGACCCAAAACAGAGAAGGGTCTATATTTGGTATAAACAGTGTTATCAAATTTTGAAAGATGAACCTAGACATTGTTTGGTTGATCATATTATATTTAAAGATGATAGGACATTAACTATGCAGACAAGATCTTTTGGTAAAGAAATCCCCATGACTAGATCTCAGAATATGTATGGAAACGAAATGCTCCAGAATACAGTAGCTTATTATTGGAATAAATTGCCCCATAGATTGAAGGTAATTACAAATTCATCCATATTTAATAAAAAATTAAGGGCATACTTGCAATTATCATGTACCTGTTTTAAGTAAAATATTTAAATGTATTGTGAAGTGATGTTTTGTATAATTGTATGTTACTTATTACCAGGACTTTGTTGAAAACGGGACTGATGTCCCAACAAATGTGTTCCTGTATAAAAATAAAATTTTACAACAACAACTTCCCCACTACCATATGCCAGGTAAAAACATGTGTTTGTCAATTACTGCAAGCCCTTGCCAAACAGGCACTCTAGTTAACATTTCATCTTTGGCAAGAGACATAAAGGGCTGGGAGTGAGAGTTTACCTGGGGGAGGGCTATGTGTTCATTGAGTGGCTAATATGTGTGTTGATGTTTTGCTATAAACAGTATAAATTGTCATCCTCTGGACTGGTTATATACAAGTTTAAATTAGGACTGTTGCACTGAGGGTATCGGTTTAAAAGGAACTGTTCAAAGAATGTACGTTTCCAGAAGTCCAGGCTGGACTACTGCAATGCCCTGTACCTAGGGTTATCTGGAGGTAACCTCCGCAGGCTGCAGCTGGTGAAGAACATGGCAGTGAGATTGCTGACAGGGGTGAAAAGGTGTGAGCATATCACCCCAGTTCTCCACGGACTGCACTGGCTGCTGGTTCAGTAATGGGTAGTCTTCAAAATAGGCCTGTTGACCTATAAGACTCTGCATGAAAGGGGTCCTGTCTATCTGCAAAATCTCCTTGTCCCCTACCATCCAGCCTGGGCCCTTTGTTCTGCTGGGGGAGGCCTCCTGGGAGTTCCTAGGGTTAGGTTGCGGCATTCTGGGGATAGAGCTTTCTCGGTGGCTGCGCCTACCCTGTGGAACTCCTTGCCTGGTTATATTAAGAAGGATCCCTTGATGGAAGTCTTTGAAAAGGGTCTTAAAACATATTTGTTCCAGCAAGCTTTTTATTGATTATTGATTCTGTTTTAAAATTATTATCCGGTTTTATAGGATAGATAGATAATTGTTGGCTCCCAGTTGTATTCTTTTACATGTATCTTTGTGTATGATTTTAAATGCATGGTCTTATTGTATAGTGCCCAGAGTCTCTGGAAATGGGCATTTTAGAAATAAAATATCTATCTATCTATCTATCTACCTATCTATCTATCTATCTAGCTATCTATCTATCTATCTATCTATCCATCCACCTATCAGAACCCCCCAAAGGGGAGCCAAAGACTGTCAGCATTGTTATGTTCTTCTAATAAGAGTTACCTGGTACAAATGTATTTGAAAGAGACTGTTGCTTAATTACTGCTAATTGCTGATATGCCATCTTTTCCTTTTTAGCTCTGTTGCTTCCAATGAGACTTACTGAATGGTATAGTATGGGTTTTAAGTTATCTACTTATTCTGGGAAACTCACAACATTGTGGGATTTATGTGTGATCCACTAAACTAGATTAAGATTTGTTTTTGGGCTAGTAGAAAGTAAGTCAAGTTGCCTCCCACACAGCTGGCTTCCACATTTGGGTCTGAGTAACTAAAGTAGGGTTATAGCACTCACATAATATGTCATCCAACATGGGGCATAGGATCTTTCATAAGAATGGCACCTCAAAGCAGGCCAAGTTAGATACAAGATTTGATCTTTAGATTCGATCTGAACCATGCTGTACTACAAAACATGTAGGTAATTTAAGCTGAGACTGTTTGTCTCTTCCTTTCTGATTAGAATTTGTTATACTGCCAGAGATACTGTATGGCTTTCAAGTACCATGAATGTTTTGAAAACAGTTATCTCAGCTGGAGAAATACAGAAATGTTATTTTAATCAGCAAATGTGCAGATGTTAATTGTAAGAGTGACACTGTCTTTTATTTAGAAACTACAATTAGTGAAAAGTTTTGCCTTGCAATTTATATCCATTCCTTAAATGTGCTTTATAGTAACAACATGTTTGGAATGGTATTGACAATTTTGATTTAGCCCTGACTTTCAATATTGGACCCTACAACCAGGAGTTGAGCACTTCTGGCTATATTCTCTGTTGAACCTGGGACTGATTTTTGCCTTGAATCAGGCTGGTCCCAGTGTAAAATTGTTACACCTGCCTATACACACACATGCACACATCAGTCTCCAATTGACTGTACTGTCTGGAGTTCAGACACAACAGGAGGGGTGGGATGAAATATTTTCAACTACTGGCTTTTGCAGCCTGGAAGAAAAAGAGTTTCTTTGGCAGATACTTTGTAATCAGCTGCTAAAAGGAACAGAGAATATGTAGTTTTGGGTTAATACAGTGTGGAGGGTCCAGGAACCAAACACATTATGAGGCTCTCCCCACCACACAGGTTCTCCTGTATTCCACCATATACCTGTTTTGAGGTGGGGGGAGGGGTCTGGACTACTCCTTAGTCCTAGACATAAGGTCATTCACAGATGTTACAGGAAGCAACCTCCTTTGGCTGGTGGATAACTCTTGCATAAGGTCAAATATGCTAAAGACCAGACTAAGTTTTGTATATGGTGGCAGATAATACCTACCCTAATTTTTGTCACTTCCCTGCCACACTATTTTAGTGGTGGGGCAGCTGTCTGAAACACATCCAATGGCAACAGGGTAACAGGGGTATTCATGACCATGCTTTCTAATAAGCTCCTGAAAACTCTCAAGTCTTACTGGGTCAATGATTGCAGTGCATTCTGGGTGACAAGTAAGTGAAAAGGGCTCACTGAAAGTAACCATGAACTACTTGCTGTCCACAGTCAAAAAGGCAATGTCAGATAGCCACTAGAGGACATATGTGGGTATCCTACAGTGTGGCAAACAGGAATGAATGGGTATAAGGTTAACACTTTCTTACATTCTAAGACCGCCTATATTCTGCAACCCCATATTTTCCTAAATACTGACAAGTGGTACAAGAAAGCCTATGCTTTACTGGGAAGGACTATTAAACAACAGGTAAATGGAGGTTGACCATAGACCATAAGGGGGCTTCACCATCCCAATGGCTCATGGCCTGTATTGATCAGAGTCTGGCCAAGCTAGCAGAAGCTAAGGTACTTCATAACCACAGATGGCTAACATGATATCTAGACTGTGAAAGCAGCCCAGAAGGGGCAGATGCAGTTGCCAAGTCCATGCTGCCAGGAGAGGGGAACTACTCAGACCTTAGATAGGTGGATGCTGGTGGGGTGAGTTAATAGCTATAAATATTTTTTATGAATAAAACATTTTTTGTTAACTGCAACCCAAGCTACGGATTTGTATTTTTGTCCACACTAGTGATTGTTAGCACTTTACTTTTGTGTTTGGCCTGTAGATAGGGTCAAAGAGCCTCCACAGTCAAGGGAATATTGATTGAGACCTTCCTGAACACCAAAACTCCTACAAAGTATTGCATAACCTCAGCGCTCTGCAACTACCACTATCAGTTTACTGACAAATGCACAGATGTTACTACAGTTGACTATGTGCTAAAGAAATGAAAGCCCTGGAACAAAGGTCCAGAGCTGGTCATGATCTGTTTAGACACCTTTGGCCTGATTCTCAAAGGGTGATGCAGGGCTTGCATCAAGCCCTGTATCAACTCCATTGTTTGGTGCAACTGCGTCAAAATCCTTTGATGCAACTGCGACCAATTTAAGTACATTGGGCACAGTTGCAACAGTTTCCACACTGTACTGCAGCTTGCACCAAATATTTGGCACATGCTGTGTAAAAAGTCCCCCAAATGGCACAAGTTAGACTAGAGAGGAGCTGGTCTAGCTTGTGGCATTTGGCACACCCGACTGAGAATCACCATCAGCGCAGGGAGATTGACGCAAGTCCATTGTGCCGTATGTTCTGTGCACCAGGGGCTTTCGGCATTCTAAGGGCTTTTGAAAATGGGGCCCCTTGACTACTTACCCCCAGGTGGATAAGTGGTTACATCATGAGATAGATCACACTAACCCATGTTAGCATAGTTCCTTATTAATGGTATAATGGTGTAACCAAGGTACTAGTTATGTTGTAATTCAATGAGGTTCGGCCTCGGAATGGGAACCCTCTGCTAAAGGGTGAACCAGAAGGTTTCTATAGGTTAATCATAGATGCTCTACCTGATCAAGTGACCAAAGCATGACTTAAGTATATGGGCTTCGTACAACTCAGCATCTCTGGCAAGGAATGTTCAGAAGTATGTAAGCTAACTCGTTTGGCCTACCCCGATAGCCATAGCTTGCTGATACAAAACTATGTGTTGCATTGCTGGCCATACCACTGCCCAACTTAAAGCACTTGGTTTACTTCTACAGGACACCTGTTAGAGATGCAATGCTTTTCAGTTCGACCTTTTACATATTCTTTGGTCCTGCCCCAAAATAAGAGGCTTCTGGAAATTGGTTCACACTCGGTGCACTCTTATCCTGGGCACACAGCATCCTCTCTCCCCTCAGTTGTACCTTTTGGGATTTTCCTCAGTGCCTTCTCCTATAACCTGTAACATGCTCACAAATTAGATGGCTGCTAATGGTAGGTGTAGAAGCTAAACATTTAATACTTAGATGGTGGTGGTCAGAAAATATCCCATCACTGCAGGGATGGCTATCTGCCATCTGTAGTCTAGCCACATTAGTGAGAATGTCCCACTTGGCCTGCAAAACTAAATCTCTATAAGGATATTTAGGAGCCTTTTCTGACCTCTTGCCTTCTGTACCTTGGACTCCGGCTTACAGGTAGTAAAGGGATGAATGCTTCATAAACTGCCCAGATATAATCACCAGCTCCCCTCCCTCACTTCCCCTGGGTCCCTGTTTCCCCCCTTCAGTAACCCCATATGGAGTACCCTACCTTGTGGTGGTATCTGGCTGCCACTCTAATGGGCTACCTATTTCTGCTTCATCTCCCCCCAGCCCTCTTGTATGTATCCCTCATCTCAGTCTACACAGAAACCCTCTATTCCCCTTTCCATTTCTTCTCTCTTTCCTCCTTCTTTGGTGTGGCCCTAATACTACCCAGCATTACTTACTGGGGTAAGAGGTGTTGCCACTTGCATGATTACTAGTTTATGATTCTGATTTATCTAAGTGCATATTTTGTCCTGTATTCACACTGGATTATTGTTATTTTATGCTGTATTGCTGTTCTTGATTACTAGATAACTACTGTATTTTCTTTTCTTTGTTTTTGTTTGTTTTTTCTTTGTTCTTTTGTTGTAACATCTATGTTTGTCCAATAAAAGGTATCAAATCATTTGCTTCTGGATCTGTTCTTACTAGGACCAATACAGCAACTACACTAATTGTTAAATAACTATTTGGCATTTGCACAATTTCATCTGTTCGAGCCTCTCTCTAGGCATGGTCCCTGCATCTAGTTTGTTGATGCAAGAGGTTGAATCTATATATTATCTTTGCCATTGCTTGTCTATCTACTTTTTTTGTTGGTGTTTAATAAAAAGATTTACCCCCCTCCCCCCAAAAAAAGACTAAAAGCTTTAAGCCTAACATGACAGGTTAGTAATAGGCACATACCTGCTCTTTTCTGCCTGTCGGGAGGCCCCCTCGATCGGGGTATTAAAAACTGAGGCTGAAAGCCCACCTCTTCTGCTTGTCCTTTATGGAATAAGTACTCTTACCAAACCATTCAAGTTATGTGATAATATTTATTATAAAGTTGAAATCCTGAATTTTATTTTATGATTAAACTATCTAGTTTTACTTTTCGTTTTATTCTGTGATCTATTTTATTGTTAGGCGTCGAGAGCCCCTGGGAATGGGTGCCATAGAATTAAAAGTTGCCTTGCCCTTGCCTTGCCTTGCACACCATTAATGCCATGATTTGCTGACTCAGGCATAGTGCACACCTTTTTGTTACCTGACTCAGTACTGTGCAGACAGATTGTACTGTGACATCATTACTAGAATTAACATAGAAGCATAAACAATGATGGCAGTAAAAGACCAATGGTCTATTAGTCTTCCTATGGTACCCTATCTAACCCTGGGACCAAGTGTCCTTTGAGGGTTCTAGCCCTCCCACTCCAGACCTAATTACCCTCCCAATTTCTGTTGTTCCTAGCAATCACTATACCCCTCACACTGTCCCAACTGTACTTGAAACCACTAATGGTTTTAGCACCCACTACGTCTGCTGCTAAACTGTTCCATGGTTCCACTATCCTTTTCTGTAAAATAATACTTCCTCATGTCCCTCCTGAACCTCCTTCCTTTTGATTTCCACTCATTCCCTCATGAACTCAAGCTGTTACTTACACGTAATAATTCCCTGCAGTCCAACTTGCAAATTCCTTTCAGGAACGTGAAGGTCTCTATCATAGCTCCCCCTCCCTTCTGGTCTCTACTGAATACAGGTTCAGTGGCTTGAGGCATTCCTCGTAAGACCTACCGTGTTGGCCTTGAGTCATCTTAGTCACCCTTCACTGAACTGTCTCCATCCTGTCCTTATCTTTCCTGAGGTGAGGACTCCAGAACTTGGCACAGTCCTCCAGCTGAGGCCTCACCAAAGTTCTATACAGGGGTTGAATCACTTCTTTTCTTCTGCTGTCAATACCCCTTCTGCTACACCCCAACATCCTGTTTGCCTTACAGTCAGCCTTGTTACACTGGCTTGAGTGTTTGCAGGGGTCACTGCTGATAACTCCATGACACAAGCTCCTGGTGTACTGATTATTTGGTACACAGGGCTCGCAGCATTCTCCCAGCCGGTGATCGGTATTTTCAATCTCAAGCACCAAATGCTGCAAGTTAGACCAGCTTTTCCCTGATCTAACTTGTACCATGTGGGGGAACCATTTTTATGTGACTTGGGCCAAATATTTAGTGCAAGATGCAATAAATTGAGGAAACTGTTGCAGCTGCAGCTGATGTACTAAAATTAGGCACAGTTGCATCAAGGTTGTTTGGTGCAGCTGTGCCAAAAATCGTGTGACATAGGTATTGCATCACCCTTTGAAAATTGAACCCATGTCTCCACCGTTTGCAGGTCCCTCTACATTTCCCTGATTCCCTTGTTGCTATCCATCCTCCCACAGAGCTTCGTGTCATTTGTGAAGAGACACAACCTGCCCTGGATTCCCTCTCCAGTGTTTCTGATGAGCATATTAAAGAAGACTGGGCCCAGTGGAGATCCCTGTGGCACACCACTCGTGACCTCCCTCTTTTTTGATTTGACTTCATTAACCACAATCCACTGCTGCATCCCCTTTAGCCAGTTACCTACCATCTCAATATGTCACTAGCCACACCCAGATCCTGCATCTTTTTCAGCAGGCATCTGTGAGGCATCAAGTCGAAAATCTTGTGGTAGTGGAAGTACAGTAAATCCATGGCATGGTCCCTAACCAATTCGTTTGTCACCCAAAGAAAACTATCAAATTAGTCTTACAAGACCTCCCTCCCACAGATCTGTGCTGTTTACTGTCCTGGAGACTATTGCTCTCCAGGTATTCCACGAGATCTTCTTTGACCAGTGATTCCATCAGCTTCCATAAAACTGAGGTTAATGACAGGTCTGTGGTTCACTGCCTGTTCCTTGTCTCCCCCCCCATGGAATGGAACTAAATCTGTCACCCTCCAGTCCTTCCATATGACCGCTGTATATAAGGAGCTATTGAATAGCCCTACCAGGGGTTCAGTCAATTCCTCTGCCAGTTTCCTGAGCACTCTTGGGTGCATCCCATCCATTCCCGGGGTCTTATCTATCTATCTTTTAGGCAGCTAGCCCTTTCTGGGCCCTTTTGCTTGTAAATACTGTCTGTCTCATCTCTGGGTCCCCCTTTGGTCTTATCTATCTATCTTTTGGGCAGCAAGCCCTTTCTGGACTCTTTTGCTTGTAAATACTGGCTACCTCAACTCTGGGACCCTCTCTGTAGCCACTCTAATGCCACTCTCTGGCAAGGGCTTGGGGTCCTCCATAGTGAAGATAGAGCAAAAGTAATCATTTAGTACAGCAACCTTTTGCCTGTTCTCCTCTATCACCCTACACCCCTCAGATAGCCTAATGATTGTCCTTTCTTTCTTCCTTTTTTTCCCTAATATACTGGAAGAAATGTTTTCCCTGACCTTGACCCCTCTCTGCAGTTCACAGCTCCATGTCTGCTTTTGCCTCCCTAACCACCCATTTTGCCTCCTTAGCTTGGCTGAAACAATTAAAGGGGAGTGCGTAGCCACCTTGGGCAGACTAGATGGATCAAGTGATCCCCATCTGCCGACGCCATTCTTATGTTCTTATTACTTAGTGAATATTCTCCCAATTATTCCCCCCTTGCTTTTCTTTTCACCTGTAAAGGGCCTTTTTCTTGGTCCTCGTCACATCCCTGACCTTAGCCAAGAATCATAATGGCCTCTTTAACTTGTTCCTTTTGGTTACCATTTTCATGCATAACTTAGATGCCTCAGAAATGTCCCCCTTTATTGCCCCCATCTCTCTTCCACTCCTCCTATGCTGTCCACCCCCATCTAATTTGTCCCAGACCAACTCCATCAACCTGTTTAAATCCGCTCTTCTGAAATCAGGGCCCTTAGCCCCTGACTGGAGTTTTCCACTCTCAAAGGCCAGTTTGAACCAAATGGAGTTGTTGTCACTGTTCCCTTGTGGCTCCCTCACTGTCACAGCTCCCACCACCTCTGAGTTGGTGAGCACCATATGAAGAATGGCCTCCTGCCAGGTGGGTTTCTTAACTAGCTGTACCAGTAGACAGTCCTGGAATGTGTCCAACAAAGCCTGACTTCTGGTGCTCCAGATCACTGGAACATCCTCATCGATGTCTAGCAGGTTCAGATCCCCACTGCCATTATTTCCCCCTTTACCACATCCCTTTCTCATTCTTCCTCAAGCTTTCTGTCCTTCTTGTCCCCTTGCCCTAGTGGTCTGTAGATCACCCTAGCATATTTTCTTGTTGGAGTCTACTGTGAGTTATACCTACAGTGATTTCATCACCCTGCTATTACCCCTGATGCACCCATCTTCCACAACATCAATGCCACCTTGACATAAAGGGCTGCACTTTCCCTCTTCCTTTTCCACCATCCATCCTGAACATTGAGTATCCAGGAACAGTCAGGTCCCAGTCACTATTTTCTGAGGCTCGAGTTTCTGTTATGGCCACAAGGTCTATTTCAGTGCTGGCCATCATTGCCTGGAGCTTGCTAATTTTGTTATCCAAGCTCCTGGCATTAAGGCAGACCCCATTCCATTTAGCACCTGAACCCTTTTCTTCTATTTATCTGGCCTTCTTTCTTTTTCTCCCCTAGTCCTCTTAGCTACTTGCTTTTGATGGTGGTTTCACATTTTGTGTGTCCTCTCTATTGTCTTTGCCCCTAGCCCTGTTTGGTCACTATGTTGTCCCACTGTGTTGCTAAAAATCCCACAGATATGTGGAAGTACTAGCTATGTTCCCCTTTCTCCCACCCATTACCATGGTTCCCCTAGTCCCTGTCTCCCCTGCAGTCCGTTTAGCTGTCTGATATAGACATCAAACTTCTGCCCCAGTTCACTGGCCCACTCTCTTGTCATGTGGTGTCCATAACCCTTGGAAAGCCTCCTGACATAGAAGTCCTCCAGTCCCCCCACTGTTGTACACCATTTCCTGACACCATCCCTTAAACCACTCTTTAAACTGGTCTAGCACATCTTTCCTTATTCTACTGCTCTTCCTATCCCTGCCCCACACAGGCAGAACCTCAGGAAAGGCCAGGGAGGCCAAGTGTGCCAACAACCTGTTTCTCAGTCTGCAAAAGTTCCACTTAACCATCTCCACTGACTGGTTCTCCACATTATTGGTACCCAGGTGTACCAGCACCCCCAGCTTCCTCAGCTCCCTCATCACAATCCTCCCTATTCTATCTAAAGACTAGATGGCAAATGCACTAGAAAGTCATCTGACCATCCTCTTCCTATCTGACTCTCCTTCAACCAACCTCCACACATGCCTAATCATTCAGTCAATGACCACTAAGACTATCCTGGTAGATGTGCTCCTATTCATCCCCCTGGGTGCCATCATATTGTCCTGCCCTTTTCCTCCAACTGCCTGAGTCCTCCCCCAGTGGAGTCAGGTACCTGCACCTCCTCTAGCGGTGTAAAGCGGTTCTCTGTCTGGATGGAGTTGGGCTAGGCAACCTTCCTGTGGCTAACCCTGCCTTCCTTACCCCTCCCTCTTCCCACCACCCTGGACCAGTGGGCCTCTGAAGAAGTAGTGGTGTGGGGGATGGGCTCCAGCAGAGCTGACAATGCAGCTGAGATATTGCTTCCTATGCTGCCACCAACTGAGCATGGACCTCCACTAAGGCCCAGCAGATGGGGCCATGCCCCCTCTCCAGAGGATATCCCTAGAGAATAGTGCCCCTCAGCTACCAAAACTGACTGCTTCCCCTCTGCACCCCATTCCTATAATGAACCTATAAAAAAAGCTGTACCTTTTTGATTAAGATGTGTAGCTATCAGTTATGCAGTTTACAACCTATGAGAGTCAACCTGACCAGTAACAAGAAAGTAGCAACTTTATTCTATCTACACAAAACAGATGACTTAATTAAAGAAGTTGTGCTCACTCAAGATAGGGTGTATCTGTAAACACCAACTTTAGCACAGTACAAATGACCAATGTAAGAAGCAGTGCTCACCCAGCTAGCGTGTAGCAACAACCTTTGCAGAAAACAGACTATGAAGTTCGACAACTAGTGCTCACCCAGATAGGGTGTAGCAACAAGCACAACCTTAACAGAAAATAGACTACCAAATGAAACAAACAGTGCTCAGTCAGATAGGGTGTAGCAGCAAGCAACTAAATTAGCAGAGAACAGATGACTAATTTTACTAGTAGTGCTCACCCAGATAGGGTGTTGCTTGCACGCAGTATAGTCAGGATCAGACATGGCAGTGCACTTTACATATACAGTTTTACCTGAGTGTTGAAATAGGAAGAGTTCCTAGCTTCCACTTCTAGCAAACTCTCCCTGTTAGACTCACAATGTGGAGAATTACTAGGAAGCAGGGGATGCAGAGATAGAGAAAGTCCTGTGTCCATGGTGCACTGATTGGCCGCTTGTGGCCATGAAGAACCACTTCAGGTGCTAACTGTTTCGGGGGGAAGGGGTGCAAGAGCCTACACTACCAACTCCAAAATGTCCCATGAGCTGCTTTGAAGTCAGACATAAATGGTGTTGCTGTTTTGCTAAACTCTCTTCTCTCTTTTAGGCTAGATTGTGGGCAGAATAGTGCATTCTAGATAACAGTACAATTTGGGGCTAAGAGTATAGCCTAGAGATTAGATTAATGAGCTGTGAATGAACTTTTTACATCCCACAGACCTGGGTTTGATACTGACAGGCTCCACTTGCATATTATATGACCCTGATCAAGTTAGTTAACCTCATCAGTGCTCCCAGCTTGCCCCTGAAAACAGGCATTGTTGCCTAGTGGGCCTTACCAAAGAATAAAAAAAAAAAAAAAAAACAACAACAAAAAAAGCAATGGTGCAACTCTGATCAGAATGTTTTTTTTTGTTACTATTTTTTCCCCTCTCGCTCCATGGCCTTCAGTCAGAAGGGAGCCCCAGTCCTGTCCCCCACGTCCATCAGCCGATGCCAACTGTCTACCCCCAGGGCTTGTTCCCACGGTGGGGTCGGTGGGGGCTCAGGCCCCACCAAAGACCAGATCCAGTTCTGGCTGGCACCGTGGCTATGCAGGGGCAGAACCTGTGAGCTCCCTCCATCATCCATCTGGGAGCTTCTTTTTCCTGCCTGTTTTCTCCCTCAGGGGCAGAGTGTGCAAAGACACAAGCGATGGTACTGCGCATGATCCTGTGCACATCCTGTCAGGTGTCTGCCCCACCTCTGTCCACTTGTCGGCAGCATCAGTGTGCCAGCCCACAACCCCTGCTAGGGGCCAGGCATGCACTGACAACTGATCACCCCCCCCTCCTCGGAGAAGGAGAGCTGTCCCTGGGATGCTGGATCCTTCTACTCCCCGGCCAATCCTGGTGACCCACTTGTGCTGTGAACACAGGTCATTGGTGTGGCAGGAGGTAAGGCAGGTTGCCTAAGCCCTCCACACCACCGGGCTGGCTCACTGATCAAGTGTTAAAAAAGATATCAAGTAAACTAGACACCAATATATTTGAAACTATACAATAAACTACAAGTTGGCAGTCAACTCTTGTGGGGACTAAATGCTGCAAATATGAGACCCTTCCTTTACTGTAAGATGCTCTTCCACAACAATAACTGTATTTTTTAAACACTACCTTTTATGATCCCAGAAGGCCTAGTCCCAAGGCATCAATGATGTGATAATAATTCACATTCAGACTTTTGTTAAGTCACCATCTTGCCCTGTCAGGCAATTGGGGATCTTAACAAGCTAATATTACTCACACCTGGAAACAGAAGAGGGCTGTGGTTAACAGAGTTCAATCAGAAGAGAAGGAGATCACCAGTGGGGTACCACAAGGATCAGTCCTGGGTCCAGTCCTTTTCAATATGTTTATTAGTGACATGGGAAAAGCAATCCAGAGCAACATGTGTCTCTTTGCAGATGATACTAAGCTCGGTGATATGGTAGACAGTGAGGAGCGGGTTAGGAGATGCAGAAGGACTTGCAAAAGCTAGAGAAGTGATCAAAGGTTTGGAAGTTGAAATCCAGTGCCAAAAAGTGCAAGGTGATGCACATAGGGATCAGGAACCTGAGGACAGAGTACTGGATGGGGGGGGGGGATAAAGCTGTGCACAATCTCAAGAAACCTAGGGGTTATCATCAGTGCCCACCTAAAACAATCAAACCAGTATAACAAGTCCCACAATAAGGCAAATGGTATGCTGGGGTGCATAGGAAGGGGTATTAACAGCAGAAGGATGGAGGCGTTACTACCTTTCTGTAGATCACTGCTGAGGCCACACCTAGAATACTGTTCCCAGTTCCACCTGGAGTACTGTGCCTGGTTTGTTAGCGTTTATGGGCAGACTGGAAGGCCCAGTGGTTTTTTTCTGCCATCACTGTCTATGTTCCCATGTTTCTATGAAACCTGAAATACTAAGTGAGATCAGCATGAGGAATGGAACTTAGTAAAGTACTTCCAGCGTCTATAGAGGACCTGCAGTAGTCAAGACAGACAAGTAGACAGTTAGCTGCACTAGATCTGTGCTATTGCTCTATGTCCTTCACAAGCAAAACATTGATACGGTCAACCTCTGGGGGGCATCACTGGTATGCCAGGGTCTGTAACTTGCTTATCCACCTGGCTGAGCAGACTGCAATAACTATAGCAGTGCCACTTTGAAAGCTATGATATACAACAACATTGAGTCTAGAAGTTTGAATTGTACAACACGTTCAGACACGTGTCCAAGAAGGGATTTAAAGTAACAGACTCACACTGAAGCATGATAAGGGTTGTATCAAATTGCTTTCCTTGCAAATACAAAGATGGTTCCACATCAGTGCCATGCCATCCTGGCCTCCAGCATTTCCCATGTGCCCATAAACACTCACGCTCACTCTAAAGTCTTTTGCTCAGATGGTTTACTGTACATTGCCACCTTCTTGGGTCAAAATACCAATGGTCAATTGTAGCATATTGTCTTGTCTGGCATATTACTTGTATATCACTTTATGCGCACACCTTCCAGAGTGTGGCTCACGTGCATCAAGGGTGACTTATGCTATTTCAGAACTTCTCTTCTCTGGTTGTAGCAGGCTACCTTCAGTATTCATGTCTTCATTGAGCCAAATTCACTGCCTGGGATATACAATTCAGTAAACACACACACACACACACACACACAATATTCTAGGAGAATAATATGTTTTTATTAATTATTTGCAGAGGTAGATTCCAGCTATAATGTACACAGAAGCTGAACTCTGTACAGAATATATGTTACCAGTACAGGATGCACTATATTAACAGTTTCTCATTTAGCTCTGAACTGAGGGTGTGTCTTTCTCTTCTGCTCTCTCTCTCTGTCTGACCCACAAAGCCTCTGTGTATCTTTCCATTACCCCCTTTGTTTCATTCCATTTTCATCTGATTTTATTTATGAGAAACAAAACATTGAGCTGAAGCTTATTTACAATGCTATTCAATAAAAAATAGGAAAACATTATGGCATAACAAAAAAAATATTTAACACAAAAAACAACTAGAACATAAAAATTAAAAGTACAAAAATTAACCATGAAGATAACTAGAACAGGCAGGACAGCAGAGGTCAAACCAAAGGTTTAGATATATATATATTAATCTAAACATTTCCCCTGAAGAATATAATGTTCTCTGCCCACTTACTGAACTTTATTCCTGCCCTGTTTGTCTCTATTTTTTATCTGAAAACAAACAAAACAAAACAAAACAAAAAAACAGAATTTTCACAGGCTGAAGCCTAACTCAGTTTATTCTCTAAAATGCCTATGATTTTTACCTAAACCAGATAGTTTGAAAGCTTATGTATCTACCTCCATGCTTTTGACAGATTGTGGCAGTCAGAAACTATGACCCAGTGGGAGATATCTCTTTATATACATGTCAGCCCCTAAAAATTGTTTATTATCTGCTGTATGCATGGTTGGTTGATCTTTGGATGTAAGAGAGTGGTCACATCCATGATGGGGCCATAGATTGATCTCAGTAGTTTGTTTCTTTCAACAGCCAAGCTATGAAGTTCCATATTTCTAAATGGGGTACAGAATAACTGGCAGTATAGCATAGAGATTAGAGTGACGAGCTGTGAATGAGTTTTGTGCATCCAGCAGACCTGGGTTTGATTCCCTCATCCTCCACTTGCATACTGTGTGATTCTAAGCAAGTCACTTAACCAGCCCATAGCTGCTAGTTTGTCCCCTAATACAGGTAGTTGTACCTAGTGGGCCTTACCAAGTTAACAAAGAATAAATAAAAATAAATAAATAAACAAACAAATAAATAAATAAATAAGGCATTGTTATAGTAGATCCCATTGTTTGGGGAGCCTAACTGGAGGTTGGATTAGTAGGTTGATCAACAGGAAAAACATGTACTGCCTAGACCAGTCCAGCTCAATGAGATCTTCTACTCTCAACTGTTAAATGTTTCAGGGAAACATTGGAATCAGTGGCAATGGGGAGAGGGATGAAGCCATTGATGAAGTTCTAGTCCTGTGTACAGTAAGTGCATTCAGTTGTAAAGTGATCTAGTCCTTTAACTATTGGAAGAACAGAGGTAGTTGTCTGTTGCTACTGTGCATGATGAGGTCTATGTTAAGCAGCTCCCACTGCCATTATCTGTGCCAGAACACCTGAGGATGCAGTCTTCACTCCCTTGGGGATACCACTGTGAGCTGAGCCAGTCTGTTTGGACATTGTAGACACAGGTACTAAGTGGCAAATTAAACTGCAACTGGAGCCAATAGACCTAAAGTACGACAGAACTCAAAAACAGTTGGGCTAACAGTCAACTGGTAAACAAACAACTTCATATGATAGGTACCATTAAAATATAATTCATTTAAAACAAAGTTTAAAAGGAACAGCAGCACTTTCCCTTACAATGTGCCATTGTTTCACATAAAACATTAACTTTTTCAAGGCAAGGGTAGACATCACAAAAGATTCTTTTAAATGTTGATGTCTTAAACTGATATACCCCATACACAGCAATAAATAACTAGCCACAATATTTACATAATACTCCCCTGCATATACATGCTGGAAATTTCTCAGACCACAAAAGCACAGAATAAGTATAAAAATACAGAGACATGCTAAATTAGCAATAACCCATGATAGGGTGTGGGATTATAAGCATTTAATCCATGCCTGGGGTGCATTGTGAGGCACAAGGCCACAGTCTCAGTGTCCTCACAGCACCCCAGACATGGATTAAACGCCTATGACCCCACACCCTGGAGTGGGTTTTTGTGCTTATAACATGGGTTGCATGAAGGACACAAATAACGTTCAGAAAGGATGATTTTAAGGCTTGAAAATACCATTTTTATTGTGTCTTCTTCCATCTGAAAAAAATAGTTTCATATGTAGACTGAAAATAATTATTTTATGGTTAATTTAGACAGTTCTGTAAAGTATAAAAGCACTGTAGACACATTAAAGCTAATGCTCACATGTAAACTAAATTAAACACAATGTGCAAAACACAACTGTACACTAAAACACTTACTGTGAACTACACAATTCTGATAAAAATTTGCTCTATTTATAATCAAAAGCAAAATAACTACATAACACTTTCTAACACATTCATTGGCTTCCTGGAGTATATGAGTAGAGTGTTGTTTATTCATATTGTAGTGACATAAATACTTTAATAATTCCTTTTAGTGTTCAAAACACAGAACAGCAAAGTAACACAGCTACTTTCCTAAAGTAATCAGTAAAACATGTTAGATCATCTGTTTTACTTGCTTTTTACCATGTATGAGAATACATTACTTCCATGACTTGCAAGCACTGCATTACGGGTATGTAAATATATGGGTTATGCAATATCTCTGTCATTCCCTGACAAATTAAACTTCTAAACAGTAGCTCACATACCCATGATGCAGTGCTTACAACTCATGGAAGTAATGTATTCACATACATAATAAAAAAACAAGTAAAACAGATGTTCTAACATGTCCCTACACTCATTGTTTACTTTAGGAAAGGGGCTGTGTTACTTTGCTCTTCTGTCTTTTGAACACTAAAAATAAAAAGTATTTTGGTCATTACAATATAAATAAATAAGACTCTTCTCATATAGTCCAGGAAGCTGAGTGAGTTAGGGTATGCTTTTATTGTGATAATCACAATATTTGGTTTGCTGGAAGTAGTTTAGTTTAACTAATTGTGGATTAAAAAAAAATCCACATTTAATCTAAAATTAACTGATGGTGTTTGACTAATCAATAGCTCACTTTTATGCAACCCATGTTATAAATAGTATTATTGCATGTATATATTATGCACAAAAAAGAAACTGAATATATTGAAACGCAAATGTAATAAAAAGACTGCTTAGGACAAAGATTAGAGTTAACACACTGACACAGACATAACAGAATTCATAATCAGACTCAATGCTTCAAAAATGGAACTAAGCTTAACATTTCATTTGAGCCCATTTTACTATGGGCTTTCAATTTACATTGCTGGGCACTTTTACACTTATGCAAAGTAGTTTGTGGTTCAGGTCTCCACGCCTGATGCCCAAAGTAACTTTTTTCAAACCTTGATAGGAGAAACTGCTTCCTTGTCCCTTCTGAGCCACATGCAAACCCAGAGCATAATATTTGTCTCCCTTACTTATGCATAAGGGGTTCAGAGATGCGGACTTTAAACTTTAAATTTGATTTGCTGCTATAAAAACATTTGCATACACATGTGGCTATGTAACTCACACTGGTGGTGTTGCAGATCACAAAGTATCTAACATTGTATAGTTAATGGATGAAGAAAATTTGCACACACTTTATCCTGGTGCAGAAGAAATGATTTTCCCACCTGAAAAGTTTCACGTGGTAGTAGGGCCCGAGCCTGCTTATCTGATGTCTTGCACCAACTATTGGTATTGTGATCAGCTACTTTTGCCGTGATGATAAACCATCCTTTGCATATTCTCAGTTATAGATTGTAGCCTGGGCTCTGTATTTAAAATGTGACAGGTTTTTTTTTCTGAGATCTGTTTAATCATATAGCTGTATAGGGCAAAACCAGTAATAAAATTAATACATTTTTTAAAATTTGTCTTTGTATTTGTACCAAGTAAATCCTGTCTCACATACCCATCAGCCTTCTTTCCAGTTTTATTAATACATTCAGTGTTGTACCTCCTCTCCTTAGAATGCTGACTTAATAGATTTGCACTCTGAATATAGTTAGATGCAGCACTTGTGTTACATTCTAATTGTATAAACTATCCTAGCAGAATATTCTCGACCACTTGTCTAGGGTGACAGTTATCATAAGACAATAATGAATTTCTAACAGTACATTTTCTCAAAAGAAACATTTTTACTTGCCCTTCCATCTTTTTGAAAAGTCAAATCCAAAAAGTTAGTACTTTCCACATCATAACGTAATGTGAATTTCAGATGATGATTTGTTGCTTCTAGGTATTTGACAAAATTCAATAGCTCTGCTCTGGGACCTGTCCAGACTAAAAAAATATTGTCACTAAAGCAATGATAAATATTTATTCTGTCAAAATGTGGATCTGCTTCATTACCTTGCACAACAGATAAACTTCTGATGGTAAACTGAAATTGCTCTCTGCCTAGCTCTGGACTTTGGAGGGCTTCCATAATTTTTTTATATATTTTATTCTTTTGGTAACCAGGTAAGGCCCACTAGGCACAAGTGCCTATTTTCAGGGGTGCCACGAGAGAACTTAGGTGGTTAAGCGACTTGCTCAGAGTCACACAGTATAAAAATGGAAGTTGTGGGACTCAAACTGAGGTCTGCTGGATGCACCAAGCTCATTCATGTGCATTACTCTAACCTCTGGGCTATACTGCCAGTCCCTATTCTACTTGTTCTTGGTCCCACCCTGTTTCTTGATGTATATCATTACCACCTGGTTGTCAGATCTTGGTCTTAGCTCTAGCCCTAAAAAGATGTGGGGCAAAGTGGGTCAGTGCTCTGTATATTGCACTCACTGCACAGAGACTGATTGATAGAGCAGTTTCTGAATTCGACCAAGTCTCCACTGCAAAGTGGTCCTCCAGGGTGGACTGGCAACCTACCCTTGAAGATTGGCATCGGTGAGGATAGATAGATGGTAGTCTTGAACAGAGGTTTGCAAAGCTGGCTTAATTTGTGAAATTGCTGCAATTCACCAAGTTAATCCATCCTTCAAAATTTCAATTGGCCGTATAGGGCTAACTTCACGAATGGCAAATTTATTAACTTTTCCAACAAAGTTGGCCAAAGTTGGGTGAAGTTGGGCCCACAAACAAAGTTTGCAATGTATCATTAAACTGAAAGTAACATGGTACTGCAACAAGCTACATACCATGCATTCAGTGCAGTCTTATGAAAAGAGAGTTGGAGAGATGTCAATCCCTGCTTGACTGAGCAAAATACCTTTAAAACTACTCCAAAAGTGGAGTATTTTGAATCAAATCACACACAAAAAACATCTAGAGTGCCCATGTAACAACATTACCATTGTTTATTTGTAGTTTTGCAGATTTAGTTTGTTGAAAGAAGTGGTTTTGTTTTGTCTAGTGAATCAGTGTTGTGTGAGGCAGGGCAGTTTTCTTTCAGCAAGCAAACAAGGCAGCCCTATGAGCACCAACAAAACAATTCTTTGCACTCATGGATCCCAGTGAAAAATATACAAAATAGCAAATTGAATTCACATTTAGGAGTTTTATTGCAAGTCAAAGTGAATAATGATGGCTAAGCGTGTGTCCTCAGTGCTTCAACCCAACATAGGGGGGTCTTGTCAAGGGCACTAGTCTGATTTCTTTTCTTCAGTCTTTGTTGTTAATAATGGTAGTTTACTCACCTGGTAAAGGTGATTGTGGGGGAATACATCTCTGAGGCACTCCACATTTCTGACATCATGGGTTGTGTACACCTGATAGGTTGCTTGATGCACATGTGACTTGAAGAAAGTCCATCCCCCACCTGAAGGAGGGGTCTGCTCTCCTAAGGTCAGTTCAATGTATTCCAAAGCTGTATCTGTAACAATATTCTGTTAATACCTTTTGCTGTTAATGAGTGTAGATATATAGTGACCACTTAGCAGTAGAAAATTGTTGTGTAACTTTATTTTGTTATTACACTATATGTATAGACGTTGGTGAAGTCCAAACCTGCTAATTTGTGATAACAAGTATCATACATTCATACAATGTATGAAAACTTATTGCATCTTTCACAAGTCTGTTGGGCAGGATGTGGAGTGCCTCAGAGATGTATTCCCCCACAATCACCTTTACCAGGTGAGTAAACTACCATTGTGGGGGATAATCTCTGAGGCACTCCACATTCATGACATCATGGGTCAGTAAAAAGCAGTAATCCTCTGCTAGGGTGGCTCAGGCGTGTTGTCTTGTACCTAGTCCTTACATGCTGCTAAAGATTTCCTCTGCAGTATTCCCATTTTTCTCTGCCCAGGAAGTTGAGATTGCTTTGTTAGAGTGAGCCTTCAGATCTCTTGGTGCAGTCGAGTCATTCACTCTGTATGGTTCCGTGATTGCTGTTTTAAGGTACATGGCAATCAATGATTTTGAAGCTGGTTTTCCTTTTCCATGCAGCATTACAAACAGTCTGTTTTGTTTCCTCTGTCCTTGATAGGAATGTGCTAAGTATCCTTTTCATATCTAGCATTGTAAGCTGAAAGTTGTTTTGTATTTCCCCCGAGGGGGTTCTACAGATATTTCAGTAGTTTGGTTGATGTGGACTGTCAATGATACTATTGGTCAGAATGACATTATAGGTCTAGGGGATATTCTGTCAGTGTAAAATGTCAGGAAAGGTAAAGGGAATTTCATTTACAGCTTAGTGCTTTAACCACTAGGCTACACAGTCTGTGTGGGTCTGCATGAGTGTGCCTATAGTTCTCCTCCACGTCTGGCAGATGCTAGTGCCATCAGGGAGGGTGAAAGTGTTAATGTCTGTGCCAAGCCTGTGTCATGCGCTGGGCCCTGTTTGCTCAAGAATGGTATGATAGGACTCACGTTGCACTTGGCCCATGGCACTATGTCTATCAATGATGACATTACTCCCAGTACTTGTGAAACTGCTTGAAGTTCTGGTTTTCTGTGTTTCTGTAATTGTGTAGTCTGTGCAATAATTGAGTGGACTTGGGCATTTGCTGGGTTGCTGAGACCCGGATTTGTGTAGATCAGTGAGCCTAGACGATCTATAGACTGACTGGGGATGATGGGTAGCTTTCTGATAGGTTATTACATGGCTGTGATTTTGTAGGCAGTGAACTACCGTATTTGTTCTTGAACGGACTGTTGTACTGTTCTGGTCTTGATCAGCCGGTCATTCAATAGGGTATTACTTGTATGGCCTTAACTCTTTTACCATTGTGAACATGTTTGAGGTTGATGGTAGGTTGAATGGTAACATTTGTATTGGTATCATTTTCCCAATATGTGAAATCGACGGAATTTGTAGTGTGATCTATGTGTCCTACAAATGTAGTGAAGTTAGGGAATCTCCTGAGCTTATAACCATGAGGGTGGACCTAATTGTTTCCATTTCTAGGGTTTGAATTGTACAGGATTGTTAAGGTCCAGAACTGTGCGTAGCCCTCTGGTCCCTTTTTGGGTACCTTGTCAAATATGGAGTATCCTCCTTTTCCCTGTTTTGTAATGTGTTACCCTGTTTATGGTCTTGTTGTGCAGTAAGTCTGCCAGTACTGTTTGGACTTGTGTTGGGGTAACATGTTTTTCGGCACAGGGAATAGGGCTAGAAGGTTCTTTGTTGGTATGCGAGAAAGTTGTATCACATATCCTAGTCTTATTACTTGTAGGACCCACCTGTCTTGTGTGGTTTGCTCCCATGCTTGCATGAATAGTAGTAGTTGGTCACTGACTGGAATGTTTTGGTGTTGCTTGTAGCAATAGTAGTTGTTGTTTCAAATGGGTTCTGAGGGAGGAGTAGTTTCCTCCACCTTGCTTGGGAACCCTTCTAGCTCGATATCTGATACAATTTTTTGTGTGTGTGTGTGGGTATGGCTGCCTGTAATAGTGTAGCCTGTAGTTGTAACTGCCCCTGTCTTGTCTCGAACGGAATGAGAATGGTATGTTTGTCTAGCTGCAGATAAGTGGATCTGTTTGACTGGTCTTTGGTATCTTATCCTTTTTTCCTTTGAGGTATCTTTTGAGACCTTAACCAAACAGTCTGTTTGTCTCCTATTTGCGCTCGGTGGAGTTGAAATGTTGCTGTATTTCAGTGTGCTGGGGGCATAGGTGGTAGTGATCGTGGGATCTCCGCGATGGTGAGATCCCACTGTTTCGTCCCTCAGAAAGATGGCAGCCGAGGTCTTGCGAGAGTTGGGCTTCAATCAAAGGGCTGCTCCCACGTTGAGTGAGATCTCAGACCGGAGGAGAGGAGGGGAAGAGAAGCGAGTCATTTGGGCATTTCTATGGACCTGGGGGCCATAAAAAAACATTTTGGTCAGCTCCATTTTGGTCTGTAGCCTTAAATACCCTATATGGGGCACACCAGTATTATTGAGGTCACAGAAAACCGCATTTCAGTCAGGTTCCACCATGCAGCTAGAGGCCATTTGAATGGTGACATGCCACAGAGACTGGGATACCTGGAATGGAAGTAGGGCCACTGTCCTGCACAGAGACATTGCTCTAAGGGGTGCCAGGTTGATATTTTTCTTGCTTTCCTTGTATGGGTCATTTGATGAGCCTTTTTTATTGGAAGCATTTGCTCCTGTAACCACTAGCAGGGGTATCCAGTTAGTCAATCTCCTTACATTATAAGCTCCAGTGGATACTTTATGGACGTTTGGGCCTGGAACTGCTAGCAGGGATATCCAGGTAGTAATTTTCCTTACATTATAAGGGCCAGTGTATACTTAGTAGTTTGCTCCTGGAACCGCTAGCAGGGGCTTCCAGGAGGTCAGTCTCCTTACTTGTAACTTGCACTGTTCTACTTAAAATTCTTGTAAACCGATGTTGTGATATACTCAGAAGCTATACATCATGCATTTGTTTTCTGTACTTTTTGCCTGGTATAGTCTAGTGGTATAAGCACAAACTGATAACCAGAATGCTGAATTTTGATAGCATCCTGTATTTAGTGGCAATTGTCCTATAATTCTTGTATGTATGGCTTATAGTGAAATATTATGAGTCTTACCTTTGCCTCTAGATTTGGTTAAATATGCTGGAGATGTAGGGTATGCTGCAACCTTGGTTCAGCTGCAGCTCTTTGTTTTGGCCCTGCAGTAAGCTGAGAAAGTACAATGAGATCGGTTGGTAATTTTAACAAATGTGCTCTGTGCTGATTGAATGTTTATGAGTGTAGTTACGCTCTCTGCAAGATGGCAGCAGTGGATCTCAGTCAATCTCCTGTCTGGCAGCCACCTACACCCTTAATGCCGCATGGGTAAGGGGTAAGTGGAGATCTTTTCTGAGATCACAACAGCAAGTCTCGCAATATTCTTTCTTGCAGCTGCCAATCTGGATAGGCATGTTAGGTTAGTTTCTCATTGCTCCTCCTCCTCTTCTTCCTCATGAGAACTACTTGTTTATGGTGTTTTGATCAGGTAGATTACAGAGGAGTGTCCTCTACCTTTTGATAGAAGAAGGTGATGAGTTTAAAAGACATAATGTGCCATAAAGATCTAGAGAACATGGCATTTTGAGGTGAGGCACAGAGGGACTGAGAAATTGCTTCAGAGACTGTTGTGTAGTGATGTCTTGAGTGAGCACTTCAGGTGCTACTATGCCTGTAATGGGGAACCGTGGCACATTAATTAGTATTTTAGAAGTCTGGGACACTGGTAGGGTACGCCGGATGTTCTAAAGTGGCCACTTGCTAATTTAAAAAAGTATAGACTCTGGAGCCGCTGGCCGGGCTCTAGGTCATCAGGCATCTTAGTAAGGTGGTATGCTTATTCTGAACAGCACGTAGGGGAACTCAGATAATATGCCCAAGTAAGGAATGAGAGTCTTTAATTATGTAGTAGCCCTTGATGTACTGAGCTCCTGGGACCGCTGGTAGGGGTTTCCAAGTAACTGTGGCTGTGGAATCTGTTTGGTCATCTGTGACAGATCTCATACAATACATGACTCTGTTAGCATCCTTTAAATTTTGCGTCCTTTAAATTTCAGAAATGTGATAATTTATCTTGTTCCAGCCCTTTTTTATTAAATTAATAGGATCAAGTCATGCATTCACATTGGTATGCATTACTTTTGTCACACACAGTACATAGTAGCAGCTCCTTAATTAATATGTGACTGTGCCTTTTAAGAGAGAAAAAGGAACTGAATATTAGTGAAAGAAATGACTATTAAAGTTCACTATTTCCCAAACAGTTATTTTAATCAAACCTCCTTCTATGTTCACCCAATATAGTACAGTGCTGTGTATCATTTTTGGCCCTTTTTGTATGCCTTGGTTATCTCTGGGATAAAGTAGGCATGTGCCTTTAAGGGGGGGCAGGCTGCTTTAGCGAAACCTTGCCTGGGCTGTGGTAAACTGAGTGAGGGAATTCTGCATTGCTGGCTGCAATTGTAATAGGATACAGTTTGGGGCAGAAGCGTTTTAGTTCTGTAAAACATGTTTCTTCAGTTCCCTCTCATGGCCAGTAAGTTAGGGGACTTTGCCTTGAGAAGCTGTAGCAATTGCTAGCTCTATTCTCCACTGCAAGATATGTTGGATTTAATCAAATCTTGCTTGTTTATCCTCATCTAAGATGGTGGCCAAAATCTCGTGAGAGCTGAGAGCCAGTGAGCTTGCAACTCTCATGTAGCAGGAGATTTGTAGACTAGAAAGAAGTAGGGGGGATGGTCATGCTGCTTGCAGCTGTTTGAGAAACTGGGGCCATAAACGAACATTTGGATGGCTCCATTTGGGTCCATAGAACTTCATTTTCTCTGTGGGACTGTTTTTATGTAGAAAATAGCACAAGGTGGATGCGGGTGCTTTGATTTAGTGCGACTGAACTCTAGTAATGTCCGAATCCAGCTCAGGCATTTTAAGCATTTTCCAGTGCAAGGAAGCTTTTCTGGGTGAGTTTGAGAGTGCCTTTTTACAAGTTAGTGAGGCTAGCAGGGTCACCAGATTCTTGTTGGTGATTAATACAACTCAGGAACCAGGTTGATTATTTATTATATTACCTCATGTAAATCACTGCATAGATTCTGTGTTCAATTATGTGGGTCAGACATTATTTTAGTTCCTGGCACTGCTAGCAGGGGTGTTCAGGTAGCTAATAATCTCGATAGTTGCACAATGCAATAATGTTCATAATTTGAATACTGTGCTGTCAATTTCTCAGCTAACATTTTCTTAGACAACCGACGCTAGTAGAAGCTGCAGTGCTAACATTTCTAAGACTACCAGTTTTGCAATTTTAAACAGTTGTATATCTGCAGAAACATACTCTTGTGGTCTTGTTTGATCTTTGTTGTAGGATATAAATAAAGGGCTTAGCCAGGTGGCTTCTTACCTTAGTAATGAAGTTATTCTTTATAATAAACATTTGTTCTTTACAAGAAACGCACTGGAGCTCTAGGGAGTGCTTGCAACCTGTTTCGATGCACATAAGAACTGACCTTAGGAGAGCAGACCCCTCTCTCAGGTGGGGGATGGACTTTCTTCAAGCCACATGTGCATCAAGCAGCCTATCAGGTGTACACAACCCATGATGTCATGAATGTGGAGTGCCTCAGAGATTATCCCCCACAATTGTTTCTGTGGTCTGTGATTTGTCATTTTATTCCTGTAGTACAGTTCTGTGTTGTCAAGTGAGTCATTTGTCAGTTTGTTTCTACATTGATTATGGTTGTTTTGTTTAGTTCTTGAAGTGATGGTATTACTGTACTTACAGTAACTAGTTTTGAATTGCCCCTGTCATGTGTGTCTTGTTAATCCCTGTCATGTTAAGAAATGCCAAAAAAATATTTTTTGGGTGGTTTTACTGTAGCTACTGTTAGCTCAGTAAACTGTTCAGTTTAGATTCATATCACACTGCTAATCCCTCTGGAGAGGTGTTGTCTGCTGCTGGTGGTATTTAGTTTTACTGCAGTGTTTAATTTTTTCCTAGCAATATTATTTTTATTTTATTTGTTATTGTATTAAACTCTAGAATTACAAATAACTTTGTGCAGGAACTGCTCATTTACAAAGGTTCCACACAAAGGATATATGGTAACATACATACAAAGGTCAACAGTGATTACAGTCTTAAAAGCACAAAGATGTCTAAGCATTTATTATGCAGCCAAAAACAGAGAGACAACATAAGCCAGCTTCAGACAAGTTTCAGGGTGAACAGTATATAGTTAGTATAAGGTAGGATCGAGTCAGGATAAAGTAGGCAGGCTAAAGGGCCATTGTCGGCAGGTAGAGGTGGGTGGCAAAAGTGCAAGGTGAATGGGCTGGAGGCCCTCATATCTGAAAGTTCCATTAGAGAGGGGAGGGGGTGGGTGAGGCAGTGTGGTGTGGGGGAGTAAGGGGTGAGAGTGGGGGAAACTGGTGCCAAAAAAGTGGAGCTCCAAGGGAGGTTACGGTTACCTTTGACTAGGGTAAAATGAGGAGGCAGTTACTTAGGAGAAGCAGTCACATTGAGTGGTAGAGGCGAGGAACAGTCGGAGTTGCCTTTTTAAGGGACCAAGTGTCGCAGTTGTAAGTGTTTCTTTGTTAAGGGTATTGTACCACTGAGGAGCCCTGTGCGTGAATGACCTCTGACCCATTGTGGTCCAGCATCTGGGGACCTGGAAGGTTTGATATAGAGCACTGTGTGTAAGCTGGGTACTGCTGTTGGCAGTAAAGAGCTTTGCCACTCCTGATGGCATGAGGCCGAGGAGAACTTTTTTGGTTAACAAGCAGGTCTGGTATTGTATTCTACTGAGGAGTGGTAGCCATCTGGCCTGGGCGTACAGGTCACAGGTGTGTGTTAGGTGGGTGGCACCCATTAGAGGTCTACATGCCTTGTTGAGTGTCACCGATATCCTCCAGAGGGCAGTAGGGGAAGCAGAGCCATAGATGACTAGACCCTAGTTGACGATGGAGGTGACTCAGTTATAGATGGCCAGTCTAAGGGCATCAGTGGTCATGCAGTGTTTGTGCTTGTGGAGCAGGACGATCTGTATGTTGGTGGCTTTAGCTACATTGCCAATGTGCCTTGTGTAAGAAAGGGAACTGTCCAAGGTGATGCCGAGATATTTAAACTCAGAAACTTGTTCAAGTGAAGTCCCCATGTGGTTCTTGATGGTGAGGGACAGAGGTTTATACTGCATTTCAGAATGTCATGACCTTAGTTTTGCTGTAGTTCAGGATGAGTTTATGTGAGCTAAACCACTTTTCAACATGCCTGAAATCACACTGCAACTGACTCTCAAGTTGTTTAAAGTCTTAGTTGCTAGTAAACAGTACCTCAACATCTGCATAGAGTAATATTCTCTGTTGGCAGACGCTAGGGAGACTGCTCAGGAAGAGAGAAGAAGAATAATGGCCCCAGTATAGACCCCTGCGGGACACCTGAGAGGACTCTTTTTTCATCAGAGGTGACGCCAGCAATCCTAACATGTTGGACCATTCCCTCGAGGTAGCTAGCAAACCAGGGCAGTGCATCCTTGGAGAGCCCGAGAGTGGTCAGTTGCCTGAGTAGGAGTGGGTGGTTAACAGTATCAAAGGACTTTGTCAGGTCAATGAATACTGCCCCCCCCCCACAGATTCCTTGGTCGACAGTGTCATGGATGAATCCGGTAAATTCCAACAGTGCCATGGTGGTACTATGCCCTTTTCGGAAGCCATGCTGTTCTGGGCAATGGATTTCATATTTGTCCAGGAACTTGACAAGCTGGTTCAAGACTATTCATTCCAGAGCTTTAGATAAGGGGGGAGGATGGAGATGGGCCTGTAGTTGGTGTGCAGTGACTTTTGTGTACAGGTGTGATAGTCACCTGTTTCCAGAGTGATGGGAATTGACCCAATCTTAGGGAAAGGTTGAAGATCTTTGTCAGCAGTACAAGGATTTCATCTAGGACTATAACAAGCAACTTCAGGTCGAGTGAGTCACCACTGTAGACAGTTTTGTGGATGGCCTTGCATATATAGGTTCTGGCTAAGTGCATTGGGATCTCTTTGAAAAAGAACTGCAGAGCTGTGTGTACTTGGGACACAGTGTCAAAGGGGGAATTGGTGGTAGGTACATTAAAAAAATCAGGAGGAAGCACACTGCCAAGGTTGGAGAACGCATTGTTGAACGTATTGGAGATGGTGCCTAGGTCTAGTGTAGGTGTTCCATCAATGTTGAGCATGGTGGGTGGTGCCTTAGTATCCTTGCCTGTGAGGTCCTTCAAGTTATTCCAAAATTGTTTCCCAGCACCCCAGGAGTTGGAGGGTGGCTCCCTAAAATATTTGCTTTTAGCCATCTGTATAGCTCGGGTACAGCCATTTCTTGCAGATTTGTATTTTTGAATGTCCCCTTGTGCTGATGTGGCTCGAGCACAGTGCCAGAGGTGGTCCCTTTGTTTGAGCCATGCTACAAGCTCAGAGTTTATCCATGGGTTAGACCTGCCTTTAATCTTCATCTTTTTAAGTGGTGCATGGATATCACAGGCCGCCGTAAAGTGGCTGATGAACAGTTCCAAGGCTTTGTTTGTATCACTGAATGAGTCAGTTATCGACCAGTCTAGCCTGCTTAGATGTGATTTTAGCAGCTGAAGGTGCCCCTGCTTGAGTACCCTGGTGTGTATTATTTTAGGAGGGGGCTTGGTGAATTTGTTAGCCCAAGAGCAGATAACAGGTGAGTGGTCACTTAAAGTATCAGGGAGTACATTAAAAATCTTAATGTCTAAAATGACTGGAAAGAGTCACTTGAATAATGGTAGAGGTGTCAATGTGGCAGCCAAGAAGTGCATAGGTTCTGTGGGGCAAAAGATTGTTGCACCTAAGAAAACTACCTCTGCAGCAGCTTCATCCATGGGCTCTGGGGCCGGTAGTAATATACAGAATAAAGTATGGGTCAGTGTGTATAATGAGAAGTTTACACACACCCAAGGGATTAGATGCTACATAAACCCCAAGGGTGAAGCTCGAGTGGTTTATGAATAGCATCTAACCCTGAGGGTGTGTGTAAACTTTGAGTTCACACACACCAACCCATATTTTATTTTATATAATTTTGGGTTTCCCTTTTCCCCCCCTCAGCAATTATATCAAATAAAAATAAAGACGTTCTGGTGCAGTCACCAACCATGATCAGGTTTCAGCACGTGGTCTGGCTTACTGCCTTTTTTTCCACAGTTGGCAGCCCAGTTGTTTGTTTTTTTTTAATCAGGAGATCACTGCATTTTTAAATTACTTAACTGGTGGTTTAGTGTCATAGAGAAACAGAAGGCGGCCAGTGGCAATGATCAAAAAGGAAAAGCTGCAGCAGGCACATGTGCAGAGTGAGGGAAACGTTATGCATGTTTGCCATAATAAACAATTCTTTATCATGGCAAATTACACCTAGATTCCCCATGGGAAAAAGGGGAAGCCAGTAATTATAGCAAAGTAGTAGTTGGTGGAAATGGCAGTGACATTAGTGTTGCCAAATTATTCTCTGCCACATCTGTGGCAGCCATGCTCATGGGTGCTTGGGGAGGTGGCGACAAGAACAGTGGTCAAAGAGAAGGTTGCTAGTGTTGCTGTGAGTGCTGGTGGTGGTGGTGGCACTGAGCCTGATCTGGATGATAGGGTCCCATTCTCAAATGAGAGTGCTGAGCTTGATGGAAAGTTATATCAGGTGTTTTATTCCAGTGGAATGATTTTGCCTGCTTGGGGGGCTAGGAAGTTAACAGATGACGGTTTTATAGTTTTTGCTAATGTATGAAATGCAATTGTATGTCTGTATCTTTTGCACAAAAATTAAGCAACTTTAAGAGATAAAAAAGAAAGAAAACACTCAAACAACTACTTTCTTTTGAGCAGCACCTGTGAATCCTCTGAGTCAATTGTTACTTGACTGGCTATGCCGCCATGCCACTTTCAGCTGTTTGCTAGCCCAACACCCAGAATGTTTCGGCCTGCATTGCATAATTTTGTTCAGCATCATTCTAAATATCCACCCAATCATGCTATTGCATGGGGAATGAATACAGCAAACACACTGAATTGCTGGCAATTGATCTACTGCCATTCTTTTTTGTGGCGAACATGGGATTTAGAAGGTTGATGGCATGTGCCAGTCTCAAATGACAGATTCCTTCAAGAATATGCTTCTCCACCCATGCCATTCCTGAAATTTATGGAACTGTGTCATGTACCATAATTCATGCCCTCCTGTATTCAGGATCCGAATACATACATGTCAGTATGAATATGTGGGCTAGTGGACTAAGAACTGGTAGCTCCTATCTGTGCATTACAGCACATTGGGCACAGGCACCTGGTGTAATATTTGACTCTGGCCAGGGAAAAAAAATTGTGCTAAGCCCAATTGCAGTGGTAGTTGTGTGTATATACATATGTGTGTGTGTGTGTATAAGTATATGTATATGTATATGTATGTATTTATATACTGTATATATATATATATATATATATATATATATATATATATCTTTACAAAACCCCATTAATGCATCAGTTAGTAGTTTCTACACCCACACAAAGTTTGAAATCAATGTTAGGGTTACAAACCCACCACCCACCCCATGCCCCTCCTCAAAACCCTAACTGCGTATTGCCCCCCAACCCCACCCACCCCACACACACACATGGAAGCAAGTCAAGGGCCCAGGCAAGACAAGGAGCCAGGAACAAGCAGGATCAGGTAACAGAAGTGACAGACAAGTCTGTAAACATTCCAGAAGACACAGGCATCATCACAGTCCAGCAAGTGTATGAGTTCTGCAGCCATCATAGTGGCTTGGGGGTACACACACATGCGGATGTTACCCACAAATAGTGTATTAGAAATGACAGTGTCTGTGAGCCTAGCAAAAGTCTTTGGATGTTTGCATTTTGTTTTGTGATACAGTGACTTAGTCCTAATAGCAAACGGTGGTAACAATAAAAATAATGTCTTGTAGCATACTTTACAAGAAAGACGTAAAAGCAACAGTTGTAACATGCAAACATGAGCATAAGATACTGTTAATTAGTTTTTCCAGGTAATACAGCAGCATAACAAGATGTGTTGGCAGTAGTTTGCCACCGGAGCAGTATGTCCAAAGTAGTGTGAATGTGTCAGGTGTATCTGTGCTGCTACCAGATGCCTAAGTGGTAGCAACGATACTTGCAGTAACCTAATGGTTGGAATACGACACATACAAAGCAATATTCTGAAAATGTTTACAGACTATGTGTAATTGTGTTAAGAAGATATACCAGCAATAATGTGTCTTCACACTGTGCTAGCAGTATAGGTTTGCTTATACTGTATTTGTTTTTTTATTACATACTGTTATGTGAAAGCAGTACAGGGCTGCAACTATTGTGCTCAGAGATGTGCCAGAGTGATGTAGTGTTGTACAATGTTGAGTGTGTGTTGCATATGTGTGTGTGTGTGTGTGTGTGTGTGGTGGGGTGGGGATAGGGGATACGCAGTTAGGGTTTTGAGGAGTGGGCGTTGGGGTGAGATAGTGGGGTGTTAACCCTAACGTTGAAGTTCTACACTTCTGTCGGTGTGGAAACAACCCTAACTGATGCATTAATGAAGTTTTTGCAAAGAATTTCCTTTATTTTTTAAAAGCGTAATGTAACCGGCTTGATAGGAGTTGTGCATAATGGTATAGGTGTGTGAGCGCAGGCTCGGCCCTGTGCTCACCACACATAGGTATGAGCTATATCACAGCCCTATAAGGTAAGGGCCCTTTGAAACAGCAAGTTGCCCATACCTTGGGTACCTTAGGAGGTAGAAAAAAAATTCAAGCTTGGTTGTAATTGTGAGAGTGAGTAGTTCTTGAAACATAAGTCGATCGAATCTGTATCTCGCATCGTTTCTGAGATAGGGGCACCGAAATGCAATGTGAGTGTTAAGTCTGACAGCATAATTGTGGCCTACAGCCATGAAAATGAGCAATTTGAACACTACTAACATACTAATTGCCAGCAGATTAGGCCTTATGGTCTATCGAGTCTGCTCGAACCTTAGATCCCTAGTTGGGTACCGAGGCCCTCCCCCTCCTTGTGTTCCAGAAACCCCTAACATCCATCCCCCCCCCACCCCGGGCCAAGCCATTGTCTGATACATCTGCTTTCTGTATCTGTCCCACCCTCTCTTGAAGCCTTCCACCGCAGATATCTGAACCATCTTGTCAGGCAGCGCGTTCCAAGGATCCACCACCCTCTCAATGAAAAACCTCCTCCTCTTTGCCCCCCTCATCCTTCCACCTTCCAGCTTCACACCATGCCCTCTGGTGATACCTCCCTGCTTTAGTTTAAAGATCCCCCTTGTGTTTACCCTATTTATTCCCTTGAGGTACTTGAAGACCTCAATCATGTACCGCCGTCTCTCCTCTCCTCTCTTCTCCTCCAATGAGAAAAGGCTGAACTCCTCAAGTCTGTCCTCATACGTCAAATCTCCTAGTCCTCATATCATCCTAGTAGCCCTCCTCTGTACCCTCTCCAGGAGCTGTATGACGACCCTCTTCAAGTGTGGTCTCCAGTACTGAACACAGTACTCAAGGTGTGGTCTAACCAGTCCATTGTACAGCAGCAGAATTACTTTCCTGCTCCTAGAGGTGATCCCCCTTACGATGCATCCCAACATCCTGTTTGTTTTGCTAGCCACTCTTCTGCACTGCTCAGAGTTATTCATACATGCATCCACCATGACCCCTAGGTCTTTTTCCCCTGTTAAGGCCTCCAGCGCCTCCCAGCCGGTGTACCTGTGTTTAGGGTTTCACCAAGATGTAACACCTTGCACTTGGTGGTATTGAAATTTAATTTCCAGGTGTGAGCCCACCTTTCAGGGTGTCCAGATCCCCGTGCAGGGCTAACCTCCCCTCTTCCCCCTCAACTACTGCTCCCATCTTGAAGTCATCAGCAAAGAGACTCATTTCACACTGTACACCCTCCTTGATGTCAGATATGTATGCATTAAACAGGATTGGACCATGAACCGAGCCCTGCAGTAAACCACTACCGACCTCTCTAGGGTTCGAGAGCTCCCCACTGACTACTGCTCTCTGAGTGTGTCCAGCTAGCCAGTTCCCTATCCATCTGACCAATAAAGGGCCCACTCCCAACCCCGTCAGTTTCTCCACCAGACCATTGTGGGGGACCGAATCAAATGCCTTGCTGAAGTCCAAGAAATGTACATCCACAGGCTTTCCTCTGTCAAGTTCCGATGTTACCCATTCGTAGAACTCCACAAGGTTGGTTTGACATGATCTACCTGGCAAAAACCCATGTTGCTGACTATCCAGACCTCCCACCTCCTCCAAGTACACCCCCAATCATTCCTTTAGTGTACTCTCCGTTATTTTTCCCACCACCGAGGTAAAACTGATGGGTCTATAGTTACCTGGTACTTCCCTTGATCCTCCTTTATGGCTTGGCAGCACATAGAAACAGAAACATAGACTTTGACGGCAGATAAGGACCGCTTGGCCCACCTAGTCTTCCCATTTCCCTACCTAGAGGATAAACTGCAGATCCTATTTAACCAACAGCCTATTTCTTCCTACCCCGCACAAAAATTGCCTTATGTCTGTCCCATGCATTCTTGAATTCTCCCACAGTTTTAGACCCTACAACCTCCTCAGGGAGGCTGTTCCATGAATCCACCACCCTCTCTGTGAAAAAATACTTCCTCACCTTGCCCCTGAACAATCCCCCCTCTATCGTCAGATTGTGTCCCCTTGTTCTTGCACATCTCTTTTTCTGAAAGTTGCTACCCTCTTGGACTTTGTTGATTCCACTGAGGTACTTAAATGTTTCTATCATGTCCCCCCTCTCCCTCCTTTCCTCAAGGGTATACATATTAAGCTCCTTTAGTCTCTCCTCATATGGCTTCTCTTGCAGACCCTGCACCATTTTAGTTGCCCTCCTCTGAACTGCCTCTATCCTGTCTATGTCCTTGCGGAGATGGGGTCTCCAGAACTGGACGCAGTACCCAGATGGGGTCTCACCAACTGTCTGTACAGGGGATAACAACTTCCTGTTTTCTGCTGGTGATGCCTCCCTATACATCCCAGTATACCCTCAGCCCTCCCTACCGCCTTCTCACATTGCTTGCCAACCTTAAGGTCATCTGATATGATTACCCCAGGTCCCTTCCATTTTGTTGTTGTTACTACCTCCTCGCATTGTGTAATCTTCCCGTGTTTTGTTTCCCAGGTGCATTACTTTGCACTTTTTGCATTGAATCTAGCTGCCATACTTCTGACCATTTCTCCAACCTTGCCAAGTCCCTTCTCATGCTTTCCACGCCTCCTGTGGATCAACCCTGTTGCAGATCTTGTGTCATCTGCAAGGAGGCATATTTTCTCTTCCAGTCCCTCTGCAATGTCACTTATAAAGACATTAAAAGGACTGGACCTAGTACTGAACCCTGTGGTACCCCACTAGTAATCCTCTTTTCTACAGAGTGGACTCCATTTACAATTACCTTTTGTGTCCTGTTGTTCAGCCAATGTTTTATCTAGGCTACCACCCTGGGACCCACTCCCAGGCTGGTTAATTTGACTACTAATCTTTGTGTGGGACTGTAAAATGCCTTGCTAATGTCTAGGTAGGCCATGTCCACAGCCCTCCCTGGTCTACTACTTTGGTCACCCAGTCAAAGAAATCAATTAGATTCATCTGACGTGACCTTCCCGCTATGAACCCATGCTGCCTTGGGTCCTGTGCCCCACTGGCCTCTAGGTACTCAACAATTCTTTCCTTCAGAAGTGATTTCCCTACCACAGAGGCCAAACTGACAGGTCTGTAGTTTCCTGCCTCTGTCTTGGTCCCACTTTTGTGAAGGGCAATCACATCTGCCTTCTTCCAGTCCTCAGGTACCACACCATCCTCCCATGATTTGTTAAAAAGGGTATTCAGTGGCGTCACTAGTTCTCTGCTTAATTCTTTTGGAATTCTGGGGTGAATTCCATCTGGCCCCATTGCTTTGTCCACCTTCAGTTTTAGGAGTTCTTTCAGAACCCTTTCTTCTGTGAAAGGACTGGGATCAACCCCCCTCTGCAGAGTGCTTCTGTTAATTGGATTAGGCACCTCCCCCGCTTCCTCTTTTGTGAATACTGAACAGAAGTATTCATTCAGTATCTCTGCTTTTTCACTGTCACTTTCTTCCCACCCACCATCCATTCTATTCAGCCTCACTATCCCTCCCTTTGTCTTTCTACGCTCCCTGATATACCTATAAAAGGTTTTATCCCCCTTCTTAACTGAGTTAGCTATCTTTTCCTCAGTCTGTGCCTTTGCTATTCTGACTACCCTCCCCTGCTTCCTTCTCCCTTAACTGGTATAGTTCTCTGTCTTGCTCCTTCTGTGTTTTCTTATACTTCCTAAAGGCTATCTTTTTCTCCCTAACCTTCACCACCACATCTTTTAAGAACCATAGTGGCTTTTTCTTTCATTTTGATTTGTTTATTTGCTTCACACAAAGGCTTTTTGCCTCTGTGATGGCAGTTTTGATATTTCCCCATTGTTGCTCCACCCCTCCTTCTAGCCTGTTTGCTAGTGCTTTTCTAAGGCACTCTCCCATGTTTCCAAAGTCAGCCCTCCTGAAGTCCAGAACCCCTCACTTTTGTATGGCTTGACTCTGTAGCTGAGTTTATCATGAACCACACTGTTTGGTGGTCACTTGTTTCCAAATGGCTACCCACTTCTAGATCTGAGATCCTCTCACTGTCCCCATTTGAGAGTACGAGGTCTAAGATTGCTCCCTCATGAGTAGGTTCCAAAACTAGCTGTCTGAGGCATGCCACCTGAAGGGCATCAAGAATGGCCCTGCTTTTGGATGTGACTGCCACAAAGGTGCTTCAGTTAACATCTGGCATATTAAGGTCCCCCATCAACAGTATCTCCCCTTTCTCTGCCATCCTAAGTATGCCTTCTATCATATCCTTGTCCATTCCTTCCCCCTGACATGGGGATCTATAGTCAACCCCTGTGCGGATTGTGGTACCATTTCCAGTCTCTAAGGTGACCCACAGTTCCTCCTCTCCTCCCTGTTTACTCTTTTGTTCAGTTGCTTTTATCCCTTCCCTTACATAGAGAGCTACTCCCCTCCTCTGCCCTCCCTGTCTCTCCTGTAGGTTGTGTACTCTGCTACGTTACCATCCCAGTCATGGTTCTCTGTGTACCATGTTTCTGTGACTGCTACGATATCCAGGCATCCCTCTTCCATCAAGGCTACCAGTTCAGGGAGCTTGTTGCCCAGACTATGGGCATTGGTACTCATTACACTCCATTTCTTGATGGCCTTACCCCTTTTTGCCAAATCCCTGTCCTTATTGCATTTGTCACTTTCTCCATTTACCACTGCTCTTCTCCCTATCGACATCTCTGTGTTGGTGTCTACCTCACTTAGCACCCTGAAATTTTGGGGGGGGGCTGGGATTTCCCTGCTCCTTTCCAGTGCCTCCCCTTGGCTAGTTTAAATGCTTGCCAATGAAGTATTTAAACCTATCACCTAGATCCTGGTTCCTCCTGGACAGATGCAGACCATCATGCCAGTATAGACCTGCATCCCTCCAGGTGGACCCCCGGTCCCCAATGAAGCCAAATCCCTGAGCTCTGCACCAGTGTTTCAACCACTGATTGAATACCATGGTGTGGAGCACCCTAGTCTCACCCATGCCATAGACAGGCAGCACCTCCAAGAAGGTTACCGTGTGAACTATTTGTCTAAGGCCCCTCCCCATCTCCACAAACGCTTCTTGCACTGCTGTGATCCCTTTCATAGCCAGGTCATTTGTCCCTAGGTGGACAATGATATCCAGCTCCCTCCCCTGTGCAGCTGCTCCTGTGATCCTGAGGATTTGCTCCCTGTCCCTCCAAGCCATGGTGCCAGGTAGGCCCCTTACCTCCCTCTCCCCTTTCTCCCCCAGTTCTACCTTCCTAACAATGGAGTCCCCCACCAGGAGTTGTTTCCTTCCCCTGTGGGGTCCCATGCCACCCTCCTGTGGGTCTCCTTTGTGGAAGTTCCCAGCATCCTCCTTGGTCTCCACTGTGGGTGACTCCATAGAGGAACAACACTTTTCCAGCATGGCATAGAAATTGTGGAGAGGTACAACTGGAGAGTTGTGCCTCTGTTCCTCCACCCTCCACCTCCCTGAGCCCACTGTGGTCCAACCACTCCTCTTTCTTGGCAACCTCTGAGGCAATGGCAGTGACCCTGGTGGTCCCTGGGTGGGAGAGGAGGTCCCACAAATCCTGGCCAACTCAGCCTGGAGATGAGCAACCTCCTCCCTCAGCCCAGAGAGGTGTCTGCAGATGGAATAACACTGCATCCTCCAGAAAATCTCCCGGAAGACTGCTGCTCCACAGCCACTGCACTGCACCACTCCCAACATGTCTTTTTTCTGGACCCCTGTTATTTGGAATACTTACTCTTTCCTCTGTTTGTTTATTTCTTTTTTCTCTCCCTACTTACTTACTGTCTCTGCACCCTTTTAGCTCCTCATCTTCCTGTTCTGAGACAAGAAGTTCCTATATTTCTCAGTAGTCTCCTTACTTGCTCAGAGTCAGACCTCCAGCAGCTGGGGGGGACGAGGAGCTACTCTTGCCCTTCCAGGATGGTGAGTCTTTGTGGCTCTGTGATCATTCACTTCCTGTTCCCAAACAGAAAGCTCCTGTTGTCAGTTAAATCCTGTGCCTACAAAAAGTAGAACTAGTTTAGGTTGGGGGGGAGGTGAAGGGGAGGGAAGGAGGGCAATATAGCCCCAGTAGAGAAGTTTGAGTTATACCAGTAGCTCCTTCCTCCTGGTGTTCTGTCTGTTCTCTGGCAGAAGCTATCTAGGGCAGTGTTTATATCTGGTCTTAACCTGGCTCCTTCTAGCTAAGCCACTCCCCCTACTTTGCAAATCTTTCTACTCTTAGTTAATTTCACAGATCACAATTCCCTTCTGACACCTGTGACAAGCACCTAGATAAGTACACAGATAACTTATAACAATTTACTTCAACTACCTCTGACAAACACACTAACTCTTTTTTTTACCCTAATTTGAAGGTCCCAGTACAAGAGATCTAGTTCTCAGTCCCACATGTGCCTTTCGCCATTCCCTAGGTACTGTCCCTGTCTCAAGCGACCTGTTAAAGAGCTCTGCTGGGGAGGAAGCCAGTACGTCTGCCAATTCCCATAGTATTCTCAGATGAATGCCATCTGGCCCAGGAGATTTATCTTGTTTTAGGGCCTTAAGGGTTTGCCACACCCATTCTGTGGGGATAGAATCATCCATCCCCCACCTTACTGGCCTTTTTATCCTTTTCCTGATATGACACCGCTGGGGTACCTCTCCCTCCCTCTTGCTCCATTTCTGTTGCTCCCCCAATCCCACACACTACTGCATCCCCATCATGCCTTGCTTTGTAAATATATCGTCCCCTCCTTAGTGAACACAGAAGCAAAGTACTCGTTTAATACTGCTGCCTGGTCCCTCACCTCTTCGACCCACCCACCTTCTGATCTCAATCTGCCGTGCTGGCCCTTAGTTTTTCTCCACTCCCCAATGTACCAGAAGAACCCCTTTTCCCCTCCCTGTATCCCCTGTTCCAGCTGCTGCTCTTTACTGGACTTTGCCCCTCCCGCATCTTCCAGTTGACTTTTCTAGATGCAAGATGGTATTTTTCCTTTTCTCTATCCCTTCTCGTTGTTTTGTATTTTTTGTAGGCAGCCTTCTTTTCTCTGACTGCTACCTGAACCTCACTGGACCACCAGCATGGCTTAAGTGACCTTGCTCTGTTACGCTTCACCATAGCGTAGGTCCTGACTGCCTCATGAAGTCCCCATTTTATGACCTTCCATCTCTTTTCCATATATGTCATTGTTGTAATCCTCTTCAAGTGATCCTTGAGAATATTTCCCATGCCCACAAAGTCTGCCCCCTGAAGTCCACAGCCAGTGTCCTAGATCTCTCCCCCCCCATGCTTATTTGAAACCAGACAGCATTGTGGTCGCACCCAGGCAGGGGATCCTCTACAACCAGGTCCCTTACCAGATCCCTATCCACCAGAACCACATCCAGGACATGCCCCTCCCTTGTGGGCTCCATCACATGCTGTGTTAAGAACTCATCCTGGAAGCCATCCAGCAGCATCTGCTCCTTGGCCACCTTAGAGGACATAGTTCCCCAGTTTGTACCTGGCATATTAAGGTCCCCCATCAACACCACTCCCTTCCCTTTTGGTCCGCACTGGGCAATAATGTTGTCCAGCAAACCATCCTCCAGAACTTCACCCATCCCAGGGGGCCTATATGCTACACCCAGCTTGACCTTACCTCCTGCCTGGGTTCGTAAGGTAACCCATAAGGCCTCCACGTTTCCCTCTGCCTCTTCTACCCTAGCAATTTCTATGTCATCTCTAATGAACATAGCCACTCCACTCCCTCTGCCCTCCTTTCTATCCTTCCTATGCATAGTGTACTCCTTCATGTTTAGGTCCCAGTCATGGTTATTGTTGGCCCACGTTTCCGTGACTGCTGCCACATCCACCCCCTGAACAGCATGGCCTGGAACTCTTGCAACTTGTTTCCCAAGCTTCTGTCATTTACTAACATCACCTCCCACTCCTTATCCTTGATCCTCTTTGCTGAACCTCAACCAGGTTCCTTATATTTCCATCCTCCTCTGCTCCTCCTGAAACCTCTTCCCAGTCTGTTCCCCTCCCCTTGGGTTTGAAGGCTACTCCTCATCTAGAGGAGAGGGCTTTGTCGCCCCTCTTATTCCCCCACAAGTTTAAACCCACTTTCTTGAATGTAGTCCACCACCCCTGTTTAAGGACTTCCTTCCCTAATGGGGTAAGATGAAGCCTGTCCTTGGCATACAGTCCCTTACCTTCCCAAACTCCTTCCCAGTTCCCTAACACCCCGACCCACTTTCTTCACCCCACTTCCTGAGCCAGTCATTAACCTCTGTTATCTTCATTTTGTTCTCCACTGAGGCCTTTGGTACCGGCAATATTTCTGAAAAGGAAATGTTGCATCCATTATCCTGACAGACTCTGTCAAGTTCTCAGAACCTTGCTTGGATTTCCAAAACACTATTTCCCTCTGTATCATTAGTCCCCAAATGCACCAGGAAATCCAGATTCCCTCCATAACCCCTAACCAGTTCATACACCATGAACTTTGCTCTGTGCACTGTCATCCCAGAGATACTCACTACCTTCACCTGGTTATGGCATCCCCCTTCCTGTCCCTCCTAAGGGATACCCCTAATCATCAAGTCTCCTAATAACAGAACCTTAACACCACCATCAACCTTATTATTACCTTCACTAAGCACTCTCAACCCTCCTCCCCCCTTTATCTGTGATCTCAATTCCATGGGAGTCTTCCTGCCTTATTATGAGAGACCTCATTGTCACCCTCCCCTTCCTGCCTCCCTTATTATTTTTCCCACTTAACTCAGAGCCCCCCTGAATAGGTGTCCCCTTTAGCCCTCTCTTATCTGAGCCATTTATCCTGGCCCTGGTCATTTTTCCTTTCCCCACACTGCCATCCTCCCCCCTTGTAATAGTACCCCTACCTCCAGAGTCCCTCTGTGGGTCCCCTTTACCTAGGACCCCATCCTTGGTACGGCTCCCCCTCCTGAAGGGGGTCCCTCCCCACCTCCTTGTCTTTCAGTTTCTCTCCAGTCATGCTCTCCTCCCTCATGTCTGCAATATGTTGCAGCTTGCCATCTGCTTAACATTTAAGTTCTCCTTCTCCCTCTGAGACTATTTCTGTCCTTTCCATTGCCAGCCTGTGATACCCTATGGGTATCCGACTCCCTCCACCCGGCCTCTGTATCAGTTTCCTCATTTGCACCAACCCCTTCTTCCCCCTCTATGTTGCTTAGCAGCTCAATTTTATTGTAACACTCTATGCCAGCCTCCATCAAGTGACCTGAGTTTCCCCTGACTGCCCCTCAAAGCTGCCCCTATTTCTCCCCACTTGCCCTGTCCTCCTTAGGAGCTCCCTTCCTACTGTCTGGTCTTCTAGGCTTCCCCACAACAGCTCCTCCTGACTCTTTCCCCTCCATTCTCTTTATATTCAGAACATTTACCCCATAAGTCTTCCCCTTAGCATCATCAACCCTATCCAAGGGTCCTCTGTCCCTAATATCCCCCTCCTGCTTGCTGTAACATAACCTCCTCTAATTTCTGAACATTGCCCTAGCCTCCCCTCAACCCCACCCTTCTGCCACCCATATCTACATCCCATATCATTGGACACACCCTCAACTCCCCCAGCTTACTCCTTAACCAATATACTTCACTCCTGATACAAGATAGCTGTCTACAGAGTGGGCAGCCTCCCTCTCTCCAGGCCCAGTTGAGAATTATTGCCACCCCAGAGCCTGTGCAGCCTACAACCCTTCTGAAGATGCCTGCCATGGTAGAATGAGGCCACCCTGTTTGACCCTCTCTATTTATAATGGGCACTTCCTCCTTTTACCAGTCCCTTCTCCTTGGAATACAGTCTCTCTGTACTGACTGCAATTGTTTACAAACCCAATTTCAACTCCACCAATAATGTTCCAAAGTCTCACAAACACATACAGTCCAGAGTGTGTGCAGTTCGCTAACAGTATGTGTATAGTATGCAGACATCAGGTACCATATGATGTCACAGGCCACCAGTTCCTGTGGCTTCAAGTTACAGTCACAAACAGAAATGCAGAGCTCTTCAATCCCAACCCCCAGTGGCTTTTCAGTACTGTATTTAAGAAACAGGCAAACATCCCATTTGAATTTCATGCTAATTATCACTGCCAGACAAGTGTTCCCACAACCAGCACACAAACCCCAATAGTTACAATATCACAGCCCAAGTAACAGTTCTAACTCAAAGTAGTAATTTTTAACACAGAGAACAAATTTCAAGTATAAACTATTGAACTGTTTCAGTTAAAACAGAAGATAAACTGAATCTCTTTCCCGAACACCATCCTTCTTCTGTTCCCAGGTGCACTAATTCTCAAATATCTCAGAAACCATACAAGGTAGGAAACAAATTCAAATTTCAGGGATTTCATGGCTTTTTAATTTAGTTCTGTGAAAGGGGTTTAAAAAATATTGTGACAAAAAGTCCGTATCTCGAACCGCTGAGATACACGCCCGAAGAAAGGATGGAAAAGTACAATGTTATCCTATGGGAAAATTTCTGAACTTCACAATACTGTAAATATGGCCGTGTTCTATGGTTCAGTACCAAACCACAAAAAGGCACACCTGTAGGGCTAGGGAGTTGTACCCTGGAATGTTTGGAGCAATAGCACACTCTACGTTGCCACAATGAAAATGCAAAGAAAACAACTGCCACAATGTTATCCTATAGGGAAATTTCAAAACTTTGGAATGCTGTAAGTATGGGCCTCTTCAATTTTTCTGCTCCAAACCAGTGAAAGGTACATCCATGGCACAAGAGCATCCTACCCTGAAAATTTCAGGCTAATAGTACAATTCAGTTTGCCAGAATCAAGTGACAAAGAAAAGGAACACATAGGAAAATTCTCCTATCTCTATAATGGGAATGTGATCATGATCAAAAAAACGTTACCGTGATCATATGCAAAGTTGTCGTGATCGATTTTGCGGGACCAAAAATGATGCCATGATCAAAAAATTAAAACAATTTCAAAAACATGTTTCCAGACTACCTGGCCACAAACTAATGCCATAGGCATGTTCCTCGGGGCCCGTTTAGGTAAACCCAATGACTGCTGTGTTCAGAAGTGGAGTATTTTTTGAGTTATAACATTTTTTCTCTCTTGCTAACTGAAAACAAGATGGGGGCAGCATGACAACATTTTTGGCAAGCTCGACCAAAAAAATGTGATCTTGATTGTTTTCACAGTGCACATATAAATTTTCCCATAGGCTATAATGGGACACTAAAAATGCTATAACTTTTGAATGGAGCAAGATTGTTTCACAAAATCTTTAAAAAGACACCACTGCTAGACAGGACTCATGCAGACAACCCAGTTTGAACCCACTCAAATGCATTCTTCAGTGCATTATGGGTGGACAAAGAAAACGCAATGTTAGGGATTTTTCACTTTTTGAGCATACTACGATTCCACAACCGTACATTCGATCAACACGAAAAGTTCCAGATCTGGAGATCTATGACAAATCTTTCAACATCCCTAATTTAAGGCAAATCAGACAAATGGTTTAAAAGTTATTAAAGTGCAAAGTGTGAGGTTTAACATAGAAATGGCTACGCAACCCTAACTATGGTGTATATTATAGTGGTACGGTAGTGCCACTATAGTTAGGGGTGAGTAAGCACTTTAATGTTAAACCTCAAAATTTGCACCTTAATAACTTTGCCACTGTATGATGGATGTGCCTGAAATTTAGCATGTACGGTCTGATACCATGGTTCTCTGGATCTGGCAAGTTGCGTTACGGTCAGTTGTACAGTTGTGGAGCTGCAGAATGCCCCAAAAATGCACAAAACCAGACTTTTTGTACGTTTCTTTGCTCGCGCCCACAACCCACACAGTTTGGTTGTTCAGTCTGAAATCTTCAGGGAAGAGGCAGTATGGGTTGCCGATGTACCTTTCAAAGATTTGGTGTAAAAATAATAAACTGTTCAAAAGTTATTCAAAAAAGAAATTTCCCATTATAGTCAATAGGGAAAAAATATATGTGTCTCATGAACATGTCGCAAGTACAATTTTACTTTCACAAATGGCCCTTTTACTTTCATTTTGCAGCCACCTTGTTTTCAGTTAGCGAGAGAGAAAAATGCCTGGCATTTAAATTTGAGACCCTCTAGGTATCACCGACTGTTGGGTTTACCGTCTCGGGTCCTGAGGGTGCCAACCCTATTTTTTTGAGGGTAAAATCCCCTAGAAATGCAATTTTTAAAATCGGCTCCACAGTACTTTTGCAAATTGTGGGAAAAACTGCCATGACACTTTCGCAGGTGTAAAAGTTTCATGCTATTTTTTTGTGAAACTTTCACAATTTGTGAAAGAACTTTTCCCAAAAACTGCAAATCTTTGCCATCCTCCTGCAACAAAATGGTTGGGACTTTTGGGCTGAAATTTTCAGGGTGGCAAGCCCTGGTCCCACAGATGTGCCTTTTGGTGATTTGGTACCAAAACATTCAAGAGGCCCAAAGTTTCAGCATTTTGAAGTTGAGAAATTACCATTAGGATAACATTGCGGTGCCTGTGACATCTTTTCGACGCCGTATCTAGAAACAAAGCAAGTGACAGAGTTTTTGCTACCTACAGATCAGACCATCTTTAGATGACCTGATCTGTAGAAACAATTTGGGAATCGTACATTACACCAGCAGTAGAATTTTTTTCCTACTTGTTACAGTTACGGAGATATTGGCAAATTAGTGTCACAAGGGTTCCAAGGGTGCCTTTTCAGCATATTTTGGTGCCCATATCTTGTAAATTATGCGAGATACAGATTTGGTTGATTTATCTTGTGTGAAGGACTCACTTTAATAATTACAACGGCACTGGAATTTTTTTGCTAGCTGCTATGGTTGCTAAGCTATTAGCAAATTAGTGTTACAAGCATTCCTTGCCCTGTACGGCTGCTATATGGCTCTGTAGCTATGTGGAAGTGGAAGTGCAGGGCCCAGAGGGCCCACGTTCCCACAGGCGCATATCATTATGGAAAAAATAGGCAATATGAAGGGAGCTCAGGGCCCGGAGGGCCCGCGCTCCCACTAACACATACCACTTAACAGTTACATTACACTTTCTCAAAAAGAAGAGAAATTCATGGCAAAAGCTCTGGTAATGAATCAGTTAGGTTCATAACACAGTGAGCAGTATGTGATGTTAGGTTACCCACCACCACCACCCCACCCCCACCCTCCACTCATCAACAGATGTTGGGTGTGCCATGGAGTTGTTAGGCCTAACTCTCACCCCATTCCATGTGTAAACAAGTTGACATGCTCCAGTATAGGAGAATGGGGTGAGAGTTTGGCCTGATGACCCTATGGCATACCCCGTCTGTTGGAGGGTGGGGTGGATGGTAGGGGAGTAACCCTAACATCACATTTCCATACTTTGTCACTGTGCTATCAACCCTAGCTGATGCAGCAATGGAGTTTTTTTGCAATGAATTTCCCTTCTTTTTGAGAAAGTGTAATCTAACTAGTAACTGGCATGTGGTACAGTGAGCACAGGCTGTTGGGCTCTGCACTCCACTCACACTGCCCATTGTTTTCATAATGCTATGCGTATGTGGCCTCTGGACCCTGTGCCCCCACTTACACAGAAGTACAGAGCCATGTAGCAGCCCCATAGTACTCAAAAGGAACCCTTGTAACACGTATTTGGCATTATCTCAGTAACCGTAGCAACTAGGAAAAAAATTCCACTACAGTGGTATTCATGACTTTGAAACCTCCACACATACTTAGGTCACCTAAAGGTTGACTAAGCTGCGGAAAATGAAAAATCCATATCTTGCACTGTTTCTGAGATATGGGCACCGAAAGTCACAGCAGGCACAACAAAGTTAGCCTATTGGAAATTTCTCAACTTTGGAGAACTGTAACTATGGGCCTGTTAAATGGTTTGGGACCAAACCACCAAAAGACAGTATACCATGATGATAGCGATCGCGATATGGGTGACTGTGCGCAATGCCAATCATATAATGGTGCTGCCATCATCATGGCATCAGGGGGATGGCGACTGTTGTGACCATGAGGTTAAGGTGGGCAACAGGAAGGGAGGGTGGGCGACAGGACGAGGAGGGATGGGGAACAGGGAGGTGACCCTGTGGTGAGCCTGCTTCCGCCGAGCCAACCGTGTGGTGCGGTTTGTAGGGTTGTTGGCTCCGATGGAGCAGGTCCTGGGTTTGTGACTGGGGATGTTGTTCCTTTTGTGCTTCCCGCAGCTGTGGGATTTAGATTTTTTTATGAACCTAGATGTACCTCCCTCCCCAACATGCACCCCCCCGGAGTTAAGAATCTTTATTTATGGTGGTGCAGGAGGCAAAACCCCCTGTGGGAGGGTGTGGGGAGCACGGCCCCCCCCCCTCCATGTACAATTCCCAATAGCCTTTTTTTACATATCGCTGAAAATGTTTTCGGCGATAATGCAGGTCGCAATAATAGTGATCACCTTTGTGCAGTCGTTATTATCACATAGAACCCCAAAAGGCACATCTGTGGGACCAGGACTTGCCACCCTGCAAATTTCAGAGCAAAAGCCACAAACATTTTGGTGCAGTGGGTTGGTAAAAAATTGTTTTTTGTGGCAAAGTACTGTCACAAATTGGGACAGTTTTGCAAAAATAGACACAACACTTTCACAATTTGCGAACATGTCACAATCATTTCTGTCACAATTTGCGACACTATGGGGGATCTGTTCTTCAAAAAGGCATTTCTTCCCCCCCCCCCAAAAAGAGATAGTGCAGTGATCTCAGAATCCGACTAGGTAAACACAGCAGTCAGTGTTTACCTAGCGGATCCCAAATTTAAATGGCAAGCATTTTTCTCTCTCACTAGCTGAAAACAAAATGCCGACTGCAAGACAGTAAAAGGGCCATTTGTGACAATAAAATGTAATTGCAGCAGTTTTCGAGAGACATATATATTTTTTTCCCATTTAATATAACTGGGCCCTTGTTTTTTAATGACTTTTGAACAGTTTAATATTTTTTTACCAACTCTTCAAAATGCACATCAGTGACCCAGACTACATCTTCCCTGATGATTTGAGACCAAACGGACAAATCATGTGGGCTGTAGCCATGAGCAAAGAAATGCACAAAATCCCATTTTTTTTTCATTTTGGGGCATGCTGCAGTTCTGCAACCATTCATCTGACCATAACACAACTTGCCAAAACCAGAGATCTATGGTACCAGACTGCCTGTGCAAAATTTCAGGTAAATCCATTGTATGGTGCCAAAGTTATTAAAGTGCAAAATTTGGGATTTAACATAGAAGTGGCCGGGCAACCTTAACTCTACATATAGATATATATATGTATATATACATATACACTCTGTTCTTCTAATGGCACAATCTCAGCTACAACTGTGATTGACATGCATCCTTCGCTATAACATCAGGTCAATATATTTTTGTCAAACGGTGTCGTGTGTATATATATATATATATATATATATATGCGTGTATATATATATATATATATATATATATATATATATATATATAAGTATATACGATTGGGGGAAGTTGTATAAGCAAGTTATTTTCATGAGTCCCTGGTGGCCTCAGGTAACCTCATGAGTGGTGGAGCATAGTGGAGCCACGAGTGATTTACCCAAGTTCACCGGGGATGAGTGATGATAACTTGTTTATATGACTGGGCCCCAACCTTGCATATTTAATTTATGCAATAGGGCTCTTCCTTTTTTTTGTTTTATTTTTGTGTTATTTGTTTTTTTACTTTTTTATGGGACTGTTGTTTTTTTCTGTGTTATTCCATGGTGTTTGTGTGGGTATGAATAGAATTTTAGTAGTACTGGTTGATTGGCTGCTTAGTGTGCGAATGGGTGTACATCAGCATGTTGTGATTGGTTGGGAGACCATGGGAAAATGTCTGTGATTGATCAGAGGACATGGCTTCATGTATGAGAGGCATGAGTAATGTGACACACGAAAACCAAAGACAACTCAGCTGTTCATCAAAACCAAAGGCACGTATGGGAGGCGGGGGGGCTGCTACATTTGTTTTTTTTTTATCTTTAATAAAAAAATTTTATCATGTCCTAACAGTGGGCTTTATTCATTGAATTTGATGAGCAGATGAGTTTTCTTTGCTTTTGGTGTGTTCCTGTAGTAGTTTGGCTCTGTTGTGCAGTCCTGAGCTGCTGGTCTTTTTGTTTCTTTTTCAGTGTGTATGGTGCAGTTTCATTTCAGTTGGGAATCAGTCGTTGTCTGAGGAGGATCTTGAGAGTGGCACATGCTAAGTTGGTGTCTTTGATGTGTTCTGGCCCTGGAAGAGAGTGGTAGAAGGCCTTGCAGCAGCAGAGGGATGATGTACAGAGTTTGGGAGCAGATCACTGGAGCATTAGGATCATCTATGGAATGCCATAGGAGTGGAGTCATCTTCTGGGCCATGGAGCAGTGGATCAGATCTCTGGAGAAGCATAGTCTCTTTTGGGATCATTGAGTGAAGGTTGTTGCCATGTATTTCTTGAGGGCATCAGATGCAGTGGTTCTACTTTGCAGTTATCCTTGGCCTGCTTTCCCGTGGGCAACATCATGGAGTCAGATATGCAGTAGAGTTCATCATCTGTGACTCTGTTCAGGATGGACTATCTTTAGTCTTTTTTGGTTTAGTGTGGAGGATTAATCTGGATCTCCTGTGTTACTTTGATGGTTGGATTACAACACTGAAAAGTCAATTTTTTCATGGGAATACTTTATTTTATTTTGTTTTTATTTTGCTCCGGATATGTTATGGCTATGTGGAAAAGTTTTATGTGGAGTCATGAATGACAAGGTAAGAACATTGCATAAACTTTTAATTTTTTTCCAAAGGAAACAATGATTGCTCATTTCTAATTAGAGTGCTGTTTTTCATGGTTCCACAAATTTATTTAATAAAATCATTTGTAAACAGGAGAGAGCTTGGAAAGTAAGGGGAAAAAGGTAGAAAAGTTTCAATGTTTTTATTTGCTACTTGACAGAGTAGGATAAGAAGGAGACACTACGTTGATATTGCATAGTATGTAGCAGACTTACTTTTGTTGTTCAAAAGAAAAATAGTTCTTCTGTTAAACTGTCCTTTTCCAAAGGTGTACCACCAGAGTTAAACATATTCTGTGTTTCCTAAATTAAAACAGCAAATAACTTATTTAAAAAAACTGTTAGGTAACTGCTGTATATTAAGCAAAATGTTATTTTCTGCGGTTCCATGTTACTTTTAATTGATTCACTCTGTATCACTGCCCGATTCTATGACCATCAGCCTTTTCCTTGTGTATGAGTCATATTTGTTACCTGTGTGGGTTTTTATGGTTAGGGGAGATACAGAAGAAAAGGAAAAAAAAAGGATTGAGTTGATTTTGACCCCCTTTTTTGTCAGTACTGGAGTGAGGGAGCTGACCATTAGTTTTGGGGGTGGGAGGAGGTTGGGAACTGTTTTTTTAAGCTTTTGTAATTGCTTACTTTGAATCATATTGAATGTTACATATCTTGTGTTTACTGAATGGTTGGGCTACTTATACAGGTTCCCAATAGTTCTTGGTAGTTGATGGGTACTGTGCTGAGGGCTTCTGGCTTGTTCTCTAGGTTGCTTTTTGGCATCATTTGTCCTTTGAGGAGTGTGCTGATTTGGTGCTGTTATGTTTAATTTATTTTAGAGTACTCATTCAGGCTATGTAGCTGTTTATGGCCTGATATTTATATAATTTCTGTTGGTGCAATGCTACTGCCTGCAGGTTTTTGCACCAGATGTTTTCTCACTGAGTGATTAGTAAGTCATTTGTCTGTGTGGATGCCTGACTTTGTAATTATGGTTTTTACAATGGTAGAGAGTTTGTTTACATAGACTGGTTGTTTTTTTATACTATGTTAGCAGCATTACTGTCTTGGCGTTGGTGCTGACTGCCAGAAAAAAAGGGGGCAACAGGGTGGTTTGTTTGTTCTGGGTGGTGGCTCCTGTATATCTGACAGTTTGTGACAGAGCATTTTTCAGGGTCATTTTCTACTTTGTATGCCCTTGGTTTGAGTTTTCTATTTTCTTTAAGGTTTGATCCAGGCCATGTCTTTGTCTGCCTCTCGCTTGTGTAGACAAAGTATGTTTGGTTATTTTCATCTGTTTTCAGTTCAGTGCCACCCCATCTGATGGTTCTCATTTTGGTATTCCCTCTTATGCTGAAGTAGATGCTTACTATAAACCATGTGGTATTTAGTAGACTTTCTGGCATGTGTGGTCTAAGTTGCTTTCAGTGGCATAGTGTGTTAGTCAATTCATCAACTGCTCTAGTCTTGTTTTCTTTCCTGGAACTTTTCATGTTTTTTTACTTGCATAGTAGTACTTGCCTTTTTGTTTCAAAGGATGGTGATGTAGACAGTGATGCAGGGTAGTTCTTAACTCTTAAATACCTCTTGGGACTCTGAAACATTGCTCATAGTGTAGTGGGTTCATAGGATGCTCTATCTTTTTTCTTTCAATGCATGAAATAGTGGAATAAGAAGTTGTCCAGTTCTGCAGGAGGTATCTCTCCTGGGGGGAGGGTTGCTATTGAATGTTTGAGGTAGCTGGTCAGCATATTGATATTGGCCTGGGTTTTATGGACTGCATTGTTTTTTTTTCCCCACCAATGAATTTCTGCATGGCAGCCTGGTCCACTAGTGTGGTAAAACCTGTGTTGGGTTGCGTTGGGTGTTCCACTTCATTGTGGTGGCTGGTGGTTTCTGTATCCAGTTTAGAAGCAGTTCTTCATCTTGTTCAAAATGGCTTGGGCAGACTGGATGGGCCTTGCAGTCCTTATCTGCCGTCAATCTCTATGTTTCTATGCTTAGTATTTCTCAGAACTGGGAACTTTGGCAACATGGTCTCCATCCGATTATAATCCAAAGGAAACCACCACTTGCTGGTGTAAGGATACAATACTTTATTTGATAAATCCAAGGTGTAGAGGACACCCTCCCTCAAGAGTACTCCCTTACTCTTGAAGGAGGGTGTCCTCTGCACCTTACCGTTGGAGTTATCGAATAAAGTGCTTGCATCCTTACACCAGTGTGTATGTGGTTTCCTTCGGATTATAATCAGATGGAGACTGTGTTACCAAAGTTCCCAGTTCTGTGAGTATGTTGTGTTCTTTCTATTTTGGCACCAGTCCATTCGTCGTGCTCTGCAATTGCCTTCATTGACTGTTTCCTGCTTAGTATTTAAGTTAATTCTAGGTGAAATACATTGTTGCTTGCTTGCTCTGACATTTTTAACTATTCCCAAGTTTATTATTTGGTTGCTGTGTTAGTTGGAAATGTGAACTCAGTGTCGGAAAATAAAGAAATGCCTTTGCTGGTTTAAAATTTTTTTGGCGGGGGTTCTGGATTTCTGTGAGGGTTCTCCGAGTGGTGACTGCCATTGAGTGATTTCTGTGCTGGGTTTGGGTGTGTGCATGAGGTGGTGGCACAGGGGGGTTTGTTTGCATGTGGAAGTGCTAATTTTGGTACAGAATGTAGAGGGGCAGGCTGGCATCACTGATGCAGTTAATAGGTGTATAAATCTTGATAATGTGCATACATTTCATTTATACATATAGTTGCTGAGATAACAAGATTTATCAGAATGAATTTAGCACCACACCTTTTGCATAAATATATAAAAACTTCACTAATGCAATATTTAGGGTAAAGTGACAAAAGTAGGGAAATGTGGCACTAGGATTTCCAACCCTAACACCCCACACCCACACTGCAGATAGCAAAAGGTGTGGGTTGTGCCTTGAGGTTGTCAACGTTAAGGCTCACCGCAGTCCATGTGTAAATAATCTGAAATTTGTACTGTGTATGAGAAATTTGTTAGCATAGGGTTGACAACCCAAGGTACACCCAGAACCTGTTGCTACCTGCAGGGTGGAGGTGGGGTGTTAGGGTTGGAAACCCTAATGCCACATTTCCCTACTTTTGTCACTTTAACCCTAACTAGTGCATTAACAAAGTTATTTGCAATAAGTTTCCTTACTTTTTCAGGTACTATAATTGCATCCCTATTTGCCTGTGGAAGCACAGGGCCATCTGAGCCCTGCTCTCCCATTCATTCACAATTTTTGAGATATTGTAATCATATCCTTATTTACCTTTGGGAGCCCAGGGCCCTCTGGGCCCTGCACTCCTATCCCTTCATAGATAAAGAAGAAGAAGAAGAAGATGTGTATATGTATGTTGCTGTGGAAGCAGAGGGTCAAGAAGGCTCTGCACTTCCATTTGTAAGACAACACCCACCAGATTGTCGGCATAGATTTCCTATTTCCCCATCTCATGTATCCAGTACAGAAAATGTTTTAATCCCTACCAAAATGTGATTGCACACCCTTCCATTTGTAGGACAACAGCCACCAAATTGTCAGCATAGCTTTTTTATTACCCCACCTCATGTACCAGGTACAGACAATTTTGAAATCCCCACCAAAATGTGATTGCACACCATTGCAATGTCATTCCATGCCACAGGTGTGAAAACACAGTTTGGCCCAGATTTGAAAAATGACTGCTATCATGTTCATGAGTTGGTCTAAAAAATGGCTGTGTTGAAATTTTGGGGTAAACATATTTAAAATTACCAAAGTTATGGGTGAGGGTAGCAAAATTTCAATGGTTATACATAACATTTCAATATTTACGTATTTTGAGCCGAAATTTTCAACATAGCCTTCTCCTGACCCCACCTCATGAACAAGGGCAGTGAAAATGTTCAAATCCCACCCAAGAGGTGATTTTACCAAGTGACCATGAAATTGCCTTTTGGGCTGGATTTGCCTAATTCCACCAACATTGCTCATGATCTGGCATTCCAAAAAGTCTATGATGAAAACATGGGCTCAAAATATTCAAAAATGGCAAAGTTATTCAACAAAGTTGAATACCCAATTGAAATACAATGAACCACATTTACCTTAGTTTCTCACATTGCAGTCGGCAGTTCCAGCAACAAGACGTGTCTTTGACTGGTGACTGGATCTTCACCATGCCACCTGTTCAGGTGAGTGAGGGTGTCTGGGGGTTGGGATGGTGGCGTGGGGTGATTGAGCAATCTTTTTTTTACAGGGACAAAAAGACATTGAGGACAGTTTTTCTCATTTCAGATGGATGGGGATCAGGGGGGTGCCACTAGACTGCAGGGAAACTATAATAACTATGAGGACAGTGATAGGAGGGTTGGGGGTGCCACTAGACACCAGAAAAACATTAGGAAACACAGGACGGTGATCAGGAGGGGGGGTGCCATTAGACACCAGGGAAACAGTACCAACATACAGGGATTGTGATTGGAGGAGTAGAGGTGCCACTAGACACCACGGAAATATGAAACAGTACAGGGACAGGCATTGGGCATTGCTTGAAAAGTGTGTTTTTTCTCTGAATACAAAAAAACCATAAGCAAGTCTTGAAAAAGGATTTAAAAACCAAAAGCCAAAATTTTCAAACTAAATGACTTTACAACGCATTAATATTTTTCACCAAACCAGAAAGGAAACATCTGTGAGCCAAGCCCTTTCTACCCTGAAAATGTCAAACCAAAATTCCAAACTGTCTGGCTGCAAGATGATTGCAAAAAACAGCTATAAAACCCTGTTAAGCCAACATTTTTCATATCACAGAATACGAAAACCCCAGAAGTGAGTCATGAAAAAGAATTCAAAAACAACAACAACAAAAAAAAAACACCTTTAGGGTTCCCTTTTCTAACTGTTAACTGCAGATTTCACCTAACAGGGTCCAGATGACCAACGCACTTGTGTTGGTCTCCCCCTATGATGCCATTGTTGTTGTTTTTTTTTGTTTGTTTTTTTTATGAAAACAAAAAACAAGATGGTGACATATGAAAAACCTCACAAAAAGGATTCCCCATACAAAAACTTCAGACAGATATTTTGAAATCCTGACTGAGCATGCTCAGAACCTGACATTTTAAAATGTAATAACCGTGGAATGGATTAATATATTTTCACCAAACTATCAAAGGAAATCCATTTGAGACAAGCCCTTTGTACCCTGACAATTTCAGAGTAAAATTGCAAGCCATCTGGGGGCTACGTGATGGCAAAAAAAACAGAAATTATTTAAAATGTTTTTTTGCTATCTGCTGCTTGGAATCCACACATCTGACTGGAATGAAACTTGGCACATCAAGATATCTACACCACAAAACTATGCAAGCAAAATTTCATACAAATCCATTTAACAGTTGTGCAGCTATTAAAGTGCAGAAATTGGGGTTTAACTTTAAAGAGCCTACTCAATCTCAACTATAGTGGCACTACTGCTCCACTATGATATATACAGCAGCATTAGCCAGGATGCAGCACAGTAATGTTGCATTATATTAAAAAATGCTGCTGCATACTGCAGGCAACTGTGTGATTCAATGGCAATTAAATCCTTTTGTCATGCAGTATTTTGTAACATGTCATTTCCTGTACTGCAGGTTACTGTTGCATTGTGGGTTTTCATGTTATGACGACTATATCTCCCTGCAGTAGCATTGGCTATGATGGCCTTGGACCTAAGCTTCTCAGGAATGCTGAACTCCAGCTAGCATCTCCAGTAACTGGACTATTTAACTTGTCCCTCACCTTGGGGGTAGTGACCACATTTTGGAAGGCTGGTAAAGTGGTGCCAGCCAACAAAAAAGATGATCCAAAGTACACTGAAAACTATTGCCCTATTGCAAAACTGTCAGTGCTCATCAAGTTACTAGAGAAGCTAGTGGCCTCTTAGGTTACAGAGCGCCTTCCAAAATATAACCTTTTATCCCCAGTTCTGCATGACTTTAGGCACACCCATAGTACATCAACTGCCCTTATCCCATTTACTAATGATGTCAAAGTGACGATAGATAGGGGTATGTACACAAGGGCTCTTTTCATAGACCTTGCAAAGACCTTTGACCTTGTGGACCACTCCCTAATAAAAACTAAATTGTTTGCTCTTGGTTTTTCACCCTCTATTATTATCTGGTTGTTGCGTTACCTCAGTGTGCGACAGTAGTTTGTTAAATTCAACCAGGCCAGATCTGACCTCTCCACCATTAACATTGGTGTTCCTCAAGGCTCCATATTGGATCTGCTGCTTTTTATCCTCTTTATCAATAACCTGCCCAGGTTCACTGTTTGCTGCTCCACCCTGTTTCATGCAGATGATATGGTGCTATATACCAGTTCCAAGAAAACTACTGAAATTAACTGGTACCTTAATGATGGCTTTGAGAGTGCTCAGTCTTGGCAAACTCAAAACAAGCTTATCCTAAACATTATCAAAACCACTCTATGTTCTTTGGCTCGGCACCTAAGCTGAGGGTTTGTTTTCCTGCCTTAGTTATTTACTGCTCCAAAGGCTCTCACCTTTAAAGCCCCCCAGTCCCTGGGATGCTTAGCACTCCCCAGCTTTCAGCTTTATTATTTAGCTGCACAAGAGGCTCAGCTTTGTACCTGGGATAAACAATGGACTACTTCAGGGTGGTACCAGATAGAAGAGGCCTCTCCATTGGGTTGGGCCTTATGGACCCTGCCCACCGGTGTTATCCCCCTTCGTATCTGGTCCCATATAAATAATCCTTGGCTCCAACACTCCCTGCGTATTCTCTTACATCTCCAAAAACGCATGCACACCCCTAACAAAATAGGTCCCTTGTCCCTTATTAGGCATAAGAGTACCTTTCTTCCACCACAGTTAGATTCTCGATACATGTTTTGGGAGAGACATAAGCTGACTACTTTTCTACAATGCACTGAATATTCATTTAGAGAGGAAGATCACTACAGATATCTGTAGGTCCGCCATTATATAATGTCTTTGGACACTTGGTCTCAGATTAGAAGAACCTGTAAGGAGTTAGAATCCCTCTTTTATCACACTATTACCCTTGGGGGGAAATGTTGTCTCCTCTCTGAACTTTACTCATTACTGACACATTTTGACATTCCTCCACTGGAGACTCAGCAGATGAAGTGGGAACAGGAAGGCAGCTCCCAAATTGACCCAAAACACTGATCTAAACAGCAGAGGTGAGGCTAGCAATTCACTGCATCCCCATCCTGGTGCGAGTTCAATTGGAAAATATTAGTCAGATTTCTCTGCACACCAGTAATAACCAAGCATTTCCAGATAACTACCAGCTCTCTTCCAAATCCTGGGCTGAAACCATAAGACAGGGTGTGCAATCTAAACCCCATAGGGCTGTATCTTTCTTCACCCATCCTGCTGCCCAATAAGTGCAACCAGCACTGGGGAAAATGCACCTCCAGGGCACTCCGTGGTCCACTTGGCTAAAGGCCGGCAGCCCCCATTCCTGTCCCTCCAAACAGGCCCGATAAGGGTAGAGGCTCCCCAGGCCTCCTCACCAGTGAACCCTGGGCTGCCTTGCCACACCAGGATGCAGAGGCCCTGCCACAGCATACCGCAACCCTGACAACCCAGGCCTACTACCAAATCTGAATGGGGCCTACATCGGACCCTGGGGCCTACCTATCCTGCAGCTCCATTTCACTGTCTTCCACCTCCCAGAGCCAAGGACCCCACAATAATGGCCTCATCTACTTGTCTAAGCAACCTTCCATGAACTACTCTGTGGACCTGATGCATTGTAACTGAGAGCCAGCCTGCCTTATGAACCCGCACTGCCCTACAGTGCCCATGCGGGCCCTCTTGCTGCCTGGGAAATTCCCTCCAAACTTCCTGTTCCTGCTTATTTATATCCCTAAAATCCTGCTCTCTACTGCCACCAAATGGTGAAAAGCAGAAACTGTGCCCCCAGAGCACGAACCAAAACCCTAAGCTCTGGGAGCAGTAAGATGGAGGAGGTCCCTAAAAGGAGCACAAACCTCTCTCAAAATGAGAGGGGGCTTACAAATACATTATATAAAAGCATGCCCATTATTTAGGCAGAGCATTGCATCATTGAATAAACCACTGGTATAATTGCGCCATCACATCCAATCTATGGGCTGACTGATGAAAGGGAAACATCAATCCATCTTACTGTATCTTCTATGAAAGGCATGCCAGAGGACTGGCCACCAACTCCTATTTACCTACAGGAACAAATCACCAGGTAGCAAGTGAGTCACCAAGCCTAATGATGCCCCAGGAGCCCATGCAAACCCATAGGTCTCACACAATAAAAAGGGCTAATTTTATGATTAAGAACATTAGAAGAAGTTTCATTAACAAATCAATGGCCTGTTTATTGCCACTGTAGAAAACATATAAGTACCCATTTAGATTTTGGGTCTCAGCTGTGGTTTCCACACAAAAAGGGGGGGGGGAGATAGAGAGGAAAAAAATCAGTAAAGATTTACCAAACAAATAGGTGGTATGATAAAGGTTGATTATGATACCAGACTCCAAAAACTGGACTGCTCACTCTACAACAGAAAAGGGTTAGAGGTGACCTCATTCAGATATTTAAGATCATGTCATATCAGGAGTTAAGGCTAAGTATTGATATTAAGCTGCAATCCAAATCAGAATATTTAAGGGGACATAACACACACATTGAATTGGACAGAGAAAAAAATAATATGGTTTTCTTCTCCTTTATACATAGAACTGGTAGACTATGGAACATGTTACCAGTATATATTGTCAGTTGTACATCAGTTTATTCATTTAAAAAGAAAATTGATAGTTGATTAGTACAGAATGGTTCCAGATGGTCCCACTAATGTGGGGAATGGTTATAATGGGCTAAATAGCCTTTTACCTTCTATTCCCGGTATAAACACCCAGGATGAACCAGCTACACAACTGTTTCCTAAGTGACTGAAAACCCTTGCCAAAAAAATATTTTTAAGATCTCTGGCCTAACTGGTAGCTCGTACTTAGCAAGTGAGTAATAGACTGCAAGTGATGCTATGTGAGATCTGAAGGCCAAAAGCAGCTGAGAGTATGGGCAAAAACAGTATAGCTATATCGCTGAGAACAGTAACAGTCATTGCCTGTGCAAAACCAACTGTAAAGCCATCATCTAGATTGTGCAGATGCCAAGCTGACTTCTATTGATGTTGCAATTTCTTAGGATGCTCCTAAAATAACCATCATTCTAAGAACAATTCAAAAGACGCCCACGTTTACCACTTAACCACCAAGACGAAAAAAGACTCTTGTCTAATTATTTGCTATTTTGCTTGCATATATTAACATACTAACATACTAGACACCAGCAGAGCAGGCCTATTAGTTTATCAAGTCTGCTCGTGCTTCAGCACCCTGACTGGGTACCATAGCCCTCTACCTGTCTCCTTCCACTGTTACTCCATCCCCCAGTCCTGCCTCCCCAAGGCAAACCAGCCTCTGCTGCACCCCTTGCCTATACCTGTCCCATCCTCTTTTGACACCCTCCACCATTGCTGCCTGTACCAGCTCATTCCATGGTTCCACTACTCTCTCGGTGAAGTACCTCCTCCTCCTTTTTCCCCCTAATCCTACCACCCTCAATCTTCCAAGTGTGTCCTCGGGTGATTCCACCCTACTTCAGTCGAAAAATCCTATCTTGGCTTACCTTATTTACTCCCCTGAGGTACTTGAAGACCTCAATCATGTCCCCCCCGGTCCCTCCTCTCCTTTCCTCCAGCGAGAACAGGTTGAGCTCCCCTAGTCGTTCCTCATATGTCAAATTCCCCAGGCCCCAGATCATTCTGGGTGCTCTCCTCTGAACCTTCTCCAGGAGTTGGATGTCCTTCCTTAGGTGAAGCCTGCAGAACTGCACACAGTACTCAAGATGTGGTCTACCCAGGCTGTTGTACAGTGGCAAAATCACCTCCCTGTTCCTTGAGGTAATCCCCCTATCAATGCATCCCAGCACCCTATTTGTCCTGACTGCAGCCCTCCTGCACTGCTCTGAATTATTCATGTTAACATCCACCAAGACTTCTAGGTCTCTTTTCCCCTGCCGTGGCCTGCAACTCCCCCTCCCCCCCAGGGTGTACACATAGTTGGGGTTTTCCTACCCTAAGTGTAGCACCTTGCACTGGGAGGAGTTAAATTTCAATTTCCAGGTGCAGGACCACCTGTCCAGAGTATCCAGGTCCTCTTGCAGGGTCAATATCCCCTCTTCCCCCTCCACCACCGCCCCCAGCTTAGAGTCATCCACAAAGAGACTCATTTCACACCCAATACCTTTCCTGATATCAGAGATGTAGGCGTTAAACAGGAGTGGCCCCAAGGCTGATCCCTGTCGGACCCCACTTATGACCTCCCTAGGAGACGAGACCTACCCCTGACCACTACCTGCTGAGTGCAACCTGAAAGCCAATTTCCAATCCACCTAACTGTCAATGGGCCTACTCCCATCACCCCCCCAGCTTCTCCCTTAGGCCAATGTGAGGGACTGAACCAAATGCCTTGCTGAAGTCCAGGAACAGTACATCTCCTGTCGAGTGCTGATGTCACCCACTCATAGAACTCTACAATGTTTGTTTGACATGATCTACCTGGCACAAACCCATGCTGCTGGTCATCCAGGTAACCCACTTCCTCCAAGAAACCTCCCAGCCTTTCTTTATATACAGTATGATGTCCATTACCTTCCCCACCACTGATGTCAAACTGACTGGTCTATAGTTCCCTGGCTCTTTTCTCAATCCCCCTTTATGGATGGGCACAACATGCATCTGCTTCCAATCCCTTGGCACCCTCCCTGTCTGGAGCAACAAGAGATCCACCAATGGTGCAGCCAAAACATTCGCCAACTCCCTCAGTACTCTGGGATGCATAGCATCAGGTCCTGGAGATTTATCCTTTTTTAGCGACTGGAGGTCTTCCCACACCCGACCAATAGGAATATCAGCATCTGTCCCCCCCCCATTCAGCAGAACCAGCCTGATATCTCAGCCCTGGCCTACCTCCCCCAGTGGCTTGTTTTCTTCAGCAGGTATCCCAATAGTCAGGTCTGCTGCACATTCTGTCTCCTTCAACCCCTTTTTTGGAAGTTCCCCAGCCTCCTCCCTAGTGAACACTGAGGCAAAGTACTCATTCAGCATCTCCACCTGCTCTCCAGCCCCTTCCATCTAGCCCTCAGCTGTCATCAACCTACTGAGCTGGCCTTTGACCTCTCTACACTCACCAATATACCTAAAGAACTCCTTTTCCCCACCCTGTATCCCCTGCACCAGCCTCTGCTCTTTCCAGCCTTTGTCCCCCTCACTACTCTGGTGACTTTCCTGGTTGCAAAGTGATAGTTCTCTCTATCCCTCTCTCTTCTCATTTTTTTGTACCTACTGTAGTCAGCCTTCTTCTCTCTTACCACCTCCTGGACCACCTTGGTCCACCAGCATGGTTTACGAGATCTACCGCCCTTGTGCTTCACTCTTGCACAGGTCCTGGTGGCCTCCTGTAACCCCCACTTTATGATCTCCCACCTACATTCCACATCCAAACCTGGTTTTATCTCCTGCAAATGCCCCTTGAGAATTTCTCCTATGTTCTGAAAGTCTGCACCCCCAATATCAACTATCATTGTCCTTGAATGATCCCTTCCCCCACCAGTTTAAGCTGAAACCAGACTGTGTTGTGGTCACTCCCAGCCAGGGGTTCTTCCACAGCCAGATCTCATACAAGATCCCCATCCACTAAAACCACATCCAGGATATGACCCTCCCTCATTGGGTCCATCACCTGCTGATTGAGGAATGTATCCAGGAAGCCATCCAGCAGCTTCTACTCCTGGTTACAATGGATATCACAGTACCCCAATCAGTAGCTGGCATATTAAGGTCCCCCATCAAAACCACTCCTTCCCATTCTAGTCCACACTGCCCCTTAATGTTAGCCAACAGGCAATCCTCCAGGTCCTCCACTAGTCCTGGGGGCCTATATACCACCTCCAACTTGATCTTCCCTTCCACTGGGGTTTACAGGGTGACCCATAGGGCCTCCACGTTGCCCTCTGCTTCCTCCACTCTTATAATCTCGATGTTTTCCCTAATGAACATTGCTACTCCTCTCTCTCTTCCCACCTTTCTGTCCTTCCTTAGCACAAGGTACCCACTCAGATTAAGGTCCCAGTCGTGGCCAGGGGTGGCCCAAGTTTCAGTGACTACTGCTACAGTCACCCCACCCTCAAACAGCATGGCCTGCAACTCAGGCATTTTATTCCTCAGGCTCCTGGCATTTATTAAAGCCACCCTTTAACCCTTGTACCTACTTCTCTTTACCATATCCTCCCCAGATCTTTCATATGTCTGTCCACACTTCTCCCCTAGGGTACCATCTGTCCCCTCTCTATGGGGCTGCAGGCCAGTCCTACTGGTGGTATGGATGGCTGGATCAGCCTGGCAGTTCCCCCCTTCCCCCCTTCACAAGTTTAAACCCCATCTAGCCTGAATGAAATCCATCATCTCCCATTTGAGAACTTCCTTCCTTACTGGATTTAGGTGAAGCCTATCCTGGGCATACAGTCCCTTGTCTTCCCAAACTATCTATATTTTGTTTTAACACTTAAATACATATTTAACTAATTACCTGCACTGCCTTTCTCATTGTGTGGTATTGCAGTGGTTTCTATCTCTGTCCAATAACTTACTGATGTGAAATACTGTACCATATGTAGGTATCTCATATATTGTGATAAGATCAAATCAGGTTACCTCTTCCACAAGTACAGAACATGTCTCTTGTCTGTTGCTATATAGAGAGTTTTCAAATGCCTCACATGTTGTTCTAGTGCCTGTACTGGGCCAAAGCGATAACTGAATTTATCTATGGTATTAAAACATCTCAGTTCTATGTAGCTCGACTGCTTCCATTTTCTCAGACACCTTGCATATCATCAGATTATATCAGTTTCAAGTGATGATTAAGTGCAATGATCACGTCACAAGTGATTTTACAAAGCAATCGTAAATGAGTATCACACCCTCATATCTTGTAAATTTTAATTGTTTCCTTGTCAGCGGACAACTCTTTCCATTTTGCTGTTGGGGATGTATGTGTTTGCTTTAGTTTTTTTCACTGTTCATACTAGTGCCCTGTAACTATCCTGAGGTTCTCCATTTTCTGGTTGTTGAAATCTCATTGTCCATGAGAGTTGTATTAGCATGTGAGAAAATAATGTTACCGCACCCATTTACACCATGTGTCTCTATGCAGAAAGTACACATAACCTGAAAAAAACTCTCTGGAAACATACAAAGAGAATGCAGCTAAAATGGAAAAAAACTGAATTACGACTACAGTAAGACAGTTTGCAAAGCTAATTGAAGGTAAAGGCGATACTTCAAACCTTGCTGCAGCTTTGATTTGCTGAACTCTGAGTAAGCAGACAGCCATACTGTGAAGCCTAACGGGTGCTGACACGTCATGTTCTCATTTGGTAATGCAGCTCTCAAGGATAATGAAATTTCAACAACCAGAAAATGGAGACCCCCCCAAACAGTTACAGGGATTAGTATGAATATTGAACTTAACCTAAAGCAAACACATACTGTATATCCCTAACAGCTACATCAACAGAGTTGTCTGTTGACAAGGAATCAAATATAGTTTGCAAGATATGAGGGTGTAATATTCATAACTATTTTTAGAAGCTGTGAGTAAAATGCTTTCCCTTGAAGAAGAACTATCAATGCCTAGGAAGTGTAATGTCTTTCTGGCACTCATTAAGCAACTGTAAAGGACAGGTGGAAATTAACTCAGGGATAACCCCCAGATCATCATTTTGGGTAGTTGGTTTAGACTTAGTCCAGCCAGCCAAGCTGTTTTTTAAAGAAGACTAACATTTATATATCACATTTCATACACATGGTTTCCCAAAGCACTTTACAGTACAAGCAATGAGAGACTGGTAGTGAAATGACTGTAAGCAAAAAGAGGAACTAAAATGATGAGGTCTAGTCATCACCTACTCAAAATTTTCTGTAAAAAAACATTGCTCATACTAATACAGTGGAAACATCACTCTTCCATTACAAAAGTGGGCATAATTAAGTGATGCACTTCAATTAGCTGGAGTATAAGGAAACAATTACACATGACAGGATCTACAGTTATTGGGTAATCACTGCACCCCCCCCCCAAACTGGAGGCATGAGGTGTCAGCCGAGTGCCTTTCAATGGATGGGGAGTGCAGTAATTACTCAATAGCTGCACACCCTGAAGTGTGTTATTGCATTTACAGAATGACCCCAGACATTAAAACACAAGAAATGACAGAATTTAAAACAGCCTTTATTTGAACTTTCCCACTGTTTTGTATGCAGTGTGCATGAAGTAGTCCCTATTCGTACGAACAGTTAAAGACCCCAGAGACAAATTTAAACAGTGACAGTAAACAAGCTTCACTTTCTGAATTTTAACACCTACATTATGTATAATAGTTAGTTCTTTGAACATTGCCATTTAATGAGAAATGTTGCAAATTCAATAGCAAATGTCCAGCCCAATTTGAATCCAGTCTTGGTGGTACTATAGAAGAACATTGATGAATAACACTGTCCCTCACGATGTGCTGTGGCCTAACATCCGACCTACCAGCATATGTTAACTTAGCACATGAATAATTCATTTCTTACTGCCTCCAATGCCTGCCGCATCATGGAAACTGTCCAATCAATTGATTCTGAAAGGTCGGAGGTCACAGGAAATAGAGTCAATGACCACTTTGTTGAAGCCAAAGTGCAAGAGTCCCAAATACACCACGCAGTGTTTGTGGTTCTAGCAGCCATAGCAGAGGCTAAGGCAAGGTTATTTATTTATTTATTTATATATTTAGTTTTTGTTGACCGGGTAAGTGCACTAGGCAAATCCTGCCTATTTTCAGGCACGACCCGGGGGAGGGGGATACAGATGAATGCCAACTGACCTTGAACCAGATTAAGCTGCTGGTGGTATTTTCAGTGAATGAGAGAAATTTGGCCAGGACATCGGGGAAATTCCCCTACTCTTTTTTGGTAAGTGCCATGGGATCTTTAACATCCACCTGAACTACCACCAATCCAGGCAGACAGGACTTCGGTTTAATGTCTCATCTGAAAGACGGCACCTCAGGAGTGCAGCACCCCTCTCATGCTGCACTACAGTGTCAGTACTGGGATATTAATCTAAGTGCCAGATTACCACAGGTACCATAGGTTCCTGTGTGGTTGGTGTGACAGTTGTTGCCTGGCACTACAACAGGGACTGCAATGACACAGACAAGTGGTGGATTTCAGTCCAGGCACAAAACAAAGTTTAGGAGACGTTTTTGCACTGTTAGGCATAGGTTCAGATGAAAGTGTGGTATACTTGGCATAAAAGTTAACACTTTGAGCATCAGCTGAGTTAAATGCCGAGCCAGATGGCAGTTGGGTGCTATCAGTGGCATAGACTAGCAAGCATGAATTTTCATCCGCTGGGCACAGGTTTAAAATAAACTCACAGTCATCCACTTCAGTTGCTGGTTGTAACATTAGTTCATTAGGAGTTTGATTTGTACATTTGGCTCTGTTTGGGGAGGGGAGGCAGACAGCATTTCTAGCTGAGTCTAATACATCTGTGAATGTCATCCAATAACATAAGCAGGCGGCTACTAAGCAAGACAGAACCAAAAATATGCAAGTGTACTCACTCAGAGAAAACGGCAGCATGGCTACACATCACTGCTGGCAAAAAATGCAGATCATTCACAGGATAATTGCATAAAAAACATTTTATTGCACATAAGAACACCAGGCACACAGATGGAGCGTGCCCCTCCCCACAAACAGCCAAACGTTTTTGTGCCAAACCTCACGCTTTCTCAAGGCTGAGGCGGCTTTGCAAATTACACCATTATAAACAGTAATGTTTAAAGTGACAATACATCCTTACATCAAACTGCTGATAAATACAGCAATCAATCAAAACCACAAAAAAGACTTCCAATAAATGTAAATAGCAAACGCATACCCATCGTATAAAACTGAATGGCAAGTGCATACCCAACATTTAAAAATAAATAGAGAAACAAAACAGCATCTAAAACAACAAATAGGACATCACATATTCAGCATAGAATCATTCATTTCAGCAAATAATGTAATATATAAACCACTTTCATCGAGGACATATGCACAAACTATCTTATAAAAAAGGAGTCAGTTGAAAAAATTCATTCAACCCTGGCTCACTATATGATTTCATGTTATACTGCCAGAAAGACTCTCTTTGTCTGAGTTTTTTATCAAGATCACCCCCATGAATATGTTCCCTAACACTCTCAATCATCTGAAATACAAACCCATGTTGTCTACCTTGATTTTAACATGCAGTGCAAGAGCACTCACATCATCTAAATTAATAATACTTCTAATATGCTGTCCTATTGTATATTTAAACTTCTGTGTCATTTTACCAATGTAAAAACCCTGACAAGCACTGGAGTTGCAACATAAACAATGTTTTTAGTATTGCAGTCACAAAAGTCTTTAATCTGAGATAACTGATCCATCACTGGATGTCTAAAATATTCACTCACTTTAATATATTTACAGTAGGTACAGTTCTCACACCTATATGTACCACTAGGAAGAAATATCTCCTTTTCCTTTTTAGGAGTCCAATATGTACTCTGGACCACTAAATCCCTTAGATTAGTTGCTTTTTTGTATACCTCTTGAGATAATTCCTGTGTCACCAGATCTAATTTTTTTCTCCATTTTTAAAATATGCCAATTTTTGCCGATAATATTTTTCCCATATGGGCCTGTGGACTAAAAGTCATAATAAATTCAACTCTAGCACCATAATTTCCCTTCTTAGCTGTTCCATTCCCTTTATGCTGTAAAAGATCAAATCTACTCCTATTATCAGCTCTCTCTTTTTCTTTAAAGAGAATATCAGAATTGTACCCTCTCTTTAAAAATCTTTTTGTATGGTCTTCTATACTATTTACATAATCCTCCGAATTGGAACAATTTCATTTTGCTCTGAGGTACTGCTCTACAGGAATATTAGTAGTAGCATGTGCCAGATGGCAACTCTCAAAATGTAATATTGAGGTATTTATCTGTACTTTTTCGATAAAGCCTAGTCCCTATACTACCATCCCCATTTTTTAAAAATAGAAAGATCCAAGAAGTTAATTTCTTGTACATCACTTTTAACCTCAAACCTAAGATTTTGATTAGTCATTTTCAAATAATGAACACAAGAATCTAATTCCTGTACTGTGCCTCTCCAAATAAAAAAGAGATAATTGATTAAACATTCATAAAAATCAATCAAATGTAAAAAGGAATTTATAGCACTATAAATAGCTCCATTTTCCCGGGTGGACATGTACTGTATAATATTGCAAAGTTCAGGGCCATGGCTACCCCCATGGCCGTACCCCTAAGCTGCAAATACAAATGTTCTTTAAATAAAAAAGTGTTACAAGTTAATACTTTTTCAGCAAGGGCAAAGAGAAATTCCACATAAGGCTGTGAGTAGGATGTTCCAGAATACAAACTCTCCCTTAGACTGTCTAAACCTTCATCACTAGGGATGTTCGTATAAAGAGAACGGACATCCCTAGTGATGAAAAGTGAAGAACTGTCAATCTCAATTTCATTCAAGAAATTGAGCAAGTCTGCCGTATCCCTCAAATAGGATTTCATTTTTATTGCCAAAGGCTTGATGTGAAAATCCACAAATTTAGCCAAGTTATCAGTTAATGATCCTATTCCAGCCACTATATGCTTAGCTCATGGACACACCAGGCTCTTGTGTACCTTTGGCAATCCATATAGAACTGCTCTAATAGGGTTCTTAACTGTTAAGAAATTACAGGTGTCGCAATCTATAACATTTTCCAAAAATGCTTCCTGTAAAATAAAATCAATATTCTTTTTGTAAATTTCAGTGGGATCATAATCCAAACACAAATACAAATTTGTATCAGACAGTTGGTGCAGAAGTTCTGCCTCATAATCAGTTCTGTTACAGACAACCCCCCCCCCCATCAGCTGGTTTAATTATAATTCTGATAGTCTCTTTAAAGCAACAGAGAGGGCTGATAATAGGAGTAGATTTGATCTTTTACAGCATAAAGGGAATGGAACAGCTAAGAAGGGAAATTATGGTACTAGAGTTAAATTTATTATGACTTTTAGTCCACAAGCCCATATGGTGAAAAATATTACTGGCAAACATTGGCATATTTTAAAAACAAAGAAAAAACTAGATCAGGTGACAGGAATTACCTCAAGTGGTATACAAAAAAGCACCTAATCTAAGGGATTTATTGGTCCAGAGTACATTTTGGACTCCTAAAAAGAAAAAGTAGAGATTTCTTCCTAGTGGTACATATAGGTGTGAGAACTGTACCTACTGTAAATATATTAAAGTGAGTGAATTATTTAGACATCCAGTGACGGATCAGGTATCTCAAATTAAAGACTTTTGTGACTGCAATACTAAAATCATTGCTTACATTGCAACTTGCAATGCTTGTCAGGGTTTTTATATTGGTAAAATGACATAGAAGTTTAAACATAGAATAGGACAGCATGTTAGAAGTATTATTAATTTAGATGATGTGAGTGCTCTTGCACGGCATGTTAAAATCAAGGTAGACAACATGGTTTTGTATTTCAGATGATTGAGGGTGTTAGGGAACATATTCATGGGGGTGATCTTGATAAAAAACTCAGACAAAGAGAGTCTTTCTGGCAGTATAACATGAAATCATATAGTGAGCCAGGGTTGAATGAATTTTTTCAACTGACTCCTTTTTTATAAGATGGTTTGTTCATATGTCCTCGATGAAAGTGCATTAAATATATGACACTATTTGCTGAAATGAATGTTTCTATGCTGAATATGTGATGTCCTATTTATTGTTTTAGATGCTGTTTTGTTTATCTGTTTATTTTTATATGTTGGGTATGCACTTGTCATTCACAATTTTATACGATAGGTATGCATTTGCTATTTACATTTATTGGAAGCCTTTTTTTGTGGTTTTGACTGATTTCTGTATTTATCAGCAGTTTGATGTAAGGATGTATTGTCACTTTAAACATTACTGTTTATAACGGTATAATCTGCAAAGCCACCTCAGCCTTGAGAAAGCGTGAGGTTTGGCACAAAACCTTTTGCCTGTTTGTGGGGAAGGGCACGCTCCATCTGTGTGTCTGGTGTTCTTATGTGCAATAAAATACTTTTTATGCAATTATCTTGTGAATGATCTGCATTTTTTGCCAGCAGTGATGTGTAGCCATGCTGCCGTCTGCTATGAGTGCTACATCTGTGAGTGTACTCACCTGAGGGAGCTTGTTTTGAGCTGCTTCTGTGCCTCCTCTTTTGGTGTCCATAGACAAGATCTTGCACCCTCTTTTTCAGTCTTATAGTCATGCTGTGCATTAATTGTTTAGTCTTCCTCCACACCTATGTCCCATAACAGACATGAAAACCCTCCTTGTGTCAGTAGATGTAGTACTGTTTTGTGAAAACAGTGACTTCTGTACCTGTAGAATTAAATAAAACAAGTGCTTAGATCACAATTTAACAGGAAAGCAAATAAATAAAAAGGTACCAAGTATGTTATTTAAAATATTGAGCTACCTTTGACTTAATGCAGCTTCCTTGGATAGTCATGACATCATTTGGGATAGGTCATTAATACCCATTGACTCCATTGTAAACCAGACTTCTTTCCTTTGCAGTAGTTCCTCTGATAACCTTCTCGGGGAAACAGTAAAAACCTGGTAGGTTTTTCAGCAGTTTTGAGCGATATTTGTTGAAGCTTTTGATGACCAGGCATGAAGAATCTCCTGGATGAGTGAGCATGAAACCTCATAGATCTTCTTTGTTACTCTCATAACAGTTTTCATTGTTCTTTGTCTCCTCAGTAAAATTCAAAGATACATAATCAAGGTTGTTCTCATCGCATTTTATAACAAAAAAGTCTGACTTCAATGCACGCGCATATTCACACTCGTCTGGCCATGTAACTGCACATCCAGTGGCACCTTTCATACCAGTCCAGCAGGTGTGTTTGGTGAAAACACTTTAGATGTTCTCAGTCTCTCAAAATCTGCATCATTTATTCGGGGGGGGGGGTAATGACTTTTCTTATTCTTTTCTTGTCTTCTGTAACCTTTCACAACAGATACAAATACATTATTTGCAGATGTAAATTCTATTTCTGACATCATGTTTATCTGACATCTAATTTCATTGCTATTAATATATCTATTCAATGCAGCCCCGATGCTGACAAAATTTGAAATACTGTACTGCTCCCCTTCACATTTTCTCACTGTGGCATACAATTCTTGCAGTAATTGGTTTAAATTTTATGCTGAGTGCTTATTGGGGGGGAGGTAGTGCAGGAGCTGGTGGCAATATATGAAAACCCAGGTCTTTTTACCTCTGGGTATATACTGACAGCTACTGCCCCATTTGGTCTAAAAGTAGAGAAGAATGTATACCTGCAGACTACATTGCTAATATTGGCAACAAGAAAGGTAATAACCAGACTATGGGGAACGAATAGGCTACCAACTAAGGGAGAGTGGCTAAACTTGACAAGAGAGATATATAGGATGGAGAGGATGGCAGCCAAAGTACAGGATAGAGTGGAGGTATTTGATACAAGATGGAGAAAATGGATTATGTATCAGTTAAGCACTTATTCAGATTTTGTTCCCTGAAGCTAATCAAATCAATTCTGGAGAAATGTTAAAATGAGACTTGTCTAGTTCATGTGATTAATTAGTCCTGATGCTGGGTGAGAGTTTTTTTTTAAAGTCCAATGTATAATTATATAAACTGAATGAATATATATATATGTTGTTGATGACACTGAAGCAAACCTAGACTATAATACTGACTGGTCCCAGGTCCCAACAACTAGAGCATATAAAAAGGACCATAAAGCAGAACAGTTTTTCTTACCAACCCAGAATGCTTTCTCAGTATTAGCAGAGTTGGGTGGCCTCTGCTTACCCAGCATGGATCAGGGGGGAAGTATACAAGAGAACACAATGGTAGTACATAACACCCCAGTTCCGCGTTACCAGTTCCTATTAAGTCCCATACTTATTCTATTCCCAAATTGAGCAATGAAGTATTACCATCTAACAAGTCATTATCATTAAACATGTTAGGGATGGATATTAATACTCCCACTGTTCTTCCACAACCTAACACCCTCCCAGGTGTTTGTGACCCACCAATGCTAAAAAATCTGTCTCGTCAAACTTTTGTTCTAGGTGATTCTATAATCAAACATTTGGATAGGGCTGTTTGCAATTCAGATAAAACCAACTGTACATGTTCTAGTTTCAGGGGTGCTGAAATTTATGATATTACAAAAATGCTACCTAATATTATCTCCAATGTGAGGCCCAATCCACTTGTCATAATACACGCAGGTATAAATGACATCAACAATATGCACCCTTTAAAAATAAAGAAAGATTATGTTGCTATCTACAATTTACTGGTTGACAAGGGATGTACAGTCTGTTTTTCTGAAATTCTCCCAGTGCTAAGAGCGACTGATATCATCACTGCCAACATTAAATCTATAAACGAATGGTTAAGAAAGTGGTGTCTGAAACAGAACATTGACTGTATCACACATTGGGAGAGTTTTTATGGAAGGGGCTCACTTTTCTGCTGGGATGGTCTCCATCCCAGCAGACATGGGAGTAAAATTTTGGATAAATCTATAAGCTCCATCATAAACAAGTATTTAAACTAACAAGCTTGGGGGAGGATGGTCACTCTGCCTATTCTCTAACTGGGACCAACAAGCATTCTTGTAATAATTGCTGTAATTTTGTATCATTTAATGCAAGATCTTTAAACCTGCAGAAGAAATCAGAACTTGAGCTCAAATGTATTCAACAGGAACTTCATATCATAGCAGTTACTGAAACTTGTTGGGATTCCTCCTCAGGTTGGACCAGGGAAATACCCAACTTTAAGCTTTATCATAAGGACAGAGAAAATCAGCTGGGGTGGAGTTTGTTTATACATTAGAGAAGACATTCAATCATATGAAATTCCTACTCCCACCTCCACAGAATCATTATGGGTTAATATTCAACTTAAAGGTCACCCTAAGTTATATTGGGTGTTTGCTACAGACCTCCATCTACAGACATGTCTTATACCTCCGACCTAATTAATGTTATCTCTGATATAGCTGGTAAGGGAGATACTTTAATCATGGGTGACTTCAATTTTCCAGGTATTAACTTGTTATCCTCTCTTGGTACTACAGAACAAGAAAAAGTATTTGTCACTACCTGTATAGACCATGGTCTTGAACAATTAGTAGATTCACCCACTAGGGGCTCACATTTACTTGATCTAGTCATTACCAATATTGAGAACTTGATCCACAATGTGAAAATATTAGCTCCAATTGGAAATAGTGACCATAACTCAATTAATTTCAGTATTAACTTCAACATCCCTAAACCCATTAATAATTCTGCTTACAAGGACTATAATAATGAAAATTTTGAGATAAAAATATCACCAAAATTAATTGGGAAGAAAGATTTAGGAATAAAACAGTAAATTGTGCCTGGACTGAACTAAAGGACTATATACATTATTTGGAAAATAATTTTATCAATACCAAAAAAAAATATAATAAGAAAGGTAAAATCCCTATTTGGTTCAATAAATCCATTAATAAATTAATCAAAAGAAAGGAGAATTTGTTCAAAAAACTTAAAAAAGAATTAAAATTCTTATATTAAACTTCAATATAAAACCATGGTTTCTTCCCTTAAATCAGCAATTAAACATGCTAAACTAAAATTTGAATTTACGTTGGCTCATTCTAAGACAAGTCAAAAATCTTTTTTCTCATACATTAATAGAAAGAAAGGTAATAACACTGTGGGCCCAATATTGTACAATGGGAATCCTGTTTCAAATGATGTTGAAACAGCTAACCATTTCAATAACTATTTTTGCTCAATTTTCAATCCACCAGATGTTTGTTCTGTAACTGTCAATGATATGTCTCATATTTCCTCCTTTACTTATGACGAGATTCTCCAAACATTACTAATGCTCAATAAAACTTCAAGTCTAGGTCCTGATAATATTTACCCAAGGTTTATATTTGAAACTGCTAAATCATTGGCCATCCCATTAGTGTTGTTGTTCAACAAGTCCTTACTTGAAAAAGCTGTCCCAGATGAGTGGTGCTCTGCTACTGTTGTCCCTATTTACAAGAAAAGAAAGAAATAAATCCAACATCCAGAATTATAGGCCTATTAGCCTTACACCTATATTAGGGAACTTAATGGAGAGGCTAATTAAGGATTGGTTTGAAATAGAAATAGACAACTTAGGTATTAAGGATAATACCCAGCATGGCTTTAAACAAGGCCATTCATATTCCACTAACTTAGTCTCCTTCTATAACAATATTAGCAAATACCTAGACAATAACATTCCATCTGATGTCATATTACTAGACTTCAGCAAGGCTTTTGATAAACTATCTCATTCTATCCTAATTAATAAATTACTCAAATTTGGTTTTTCACCATATCTAGTAAACTGGACTGCAAGTTGGTTGCAAAAAACAGGATCCAAACTGTAAAAATTAATGGTTCCTTTTCACAAATTGGTATGGTCACAAATGGAGTCCCCCAGGACTCTGTGTTGGGTCCCTTGTTATTTAACAGCTTTATAAGTGACATGACTGTCTCTCCAAATAGTCAATTATCTAAATTTGCTGATGATACAAAATTGGGTGGTAGGGTTGATACCTTACCTGCCATTAGATCTCTTGTAAATGATCTTCACTGTATTGAATCTTGGGCAATGAGCAACTCTATGACCTTCAACACTGACAAGTGTTCAGTTCTTTATTTTGGTAACAAAAACCCTAAGACTAATTACTATCTTAATGACATTTTGTTAAAATCATCCACTAAAGAAAGAGATCTAGGCATCATAATTGACAATAAGTTATCTCTTGATTGCCATTATAACAAGGTGATTAGATCAGTTAATGTCTTAATGAAGCAAATTAGAAGAACTTTTGTCAGTAAGTGTGAGCCTTGCTTACTACCTCTATATAGAACTTATATTAGACCTCAACTGGACTATGGATCATCCTTTTGGAATCCTTACCTTAAAGGTGATACTACTTGTTTGGAGCAAATCCAGAGACAGTTCACCAAAATGGTACCGTGGCTAAAATCTTTTACCTACGAATTTCAACTTAAAGAAACTAGACTCTCTCCCCTAGATATGCGCATGTATGGGGGGGGGGGAGGTATTCTATTTGTCTATAAACTACTTAAGTTTCCCACTCTAATGAATCATTTTGGACTCACTTTTGCTAACAAAAGAATAGTGGGTAGACATCACAATCTACAATTAGCTGTAGAGTGGGCAAATACAAAGAAATGTGATAATTTCTTCTCTATCAGAGTTGCTAAATATTGGAATTCATTACCACAAGACCTGGTTAATTTAGCCAATTTTGATTTATTCAAATCCTACTTAGATCTTTGGATCAATTCTCATTAACGTGGTAACTAATGATCCTCTGTTGAGGGGGACAATCACGATAGGCCTTGTGCCCTCTTTTGTCCCATTCCATCCAGTAAATCCAGTAAATCCAGTATGTAAAATGTGTTGTATAATGTATACATTTCCTTGTGCCTAATAAAACAAATGTTATTATAAAAAAAAGTAATTGGTTTAAATTTTGTACAGTTATTGTCTTTAGGTCAGCATCAATGTTTTTTTTCTCATTCAGTCATTAAATACAGCCACTCCACAGGTGGTAACCTTCTTGGTGTTTTTCTCATTTTGATTTTCTTTTAGCTCATCAAGTTCAGTTGAACTGACAGATGCATGTTTGCTTACTTTGCCTTTTTTAGGAACAGTGCCATCCTCATCCATGGTGAAATGATTTTCACACTAAGCATCTGGATTTCCCTATCAAACAGGTCAAATTAGTGGGCAGGTAAGTCACTCATCTTGCTTGACTAAGCTTTTTCTGTTATTTCAATATCTTATAGTTACTGAAAATTCTGAGGCAGCATAGTGATATTTACATACACTTAGGTCAGTCTGGAAAACAAGTTCCTCTAATCACAAGCCACTTTCCACACCTGTGCAGTTACTGGTTAGTTACCACACTGGTATGGACAGCTATTAACCAGTCGGATCACTGCATTTTTCTTGCCCAATTTATGAGAAGGTATTACCGATCAATGTGGGTAATTAAATGAATCAACCACAGAAGCCTGTTATTCTGAGTATACTCTTGCTAACTGAATGTTATTACAATAATATGACAAAGACTTTTGAGCCCAGGATTGTAAAGGTTTGGTGGTAGTCAAAGTTGAACGTGCCTTTCCTCTCTTTTCATCTGACACCTAACTTGATATGCTAATGTGGGTGTACCTCAAATGTGGATAGCCTACTGTGGGTGTGGTTAAAATGGGGATAACCTACCATGGGCAAGTCTAAAATGTGGATAACCTATGGATGCATGTCTGGAATGTAGTTGTAGTAGTTTGTGGGATGGTAAATGACAGGTTTCCTCTGTTCTGATTGGCTAACAATAGATGTCTGTTGTATAATATAGCACACCATCTATCACTTGAAAAAGACAGTCAGCTCTGCACCTCTCAGAAGTTATCCATAGTAACATAGTAAGATAGCACTGTGATCACAGAAGGGACATCCTGTATTGTTCTTCTTGTCCATCCATCCTGCAGCCCTGCAGTATCTATACTCAGTTTAAATATACCAGTGAAAGCCAGCCTGGTGGCACTAAGGGTTGATGTGCTGGACACCACACCTCACGCCATGCCGGTGACCTGGGTTTGGGAATGGACTCGGGTCATTTGGGGGTCAGCCGGGAGAGGTAAGGATTAAGCATCCAGCAGACTGCTTTCCTTCCTTGGGGAAGGGGTTTGTGTTGTGTGTGTCAGCACAACAAGAGAGATTCAGCCTGTGCCCAGGGTGCTTGGTTGCCTCCACAGAGGTAGAGATTGCTGCTGCACCCATTGTACGGGTGTGGGCATGTGGAGAAGAAACAGAGGAAAATACTGGGACCCAGCAGGACCCATGATGGCCCCAATGGGCCAGAGGATGTACCCCTCCAAGGGAGGGGGTCATAGACCCTGTCAGGTCTGCAGAGGTGGTAAATAATGTTGTGATAAAAAATATTTTTATTTATTTTTATTTATTTTATTTTCAAATTTGTTAACTGGGTAAGGACACTGGACCAAATGTCCTTTTTCAGGACTGACTGAGAGTGCAACACATAAATAACATATCATAATACAACAATCAAAGTCATACTTCACAACTTAACATACTATTTAATACAATCACAAACAACATTTGTCAATAAATATTGTTTCAACTGTGCCTTAAAAGACAATAAAGAGCTTACATTATGAATCTGAAGAGGAAATGAATTCCACAATAGGGGAGCTGAAATTGATAAAGCCCAAGACCCAAGTTTTTGTTTACACAATGGGACCTCTAATACAAGACCATTTGATGATCTTAGCTTTGATGGCATATCCCTAATTGAAACTAAATCAAATAAAGGAAACAAGGATTTATAATAAATTGCTTTTGTAACTAAACAACCCACTGAATAGTCAGTCCTACTAATTAAAGGCATCCAACCCAACCCTGAATACAGATCACAATGATGAGTTCTATAAGTAGCAGATAAGACAAAATGACAAACATTGTTATAGAATACTGTTAATGTATGCAAATCCTTTTCCCCCAAATTATAATATAAGCAAGTTTCATACTCCAAATGAGGGAGCAAAATCCCCACAGCAATAGCTTTCCTAGCATTTTCTAAAAAATCATTTTTATATTGTTAAAGTAAACCTATCTTTTGATTTACCTGCCTACATAAAGCAGTGATCTGAGGAAAAAAACTTAGTGCTGGATCCAGTAAGAACCCCAAATATTTAAAACTCTGGACTTGCTCAGTTTGAGACCCTAATGAATCACATATCAACAATTCCAGACAAATATGCCAGTGAACGGAGACTAGAGGCAGGGCTTGTACATTTAAAAGCCTGAGATGCTGGTCTGAGGGTGAGCATGAGTGGCTGCACCACTCCACAGAGAAAACAAAAGCATTGAGAGAGTCTGCTCCAGTGAGTTTGTCTTTTTTTATGTTGGAAATATAGAGATACTCACCAGAGCACAATTCTTTGATGCTGTTTGGCAGAATTATTGACTGTTGGATGAAACTGTCTTTTAAAGGCCTATGTTGAAGATAAAGAACACTAAAAGCCAAAAAATTATTGGAAGCTTTTGAAGAACTTAGTAAATCCTGAGCAAGGTCAAAAAAAGTATAGCTTTAATAGAAAATGGAAAACTAGCTGCACAGGAAAAAATTGTAGAAATGTTAAATCATTATTTTATAACTATCCCTGATCTAGACCAAGAACAAAATTGGATGACTTTGATCCTAAAAATAATGGAATTCCCGTGGAGATTCAAGGTAACAATATTATTATTCCAGTCTTTAGGTATAAAATCATTGAAACAAGGGAGGTGTATGCAGAGATAAACAAACTCAAAAATTATAATGAAGCATGTGGCATGGACAGCATAGAAGTTTGTTTCCTAAAAGATTCAGCTGCAGAAATTTCTAAACCCCTTGCACATCTGTTTAATATGAGCCTAACTCAGGGAATCTTCCTCAGTAAGTGGAAAAGAGCCAAGGTTATTCCTACTGTATATTTAAGGAGGAGATTCCTCAAATCCCTCAAACTATAGGTCTATCACTTTGCTGTCAACCTTCTCAATGTTGATGGAACTCTTAGTCCACTCCCAGCTCATGGGAAATTTTAAGAAATGTAATAGGCTAACATCAGCACAATATGAGATTAGGAAAGGACGGTCCATGGAGACCACACTCAGGGACTTCTATGATCAATTGGTTACCCCTCTTGGGGAAGGTTGGTCCATGGGCATTTGACCTGTCCAAAGCTTTTGATTTGATGGAACTTTTGACTTGTCTAGAAGCAGTTGGAGTAAAGAACAAACACTTAATTTGGTTTATATCATATTTAGAAACTCACTTCCAAATGGTATCTGTAGCAAATATAAATTCTGGTTTGGCCCCAATAACAAGGGGTGTGCCTCAAGGCTTGATACTGGGCCCCTTAATGTTTTTGGTATATAAGAATAGTCTCCCTAGATATATATAGAATTCTCATGTAACTCTATTTGCTGATGATACAGTAATAGTGGTAGAGGGAATAAATACCCAAGATGTTGAGTCTAAACTCCAGGATGACTTTGATCACTTTGAAAAATGGTTTGCATCTAAAACTTTGCTAATGAACTTAAAAAAGACTCAGAGCATGCTGTTCTGTGCCAACAGGAGGAATAAAGCAAAATTACCTAAAACTCTAGAAATTAGAGCAGGCGATGGCCGTATTCTATCCCAGGTGCAAACTTATAAGTACCTAGGAGTGGAATTCGATCAACAGCTAAACTTCGAGTCTCATATTGACTTTTTGGTAAATAAAGTAGGGAGCTAGTTGGGAGCAATGAGACAGGCATCACATTGTCTGAGCAGCAAAGATCGCATGGTAGCGGCTAGCCAGTTATTGGCTCCCCTTTTAGATTTTTGGTAGCCATCTATTTAACAACAGCACAAAAAAATCACTACATACGCTAGATGTGACTCATCACAAAATAGCCAGATTTGTGCTAAAAAGTGACTATAATGTTCACCATTGTACACTTTATCAAGATCTATCTTGGACTACACTTCAACAAAAGAGAAATACCGCTTGGGCTACTGTCTTATTTAAAAGCTTAAAATCAGGAGAACCAACTGGACTGATTAACACAACTGAGTGGAAAAATCATAACTTCTCTTTGAGAGATAAAAATCTACACATGAAGATCCCCAAAGCTAAAAACAAATTTGGAGAGTTGACCTTTAAATACCGGGCAGCGATTGCCTGCAATAATCTTCCAAGCCAATGGCGAGACCTGACCTTGCCCATAGACATGTTTAAAAAATATGTAAAACCAAAATTGCATGAATGTTCTTGTTATTAGTGTCCTGTTACAGTATTCTGTACATCTTTCCTTGGATAAAAGATGTTTGAATGTTAACTATTAGCTAGTAAGATGTTTTTAAATCTTAACCTCTAAATTCTAGATTCTATCCCAGTGCTGTAAATTGCTGTAAATTGTTGTAAATTGTTGTAACTTATTGTGTCATATTTATTGTGTTGTAACTCAAATGTTAAATACAGGAACACCTTGAAAACAGGGCTTGCCTGGCCCTGTGGTGTAATATTTGCTTGTCAAATAATTGCTGGTATAAATAAAGTTGTTTTACTACTACTACATACAATACATCCAAGCTTATCAGTTAGACTGCTACAGTACCTCTCCTTATGATGTATAAGTTACCCTCAATTCCATTTTCCCTCAAGAATGTGTCCAGTCCTGCTTTAACCACCTGACTATAGCTACAGTGTGCAGAACCTGGAACTCAATCTGCAAAAAGCAGGAGGAATGGATCTTCCTCTTATATAATGCAATTTAGATTTTTTTTAAAATCCTCTGGAATTCTAAAATTAATTTAATTTAAACTGCAGATTTGTTTTCAGAGGATTATGTAAACCACCAATTCATTTTCTATGGTTTGTGGAAACCTAATCCACAGTTTAGGTAAGCCACAAATCACCAATTCATGGTTTACATTCCACTTACAGAATTGTGAAATTCCACTTCAGATGGAATTCCAATGACTTAGTAAGACTTTTTTGAAATTCTGTGGATTTCCCTTCCATAAGAATTTAAAAGATTTATGGAGCACTAGGCCTGAATAGTACTGACTTCCACATCTTCAAAGGGTAGGCTATTCCACATGTTGACACCCTCCTGTGTTAAAATGCTTTCTAATGCTTCGGCTTGTCCTGGACACTTCTAGATGAGTGCATATCCTCAAACTCTGCTTGTACTCACCAGCTCTACCATCTGTATATTCAACCCTGTCTATTCTCCTTCAATACTAACATACTAACATACTAAAATGCCAGCAGAATAGGCCTAATGGTCTTTCGTGTTTGCTCGTTTGGTCAGCCCCCACCCTGGGTGCTGACCTTGCTGTCCCCTTCGCCTTCTCTGGCTTCTCCCTTCCCAGTTCTGGATATTCTTGCTGCATTGGATTTTGCTTCCAGAACCTTCCCCTGTACCTGTCCCACCCCTCTTGAACCCTCTACTGTCTCTGCCTCCACCAGCCCCCAGGTAGTGCATTCCATGGCTCCACCACCCTCTCAGTGAAGTAGCACCTCCTCCTTTCTCCCCTGAATCTTCCCCCCTCCAGCTTCCACCCATGCCCTCTAGTGGCCCCTTCCTCCTTCCTTCGAAGCACCCTGACTGTTCCTCCCCTATTTACCCTCTTCATGTACCTGAAGATCTCTATCATGTCCCCCCGGTCCCTTCTCTCTTCCAATGTGTACATATTTAGCTCTTCGAGCCTCTCCTCATAGGTCCTGTCCCCCAAGCCCCAAATCATTTTGGTTGCCCTCAGAACTGATACAATATTGAATCTTTATCCTCATCCATAGGTTGAATAATTTGAGTATGTTCACTGTCTCCTTATAGCTGTTGCCCAAAAACCACAACTCAGCTTGGTAGCCAATTTTGTACCAGCTCAATCTCTTCAATGTACTTTCTTTTTTTTAATATAGCTTTTTGTAGATTTTTCTCTCATGTCCCCCCTCCAGGGCCCTGGCACATGGCCGTTTGTGTACGTGAAGGAACTCATGCACACCGGAAGCCAGCTCAGTCCCTTCTGCTGCACCTGTACTGGTGCACCGATGACCTACGTTACCCCACTGAACCTCTACCCAGTGGAGATGGGACTACGGGAGGGGCAACAACAACACACCCCCACCACCCCCAGGAGAGGAGAGCTGCCCAAAGACTCACTCAATCCTGGTCCTCCTTCCCCCTCAGGCCATAACCTCAACAATCCAAGGTCGTTCCCGAACCTGGGTCACCGGCATAGCACAAGGTAAGGCATCTAGCTTCTCATCCCTCAGCACCACTGGGCCAGCTTCAATTTGCTTTCTATGCTGCTGTAATTAAAACTGGATGTAGTACACCAGATGACATTGAACAAAGGTCTTGTGCAGGGTTGAATGACCTCCCTTACAAATATAAAAACATAGAGTTTGACAGCAGGTAAGGACTGCATGGCCCATCCCCTTGACCTGCTCAATAACTCTCTTGAAATGTATAACAACACTATGTTTGCACTTTTAACTACGACATCTCATTGCCTTGCTGGGTTTGGCCTATGGTCAACAAGTACCCCTAAATCTTTTTCCTCAGATGTACTGCCCCACTGTAGAGTCATATGGGATATAAATGTTTCTCATATCCCTTGTCCCTATGTGCAGTACCTTGCACTTCCCCATGTTAAATCTAAGTCTGTGCTGCCAACCCCCAACTGATGTCACTGTTTTTCAGAAATCCAATTGAAAAGGTCTGAAAGTGTTAATTTTACAAATGTCACTATATTGCAAGGTATGAAAGTGCAGAATCAATGTTTACTAAATGTTGTGTTTAGAGACCCTGGCATGATCCAGTTATCTGCCATATTTTAGTCAATGCTTTTCAGGAGAGAGTGTAGCCTAGTGGTTAGAGCATGGACCTGTTTTTGAGAAGAGCCATTATTCAAATTCCACCTAAGTCACTCACTAACTGTGGCCCTGTACAAAATGAGTAGTGTGTAAAACATATTTTATAAAAAATGCTAGAATCTGTGTTACAGCATGGTTGTTGGAGTATCCACACTGTTCCCTGACACTTTGCTAGCTTGAGCAAGATCCCAGGTATGATTGCAGAACTGTTGCAAAGCCCTGCAGATACCATAATGCATGCTGGGATACCCACGATTGGGCATCAGTGTGGATCACTGTGAAATGAACTAAGCTTGAATCAAGATCTCATTGTGAGTTCAGTCATATTTGTGATGTATTTTTCTTATCTAAAACAGGGTAAAAATGTATTTTTCCTTCATGTAGGGTTGCTTTAACCCATGTTACAGCACAGATCACATTCACACTGCTGTCAACCCAGGTTTAGGCAACCATGTTTTTCTAAACCCATCCTCAAGCCTATCCTCCCAGCAGGGTTTGAACATGGTTTTAGAACACAATTGTAGCACAGTTTTAACCACAGTACACAGTGTACACAAAACTTTTGAACCATTTTAACAGAGTAAAATGGTTTCAAAGCTCTAGTGTGTACAGGGCCTATGTAACTTGGCAGGTCACTTAACCCCCACGTGTTTTATATGTATTTGTTTATGTATTGCTTTATTTGTTTAAATATGCTAGGAAGGCTCTTGGACAACAAGTGCCCATTTCCAAGGGTGACCTGGGTCAAAAGAGGGCATACAGTCACAACTAAAATGAAACAATAATACAGAATGGATTATTTTTTGCAAGTACAAATAGATTGTTCATGCAAACATTCTCTTAGTAAATTCTTAAGTCACTACAAGATTGGATAGAAGCAGTACCCCGCTGAAAATGAACTACCTAATCCAAGCTGGGATATCTAGAACATAAACTGTATGAGCAGCAGAAATAAACAGAGCAGCTGCATGTATACCTGTTCATGATTACAAGTCTATATAGAAACACAGATATTGTCTGTACCTTTGATTTTTTGTGTTTTAGTTTTTTACTGCTACTAAATTACCTATGAAATCCACTACCCTCTCCATCAGGCTGCACCGTGAGATGAGCAACTTGTTGTTCAATGTGTTTTTCTGGTTAATCTCTTCAATAAATAAATAAATAAATAATACAACCGCAAAGATATGGGTGGGCTTGTGCCCCTGACATAACCACTGCTGTTCATGTGTAAGAACTGCAACATGTATAACATCATGGGGTGTTCTGCAGTTACTGATGAAAATGGACAAACAACTGGTGATATGTGCATGTCTCTTTGCTCTGATTAACACTATTACTCTATGAGTTCAACTGGCCAGAGTAAGACAACATATTAAGGCTGTAAGGGTAACAATTATTAATGAAGCCTTTCCCTCACCCTCTGGTGACCAAATAAATTAGCTATGTAGTCATTTTCAAGCCAAGGTGACCAGGGCTTGATCCATCACCTAGCCCACCCCCACTGTTATTTCTTGTTCCCTCCCTAATTTTGGTACATCCCATATTTTCAAATAATATCAGACATGCTGACAACCCCTACCCCACCCAGCACCATGTCTTTTAAAATCCTACCTCTCCTATATCCTCCTCCTCAGTGTCAAAATGTACAGGGATAATTGGCCCTTTTATTATTTTCATCCCAATCCTTATTGATAATGTGGGGTCACTGTCCTTTCTAACTGGAAAGTGGGCATGATATCATATTTGCTTGTCCTGCCAGCACTTCCTACTCACCTGGCATTGTTTGAAATGGACCCCACAACCAGTTCTCCCCAGCCCCAAAGGCCCAGATTCAAATCTTGGTACCTTGATTCATAATGGGAGGTATCAGCAGACAAAAACCCCAACCTCATTTGATCCCTCTCCGCACAGTGCTAGCTGACAGCTCTGTGGAGTGGGGGTGGGTAGAGGTGAGGGGGTTCAGTGTTTCTTACTTAGAATGATCTTGCCTATTTCTAACGCATACCTAATAATCAATTAGCCCTGATCTGGCGGTTTATTATAGTTTTCACTCTGCTGTGTTGAAAATGACTTCTCAGCTTATTTAGTTGTTTCTGTGTGCTGGGAGATCCCTTGAGCAGCAAGTGTCCATTTTGAAAAGTAACCCAGGTCAATGAACACTGGATTAGCACACAGAGGAAGTAGGTAAAGCAGAGCCAAACCTCAAGTCAGTGGAATTAGATTTCACATTATAGCAACAAAGAAAGCAAAAGGCATTTGTCCAAGTGATGTCCTCATAAGAGGGAGTGAGAGGTTATGATTGGAGAGGTAGGAGGGTTAGGGAGGGGATTTAGGAAGAGGTGCTGGATGGAAAGGGCTGGCAGGACACCAAATAATATTTATAAATACGGAACAGAACACGAAAGTTTGGGGTTGAACATGATTGACATCGATTGGGTGGCTATGGAGCTAGCCTTTGCAACCTGAGGGAGGAGGAGGGCTATTTAAAGATGTTTTTACTTATTTATGGGCCAAATAAGGTTCCCAGTTATGAATGCTGCTGAGTATTTATGAGAAGGAATTCACTCATCGCTTCAGTGCATTGACTTCATGGTCCTTGTACTTGTGTATAAGCTGATAAATGGTGTTGTTTTTATCAAACCTCTTTACTGCTTACTGTACCTACACTGTTGTTTAGATTGATTAATAGAGAGTTAGTAATTATCCCTTATTTGACCATGGTCTCAGTTTGGCAGACTATAGGTATTTTCCAGTTCTGGAGCCCAGATAATAGCATCTGATCCAATCAGAATTGCTACATCCCTACGGGCTGCACAGGAGAAAGCAAAGCACTTAGCCCCTCTGCTTTTTGACTAGCACTTACTTGGATGAACCTGCTTACAAGCTTCTTTCCAAGGAAAGGAAAAATATCCAAAGTTCTTTAAATGGGATAACAAAAAAAACTTTATTAAATGCATAAATATGCAGAGACATGCTAGCAGAGACAGTGAGCAGCTGCCAGGACCAACATTTCACATCCCAAATGATGCTTTATCAGGTGCTGCCTGCTACCCATGCTGCTTTATTATACTGGTGGATATGCCCAATCAGTTCAAATCACCCTTTCAGCAATCATTAAAACTATGGTAGCAGTGGACTAGCACAGCAAAGGTACAAAGTGCACAATGAAAGTGTATTAAAAGATTTAAAAATACTCATATTTGAACCAATGTCCACTGCTGAGGAATTAATTACACTATAACCTGTAAATGATCACACAGACTGATATTGCCACAGAACATGGGAAGAGCAGAAAGAAAGAAGTGAGGGTGTGTATATATGTGTGTGTGGGGGGAAGAAAACAATTCAAACAGCAGAACAATCAATTACTGTAAAAATGCAAACTGACAACTCAATATCTTTCTTCTAATATTGAAATCAAGTTCATAATATTTGCAGTAATTGATTGCTGTGCTGGTTGAATTTTATTCTTCCCCCCCACACACACACACTCCTTCCTTCCCCTTTTCCCATGTTATGAACATATAAAATTGCCAACAGAAACAGGCCTCACTGTCTGTCGAGTCTGCTTGAGTTTGCAGCTAACACCTCATCTCGTAGTTGCCCCTCCTGCCCTCCTCTTTCCAGTATCCTTTCCCCTTCCCCTGTCCCATCCCCTCTTGAAACTGCCCACCATCTTATAGGACACTATCTTGTCTGATAAGGTGTTCCATTTGCTGTATGGTAATATCTGTCTGTGTGATTAGTTACAGGTGATAATGTAGTTAATTCTACAACAGTGGATAATGTTTTTAATATAAGAGTTCTTAACCTTATAATATACTTTCACTGTGTACTTTGTACCTTTGACATGCCAGCCCACTACTACCATAGTTTTAATAGTTGCTAATATGGTCATTTGAACTGAGTGGGTGTGTCCAACAATATAAGAAAGTAGCCTAGGTAGCAGGCAGCAACAAGATAAAATGTCATTAGTGACAGGAAATGGCTGCAGTGGTTGCTCACTGGCGCTGCCAGCATGTCTGTGTACATTTATGCACTTTAATAAAGTTATTTATTTACGCAGTTTAAGGAAATGTTTATACTATTCCTTTCATTAGAAAGTACCAGTGTGAGGCCCTTGTTAGCATGTTGACAGAAACAATCAAAAAAGTGCTATTCAACAAGTGGAGGGGGTTACAGTAAGTACTTTGTTTTCTTCCTGGACATTCTGTTTTGCTATAAGCACCTCCCACTCTGCTAGCGCTGCTTTATTCTTTTTAACAGTGCCTCTATATACTTAAGAAAAATGGAAGACTTTTTAGAAACTGCTTAATTATTACATTTTTACTCCAGTTCTCTGAAACTGAATTGACTTCAACACTTGACATATTCTCCTTGTCGGTTGCTTTGAGAGAAGCTATCCTGAAGGCAACTAACTGATGCTTCGATAAATAATAACTATAGTCAAATTGCATGTTTTCTTACCTAATTCAACTAAATAATTCAAAACATCATAAAGATTAAAGTGGGTCTCAGGAAAGAAAAAAAAAGAAAGACAAGAAGGAAGGAAAGATGGAAGAAAGAAAGAAAGAAAGAAAGAAAGAAAGAAAGAAAGAAAGAAAGAAAGAAAGAAAGATGTTTTTAAATGACTCAGCACATTAGAAGTTTAAAACAGCAGGGCTAACTTTGTAGTCCACTACTTAGTTATGTGATTTTCACAGAATAAATACAGCCAGAATAAACAAATATTAACTTAAAAGAACGTATTATTTATTCAGACTCTTTGCAATCTACTCAGTCACTAATAGCTTAGTGACACAAAAGAAGCTGTTTTTTTAGTACCTTGAGCATTGCCCTTACCTCAGAAGACACCAGAGTGAGTGAAGCATTGTCTCAGCATAGCTTTGCACCATTGTGTCTGTATGCAAAAGCTATGTAAGAACTTTGGGATTCATACCTGAACTGAAATGTATTTATTCATTTAAATATTTATTTACTTAAATAAATAAAATTAAATGTGGGGTAATGAGATGTGCTGTTCAGGGGCTGAGTTGTATTTCCTGAATATAATGACTATTCAGGAGCTCATCTTGAAAAAGGGACTAAACGATTATTTAGATTCAGGATTTTAAATGTATCCATTGGTTGAAATAAAAAAAAAAAACTAAAAAAATAATAAAATAGAATTCTCTCCATCATTCCTCCCCAGCCCAAACTTTGTAAACAATGTAAACCCATCCTCTCCCAAGTTCCTCCCTAGCCTAAACTTAATAAATAATGTAACCCATTCCCCCCACCCTCTGTCTGCACCCAATTCTACTCTCCTCCTCAACACTTACAAATTTTAATATATATATATATAAAAAACCTCACAGTGGGTGATTGCCACAACTCACCCACCAACCTCCATGGCTGGCCACCATTTTCCTGAACAAAATGTGCTTGTTTGTGCTTAACAAATTCAATCCCTAATGTCCCCCTGTCCCTCCACCCTAGCAGCTTCCTGATTTCACCCTACTTCTTCAGCACCTAATATTGATGTCCAAAGATGACAGACACAGCCTGCCCTCCTCCATGGCCGGTGGTCATCAGAATGAATGTAAATGTTTGCGCACTTGCTCAATCTAATAGTAGAACTGTCTGTTCAGTAAGGGATATGAAAGGAATGAACATTGGATGATCACACAGAGTAGGAGGACAGTATTGCAGGGTTTAGAAGAAAGGAAAAGTTCAGCAAGTGGAAAGAGTGGCAAGACAAATTTAGCCAGAAAGGAGGGACACTGTTAAAGACATCACACCTCTAGGGAGGGGAGAGAAAGAGATTTACATAGGGAGAGCAATACCCTCACTTACCTGTCAGATACCACCCTGAACTCCACTCTCAAGGGCTCAGCATCCTGCTCCTATTGAGGCTGACAGTGAGCTGACAGACAACAAGGTAAGTCTGGTTAATGGCTTTTTTAATACATTTTGAACTTTTACTCATGTCTAAGTCTTTTTTTGTCATATTTTTTTACCCAAATTTTCAACATAGCCTTTTTTACCCTGTCTCATGAACAAGGCAGGTGTAATTTTTTAAATCCCCTCTGAAACATGTTTTTACTGTCACTTCCCAAAATCATCTTTCAGACAGGATTTTAAAAAATTCCACCTGTCTTGATCATAAGGTGGTGCCATAAAAAGACTATGTTAAACATTTGGAGTCAAAATGTCAACAGAAATGAAGTTATGAAGAAATGCTGGCTGTCAATCAATGAGCATGTACTGTATTATACAGCACATGCTCACTGACAGGTCAGTCGGCAGCCAGCCATGGTGGTGAGAGGAGGTCTGTGTCAGTTGTCAGCTCAGGGTTTAAGGTGGGGGGGAGCAGAGTGGTGAGAACTTCCTGCCGAGGTGGGTGGTGGGGTCCACTAGACTACCAGGGAAGGGGAAAAGTATGTATATTTTCAGTCATGGCAACATTGGGGATCAGGGCAGGGGGCTGCTGGACCATTGCCTACGGTGGATACAGGCTGCCTTTGTGAATCGATCCAGGACATAGTTTGGCTCAAGGGGCACTTTGCGTCAATCATTCAGATGCAAGCCCCTTGCACTGCCCCAGGAGCTTTGAGAATCAGACCCACTATGTTTAACATTTGGGGTTAAAATCTCTAAAACAACAAAGTTATTAACAAATGTTGACATTTCTCAACATTAACTCATAACATTGCAATTGCATTACTTTTTGAACCCACATTTTCAACATAGTAATGTTTTCTACTCTACTGAATGTACATGACAGGTGTCACTTTCAAATCCATCTCCAAAGCCTGTTTTCACAGTCGTTTTGCTACATCATGTTTTGGATCACATTTGATAAATGGCTCCTGTTATTTTCACATACTAGGGTAATAAAAACTATCTTGAAAATTTAAAGTATCAGTCTAAGAAAACAACAGTGTTGTATGTGAACCTCTTCATTTCCTATTCACGACACTTTCACTATTATAACTTATGTTACTAATTTGTTAATTTTACCCTCTCTACTAGGTATGCCCAACAACTACACAGCAAATATAGGAAAGCAAACATTCAGCACTGACCAATGCTTGCTTTTCTGAGCAACTCTAAACACATCATTAACCAACTAGATTTTAGTCAGCATGCCATTTTTAACATGTTGTCTTTGACTTGTTTTGAAGACATTTGATATGTCTATATTGCTGCATTCCTTCACTGAGTAATGGTTGCTTTTAAATTAATCTGAACCCTATTTTTCTCTACCAGAAAATCCAATGATATTTCTTCTTAGAAACAAATTTGTCAACAGAAATGGACTGGTTCCTCCATCTAGTTGTGTCTTATTTTTCCCTGCCTGTTTCTACAGCCAGGACCCTATCTGGTCTCCGATGTTGCCCCATCCTCCCTTTCCCCTATTTATTATGCCCATGTGCCTATCCCATGCATGCTCAAAGCTCCACTGTCTTCACCCCATCACCTCTTCTGGCAAGCTGTTCCAAGTGTCCACCACCCTTTCTGTGAAGAACTTATTTCCTCACATCCCTCTTAAATTCCCCCCCCCTCCCAGCTTCATTTCATGTCCCCAGGTTCTGGTGCTCATCCTACTCTGAAAGAGATCACCTCCTGTACCTTGTTCACCCCTGTGAGGTACTAAGAGGTCTCAATCATGCCCCCACTTGCTCTCCTCGCCTCCAGGGAGTACGGGTTGAGTTCCCACAGCCTATCCTCATATGGTTTCTTATGTAAGCCCTGCGCCATTTTGGTAGCCTTCTTCTGGACCACTTCTACCCTGTCAGTGTCCTTACAGAGGTGCAGCCTGCAGAACGGGACACAGTACTGCTGGTGGTGTCTCACCAGTGAGCAATACAGTGGCAACACCACCACCCTTTGGCTAGAAATCGCCGTCCCTATGCACTCCAGCATTGCACTAGCTATGCCTACTTTTTTGGCACACTGAAAAACACACAGTACCGTGTGCCCTCAGTGAAAAGCAGGTGATGTGCCACTCAACAAAACTAAGCAAAACATCAAACCATGGTACACTCATTAAAAAATAAGATGGAAAGTACTCACAACATTGCAGTTTTAGACAACATTTACTCCACATGAGAGACCGGCACAAAAATCTCTGGCACTTCTCCTCAGTAGCATGAGGCTTCATCAGGAATGGCCCCTGATGAAGCCTCAAGCAATTGAGGAGATGCACTGGGATTTTTTGTGCAGGTCTCTCATGTGGATTAAAAGTTGGCTAAAACTGTAATTTTGTGAATACTTTCCATCATTTTTTTAATAAATGCTGCCATGGTTTGTTGTTTTACTTAACTGCATTGTCACACTGCTATGCCACCTTGAGATAATCAGTTAAGACTATCCCCAAAGTCCTTTTCTTATAATAATGTAATAATAATAAACTTTATTTTTAATGCACCTTTCAAATATCAAGGTACAGTACACAATTAAATAATTTAAAACCAATATTACAACATTATAAAAACATACAACACCAATTAAAGTCTGTCATCCTCAACACCATCACCATATGCCTTGTTCCATAAATACATTTTCAGAGCTTGTTTAAAACCCCCCCACAGTCATGCACTTCCTAATCCAAGGGGGTAGAGAATTCCAGAGGGTTGGTGCCACGAACATAAATGCCCGGGCTCCAGAAGATTTTAAAAACACCCTCAGGATCTCTAGCAACCCCTCGTTGGCTGAGTGGAGCGGTCGCTCAGGGAGGTAAGGAACCAGAAGCTCTTTCAGGTAGTCAGGGCCCAGTCCGTGTAGGGCTTTATATGTCAGTAATCCAACTTTGAAGGTGATCCGCCACTGAACTGGCAGCCAGTGCAGCTCCCGCAGCACTGGTGTGATGTGGGAAGAACAAGGAGTCCACATCAACAACTGGACTGTGGAATTCTGCACCAACTGCAAGCAACAGATATCAACCCCCAGAAGCCTAAAGTAAAGGGAGTTGCAGTAATCTAAACATGAAGTCACAAAGGCATGGATCAGTATAGGGAGGTCCCCAGATGGAACAAGGTGCTGGATCCTAGCAATGTTCCTCAGATGATAAAAGGATAACTTAACAACCGCCGACTCCTGCAAATGAAGTGTCAGCATGTCATCAAGAATCACCCCTAGGTCTCGCACCTGTTCAGAGATAGGAAGCTCAGAGTCCCCAAGGAATAAACCTATAGGTTGACCTGCTTCCCACCCCCATATTCAGTGACCTGGATCCACAACCATCACCTCTGTCTTCCCAGGGTTAAACTTCAACCAGCTGGACTTCATCCAACCCTGGATTTCAGTGAGGCAGTTATTAAATACCGAGAGTGCTCCATCCTGGTCGGGTGCGAAAGACAGGTAGATCTGGGTATCATCAGAATAGCAATGAAACTTCAGCCCATACCATCTTACAATGTCTCTGAGGGGAAGCATATACACCGCAAACAACATGGGAGACAGCACTGAGCCCTGGGGCACCCCACAAGACAGAGCAGTAGGGTCGAAGGAAAAAAAAACTGACACCACCCTCTGAGTTCTACCAGTGAGAAATGAAGTAAACCATCTGTGGACCATACCAGTGAGCCCACAGATGAATCTCAGGTGCTCAAGCAGAACCCCGTGGTCAACGGTGTCAAATGCTGATGACAGATCAAGAAGTACCAAAATGGACCATTTATTTCTGGTCTCTTGCCATCAGGAGATCATTGAGCACCCGAACCAGAGCAGTCTCGGTACTGTGCCTCTTTCGGAAACTGGATTGAAGAGATTCGTAGATGCTATGGATTGTCAAATGGTTCTCCAACTGAGCAGCCATTACTTTCTCAGTCACCTTCCCCACAAAGGGAAGGTTAGAGATTGGCCTGTAGTTAACGAGAGAGTCTGGGTCCAAAGAAGCATTCTTCAACAAAGGTGTCACCGCTGCCTCCTTCAAGGAGCAAGGGTATTCACCAGAGTAAAGGGAGCACCAGACTGTCTGCACCAGAACTGGGCCAATAACACCACCACAGCCCATTATCAGGGATGTAGGACCTGGATCTAAACTACAGCCTGTAGTGAGCATACCCTGGACAATCCTTGCTTGATGACTGTAAGTATCTCCCCCCATCTTATCCTGAGTTCCAAGGTTTCCCTGCCTCAGGTGCATGACTTTGCACTGTTTGGCAATGAAACCCAGTTGCCACACACTAGACAACTCCTCTAGTTTCTCCAGACCCCTTTGCATTCTTTCCACCCCTTCCTGGGTGTCCACCCTTTGCAGATTTTTGTGCTATCTAGAAAGAGACACACCTTATCCTCAAGTTCCTCAGCAATGTCACTTATAAAGACATTGAAGAGGACCGGACGTAGTAATGATCTCTTTGGCACCTTGCTGGTCACTCTCCCATCCCTGGAGTGACTGCTGTTTACCACCACCCTCTGCCTCCTATTCTTCAAGCAGTTTGATACCCAGCTTGCCACCTTCTCACCAACCTCCAGGCTGCTAAGTTTCTTTATTATCCTCCTGTGTGGCACACTATCAAAGAGCATACTAAAGTCTACACAGGCCACACCCACAGCCCTCCTCGATATACCTCCCATTCACCCAGTCAAAGAAAGCTATGAGATTTGTTTAACTTGACTCCCCTCTGTGAAACTGTGCTGCCAGTGATCCTGCATCCCATCAGCCTTATTCAGTAGTGTCTTCATTAAGTTACCCACTACTGATGTGAGACTAAATGGCCTGTGAGTGCTAACCTCCTCCAAACTACAACTTTTCAGAAAATGGACCACATCATCCCTCCTCCAGTCCTCTGGAACTACCCCTGTCTCCAATGAGGTACTGAATAGTGTTGCCAGAGGGGCCACTAGCACCTTGCTCAGTTCTTTTAGCAATCTTCATTGAATCCTGTCATGGTTAGTTGCCTTGTTTTCCTTTAGGGCTTCCAATTCCCTCCAGAATCTCTCCTCCAAAAATTGACTTGTGTCCACTCCCCCCTTGATGCCTGCTGGTACATATTGGTCTGTCCCCCCTAATTGTGAAGACTGACCAGAAGGATGTATTTAAAATGTTAGCTTTTTTTATTTTCTTCTGCATAGTGCCCCTCCTCCTCCCATTCTCCTGATCCTCACTATCCCTCCCCTCACCTTCCCCTTATCACTTATGTGCCTGAGAAATGTCTTATACCCTTTGTTGACCTCCCTGACATTTCTCTCCTCTCTTCTCTTTGTGCCATAGCTGCCCTCACACTCCTTCCTGCCTCCCTTTATTTATCCAGATATACTGCCCTGTCCACCTCTGTCTGGATCTCCTTGTACCTCCTAAAAGCTGTTTTTTTCTTCTTTCTTGCCTTAGCCACCTCCCTGGAGAACCATAGTAGCCTCTTCCTCCTACTACCCTTGCTTACTTCCTTCAAACAGCATGCCGTTGCCATAGCAATCCCCTCCTTGATCTTCTTCCACTGGTTCTCCCCCCATCATTCCCTCCTGTTAGATATTTACTGAGGCAGTCTCTTATTTCTTTAAGGACTTCTTTCCTGAAGTCCATGAACCTTGCCCAAATATGTTTTTTCTCTTGCCCAATCTATATGCTAAACCACACTGTATGGTGCTTGCTTGTACCCAGGGGACTACCTACTATGATGTATGCAGTGCTGTTTCTGTTCATAAGTACCAGGTCCAGCACTGCCCCAGTCTCTAGTGCATTCTATTACCAGCTGCCTGAGCAAATGGGGAGTTGAAGATGGCCCTGCTCCTTGTTGAAACTGCAGCCAGAATTCTATTTACATCCAGCAGATTATAGCCCCCCCCCCATAATCAGTACCACTCCTTTGCTTGCCATTCTGCCAGTGGCCTCCCTCAAAACTTTGTCTAACTCCTCTCCCCATGTCAGTGGCCTTTACACCATCCCTATGTGGATAAAGGCCCCAGATCCTTTCTCGAAGCCTATCCACAGAACCTTCAGCTCTTCTTTATCCTCCTGTGTCCCACTATCTCTGTGGCCTTTATACCTTCCCTCACGTGAAAAACAACCCCCCTTTCCTCCCTGTTCTGTCTTTCTGGAATGGCCACATCCCAGTTGTGATTATCAGTGCACCATGACTCCATTATGGCAACCAGGACTGGGTCTGCCTCTTCAATTATTGGCTCAAGGTCAGGAATTTTATTTCCTTAGCTCTTTGTTTTGGCTGTCATGGCTGTCCGCACCTTATATTCCCCTCTCCCCTTGCTCTGCCCTCCCTTCCAGATTCCTTTCTTTCCTTTCCTTTCCCATTTTCCTGGTACTGTCCTCCCCTTTTTCATTATTCTTCTGCCCACCTTTCTTAACTTTTTTCTCATCATTAGAACCAACTTCTGCTCTGTCCTGCCCACCCCCCTGTCCCTACACTCCTCTACCACTGGATAATTCATTTCCCTGGGCTTGTCCCCTCTGTTGCTTCATTTTGTTTTGGGAAGCAATTGCTACCTCCCTTGTTTTTTCTGCCTCTCCCCTTTGCTAGTTTAAATATCCATCAAAGTGGCATCTAAACATCCACCTAAGACTACTGTGCCCTTCCCTGATGGATAGAGGCCATTTCCTTTGTACAGACCTCTATTCCCCCAAGTAGGTATCCAGTCCCCGATGTTGCTAAAACTGTCCTCCCTACATCATGCAGTCAACCACTCACTGAAGGCCCTGGTGCAGTGTTCCCTTGCCTCCCCATGGCTGTATATAGGTTGACATTAGTGAAGGCCACCATATGAGTTACCTGTTTCAGGCACTTCCCTAGTTCTCTAAACATTTTCTGCACCACCCCTACTGCATCCTTTGCCAGGTTAATAATCCCCTGATGGACAATGGCATCCAGCTCCCCTCCTGCCCCACCTCCCTAGCTATCCTAAAGATCCTGTCTCCATCACTTTATGCTGAAGTGCCTGGTAGGCACCTAACCTCCCTCTTTCCCTGCCATCCTGCTCTCAAAATTATGCCCCTAACAACTGAGTCGCCTACCAGAAGCTGCTTCCTCTTCTGCTGGGGTCCTCTGTCTCCCACCTTGGGGCCTCCCCTATGGAGGGAAGTCACATCCTCCCTAGCTACCATAGGTGCCTCCTCATGGCATTCCCATCCCACTACAGTGGTGAAAGAGTTGTGTTATGGCACCAGCTGAGGCATGTGCCCCTCACCCCCCCACCAGAGACCACTACATTCCAGCTGGCCCTCCTCATTGGCCTGCTCTAAGGCAATGGTGTTTGACTTGGTGACCCCTGGGTGGGGGAAGAGGTCCTTTGAATCCTAGCCAACCTTGCCTAGAGTCTAGAGACCACCTCCCTCGACCCAGAGAGGTGCACGCAGATAGGGCAGCACCTCAGTCTCTAAAAGGTCTCCCTGAAGACTGCTGCTTCACAGCCATTGCACTGCACCACTTCCAACATTCCCATTTCAACTTTCCCTGTGATCAAGGAAAATAACTTGTGATGTTTCTAAATTCCCTTTTTCCTTTGTTTACCCCTTTGCCCCTTGACCCTAGCTAGGATTCTTTAAGTTTTCCCCTTTAGTTTTTATAACAATTTTCCTAAATGTCTCTTATTTTGTTTAACGTTTCCCTCTGTCACAGGAATCCAAATACAGTGTTTTTAAATTTTCCCCTTTTGCTTCTTTTTCTATCTTTATCCTGGATGGGGCTGTTTTATCTATTCCCACTTTCCCACTTTAATATTCTATAACATGTTTGTTGAAAAGAAGATCAGAGGCTTGCCCCACAATAAAATGCTGGATAACAGACTTTTGAAATGTACCTTCTTTTTATTTTCCACTACCTGATGAAGCTGTCAGTGGCACATGTGCCAAAAATGGTCATTGAGCTGCTGCCTTTTTCTCATTTACTCATGTCTGAAAAGAAATTATGAAACAAAAAGATGAACTTGTATGGCTATTGTCCTGTGTATTTATTTCTTTATTTCAAAGTTTTAGCAGGAAAGACATACTGATCTGAATAGCAGCTCATTTCTAGATGCATCCGGGGTAGGGACAATGTGGACTACTGAGGGTATTACAAGGGTATTACTGAAGGAGAGCCTTTGCCCTACATTTTTAAGGAGATTTGCACTGCTTTTACATGCATGGTAGAGTACCACTGTAAATAACTTTGTTATTAGCCTGTGCGGGTTAGAAAGATATAGATGTGACTGTTGCATTCATCAATGGCTAGGAGAGGTTCCACTACACATGAAGACAATCACACTGCTTGTAATATTTATAATTCTTTAAACACACCTGCTGGTCTACAACAGTGAGTAAATATGTCAGAACATGTACTTGGTAACTAAAGGCAGGATTTTCAAAAGTACTCTGACGAGCTGCAGCACATTTTTGCCACATCATGGCAAACTGCACCTAAGTGTTTCATCACTTAAAAGGTGGTCTAATGTTCTGGTGTAATGCCATGTTTTGTAGAACTGTTGTGAGAGAGGCTACTGCAAAATCAGGCAGTTGTCATTAATCCATCCTGCCCTTTGAAACTAAGGGAAGACATTTTGCCACATCTAGGGGGATGCAGGCACAGCTCAAAATTGGGAGCAGTGCCTGTGCTGTCCCCCACCAATCAGAAAATCCTGCTGTAAATCTCTGTGATGGCATGGAGTTGGGTGAACGTTACTTGCAACCTGTGTGCTTTAGAGCTTTTATGACTTTCTCACTATATAGAGAATTTTGGTTGGGCAACCAAGTGCAACCAGCCTGTGCTGCCACTGACAGGTTCAGATTACAGCACACCTCAAGAGCTAAGCTCATGTGGTCCACTGTAATCTGAACCTCGACGTACCACAAGAGACACTTTTCCTAAACAAATAATGCCTCTGAGGCAGCGCTGCCTTGGAGGCAGGCCACTTAATCCCACCCTCCAATGTTTTTCATTGGTTAATATCTTCTGAAGGATAGTAACTGAGGTTGCCCACCTCTTGCTGCCAATTGGTTACACATGCCACTGCCTCGGAGGCAGACAACTTATTCCCACCCTCCACTGTGTCTCATTGATTAATGCCTTCTTAAGGCAGTAACTGAGGTTGCTGCCTGTTGCTGCTGACTGGTTATTCATCTGGTCTCTAAATGGACCTCCCACATGTGTTTTCTTGCTCCAGTTGGGTATTTCTAGCTTGGCCCTGATTGGTTGACATACAGAAAGTGTCTTTTTTAAAGACGTATTTTTTGAAATGAAAGTTGTCTCCAAGGCTGATCTGCTTCTGTGGCAGCTCTGCCTTTGAGGCAGGAATGGATAGGGCTGCCTACCAGGCAGGGCTTTAGTCTCTATAACTAAAGACCTGAGCTTCACTATAGTGCCAGCTTGGTGGTGTAGTGGAAAGGTCTACAGCCTGACAAACAAGAGGTTGAGAGTTTGAATCCACACAAGGTCCCCTCAGTTTTTTTTGTCAGAATTTCATTTGAGTGCTGATTCATGACAGCGTTGTATTAGAATAGTAAGTATATAAGAAAAGGGACTTACTGTAGCAGTGAGACAGAATAACTGCAACAATAAAGTTTTGCATTGAAGGCAGATCTGCAACACTTTTCTTAGACAAATCCTGCCTCTGAGGCACAGCTAAGTCCATTTTCTTACATACTTACTGTTCTAACACCATGCTGCCATGGATCACCACTCAAGTGAAATTCTGACAAAAGTGAACTGAGGAGACCTTGTGTGGATTCAGACTCTCAACCTATCTTTTATCTGGCTGTACACCTTTCCACTACATCACCAAAATGGCACAGCAGTGAAGCTCAGGTCTTTAGCTATAGAGGGTAAATCTCTGCCTGGGAGGCAGCCCTATCCATTCCTGCCTCAAAGACAGGGCTGCCTTGGAGGCGGATCTGTCTCAGTGGTAACTTTCATTTAAAAAAAGTGTCTTAAAAAGCATTTTCTGTATGTCAACCAATTAGGGGCAGGCTAGAACCACCCAATCAGAGCAAGAAAAAAACATGTGAGAGGGCCATTTAGAGATCACATTAATAAGCAATCAGCAGCAACCTCAGTTACTGCCTTCAGAAGGTATTAACTAATGAGACACAGCAGAGGGCAGGATTAAGTGGTCTGTCTCTGAGGCAGCAGCCTATATAACCAATCAGTAGTAACAGGCAGCAACATGAGTTACTGTCCTTCATAAGGTATTAGCTGCCAGCCCGGTGGTGCTGAGGTTTGAGGTGCTGGGCACCACACCTCACGCTATGCTGGCAACCTGGGTTCAAGAACACGCACGGGCCATCAGGGGTTGGATGGGGAGGGAGAGGATTGAGCATTCGATAGACTGCTCTCCTTTCCCTGGGGAGGGTACAGGGCTTACATCTCTCTACAGTAGCCCCTGATGGAAATTGGGGACATTGCTGGTGCTGTGTGTTCAGGGGGAAGTATGGCAAATGTTGGCTCACAGTCCCTGGACATCATTGCATGTCTGTACTTCAGGGGAAAAAGCTTGGAGGCAAATGACAGTCAGTAGTGGTGGCTTGATGGCTATGCCTCTCCACCCAGGGGATCCAACAGGAATCATGCTCTGGCATTAGATCCTGGCCCAGCAGAGGGAGTGGGAACCCCTCTGCAGGTACTGTGTGTGCTAGCTGGATGTGAGTGAGCTGTTGGGTTGAATGGGTGAGAGAGGATGGCATCCCGATGACAGACAGACCGAGCTGCGAGAGTAAGAAATAAATTCAATATATAAAAAAATAAGGTACTGTATTATCCAATGAGACACAATAGAGGGCGGGATTAAATAGTTTGCCTCTGAGGAAGCAGCATGTATAACCAATCAGCCACAAGAGGTGGGCAACCTCAGTTACTGTCCTTCAGAAGGTATTAACCAATGAGACACAGCGGAGGGTGGGATTAAGTCATCTGTCTCCGAGGCAGTACTGCCTCAGAGGCAATATTCATTTAAGAAAAGTGTCTCTTGCAGGTGGCTGCCCAGGCTGGTTGTGCATGGTTTTGCCCAATCAGTATTGTTTATACTGTATAGAGTTAAAAAAGGAAAGTTTTTTTTTAAACTGCTTAAATTGTTGTCTATTCTGCCAAAGTCACATCCCTTGTTTGGCTGTTCTTAGGTTACGAATTATAAGTGACTGTTAAGATGGAAAAATGTTTTTGTTTTTTTTTTCTTTGAAGAAAAAATTAAGTTAATGCCCATAGAAAAATCTAATTGTTCTAACTTTTGAGGAAAAAGAGAGCAAACTAGGAAAATGTCCCCATTATCGTGTCCAGCTTTCTGGCATATGTTGGGACCATGGTGATATTTTTCAGCACTACTTTTATTAGAGATGGTTGTGCAGATATTGTTTTCACCTGTGTTGAACGTAGTTGTATCACAGAAGGGTACAACCATGTTCCATGACCTTTGCACTGTGGTACAACAGTGTTCTGCTTAGGATGAAAATCTATGCAGAACAAGCTTCCTCTATACATGATATAGCAGTACCTATCTTTTAAATGTATAGTGTACTGTTGGGGAGGCAGTTTAGTCTAGAGGTTAGAACATAGCGCTATAAATCTAGACACTCAGAGAATTTGGGTTTGAATCTTACAACCACTACTTGCATACTGTGGGACCCTGACTAAATCTCTTAACATCAGTGTGCTTAGTTCTGTCTCAAGTTGCACCTGTTTAAAACACTTCATCTCACTGTAATTTTCTAAACCAATAATTCTAAATAAATAAATACTATGCAATGTGTAGTTCTTAGTTTGATTCCTTAATAGGTCAACCATTTTTATTCAAAGAATGTCACTGATGTTTTCTGATAACTGACCTTATTTACAACTGGAAGAGTTCTTTTTAGTGGCATATATATTAAAATGGATTATAATATGGAATTGGAAAATCCACAAACATGACTGGTTAAAACATGTCACATGACCATGCCTTAAAACGCTTTAATGCACACCCAGTTGTGTGTGACTGCGTACATCATGGGTGAGATCTTTAAAAGCCGTTTGATATTGTATTCAGATCTGAATACACCATGCAAGCATTCAGACATGGGCCTGATGTTATAAAACGGTTTCAGACTTCTGACCCTATATTTACCATCATAATTTAGTCATTTATAGTTTCAAACATTTCTTTTTCTGAGTCTGTAAGGGAACAACCATTAGGCTCTATCCACCAATCTTTTCTATGACAGTTTATTATAGTGGCACCACAGTAGTTAGAGCCCAGTGGGCATTTTTATTTTCATTCTCTTTTTTTTAGCTGCTTATATTTCAGCTGTGTTTTTCTAACCAGAGGCCAGGAAATTGGTGTCTCACCTTTAGTGACAGTATCTCTAAACCATAATAATTTGAAGAAATTCAGTTCTGTACTTTTGAAGTTAGTGAGTGGTTAAAAATTACATAAAAAGCAATCTTAAGATGCTTTGTTTGCTCTCCAACAATGAAAATATGGTAAGGAATTGAAACCTGAAACTTTTAAGTTCATTAGATCATCTTCCAAAAATTATCATTTTTGTGGTTTTCATAAAGAAAATGTTTAAAGCGTTTATGTTATAAACAAAAGATTTAAAAATGACAGCTGTCTATCTTCAGATCAGTTTCTCACTGATTCACACACCTTTCATTAAACTCCTGGAATTACAAGGGGCTGATTCTAGAAGGTGGACGCAGGGATTACGCCAAGCCATGCATCCACTGCAAAGTTTGTCACCCCTGCGCCAAAGCCCTTGGATGCAATGGAGTCAGATTCTAGAAGTGCTGGTGCAATTGCAACATTTTTCCCACTTTACTGCAGCTCGGGACAAAGATTTGGTGCAAGCCCCATAAAAATGGTACCTCCACAGATGCAAAGTTAGACCAGGGGGGAGCTGGTCTAACTTTGCTGTGTCCAGGACTTGCGGCAGCTGGCTTCCAGAAGAGCAAATTTCCCTCCCTCGACCACATAGCCCCTGCAGTAATGGAAAACCCTTCCATAATTGACCCCCAAGTGTGTGAAAACCCACATGGCCAGCAGCTTTTGAGTTCCCCCTCTCCCACCCAATGAGTTTCATAGTGCCACTGGGAGACCATTCCTGATGGTATTTATATATACATTTTTCTTTTCATTTTTAGGGCTGGTCTGCATAGCAGACCAGTTCCTATTGGGATCAAAGTCAGGAAGTGTTTTGCAGCTGTCCTATTAAAATGCAATGGGGGACTGGGGTGTACCTTTTTATGGCTGTCAGTGAGTGAATGAGTCGTGCCTTGCTATCATTTCCTGCAGCTATCTGTAATGCTTTTCTAACTTTCTGTTTGCTGTAGGGAGGAGACTGCATGAGAACCTGTTGAGCAAGTGGCAGCTCTCTCATGAATGAGCAGCTGACCTAGGTGATATCACTAAAGAAGTCCACAGGTTAACAGAATTCTTGTGCTGACCAGTCTTTTTGCTAGCAACATTCGTTGTCCTGAGTACTGATAATTTGCGGAGGAGTTCATATACAATATCAATATACTATAAAATGGATCTAGTGCTATATCTTGTTTTTTCTTGGGGGAGGCAGTATATCATAGCAGTTAAGGGCAGTGAGCTGCAAACCTGGTGAACTGGAGTTGAATCCCACAGCCGCTGCTTGCATACTGTATAACCATGGGTAGGTCACTTTACTTCATTGTGCTGCCAGGACACACCTAGAACAAACCTTGACTTAGTGTGTCTTTCCTGGCCACAAATTGCAAAAAAACAAACAAAAAAGTATGTAGGGTTTTGGAAGAGCAGAGATCAGAGAGGGGGAGAGAAAGCAAGTGGTGCACAGCTGAAAAGCTGTATTGAGAATGGGAGGATGTTGGGAGTTCAGAGATGGGGTAGAAGAGAGAGGTGGAAAGCAATTGCTAAGAGCAGTTAATGCATGGTGATAATAACAACATTTTAGGGCTGAAGGTAGAGATGAAGGAGGGAAGACATAGAAGTGGAACCCAGAGGGGAATATAAAGCAGCATTGAAAATGGTAGGATAGAGGGCAGAGATTCATTTTAGTTTATTTAGTTTTTGTTAACCAGGTAAGTGCACTAGACAAATTCTGCCTATTTTGAGGCACGACCCGGGGGAGGGGGATACAAATGAATATCAACTGACCTTGTACCAGATTAAGTTGTTGTTGGTATTTTAGTGAATGAGGGAAATTTGGCCAGGACACCAGAGAAATTCCCCTACTCTGTAGGGTGGAGTTTCCGTCTTTGCTGACACAATGGGTGAGTCAGTTAGAGATTTGCCTGACTGCGATACTGACTCTTTGATTTCCTTTCTACCGATAACGCCAGATGTTACTACTAGCAAGCTTGTACAAAACGATACCGACCGTCCTGCGAGTGTAATGCTGCAGCATGATATACTAGGCACAGAAGTCTCCCGAAGAGAATTCACGCATCCTATAGTGGATGTTTCAGTCTCTACCAGTGTTACCCCGACTCATCTGCAGGAACGAAGTGCTCGAGACGCGGCGGGAGTAACACCACTTCTTCCCCCACCGCTTTCCGGTTTAGCCTCGCAGCATTGCGGGGAACATTGCGGTCAGAAACTGGATTTATTTTTAGTGTCTACAGTAGATTCTTCTACCCCTGTGAAATCTGGCTCTCTCACTGTTTCAACTGCTACCAAACCTCCTGCCACCATTGACTCACTACACTCACGTTGCAGACCACAGCAGGAGAAATCTACTCCGGAGAACTCATGGTCAGTTTCTGCAGCGTTGTCAACAGCGGGATGGACACAATCGTCGACAGGGACTTGGATGCCAGATCCAAATTGGAATGAAGCCACACACAGTGTTTTGCCTTCTACCAACAGGCCTGCAATGAGTATGAGCTCCAACGAGGTACCACAGCCTAATGTAGAGACTGTGAAAGTTTCTGATAATAATGTATTAACTAATGTCACATCTTTGCATTCATGGGGAGATATAATGGATACTGTTGACCAAGGGATTAGTCAGGGACCACAGGAAAATGCTGATATGCCTTTAATTTCTCTATATACACCACTAGACCCCCCCCACCGGTCCCTCAACTTCTGAAACAATCTTGTCTCAAGAACCTGCTATACCCCCTTCTCATTCTTTATTAGGCTCTCCACATAACAATACTCCTTTATTAGAGGATCCTAAACCAGGCACGTCTACCGCACTAACCCCTATTCAAGACAAAAGCTCCACCACACAGATACCTGATTGACCATCCATACTATCAGACCTTTTTAAAAACAAACTTGAACCAGCACCCCGTAGGAATGCAGTTCGCCTTCGTTATGGGGGGGACTTCCTGAATTCCCTGATAGATATTATGTAGCCAGAACCCTTTTAAAAGACAGACTACATTTCACAGCATCTGACATATATGCCCTGATACATATTTCAGGAGAGGAAACCTTTGATATCAGTTTTAAAACATCTGCAGGATTAGACCGTTTTTGGCACTTATATACCCTACATAAAAATGATCCTATTTGGACCCCTTTTTCTATCATACCTTTATCTAAACCTACGATTAGAACTGTGACTATTATGTTCAGGAATGAATGTGTTAGCGTAAGCGACATTTACCATTGGCTACAAAATCGCTGTAATGTTCTCTCCTCTCCTGAAGCTATCCTAGACGATGAGGGTCTATGGACTGGTGGCTGGAGGTTCAAGGTGAAATTATTTCAAAATAGTTCAGAAGTTGTACACCTGCCAAATAGTTTCTTTCTTGGTAAGGATAGGGGGGTTTGTTTTTATGGAGGCCAACCTAGAGCTTGCTACAAATGTGGTGCTACTGCCCACTTGAGTAGTACGTGTGATTTACTTAAATGCAGTTTATGTGGAGGATATGGACATTCAAGCATGTCTTGTATGAATGTATTCAAGTGCAATTTGTGCAATGAAACAGGACATGCTTATCATCAATGTCCATGGGCAAGTAGGAATAGGTCAGATGGTTGGAACTCTGATACCCTAGTACAAAAAGCGCAAGATAAAGTACAAGAACATGTTTCCCCTCCACCTGTTGCCTCAGACCATCTTTTGTCCCCCTCTTCTGAACAAAATATGTCAAGTTTACTGGAACATCAAACCCCTTTGCCACCACAGGACCAGGTTGCCCAAGTAAAGGCCTCTATTGATTCCCCCCCTGAATCTTCGTCCCTTGCACCTTCCTCTACTACTATTATTGATAAAGAAGGGTTTCAAACTATTAAACGAGTTACCAGGGCTGCTGCTAGGAAGTCGCTTAGACCTCCTGATACCCCTACATCTAATATGTTTGATTGCCTGAAGGGAGACAAGGAGGTCTCAGATGGGGAATCAGATGTGTCTGCATTGCCCTCTGATGCTGATGCCCCTACTATTAAACCCCCTGATGTTGCCAGAAAGAAATTGATGAAAACGAAAAAAGGGGGAAAAAAATGGAAAAACATGTCAGTAACTGATGGTAGTGGCTAACGTTGAAATTAATCATGAATTTTCGTATTGCTTCTTTGAATGTATGTAGCCTTAAAAGCTACAAGAAGAGAATGAGCTTTTTACACTATGCAAACTCCCTAACCCTGGATATTTTATTATTGCAAGAAACCCATGTTTCCAGTTTATATGACATTCAGCAATTAAAACGTGGATGGTATAAAGGCCCCTCTTATTGGACATTTGGAACAGATTCAGCAGACGGTGTGGCCATCCTTTTTTATTCTACCCAAATTTCGGTTACTCGAATAGTTGATATACTCCCGGGAAGAGCACTTATCATTGATTTCATCAAATGCTTCTTGCCATTTAGAGTTATGGTTATCTACAGTCCACAAACCAAAGCAGCTCGAATAGCATTACTGGAGTTAATTAAACCATTTCTATGTACACGTAAATATATTTTTTGGGGCGGAGATTTTAATTGTTCTATTGATACTAAAAACAGAGTCTCATTGGGAAAAAAATATATTGTGATTCCATAGCACTGTCCAATCTAGTAAGAAATGCAGGGTTAGTTGATGCATACTGTTCACTACACTCAGATGCGGGATATACATATTACAGATCAATATATTGTACTAGGATAGATTATTTTTTTGTTTCTCGTCATTGCATCCCACATTATGTTAATGTACATCCAAATGAGCTCTCAGATCATTGTCTTCTAATTGGTCATTTCTCCATTGATTCCCCCAACACACCTGTAATACACCAAGCTCTCTGGAAGTTGAATAACTCTTGATTTACTTCCAAAATTGTACAATCTCAGATGCATGTTTTTTTTTCAAGCACGGCTGTCGGTCATGGTTTGTTATGATTCCCTATGGGAATGGTGGAAAGACACAAACAAGACCTAGCTACTTATTTCACAGCATTAGGAAAAAAACTGCTCGGGACAGTTACCTTACTTATCTAATGTACCGTAATCAATTATACAAACTAATGTATTCAGTCCACATCCTCAATAGACTACTCATCACAAATTTCCAAGATAAAATCCAGTATGCTATCACATCAATATGATAGAGCCGGTCTTTAGATTATATCATGAAAACTGGTACTTTGACTTCTCCGTCTGTTGATCCTTTTTTTGCCTTTAAAGATAGACTCCAATCCACGGTTATGCACGGTTTGCAAGATGTTCAGGGTACCATAGTAACTTCTATTTTAGGGCTGATATCAGTAATGTCTGAATATTTGCAGACCCATTTTTGTAATATCCCTAGATGCCCCATAAATGTATCCTCGTTTCCTATGATTCAGTTCCCTCAGATACCAACACATTGTATTCCCAACTTAATTAGTCAGATTTCGCAGGAAGAGGTTGCTAATGCCATTTTGTGTTTAAAGTTAAAAGTTTCTCCTGGGCCAGATGGTCTAACGCATGAATTCTATAAAATGTTTAAAGAACATCTACCAGAAATCTTAACTCAGGTATTTAACTATATCTTAGATACAATGGATACATCATCGGGTTTTGGCTTATCTGCTTTGAAATTTATATATAAAAAAAGAGATATAACTTCCCTTAAAAATTGGAGACCTCTGCATCTGTTAAATACAGATTACAAACTCTTTTCCAAAATTCTTTGCTCTCAATTACGATTAGTTGCACCAGATTTAATTGATACTGCTCAAACATGTGCTATACCAGGTAGAGCCATTCACTCAAATCTTTTTTTGTTACGTGAAATTTTTGAAAGAAAAACACATAATGAAATAACTGGTTATCTTTTTGCTCTAGACCAATCAAAAGCTTTTGATTTGGTACATCACAGTTTTCTATTATACACATTATCACTATATGGTATCCCTGATAGATTCATATCATGGATCTCATATGTGTTATCGATAACATTTTTCTTTCCAATAATAAATGGTTCTCGAGGACCGACCCTCTTACAACGAATTGGACTCCGCCAAGGCTGCCTCTTGAGTCCTTTATTATATGTCTTCACACTAGATCCTATTATTTGGCACATACAAGGGAATCCTGACATTATAGGTATAGCTCCGCATCCTAGTTTAAGATCCATTAAGATATCTGCTTATGCAGATGATGTAGTCTTATTGTGTTCTGACCTTTCCTCAAGTGATAAAGCTATTCAGATATTTCAATCTTTTACATCAATATCTGGAAGTACATTAAATCTGGAGAAAAGTGTATGTATTCCCTTACATCACATCATAAATGATGTAACAACAATACATGGAATAAGAGTCTGCACTACCTCTCAGAAAATACTAGGGATATGGTTCAATACATCGCACGATTCTACTTACAACTGGGACAAACAATTAACTTTAGGAGAAAATAAGGTAATGCTTTTGGAAAACATGGAAATTAAGCAAAATGAAACGAGTTATGGTGATAAAAAAATTCTTAGCCCCGATTTTTTTGTTTCTAAGCCATGTCTATTGTCCACCGAAGCATCTAGAAACTAGATTATTTAGTCTTTTTTTCCAAATGTTATGGGGTAATCACTTAAATCCTGTTAAGAGACAGATTACATATCTCTCCCCAACTCAAGAGGGTTTAGGAATGATAAACCCTTTATTCTTTTTTCTCTCTTTTTTTTTACACCATATTCTACAGAGTTACACTTATATATTAACAATATGTGATTCTTGGGTGTCAAAGGCAATAGATTCATTAATGACAGCATGGACTAGTCATCCACCTATAGCTTCTCGCATACCTTCCGCTCCATCCTATGTTATTGATTGCTTTCGTTTTCTTCGATCCTGGAAAGTGAACAAATCTTCTATTTTAGGCCTCACTAGAAAACAGTTATATGTATACCTCTTACATTTTGATGAACCGATATTACAATTTCCACTATGTCCTCCATCACATAAAACATATATACATAAAGTCCTCAAAGATAAAGAATACCACCATATATGTGGGATATCTCCTGGTTATATTGTCACAGGAAATTACAAGTTCGAGAATTTAAAACACAAGTCACTAAAAAGAGAGATTTTGTCCCAAATTATCTTGTGCCAATGTAGAAGAATCCATGGAACATTTCTTTTTTACTTGTACAGATGCCCTGTTATTTTGGAAAACTTTGGCGAATAAGTGGAAATGGCCTTTTTTAAGCAGAATCACTTATTCTGTCCTTGTTTTAGGGATTTTTTCCAGTTTTTGGAGTTTATTTCATCCTAGTACTTTGAGGGTAATATTTGCAGCTTGCAAATACTATATGTGGCAAGCCAGATGTAAATATGTATTTCAACAGATACCAACTTGTCCACGAGCTATTATTCAATGTATTGAATCAACACTAAACAACATTAAGGATAAGGAAGCAAAATGCCTTTCTTATCCCAGTATATATTATTGGACGGGTATTCCTGTTTGATTCAGTTAAATTTATTAGTTGAATATGAAGTCATACTTTCTTTTTTTTCCTGAATTTGGTATAATGTCCATGATTTTCACTGTTTCAAGAATGTTTTGTATGATATTTGCTTATTTCATATGATGTCTATACTTGATGTTATGTATTTTTTTGTAATAAAAAATTCCCCTACTCATTGGTAGGGGGAGGTGCTGAACCCATGGCCTCCATTTTGGATGGAAGTCAGTCTGCTGGTGTACCTGCAGGTGAGCTGATCTCCCCCTCCCTCCCTGCTGGTCCAGCTATGGAGATCGAAACTACTGGACTTGACACTGTGGAGAGTGAAATACCTGCTGAACTATCTGTATCTCACACAGATAGACCAGATGAGGACACTACATTTCCACAGTCTGATAAGACCTTGGAAGAAGCATGGTTACGTAGAGTTTGTCAGGACAATCCGTGATATGTTCTTTCCCTGTTGTGAAATGGGAAGTTCAGTGAGATGGTACAACACTGCTTACTGCACTCTGAAATGGAGATTTCTCCTCCTGAACCCAAACATTTTGACACGGTCCCTGAGAGTTCTGCTGTTGCTGCTGCTGACGTGGCATTTCGCTCACATAGGGTTCCTCCACCGTCTGTCTCCTTACCACATGCTATCCCTCTAGATGCTTGTGCTGCCTCAATCCATAGCCCTGCTGCTCCTTTAGATACTGCTTTGCTGCCTGTAAGTATAATTTCTACTGCCGTTTCTACCGTTGCTGCTGATACTGAAGTGGGGAGTTTGTTGGGTTTACATCGTGGGAGGGTGGCTTCTCAACCTTTGTCTGTTCCAGTTCCTCCTCTCTTGAAATTGCCAATGGCACTTGAACTTTCTTTGACTCGGGCTGGTTGAACCAAAATGCTGCAAGGACAGTGGCTTTCTGACCCTTTGCATAGTCCTATACCGGGCTCTCCTGCGAGGGAAGTAAAATGCCAATGGGTTTTAGCTTCACCTCAGCCTGTTACTTTTCCCGCTCCCTTTGTCATGGATTCCAACCTAGAGCTGCATGCGGCTGATGTTTAGCATCCTGAACCCTCTCAGAAATTACTAACTGAGCCTGTAATCGAGTCTTTGATTGACTCAGGGGATGAGAGGCCGAGTAAGCAGCCTCCTACTTTAGGGGACTGCATGGACACTGACTTACCTGTCCCTGTGGAGTCTGCAGCTGATATTGCTCGAAATACCTGGGCTTCCTTTCAGAAAAAGGACCATTTTGCACAACAGCCCCTTCCTGCTCAACGTCGCAATGCTGTGCATTTACAGTATCTAGGGGGCTTGGACACTCCACCAGACAGACTGTATGTGGGTACAAATTTACTTAAGGACTCCATGTTTTTTTTTTCTAATGAGTTGCATGCCCTGATACATGCGTCAGGTGATATATTGTATGACGTGAGCTTTAAATCTCCTCAGGTGCTAGACAGGTTTTGGTCTAAATATGAAAAAGTAAAACATTCTGCTTTATGGTTACCTTTTCGGGCAATACCCCTTATGAAACCTGCCATTAAATTTGTTATTGTTCTTTTTAGGAATGAAAGTGTTGCTGTGCATGATATCTCTCATTGGCTGGAACAGCGTTGTGACTTCTTAGGCCCTCCACAACCCATTATGGATGTGGAACATATCTGGACTGGGGGGTGGAAATATTAAGTTAAGCTTAAATCCAGCAATGTTGGCCCCCAACATCTTCACAGTAGTTTCTTCTTAGGTTGGGATAGGGGTCACTGTTTTTATCCCGGCCAACCTAAGACGTATTTTATATGTGTCTCTTCCCTTCATTTAAGTTCCACATGAGATAGACTCCAATGTAATTTGTGCTTAGAATTTGAACACTCTAGTTCTTCATGTCAGAATGAAATGATGTGTAAACTGTGTGAGGAAGGGGGCACACATATCGGTCCTGTCCTTGGGCATACCATAATAGGACTGATCAAACTTGTCAGGATTCAATTATCATTGATGCGCAAAAGAAGAGCATTGCATCTCACAGGGCTCAACAGCCTCCTCCTCCTGCTGCTGACACTATGCCTGTTTCTTTACACTCTGAGCCTCCGGTTCCTTCCGAGGGGATGGTCTCTCCTCCTGGCCTTGACCTCCTACCTGATTTCCCTGAGGAACCTGTTCTTGCTCCGGTTCTGCCTACCCCAGTCCTTTTAGAACATGAATCAATTCCCCCCTCAAGTTTCTTCTTCAGGACTACCTGGCCTTCTCTTTCCCCTGCAGACTCAGTAGTGCTAATGCCACCCCCCACCACCAACTTCTGTGGTAGCTACCCGTAAGAGAACTCTAAAGCAAAACAGACCCAGGTCAAAAATTGTTAAATCTGCCACTTCGCCTACCAGTCTTCCACACAGAATAAGTTTGCTCCTCTCTCTAACTTGTTGTCTGAATCTGACTTCAGGGATGATTCTGAATCATCTTCTACTGTCTCCTCCCGGCAGATACTCTCCTCTGATTCTGAAGGAGAACAAACTCCCCTTCCAATGCCTCCTGAACAAAAAATCACTCGGGGTAAATCAACTCGTAAGAGTTCCAGACGAGGTAAGGTGACTTGATTGTTCCTAGTTTTCACAGTTTCTCTCCCTTTCTTCACTGTCTTCTTCCTCCTTGAGTATTGCTATTGTTAATGTTAACAGTGTGAAAAATGCTAAACAGAGGCTTCTTTCATTTTCTGCCCTCTGTGATTTGGGTTTTGATATAGTTTTGTTACAAGACACTAGACTAAATACATGCTCTCTCATTATGGCAGCATGCAGGTTGTGGTGTTGGGGCCCTTCTTATTTTTCTTATGGTACTGATGTTTGAGATGGGGTTGGAGTTTTGTTTCATGGGGTAGGTTCTGTGTCACCAGAGTCATGTATATTTTCCCAGGTAGAACTCTACTGTTGTACGTTACCTTTGATAATGCATAATGGAGGGTGATAGTGGTGTATGCACCTCAAAAGAAGGAAGATAGGGTCCTGTTATTCACTGCTGTACAATCTTATTTATTTATGACAGAACACATTATCTGGGCTGGGGATTTTAATTGTGTTTTGGAAGCTCGGGATGGGGGGCAAAGACATAAAAAGAATTTTGTGACACCAACTGTCTTAAGACTATTGTCCAAAATGCCAGCCTTCTACATGCATATCACTCTGTACACCCCACTGGAGGGCGCACCTTTTATATAAAAGGTGTCCTCTCCACTAGCATTGATTTTGTATTTTTATTGAAATTTATACAGAAACATGCTGCACAACATCTACCCTTGGAAACTACTGACCATGCCATTGTCTCCACAGGCACTGGTTTGGAAGAACATGTTCCTATTGGTAAGGGATATTGGAAATTAAATAATACTTTACTGGACTTGCCCTCTGTCTGTGATGATATATGGGGTTTACTGAAAGCTAGGATGTCTCTAGCATGTTTGCAGCCTGATCTTAGTCTTTGGTGGGTGGAAACCAAGTCGAATGTCAAATCCTTGTTATGGAAACATGCTCATACTAAATATGTTTCACAATATCACAGGTATTTAACTCTTATGAATCAATTGGCAAAACTGTATTCTCTTATTAATGAGGGTCAACATGTGAACCCCAGTCAGTTGTCTAATATCAAAAAAGAAATGGGTGGTCTTCAATATAAAAGAGCTTCTTCCATGTTGTATGAACACAGGATATGTACCCCTGGGAAATCTTCCTGTGGTGATGTTTTTTCTAGTTGCAGAACTAGAGCTGTAAATTGAGTTACAGTGACTTTGACGGCCCCGAATGGTACTGTGGTGTCTGGCTCTGAGAACATTCTAGGACTTGTTCAAACCCATTTGCGCACCTTTCATACTGTCTCAGGTTCATCAGATCTGGATATTCAGCATTATTTGGCTGCCATACCCCCCCCATGTCCTGCGGACTAATTGGATTCTCTGGTAGCCCCTATTTCAAAGCAAGAAATTGAAATGGCCATTAAATCCTTGAAAAATAATATGGCCCCAGGACTGGATGGTCTTACTGCTGAATTCTTTAAAATATTGTTTGACATTCTAGTGGATGTTCTTTTTGTTGTTTTTAATTGGATGTTGTCTTCTGACACCTTTAATTTTCACTTCTGTGTTGCCCTGCAGATTGTTTATATAAAAAGGTGTGAAAAGTGATATTAATAACTGGAGACCCCTCAGCCTCCTTAATGTTGATTTCAAGATCTTTATGAAGATCTTTACATCTAGATTAGCTTCTGTTTCTCGTTCCTGATGGCACCGATGCAAACGTGCTCCACCCCGAGTCGCCATATCTCTGATAATTTGTTGCTTCTTAGGGAAGTGATTGAACAAGGGAAGGAAGAGTTGCTGCATGGCTATCTCCTTTCCCTTGACCAAGAAGAAGCATTTGATAAAGCTTCACATGAATTTTTGTTTCAGGTTTTACTCCATTATGGCATTCCTAAACAATTCTGCAATTGGTTGTCCTTAGTTTGTACAGCCGCCTCAGTAATTCCCTTGGTTAATGGGCACTTAAGTTCCTATGTATACCTCAAGAAAGGAGTGCGACAAGGTTGTCCACTGAGCCCCCTCCTTTATGTCTTCCGCCTTGACCCTCTATTATGAAGTTTACAAAGTACGCCTCTCTTTAAGGGCATACGTCCTGTACATGTAGATATGGAGATTAAAGTTATGGCCTATTCGGATGATGTCTGTCTTGTGGCACAAGACTATGCCTCAGCTCTGCAGACATTCAAATTTATAAATGATTATGCAGTTGTAGCGGGAGCTTCTTTAAATAAAACCAAAAGTAGGGGATATATGCTTAATCCTTCTGTGGAACTAGTGCATGATATTTTGGGGATATTAGTTGCTTCTGATAATCTGACCATATTGGATGTAACTTTTGGAAGGGGTGATAACTCCTTATTAAATTGGACTGCTAAGTTGGATATGGAAAAACGTAAAGTTATGCTATGGAAAACTTGGCAACAATCCAAAAAGAAAAAAGTGATAATGTTGAAAATGTTTTTCTTTCCATTATTTTCGTACATTAGCATGGTATACCCTATTCCTACCTCATTAGAAGTGGTTTTATAAAGTTTAGTGTTCCAGACAATATGGGGTAGTCGTTTAAATCCCATCAAGAGGGTCATATTGTATTTACAACTTAATAAGGATGGTTTGGCTCTTTTAAATCCTATTGGACAGTATTTTAGTATATTTTTTTCATTATAATATTTAAAAACCTGTCTGCTCTGACCCCTGGATTGTGGACCTTATTGGCGATAAACTGGTATAGATCTTTTTTTGCCTGCTGGACTGATAAACACATTGTCCCTAATTCCTTTTGTGCTGTTTCCCACTACTTCAAGCCTGTCCTTACTAAATTTAGGAAATGGAAACTGACCCCTTTACAGGTCGTAGGCAGGCCATGAAAACTTTTATATCAGACACTACAAGGGTTTCATTATACTGTTTCCCCTACTTTTGGTGGGCTAGACAGTCAATACCATCCAGCGATTCTTCATACTTTGATTAATGTTAGAACACCCCCAGGATGTGGGATGTCTTGTGGTTATGTTGTCATGGGAAGCTTCCTGTTAAAGGCAATGTGAAACATAAAAGTATTCAGGAACGGGCCTGTCCTAGACTTACCTGTACAGCAGTGCTGGAAACTATGCACCATTATTATATTTCTTGTCCCTTTGCCTGTGACTTTTGGCAGTTGTTGTCTCAAACATGGAGTGACTCTCGATGGCTACAAGTGACATATCTTGAATTGATGGGAGGGTTTTCTTTCCGGTTCCTTGAATATGATGAGGGCACAATGAGGCTTATATTTACTTGTATTAAATTCATTTTCTGGCAAAGCAGATGTAAATTTCTTTTTCAACAATTGGTCATTACTCCATTTCAGATGATTCAGAATATTGAACATGAATTATGTATACAGTGCATGCGTGATAAACTTCTGTATTCTAACTCTGTTTGGAAACTTTGTTGAAATGTCATCCCTCTTTTGAAGGACAAAATAGGATAGCCTATAGTTTATTACTGTTTGCACCACCTTACTGGTATGTTATAGGATTTTTTCACTTTATGTGTTTTTGTTTTGTTCTCATGTATCTACTTTGTTATGCCTTTTTGCTCTGTCCCAGTTCATTTTCCTTGCATTTTTTTTTGCTCAGTGCTGACCCTTTTCATTTTCTGATTGCACATTTTCTCTGTACTCTCATTACTTATCTGCTGTACTTTTATTGATATGTTTTGTTATTGTTGTTTAAATAAAAAATTCCCCTACTCTTTTTGATAAGTGCCATGGAATCTTTAACATCCACCTGAACTACCACCAATCCAGGCAGATGAAACCTCGATTTAACGTCTCATCCGAAAGACAGCACCTCAGAAGTGCAGCACTACAGTGTCAGTACGGGGATATTAACCCAAGTGCCAGATGTGGGAACTGAACTCGCAGCCCTCTGATCTCCTGGTCTCAGAGGCGTGTGTGCTACCTACTGAGCCACTGACACTGCATATGTCAGATGATGATGGTAGTGGCATAGAGCAGGTACTGTTTTGTACCTTTGTTTTACCAGGAGAGACACACTAAGCTGAAAGCTTGTTTACAGGTATGACCTGGGAGGACAAGGAAGTTAAGTGACTTGCTCAGGGTCAAACAGTATGCAAGTGGTAGCTGTGGGGATTCAAACCCATGTCTCCAGGTTTGAAGCTCAGAGACTTAAACCACTGTGCTATACTGCCTCCTGTAAAAATATGAGAAATGGCAGGATGTGGAGGGATTAGAGAAGGGTGGAGAGAGCAACTCCTGGTGAGTGTATGAAGTATAAGGAGAATGCTAGTACGTTGGGGCAGCTGAGTGATGGGGAGGGGGAAGGATCAGGAAGGGGATAGAGGAAGTGCTGTTAAAGTATACGGAGAATGGCAACCATTTTTGGGTGGAGTATTAGTAAGGGGAAGGATAGTGATCAAATGGTGAACAGTGGATAGTGTGAATCCTCCTCATGAATATGCACCATATACATGTTTGGAACATACTGTGTGCATGATGAAGAAATGAAGACAAAATAAAAAATGTAATTTGTGAGAATACCTGAAAAGTTTGTACAATCTAGAACTCAGTGAGAATGTATATGGTGGTGCACAGGGTAGTTAAAAAGCAGAATCAGGCACTTCAATGGCCATACAATTGATATAGCCATTATTTTTAAAATAATCAGACTATATCCTATGAAAGGTATGTGATGGTATTATTAATAAAACTGTCTACTTAAGGGATTATACGTGCTTATATATAGGACATGTAAATTATGATAAGTAATGTAGAAATGGTGGTGGGTGTATGGTGATTATGTTAAATAATAAACACAGCAAGAATGAAATTAGCTGCATTAGGACTGAATCATTGAAATAATGCACAGTTTATGAAATTGCATACTGGTGCTGTGTTGCAGATTTGTTCTGGACTGCTTTTATGCATGTTCAAGACAAACCTTTTTTACAAAGAAACATTCAGGAAGATAACGATGAAGGGAGAAGGAGATGGGGATTAGTTTAGAGATGTTACAAACAGAAATAAATATTGAAATACATGTGCCACTAATTGATTTATCCTTGTTTATTGAAACTTATAGTGGAAGGCACCGTGTTGTAGGTGGAGTAAAGAGCAAGATTAGTTTAGTTTTCATAGTAGGATAAATAAGGGTATGGTAAGCACATTGTTCCATAAATGGAAAAATAACAGTTAAATAGATACATACATAGATACATAGACAGTGTTGGCAGATAAGGGCCTATGGCCCACCCAGTCTGCCCATTTGAGCTTGTAAGTTCAGTTTATGCTTTCTTAGAAGTCTGTTGCCCCTTACCCCTGACCTCCAGAATTCCTTTATGTCTATCCCATACATTCTTAAATCCTGTGATTGTTTCAGCCCCCACCACGTCCTCTGGCAGGGTGTTCCACTTGCCCACCACCCATTCTGTGAAGAAATTCTTCCTCACGTTTCTTCTGAATCGTCCTCCCTCCAACTTCATCCCATGCCCTCTAGTCTGGAACATCTTTTTCGCTTAAAAATAGTGTATTCCTGCACCCTGTTCCTCCCTGTAAGATACTTGTATGTCTCTATCATATCCCCTCTCTCCCTCCTCTCCTCCAGGGAGTACACATTCAGTTCCTTCAACCTGTCCTCATTGGACTTGTGATGCAATCCATGTACCATCTTTGTTGCCCTCCTCTGAACCTTCTCTACCCTGTCTATGTCTTACATAGGTAAGGTCTCCAGAACTGTACACTGTACTCAGGTGGGGCCTCACTAGTGTCTTGTATAGTGGAATTATGACTTCCCTTTTCCTGCTGGTGTGCCCTGCCTGTGCATCCCAGCATCCTATTTGCTTTACCTGCTGCCTTGTCACACTGTTTCTCTACCTTGAGGTCATCAGAAATGATAACCCTAAGATCCCTTTCCTGCTTGGTGCATACTATCCTCACCCCCAACTGATATATTGTGCCAGGGTTTTGTGTCTCCATGTGCATTATCTTGCACTTCTTTGCATTGAATTTCAACTGCCAAACCCTGACCATTCTTCAAGTTTCTGCAGGTCCTTCTCATTCTGTCTACACCCTCTGGTGTGTCTACTCTGTTACAGAGCTTTGTGTCATCAGCGAACAGTGAAATTCTGCCTTCTAGGTCCTGCGCAATGTCACTGATGAAGATGTTGAATAGGACTGGTTCCAGCACTGATCCCTGTGGTACCCCATTGGTCACTCTTGCCTCTGTGGAGTGACAGCCATTTACTACCACCCTCTGTGTCCTGCTGCCCAGCCAGTTACCTATCCACCACACTACTGTTCTGCCCACACCCATATTCCCCAGTTTGTGTAATAGTCTTCTATGTGGCACAGTGTCAAAGGCCTTGCGAAGTCCAGATAGGCCATGTCCACTGCCCTCCCTGATCCACCTCCCTAGTCACCCAGTCAAAAATTCAAAGAGGTTGGTCTGACATGACCTCCCCTGGTGAAACCATGCTGCCTTGGGTCCTGTAGTCCATTGACAACCAGATGTTCCACCAATCTCTCCTTCAGTAGTGCTTCCATGATCTTCCCCACTACTGAGGTGAGGCTGACTGATCTGTAGTTCCCCGCTTCCTCTTTGTTCCCACTTTTGTATAAGGGGACTACATCTGCTGTCCTCCAGTCTTTGGGTACCTCCCCTGTTTCCAGTGATTGGCTAAACAGGATAGCCAGAGGTTCAGCCACCACCTGTCTTTGTTCTTTAAAGACCCTGGGGTGCACCGCATCTGGCCCCATTGCTTTATCAACTCTTATTACTTCCAGTTCCTTCAGGACCCTTTCTCGTGTAAAGGGACTTGTGTCCATTTCTGCACCATTCTCACCCCTTGTACTCCCTTCAGACCCATTACCCTCCTCTTCCTTAGTAAAGACTGAGCAGAAATACCTGTTCAATATGTCAGCTTTACTGCTGTCATCCTCCACGCAGCCCCCATCCTCCCCCTTCAGTCTCACTGTCCCTCCCTTTGCCTTTCTTTTTTCACTTATGTACCTGTAAAATGTTTTGTCCCATCTACCCTCCGATTTTGCAATGTGTTCTTCTGTCTGAGCTTTGGCTTCCCTTACTGACCTCCCTGCCTCCCTTTGCTTCTCCTGGTACTTCTCCCTATCCCCTTCTGCCTGTGTCTTTTTGTATTGCCTGAATGTAATCTTTTTGGCTTTCACTTTCTTTCCTACCTTTTTGGAAAACCATAATGGTATCTTCTTCCTTTTCCTCTTGCTAACCTGCTTAATGCATAATTATGTTGCTCTTGTAATCCCCATTTTAAATACTGTCCACTGTTCCTCAACCCCTGATTCCTGCCCCATTCCCCTTAATGCCTCTTTCAAGTATATCTCCATTTTCCCAAAGTCTGCCCCCCTAAAATCCAGGATACGTGTTTTTTGTGTGGTTTGGTTCTGTCTTTCTGTGATTTCAAACCACAATGACTGGTGGTCACTGTTCCCCAGGTGCTCCCCACTGTTACCCCATCACACTGTCCCTGTTTGTGAGCACAAGGTCCAGTATTGCCTTCTGCCGAGTTGGTTCCATGACCAGTTGCTTGAGGAAGGCACCTGAAGGGAGTCCAGGATAAATCTGCTCCTAGTTGATGCTGCTGCTGGGATGCTCCAGTCCACATCTGAAATATTGAAGTCTCCTACCAATACTACCTCACCCTTGTCTGCCATCCTTTGGATGGCTAGCATCAGCTCACTATCTGCTTCTTCCTCCTGGGCTGGTGGTCTATAGACCACACCTGTGCAGATGGCTGGCCCCATTTTCCTTTCCAGCTTAACCCACAGTATCTCTCCCCAATTTTGTTCCTCCTGGACCTCTGTGGTCCTTATGTCATTTTTCACATATAGTGCCACTCCTCCTCCCTTCCTACCTGCCCTGTCTCTTCTGAATATGTTGTAGCCAAGTATGGCCATCTCCCAGTCATGGTTATCATTACACCAGGTTTCAGTGATGGCCACAATGTCCAGGTCTGACTGCACCATGACAGCCTCCAGATCTTCCATCTTGTTGCTAAGGCTCCTGGCATTGACACACATGGCTTTCCATGATTTGACCTCCCTAGACTGTTTCGCTGTTCTACTCCAGCCCCTTCCTTGGTTGTCCTTTATCCCTAGTTCTTCTTGCTGTCTGCCCTTCTGCTGAGTTTTGTCCCTTTTCTGCCTATCCACCTCTTGGGTGCTAATCTCCATCTTTTGCACACTGCTTTGTAGAGATAGCCTCTCCTCCTGTTCACTGGTTCCACTGCTAGCTGTGGGAGGTGAGCAAGTAGGTACCCTCCTTGCTGGCCTGCTACCCCTCTTTGCTAGTTTAAATGCTTGTCAATGTAGCATTTAAACTTATCATTGAGTGCTTGGATTCTCCTCCAGGATGGATGCAGGCTGTCAGGCTTGAACAAACCTCCATCCCTCCAGGTGGGTCCCCAGTCACCAATGAATCCAAACCCTTCTTCACAGCACCAGTTCTTCAACCATGAGTTAAAGTTCCTTGTGCATGCACCCCTATGCTCTCCCATGCCTTTCACAGGTAATATTTCCGAGAAGGTGACAGAAGTAGCTACTTGCTTGAGACCCCTCCCCAATTTCCTAAACTCTTCCTGAACTTCATTTGGCTCCCCATTTGCCAGGTCATTAGTACCTAGGTGGATAATGACATCCAGCTCACCCTCCCATCTTGCCTTCCCAGTGATCCCCAGGATCTTCCTTCCATCCCTCCATGCCATGGCACCTGGTAGGCACCTCACCTCCCTGTCCTCCCCCTCCTGTGTTCCTAGCTGGATCCCTCTTATGATGGAGTCCCCCACCAGGATTCACTTCCTCCTCCTCTGGGGTCCACTGCTTTCCCTGCTGAGGTCACCTCCTTGGCTAACCTCCACATCCTTGCCTTCCACTTCTCTGGGTACCTCGATTTGGCTGTCCCCATTTGCCAATGTGGCATATGAGTTCTTGAGTGGAATAGGATCTGGGATGTGCCTCTGCCTGTCAGCTCTAACCCTCTCTGAGCCCACTGTCATCCAAGTGCTCCTCGTTCTTGGCATCCTTTGAGGCAGTTGCATTGGACTGGGTGGTCTCTGGATAGGGGTGATGGTACTCCTGACCCAGTTTACTTCTGCTCTGAGTCTGGCTACCTCATCCCACAGTCCAGAGAGATGCATGCAGATAGGGCAGCACCTCAGTGTCCAGAAGGTCTGCTTGAATATGGCTGCCCCCACAGCCACTGCATTGCACCACTCCCCACATTATACTGCAATTATACTGCAGTTCCACTACTTGTCTGTTACTGAAGCTCTCCTAGTTCCCTTTTTATTAATTTACTGTCCTAACAATCCTGCCACTGATCCTCAGATACTTTTCTTTTTAAAAAAAGAAAATAAACCAATAAATAAATGAGTGAAAACACTTGTCGTACTGAGGGTGGGCTTCTTCCTCTTTATACCCCTCATAATCCACACCCCTTACTATCCCCTGTGTTTAGCTGCTGTCAATCAGATTTAACAGGGCATATAATTAAGAGTTAGGGGAAGGGGAGTGAGGGGGGCAATTAAAGACAGCAAAGAAATACACCACCACTACGTTTTAAATTTTCAACAGCCCAAAAACAATTCTAAGTAAAGACAGCAAAGAAATTACAGTGTCACTAAAAGCCCACAATCTAAGTTTAAAAGAAAAATAGCAATTGCCAGTTACTGTAAAGCACTGAACTGAATATGTTTCCTTCCCCTTCTGGCTTCTTCTGAGAAAACAAAACTCACTTGCTACCTCAACTCTGACTAAGCCCCACCTCCAGTTATCATGTAGCTGAGGTCAGAGGCCAAACAATTAACACCCCTCACCCAAACTACAGGGCAAGTCAGACAAGCCAAGTCTAAATTTTCAGCAATTAAAGACGGCAAAGAAATACACCACCACTACATTTTAAATTTTCAACAGCCCAAAAACAATTCTAAGTAAAGACAGCAAAGAAATTACAGTGTCACTAAAAGCCCACACTCTAAGTTTAAATGAAAAATAGCAATTACCAGTTACTGTAAAGCACTGCATTGAATATGTTTCCTTCCCCTTCTGGCTTCTTCAAATAGAATAAATGAAAACAGTTTGATGTGGAAATGTACCAAATGAGAACAAATTAACTGAGGCAACATCAGAAATTTAGATAGAAATGAAAGGAGGTGTCCAGAAAGACAGCAAGTGTGTGGCAGAGCTGTATTGGGAAGGGTACTGGAAACAATGAATGTAAGGTGTAGAAATGTGTTATAAACATTGCAAACAACAGTAGCAAGCAACAGAAAGTAACAGGAAATGTATATGGACAATGGCAGCATGTGTGAGGGGGAGCAAAGATCAGGGAGGAGAGCGGGGAGTGAGAAAGAGCAAGTGCCACAAAGTGGTTAATGTGAATTACAATGAATGGCAGCCAATCTGTGGGGGACAAAGATCAGCAAGGGGGCAGAGAGAAAGTGCTGGAGATTTGGGAATGAAGGAGAGAGAAATTGCCGCAGAGAAGTGAATGTATAGAGAGAATACAGGTTTGTTTGGGGGCAGAGTTTGGGGAGAGGAGGGGTGGAGAATAAGTACTGCAGAGCAACTAATGGGAATGATAGTGAATGGTGACATAATGAGGGTATAGAAACTGAGGAGGGAAGAGGCAGGTGCCAAAGAACAGCTAATGTGTGGAGACAATGCAAGCATGTTTGGGAGCAGAAATTGGGGAGAGGTGTGATAGAGAATAAGTGCCACGGAGAGCGGGGAGTGAGAAAGAGCAAGTGCCACAAAGTGGTTAATGTGAATTACAATGAATGGCAGCCGATCTGTGAGGGACAAAGATCAGCAAGGGGGCAGAGAGAAAGTGCTGGAGATTGGGGAATGAAGGAGAGAGAAATTGCCACAGAGAAGTGAATGTATAGAGAGAATACAGGTTTGTTTGGGAGGCAGAGTTTGGGGAGAGGAGGGGTGGAGAATAAGTACTGCAGAGCAACTAATGGGAATGATAGTGAATGGTGGCATAATGAGGGTATAGAAACTGAGGAGGGAAGAGAGCAGGTGCCAAAGAACAGCTAATGTGTGGAGACAATGCAAGCATGTTTGGGGAGCAGAAATTGGGGAGAGGTGTGATAGAGAATAAGTGCCACGGAGAGCGGGGAGTGAGAAAGAGCAAGTGCCACAAAGTGGTTAATGTGAATTACAATGAATGGCAGCCGATCTGTGAGGGACAAAGATCAGCAAGGGGGCAGAGAGAAAGTGCTGGAGATTGGGGAATGAAGGAGAGAGAAATTGCCACAGAGAAGTGAATGTATAGAGAGAATACAGGTTTGTTTGGGGGGCAGAGTTTGGGGAGAGGAGGGGTGGAGAATAAGTACTGCAGAGCAACTAATGGGAATGATAGTGAATGGTGGCATAATGAGGGTATAGAAACTGAGGAGGGAAGACAGCAGGTGCCAAAGAGCAGCTAATGTGTGGAGACAATGCAAGCATGTTTGGGGAGCAGAAATTGGGGGAGGTGTGATAGAGAATAAGTGCCACAGAGATGCAAATGTAAATGACAGTTAAGGGTGTCAGGTTTGGGCAGGAGGTTAGAGGTGAGGGAGGAGAAAAACCATGCACTTCGGAACAGCTACTGTGTAGGAAAAATATGGCATGTTGAAGCTGATTGTGAATAGTGGCATAAGAGGTGAGGTGGTGGGGCAAAATCGAGGAGGAAGGAGATCAAGTGCATCAGACCAGCTAATGTGTAGGGATGATGCTGGCATTTTGGGGGTCAAATATCAGGAAGGGGTTGAATACAGCACAAGTGCCAAACAGCAGTAAATGTGAATGACAGTGAATGGCAGCATTTGGAGGGAAAAAATAGGGGAAGGGGAAGAGCAAGTGCTGCAGAGAGGCTAATGTATAGGGAAAATGTTGTAATGTTAGGAACATAGAAATATAGAATTTTCCAGTAGATTGGGACTTCCTGGCTCATCTAGTCTACCCATTTTCCTTGCTTTTAGTATCACTGCAGATACTACTTGATCTCCAGCCCATTATCCCTCCCACCAGCCGTTCTCCTAAGACTCCATTGTGCCTAGCCAATGAATTATTGAACCCCATCACTGTTTTCAGCCCCACTACCTCAGCTAGAAGACTGTTCCAAGAATCCACCACTCTTACTGTGGAGAAGTATTTCCTCACATCCATCCTGAATTTTCCCCTTCTAGCTTTATATAACTTTTTCCTGAAAAAATACTTACCTTATGTACCTTGGTTTGCAAATGTATATATTTATATTGTTGAAAGGATTGCAAAAAGCTACTGTATTTTGGTTTCTTAAAACAACTAATAATCTGGGACACAGGTTATTGACCTTGAGATGTATTTTGACCTCCACAAGTTTGTTCACAGAATTGTCAAAAAGGAGACCAGTTCTGGGACAGAATGTTCTATTTTGTTGCACCTGTTAAGACTAGATGTGCTAAACAGGAAATGAAACTTACAAGAAAAGGAAGCAGAACTGGAACTGCCAGACAAAAGCAACTTATATAATCAAAGCAATGTTTTTTGAGAGAAGACTCTCAAATGTAGTACTTTCATTGTTTGTATTGCTTGTATAAGACACTATCCTGTACAATTCTAATTTTTCCAGTGTTATTGTTATAGAGAATAATAAAACGCTGCTTGCCAATTTTATAACTTTTCCTGGTCTGCCAATTCTTCCTGTTTATGAATTGACAACAAATGGTGGCATTGGGAGGAACAAAGATAAAAGAGGTGGAAAAGCAAGTGCAGCATAGTGCCTAATGTATAGGGAAAATGTCTGCATGCTGTTGGGGGGCAGAGATCTAGGAGGGGATGGATATAGAGCAAGTGGTGTAGAGCAGGTAATGTGAATTACAGTGAAGGCAGCAGTTTGGGGCCAGATATTGAGGAAAGGAGAGAGAGAGAGAGAGAGAGAGAGAGAGAGAGAGAGAGAGAGAGAGAGAGAGAGAGAGAGAGAGCAACTGCTAGAATAGGTAATGTGAATGATGGGGGATGGGGGCACTTTGGGAGCCAAACATTGATAAGTTGGGGACAGATCAAGTACCACAGGTGAGTAAATGTACACAGAGAATAGTGGCATGTTATGGGAGTAAGGAATGTGGTAGAACAGCAATAAAGATGGAGATCATGTCATGTATAATGAAAAATGGTAATATGTTTATTTATTTATTTGCTTTTGTTAACCGGGTAAGCACACTAGACAGCCAAGTGCCTATTTTCAGGTGCAACCCGGGAGAGGTACAGGTAAAACTTCATACATGAACAATTGAGGAAGCATAAGGAATTCATAGGAAGGTAGTTACAGGTAAAAACTTCATACATAAACAACTGAGGGAGCATAAGGAATACACAGAAAAATAACAGGCAATTCAGTGCTGGCTCTAGAGCAAGGTAGGCATACATTGAGCAGTTGAGGAACAGAGAAAGTATATTAGAAATACACAGGCAGTTACAAAGGCTAGCTCTAGGGCAAAGTTGGCACAAAAATTCATACATGTCGATTGAGGAGACATGAAACAAAACTAAAATAACAGGCATTTCAAGGCTGACTCTAGGACAAAGGTTGGCATGGTGCATTAAAGTAGGATGGGACAGGCGGATATAATTGATGGTGAACAGCGGGAACAAAGATAGAGGTAAGTGCCTGCAGAAGGGGGGAAGGGGAGTGCCCTAGGCAGGTGGTGAGTCCAGTATTCATGGCCAGTTCCAGAAGGAGAAGTGCAAGTAGCACTGAGGCCCCCACCATCCAGTCAGGTTGGAGGGTGGGAAGGGGCAGGGGAGTAGGACTACGATGAGCAGGAGCAGGGGGAGGAAGGTTTCAGGAAGTTCCAGAGGGAGGCTTTAAAGCTTGGATGGGAGGAGGAGGAGGACCGATTGAGCTCAGGTAGCGAGTTCCAGAGTTTGGGGGCGTAAGTGTGGAAGGCTCGGTCCCCCGCAAGGGTGCGTGTTCTAGGAACCAGGAGTTCCTGAGTTGCCCCAGATCGTAGGTGGTAGGATGGGGCACCAGGTTTAAGGGGAAGGGCTAGAGCTGGAGGGATGCTAGACCGGATGATATTGTCAATGAAATTACCTAGAACGAAGGAGCGATGCTTCTCAGGGGGAAGCCACTCAAGGCAGCTGTATAGATCACAACGATGGGTGAGGGAAGGGACGGAAAGTGCAAAGCAGAAAACATTGTTGTAGGCCGTGTCCAATTTTGAGAGGCTGGATTTGGGAACTGGTGCAAATGTTACAAGTCCATAACAGAGTGATGGGAGGAGGACCCCCCTAGCTAGGGCCAAGCGGGTGGCAGGAGTGAGGCAGTTATTAGCGTGGTAGGCTAAACCAAGCTTACAATTAGTAGCCTTGCAAACGTTGCGAATGTGAGAGGTGAGTTCCAACTGCGGATCTAAGGTGACACCCAGGTACTTGGCGGTGGTTACCGTCTCAAGGGATGAGCCGTCGACCCCATGGATCAGCAGGGGAGCAGGGCAGGGTTTTATTTTGTTTAAGGACCCGAACAGCATGGATTGGGTTTTGTTGAGATTGAGGGTGAGCCTGTGGTCTCCCAACCAAGTTTGAATGCGTTCGAAGTCGAAGTTCAGGTGTGAGTTTATTGTGGAGATGTCCCGGGAGCTGGCCAGGAGGACGAGGTCATCAGCATACAAGGTGGCGTGACTATGGGCAGTGACAGACGGAAGGTCATTGATAAATAGTGAGAATAGGGTTGGACCAAGGACGGATCCTTGAGGGACCCCGCAGTGGATGGGTGAGAGGTTGGAGGATGTCCGATTGAAGTAGGTGAATTGCTGACGGTTGGAGAGGTAGTTTAGGAACCAGGCATGGGCGGAGGGGGAGAATCCAAGGGATAGGAGTCTGGAGCTGAGGAGGGTGTGATTAACCCTGTCAAATGCTTTTGAGAGGTCCACAAAAATGGCTCCAGTGAGGCTGCCTTGGTCAGCACTTGTCCTGATCAGTGAAGTGACTACAGCAAGGGCGGTGGACGTGCTATGCCCTTTCCTGAAGCCGTGCTGGGCAGGTGAGAGGATGTTGTAGTCCTAGATATATTGGGAGAGCTGGGAGGCAACGGCTTTCTCGAGGAGTTTACTTGTGGCTGACAGAATGGCAATGGGACGGTAGTTGCCGGGATCTTTGGGATTTCCTTGTTTGAAGACAGGAACAACCTTGGCCACTTTCCACAGGTCGGGAATGATCCCAATGTTAATGGAGGTGTTGAATAAGTGTGAGATGGGCCTGGCAAGGAGGTGGGCCCCCAGTCTGAGCAGTTTCAGTTTGAGGCGGTCGTGCCCTGCGCCTGTGTGTGGGGAGAGGCCTAAGAGAAGCATCTGGGTCTCCTTAGGAGAAACATGTCTCAGTTGAAAGAGGGCCAAGGGTGGAGACCGGGAGGGGGCACCAAGGGGGTAGACGGGAGGGGCTGGGGAGGAGGGGCAGTTTGGAAAACAAGGAGTTGAAGGTGTTTGCAATGGTGTGCGGGTTATTGCAGCTGACCCCACCAATGAGTAGGTCAGAGACCTGTGCCTTAGCTGACCCCCCAATAGTGTTTTTAATGTTTTGCCAGAAACTCCTCGGATTGCTGCTGGAGGAGAGTAAGGCGGCTTTACAGAACTCGCTTTTTGCTGAGTGGATGGCTCTTTTGCAGGAGTTTCTGAGGTGTCTGTATGTCATCAGATCATGGTTATTTTGGGCGACCTATGTTGATGGGAGAGATCAGGTCAAGGAGGAACAGAAAGCAAATGGCACACAATAAGTAATATGAAGTACCAGGAATGGGGAGACGTTTGAGGGTGGGTGAGAGAGTAACTGCTGTAGAGTGGCTAATGTGTATGGATGATGACAACATTTTTGGAGGAAGATATATTGGGTAGGGGAGGAAAAGAGAGCAAGTGACACAGAGTGGCTGATGTGAATGACAGTAAATGGCAGCATTTCAGGGGAGCAGATATCAAGCAGGGGGGAGAGATCAAGTGCTACAGAGCAGGTAATGGGAATGGTGGGAATAGGGGTATGTTGGAAGGCAGAGATCAGTGAGGTGGAGAGAGAGAGAGAAAATGCCATAGAGTGCTCCAGAGTCACTAATATGTAGGGCCAATGATGGAATTTTTTTGGGAGGAGGGGGCAGATATTGTGGAGGGGAGAAACAGCAACTGTTACATTGTGCCCAGTATGAATGGCAGTAATTGGAAGCATTCTGGGAGCAAGGGAGAAAAGAACAAGTGTCACTGATTGGCTAATGTATTGGGAAAAAGTTGACATGTTATGGGGGGCAGAGATCTGGGAAGGGAATGATATAGAGCTAGTGCTGCATAGCAGCTAATGTGAATTATGGAAAACAGTGGCAGTTTTGAGGGAGATATCAAGGAGGGGGGAGAGAAAGTGCAACAGAGTAGGCAGTATGAATGATGGATAATGGGAACATGTTGGGGGCAGAGATCAAGGAGTGGAAAGAGAGCAAATGCCACAGAACAAATGTATACTGAGAATGGCAGCATGTTGGGGGTTTGCAGAAGGGGTAGAACAGGGATAGAGCTAGACAGCATGTCATGTACAGTATATGGAGAATGGTGGTATATTGGGGCAGAGAGTGATGAGGAAGGGTGACAGCTCAGGGGTAATGTGAGGGAGGATTTTTTCACAGAGAGGGTGGTAGACGCATGGAACAGTCTTCCTGAGGAGGTTGTGTGGTCTAAAACTGTGGGAGAATTCAAGAATGCATGGGACAGACATAAGGCAATTTTTGTGGGAGGTAGGAAGAAATAGGCTGCTGGTTAAATAGGATCTGCAGCTTATCCTCTAGGTAGGGAAATGGGCAGACTAGGTGGGCCAAGCGGTCCTTATCTGCCGTCAAAGTCTATGTTTCTATATGAAGTACTGGAAGTGGCGAGATGTTAGAGGATGAGTGGGAGAGAGTATGTTCTGAAGAGTGGCTAATGTGAAGGACAATGACAGCATTTTTGAGGTGAGAGATATCAGAGAGGGGAGGAATAGTCGGCAAGTGCCACAGAGCAGCTAATGTGAATGACACTGAATGGTAGCATTCTGGGGGTGCAGAGACTTTTTCTTGTACAAAGGCAGCAGAGTAGAAACCACTGGAGCTGTAAAATAGGCAGAATCCAAGTACAAGGCAAGGCAAATTTTATTTTTCTGGCACCCAATCCCAGAGGCTCTGGGTGCCATACAAAACACACAAATTTAATTTCCACATACATAAATACAAAATATACCATCATACAAACCCAATAACTATATAAAAACCCTATTTAATTTTAAAAAGGACTGATAACAGCAGTATCAAACAGAGTCTGAGAAGGCCTGACTAAACAGATAAAACTTCAGGCGGGTCTTAAAAGCCTCCACCGATGGGGCCTCCCTCACCAATAGTGGGAGCGAATTCTACATGACAGGACTGGTGACACTGAAAGCTTGATCACCAACTGTTTTCAGTCTTGTTCTGGGAATCATCAGGAGGCCCCTCAAGGAGGATTGGAGTGGACGAACTGAGGCAGAGGGTGTAAGAAGGTCAGCCAGGTAACAAGGTCCCAGTCCATGTAGGGCCTTATAGGTGGTGAGCAAGCACACCTTGAAAAGCACCCTCCATCAAACTGGCAGCCAGTGCAGTTCCCGCAGCACCGGGGTGACATGGCAGTATTTCAACTGACCTGTCAACAGCCTGGCAGCTGCATTCTGCACTAGCTGCAGTCGATGGAGGGTGCCTCCAGAGACCCCAAGGTAGAGTGCATTACACTAGTCAAGCCTAGATGTTACAAATGCATGTACCAAGGTGGGGAGGTCCAGGGGCAGAACCAGATGCCTAATCCTGGTGATGTTTCTCAGATTAAAAAAACTCCCCTTGACAATGGCAGACACCTGATATTCCATCGTCAAACCGCTGTCAAATATCATGCCAAGATTACACACCTTAGAGGAAGCCATCAATGGGACAGACCCTAGAACAAGTCCAGAGTTTGCCCCAGGGGGCAACCCCACATGCCTCCTGTTCGACTCCACCATCAGTACCTCTGTCTTATCGGGGTTCAGTTGCAACTGGCTGGAGGCCATTCTGTCATTGATCTCTGCCAGACAGTTGTTTAATACATCCACCGCATTGGATGTTCCAGGGGCAAAGGATAAGTACAGCTGGGTATCATTGGCATAACAATGAAATGCCAAGCTGTACTTCCTAATGATCTCTCCCAGGGGTAGCATATACATGGTGAACAACATCGGTGACAACACCAAACCCTGAGGTACCCCACAAGACAGAAGGCTAGAACATGAGAAGAAATTCCCCATCACCACCCTCTGTCTTCTGTTTGTCAAAAAGGACTTGAACCAGCTAATGACAGTGCCAGTGAGTCCACAGAAGTCCCTCAGGTGGTCAAATAACACCCGATGGTCCACCGTGTCAAAAGCTGAAGAGAGATCGAGTAGAATGAGAATTGTCCCTTCCCCTCGATTTCTCGCCCTGAGGAGATCATTGTGCACCCATACTAACGTGGTTTCTGTTGAATATCCTACACGAAAACCTGACTCGAGTGTATCATAAATATCAAATGCCATGAGGTGATCACCCAACTGATGTGCCACAATCTTCTCCACAACCTTTCCTAAAAATGGAAGGTTGGGGACCGGTCGATAATTCGCCTTGATGTCAGAGTCCAATGATGACTTCTTCAGGAGAGGTCTCATCAACACCTCCATCAAGGCATCTGGGACAACCCCCTCTGACAAGGAGCACAGGATAATCAAGACGAACACTGAACCAACAGCATTGACGCATCCCACTAAGAAACGCGTCGGCGCCGGGTCCAGTTCACAATATGTGTGCTTCAGTTTTGAGATCACCTCAGTGACATCAGCCACCTCCACTGGTTTAAACTCCCCCCAACAGGGCAGAGTGCTTTGTTGACAATCCAGGTGACCACTGTTGGCCACAGTACGGCCCACTGGCGGAACTCCCTGCCTGATAGCAGACACTCCGTCTGAGAAAAAAACAAGCAAACTCATTGCACAAGGCTGCAGAAACTGCTATTTTTGGTTGAAGACAGGCAGGATGTAATAGCCTATCCATAGTCCGAAAAAGCATCGCTGGTCGGTTTCTCCCAGCAGCAATCTCCCTTGACAGGAACACTGCCTTCCTACGGTTGATTGTCCCCTCATACACTGTGCGTGCAGTAATGCAGGGCCAGTTTGTCTGCCCTGCCAGGACTCCCTGCCAGCGGTGCTCCAACCTCCGACCCTTGATCTTCAGTGCCTTGAGCACCCCATCAAACCATGGGGACCTCAAGTGAGAAGATCTGGGTCATACACGGACCGGTGCAAGGAAGTCGAGTGCCTCAGTCACTGCCTTATTATAGGCATCAACTTCCTCATCCACACCTCCCCTGCATGCACTGTCCACGCTAGATAGGTTTGCCTCACAGTGCAGGAAGACAAAAAGCTCTCACCTCAGGTTTAATGTGATAAATAGTCAAATATTTATTTGTGCAAAACAACTAAAGCAACGGAAGCAGTCATCTATACCAGCTGATATGGAAGGAAGACCGCTTCTGTCGCTTTTAATAAATATTTCACTATGAATCACATTAAAACAGAGGTGAACACTTTCTGTCTTCTGCACCATTAGGTTGAGCTGTTGTTTGTACTTAGGGCAGAGACTGGAGAAGGGAGGTAAGGGCAAGTGCTGTAAAGCAGCTAATGTATTGTTAAAATGTTGGCATGTTGTGTGGGGTTATATTGGGGACTACATGGATATAGAACAAGTGGCGCAAAGCAGCTAATGTGATTTATGGTAAATGGTGGCAGTTTAGAAGGGCAGATATCAAGGATGTGGTGAGTTCAAGTGCTGCAAAGTAGGTGATGCGAATAATGGGAAATGTGGGCATGTTGGGGGGCAAAGACTGGGGAGGGGGAGAGAGCAAGTGCCACAGAGCAGCTAATGTATTCTCAGAACGGTTGCATGTTGGGGGTGAGAGATGGAGTAGAACAGAGCCAGAGAGTGTATCATGTAAATGGAGAATGGTGGTATGTTGGGGGGTGGGGTGGGATGAGAAATATTAGAGAGGAGAGGAACACAGAGCAAAAGGAACACAGTGGGTAATATCAAGTACTGGGACTGGCAAGACATTTGATGGTGGGTGGAAAAAAGCAAGTGCTGCAGAGCAGCTAATGTGTAGGACAATGCTGACATTCGGGGAGCACAAACTGGTGAAAGGAGGGATACAGATCAAGTGTTGAACTGCAGGTAATGTGACTTAGCAGGAATAAAGGGACATTGTGGAGGGCAAAGATCAGTGAGTGGGAAAGGCGAGAGTAAGTGGGAAACAGCAGGTAATATGAATTACAGGGACTGGAGGCATTAGGGTGTGGAGGCTTAGATTGTGGAGTGGGGGAGAGAGCAATTGTTGCTGAGCAGCAAAGGTATATGGACCACGATAGCATGTTGTGGAGGAAGAGTCAGAGATCATGGAGGGACCGAGAGCAAGTGGAGAAGAGCAGATCATGTGTTTCACTGCAGTTGGATGGCAGAGATCGAGGAAGGGTGTAAGGAGAAAGTGCACATGAGTGGCAAATATAAAGTAGTTAAGATTGCCATTCAGTGTGTTCTCCGTAGCACAGAGTATGTTGAAAGCACTGGGCAGAAAAGCAGAAATGAAACTAAAAGGTGGGACTAGGTATCATGCAGGACTTAGAATGGCACAGGAAAACCCTCTACTTTGCAGTATTGAGCCTTGTTATTTGGTAAGGTCTTTAAAAGGAAGAGAAAGGCAGAGAGTGGGTAGAATTAGGAAGGAAATTCAGCATTCTTGAGCTGTGCTAGGTAAACAAGATACATATCACCAAAAGCCCTCTCACAGTTCAGACTGACACCAATGTATTCATCTACATTACTCCTGAATATATGTGTTAAGCTTTGGTTATTTACGTTGTAATGGCCAAAATGCTTTACATTTAGTGATCAAAATGCAGGTAAACAAAGTAACATAGCTCCTTTCCTACAGTGATCAATGAGTGAGGGAACATGTTAGAACATGGTTTACTTGCTTTTTACCACATATCTGAATACATTAATTTCATGAGTTGCAAGAACTGCAGTAGCTCATTTGTGGAACGGGAAGCAGGGTTAAGGTTTCAAGCAGTCAGAATTAGGAGTTACATAGGAACCTTGCAGCTTGCATTTTCCTGCCCTGTGAGTGGGCAAGGACTTCAAAGAGAAATGGAGAAGAAAGGTGGACAACAGATGGAATTAGAGAGGAGATGTGGTATTCTGAAGCTGTGATAGGTGAAGGAGGCCCCCCCCAAAAAAACACCCTTTCACAGCACACTGATACCAATATATTTACATGCTTAGGAAGTGAACATAAAAAATCTCCCCCCTCCCCTGAATAACCTGACAAATCCCAAGCCCAACCCAGCCTGTCAGAGAATAAAAAAAATCAGTATCCCACTTCCAAACTACCTGATGGGTCAGATGCCCAATCTACCCCATCAGGGAATTAAAAAAAAACTGTCCCTCTCCCTCAACTGCCTGACAGGTCCAGTGTCCAGCACAGACAATCATAGAAGAAAAAATAAACATGTTGATATGGGGAAGGGGGAGGCTACATGTGACTTTGGTGCTGGAGGGATGAAACTAATTGTTTGGTATTGGGTGGATCTGAACCACTATGTACAATATAGGGAGCATTACTGAAAAGCACTGTCACTGTGTCAAAGCCCTCCCTGTTGGCACTGAATGCAACAAATATATAAAACTGACATTGAATGTGATTCTCATATAACTAAAATTATAATGGTGAGACTGGTGAGGCAGTAAGGTCTGCTACAAAAATAAATATAATATCAAAAAGCAAGACCGTGTTGTTGGCACCAGCCAGATCTTGTTATTTTTTAAACTAGCATTGGGAGCCCATCTGCAGTGCCAGTAGTGGAGTTGCTACCAGACCCTACACCTGGTGATGGCCTATCTGTAAATTAAAAAAAAAAGTCCCCTTCTCAAACACCCTCTGTCCCCCAGGTCATGATGACACTGAGACTTCAGCCCCCCCACTTAATAAAAAAAGCTCAATGTGGCTACTGGGAGCCCATCCTCAGTAGCATTCCACTGCCCCGACTTTTCTCTTAAATTCCAACACCTGGTATCCATTCCTGGTGTCAGTCTATCTGTAAACAATATACAAATATTGAATGGAGTCAAGGGATATAGTGGGAAAATATTGGCCCCTAGAAATGAAGTATTAATAGATATATTGCTCGTAGTTCATCCTGAGGGGTCAGTGTTTTCCCACTGCATCCTGAAACACCTCTGATCAATATCCGCTTTATTAAACCTTGCTTGAGTTACATTGCCCCCATGTAGTTTGTTTCAGAAATTCTCTTGTACAGCCCATGCCTTCGCTCTGTCCACTGAAATGCCTCCAGTCCAGTTTTTTCATAAAGGGATTTCCACTCATCATATTCAGCTTACAGTAACATTTACCATCACTGCACAGTACAATAAATTCCCCCACATGGACTTTGTTCATTGTAAGTCTTAAGTCAGAACAGATCTGCGTTTTTGAGTTACTACCCCCAGTCACCTGCACCTGACCCCCCTGCTGATATACTTACTTAAAAAGGCACAGTCTGTGATGAGGCTGCTTACTGTCCAGTTCAACAGGCAGATCCAATTCATTTATGTCAGTGATGGCTTCATCGGGGGGAGAGAAATCATGCTGGATCAGCAAGTCATGCAGTAGAGGTGAGCATGGAGTAAGAATTGAGTGCCATCTTGGGGTGGGGGAAGGGTAGTAATTATTATGATTGGGGGGGGTTGCTAAACTACCATGGGAAAAAACATTAAAAAAAAAAAGAAGATAGCGCATGGTGTTGGAATCGGCACCATGTTTTTAAACACAATGTGCATGTAACAATTTAGCAAGCAATAGTTTTTGAACTATTGCCCCTTGATAGGACTATTGCCTATTGCCAAAGGAAGGCAGGGCAATAGTGCCAGTTATATATGGTCATGTGACCAGGTTTGGCCAATTACAGGCCAGCATTTTGATACAAGGTTAAAAAAAAGTGCCTTCTCTGACACGTCAAGGAAACATAGAACATGTTAACAGAAAGTCTTAAGACTATTAGTTCATCCATTCTGCAGTTTAAACTCTACATTACCCGAAGACCTATTGTCAAGATGGGGTTTTTGCCTTCATCTCTCCTCCTGCCCCTGATCCATTGCTACACCCTGAGTAACTAAGTCATTGACTTTGTCCCAGCCATGATTAAACCCATTAATCATGTTTCCACCCACAGCCTCTGCCAGTAGTCTGTTCCATGGTTCATTCATAAGCTCTGAATATTAGAACCTATCCACATTCTTTTGGAACCATCCCCCACCTCCACCAGCTTTCACTCATGTCCCAGGGTTTTTGACTCACCATTCCTGCTGAATTGTTCCTTGAAGTCTACTTTGTTCATTCCTCTCAAGAATTTGAATGTCTCTGCTATATAGTATCTCCCCTCTCCTTTCTGGCCTTCAATGAGTACATGTTCAGAACTCTAACCTGATCTCAAAAAATCTGCCTTGGTGACTCTGAATCTTTCTGGTTACCCTATGTTGCACCATCTCCAGCCTACCTCTGTATTTTTTTAGGTGGGGTTTCAAAATCTGGGCATAGTATTCCAGATATAGCGTCACTAGTGATCTATAGAGAGGTAATATTTCCTTTCCCTCCTGCTATGGAAAACCCTCCTAATACACCCCAACATTCTGGTTACCTTATTGTAGGTCTCGCTGCTTTTGCTAGATGGTTTTAAGAAGTGGCTTATGATGACTCCTAGGTTCATTTCCTCATGAACAGTGCCCAGTTTGACATCTGCCATCCAATATCCTGTCCCAGGGTTCTTGTTCCTTAGGTATATTACCCTGCACCTTTTGGCATTAAATTTCAACTGTGAACCTTGGACAACCTCTCTAACCTTTGCAAGTCATTCTACGACTCCCTTATCCCCCTGACTTGCTGTCTACCATGCCACAGAGTTTAGTGCCATTTGTGAAGAGACACATCTTGGTCTGTATTCTTTCTCCTATGTCACTAATGAACATATTGAAAAGGACTGGTCCCAGGACTGAACCCTGGGGCAACCCATTTGTGATCGCCATGTCCCTCAATTTGACTCTGTTTACAGTACCACATTTGCTGTCTTCCCACAACCAACTCCCTACCCATCTAACTAGGTACTTCACTGTACCCAGGTCCTCTAACTTCTTCTTCAGCAACCTTCTGTGTGACACTGAGTTGAATGCCCTGCTGAAATCGCAATAATGTAAATCCACTGCTTGTCCATTGTTCACTGCCCTAGTTACTAATTTAAAAAATATTGTTAGGTTGGTGAAACAAGGTCTTCTGCCACAAACCTGTTCTGCTTATTATCCTGAAGCCCATTTCTCTCCAGGTATTTCACTAGGTCCTGCTTGATCAGTGCCTTTATCAGTTTATTCACACAGGGCCCTATGCACTAAATGGTGGTTAATACACACCTGCATTATTTTGCACTTTTTTGGCATTGAACCCCTACCACCATATTTTTGATCATGCTTTGAGTTTTCCAAGACACCAGCACATTTTTTTCCATGGCTTCCAGAGATTCCACCCTATTGCAGACTTTGGTATCATCTACAAAAAGACATACCTTCCCTTCCAGATCTTCAGCAATGTCCCCGTAAAGATAATGAAGAGGACTGGTCACAGTGCTGATCCTTATGGTACCCCACTTGTCACACTCTTCTCTTTAGAATGAATGCCATTAACCACAATCCTCCTGTCCTTTAACCGGTTGCTAACCTAATTTACGACTATGGATCCCACTCATAGGCTGGCCAACTTCTTAATCAATCTTCTATGGGGCACCTTGCCAAAAGTCTTGCTAAAGTCTTAATAGGCCATGTCCACTGCTCACCCCTGATCGAGTTTTCTGGTTGCTCAGCTAAGGAAATCTATTAGCTTTGTTCGGCATGGTCTCCGCCTGTGAATCCATGGTATCAGAGGTGTTGCAGCCCATTTGATTCAAGACACTCTATCATCCTTTCGTTCAGTGGTGTTTTTATCAATTTCTTCACCACTGAAGTGAGACTGATTGGCCTATAATTATTAGTCTCTTCCCTGCTGCTGCTCTTAGGTAGAGGGACAACATCAGTCCTTCTCCAGATCCCTGGAACCACTCCAGTTTCTAGTGAGTTGTTGAGCATGGTTGACGGTGGGGAAGCCAGAACTTATTTTAATATCTTTGGGGTGACTCTCATCGAGTCCCACAGCCTTATCCATCTTCAGGGCTGAAAGCCCTTTCAGCACTTTCCTCTAAAAATGGACCTATGTCCTTTCCCCTCCTCCTATCCCTCATTCTTCCTGAGGCTCAGCCCCCTCCACCATCCACTGTGAAGACTGACCCAAACTACCTGTTCAGAATGTCAGCTTTTTCTTGGTCTCCTGCTGCACTGTCTCACCCTCTATTCTTCTAATTCTTACTGTCCCTTCCTTTGTTTACCTCTTCTCACTTATATACCTGAAGAAAGTCTTATGCCCTGTAGAGACCCCTTTTGCAATCCTTTCCTGTGGCTGTACCTTTGCTTCCCTCGCTGCCTTTCCTGCTTCTATCTGCTTTTCTAGGCATACCTCCTTGTCCTCCTCTCTTTGTGTTTCCTTATACTCTTGCATGGCATCATATTTTCTTTTACCATCCTTGCCACTTCCTTGGAATAAAATAATGGTCTACTTTTCCTTCTGCTTTTGGTTATTTCCTTCAGACATAAGTTGGTTGCTTTAGCTATGCCCTCCTTTATTGTTCCCCACTATGCTCTGCCCTTGCTTGGCACTCCTCCAGCTTCTTATACAGTTCTTGAGGGAGTCACTCTTTTCTTTAAAATCCACCCTCTAAAAGTACAGAACCCTCATCTTCATATGGTTTTCCTGTGCTCCTGTCTTTATGTTGAACCACACTGTATGGTGAGCATTGATACCAGCAGGACTGCCCACAGTGACGTTTTCACTGCTGTCCTTGTTTGTCTTCAGTGCTTTCCCTGTTTGTAAGCACCAGGTCCAGAATGATATCCCATCAGAAGGGTGACTGAAAGTGAGTGACTCGAATATGAGTGACTCACTTTCAGTGCCTGTCAGGTGGACTACCCCGCAGGGGTAGTGATGATTATGTGGGCTACCCTGCAAGGCTAGTGATGGTTACAGCAGGGCAACAGAAAGGAGGGTTTTGGGGACAGGAAGAGGAGGGAGGGTATTTAAGAGGTAGTGCAGTGGGAGGTTGCTGAGCTGGCAGCTTGGTATACTGGTGAGGGTGGCTGGCTATAGTGGGGAGGGTGCAGGGGCTAAGAGGCTACAGATTTTGTGATTTTTTGGTGCTTTGTTTTTCTGTTTTCCAGATTTTCAACCTCCTGACATGCACCCCCTGGAGCTGGAGTTAATAATCCATATTTAGGGGGGTGCAAGGCACAGCCTCCACGTATGGGTGGTGTGGGGGGTGCAGCCCCCCCACAGAACAACCTTTTTGATTGTCGCCCATTTTCTTCACTGCGAGTGTACATTGCCTTTTTTGGGGGGTGATGTACACTCACCGTAACGGCTATCATGATCCCGCAATTGCTGTTATGACATAGAACCATCCAGCACTGCCCTGTCCCTAGTGGGTTCTTTGACTAACTGACTGAGACAGGCCTCTTCCAGAGAGTCAAGGATGGCTCTGCTTCTTGTTGAAGCCTCATGCCATAACTGGCAGATTAAACTTTCCTACCAGCAACATCTCCCCCTTACTTGCTATTCTGTTGACAGCTTCTCCAAGAGCTCTATCTCCTCGTCCTATGCTGGAGGTCTGTACACTACTCCTGTATGTACAGTGTAGTGGATGCATCCTCAGCTGCATCATTTTTGTGTGTGTACCCTATTGCAAGAGACACTTTTCTTAAATGAATATTGCCTCTGAAGCAGCACCGCCTCAGAGGCAGACAACTTAATCCCACTCTCTGCTGTGTCTCATTGGTTAATACCATCTGAAGGACAGTAATTGAGGTTGCCAACCTCTTTCTGCTGATTGGTTACACATGCTGCTGCCTCAGAAGCAGATTACTTTATCCCACCCTTTGCTGTGTCTCATTGGTTAATACCTTATGAAGGACAGTAACTCAGGTCTCTGCTTGTTGGTACAGATTGGTTATACATGCTGCTGCCTCAGAGGCAGATAACTTAATCCTACCCTCTGTTGTGTCTAATTGTTTAATACCTTCTGAAGGCAGTAACTGAGGTGGCTGCCTGTTGCTGTTGATTGGTTATTCATCTGGTCTCTAAATGACCCTCTCATATGCTTTTTCTTGCTCTGATTGGGTGGTTCTAGCCTGCCCCGATTGGTTAGCATACAGAAAGCAGCTTTTTTAAAGACACTTTTTTAAAATGAAAGTTGTCTCCAAGGCAGATCTGCCTTCAAGGCAGCCCTGCATTTGAGCCAGGTATGGATAGGGCTGCCTCCTAGGCAGGGCTTTAACCTCTATAGCTAAAGATCTGAGCTTCAGTACTGTGCCAGCTCGGTACTGTAGTGGAAAGGTCTACAGCCTGATAAACAAGAGCTTAAGAGTTTAAAACCACACAAGGTCTCCTCAGTTCACTTTTGTCAGAATTTCACTTGAGTGGTGATTCATGGCAGCATGGTGTTAGAATAGTAAATATATAAGAAAAGGAACTTAGCTGTGCCTCAGAGGCAAGAAAAAACATAGTGCCATTTAGAGACCAGATGAATAACCAAACAGCAGCAACAGGCAGCAACCTCAGTTACTGCCTTCAGAAGATATTAACCAATGAGACACAGCGGAAGGTGGGATTAAGTGGTCTGCCTCCGAGGCAGTGGCATGTATAACCAATCAGCAGCAACAGGTAGCAACCTGAGTTACTATCCTTCATAAGGTATTAACTAATGAGACACAGCAGAGGGTGGGATTAAGTAGTCTGCCTCTGAGGCAGCTGCACATGTAACCAATCAGCAGCAAGAGGTGGGCAACCTCAGTTACTGTCCTTCAGATGGTATTAACCAATGAAACATAGCGGAGGGTGGGATTAAGTTGTCTGCCTAAGAGACAATATTCATTTAAGAAAAGTATCTCTTGCATACAGCATTAGCTGGATATATTTCACTTTGATTTTTGCAACTGTGTCATGCTTTGGACATTGTTTTCTTCTAGTTCATAATCTCACCACTCCAAGCTAAACACTCAGAGTTCCTTCTGTGTACTTTGTTTTTTCTCTTTACTTATAGTGTATGGAGAGCCTACTTCCAGGTTGAGCCATAGTAGTTCCAGCCTCTCATTTTGCTCTTTCTGCACCTCTACCTCTGTGACCTTGATACCCTCCCTCACATATAATATAATTAAACCCCTCTTCCTTTCCTTGCCATTCTGTCTCTCCTGAATGGAGTATAGCCCACTTTGTACTTTTCCCAGTTGTGGTGCTCAATACACCATGACTCTGTTATAGCCACTAAATTTAGGTTAGCCTCCACCATGGTGATTTACAGGTCTGGAATTTTGCTACTAAGGTACCTTGCATTAGTTCACATCACCTTCCAAATCTTTTCCCATCTGTCTACTGCCCTGCTTCATCCTTCCATTCCTGCTTGATCTAGTCCCTGGCTTATCCTTTAGCTTGCTCCTTCATTTTCTACTTCCACCACATCTGGACCCCATTAATCCTATGTAATCCTCTACCTGTGTTATGTTCCCATTCCTGTCCTTGTCTTTTTGCACAACTGCTCTAGAGGAGTTTTCTCCACTATGGTCTTCCATCCCTAACACTCAGACCTCCTCCTACAGGGAAATAAATAGAAATAAGATATAGATTAACACCATGCACAGTACTGAATATTTACTAGTAGCTGAAAAGAAAGTGGTGCTTAACAGTTTTGCAGTATCTGCCAGTACAGTATGGATTCACATGGCAAATAAATACATGTATTACTAATTACTTTAACATGGATTTGTAGAACTTACTCTTTTAGGCTGAGCCATCCTCCACAGGCCACCAGATGCTTCATCCTTGTATAGGTTAGGGCCAACCTTGGTGAGGGTCACAAGGACAGACCAGCTCCCCCGGGTTATGAAATCCATTAGGCAACACCAGTTCATCCTGCTGCCTTAATAAAATGTTCTGCACATCTTCATTGCACTGTAAGATTTACTTTGCTTTATGCAATGTATTGGCAGTATCTTTGGAAAGCAGTATACTGACACACTTTTGCATAATGGCTTCATTATAATGACCCCTTAGTATCGAGTATATATCTCATGACACCAGCATACTGTACTATGTACTAATACAACTGTGTGAGTTTTACTAGAAACAACCAACAAATTATAAATGTACAGTAATGTGCAATATAGTACATTAAAGAAGTTTAACATACAGTTTCAAGACCTACAGTGCAAGACATATTTACACTGATCAATATTTACTAAGGGAAACATTATGTAATGTTCTGCACTGTTAAACATTAAATATGTATTTTATTAACTTTTCCTAACTTATCAGGGTGGGCATTTAGATGTGCCATGTGTGGGATTCAGAGTCCCAGTAAGTCATTCTTTCCCTGCGGAGGGAGGAAGGGAGATGCACATGGCGGCAAAGAGCTGCATAGTGAGAGTAAGGTGACTGTGTACATTACATCTTATCCATACTCAATGTGAAATGGAGAGTCAGGAGATATAGGAAGAAGTTGAGCACTCCAGGACACAGGGATGCAGGGTTCAGGCTGTCCAAAATTTAATGGGGAAAAAGCACACTTCACTGTGTCATATTTGTTAGTCACTAGAAACAAACAGCCATAAACTGGAAATTTCTTCTTGTACTAACAAGCCATTTGGAATACATGCTCCCCAAGGTATCCCATAAAGACCACCAGAAGCATGGATTCATACAATATGGGTAAATTGGTTTTTGAGAGGTGTATCTGTATGGTGTCTTTGAAAACTACAGACAGATATCTCACTGTTTTAGTTTCTTTCTCACTACAGTTTGTGATTTATTTGCTAAGCAGTGGCTAATATTGCACCAAAAACATTTAATTGTCATCTTGATTGTTCCTAGTTGTAGGATATGCAATATCAGAGAAATGAAGTGTGTCCAGAAACACCAGGTCCAACCATGTGCACCTGTAGCTCAGCAGTAGAGCACTGGAATGGTATTCCAGGAGCTGGGTTCAATTTCCAGTGGGTCACAATATTTCTTCTTCATCACAGTTTGTTATTTGTTTGCTAAGCAGTGGCTAATATGGCACCAAAAACATCTAATTGTCAAGTGCCTCAGTTTTAGACATTACATAACAGTACTCATAAACTGGGCATTTCAAATCAAGGGATTCCACTGACACTCCCAACACAGTCAGGATTAGCAAACCAGAAATCACACCTCTGAATGCTTTTTTTTTCCAATTGTTTAACCAGGTGAGACACACTAAGCTGAGAGCTTTTTTACAGGTGCAACCTGGGAGCACAGGGAAGTTAAGTGACTTGCTTAAGGTCGCACAGTATATGTAAGTGGGGACTGTGGGATTTAAACCCAGGTCTCCAGATTTGCAGCTCACAGCCTTAAACCACTGTGATATACTGCTCCCCATGTTGATCAGCAAGATGTTATAAGACACCATAATAATTTGGATTACAAAACACAATAACAAAACAAAACATGAGTTTTAGGTTTCAATTCAGATTACATTACTGACAAGCATAATATATAATTACGTATTTATAAGATTTCCTGTCTTTCTTGGGTTTCTCAACTTTTCATTTATTATGTCCCATATTAATTTAATGTGGCTGATTCCAACCTCCAAGTGCCTCTTGACAATCCTTAACACCTCATGGTGTATGGCACTTGGGTATGCACCTCATTCCCCTGCTCCCATCTCAACTGACATTTCTTCCAGAACAGATACTGATTGTGAGGCATCAGAGTCCTAAATAACAGTCTCCATGAGAGCTCCGGCCCACCATTGGACTTTGCTACTAGTTCAAGTTTTCTTGCCTCACTCATCAGCACAAAATGCAGTTCATGTCAGGAAATGTCACAGTAATTTTATTGTACTTAATTGAAGGAATAACTGACTCATGTAGGGGAGCTGTCAGAATGTATTACTGCTGTGCCATCGCTGCTTCCACTGCTTGCAATCTGCATATCACATTCCAGAAGCGGCATGAATGAAACAGGGTATGATGATTCACGTGGATGTGAAAACACTGGACTGCATGTGCCACTGTGCATCTGTAATAGCTGGAGCATGACACCCTTCTTTTTTGTTTGATGCTCATTACCCTCTCAGCCATGGTAAGCAGTTCATTTCGGAGTAATAACACTGGTTCTTACTTTGCTCATCCAGACACACATGGAATTTCCTCTCAGTCCTCACCTTATCACTCCTCTCTTTCCTGCCCCATTTCTCTGTTAACCATTGTGTGTTCCTCCTCTACAGTATTTCCAGCTCTGTTTCTCTGTTAACTTCTGTTTGTTTTTCCTTGCTTTCAATCTCACATTTCTCTTTTAATCACTGGTTGTTCCACCTCTGTCTGTTGTTCCCTTGTATGATCATTTTGTACCTCATGAATGATATCTTCTTCATCATGTGTACTATTTTCTTTCCTGCTGCTTGCTGTCCTGAAGTCATCCATTCTATCTACACAATGTTAAAAATAAATAAAAACAAAATCTCATTACCATAAGGTGAAACAAAAACAAGTTACGATACAGTTGTAGTACACAATGTAAAATACATTATGTATCATTTTAATGATTAAAATTAAAATACAGTTTAATTACTTAGCATTACTTTAACCCTTTGAGAACTGAATATGTGTGAACGTATATAGATTCTGGACGTATATATACATCCACAGTCTTCTAAGGGTTTAATGTTAATGTGGTTTATTTACTACAGTTGATTATTTTTATCTACTTGTTCTGATTGTTATTGACAAGTTTTGTATTTCCTCTATTTGCATTAATTCATTCATCCAATGCTCTCCTTCTGCAGCAGACAGCCTGATCACAGGTGGTGTCTTATTTGCCAGGATGAGACTTCTTACTAGTGGACAAGATGCTACCTCATGAGCTTTCAGTGTAGTCCATGCTGCAATAGTCAGATGATACAGCACTGACAATTCTTCAGAAAATGTACCATACAGTTGGCATCATGGCACTTGTTGAGACCTTATGTAGGTTGAGCACTGATGGAATTTGGTGATGCAGTCCCTGTCATGAACACAACATATGCATATTTCTATATTACATTGTGCTGCAGATAAAGTGACATGGTACACTTTGATGCTTCCAAATAAATTATGAGTTTTCACTGCTGAGCTCTCCTTTGCTGTATTCACAACTGCCATTGACAATGGTGAGGAAGGTAGCAGCAGAGATCAGTGCAGTTATCAGGAGACTGAGGACTGAATGGTGAAGCATCAGGAAGATTCAGGTGTTTCTGAAGAGCACGTGGACCTCCATCACAATAGCTGGCTGAGGCCGCAACAGAAATGCCCTGTCCTAGCTCTGCATGCCTCTTCCAGCCTACTGTCTGCTCCAAGTACACTTCTTAGATTTTATGTCATACAGCAATGTATAGCATTGTTACTCAACTCATTATACACTATATAATGTAGTTAATTGTTTTTAGTTTAATGTCCACTTGCTGTATTTTATTTATGTTTTATTTGTCTAACATTCACAGAGAAACAATGCTACTTGTAGACAGTATGCTAGCTATGGATAATGAGACTACCACAAGGGAAATTATGTAACATCTGATGGCTAAACATGAGGAAGTGGCACCTGTCTGATCTATGGAATGGAATGGTAAAACCACCCAAAAGGACTGATTATCAATATAAAGTTTTCTCACTTGTTATAACATACAGGTTCATATCATAATGCATCTTTTGTTTTCCAGAACTTTTTTCCCATGATCTAGGATGTGAAAAAAAATTAAACGATTGCAGCAAGCAAGAATGTGGATTGAGAACAAGGAGATGTTCCATGACATCATTCTTTCAGATGAGACAACAGTATCTGTGGAGCAGTGTGAGTCTATATTTATTTATTGAATTTTGATGACCGGGTAGGCCCGCTGGGCCCCAAAGTTCCCTTTTTCAGGGGCAACATGGGAATAACAGTACAGACATAATGAACTTTATGCAATTACATAAAACAGGAAATCATGGGTATACAGTATTCGGCTGTTTACACATAGCAGTAGTTATTAGGGTATTGTATATCGTATTGGTAAGTTATAGTTTATTGCATTCAAACATTTGTCCTGCAGGTAGGTGTGACAACATTAAGGGTTCCTTAGGTAAGGTCCTTCGAGAGCATTAGGGTGGTTCATTGAGGAGAAAGGAGGAGAAAAAAGGAGAAAAGTTAGTACTACCTTGTTGGGGGGGTGGATTTATAATATTGTAATAATGGCAGGGACTCTATGAAATCAAAGCCAACATCCCCTCTAAAGCTCCATATCTGGTGTTCCATTGCCAATTGGAGGCATGATCCAGTGCACATTTTTAAGAATTAGTGATGGTAAATTGTAGGAGCCAAACTCTTAAGACAGATAATATCTCAAATCAAGAACTGTAGCACTTTACCTGTAGTTGCTTTATGCCTACAGGAATCGTGGATGGCAGACTCTTCAGGGAACATATTGTCTTGAGAGCAGAGAAGAAATGGATGAGAAATATTCACATGGATATTGCTTCTTTCAAGACAGTGACCAGAACCATACTGCATCTGCAGTGGCTAGTGCTGCTGTTGGGATTAATTTGGTGAGGACACTACTGGAGTAGGTACTACACAGCAGCCACACCAATAAAAAGTGGCCTTCACAGACTTTTTTGTACCACCAGATCTCCAGATATGAATCTGATTGAGATGGTGCAGCATGCCATGAAAATAGTTATTGAGAGAAAGAAAAAAACACAAAGCAAGAATTCAATGATGCCATTAAACAATTTTGAAACATTTGAATAGAAACTGCAGATGATACAGTGCACACTTTCAGAAAGTATTGCCTGTTGTGGTTGCCAAGCAGGGGCACATAACTGGAATGTGCATCATAAATATACTGCAGAGTACAGTTGTGGGGCCCCATATTCAAAAATGGTAGGCTTCATCATACAAGTGCATGTGCCATGCAACTCAGCTGCACCATCACAAAACAATGGTATATTCAGAAGGTGCACTGTGATCACGCATATGAGGCTGAATATACCGAACATGCATGATCGCACAGTAGGAGATGCATGGAACAGCAGGTGCTCAAAGCCACGTACAGAGCATACAAAAGTGCATGATGCAAAGCCACTTGCACAGTGCACAGATTTGCAGTATTCAGCCAGGATATGCAGATGGCCTTACTGCACAGTCAGTGCCCAAACAGCACATTTGCATCTCATTACTGGAATGTATGCAGTCCATTTGCATACCAGTGGCAGGCGCAGACCCTGCATTGCAGCACAACACCACCACTCCACAAAGGTGATTAGGTGGTACTGCAGCCTAGCAGGCAGGTGGGAATGCATGGTTGTGTGTGGGTGGACTGCATTGGCCTGAGTACAGTGCTACATAGCATCCAACCTTATAGCACCCAAACATGTGCCAGGGTGCTTGACAAATGTTCAGAATATGTGATACAGCATCACACATGACAGTGCATGCTTGGAAGAATATGGAAATAAGTGCACTAATGTTGCTAATGTGTGCTGTGAACCTAGCATCTCATATTATCATACAAAGTTGCAAAACAGTCTCAGTTGTCAGTGTGTAATGTTACCCACTCTATGTGGGTCAGAAGATGACTGAGGGATAACATGAGTGCCATACTCCATACTGTGTGACAGTTGGGAGAATTGCAATGCCACTACCCATGGCCATGTCCATGCCCTAGGTGGCTGCATGCACAATACTGGCAGGGTCTGGTGTCCTTCAGGCATGCCCCTTCTGCTTCAAGGCTACAGGTGGTGTTACCCCTGACCTGTGCTGCTCACAGTTGTGCACTGTCCACCACCAGTACAACATAGTGGCCCAAACCCATGGCCCTGTGGCATTATCACACTGCATGGATGGCACCAGTGATATGTATGTGGTTCCTGGTGGTGTGGGTCTGGGCACGGGCATGCAGTGTGCACCTATGGTGTTCCACCATGGGTGTGTGCCACTGGGTTGTCCCTGACCCATGCCATGCTGCCACCATCACTGTCTTGCATCTTGTTCACCATTGTCCCAGACACCACCATGGGTGCATGTCTCAACTGGGTGTCACTCTGTGGTCACATGGGTGCAGGCCATTGCACCTGTACATGTGCCACATTGTCGTTGTCTGCTCCACTGGTATGCTAGGGAGGTGCCTGATTAGCATGTGGCAGCTGGGCATATCTGATCTGGGTGTGATGGGGCAGTGGCTGACTGGGCGGTGCCAGCAGTGTCAACCACCAGCACCCTGCAGTTGCCTGGACAGCAGGCACAGCACAGCTATTGCTTTGGGTTCTACCATCCTGGCATGACTGCTGTGTGTGGGTACCTGGAGCACATCCTGGTGCACCTCTGAGGGCTGTCTCTGGGTCACATGTCTGCAGTTCTGCAGGCCTGCCTGTGGGTGACTGGCTGATATAGGCCATCTCCTTTCATACCTAACTTTGTGTGGTGCATTTCTGTGATGCGTGACACATGCGCCACACATTCTGGCTGAATATAGAGTTGCGCAACACATTCTGGTGCCCGCCCCCTTTTTATGCACCACATACATTATTTCCACATGATTGCACATTCAGAAATGCATGATGCATCTCTCCCTTTTGAATATTGCACTTCTGCACATTTTCTGAGATGCGCTACACATCTCCATTTTGAGCCGTGCATCACATTTGAATATGTGGGCCGTGAACTCTACTTGTTATCTGATTATTTTTCTGTTTTACATATCTTTTGTACTATAGTGTATGTGCATTGATGTCTCATATTGGTGTGTGTGTGGATCAGTGAATACACTGTTACGTTTTTCATGTTTTATGTCACAATGAAATGTGAAAATGTGCTGCATACTGTATTGCACTGTATGTAAAAATGTATTACATTGTGAAATATTTCAATAAAATTCACATCCCACCAATAACATAAACTGTAATGTGTATAAAACATAGGCTTGAGGCAACATTTCATTAAGTGCTCCTGGGAGGAAGGGAGACACATCCAACACAATGAGTTCCCAGAGACTTCTGCCATTGGTGTTTTTTTTTCTCCCGAGTGCATGGCTGTTTTAAAATGACACTGTCTAGTAAAAATGTGCAGTACTTTTATATGACCCTCACAATGTGCTATACTTTATATACAAAGCCCAATTCACAAAGACATTTCACGCACTCATCACACACTGTGCAAGTAACCATAAGCAGAAAAATGCATCACACATACACTAAACAGATGGTCAAACTAGGCAGTGGCCACATTTCATTAAATGATTCCAGAAGGAAGGGGGGCACATCAAATACCATGGTTTCCCAGAGAAATATGCCACAAGCACTTTTTTGTCACCACAGTGCCTGAATTTTGTGAAATGTCACTGCCTGCCCATACCAAATGTGATAAAATGAGCAAGCACTTATGTACTTCATAAAGCACCATCATGAATCATAAGCAGTCTGGCCATACTGAGTGCATTTAGTGCTCCTGTGAGGAAGGGAGGTTGTGAAATGACACTGGTGTGCCAAAATGTACTGCTTCATCTAAATAATAACACACATAGTACTTCATTCAGCTGTAAGGAGCACCAGCTAAAAATTTCCATCTCTGTTGGGTTAATGGTGGTAGGTTGATTTGGAATTTCCAACCTCATAGTGTACAAAAAGATTATATCCTTGCACCATTACAACATCTCAGGGTTGTTAGTGTGAGGTAAAGTGGTTGTCACTTTATTCAGAGTTCAATGACTGGCCCACAGACCTGTAAAAAGAGTAAGGTTGGGTTACTGACCTACAAAGCCCTACACAGACTGGATTCAGGCTATCTGCAAGAGCTCCTGAATCCTTACTGCCCCATCCAACCACTCCGCTCAGCTGACAAGGGGTTGCTAGAGGTTCCCAAGGTATGGCTGAAAACTCTGGGGTTGCGAGCTTTTATGCATGCAGCCCCCACCCTGTAGAACTCTCTACCTCATTGGATTCCAGAGTGCTAGACCATGGAGAGCTTAAAGGCCCACTTGTTTCAGCTTGCTTTTGGGGATTTTATGCAGTGAACTGTTTAATTATATTGGATTTAAGTTTAGATCTGCATTTTTATTATCTTACTGTTTTAATGTGTTTTATTGACTAAAATTTGTTCAGCTGTTTGATACTTGCATATAGCGCTACAAAAATAAAGATTATTATTATTATTAAACAGGCGTGGAAGCACATGAGCAGGACACAATGGTCAGATGCCTTATAACAAGTTTAAAGTCTGATTTCAGCAGGGGCAGAGAGAAAATGCTCAGTGTCAATTGCAATACTGTTTTGTGACATAATGTTTTTTGGCATAAAGTCCCTGACATGAAATGCTGAGGTCAGACTCAAAGTACAGTACTGTGTGGATCATCACTAGTGAAAGGGGAGCTATGTTAGCCTAGATGAAACACCTGTTCACTTACTCACTTATGCACAAAAGTGATGTGAATAGGCCATAAAAAAAAAATGATTTGCACTTTATAGACCCAAACCAAAAATGTGTGAAGACTTAAGTTATTAATTTTTATCATTACTGTGGTGAACACACTCTGAGCCACCCCCTCCCAGAAAGGTAATTCCCAGGAATAAGAACCGTAAAACACACTGCACAGTGAAGGTGTTTTAAAAATGGCTTAAGCAAGATAGCCAGCACCTCCAAGTCACCTCATAGTGAGAGTCCTCTACCCACAGAGGTGGGTGTTCACTGAACCCGTGTGCAGTGTGAGTGGGTCCTGAATTTCAACAGAGTGGGTACAGTACAGTACAGTATGTACACATTTTAATATTTAGTATTTGAAATACATATAACATTCATGCAAATTGGTAGAGCAATGCACAGAAAAAGTAATGTTCTGTATTATACCATTACAGGATGCAGAATGGTTGACCTTTAATCTGAGAAAGATCCCAAGAGGAGGAAGGCCAGTCAGTGGAGAACAGCATTGGCCAGTGCCGGCAGATGGCACACCATTGCCTCCAGCACTAAACAATGAAGTGGACTACTATGTCGACCCCTACAACAGGAAGTGGTAGGCTGTAGGGCACCAAGTGAATACTGACAATAGTAATATATTACATGTAGTGTAGTAGTAGTAAAACGTTTATTCATCTTCATTTCATGAAATGAATAGGAAAGCTCAATTGAGCCGAAGCTCATTTTCAGTGAAGTTCTGATATCAATTATCTAAATTTCAAAACATCATTTAAACACATGACAAATTACAACCATAATAAAAATAAACATACATAGATGTGTATGGTGAAATGGTACTGTCTATGAACTGAGCTGAAATAAAAACACATCTTCTGTCTTTCAGACTGACAGTAATGAACAGGAGTTGTGGATTCTGAGAAACACATTGGGTTAGCCACTGTACAGCATCAAAAGGAAAAAAAAAGAAATTTAAAGTACTGTACAGTACTTAAAATATGGTATAATAACATATAAAAAGGCTATTGAATATCAATATAAAAAGATATATTGAACTCTACCACTAGCATTTGTGTATATTTTTCTGCTCAGTATACTCAATGAAGTGTTTTCAAGGGGTGCATCTGTGTGATGTTTGTTAGGCAAAGTGCAGCTTGAAAGTCTCCTCACAGCTCTTACATTTGCTTCACAAACATCAGACAGAAGCAGTAATAAGTCTGACATTCCTTATGGTATAAAGGAGAAATTCCAAATACTGTATGTTCCAAAGGTGTTCCCTGACAGCCCCTAAGTGGCCAGGTTAAAAATAAGGTTAACATATCTTTTGAGGGGCACATCTGTGTGATGTTTGTCAGGAAAAGTGCAGCTTCTGTGAGTTCTATCAGTGCCCACATTTGCTGCCTGAATATGAGACAGACGTAGTAAAAACTGTGACATTACATATGGTATAAACAATAAATTTCAGATACATGTTCCTTAAGGTGTCTCCTAAACACTCTAAGAAGAACATGTTGCTAGATAAAGGAAAAGGTGGTTTCACGGGGGGGGGGGGCTGCTAAGTGATGACTTCAAAAGATTCAGGGACAGATTTCTGCTTAGAGAGACTGTCTGTTCTTGACAGACATCAAACAAAATGGCTGATAATGTTGGCATTTCTGTTTAGATTAAGCTGAAATCCCACATACATGTTCCACAAGGGGTTCCCTAAGTTCCTCAAGAAGAACATGTTGCTAGAGAAAGAGAAAGATGACTTTCAACCATTTTTTTTATGTAATGATTGCCAAGATCCAGGGACAGATTTCTGCTCGGAGACCCTGTTTTTGCTTTACAGACATCACACAAAATGGCTGATAACTGTGTCATTTCTACTTAGATTAAGCTAAAATTATAGAAACATGGTCCTCAAGGTTTTTGCTAAGTAACCCATGAAGAACATGCTGCTAGAAAATGAGAAAGGTGGTTTTCAGGGGATGGTTTTAAGTGACAACTGCCAAAATCCAGGATACAGTGACTTTAACAGTGATACATCCTTATGAAAATGTGAATGCAATGCTAGAGCCATCTGTGGGTAGAAAATGAGACAGCATCTATGCATCGGTGTCTCTGCAGCATAAGACAGTCACTCACTGCCACAAAATGCTGCAATAACATGAGAGGTATAAAATGAACAAACACACTGGGCACAACTGTGCATGTCTGCTTTTGCATCCCTGTCTGCCATCTTGGCTCTGTCCTAATTGGGGTCATTGGGACACTGGGACCCCATCCCCAGTGCTGCTGAACAATCTCTTCACATGGAGACTAACAAAATCCCTCCTGTCCCTACATTGGTCAATTGCCATTAGGAAAACATTTTCACAATGAGCAATTTAAGAAATACACTTAGTGTGCATGTATTTCTTAGACAATGTGTTCTAGATAAGAGGAGGGTTTTTTGTTGGCCATGGTCTGAGGGGGCACTGGATCTTAGGGATAAATTTGCATGGTTCATGGTGATGGGGGCCATAGGAAACTAGGGACTGATTGACATGGGACAAGGGACTGTTGCTGGATGTCACTGACAGATTGATATAGCACAGGGTTAGGAAGATGTCATTTGATGCTAGTGACTAACGGAAACTGGACAGGGTATGGCAGGTGGTGTCCATAGATGCTAAGTTCAGACTGGCATAGAATAGGGTGGAAAAAGGATGCCACTGGACACCAGGGACCAACTGGCAAGGGACAAAGTGTTGGGGTGCAACTTGATGCCAGGGAGTGCTGGATGGAGTAAAGGTGAGGAAAGGGTTGCCACTGGACTCCAGGAACTGCTTGACAGAAGGGAACTGTCTGGAAGGGAGCTGACAGTGGAAGTTAAGAACTACTTGGCATGGAACGGGGTGAGGATATTTGGAGGTAGAGGGAGGTGAGGGCATTCCCATGGACTCCAGAGACTGCTTTGGATGGGCTAAAGAAGATGGCCATTGAAGGCCAGAAACTACATTGCATGAGACTAAGAGAGTGAGTAGTGCCAGTGGACATCAGTGGCTACTGAGCAGAAAAGATATTGACAATGCCAGCTGCGGGTCAGCATTCTCAGTACAAATTAGCATGCATCTGTTACTTAATATCCTTTCCAAAAAGGAAGGAAGGAAATTCATTTTACAAAACTAAGTTTAGGTATCAGGGTTGAAGCACAATGCCTTAGGGTTTAAATGATAACTGGGTGCAACACTGGCATTGCCTTAACTTCAGCATTCTCCTCCAATGCAATGATGTGTAAGAAAAAACTTGTGTCTTGAAAGACAATGCCAAAGGAGCTGTAGAGTAATGTAAATGCTGTATCAAGCAATCATTTAAACCCTGAAGAAAACCATGGGGCACCTTTATCAATAGTCTAGGGACTTTCCCCCAAACACTGCATTTCCCTACTATTGTGGCTGTGTAGTTCAACCCTAACTGATGACCAGTTTTTTGCAAGGATTATAATACAAAAAATAATAAATATGGATCTAACAATGGTTAAATGGGAGCAGTGATGAACAATAGTCATCATAGTTTGAAAGCCCATGAAAAGCACTTTTTAATGAGCTAGTGCACTTACCTGTAGTATAACTGGCAGCAGTCCAGAGATATTGATGAGTTAATCAGCTCTAAATTGATCCTACATTAGCACCATTTTAGAACCTTGAGATATCACTGTGGGTGAACTGGCATCACAAGGGTCTAAGAATAGTAGCAATGCAGTATCAGTCTAAGGTATACTTAAGGTTTGTTTACACTACTGACTTTGCAGTGCATCAACCCATGTGCACAGTTGATGTGATGCAATGTTGGCTGTATAGACACATACTGGAGTGTCCTAAGAGCACTTCAGATCATTTTTTTGTTCTGACTCAGGAGCGGGGATGTGTTTTAGAGTGAATGTGTTAACTTGCAGTGTGAATCTTCTGCTGCACTCATTCTGATGCAAAGCCTTATCTCCTAGCATCCTTAATCATTTTCGTAATACCACATGCATGATTGTGGGAAGGAGCCAACAAGAAACATGGGCAGGTGTAAGAACTCTGATGTGTAACATGGTAGATGCCATTCTGCTATTATTATGTGATTGCAGGCCTGAAGCTTTTACTGCTGACATAGATGGGTAGAGTTTACATATGCAAAATACAAAGTTCCCGTAATGGTAATTACACAGTCCTCCCAGTGTCATGAAATTCCTCCTTCCACAAAGATTCCCTTGTAACTAAGGTACCAATAATCATACATCCCATACAACAAGTTTATCTTGATTTTAAACATTAATTAGATGTTAGAGTCTGGTAAGAGCATTTTTTTATCTTTGGAGATTATTGTAAAAGTCTGATGTTTTCTATATACATGTCACAATGTTGCAAATATGTGGATCCCTTGAGATATTGTATATAAAATGGCAAATGCAATCAAACCAGTATGCAGCTACTTTAACACTTTAATATGGTACATTGAAGTGAATATTTCATAGCAGCAGAATTGCAGAATATCACGAGAGATGATAAATGCCTAGTTCAGAAATTATAAGCAAACCAAAACATATTGGCAGATTATGCCTGCTCCTACATACTGTATATGCTAATATACTGACTTCTGCTCCTACATATTTGCTAATATACTGACTGGCTGATATGGGACAGTGCTGTTTCAGAAAGTTAAATCTATACTTACTGATACTTAAAACATACCTTATTTATGTGGACTTTGAACTTACTTTGTTGTTTGTTATTCAGATGCACATTCTGTAATACGTGTAACTTAAAGGACATTAAAAGTAACTTTATGTATAAGTTAAAATGAGTAGTTATGACACTGTAACTGTGTTACATCATTTAGTGGAGTTACTCCTGACATTTATTGGATTTAATTTCTTAAGCACCTAGTACATATCTACAAAAATATTACTGAATACAAAATCTTACAGCACCATAATTAAATCATGAATATACTATTAACCCGTTTAGTTTCATTTTCAGCACAGTTTGGCTGCAATTAAGTTGGATTCATTCAGACCATTGCGATGATGATGGTTACATGATCATGGTTACATGATGATGGTTAATTATTTACCCAGGAAAAAAGGCTGAGGAACAGTCTCATTTTTGGCCATGTCTTGGGTCACCATGATAAAAAAATGAATGCTAAATGAATTCTTACACCTTAAAGGTTGTTGCTAACTCTGTATTATATATTATAATATGCTATGTACTTGAAATTTGTAAAACTATATGTTTTTAAATTATTTTGTAAGATGTTTTGACTATTTATACAGTGTATAAATGCTGGACCCCATTGTAAATAAATTTGCTGAATCGGGTTATCCTTTTCTTGAAAAAATTCCAGAATAAATTTTTACAAGCAAACAAACAAGATGATCAACAGCAGAAGTGGCAAAATTTACAAACTAAAGTACAAAAAATATCACATCGAGGTTTTCAAGACCATTATAATGTTGCACACATTTTTGCAAACACTTTGAGTAGCTAGACACGAGGATATCATCAAAAGCAATCACAGGGAAACATAGACTTGCAAGTTTTTTTCAGTGTTTTTTTGAATTGGAATGACAGGGTTGAGGATAATGGTGATGGCAATTACATGCTTGGCTATTGATAAATGCAAAGGCCTTTAGTACATATACAGTGTAAGCTGAGTTAATAAACATTATTGTGTGGTGAGTGGACTGCGATACATAGCCAACAAATATAGCTACAAATCATTGTATTATGTACTATTATCTTAACTGTCTACTGCTATACAATACAAATTGATAGTTTAAAACAATTAAATGGTTTGGTTGCATTCAAACATACAGTAACTGTTTATAAAATCACTACAAAGATGCTTTTTTCCTTTATTGGTAAAAATGACTGCACTTATTGCAACAGCATTGGCCCACTGAATGTACAGCTTCACCACAGCGTGATCTGCAGCATTGCAAAGGTGGGCTGCATAAACAGTTAATTGATTGAGTAGCAGTATCACAGTGGGAAGGGAGTGGTGCAAATTTAAGATTGTTGCAACCGTATAGACATGGCTTTAGTTATTGATATCTCTGGACTGCTGCTAGCTAAAGGTAAGAAAGCTGCATATTTCATTAACTCAGTTACTCACAGTGAGGCAAAAATGTAGTAAAATCAATTTATTTACTTCCAGCTTCTGCTGAGGACATGCTGTTTAGAAGATATGATCTGGTCACACATGCAGGTCACCAATCCAGATCATATGAATGAAATTAACATTTAACAGTCACATGAATGATCTATATAGAATACATAGTTCAATGTTTGTGGAATAGCATTGGCGAGAGATGGGGTATATAGTGCTTGTGTAACTTGTACTACTTTTTGTGGCTTTACTGTATTCTCACCCTTGAATAGTAAGTAGGTAGGTAGGTAATAATTTACAGGGAATAGAAGGCCAATGAACAAGGGTGAGAAAAGCACTGGAGAAGGAGGAAGAGGGGATGGTGATGGACAAAAAACACTCCCTAAGCAAAAGAGGTACATTAGTGGAGGGCTTAAATAGAGATTGTGGAAGGAGCAATCCCCATATTGAACCTCGGGACAAGCCATCCCAGAGAAAACAATTTTAATACATTACTTTAAATATCAATATTTTATTTCATGAAAGAATGTTACGTCTTTCTTCTAATGCTTCCCCTACTTTAGTACAACGTTTAAGTTTTCCAAGCATCATTTTCTTACCAGAAGCTTGAAGAAGTCAACATCAGATAGAGTTCTTTGCTACCTACAAGCTTGAAATATGAAGATTCTACATGGAATTGCTTGGACTATAGGATGGACACCGATATTAAAGGGTTCCAGTTTAGGATTGATCACAAGACTGAACTATATGAACAGTGCTGCTCTTTCTATTAGCATTTACTTTATTTGGGTAATAAGTATTTGTGTTTTATTTATTTGTTACACTTAGTGTATGCACTTATATTAGTGCATGGGCACTTTAAGTTATTTTTTGATCAGGCACTTTAACTTGTAAGCCTGTAATGCATACAGTATATGACGTTTTCACATTAATGACTGTATAAGAGTGACTGTAATACTGAAACCCTTACCTTGATAAAGTGCAGAATTCCTGTACAAAATGCATCCAAAGGTAATTGGTCAGTGGGGGGGGGGCACCACTGGGGCTACATGCTCAGCATGCTGGCATATTGTACTATGTGATTAAATAAATTGATTCCACTACATTTGTTGTCTCAGTATGAGTAACAATATGATTGAGAAAGCTAAATCTCTATTCTATGAAATATTGTAAACTGAGGGGGGATTTGATACACATCTATCAGGCATTTAAAGATGAATTGATCTGGGAAACATCAGGACTCTGCAGAAAAGAACTGTCCACCAGAAGTACTCGTAGATATTCCTACCAGTTGAAGGGCGATTTATATAAAACCCCCAAAAGAGGAAAATGGTTTAACCAAAGAATTGTTGATTTATGGAATACATTACCTGAGTTGGTAGTAAGTGCACCAAGTGTGGCAGAGTTCAGGTTCCAGTTGGATACACACATGGGGGATAGGAAATTAGAATACATCCACGGTTAGTGGAAAATTGTTACATGGCTGTTTCAGCTGCTTGTCTTGAACAAACCTATGAACCTATGAGTGTGCAGTTTTCTTAGACTGCAGCTACAGTATTGGGCTGTAAACATAGTGCACCACTTTACCAGGCAACCCCTTTTCTGACAATGCATCAACAGGTAAGTCAGTACCTCATTTAAAAGTACTTGTCATATGATTTCAAACTATGATAGGTACTGGTTTTAAATGTTCCCCTTTATGTGTTGCTGGGGACAGTCAAACATAGTTTGGCAAATGTTGGTATTGTCAACAATCATACTCTAGGGAGGCACTACTTTCTCAAAACAAGCAAATGAAACAAAATCTGAATCTAGGTATGGACATTTTGATGACTGTAACTAGAAGTCTGAAATACCCTTTGGAAACCAGACTGATATATTTGAGTTCAAGAACTTTCAAACTCTAGTCCATACATTATGTGATATTTATGCCTTTGCTTTCAATCTTAGATCATAATATGGGACAATGTGTATCTGTATTATAACTTGGCATCTAGTCCAAAGGCTTCAAAATGAGGATGTATACAGTATATATTATCTACTGTATTACAATTCTTATATGACCTTTTCCCATTGTTTTCACACTCATGCACATCTCCTTAAGAATATTCTCAAGAAATGTCTTGGGGGGAGGGGTACCATCTCAGTAAATAGATCATTTATGTGTACAGATAAGGTGGATTGGGCACTGAAGCATACATGAGCATGATTCATATCCATGGCACATGCCTGAGCAATAGCAGCTATCCTCTACAAATAAGTTACAGTTTGCCTAAAGAATACCATCTGGGCAACACATATTTATCCCCACAGGTATATGTATATCTAGAGGCTGTCTGAAGGAATTTTTGTGGCCAGCATTGTGGCAAGGAAAACAATGTTACAGACCAGAAGTCTGTTTCTAATAAATGCTAATAAACACTGTCTTGCTTTGCTTTTTCTGTGTGACAGCTCCATAACTTTAGGGCTACTGGAACCCAGCAGAAGCATAATGATTTATAGTCTGGACACTCAGTACCACTTGTTCATATGAACCACATTTTTATTGGAATCTGCTTCTTGAAGAGAGAGCATGAATTTATTTACTGTACTTGATTAAGTTCTAACATAGGAAGAGTATTGCTCAGACAAAAGAGACTTAGGTCCAGCTTGTCTGCACTGTCCATTACACCAGCGAGACTACACAGTATCTATCTGAGTACGAACACACATCCAAGCTTATCACTTAGACTGCTTCCCCTATTCATGTAGTGTAACCTTCTATTCTACCTCAAGCAACTGTAGATTTGCTTTGCAATCCAAGAAGGACATACATCACTGCATACTATACAATAAGCAAGGTTATCTTTCATTACCCAATAGGAGACATTTTCATTGGCTGTTATTTTTAATCAGTAAAAACTTACACCACCAATACCCTTGTTATGTGTTGGATAAACTTAATACAGGTCTATCAGTATGCTTGGTTAGATCCCAGTATAACATTATGACACTCAGGGTTATCTCTAGATTTTCAGCTGTCTATTCTAAATGCTGCAACTGCACCTGAGATTATAAATGTGGGTGCTGTTATGGCATTAGACTGCAGCAATGCAATGGGGTTGTCACTTGGTTTGACACATGCCATGTGTCAATCTTTGAAAATCCAATCCACTGTCACATATTTTTACACTATCTGGGTTCTGTTAGAGAGATATCTTTGAAACCTGTGCATGGTAGTCTTACCAAGGCCCAAGCCAGGCAGAGGCTTGATTAAGTTTGAGTGAATGACAAGGTCAAAGGCTTTGGTGATATCAACAATCAAGGCCCACAACAATTGTCCTAAATCAATGGCAGATGGAATGTTGTTTTTAAATTTTAAAAGTACAAGAGATACACTGTACCATGTTCTAATCCTATATTGACAATCTGCAAAAGTGTTATATTTATTAAAGCAATCTAATAGATGGTTTAAGACTTTCATTTATTAAATTTTTATAAGGGCTGAGAGTACAGAGAAAAGTCTGACGTTAGAGACACTCATCACCACAGTCCAGAGACTCCTCTGAAAACCAGTTATTTAGTTAAGTATGATTTTCCTGGTGAAATTCTTGAAATGAATAAAGGATTACATACAGTGCATACATACATAAATACATACATACATACATGCATACATATATGTATATATATATATATATATATATATATATATACATACCGGGGTTACAGTGGTCTCCTTCCATTCTTTTGGTACCATGCCTGCTTTATAACATGCGGTAGGCTATAAATGACCTTCAAGGGATAAGACATTTTTCCTACAGCAGACAGCAGTAGTTTGGAGTCTAGATCAGTAATATCTGCTTTATTTAATGAATTACATGATTTAATATGTTAAGACACTATTATTTTTTGGGGGGATGAGGGTTTAAGACACTTTAAATGCAAGGTCTTGGTACTCCAGTCAGTGTTACATGGCTCACTGGTAAAGCTCAGATTGAGAAAAGAGGTGGATCTAGTTATGTTGAGTAATATGTTACTAATAGAGATTTTAGTTTTTATATATCCAGGTTTATAAAACTATTGTTGAAGACATTTTCAATTTCTTTAGGACATGTTCTTTCAATGTTGTCAAGTATTGTTTTCTTTAATTGGGATTGGTCTTTATAAGAAGTGGTCATTAAACTGAGATACTGCAGTTACAATAGATAATCTTACTGGTCAAAGATTATTTGTGTAATAGTTTTGGTGGTGTTTCACTTTTTTAACTTCAGGTATGCATTTGTTTAACACTTTACATTTCTGCCCATCAGAAACAGGATCTGCTTGCCTGTATTTGCATTAACAAGGACCTCTGCTTTGTAGTAAGGGAAACCAATCAGTAGCCTACCACTGTGCACTATAACCACAAGTCCTGTGTTAAATAAAAGGAAAATGTTTGGTGAATGAATGAATGAATTAATACATACACTGTACTGCAGTGTAAACATACAGTCTTAACAAAAAGGGTCTAGACACAAAGGGTAATACACATCAAATAAAAAGTTAAAAACATTCTGTTCACATATAGACAGCACCAACAATGTCAATGACTTTAAAGCCCTTCAAAGTAAAAAATCGAAATACTGTGCAAAATATGTAATCTTAAGTTTTAAGAGACTGGGTTGACAAAAGGATGGGTGAATGGGCCTTTTTCTGTCATCAACCCCTTGTGTTTCTGTATTTCCAAGTAAAGGCCATTATACAATAGCTTAACAGGTTCTGAACTGTAACAGAATCTGGTGATGACCGTTCAGCACAGATCGGGTGAAGTCTTCTTTTTCTGATTTAATTTAGGGTAAGACAGTGCAGCATATAGTGTTGTATGTCGGTTATGGTTCTGTTGTTGCAAACCCAAAGGAGACAATCTTCAAAGTGGATTTGCCATGGATCTAATAGCATTATTTTCAAAGTGGATTTATGTCCACACTGTTACTATTACATGGCCTAAGAGTGCTGCTGAATGGACCCATACACATCTGAAATGCTGGCAACTGTGGCAAAATAAATAAATGCAAGTGTTATATTTCTGATGTAAGCTGCCACAAACAGAGGCAAATATCAAATTCCCATGGTATTTAAAAACAGCAATGGCCAGCATGGGCACAAGTATTCTGATGCACACTGTAGTGGATTCTTGTCCTGCATCTGTATCAGAAGCTTCTGAGAATCCTGCTCCAAATCTTTTAGTTTTTACTTTACTTAATTGTTGTTTCGAAATATCTTTGGTCAACACATGCTCTTTTTCCAAGGTTCCAAGTCAGGACTGATTATGTACAGAGCAATTCAAATAGAACCATACGTAGTACACAATACAGAACAAAGTTCAGATAAGTGATCTACAATTACAGCAGACTTGTTTGAGAAGTAGTGCATATAATGAGTTTTTAAATTGGTTCAAACTGGACATATCAAAAAGCGATTCAGGTAAATCATTCAGCCAATAGGCTTTCCTTACAGAAAAGGAGCGTTGACCCTGACTTGTTCTGCAAACAGGTTTCATTAGTCTATTTTTGGTGTATTGATTGCCTACAAAACTGAGGCTGCTTTTTAAGTTGGAGTGAGTGGGTAAGACCTAGTAGGGCTTTTTCCCTAGCATGCAGGTTTGAAATTGATTCTGCTGGTTAGAAGTAACCAGCTGGTTCATATATAAATATATATATATATATATATATATTTATATTTATATATATATACAGTAGGTCAAAGCTTTGGGTAAACTTGTCTGTGCCTAGTACAGATCTGCTGGCTTTGTTACAAATTACCATGACACCATCCAGTACTGAATCACGTGCAGCAGAGTAGATGCCAAGGCCATAGTCAATAAATTATAAAATAGAACTTGACACAATTAGGCACCTTGCCTATGTGGTAAAGTTATTCTGGTTGTGGAACAGTGTGCTCAAACTACTGTACAGTTAACTGTCTTAACTAGGCTTTCTACATGGGTAGCAAAGGAGTCTGTATCATCCAGGTAGAGACCCAGGTATTTGAATAGTTCTACTTGCTCCAATTTTGAGTCCATGGCATTGTGGATATCCAAGGGGGAGACTCTATTCTTCTGATATGGGCTGCTGAAAAGCATAGTCTTAGTTTTCTTGTAGTTAAGTAACTCATTTTGCCACAGATCTGAAGTTATGTTGTAAGACTGGAGACAGACTGTCTTTGCTAGGGTTTCTCAGAAAAATGTCTGTGTCATCTACCTACAAAAGGACTTTGGCAGACTTACAGGCTTCAGGCAATTAATTTATAAAAAGGCCACAGATTAATGGGCCTAAAATGTAGCCTTGAGGCACCCCAAAAGAGACCATACTGTCCATGGAGGTCAGACCCTTGATTTTTACCTACTGGGGTTGCCTGGTAATAAGACAAGACAAGAAAAGACAAAAGTTGTGAAAGTAGGAACATGGGGTAGTGATGAGAAGGTGTATATTGCTGTCTTGGAAGTACTCTGTCGAACAGCATCAGCTGTAATAAAGGCCAATTATCCATGATGAGGAAAGCCAACACAATCTTTGGAAGACTAGGCGTTATTTGGGAAAATAAGGGACTCAGTTTGAAGATCAAGCTCAGGCTATATGAAGCAATAGTACTTGCAACTCTCTTATATGGATCAGAGACATGGTCTATGACTGAGCTGAATATGAAGTATCTTGAGGCTGCCAATCAAAGGTGGTTGAGGAAAATAGTCTATATATCAAGGAAAGACAAGGAGAAGAACAAGAAAGTTTGTGAGATAACAGGACAAAAGGAGTTTGTAGTAATTATGAGAAGAATATGATTGAGATGGCTGGAGCATGTTCGCCGGATAGATAATAATAATAATCCTAGAGCTAAGCAGGTCATGAACTGGATACCACATGTGGGAAAAGGAAGAGAGGATGACCAAGGAAGAACTGGAAGGAAACTGTAGGAAAGGATCTTAACATCATAGGGCTGATGTGGGATGAGTCTCTTCATAAGACCTTGGATAGAGAGGAATGGAGACGCTGGACTACCCAATGTGCAGACATGCACAGGACAGACTAAGGTCTAAGGTATGGGGTTGCCTGGTTAGGTAGCTTTCAAACCAGTAGATAGTGTCAACAGACAGACACAGGTTCAGTAATTTTTTTAAGCAGGAGTTCATGGTTGATCAGATCAAAGGCCTTCATCAGGTCAATGTAGACTGCCCCAACCATATTGCTGCTGTCCAAAGCCTTTGAAAGGTAGCATATTTAGCCAAAGTCATATTGGTGCTATGTAGTTTCCTGAACCCATATTGTTGAATACATTGAATGTCATCAGTATCTAGGTAGGAGATAAGATGTCCATCTTCAACCATTTTGAGAGCCATGGACAGTGGGAGAGGATGGAGATTTGCCTGTAGTTTTCTTTATTTGTTCTGTCACCACTTTTAAAAACAGGCATTACCAGTTCTGACTCCCATTTTGGGGGGAACTGGGAGTACTGCAGAAAGAAGTTAAACATTTTTGTGATGGGTATGTTAGTTTATACAAAGCCATGGATAACAACTTCATGTCAATGGTATTGTCCACGGAGGTCAGACCCTTAATTTATACCTTCTGGGGTTGCCTGGTAATAAGACAAGACAAGACAATAGCTCCTTATGCTTCTGCAGGTGTAGCAAAGACACTGATTCCTATGCCATTACATAGAAACATAGAAACATAGAAGTTGACGGCAGATAAGGACCGCAAGGCCCATCCAGTCTGCCCATTTCTTTTTCTACCTTATAAATGTGCCATCGGCCTTTGCTCTGTCAGTGGCCTATCTATTCATAGTCATTTGTATTGCTCCCTTATGCCTATCCCATGCCTGTTTGAAGCCCTGCACTGTATTCATACCCACCACTTCTTGTGGTAAGCCATTCCATGCATCCACCACCCTTTCTGTGAAAAAGAATTTCCTCACATTCCTGCTATTTTTCTTATATTTAAACATGTTAGACTCTTTCACCTTGTTTATGCCCTTAAGGTGTTTGAATGCCTCGATCATATCACCTCTCTCCCTCCTTTGCTCAAGGGTATACATATTGAGCTCCGTTAATCTGTCCTCATATGTCTTCTGATGCAGTCCCTGCACCATTTTGGTTGCCCTTCTCTGGACTGCCTCAATTTGGTTAATGTCCTTGTGAAGGTGTGGCCTCAATACTGCATGCAGTACTCCAGATGGGGCCTAACCAGTGTCTTGTACAGAGGATTAATACCTCCTCTTACGACTTGTGATACCCCTACTAATACACCCTAACACCCCACTAGCCTTACCTACTGCTTTAGAGGTCTGTTGATGATTTTAGGTCATCAGTGATAATGATGCCCAAGTCTCTTTCTTCCTTTGTGACTGCTAGCAACTCCCCTCCCAGCCTATAGGTGGCTTCAGGGTTTCTCTTCCCTATGTGCATGATTTTGCACTTCTTTGCATTAAATCTCAGTTGCCACTCTTCTGACCATTCTGCTAGTTTATCCAGATCTCTTCTCATTCTGCCCACCCCATCTGGATCATCTACTCTGTTGTAGATCTTGGTGTCATCTGCAAACAGACAAGCCTTACCCTCTAGTCCACCTGCAAGGTCACTAATGAAGATGTTGAAGAGGACTGGCCCCAGGACTGATCCTGAGGTACCCCACTTGTGACTTGCATCTCTTCTGACTGTATACCATTTACCACCACTCTGTTTTCTGCCCACAACCAGTTTGCCACCCAGTTGACCAACTTCTGACCCACCCGAGCCTACCCAGCTTATTTATCAATCTTCTATGTGGAACAGTGTCAAAAGCTTTGCTGAAGTCAAGGTAGGCGACATCAACTGCTCCCCTTGATCCACCACTTGGTTACCCAGTCAAAGAAATCTATGAGATTAGTTTGACAGGACCTTCCTTTGTAAACCCATGCTGTCTTGGATCCTGTGCCCCTATGGATTCCAGGTGTTGCACTTTCCTTTCCTTAAGGAGTGCCTCCATAATCTTGCCCACTACTGAGGTAAGAACTGACCAGTCTGTAGTTCCCCGCCTCCTCCTGCTACCACTCTTGTGGAGCGGGATCACATGAGCCCTTCTCCAGTCTTCTGGGACCCTCCTGTGCTCAGAGACCACTAAATAATTCTGCTAATGGCTCTGCTAGTTCCTCCTTTAGCTCCTTCAGTACCCTGGGATGTATGCCATCAGGTCCCATTGCCTTATCCACTCCTGGAGCTTAGCAGCTCTTGTAGGACCTTTCTTTGGTGAAGGGAGTAGTGCTCACCTCCCTCCCTGTGTCCATGATGCTGAGCTGTGGGCCCTGCCCTACCTTCTTCAGTAAATACTGAGCAAAAGTATCTATTTAGGATAGATGCCTTTACAGGGTCCTCCTCCTCACATGCTCCCTTTTCTCCATTAGCTTAGCAATACTCCTCTGGACTTTCTTTCACTAATGTATCTATAGAAAGTCTTGTCACCTTCTTTACTGTTCGTGCTAGTGTTTCCTCAGTTTGGGACTTTGCCTGCCTTACTGCCTTACCTGCTTCCCTTAGGGCAGTTTGGTATGCCTCCTATCTTCATCCCGCTATGTTCCTTATATTTCCTGAAGGCCAGCCTTTGGCTCTGACCTTTTCTGCTACTGTATTTGAGAACCAAAGTGGTTTCCTTCTTCTTTGCACTTCCTTTTCTGTCTAACACAATGGGATGTTGCTTCAAGTATTGCATCCTTAATGCTTGCCCACTTTTCCTGTATCCCCTCACCTGTGTTTCTTTTTGCCAGGGCTAGCTTAACTCTGTTGGCCATCTTATCAAAGTCATCGCCTCTGAAGTCCCATATTTTTGCCTTGGAATGGGATGATTTAGATGTAGTAGCCAAATTGAACCATACCATGTAATGGTCACTGGCTCCCAGGTGACCTTCTACCTGGAGATCTGTGATCCCTTCTTTGTTAGTCAGTACTAGATCTAGGATAGCCCTGTCTCTTGTGGGTTGCTGTACCAGTTGTTTGAGGCCCTCCCCCTGCAGGGAATCTACTATGAGTCTAGTTCTGGCAGATGTTCCTGCTGGTATTGACCAATCTGTATCCGGCAAGTTGAAGTCTTCCATTATCAGAACCTCCCCTTTAGCTGTCATGTTTTGTATATCTTCTAACAGTAATGTGTCTATGTCTTCCCTCTGGTCTGGGGGCCTGTAGACAACCTCAGTTCTTATGGCTATCCCATTTTCTGTTTCCAGGGTGACCCACAGTTCTTCTGGCTCCTTATGTGTATTCTGAATTTCTGTAGCTTTGATATTTTCATTAACATACAGGGCCACTCCTTCCCCCCCTTTTTGCACCTCGGCCTCTTCTGAACAATACATAGCCAGGTACTGAAGTCTCCCAAGTGTGGTTACTGGTAAACCACATCTCACTAATTGCTACTATGTCCAGTTTAGCCTCTGACATTATTGCCTGCAGGTCTGGGATCTTATTTCCCAGGCTGTGAGCATTTGTGTACATGATTTTCCATTGGCCAGATTTTGGTGTGTTTGTTGGGTGAAGTTTGGCATTACCCCCAGCGTCAGATGGGGAGACAAACCTTTTTTACCTGGTGATGCAAATGAACGGCAAACATGCTGAATTCCTGTTTGACCACTAGCTGAGGGGAAGGCGTTCTTCCCATCGACGATGGGTGCTGCACCCTCCCATTTGCTAGTTTAAATATTCTGCAAAGATGTCAAACTTCTGCCCCCAATGCACTGACTCCTCTTTAGTCAGATGGCAGTCCATCAAATTTAAAGAACTTCTCGCCCCAGAACTGTTGCCAGTTCCCTACAAATCTGTGTCCTTTTCCTGGCACCAGCCCTTGAGCCACGTGTTTAGCTCCCCTAGCTCCCTTCTCTGACCTTCTGTCCATCTGCTCCCTCTCCCAGACTGGCAGGATCTCAGAGAAGGAGATGCCGACGAAATAGATGATAGTTTGTCACCCAGCCTAGTCAGGTGTTCCTTGGTCTCCACAACTGACCGGCTGGCGAGATCATTAGTCCCTATGTGTACTAGGACATCAATGTTTTCTCATGCTTTGTGAACAATTTTAGCAATGTGGTCAGTGTCTCTCCATGCTGATGTACCTGGGAGACATCTGACCATCACCCCTGGCTGGAGATGGGTATCAACTCCTGAATCATGGAGTCTCCTATGATCAGAAGTTTTTTGGATTTCCTTTGTGCTTGTTTTGTTTTGGTTCCTGATTTGGGTGAGTTTTGTTGTGCTAGCTCCTGTGCCGCAGTGTCCTGTTTGCAGTGTCTTCTGCCTCTTTATTTTATTTCAGAGATAGAGGCAGATACCTGTTTGTAGTGTTTATATGGTTTTTGGAGGTAATGTGTTGAGAGCAGAGAGTGATGGGGCACCTGATTTGTTCCTCCTTCCACCTGCCAACCTCCTGGACCAACTACCCTCTGCGTGTTGAGGTTTTTCTGTTGGATGCTGGGAAAATGGCGGGTGGTTCTTATAATGTATTTCTCTTCAATATGAAATTTGAGGCGGCAATCTCCTGCCCATGCTGCCCAGAGCTGAGCCCTAAGATCTCCAAAGGCTCAGCATGTAGGACAGTGTCCTAAATCCTGTAAGACTGTCCTTCTGAAAATTGTTCCACAGTACCTGCAGTTAATGAAATCCATTCCAAATAAGTTGCTGGTTTGTAACCTAGTCAGAGTAATTAGAAGGAAAAAAGGAAAAAAAAATGCAAGTAATGGTTTAATTGTGCTTTGTTTAGCTTGTTATAACAAGTTAAATTACTAGTGCCCCTGTAAATGAGATCACCTTGTGGAGGCCCCACTGATCCGCCCCTTCCTGCTCTGCCACAGGATATGTCACAACTGTGGTACCCTACAAAAGGAGTGTAGCGTGGGGTGGTTGGCTGGGCCCTTCCCCTGCCTAAAAAGAAGAACCACGGATGAAAGAACAAGGAGGTAAGAGCAGAAACAATCAGTCAACAACAAATGCAGTAACCCTGAAAGCTTATCCTAATGTTAGATAAAACTGTAAAACCTGTAAAGCACCACCTGTAATAATTTCAGAGAAGATATACGCTGTAAGAAACACTTTGCTCCAGAGAAAATAAAGCAGTAACAGAAGATATACCTTGCAAAAGACAATTTGAATCAGAAGATTACAGGAGTAATCTGTTAGCACACACCTGTAGGCACACCTTGTAATAATGCAGAAGAAGGTATACCAGCAACAACAATTTGAATCAGAGAAAAATAAAGCAATGAAATGTTAGCAACAAACAGTAGTAATCCCTGTGAGTAAAAATAAAAACACCACCACACAGTAAATCTGCTTAGCCAAACTAAGTCTTAATCATTTTCCTTGCTCTGTAAGTTTCTCTACTCTGCCTTTCAAGCAGTCTTAGAAGGAAAGAGCTCAGGTGAAGCTAGGTGCCTTGGCCAGCAAACCAAGTCTTCTACCTCCAAGATATCAACTAACCTGACTTTTTAACCCTTCTTTCTGTTGGAAATTACTGACAGTTTGCCAGCTCCACATCCCACATACACACCTAATCCTTTGGAAGAGCTGTGGGAGGAAAAGCAATTAGCTCCTTCAATGTGAGAAGGAGACTGAAACACCTCTGAGACAACAAACAAGAATAAAATAAAACACAGTATCAAACAGTAATTTTGCTTAGCCCAATGATAAAAAAGTCACAAAAATGTAATTACCCACCTCTTGTTCCTCTTCTTCATTAAGGCCAACAGTTCTGGGGAGAGACAGTCATTTGAAGTACCCCTAACCTAATATTTTTTAACTTGGGCAAATTGGTCACATCCATTGTTAAATTCAGCAATTGGAAAGTTTAGGGCCAAATGAACATCTGGAATAAGGCACGAGAGAACTAAAACTGGTGCAGGGGATAAGGGAAGGGGAAAGGACTTCTTTATATATGTAAAGGAGAGAAGAAGCTGCAGAAACAGGATTATTAGGATTAAGAGGGAGTGGGGATGGGTGGAAAGCAGTGACTAACAGGCGGAGACACTGAACGAGTACTTCAACTCAGTGTTCACTAGTGAGAAGGATGAACCTATGCCACAGGAAACAATTGGGGTTCAGAAGGGGCAGAGGGGTTAAACAGATGGATCAGTCCAGGTGGACAAGGTTTTAAAGGGCCTTAGGGCCCTTAGGGTTGACAAGGCTCCAGGACCAGATGGTGTGCATCTGAGAGTCCTGAGGGAATTGGTGGCGATCCTGGCTAGCCCCCTGGTGTACCTGTTTAACACCTCACTGGAGAATGGATGGATGCCTCAGAACTGGAACATGTCTCATGTGGTGCCGCTCCACAAGACAGGGCCCAGGGATGAACCAGGTAATTACAGACCATTTAGCCTTACATCTGCCGTGGGCAAATTAATAGAGACCATACAAAAGGAAAGGCTAGTGAACTTTTTAGAGGTAAATGGTCTCCAGGATGATAGGCAGCATTGGTTTGCCATGGGGAGATCCTGCCCGACCAACATATTAGACTTTTTTGATTGGTTCACGAAGTCATTGGCAGGTGCCAATTGGTAGATGCCCTGTATCTGGACTTCAGCAAGGCCTTCGACTTCATGCTACATGGGAGGCTACTCAGGAAACTGTGGAACCTGGGAGTCAGGGAAAAACTGGCAGGGTGGATCAAGAGCTGGCTCCAGGACATAAATGAAAGGGTGATAGTAGATGGGGGGGGATATCAAAGCCTAGGCCTCTGATTAGAGGGGTCCCACAGGGCCCAGTGTTTGGACCAGTGCTGTTTATTGGAGACATAGCAGATGGGATCAAAAGTAAAATCTGCCTATTCGCAGATGACACTAATCTCTGTAGGAGAGTGGCCATAGAAGAGGAGACACAGGAACTCAGGGAGGACTTGGCTGTGCTCAAGAAATGGTCAGTAATCTGGCAGTTGAGATTCAACACCAAGAAGTGCAAGATCATGCACCTAGGAACTAGGATCCCAGGGGCCAGTTACTGGTTGGGGGGATGCAAGTGCCCAGTTCTGAGGATGAAAAAAATCTAGGGGTAATCAACATGAGGGATACATTGCCATAAAGCAGCAGCCAAAGCAAACAAAATGTTGTAATGCATCAGAAGAGGAATCACCTCCAGGAAAGGGGAGGTCATTTTTCCAATGTACAGGTCATTGGTGAGATCGCACTTGGACTAGTGTGTGCAGTTCTTGTGTCCTTATTTGAAAAAGGACATCAAATTACTGGAGGGGGTTCAGTATAGGGTGACCAAGATGATCCAGGGAGTGGGGACATACCCTATGAGGAGAGGCTGTGGGAGCTCAATATGCATTCCTTGGAGGATAGAAGAGAAAGGGGGATATGATTGAGACCTTCAAGTACCTTAAGGATATGAGCAAAGTTAGCATAGAGGGCATTTTCAAGTTGAGGGAGAATGGGTCCAGTAGGAGGCATAATCTGAAATTAGTTGGGGGGATTCAAAAAGGAAATGAGGAGGCATTTTTTCACAGGAAGAGTGATGTCCAAATGGAATGATCTATCAGAGGAGGTGGTTTCATTGAAAACAGTGGGCAGCTTTAGAAGAGGGTGGGGCAGGGTGAAAGCGAGAGTCATAACAGATGGGATGATGTGTAGGGGGAAAATGGCATGAGGTATGAACACTCCATGTGGAAAAGGAAGGGGGGCAGCTCCAGTAAAACTGACCGAGAGCTGCATACTTGAGCAGACTTGATAGAATCAAATGGCCTGTTTCTGTTGGCATATTCGTATGATAAGGTCAAGATATCACCAGTCAATTTGGGCCACACTATTCATAAAATGAGTCACCCTATCCTTTTTCAGGATTTGATTATGAATAACTCAGGGAGGAGGACCTTTACTAATTTTCATTATACTGATGAATAATAACTTACGCTATCAGGGAAGACCATAACATCTTCAATCTGCCAGAGTGGGTTACCAATATCCAGTCAATAAGTGTTCACTTACCAGTGTTATACAATTAGTTGTGGCATGATGAGAAACCTTTTAGGTTGAGAACATACTTGCAGTCCTATCCATGTGGCCATTACTGTTCTCTGAGTTCCAGGTGACATTAAAATCACTGAGGACTATTTTTCCCAATTCTGATTTAATTGTTTAAAGTATCTAGTAAGGTTTTCCCAGCCCCTAACCTGTTTTCTTGGAGGATGCAGCTGGTCATAAGGACAGAATTCTTGTGGCCATGATCCAAAGTTGGTTTAAAAGCTAAACATTTAAAGTCACTCAACTTTTCTTTTCTATTAGTTTTAGAGACCATTAAATCTTCCCTAAAGTAAATTATGCATCCCCACCCCATTTTTCTATTTTATTCTCTCTTCAAAGATGGAAACCAGGGAGGGAAACAGCAGCATCTAAAATTTTGGGGATTAGCCAGGATTGTGTCAGTGAGTTAATAACCCATGATCTTAGACTAGCTGACTGATCCTTCACGGAGAGGCCTGAGGACTGTGACTCTATCCTCGAAAAATGTTCTATGATCCTTGCCAACATTCTCAATAAACATGTTCCCCTTAAATGGATTAAAACCAGAGGCATAATTAATGAATGGATTTCTCCCAATGTCATTAAACTGATGAGAACTTTGGACAAAGCCTGGACTCATTGCCAAAAACGCAGAGACCGTACCCAGCTGTCCATTTACAAATCGCTCCAAAACAAGTGCAAATCTACTGTACGGAAAGGAAAAATAGACTTCCTCCATGAAAAGCAACTCGGTGAATCCTCTAATCCCCATCAACTGTGGTGTACCCTTATCTCTCTGCTAGGAAAAAACTAAAATTCTAATTCCATTACTTTGTACCATGGAAACAATCAGACCAATGGCCCCACCAAAGTAGACAATATTTTCAACACCTTTTTCGGAGACCTTGATAAATATAAAGCTACCCCCTTTCCCCTTGCCCATCCCCACCCCCCTCACACCACCTGTCCATACCCCACGGGAAGGCCCATCCCTAATTTCTATTTTAAGGTTCTAAAACCCACAGACACCATCAAACACATCCTCAGAAACAACCCCAAACCCAGCAAAGGTGCCGATGGCATTAATTATAAAAGTCTAAAACTCTCAATTAATGCCTTGGCTGTCCCCCTTACATACCTACTAAACCATTGCCTCTGCTCCAGCTATTTCCACTCCACTTGGAAGACTGCTATTATCAGGCCTCTTTTCAAGTCTGGATCCAGAAACGAAGTTGGAAATTACTGCCCCATCTCCCTCCTTGCCCCTCTCTCAAAAATAATCAAGAAAGTTGTGCATACTTAACTTACCATCTACCTGGAATCCTACAACCTACTCTCTAGTGCCCAGCATGGGTTCAGATCTGGACACAGCACTGAAACAGCCCTGGTCAGGTTCACCAGCAATGTTGTAAAAGTGATGGACAAAGGCTAGTACACTGGCACCATTTTCATGGACCTGACCAAGGCGTTCAACCTCATAGATCACTCCCTTCTCCTAAATACACTTAAAGGCCTGAATCTTTCAGATAATGCCTTCAAATGGGTCAGTAGCTACCTATCTGAGAGATCCCACAAGACCTCTATAGAAGGCCACCTCTCCTCCGAATGTCTGATTAAATACAGGGTCCCCCAGGAATCGATCCTAGGCCCCCTTCTTTTCTCACTTTTCATTAACAATGTCTGCCACTCCACCCAACTAGTCCTCTACACTGATGATGTGGCTCTTTTCTGCAGCGACATTGACCCCACCACTATGCTCCATAATCTACAGTCTGATTTTAGTATGTTGCACTCCTGGTTTGCAGGGAACGTCCTGGTCCTAAATTCCAAGAAGACAAAGTTCATGATCTTTTCAGGACCAAGAAAAGGCCCCATCCATGACCTTGAACTCTTTGACAACTCTGGTAACCTTATAGAACAAGTCTCAGAATTCAAATACCTGGGTCTCCTCCTTGACCCACACCTTTCCTTCAATCTCCACATTAGCAACCTAATAAAAAAGGTCCATGTCAGGCTCGGCCTTCTGAATAGGCTCAGAAGGTTCCTGATCCCCACCTCCAGACCTTGTCTAGCCATCTCTCTCTTCTCCTGCCTCTCCTGGACTATGGTTCTGTTGTCTTCTTCCCTCCGACCTCATCCCGCCTTTACTCCAAACTCAGGACCACATATAACAGCATTGCCTGCTTCGTCACAGGCCTCCCCAGAAAACACAACACTGCACTTTATACTCCTCCCTTGGCTGGCCCTCTTTAGAAGGAAGGTTCCATCTAAAAATGCTTTCCTTCCTCCACAAGGTATACCTCAATATTCTCCCTCTTAGTGTGATCTCACTATTCCCATTCTCACCCATTGGGTGGCCTACCAGGGGTGCCGCCAGCCTAGTTTTCAACACCCTTTTTTACAGGACTAAGCTTGCCCAGAACTCTATCACTCACAGGAGCCTGAAGCTTTATAACAAACTGCCCCTGGAAATTCGGGCCTGCAGATTCTTATACTCCTTCAGCACCTCCCTCAAAGAGCACATCCTCATATCGTTCACCTGCTGCTGCCAGGACTAGTCCCCTCCCTAGGCCTACTCATTAAATCCTGTGGTTTGCTCACCGTATTTCTGGCACTTCACACCTTTTAGCGTTTTCTTCCACATGCTCCTTACTCTCTATTGCCTGACCCCAGGTTTTCTTGTATTTTCCCTCCAGCCTTCCAATTTCCTCTACACTCCACCTCCTGTATGTGTGTATATATATATATATATAAATATATATATATATATATATATATATATATATATATATATATATATAATGTTCATATTGTACATAGTTTACTTTTACTGTAACTAGATGTATATGTCTTGCACTGCTATACTCTTATTCAATGTACTCCCTTGACTTTGTAATTTTTTTTTTGCAAATGACTATTCTTTATTAAACAATATCCAACACAAATAAAATACAGTATATATTATGTGATATACAAGGAATTAGACTCATATTCCATAACCACACAAATTAATAATAAAAGAAAAAGAAAAGAAACCCCACCCCCAAAGAAAAAGCCCCTCCCTGTTCAGCTATCCCGGTGATTAAATAACAGCTAATGGTATTATATCATGGATCAGCATATAGAAATACAGAAATACAGTTGGCTAATATCTTGTAATTTAAAGGAGAAAAAAGACAATTAGAGGAGAGAAAGTACCAAAGAATCAGTGACAAAAGGAGAAGAAAGAAAAGGTTGACAACAAAGAAGAGTTTTGAAGTACTCCTATCTTTAGTAACCATACTTATTTTTGAGACTTTGTATCAAACAACCCAACATTGTTGGAATTTCGACGGGGCATTAAGAAGTGAGAAAACTGACCTTTCTGCATTTAATGCATTCAAAAATTCATCCCACCACTCTCTAAATGAAGGGGTCCAGTCATCTCGCCAATGACGTAAGATTAATAACTTGGTAACAGATGCAACCAATGCCATTTGGTACTTTGGTGTGCTATATGGTATTTTAGCATACATCCCAAAGATGCAAACTTCTGGATTAAAATAGCCCGATAAATCATAGTAATGACTTATCCCTTGCTTAACCAAGTGCCATAACCCTGAAACTTTAAGGCAAGACCAGAACTTATGAAAAGTAGTTGCTAGGAGATCGCTGCAGTCCATGCATGCAGAGGGACACCGGCTATTTAATCTAGAAAGTTTTGCTGGGGAAAGGTAAAGATTATGTAATAACTTGAGCTGAATATCTCTCAGCCTATCTTGTTTGACATATAAGTTGATGTCGACCCAAACTTTCTCCCACATCTTCTCTGACCACCCTAAAGACAAGTTAATTTCCCAATATGGGGGAGCCAGGGATATAGTTGAATCTACTCTTGCTACAATATATCTATAGATCTTGGAAATGGCTTTGCCCAACAATATAAGTTCATTCAACTTACTAAACATAGCTCCTAAGCCCTCAGAACCTTTACCTTTATGCAAGAAAGCTCTGACACTACTTAAAATTTGAGTCATTTTTAAGAAGGACTGGGTCTTCACCCCAAATTTCTCAACCAGGGCCTGGAATGGAAGCATAGTTTTACCTGAAAAGAAATCCCGAATTCGAATCTTAGTAGCAGTAGCTGGAGTAAAACTTAAGATGGGTTGATTCCCAATTAAAAAATTAGGATTCCTTAATAGGGTTGAGATAGGTCATATAACTGCGAAATTCTTAACCTTGAGTAAAGTTGGTGCAAAGCTTTAATATCCCAACCCAACGGAGTATTCCTAGCCATCTTAGGGACCTTAGCCCATGAAATATATAAAAGGGATTCCAAGTCAAGTTTAAATCTTTTAGAAAACACAGTCTAGGATAAGTCCAGGAAGAGAGACTTAGTATCACAGGCCCACACAGCTAGTCTTGCTGCGTGGATCGCTAAGTAATATATATAAAAGTCCGGTAACTGAAGGCCTCCTATTTTACGCTGTAGGCAAAGTTTGTAATAAGACCTTCGGGGGGGACTTCCTCTCCATAAAAAATCAGAACAATATTTATAGAGGGGTTTGAAAAAAGACTTAGGGAGATAAATATTCAGATTCGACAAGGGATAAAAAATTTTGGGTAGAATCACCATTTTGATTGTGTTGACTCTCCCCGAGAAAGTCAACGGGAGTTTCGACCATCTTTCCAAGTCCTCCTTAATAGATTTAAGTAGGGGTCTAAAATTTAAGTTGGCCAAAACCTCTAGGTTCTTTGAAATTTGGATACCCAAGTAGGTTAATGATTGCGTTTGCCAATGAAGTCCCAGAGAGAGACACCAACCTTTCTGAAGGAGTGGAGAAAGTGAATATACCGATGTTTTAGCCTTGTTTAAACTGTATCCGAGAATTCACTAAAGTTAGCTATTAGTTCAAGCACTTGGGAAGGGAAGATGTCGATTTCGGATATGTAACAGTAAGTTGTCTGCAAATACTGACAATTTATACTCAGAATTACCTATACTAATCCCTTGGACTAATTCGTTCATTTTGATAGTTCTAATTAGAGGTTCGATATACAAGTTAAATAAATAAGGTGATAAAGGACAACCTTGATGAGTGCCTCTTGACAAGGGAAAAGCAACTGAAATTAGGTTATTGCATTGAATCCTTGCGGTCGGACACGAATAAAGAATTCGAATCATGTGAATAAATCTTGTGGGAAAACCAAATTTAGCTAAGGTTGCAAACATGAAGGTCCATTCAACTCGGTCGAAAGCTTTTTCTGCGTCTAGTGAAACCAGGGATGCTTCCATACCAGGGTTCACAGACACAGAAATTAAGTAAAACAGCTTCCTAAAATGGTCAGCCGAGGAGCGGCCCTCCACAAAGCCGGCCTGTTCTGGACTCAATAGTTCAATCCAAACCTGTTTTAATCTATTAGCTAATATCTTAGCGTAAAATTTTAACATCTAGGTTCAATAGAGATATCGGGTTAAAATTACCCACTAATTCTGGAGATTTACCAGGTTTAGGCAGTAAAATAATCTTGGCCTCAAAAAGCATTTTGTCCTCAATCCCTTGTTCGCACCAGAAGGTAAAAGTTTGTACAATAAAGGTACAACATTATGTTTAAACAGCTTAAAGAAAAAGGGTGTAAACCCATCCGGGCCTGGTGCTTTGTCTGTTTGAAACGAGTCAATAGCTCTCCCTATTTCTTCCTTAGAGATAGGAGCTATTAACTGTTGTCCGACATCCTCTGATATTTAAGGGAGAGGTATATTAGCTAAGAACTTTTACATCTTATCCATACTTTGCAAAGGAAGCTGCTGGTTCGAATAGAGTTTTCGATAAAAATCTACAAAGATCTCCAGTATCTTTCCAGGGTCTGTGACCAGCTGTTCCGATTCTGGAAGTTTTAGGGCAGCCACCCACTTGGCCGAGGTTTTTTGTTTTAATTGCCAGGCCAGCAATTTCCCAGCTTTACTACCTTGACCCAAGTATAAAGCCTTAACTCTAGAAGTTGAGTTCACAACTTTCTCCCTCAATTTATCCACATACCATACCCTTAATGTAGTTAATTTTTGCTCCTGCTCTTCTGTTCTTAGATTTTCGTGTATAGCTTCCAACTCCTTAATTTCACCTAAACATTTAGTTAAAAGCTGATTATTTTTCACTTTGCGTACAGTAGCTATTCGCATCAACTCGCCTCTCCAAACGGACTTTAGCACCGCCCAAGCTTGGTCTACAGCTTTGATACAGCCCCAGTTAGTTTCAATTGAGTTTACCAAAAAGGTTCCAAAACGGGTTAAAGTCTGGGTGTCCTTTAAAATGTTATTGTTTAAGGACCATGAATAAGACCTTAAGGGATTTGAAAGCAGGGACCAGCAAATTTTTATAGGGGAGTGATCAGAGATTACTCGAGGCAAAGATATTGCCTCCACTACCCAGGATAAACATTGTTCACTGACCAGAAAATAATCAATCCTCGAGTATGTTTTGTGTACCGGTGAAAAAAAAGTATAGTCCCGAGCAGTGGGGTTAAGAATTCTCCAAGGATCAACCAAACCTAATGATAATGCAAACTCCCTCAATGCATTTTGAGCTGAGGAAAACTGTGTTCCTTTATACCAAGATCGGTCCAACCGATTAGACTGGACTAAGTTCCAGTCCCTCCCAAAATTATTGGCACATTTTTAAAGGAGGCCAAAACCACTCCCAAGTGGACAAAAAGGATGGTGTTTCCAGGTTAGGTCCATATACTGATCCCAACACTAAACTTAACCCGCCTAGTCTGCCCGAAACGAAAATATATCTACCATGCGGGTCGGGATTATCTCGACTGAATAAATGGAATCTCCCGCAATTAGGATGGCGACCGACTCTTCGAGGAAAACCCAGCACCAAAGACCTGGCCCACCCACTTCTTTTGAAATGAGATAACCGATCGAGAGGATATGGGTTTCTTCCAAAAACACTATTGCTGGTTTTAAATGGGCCAAATGGTTTAAAATAACAAATTTTTTACAATTATCCCTTCCTCCTTTAATATTCCAAGAAACAATATTCAATTTGTTAGCCATTCACAATTGAGATCTTATAAAAAGGATTGGGATAGCTGCCCACCCCCCTTACTAATACCCTAACAAAACTAACAGAGTAACCCCTATATTTCCCTCTCTCATGGAAAAAAAATGCCCCTCCTATAACTAACCTAAAACCATCCCCCCTGGCCCGAAGCCAACTTCTCAACCACTGGTTCATGGTGCGCCATAGAGATGGGTGCACTCCATCAGTAAAAGGAAGTAACTTAGTTGTACACATGAACCTGCTAAATCTAACTTCTGAAATAGAGTAGGAAAAGCCATTTATAACATTTGGATACTTGAAATGTAAGCTAAAAAGTAAGAATCTGCCTAGTAAAAGCAACGGAGCGTATCATATAATCGATATTCAGCAGTGGGTTACATACCCCTCATACTACAAGTCACAGCCCTTGATAACTCAAAATCTAAAATATACCATAAGTAGTGAAACAATAAAATGGCCATAATCGAAGGCCTCTTTCATAAACCCCTACTCCCTTCACCCAATTAGAAAGATAAGGGCTATGCCTAAAATAATTGGAGTCAACCAAACCCAACAGCTATAGAGATACGAACAGTAAGCACAAATTTAAAAGGCTTAGTGAAGGGGTAAATCCATACCTGGCGAGATGCCCCTTACCTATAATAGAATAGGGTAACAAGCAAACAGCTTCTATCTACTGTGTAGGCTGTTTCAACAATAACAGTATACTAAACAAACGACTAGTCTTAATAAAAGTAATAGGTGGAGCCAAGTAACGTCATAATCATGACAACTTGGGATACACTGAGGCATCATATCAGTATTACTATGAATATACATAAACTATTAATCATGTAATAGACCAAGCACTCCTCTTGTGGGACGATCTCATGTATGCCTCCACTGCCACTCACAGCATGAAAACGATTTTTCCTTTTCCACTCCCCTTGAAATAATACCAGAAAACAGAGTACAAATTTTTTGCCAATTGCACTACTACCCTCCAAACCCTAAAATAGGCCCTAGATGTAGTATTCACAGGAGTCTACTGATAGTAAGGCACAAAAAACACTTTAGTGTCTTTTAATAATGGACTGTTGCATTTAATCTCTGACTGTAGCTCTGAATAAGTAACTGATCTTGGAGTTTTCATCCTTTGGCAAATAAGTCAGGTAGCAGGGACTTTAAAGATGTCAGAGCCTCTTCAGCAGAATTAAACGCTTGATCCCTCCTTAACTGTGACTTCTAATTTGCAGGATACAGCATGCGATTGTCGAATCCCCGCTGCCCATAGCTTAGAAGTAATAGGCCGAAAACTCTCGAGCCTGTCTCATTTTTCCAAGTTAAATCTGGCACTAGTGCAACTTCTTGCCTTCCCACTGAAAAGCTGCTAATTTCTTGATCTCCTTAAATGTGCTCATGTGAAGATAATTAAGCAGTTTGAAGATTATCGGCCTCATGTTATGAAGAAGGTTTTGGCTCTAAGGGCACGGTGACCCTCTCAATGATATATTCAGGCCCATTAGGTGAGGGCCCGGCTGATTTCTTTAAAAGCTTCTGCAGGAATAAATGGTGTTCGGTCCCTCTCTCCTTCGGGAGACCCAGTAGTACCAAGTTATTCCGCCTGTTTCTCCTTCTAAGTCATCGAGACGGTCCTCGAGTTTACCAATGTTTCTTTTACAATCAGTAATAGCAGGCCCACTTTTCTCCATAGCCCTTTCAATTGACGAAATTCTAGCCTCAGCATCCGTCACCCGACGGGCTGAGTCAGCGCTGGCTTAATTTCCGTGACTTTGTCAATTAATTTGAAGAGGGCATCTTTAATAGTTGCTAGATTGCTGTAGATTTTAGAAGGAGTAATTTCTTCCTCCGTAAGCGATGGTGACGAGCTCCGGCGCAGCCGCTTGGCCTCTAGTTCCAGTTCGGCTTCTTGCATTGCTCGTTACGGGTCGGGTCAGATTTCCAGCTAATAACAGTCACCGACCTTCAAGGGTAGCACCGCGAAGACTAAAAGCCCAGCAAAAGCCCGAATTAGACGCAGGTTCAATCGTAGGGAGAGGGAGACCCAGAGAACTGCAGCTACTACTCCATGCGCATCACGTGACCCCCCGACTTTGTAATTCTTATACAATGTACCCCCTTTGACTTTGTAATTCATGTAGCTTGGATTTTGTAATTCTTGTACCTGTTAAGTCAAACACTGGACATTTGTGAAAACAGGCATTTTTGCTCACATACCCTCCAATACACAAATAAATAAATTAAATTTAATATTACTGGGCTGGCCGTATAGCCTGGAAGTTAGAGTTACAAGCTGTGAATGAACCTGGTACATCCAGCAGATCTTGGTTTGAGTCCCACAACCACCATTTACATACTGTGTGACTCTAAGCAAGTCATTTAACCTACTAATGGCTAAGGTTGGTATACAAGGATGGAAATAATTAGGGCTCTAAGGTAATGAGCCCAAAGCGCAAGTGGCTTTATTACACTAATTAGCTCCCTCAAGGGGTATACTTCTGAGTGTTTCACCCATACCTCTTGTTTGTTTTATATAATACTTTAGGATGGTTATTGCTATGTAGATCACATTTGAGATCATGTTATGGCACCTGAAAGTCTCTTGCAGTAAAGAGGGAATGGTGTGTAATGAGTACAGGTAATAATGTGCTGGATTTCTGGTTTGGAGAGTTTTCTTTGTGCATTTTTTTAGGTTCTTTAGCAGCTTCATTGGTTTGGATAGCTTCCTAATGATGCGTTAATTGTGTTATTGGTATTGTCCCATGTGATTTAATGTAATGTAGGTATACACTTTTTATTAGTGTGGATACATACTTTTGATTGTTTGATTAGTGTAGGTATATAGCTATAATTGCTTAATTAGTGCAGGTATATACTTTTAATTGATAGATTATACCAAGGGAAATAAATGATGGCCTTTTCTATGAGGAAAGTTCCCATCCATGTTCCCTTCCTCCACCTCCCTGTCGCCCTGCCCCTCCTCCCCTACCCCTATATTCCTACCCCAACCTCCCCTTTACCAATTCTGCCTCCTAACACTTCTTCCCTTCCTCCACCTCCCTGTCTCCCTACCCCATCTCCCCTACCCCAGTCACCTCCCTCCCGTAGACCCCACCTCTGTGCATAATATTTCTGTCCTGCTGAACCTACCACCCTCCTCTGTGATGTCATCTACAGCCCCATGTTTTCAATTTTTCCTTTTTTCCTTTTCCTTCTGCCCCCAGTGAAGACTTGTCTCACTCTATGTGTATCATCTATGTGCACATTAGTGTAGTTAGTTTTTTGTATGTAATGTATCAGTTATTTGCAACAATCCAAGTTGTACCTTATCATTGCCATTGCTGTTTACTCATACTATCCAGATCTGTTTTGTATGAGATCATGTATGTCATTGTATTGTTTGAAATCCCCAGGACCTCTTAGTGAATGAGCTTGCTCAATGGATTAATTCCTGTAATAATAAACCTGAACTTGAAATTATAGGGGGCATGGTAGGGCCCCTATATTTAGGGTTGAGTACGGTGTTCAATGCTGAACACCTAACTTTGCACCACAATAGCTTTGGTAGCATTTGATGAAATTAGCTGAAATTTTGCATGGGTTTTCTGGAGGCAAGGTCTAAATCTGTGGAAAGTTTCATGATGGCAGCTTATTCGGTTTCTCAGATGCACGTCATTTTCCTGCAAATATCTAAGTTTTTGTTCCTATACTTAACATAGGATCAGGGGTTGCTCTCACATACAGCCTACACAGAATGGATTTTTTTTCCAAAACGTTCATGGTAGAAGCATGCTGTGAGAAGGTAGTGCCTTTGGGATGTTTGGTTAAAACATATTAAATGGTTCCAGAGTTATAAAGATTTAAAGTTTAGTTTTTTTTTTGTCTGTTTTGAGCATGCTTAGTAGGGTTTGGGATAATATTCTGATACAACACTAAAAATTCTGTCACAAGACCATTTCTGGTTCCTCAAAACTTGCTTCTCACAGCACCAAAAATGTTTTTGTGCTGTGAGAGTCACCATCTTGTTTTTTTTCCCCTCAAAATAAAGAAGCATTCGTCAATGCCAAATGTTTGCTTGCTGATATTAGCATTGGATGTGCAGGAGTCAGACAGATGCAGAATAGGAATGGCAGTGAAATACTGAACTCATGCCAACCCCTCCTCCACCCTGCAGAGATGGACAGGCATTGGAGTGTACCTTTAGGTTGTCACCCATAATACTCATGGCATTTCACCTCACCCTATCCTGTAGACACCGACCAGTGTTGAGGTATGCCTTGGGGTGTTCAGTTTCACAGTCACCACATTTCATAAGGACATGTGCTGAAATAGGTGCAGTATAGGAAAATGGGGTGAAGTCTGGGGCCAGAGAGTCCAAGGCACACCACGATGCCTGGCACTGGCTTGAGGGGGGGGTGGGAGTGGAATGGCATGAGCATTACAGCCAGCAATTCAAAGGCACACCCCTGATGCCTGTCAGCTTGTACAGGGTGGGAGGTTATGGTTAGAAACACTAATGACCTGGGTGTTTGTTGGTATTTGCATTACACATTTTCAACATGGCCTTTTTGTGACCCCCACCTCATGAAAGCATTTGGGACTTCTGCTCATGAACAGTGGCACTGTGATTTTGTTAATGTGTCCCGGACTTTGATTTCCCACAGCGACCGAACCATTCTGCGCCAGATGTGCAAAAACACAGATCAGGCAGGATGTGATGAATGACAGCTGTACCATTTGTAGAGAGGTGTGAAGAGATGGCAATGTTGAAAATCTGGAGTGAAAATATTTAAAATGCTCGAACTTCCACGCGTACGTGGAAACTTCTTTTCAATTTATTTAGTTGTTTAACCAGGAGTAGCACACTAAGCTGAAAACTTTTTTACAGGAGCAACCTGGGAGCACAGGGAAGTTAAGTGACTTGCTCAGGGTCACACAGTATGCAAGTGGAAGATGTGGAATTCAAACCCAGGTCTGGGCTGCTGGATGTCACCAGATTTGCAGCTCAGAGCCTTAAACCATTGCGCTATACTGCACAATGCATGCTTGTAACACAGTCATTTAGTGGAATTATTTCACCAAATTTTCAACATAGGCATTTTGTGACCTCTGCTCATGAACACTGTCACTATGATTTTCTTAATCTGTCCCGAAAATTGATTTCTCACAGTGACAGTGCCATTGTGCGCCAGTTGTGGAAACATATTTTGGGTAGGATGTGAAAAATGACAGCTGTACTGTTCATAAGGAGGTGTGAAAAAATGCCAGTGTTGAAAATCTGGAGTGAAAATATTACAAATTCGTGGAGTTATGAGGGTGTGTGGAAACTGCGCAATGTACACTCATAACACAGTCATTTTATGGACTTTTGTCACCAAATTTTCAACATAGGAATTTTAGAACCTCTGCTCATGAACAGTGTCACTGTTATTTTCTTAATCTGTCCCAAACACTGATTTTCCACAGTGACCGGCTATTCTACGCCGGAAGCACTAAAACACATTTTGGCCAGGATGTGAAAAATGACAGCTGTACTGTTCATAAGGAGGTGTGAAAAAATGTTAATGTTGAAAATCTGGAGTGAAAGTATTACAAATTTGCGAGGTTTCGAGTGTGCATGGAAACTGCCAATGCATGCTCAGTAACGCAGTCATTTTGAATATTTTCACCAAATTAGCAACATAGCCTTTTTGGGAGCCCACCTCATGAATGGTGACACTGTTGTTTCATTACTCGGTCCCAAAAGGTGATTTCACACACTGACCACAAAATCACCGTTTAGGACCAAATAATGCCATGACAGTAACTGAATTCATGAGGAGGGGTCCCAAAAACCCCATGTTGAAAATGTGGTGACAAAAGTAAAAAAAATGGCCGAGATATCCACATAAGTTGAAAAAAAGCATTTATGCCATTATACAGCTTACCAGCATTTCTTCAGTTCATGGTCGGCTTTGAAGAGTGTACAGTAGATGTGTTTCTGGTACACTGAAGATCGTTGCACTGGGCTTCGACGGTAAGTATGGGGTGAGGGTTGTGTGGGGAGGTGGGGTGTGCAGAGGGTGGCTGTGGGTTGGAGGAGGGGGCAAGACACTCAATGAGAGACTATTTTCATTTTTTTACAGGGTTTTTAAAAAAAAAGACGATGTGGGACTTTTGGCATGTTGGGATGGGCTCCCAGCGTGCCACCTGGATGTTTGTTGGGGGGGAGTGGAGCCGACAGGGATTGGGCACCCCCATCGGCCATATAGTGTGGGGGGATGGAGTGCATGAGCATGCTGGGGTGGGCTCTCAGTGTGCTACCTGCGTGTTTGCTTGTGGGGGCTGGAGCCAGCGGGGATTGGGCACCCCCGTTGGCACACAAAAAAGGATCTGTGTTTGGAGGAAACATGATGCTGATGGGGGATTGGGCACCCCTCTCAGTAAACTAAATGTATGGGACACTATGCCAATTGGGAGTGGCCTCTCCTGTTGGCTAATTAACTGGGGGGGGCATGCTGACAGGGATTGGGCACCCAGTCGTTGGCTTTCATGGAGACTCTGCAGCCTGTGGTGAGAGCCACTGCCATATTAACTGAAATGTTACACCAGGCAAGGCACCACCCTGCAACGATGGGGCGCTCCCTCATTGCAGCGGCAAATTTGTTTCAACTTGGTGGCACGCTTGCTGAACTAGTGTCAGCAGCCGCATGCCACCTCATTGGGGAAAGAGGGCCAAGCCTCAAAATGCACTGGGGGCATTGGCCACCAGAGTGCCGCACTTACAAAATCCCGCTTCTCTCCTAAGCTGTCACATAATGTTTCTTACGCATGCGTGCAAGCAAACTTAAAAAACTGAAAATAAATAAAATAGTGTAATAAGAAAAACACACATGAATCTAACTAGACAGGACCTGTTTAGTGAGATTTAGATTCATAGACATGTGATGGCAGAAAAGGGCCTTCCTGGCCCATCGAGTCTGCCCATTCCTTCCCTCTACCTGTCACCCCCCCAAGATTCCCCTCATCCTCCCCTTGACAACCCTCTGTGTTTGCCCCAGGCCCTACTGAATCTCTCCACTGTACTGGCACTCACAACGTCCTCCGGCAGTCTGTTCCAGGGCTCAACCACTCTCTCTGTGAAGTAATACTTCCTAACATTTCCCCTAAACATTCCCCCTCCACCTTCAGTCCATGCCCCCTAGTTCTTGTATCTACCTTCCCTGTAAATAAGCTCTTCCCTACTTTATTGATCCCTTTCACATACTTGAATGTTTCAATCATGTCCCCCCTTTCCCTTCTTATCTCCAGAGGATACAAATCCAGTTCCCTCAACCTCTCCTCATATGTCATCCCTCTTAGCCCATACACCATTTTAGTAGCCCTTTTTTGCACCCTTTCCATGCCATCTATGTCCTTTCTTAGATGGAGCCTCCGGAACTGTACCCCATACTCCAGGTGTGGCCTTACCATGGAGCTGTAAAGTGGCATCAGCACCTCCCTCCTTCTGCTGGTTATCCCTCTCCTTGTGCACGCCAGCATCCTGTTAGCCTTGCCCACTACTTTGCTGCACTGGGTCCTCACCTTAAGGTCATTTGTGATTATAATCCCTTAATCCTTCTCCTGCCTGGTTGCTGCCCCCCCCCCCGTGTATGTGGTATTTGGATACATCCTCCCCAAGTGCATCACTCTGCATTTCCTGGCATTGAATTTCTGCTGCCATGTTTCCATCCACTCTTCCAGTAACCATATATCATTCTTCATTGCCTCCCCCCCCGGGGTGTCCACCTTGTTACTGAGTTTTGTGTCATCTGCAACAAGGCAGACCTTACCCTGAAGCCCATCTGCTATGTTGCTGATGTAGATGTTAAACAGATTGGGCCCCAGCACTCACCCCTGAGGGACCCCACTCGACACCCCAGTCTCCCCAGAGTGCACCCCATTGACCACCACCCTCTGGCTTCTCCCCGTCAGCCAGCTCTCCACCCATCTTACTATTTTCTGCCACACCCCTAGACTCCCCAACTTATTAACCAGCCTTTTTGTGGGCCACCCTGTCAAAGGCCTTCCCGAAGCCTGGGTATGCCACATAATTGCCCCACCCTGATCAACCACCCTTGTCACCTCATCAAAGAATTCGATCAAATTTGTCTGACGTGACCATCCCCATGTGAAACCATGCTGCTGAATGTCTTGCAGCCCCCCTTCCAAATATCTAATCATCCTTTGTTTCAATATTTCCTCCATTACTTTACCCACCACCAATGTGATACTGATTGGACGATAATTGCCTGCTTCCTCCCTGCTAACACTTTTATGAATTGGCACCATGTCTGCCTTCTTCCAGTCCTCCAATACCCACCCTGTATCCAGGGATAAGTTAAACAACCCCACCAGTGGTTCTGCCACTTTTTAAAATAATGGCTAGAAATACATTTCCCAGGCACCCCAAAATTCAGTTTGCCCAACTTAGCAAGAGGAACCATTCATCCACGTTCTCTGTATGAGAACAGTGGGACATTCTTGAGTTCTGCAGCCACACCTGGAGTCCTGCTGTGGGCTGCAGTGACTGCAGCAAGTCGCAGATCTCCTGTCTTCCTGTGTCGGTCTGTCTGTCTGTCTATCTATCTCTCTCTCTCTGTCTCTCTGTCTCTTCCTCTCTCTATCTATCTATCTATCTATCTATCTATCTATCTATCTATCTATCTATCTATCAGTATATCTCTCTGTCTATCAGGCAGATCATGGTGCTCACCCCAGTACCATTTTTTTTCTCCCCCCTCCCTTTCAAGTGACCTACCAGCCATTCCCCTATGTTTACAGTATATAATATAAACAGACCATAGTACCAACCCCTGGTACCACTTTTCATGACCCCTCCTCCCCCCAGGGCATTCCCCCTTCTAACTAGATTTGTGGTGGCAGCAGGGTGCCCACACTGGTGCTGCCATAGAATGGCCTGACACTGGGATACCCAATCCCCAGTGCTGGAATCTCAGTATCCAGTGAAAGAAAGAAAATCATCCCTTGTTTTTGTTTACCTGCAAAAAAAGAAAACTGTCCCTCAGCAATCTGACCCCTGATCCTGCCCCCCCACTCAGCAGCCACCAACCCACACACCCTCACTCTTCTGAACATGTCCCATGGCATAAAACCACTCTCCGATCGAAGATATATCCTTCAGCTGGAACCACAGACTGCATTATAAGAAACTAAAGTAATTGTGGTTCAATATATTTCAAAGGGGTTTTAAACATTGATGCCTAACTTTGTCATTTTTACATATTTTGACCCAAAACTTTCAGCATGGCCTTTTTCAGACTCCATCTCATGACCAATGGTGGTGTAATTATGCAAATCAGGCCTGAAAGGTGATTTTGCAGTCACTTTGAAATCACCTTTCGGGACAGTTTCATGAGATGGGGACATAGGATGGCTATGTTGAAAATTTGGGGTCAAAATATATAAAAATGGCAAAGTTACACACCTACATTAGATTTTTCTATGTTCACTCATAGCTTTTGTAATTTTAATTAATTTGACACCAAATTTTCAACATAGCCATTTTTTCATACCACGTCATGAATGTGACAGCTGTCATTTTTCAATCCTGGTTAAATGTGTTTTCACACCTGTTGTGCTGAATGTCATTTCAGTAGCGCAGAATGATATTTCAGCAGGGATTTGAATATTTTCACCTACTGGGTTTGTAAAGTGGGGTAATAAGAAGGCTATGCCGAAAATTTAGTTTACAAATATGGTAAAATGCATAGGTTATGAGTGAACATTGCAGTAATTCAATGATCACTCATAACGTCACTGATTTTCAATATTTTGACTCCAGACTTTTCACATAGTGATTTCTCTGCACCACCTCATAAACATGACACATCACTTTTTTAAATCCTGGATGAAACATGCTTTAGCACTTGTGGCATAACATGACATTTCATTCAATATACTGCATGTCATGTTTATAAGGTGAATTCTAAAATGAGTATCTTGAAAATTTGGGATTAAAATTAAAATAAATACATAAGTATGAACATACGAACATATGAAATTGCCGGCAGAAAAAGGTCCACAGGTATATCAAGTCTGCCCAATTGTGCAGCTCTTAGTTTCGTATTACTACAGCTGCCCCAGCCCTACCCAAACCCTTTCCTTTCTGCTCTCTCCTAGTCTTTCCTCCATTTGAGTTCTTGACTGTAGTAATCCTGCCCTTGACTCTGTCCCAACCCCACTTAAAGCTGTCTACTGTCCTCAATTGGATTAACTCCTCTGGCAGTGTGTTCCATCTTGCCACCACGCTCTCTCTCTCTCTGTAAAGTAGTGTCTCCTCATCTCCCTCTTGAACCTTCCCCTTCCAACTTCAGACTGTGCCCCCTAGTGACCTTCCCCCTTTTAAGCGGAACAATCCTCCCTCTCTGACTTTGTTTATGCCTTTCAAGTACTTAAAGGTCTCTATCATGTCCCCTCTTTCCCTTTTCTCTTCCAGCGAATACATGTTGAGCTCCCTCAATCTTTCCTCTTACAGCAACTCCCCAGTCCCATGAGCATTTTCATAGCCCTATGCTGCACCCCCTCCAGTAGTTTCACATCCTTTTTGAGGTATGGGCACCAGTACTGCACACAGCACTCCAAGTGTGGTCTCACCAGTGATCTATACGAGGGTAGGATGACCTCCTCCTTTCTAGAGGTGATCCCTCTGGCAATTCACCCCAGCATCCTATTTGCCCTTGCTTCCACCCTCCTACATTGTGACAATATCTTCATGTCCCCTGTGACTATTACTCCAAGGTCCCTTTCCTCCTCTGAAGCTGTTACCTGCACTCCCCCCAGCTAGTAGCTGGACCTGGGATTTCTTGCTGTGAGGTGCATGACCTTATACTTCTTAGCATTAGACTCCAACTACCATTCCCTAGACTAGTGTTTGAGTTTAGCTAGATCCTCCCTGAGTGCCTGCCTCCCTTTCTCATTGTCCACTTTTGCACAAATCTTATTATCTGCGAACAGGCTGATCTTATTCTTGACCCCCTCTGCAATGTATGCAATGAAGACACTGAACAAAACAGGGCCATGCACTGAACCCTGCAGTACCCCACTTGTTACTGGCCTTGGCTCAGATGTCTACCCCTTACAACTACCCTCTGTTGTCTGCCCTACACCCAGTTCTCAACCTACCCCTCCAGTTTCTTCCCCATCCCCATGTCCCTCAGCTTGCTCATTAACCTTCTGTGGGGCACCGAGTCAAAAGCCTTGCTGAAGTCCAGGTACGGGACATCCACAGCATGGCCTTCATCAACTGTCCTAGGGACCCAGTCAAAGAAGTTGATCAGGTTAGTTTGGCACTATCTTCCTGAGACAAACCCATGCTGTCTCTCATCCTGTAGACAATTACTATTGAGAAAGGTTACCAATCTCACCCTTAGAATGGTCTCCATCAACTTCCCCACTATGGAAGTCAAGCTTACCGGTCTGTAGTTGCTCAGTTGGTCCTTGGATCCATTCTAGTGAAGGGGCACCATGTGTGCCATCCTCCAGTCCCTGGGTACCTTCCCCATCTCCAAGGAGGTGTTGAAGAGGTCCATCAGAGGGCCTGCCAACACCTCTGCCAGATTCTTCAGGACCCTTGGGTGTACACTGTCTGGTCCTGCTGCCTTGTCCACCCACAAGGCTTTAAGGCCCTTCAGAACTCTGTCCTCTTGGATGACCCCATCTGTTATTTCTGCTCCCCTTCACCCTTGCCCCCTTTCCCTTGCAATATTGGGTCATCCCTTTCTTTTGTGAACACCGAGCAGAAGTACTCATTTAGTGCCTCTGCCTGTTCTTCCCCTTGTTCCACCCATCCCTCTTGATTCTAACAATGTCATCTGTACAACTCCTCCTCTCCCTTACGTATTTAAAGAACCCTTTTCCCCCCTCTCTGATCCCCTGAGCCAACATCAGCTACTTTGCTGCCTTGGCTGCCCTGACTGACCTGGTCACCTCCCTAGATGCCTTTGTGAACACCTCTCAATCCTCCTCACGCCCCGATTTTTTGAACTTAATGAAGGCCAGTGTTTTTTCCCTCACCTTCCACTCCACTTCTTTTCTGAGCCAGCTAGTTTTTTTTGGACCTGGACTGCTTACTCTGAGATTTGGCACACATGTTCATGGCCTCATTCAGCCCCTTCCTAATGATTGCTCACTTCTGTTCAGCATCCATCACCGGGTTAATTTTAGCTAAATACCACTCTAGGATGTTTCCCATTCTGGCAAAATCTTCCCTCCTGAAGTCCAACACTCTTATCCTGGTCTTAGCTGACTCCCTTCCTATGTTGGGGAGGAGCCACACTAAGTGGTGGTCACTTCCTGCTAGATGGTCCTGTACTACCACATCTTGGACTTCACCACCATTTGTTAGCACAAAATCCAGTATGTTTCCCTCTCTAGAAGGTTCCATCACCCCTTGCACTAGGTAGCTGTCTTGGATAGCCTCCAACAGCACCTGTTTCCTGGCATGTGCTGTAGTTACTGTCTGCTAGTCAACCTCAGGTAGGCTGAAGTCTCCCACTGTAACTGTATTTCCCTTGCCACTGACCTTCCTGATTTGCTCCCCCAGCTCCCTATCAACCTCCTCGCTCTGTGAGGGTGGCCTTTACACCACCCCCATCCTGATCTTCTTACCTTTAGGGCATTGGAGCAATACCCATATGACTTCTGGCCTCCCCTCATCCCCCTCCTCCCTGGTGCACAGTATCCCATCCTTGACATAAATAGCCATCACTCCAGCCCTTCTCACCTCCTGGTCCCTGTGGAACATCTTGTAACTCAGGATCGTAAGACCCCAGTCATGGTATTGGGTGGCCCAGGTCTCTGAGATGGTAGCAATATCTACCTCTCCCTCTACCATCATTGCCTGAAACTCTGCCACCTTGTTTGCTAAGCTCCTTGAATTCAAGGATACTACAGTCTACCTTGTGACCTGGCCCTCCTCTTCCCATATCTCCCCTTCCACATTTATCTTGGTAACTTCCCCTCATTCTCCTCCTCCTCCCTCTCTGGGAGGAGAGGCCTTCTGGTTTCCCCTGGAAGGTGTCTTCTCCTTGCTATCTGACTCAGCCCTCCCCATCATCAGTTTAAATCGATGTGGTTTTTAATGTACTTCTCCAGCCCCTGTCCCAATGCCCTTGTATCCTCGTTGCTGAGATGCAGCCTATTCTTGGCATAAAGCCCCTTATTGTTCCATGTCTCACCCCACTCCCCTACTAGCCCATACCCCATTTCTGCACACCACCCCTTCAGCCAACCATTAAACTCCTTTATTCTTAGCTTCCTCACCATGATTGCCCTAGGTACTGGGAGTACCTCAGAGAATGTCACTGAGCTTCCCATCTGACTGCAGATATCCTCCACTTCTCTGAATCTCTCCTGTACTTCTTCCACTATACTGCCCTCTAGGTCATTTGTTGTAGGTACACAATGATATGAGGCTTCCCTGCCACTTTCTTCACACATTTCTGAATGCACTGCCCTACTCTCCCTGCTGTCATACGTGGTATACACCCCACCCAGATTTGGTTCTTCCTTGCTCCCTGACTTCCCCATCTGACCCCCCTGAGCACAGAATCCCCTAATAGAAGTACTCACTCCCCTATCCCTTGCACTTCCCCCATGATTTGCCCTCCTATGAGCCCCTTTTCCTCAGTGTCCTCTCCTTCCATACACTGCCCTTCCCCCCCTACTTTCTTCTTCAGTTGCACCTCCACCTGCTCTCCTCCTTCTCTGTCCCTTCTGTGCTTGCTCTCTTCCACAAACCCCCCCTCCACTATGTGTACCTCCTCCCACTGCCCCCTGCATTGTGACTCCCCCTCCCAACATGTGTTGGCCTTCCTTCCCCTTTATTTAGTGTGTTTGTGCCAAGTCAACCTGCTTCCCTGCCATTCCCCACTTCTACCCCACAGTCTTCCCTCTCAACTTTATATCCCGTATTTCCCCTTCCCTCTTGGTCCCCTGACTCTTGTTCTATGGTGCCTTCCCCACCCTCCTGCTCTGTTTCATCAGCCAGTACTGCTTACCTGTTTGTTGTCTCCAACCTCCTGCTGCAGCCCTCCCCTGTAATCCTTCCCTGCCTCTGCTAACCCTGAACCTCTTTTCTACTTCCTTTCTGTCTGCCCATGTTCCCTACCACCTGCCAGTACTCCCTTTCAGCACTCCCAGGATCCTGTGGACTTGGTCCCCCTTGCCAAGTGCCCTCTTCTGGCCTTTGGCAGCCTGGGCTATCCTGCAACAGAGCCCTCTCTGCCCCTCTGCTCCATCTCCTCCTCATCCTCCGAATTATTAACAAACGGTATGTGTAGTGCCAGTCTTGATCATGGTGGGTATGCTTTCTGATCCCATCCTGGTGAGCTGAGTTTGGTGGTTACTGTAGCTCAGTGACCCAGCTGGATGGTGTAAGGATGTTGGGATGACACAGTTATGCAACACCCACCCAGCCAGGGAATGAAAGATGTAGGGTTGTCTGCACAGGTCTGGGTACAATATAGTGAAGACAACCGTCCTTTTGGCATAGGGTCCTTCACCTTTCCACCTATGGTAGCAGAGGGACCTGTGCATTGGCTGACAGATCCACTCTTTGCCCTGTGTATCCTTATCTGCAGCCACATAGAAGTGCAGGGACCACAGGGGCCTGTGGATCTCCAGCCCACCAGAGAACCCCATGAATTCTTCACATCTGTTGCTGCATGGAAATGTGGGGCCTACAAGAGACCTGAACTTCTGTAGGTGGATGGAGTCTTTCTTTGGTGCGGGGCATTTGCATCTGTTCATGCAGGTCCTGAAGGGACCTGCATGAATGAGAATATGATTCCTCTATCTCAAAAAGAAAGGAAATTATTTGCAAAATAATTTAGTTAGTGCACCAGTTAGGGTAACTTAATGCCACAAAGGTAGGGAAATGTTGTGTTAGGGTTTCCAACCCTAACTGCCCCCCCCCCAAGCAGCAAAAGGAAAAATCATTAGGGTTTTGGGTCTTCAGTGGTAGTGTCTTCCTTGTGGTTCTCAATCCTAATGCTGCCCCCAGCTCATAGCCTCTATTCTGAAGCACAAGGTACAGCTCCAAGCCAGTGCCTCATAGTGATACACTCTTCAAAGGTAGAGAAGTATGTCTTGCCACATGTTGCCAATATAATTTATTGTAGCTTTCTTCATGCAGAGCCGTGTGTGGTTTTGTATGCTATGCAGAAAATTTGGTGTACCAATACTATAAAGTGCACAGGTTATGAGTGAACATGGCAGTATTTCAATGTTCATTCATAGCTTCACTAATTTTCAGTATTTTGACTCCAAACTTTCAACATAGCCTTTTATCACCATCACCTTATAAATGTAACTGGTGCCATTTTTAAAATCCTGGATGAGATGTGTTTTTGCACTTCTGGTGTGAAATGATGTTTTGGCCAATATACTATAAATGCTACATGTCATGTGTATAAGGGGAGTCATAAAGTGACTATCCTGAAAATTTGGGGTCAGAATAAAATATATATATATATAATTGTTAAGAAGTTCTGTGAGCAGTGCCAGTCTTTTTTTTAATTTAATTTAACTTAATATACTTTATTGTTGTTTTTTTTTGCTACACTTTTTTCCATCCCTTGGCTCCTGGTCAGCTACACATCCCGACTGACCTCCCGGCCCACACATTGATATCAGGCAGACTTCCCCTGCATCCCCCATGGATTGTCCCCTATGGCAGGGTGGCGAGGAACCCCCCCCCAAGCTCAATCCACCTCAAACTGACCCAGACTGGAGGAAGTGGCATCTGGTGTCAGGCTGCGGAGATCAGAAGCCCTTGTTGCCTGACCAGGAGTCCTTTTTCCTTGTTCTATGTGGTCACAGAGGTGGAGCGTGCAATGATGCCATTGACAGCTCTGTACACACTCCTGTGCATGCACCCCATCAGGCGTCTGCCCCACTTCTGCCCCAGTAGATGCAGCATCATTGTGCCAGCCCCCAGTCAAAACTAGGGCCAGGCATGCACCAATGTCTAGTAACCACCCTTCCCTGGAGAAGGAGAGCTGTCCCTGGGATGCTGAATCCTTCTCCTCCCCTGCCAACTCCCAGTGGCCGGCACTTGCTCCTGAACACGGTTCACCAGCGTGGAGCGAGGTGTGGTGTCTAGCACCTCAACCCTCAGTGCCACCGGGCCACCCTTACTTTACTGGTTTTAAAGAGAAAACCAGACAAGTTACATAACAATTTAACATGATACAACAATGAACATTAAACCATGGTAACAAACAAAAATACAAAAAAGGAACCCAAAACCATCTCCCCCCACCCCTGAGTTCTGCCTCTTAACACCTAATAATAGAACCAGCCAGAGGAGTTAAAATTGAAGCAACCTTATTATTAAATATAAAAAGACACAAAAACAATAATTAACAAACAGCAAGTAAATTAAACAGTAAGTAACCAGCTGGCCCATTGGCACAGCAGTTGGAGTTCCATCTGCGACATCGGTGACCTGGGTTTGAGAATGGACTCGTTCCCCGGTGTGCCGTCTGGGTGGAGAAAGAAGGAGTGTCCTGCAATGGCTCACCTTCTCTGGGGAGAGGGTGGGGACAAGGCTTGGTGTCTGCTGGCTCCTGGTGGAGGCTGTGGGCACAGCAAGAATGTCAGGCCCTAAGACGTCTGAGGAGTGATGGACATCAGTACTTGACTTGATGTCAGTAACACGCCACTCCCCTAGGGAGTAAAGCAGGAAAACAGGGCACCCTTGCTGATCAGGTGACAGCCTCTTCAATCCCCAGCCTTGGAGCTCCTGGACCTTCATATGCTGCCTCAGCAGCAACACTTCATGGTCATGCCACATGGCCACAAGGCTTCTTCCCTACAGAGGTAAGGGACCCACCCGATGAAATGATACTTCAGAGATACCTGGAGGGGGCTAGCTGTGATTTGGGGTGGCAGGGGTTATGGGTCCTTGCAGGGCCTGAAGAAGAGATCAGCCAGGGGGCCAGGGGAGGAGCCAAAAAAAAAACAGTAAGTAACCATGCATATAAAAGGCCCCCATTTGTCCAAAAACACCTGTGGTCTGTGCCGAATATTTGCTATATGTAATTTAACATTTAAGGCACCAAGGAATTCAGCATACCATTCCGACCATGACGGGACACTATCTGAGAACCAGTGCTGAAGAAGAACCGTCTTTGCAGCTGCAGAAATCAAGGCCAGATACAGTACCCACTCTGAAAACCAGGAGGAAGTCCCTGAAAATTCCACACTAAACAGATTTCCAGGGTAAATGCAGTCAATAAGTTGAAGGACAGATCTAAACACAGTTGAAGAGAGGTCCAAAATGGTATGACCGTCTCACAAGGGCTTAAGTAAGCTATCGGTCCTCTTTAGATGCTCTTTGGTACTGCTTCTCTCAAACTCCTCCTACACTCACCCGTACTCAACAAAGCCCTCTGGAGCTGCTCCCTCCTCCCCACAGCCCCCATTTCACTATTCCCCACCTCTCGCTCTCTGCAGTTAGGATCAAACCCAAGCCCCCTTGTTTCACTTTCACCAAGCCTGTCACCATCTGGGATAGTGTTAAACTCTGCAGTTTCTTAACCATAGTCTATCAACAGATTTGGTGGTCTCCCGGGGTGTGCTACCTAGGGCAATCAATTAGATATAGCTTGTATCCTCTTACAACTGCTCTGTTGTTCTCCTGCTTGTCTAATTGTCATGTAATCGCTATTTAATGCCTAATGAAGAGGCCTCTGAAACCATTGAATATGTGTATTGTCTTATTGTCCACCCTGATGTGGAACCTTTATAAGGAGCTCACACTCAAAGGTCTTTCTGAAATACTAAATAAATAAAATAAATAAATAAATAAAAACATTCCCACACCAGCTGTAATAAAGTATCCGCAGCCCTGTGATACCTGAAGCAGTAAAGTTTCTGCATTGTAAAGTAAAGGTTGTGTAAAATATAAAATTACTGCAACCTGTAATGATTTTATTTAATATATTTGTATAGGTCCCGCCATATACTTTGACACTCCAAAGTAGACCACCCAGGATTTAAAGCATTCTGCCAATAATAGCAAATGCCCAAAAGGTTCTGAGGGCCATTAGATTGAAAGAATGTATATAACTGAGATATCACCTGATGGGCATAAGCAGCGTGTATCAAGTCATCATAAATCAATGGGTCCTGAGTAGGCCATGCAGGGAGGCCTAGATGAGCATTCAAGGCATGTGAGAGTTGAAGGTATTCCAAGAGAGAGGAAGAGGGAAGATTATGTATCTGCTGTAAAGAAGGAAAATCCAACAATCTGTCAGGGACAGAGATCAACGCCACTCTGGTAGTGACACCCAGTGGGATAAAAAAGGGTGAAATGGGACGAAGAGCTATTTTGAAATTAGGGTTCAGGAAAAGGGTTTGGCAAAGATTCTGAGTGGGTGTAAGATGAAAGTATTTAGTAAAATGCAAGTGGGCCCCAAGTGACCAGTAAAACTGAGTCCTCTTCATAGCCGCATGAAGAGTAGAAGGGGATAAAAGCAGCAAGGCCAGGATTTGAATATTATGCATTTTAGGAAAAGTTTAAGGGGAAATTGTTTAACCAGGAAAGGCACACTAAGCCAAAGCTTGTTTCCAGGTGTGACCTGGGAGCACAATGAAGTTAAGTGACTTGCTCAGGGTCACACAGTATACAAGTGGGGACTGTGGGATTCAAATCCAGGTCTCCAGGTTTGCAGCTCAGAGCCCTAAACCACTGTGCTATAATGCCTTGACTGCCATTTTGCACAGGGCCATTTCAATAAATAGCCACTGTGGGACATAAAGGTCTAAAGTTGGGACCATTGGGGAGGAGCCCAATTTAAAATACTAACTTTCTTGGGATGCAAAATAATAGGAATAAAAATGTGGGAAATGAAGGGCACCAAGGGATTTGGGGAGGGTTAATTTAATGTCAGCTCTATGAATAGCTTTACTGCACCATAAGAAAGAGGTAAGGTACGAATTCAGGTGATGAAACCAGGTTTGGTGCAGAATAGTATTCAACATTCCAAAAGGATGTGGGATACAGGACAAAATATTCATATTTATTTATTTATTTATGTATGTATGTATGTATGTATGTATGTATTTCAATTGTGGATTTAACACGTTTGAGCGAGAAGGCTCTTTTACAAAGGTTCCATGTCAAGTGGACGAGAGACAAAATTTGCATAAACAGGTTACATAACATTCAAAGTAAACAAGAGGTTACATGCTGAATAGGTAGTGATCAAATAGGCTGTTTACAGTGTCAACAGTATTACTATAGGATTGGGTGCATTTCGACATACTGAGCTGGTATCAGTATAAACCTGGGAAAGGAGTCATTCAAATGTATGCTCAGGGCATGGTGGAAGCAGCCTGATGTGGCTTAATCACAGAATGAGGAGGGGGAGGTAAGAAAGGGGCGGGGGTAGGGGGCAGCCACCAGGGGGTTTTGTCAGAGAGGGACAATTACATTGCTCCTGCCCCAAAAAGACAGTAGGAGGGCCTGCCATCATTGAAGGTCAGCCTTAAGAGATATTAGAATTGTGGCTAAATTTAGTTTAGCCAGTTCTGAAAGGTGACATGAAATATGCAGGCCCAAATATTTAAGGGCCAGGGCTTTCAGTCAAGCCCAATGAAACAATAGCAGACTTAAACAGATAGTGCCAGATTTTCGAATGTCCTAGAGCTCCGCAAGCTCTGGTGCACCGACGATACAGAACATGGAGCTTGCGGCAATCTAACAGGATTTTCTATCCCGTGCAACATTGCCTCAAGATAGACCAACTTTTTTTGCTCTAACTAGCGGCAATCCTGGGGGCCTATTGTACAGAGTTTGCACCACATATTTGGCGCAAGCTGCCGTAATTCGTGAAAACTGTTGCAACTGCGCCCAAGATTGTAAAATCGAGTGCAGTTCCAGCAAAGGGTTTGGTGCACTGCCAGAACCAAAGTTTTGTGGTGCAGGGCTGGATGCAAGCCCTGAACTATGTTTTGAAAATCCTGCCCATAGGGGTTAAGGGGTAAGACAGAAGTTTTAACTAAATTCAATTTGTAAGCAGAAAAAGTCCTGAAATTGGCAATCTAGGCCAGGACAGCAGGGATAGAAATATCTGGATAAGAGACATGCAACAAAATGCCATCCACATAAGAGGAGAGTTTATGGCCCAACCGGCAAATTTGGATGCCCTTGACCCATGGGTTCACTTCAAGTCGAAGGAGTAATGGCTCCAAATATAAATTAAAAAGAAGAAGAAGAGAAGGATACAACCTTGTTGGCTACAAAAAGTGATGAAAAATGGCTTAGAAATCATAACATTGAATGTTAGGGTAGCACAGGGAGAAGTATATAAGACCCAAACTCACTTTATAAAATCAGATGGAATATTTTAAATACCCAAACCCTTGAATAAAAAAGACCAAGAAACTCAATCAAAAGCTTTCTCAGTGTCCAGAGAGACCAGGGCCATAGAGTTCTTGAACTCGCTGGAGGCGGAGATGAAATGAAAAAGTTTATGGGTATGGTCACTAGACGCACCCCTTCATGAAGCCCAATTGTTCCAGGCCTATCAACTGAGACCAAACATCTTCCAGTCTACGAGCCAAAATTTCAGCTACAATTTTAAAATCAGTATTGATAAGTGAGATAGGCCAATAGCTGGAAGGAAGAAATTCATCCTTGCCAGGTTTAAAAAGGAGTGTGATGCGAGCCTGGGTAAGAAACAGATCAGTTAGACCATGCCTAAAGATATAGTTAAACATGTCAGTCAATAATGGGGCATGGTCAGTTACAAATGGTTTGTAAAAACTGGCAGAGAAGCCATCTGGGCCAGGTGCCATATTGGAAGGGCTAGATCAAATAGCCCAGTGGACTTCTGTCAAAGTAATAGGTCCTTGAAGAGAGGCACTTTGAGTCTCAGTGAGACATGGGAAAAGGGTCTGTCAGAGATATTCTGAAAAAAAACTTAGGGTAGAAGGGGCAGTGGGTTCAGCTGTATGTAACTGTTTGTAATAAGATCAAAAAACTTCTAAGATATCTCAAGGCCGGGTGACAAGGCCCACCGAATTTGGCAAACAAAGGCCCTGGATGACTCGCGAAGCTTCTTGTTGCCATAGGCAGAGAACAAGTTTACTTAGCCTTTTCTCCTTGATCCAGATACCTCACCTGAGTACAAAGAATGGATAATTCTGTACATTCATTTAACATGGTGAGGTACTGAGATCTAAGGGAACTAAGAGTTAACCAGGTTTGTTCTGGGGTTGAATGAAAAAGGATAGTTTCAATGGACCGAATTTGGGCGAGCAGGGTGTCCAAGGTTTGGGTGCATATTTCTTGATGGCAGAAGTAAGAGAATGAGAAACACTCTACTTACCCTCAGACAGTAGAACACTAGAGTGAGAGAAAAGGTTTTCAACCCAGTGAAACTTCCAAGGGCAACTGAGACGCCACACATAAAGTAGATGAGTTTAACCAGCTTTTTAAGAAGATATTGGACTTGATTTTCAAAACATCAGGGAATAAGTCCCACTCCGCAGCCACTGCTGCAGGATAAAATTTCCGCACATGCAGAGATTTGTATTTTCAGCTGGCACAACTGCAGGGATGTTACACCTGGTCCCACCAGACATAACATTTTCCTGCAGCTGCACCAAAAAAAAGGCAACAAGCAGCCATAAATCATCCAGCCAGTCGTAAACTGGCTTCACCTTTGAGAATACCATCACTATGGGAAAATCTGTGGTTCTGCAAGTGGTGACCACTTGTGCCAGCTTTTTCCCATAGCTGCAGGAATTTCAGGGACTCTGAAAATCCAGCTCTTTATCTGTAACATTTTTGTTATTATCTAACTCAGTTACTTGCTCTGTAGGTATTACAATAATGAATAAGAGCACTGTAATAAACGTTTAAGTGGGTAATGTGTGCCAGCTAAAGCTGAAACTAAACAGACAACTAGTAGGACACAGCCTTAGGAAGAATGCACTGAAAACCTGCCAACATGGATTAAAATGGTAATTGTTTGGCACACCCAGATAGGGTGGTAATTCCCACTGGGGTTCACCCAGATAGGATGTAAGCTAAATTCTATACAAAGCTTGAAAACCAGGCTTCAGCCTGATAGGGTGTTCACTAAGTTCATTAAAAAGCTCAGTATTAAACTGTCTGTACCTCTGCTTTGTGGCAGATAGGATCCAGTATTGCAGGTAACTAATTCATAATGCATGGGTACTCATTCTTCCTGATTTTTTCTCAGCATGGGGGTGCACAGCTGTGGGGCAGAATGGCCTGCCTGTAGCTGACTCCACAGCTAACACTCACAGTGTGACACCCTTTGAGCTGCAGCCCACAGCACAGAGGACAATTAGAATAAAAGTGCAGTTATTGAAGAAGATTGACCCACCCAAAAGTCCAAGCTGCAGCCTCACTGGCTGCAGTGGAGAGTCCCAGGAGTTGGAATCATCAGTGATGAAGAGGCCAGGATCAGCAATCAGTCAGTGGGGGGAAGACAGGAGCAGCAGACAGCCTCAATTCTCGTGACCCCTTGGCATGTAGGGAGCAGCAAGTAGATGTAGGGAGTGATGACCACATGTTTAAATTAGAACTGGGGTATCGTTTTCTTGAACACACCAAAAGTCAGCTGCAAAAATGAAGGTAGAAAAAAAATGGACAGACTGGGTGGACCAAGTGGCCCTTATCTGCCATCAGATTCTATGTTTCTAATCCTAGTTGTAGCCTGATTGGCTGAGGTGGAGAATCCCAGGCTTTAGAGCCACCAGAGATGGTGAAGTAATTGATGGATTCAGACTGGATGGGCCGATAGTATTTTTTTGTTGACATCGTGTATGTCTCTATGTAACTGGAGGACACTTTAGCCAAAAAGGGCAGGAAGTCCAAATACCATCCTGCAGCCAATTGACCGTGTAGCAGGAGGTGCAAAAGTTCAAAGTCACGAGCTGTCCTGGGATTGGTGGTTCTTTTGGAAGGATCCTAGGCCCTCACAATCTGACTGTCCTGCTGCTGGAATCCAGACCTGGTCCAGGTTGGGCCTGAATGCCACCACTCCTATGAAATGATTAGCCAGGCTGGCTACCAGATCAGTTCTGCTTGCTGACTGTGAGCAGTGAATGCCATAAGGAGTTTCATGTAGTGACCTCCTGCGGCTTGATTGGCTGTGTAACTGGAGGCACCCAGCTTCAATGTCAAGCTCTCTCCTTGGATTGGAGGTTGATTTTTTGAGGGGAGAATCCCAACCCAGCACAACCTAATTGTCCTGCCACTGGAATCCAGTCCTGGCCCTGGCTGAGCCTGAATGCTGTCACTCCTTGGAACCAGTTTATCTGACTGGCTACTGGACATGTGCTTCTTGCCGACTGTGCTAGACCAGTTCAGCCTTTTAGGCAGTTCAACAAAAAGCAGTTTTGAGAAAATACCAATGGTGAGGGGACCCGGAAGAAACGTGAAGAGTAGCAGATAGCACACTTAATAACAGGGAGCCAAACTAAAAGGTGCAGATTACTGCTAAAGGGTAAGAGTGTCCAGGTTCTTTGTCCTCATAAATCTTGTACAGCATCACAACTCATTTTTATTGATTTTTCAATAAGCATCATGGGAGGGTAAGGTTGATATCTAAGATTTGACAGAGCCTTTCTTTGTGTACTTTTTTAAGCTCCACTAGATAGGTATCTAATTTAACCTATTTTTTATGTCTATACATTGTGGCAAAATCTGTTGATCCAAGTTTTCTGCATATGGTTTCTTGCAGATCACCCAGTTGGCATCTATTCCACACTTTCAAGTTTGTTGCTCCATCTAGATCAGTTGTTCAACAACTCAACTTCTAAGAATCTGATAGAATGTGAACACCACTTTTTCTAGGAGATCAAGAGCATAGAAATCTCAGCTAAGCAGATAATTGCCATATGGTACATTTTTGGGGTGTCTTTATCAGGCATATTGGTTAGATTAAATCTGTTACTCAGCGGTTCATATTTTGCCCTCAAATTCACCAAACACAGACATAATGTTGACCTCATAAGCTTTGTGCGGGTTGAGGGAGGCAAGCCTGAAAAGTTTCTTATAAAGCAGTATTTGGAATCTCCAAGTCTTGCCAATGACAACAGCCCTGTATTTCAGCAGAAAATAAAAAAAAAAACTTTCTGTGTTGGCCTTAAAAGTTCTGATAGCTGTCAGTATAGTGCGTCATTCAAATCTGAAGTAAATGGACAAAATCACATTGACCACCACCTTTGTCTTATTCTTAACTTGCCACACATAATGTTTCCAAATTAGAGTATAAGCAATAGCCAAGACATGGAAGACATAAAAAAGTCAAAATATGGAAATGCTTCCCTTGTTTTTAATTTCTCCCCTTTTGATAAACCCGCTGTTCATGATCCTACAATAGCTTTTACAGAAGGTAATAATATTTATCTCTTTAAATAATTAAATTATCTGACAGGCATGTATCCAGCTCATTAAGCATCCTCTGTAGTCCTAATGTTGAGTATGATAAAAAGACCACATCCTCACCATATAAAGGGAGGCCATTATCCCCGCTTGTTGGGCCCATATATTTTCCATGCACGTAATATCTTCAAGGTAGTCTAAATATAGGCAAAAATGTCAGGGAGTTAATAGGCACCCTTGTGTGACTCCACAGTTAGAGTCAAACATCTCTGAAAGCTGGCCTTGCCTTGTTGCTCTAATTCTGGACCATGTGTCAGTGTGATACTTTTTAATAATCTCCAGCAATATTCTATGCATCCCATGTTCTCAAATGTATCCCAGAAAACTATATGGTAAAGGGTATCAAACTTCAATTTAAAATCTACAAAAGCTGCATATAGCTTCTCTTGTGTTTTACAGAAATTCATTTTGATGTGATATGCTGCAAAGTATGGCACATATCTATTGCAGAAAAGAAAGGATGAAACTACACTTATACCCCATTTTGTCTGTTGATCTCCATCTACTATTGTTTTTTTTTCAATAGATCATGTCCATTTGTATCCCCATTATGTTTGGGCTATATGATCCTTGATCCCAACAGTCCCTCATTATGAAGTTTAGAAGGATGACATTACATCTCCAGATAGAATATATATATTTGTTATATACAGTATCTCTAAAATGTAAACAATTTAGAGCAAAGTTAACATCAGGGATTCCCTCTATTAGTGACCAGTCTGCTTAGGCTAGTTGTTAAAAAACTGTTGCAGTCTGACTTTAGAGAAACAACACACTATTGCAGCTTTTGGAGGAACCTTAGGTGGTTTTACTCTCAAGGTACACAAGACTGGTACATAATCAATAAAGGTACTGTGTGTCAGGAATAATTCCACAATCACTTATATAATCAGTGATTAATCAAGTTTTATTTAGAGCAGATGGTGTGAAAAAAAATCGAGTGCAAACTCAATTGTTATTGTGTCCTACACAATGCAACAAAAAAAGAGAAAAGAAAATTAAATCTTGCAAATAGCATAGTTACAAGTATCATATAGTTAAAATATGTCACAGTGATATAGATCCAATTTTTTATTTAAGTACAGTATAGAATAAAATATGTTACTTACTGAAATGAAAAGATGTCTGTAGAGTATTACAACATACAGATATACACCAGGGGTGTGGAACTGAAGCTTGATTTAGAAGCCAACCAAACGTAGCAGAAAAGCGAGGAACAGAACAAGATATAAGATGGACATGTATAGGAAGCATATTCCAAAGAAGAGGACTACAACTTGTTGAGGTCTATCTGCCAAAAGATCTGGGTTTCACTGCACACTAAAACAGGCTAACAAGACTGTGAGGCAGGCTAAGGCTGACATGGAAGAAAGAATTGTGGAAGGTATGAAGATCGGAGATAAGACCTTCTTTCATTACATAAAGGAGAAGAAGAGCTTTAGGGAAGGAATAATCAGGCTGCGGCAAGGGCAGGAGGGGATTGAGGAAGACAAAATAAGCTGGACATCCTGAACAGATATTTCTGCTCAGTGTTCACGAGTGGAGGACAAGAGGCCAATGCTTGACTGTGTCATTGAGATGGGGGTGGGTGGGGTGGGAGGAGTCAGTGTAAAAATTTCCTGAAAGCGACATTCACAAATTTCACCCAGTTCTACATCTTGCAGGACTACTGTTTTCCCTAATTATGCTGCATACCTCCTGAATCATGCAAAAAAGTCTACATCTTCTACTATTATACTTTCTCTTTGATGTGATACTGTCTTGTTTTCTGCTGTCTAAATGGATTTTGAGGACTTCCCATTTTTGCTGAACTATTTGGCTCATAAGTTTACTCTGTCAAGGTACCTGTTTTGTGAGCTCCCTCACTGTTACCCAATCCATTTTATGCAAAAGCATGACATACTGTTTTTGTTTCCTTTTGTTCCCCGCAGTTTTTTCGAATGGTGAATCTGATGATTCAGGGGTCATTGATCCCTGGCAGCTCTTCAATGTCCACATCTCTAAATCATCCTATTTGCTAATGACCATATCTAATATTACTTGCTTCTATAGGTTTCCCTTTTTTAAGAAAAAAGAAAAAATATGTTTCCCTTGTGACATGTTGCTGGATAGCAGTCTTTGATAATAGCATAAAATAATATACTTAGCCTTATTTTAGCAATTCCCTCCTTCCATTCTAATAACTGAAATCTTCCACAATCAGCATACTCCCTTTAACCATTTCCTTTCAGTTTACTTTCTGAAGTTTTAAGTCCTGGTTCTGCTTTTGGTCTCAAGAGTGGCTGTGTCTCTTCTTCCATTTCAGACTCTTAGCCAGATTGTTTGAGTCTCACCTGTGCTAAGGTCCTGGATTCCTGTTACGGCTTTTGACATACTATATAGTGATATCCCTACTCCTGTTCTTGCCTGGTCTCTCCTCTCTGTATAGTTTGTAAATAAATGAGCAGGCAGGATGTGCCATCTGCAGAGCAAGATAAGGTGCAAGTATAGAGGAGGCTTATCCACTTGAAAATAGACACACAAGCAAGCAACTGCTTAGTGGAGGAAAGCCCTGTGTTACCAAATAGAGCCAGAGTATTTAATAACTGCTGTAGAAAATGTACTGCTGTGAATACACTCCAAAAAGCAATTTACAAACAAGTTGTACGCAGAGGAAACAGGCTGCTGCTCACAGTCCGAATTACCCCTCACTTTGCTTACTAGTGTTTCAACAGTGGGCCCTCACTACAGCTCTACAGCAGTTATTAATGTCTGTCTCTATTTAGTGACACAGAACTTTCTCTGAGTGCAGCATTTCCTGGCTTGCTTTGCTTGCAAAGCATGGCATTTGGGGTTCAGTGCCAAAGAGTGCAAAATCATGCGCCAAGGGCATAGGAATCTTGGCACTCTATATCAGATGGGGGGGGCTGACAGTCACTAAACAGTAAAGAGACCTTGGCGTTATCATATCTTATGACTTCAGGGTGGCAGGGCAGTGTTACACAGCAGTGGGTAGAGCTAGTGAGATGCTTTGGTGCATAGTAAAGGGTAAGTCAGAGGTGACTTACTCCAACTGTTTAAAATTCTTGGGAACCAGGAACAAATGCAGATATGTGGTATCGAACATTCTACTAGAAAAACTGTTGCTAGACTTCACAGTAAACAGAAGTTATGAGGGCTAAAAGTAATAAAAGAATGAACTATTATACAATCAGAACACCAAGACTGTGGAATACTTTACCACAGGATATAGTTGATTCAACAAATATCTTAATATTCAAAAACTAATTAGATAAATGGATGTTCGGGTAGGGACTGGGTTAATGTTCCATGTATAAGGAGGACAATCATGATGTGCAACTCGCCTTCTTTTGTCCAAAACTACCAAAGTACCAAAGTATATCCAACAGGAGGAGGGAAGTGGTATTGCCAGTGCATCTTTCACTGGTAAGACCCCACCTGGAGTATTGTGTGCAGTTTTGGCAGCCTCAGCTCAGAAAGGACATAGAAAGGGTAGAGGCAGTCCAAAGAAGGGCAAATGAAATAGTGCTGGGGTTGAACGGAAAGCCCTGTGAAGAGAGACTGAAGGATGTCAACATGTACACACTGGAAGAACGGATTGTGAGAGGTGACATGATAGAGATCTACAAGTACCTCACAGAGGTAAATAAGGTGTAGTAGGGGAGTCTCTTTCAAATGAGAAGAAGCACTAGGATCAGGGGGCATGTGATGAAACAGGAGGAGGAGGGAAGTTTAAGAGAGGTGTGATTAAAAACATCTTCACTGAAAGAGTGGTAAATGCCTGGAACAGAAGGCCAGCAGAAATGGTGGAGGCAAAAACAGTGCGGGCCTTCAAGCCTGTGTGGGATAGACATAGGGGTATATTAGGAAACAGGCAAGGAGGAGGGAGGGGTGCTGAAGACCAGTTAGGGCCTGCCAAGACAGACCAGGCAGGTAACATCATGGCAGACTGGGTAGACCGAGGGATCCTGCTCTGCAGACAAAGTCTATGTTTCTATGTTTCTGCATTGTTTTGTAGTTGTTTATTTCAGTTCTCCAATGGTCATTGTCAGCACAAAATGTCTCTGTCATTTCTATTATAATACACTTTTCACATGTATGATCTCAAAGTATGCTATAACTGAGTATCTTTATTTTTTCTTTTAGTTGTTTTGGTTGTTTATTGTGCATTCTTTTACTACCTCTGTATGTATGTTGACCCTCATCCTTTGACGTGGAACCTTTGTAAACTAGCTGTTTCTTCTCAAAGGCATTTGTAATCCAAGAATTTAATAAATAAATAAATAAAATGTGCATACACCTCCAGTTGTGGTTATTTCTCTTTCTCCACTTCTTAGCCTATCATCCAGTGTCCCTTTACAGGTGTTGTCATACTGTAGGTTGTTTAATTTCCTTTTTGTGATGAGCTGCCAGATGACAGGGGCCCTTTGTCTCATGCTGTGGCACTGAGACAGCTCCACAATTGTGCATTTCATCATACTTTTTGTCTCAAAAGTTTTATTGAATGTCATGCTCATTAAAGAGTGGAACTATTGCATGTGAGTTCTTATTACTGCTTAAACCCACACATTTTTAATGATGACAGAAATGACCCTAGCACCTGCTGGAAGTCCCAAATTACTACAATGTTATAGTCAGTAAAAAAATCCAGGCCATATTAATGCAGCATTTGTAGCTGATTATGATATTTGTAATTGGACAGTGTCTGTCACATTCAGGTATGACTGTTTTCAGTGAATACAAGACTGCCTTGTCAGTCTATACACTTTCACATAAATTCTGGTATTGCCTCTACCCATTTAATTGTTGTAAGACTGAAGCACTAGAAGGCTTCATGACTTGCTCCGGGTCCCACTGTAAGTAAGTGGCTCTGGTGGGAATGGCTTTTAAGTAGGATCTACTGATTCACAGTTCTGCGCTTTCACTACTGGCCACACTGCGTTCTTTTACTTTTGAATGCTCTGTCAATGCCACATAAGGCACAGTTCACATATTTGTCTTTTTACAATGTCTGACAACAAAAATGGCATCATGATGTACTTTTCTGTATAAATGTTAGCAATCGTGGGCAGGACCCTGTTGTAAATAAACCTCAGGGCTTAATAAGCCATCCTATAAAATAAATAAATAATCAGCAGTAGGTTCCTGTGTTTTCTGTCAGTGCTTGTTGTACTGACATTTGGATATCAACTCTTTATTTCAAACTTCTCCATTAGCTGGAGCATGGCAGTGTGGACAACTGGATGGTGTAGAATTCAACCAAATGAGTAGTCAACCCTGGTCTTGCTATTTAAAAAAAACTTTGCTTGAATCCTAGCTCAGTTTTACAATAAATAAAACAGAGATCTGATCACATTACAGATAAATGGCAGGTCAAGACATTACACATAGCAGGGGCCATGGTAAGGATAAAAAAGCCTAAGGCAAAGGCAAGGTCAAGGTCTAGCAAGACAGCATCTCTTACATATGACTACTTTTTCATATACTACATATGTGAAAGAATGCTAGAGACAGGCTGGCCCACAGGATACCTGGAAATTTTCAGGTAGGTTCCCCTCTATGGGGTTCCTATACACTTTGTAAATCCTAAATATCATTGTATTTATCATCTGTTTTCTAATTAAATGGAGTATTGTGGGCACTACAAGTAAATGTAAGGTGCAAACACAGAGCTAGAATATCAAATGTAGAGCAGCAATGCATGTTTTTGTGAAAATGGTCACCTACAGTATATAGTTTTAATTCCATTTTAGACTTCCCCTTACCTCCTGTCTTACATTTGGGCATCCTTTCAATATGACTTGTACCAGGTTTCCGTCGGTATTCTTAGCTGTTTTTGTAAGATTATTATCGAATAAGTTCAAGGAGCCATGTCTGCTGCATATTAGTTAAAGAGCTAGTATACTGCCTAAAATTAATATTAGTTTTTAAAAGCAGTCAACCATTACTTTTTATATCTGAGGTACTTTTTCTTTTCCCTTTGGTTAGTTAGAAGATTTTTACCTGATGTTAGTTCATGTGATGTTTGGAACTGCCCTCGGCTTGGCACCTGACGTATCTAGTTCTGTTCCCTCCCACTACATCATCAGTTTTGTGACCTCACTGACTGTGACATTACTGCTGCTTAGGGACAGCCTCTCAGTAACTGCCAAATCAGTAGTCTGTGATGTCACTGTCAGTGAGATCACAATGCTGATGATGTAGTGGGGGTGGGATTAGAGATAGTTTTGTCAGCTGCCAGGCTGAGAGCTATTCCACACATTCAGCAGAATATTATCACATAGAAAACTTTCTAATTAACAAAAGTGAAAAGAAAAATACTTTAGAAATAAAAATTTACAGCTGACTACTTCTTAAAATCTTATAACTTTCCTGTATATTTTGGTTCCACTAGCTCTTCAATTTTAGTAACAAGAAAAGGGGTGTAAACAATGGGTGTTAAAAAACCAGCAGAGACTACTGATAAAAACCTGGACCTAGTCATACTGAAAGGAACTCTTTTTTATTATTTCAAAAGGAAGAAATAGTGCTTAAACAAACACAAAAAAGAGAAAGGAGAACATTGTTTAACCAGGAGTAACACACTAAGCCGAAGCTTGTTTTCTGATGCAACCTGGGAGCATAAGGAAGTTAAGTGACTTGCTCAGGATCATACAGTATGCACGCAGGCGTCTGTGGGAGTCAAACCCAGGTCTCCCGATTTGTAACTCAGAGCCTTAACCCACTGCGCTATACTGTCTTCTATAAAGAAAAAAGGGTATCATACCAGAAAGGAGATGAGGGGACAATTTAATACAGAATAAAACAAGTATAGGTCACAGTTGTCACCACTAGCATGCACTGCCACTTTAAGTAGCATACTAATATGAGTTTGTCACAGTGTGCCTACCCATATTGATTTTCCAGGTAGGCCCCTGTATCATCCTACCAAGTGGGCCATCTGTACCCCAATCTGACCCTATGGAATGCTCAAATAAACCATTATCTGTTTCTTTAGATTATAATTTTTCTCAGCTGACAGAAATCAAGGAATTATATCGACACTGAATTGCACATCCCAATTATGTAGTCCTGTTCCTAAACTGGAGCAAGCCTCTTTGCTGGTGAACAGCACAGGGCTTTACATTTGGGCCGTGTCTGAAACTAGAGGATAAATGAATATATTATACAAATGACTAGTATTCAAGAGCATGCATGACCTCCTTCCAACCTATGTAAGCAGACTTCTAGTCAAACCCCATCAGAAATACAGCACCAACTGTTCTCAAAGACTAGATATATCTTGCACATAACAAGGATGTTCAAATCCTTTGGCAAAAGGCCTTCGCTATAGCAACCCCTGCAACCTGAAATTCACTACCTGATACAGCAAAAGAAGCCACAAACTTAAGATCCTTCAAAAGGGCCATGTTTGATCATCTACAAAGCCTATGTGACTGCTAGACTCTGCTTTCTTATGGCCACTCAACCCTTGATCTGTCTGGAACCTTTCTACAGAACATCTGCATAATAGTGTTGCTCAGTGGTTCCAGTCTTTGTAATTATATTTAAACTGATGTTGAAAATTCTTGTTCTCTGTAACTACAGTATGTAAGTGTGAAGTATTGACTCTACTGCTGTATCAGCCCCCCACCCCTCTTGGAAAATGAGCATTTCACCTAAATGAGGCTTACTTGAGTGTACAATTCCAGATAAAATTTCATAAATGCATAATTATAAATGCGACATGACTAACATCAATTGTAGGCAAAATTATGGAAACCTTAATAAGGAGAGACAATAAAAGATAACATGTATGAGGAAGAATGAAATAGGTGATAAAACACAACTTGGATTCACTATGGGAAGGTTATGCTTCAGCATACAACATGGAAACTTGCAGTAATATACACCCAAAAATACAAAGCTCCACAAGGTGCAATATAAAAATATTTTATTTACTCACATCAGTAAAGTGCAAAACGTTGTAAGATGCAACTATGTGCATGCAAGGACCCCTTCTTTTCCCCTACTTTTGTATGTCGTTATTTATGTTCCTCATACCTGGTATAGTTCCCCTTATCCTGTTACTCAAGATAGAGCGTTGCTTTTATTTAAAGTTTAGGCCTAACTTTTACCTTCTGTCCTTCCCAGTAGTGAATGCAGCAGGAGTGAACAGGTGCCTTACCTTGGTTGACTGGCAGAGTCCCCTGCTCCCTGCCTCCCCTGTGGATGCCGGCCAATGTCTAAGATGCTAGTCTTACCCCTGTTCCACTCATTTGCTGGGACACAAATATGTGGGAGTGCATGTTAGGGGTGGCTGCATTTTATCCTTCCTGTGCAGTCCCCTTAAGGCACTACTTCCTGTTGGACTACCAAGTCCCTGCTTGGTCTCCTGGCTGCCAAGTCACTCTGCCACAACCAACCTATCAGAAATATGACTCAATCCCACCTCCAGGTATCAAGTAGCTGAGGCCCCAGGTCAGACAATTATCATCAGTCCCAAACTACAGGGCTAGATACAGTTCTTATAATATGGCCCTTAAATGTGGGATACTATGGCTGTTCTCAAATTTACCCTTCACTTAATAATAAATGTACCAATTCAAACAAGTTTTACCACAACTTACCCCACCTATGTTGTCTTCAAAACACACAAGCATTTGTTGTCCTTCCTATGGCAAATGTAGACAGAACCTGCCTAAGGCAGCACCTGCAGGAAATCTAGTCTTATATACAGTAATAAGCCTTGGAACTGCTAGGTAAATTAGTGGCTGCTGGAATTGATGGCAAAATAGTTAACTGGTTTAGAAGATGCTGTGGTTATTAGAGTGGAGACAAAGAATGAGGGTAAATGGTTTTTAATTTCAGTGTGTTTACTGATTTGTATACAGGATAGGGAATGCTAGGCACAGCCCATTTTCAGAAACTGTCCTGATGGTTGCAGTTGTGAATGTTACCCACCTTAACAGATTACTAGGGCACTTACATTTAAATTAAATTTAAATCATATGGTGTCACATCTGACTGGGGAGTAGTAACCAGAAGGGTTGCATAGTGTCCATGATGAGACCACTGTTGCTCAGTCTATACAGTATGTCAGAAATATGTATATGAATATGGAATACTGAGTGACCAATGTTGCTAATGATACCAGATTAGGTGGCATCATTGAAACTCAATGTCGGGTAGACGCAGCTCATGTAATTTAGGTACACTAGTGGTATAGGCCAATTGTTAAATTACATTTAATGGGGATAAATGCTGCCATAGTCCACTCTGGAAAAAGAACAGGAGACCAACTATTACCTGAATATTAACATGATCAGAGAAACAGAAAAAGAAAGGGATCAGACACTAATGATAACTAAAGTGTTGAACCATGAGGTACAGTGTAAACAACTGCTGGCTAAGAAATAAAATCAGATACTAGGATGTCTAAAAATAAATTTTGCTAGTGGAGCACACAAGGTCATTGTGCATTAATACAGCTACTTGTGAGACCCCATTTGTAGTATTGCAGTTAGTCCTGGTTGCCACACTATCGGATGAATATTGTGTGGATCAAGAGGCTCAGATACAGGCAACAGGATTAGTGAGAGGACTAGTGGAATTGAACTTTGATGCTAGATCAACCAAGCTAAACCTGTTTAAACTTAAGAAGAGAAGGATGAGGAGACCTAACTCAATTGTGTAAGATTGTAATGAATAGTCTTAATATAAAACTCAAAGGGTGGGAAAAATAACTAAAGGCTGCACCACACAAATGGTGGACAAGCAATTTGGGGGTGGAATTAAAGAAACAATTTTTCACACAGGCGGTGTGGGCATCTGAAATAGGCTACCCACCACAGCAGTTAGTTGCACTCTGATAAGGGCTTTCAAGGTACACCTGATTATTTATATGAGGAAGGTTAACCTTCAGTGCTGTAACTGCTGAGAAGCAGAGGGCATTTGATATGTGCTGACAGGCCTTTTTTATTCTAGAGTCCAAAGTTGCTATGAAACCTGGCTATTACAAGTCATTCACTAAATGTTGTTGAGCTGCAGTTGTAGGCCACATGCTACATCATCAGGACCATTCAAGAATGGGTGAAGGAGTTGCTATCTGAATTGCCAGTCACATTTACCATAGTGTCACTGATTAAAACTGAGGTATGGTGTTAGCAATTGCTGGCTAAGAAATGTAATCAAAAACCCGCTGGGTTAGATCCCACCACACCTCCATGATCTAGTTTCTTCTGACTGGTCCCTCATCTAGTGTACTACAGACATAGAATCTGCCCTCTCCCTCTTCTGTGACTTCCTAAACAAAGCCTGGAACAATCATGCCCCACCAAGATGCTGAAGAATTAGAGAATTCCACCAGCTGTGGATATCTGCTGACATTATCAAACTCTGCAACTCCAGTGACCGCACATGGACACACTATAAAACTACCCTCTCCCACTCTGATCTCTCCACCTACTGTTCAACAAGAAACTCCTGCACCAAAATGATTAGAGCTGCCAAGGCTCTATATTTTAGGACCACCATATTGGAAAACTCAAACACCCCCCACAAATTCTGGCAGACCCTCTCATCCCTCGTCAAACCCACCTCTAAATTCTCCCCTCCTTACGCATTGATGACAAGATAATCTCTGATCCCTTTACTGTTGCTTCAACCCTAAACACCTTCTTCACTAGCTGCGCCCTAACCACCAACCCCGCAAATGCCCCATCCTCCATCCACTCCCTCTCCACCAACAGCTTTCAGTTCTTCCCATCACTGCCAGTGAGATTCTCTGTGCCCTACAATCCCTGAATACATGCTAATCTAGCCCCGATGGTCTTGACCCCCTCCTCCTGCAAATCTCAGCCCCTGTCATTGCCCTCCCCCAGTCCCACCTGCTAAACCTATCATTCACTCTTAGTACATTCCCCTGGCCTGGAAATCTGCCAAGGTGATCCCCCATCACACAGGAGGTAATCACTCTTCTCCAGACAATTACCACCCTTCTCCCTCTTTTCTGTACTAGCCAAGCTCCAACAGTATTTAGTCCTCACTAGGCTTACCCATTTCCTCTCCTCCTCCAATTTTGCCACTTCTTACCAGTCCAGATTCTGGAAAAAATCACTTATCTGTCTCCTCACTTCTCCAGGTCACTGATGCCATCTTCACAGGCATAGACCTAGGGCATCTTACCCCTGCCATTTTCATCAACCTAGCAAAGGCCTCTGACTCTGTTTCTCAGTATCTCCTTCTTTCTAAACTCAGACTTGCTGGTCTCTTTCCCCCCTCTGTTGACTGGTTTTTATCCTACCTGTCTGGTCATACCCAATGTGTCCTTACCAGAGGTGCCCACTCCCTCCACCCTCCCAATTCTTGCTGGCATTTCCCAGGGCTCTATTTTAGGCCCCATCCTCTTCTCTATCTTCCTTAATGACCTTCCTTTTGTCTGCTCCTTCTCCTCCCAAATTCACCTTTATGCTGATGATGCCATTCTCTCTACTTCAGGCCCATCTGCATCTACAGTGACTGCTCTGCTGCAGAGTGACTTCTCCCATGTTCTACAATGGTTCTATGCTGACCAACTAAAAGTCAATGCTAAGAAAACTGTATTCATGACTTTTGGCACCCCTCAAAGACTCTCCAAGCTCTCCCCACTTCCTTCCTTCTTCTCCCTCGATGGCACTGCCCTGGATACTGTCGCCACCTACAAGTACCTAGGCATCTGGCTGAACAACCGACTTGACTACTTGACTCACATCATCTACATTCACTCTAAGCTCTGACCAAAGCTAGGTGCCATGTTCAAAAACAAGGAAGCCCTCTCTCTCCCTGTCTGCTATGAACTGCTCACTAAAACTATCCTACCTATTTTTGACTATGCTGACATCATCTATTGGTCTGCCTCCTCCACCTCCCTTTCCAGACTAGACTCTCTTTTCAACACCTTTTGCCACTTTGCCAACAATGATCCCCTCTGCACTCACCATTGCACCCTTTACTCCTCCCTCTCTCTCTCTCTCTCTCTCTCTCTCTCTCTCCCTTTTCTGTCCTTCCACTGTCAGCTGAATGCCTCCACATTTATAGCCAAATACTGGTTTGGGTCCTTCACCCCCTACCTCTCCACCTTGCTCTCCCCCACCTCCCACCATTCCTACTACCTTCGCTCCAGAGACACTCAGATCTTTGCCCTACCACAACCATCCTCCAACTCTGGGCAGGTAGCCTTCTCTTACTGCCTTCCCATCATTTGGAACTCCATTCCCTCCTCGCTCCATCTGGCACCTTTTCCTTAGTCCTTTAAACATGCCCTCTTCCACTCCCCTCTCCTTTGTACTTGCAACCTGTCTGTCTAATCCTCTACATTCTGTCTTCCCAATGCTGACCCACCAGTCTTTTTGCTTAGCCTTTATCACAACTGTGTGCCCTCATTGCTCTCTGTGTTCCACCACACTGTGTCACCCAAACTCACCGGGGATCCATGATGCTGGTACAACAACAAAGTTGTCAACCAACACTACAGTGATGGATTTATGTTCACCGCAATTGCAGTCAGCATAAACCCATCCAAAGAAAGTTACTTTTCTTTCAGGGGCTTCTCCCCCTGAACCCCCTGATGTGGGGGAGCTCAGCCCTCCACAGCACCATAATAAAGATAATCAGCTCTGAGACAGAGTTGATTTGGGGAGGGGTGCAAGACCCCCAGACAGCAGTGCTGGGTCCTCTGGTGTCATTACAGCAGCAACAGTGAATTTTTGCTGTAATGTCATTCAATTTTGAATTATTGCTGTTTGAACGGCATACCACTCAGTGATACATGCTAGCCTGGTGTCTACTTGCATTATTTTTGTCTTATTGACTGCTTAATTGCATCACACTGTATTATCCAAGATTCCGTGTACACGCTATCAATGTACCACTCATACCACTTGTATTTACTTTTTGCACTATTTGTATTTTTTATGCTACAGTTAGACTTGATTAATCCATAAACATTTGTTTTTGACCATTTTGTCATGTAATAAAAATATACATAGTAACCAGACAGTGACCAAAGGATTTTTTTGTGTACTTTATTAGAAAATAGGAAATTTGATAATACAGTACTGAGCAGTTAAAATATTCTATTTTCCATGTTTTTACCTTTTTGTTCAATTATTAATTTATTGTTTGCCTTTGTAACTACAGTGAATCCATTTCTGTTCAGCAGTTGTTGTTCTCTCTTTTCAACTGCCTGAACATTCTATGAGATTAGTAATACCATTCCAGGCCATTCATATGAATAGCCTGGAGTGGTGTCACTGATTCCATGGAATGATTAGGACTATGAAAAGAAAGAGCAGTAGCTGGTGAAGAGAGTGTAACCTGAGACCAGGCTGAGTGCATCCCAAAGCTAGGTTATTTCTTTATTTATCAAAAATTGGTCAGAGTATATCAGAACACATACTGGCATGGAAAAGAAAATGGAAGAGCTGTTAACTATCTAAAACTCATTTCCTATCACCTTTAACATGACAGAGGGGATTAAGAGGGATAAATAAAACTGCCATTAGCACACTCATTGACACATGCAATGGATTATTCAGGTTTAAATTAATGAAGATAATGATCTCTGTACTCTGAACACTGGGTTCAGATTCAGAAACAGAGGTTTCCATATTAAAGAGGCAATTAACATGACAAAAAATCAGTTCAGAGGTTCCCTGTTCAGATAATCAGGTATATGTAATAACAAAGCATGGTGTAACCAGGTCTGACTGTATTTGCTTTTTTGCACTATTTGTATTTTTATAATATGTATTGGATACTGTACTACTTGCTTTGCCTATCATGTGTAATTTTACCTCCATTTTCCCCATCCTCTAGGTCACTCCTGGAAATGAGTCTCAACTCAGTGTTCTTCTCCTGGTTACCAAACTTTAAATAAATAAAAACAGTGCTGAGCTGTGGCTTGTGAGCTCCTTGGTATGAGCACTTGCACCTCACAAAAAAAGTTTGTTTCTGCTTTACTTTTGGAGAGCTTTACTGTGGAGAGCTATTTAAATTTGATGTGCTTGTTTTCTGGCCACATTGCCAACCAGAATTCCCAAATTTAAAGCATCGTAGTCAGAGTGATAGTTAGGGTCTTTAGTGAGAGGTAGGGCAAGGGAGTGAGCTAGTTTAGGTAGTGAGTTTTCTTGGTTTTTAGGTAGACTTCTGGAATGCAGTTCAGTTACCTTTACCAGCCCTGCAGGATTTTGTATTACCCAGGACCCGATGATTCAACTTGTTTTTTTTGTTCCCCAAACACCTGGTTGTTAGACGTCAGCCACCACATTGAATTCACGGTCTGATTTTGCCATGCTTCATGGACTGGACTTGAGCTGAGGATTGGAAGTTTGTGGAATTATCCCATTGTGCACCCGTTCCCCACTTCAGAATGAATGGTAATGATGGACTCTTGAATCTCCCTGATGGCGCTTCTTATTCATGAGAGAGACGATGGTGTGTTCTGGATCCTGTTGCCACCTGAACTGCATTCCTGTGAGAGTGTGGTGCTGAGGGCAGTTCCACAAGTTATCTCCCAGGGTATTAGTGATGTTCGTGCTGTTCTTGGGACTTTCGGTGCCTTGGCCACCGGCCTATCTGTCCTTATGTTGGTGTGGCCTGCATCAGGGAATAATAGACTCTGTGGACTCTCTGTCTGCCCTTTGGATTGTCAGTTGAGCCTGTACATCTATATTCCCTGTGTGGCCTGCACTGGGGAATAGAGACTTCAGAAACTCTTGTGTGCCCCTTGGATTATTGATTGGGGGGTTGGTCACCAGTTCCTTGTCTTCACTTTCTGGGAGCCCTGATCTGGTGGGAGCAGTTTTGTGGATTTTCTGGGACTTATCCTGTGTGGCTGATGTTTTCCAGGACTGGTCTAGCTGGGTCATCTCTACAGTGACTGGAGGTGGTGAGAGAGCCTTCAGCTGCTAAGCAGTGGGCTGTGATATTTCTTTATTTCCTGCCTGTGACTTAAATTTATCCATTTGTAGTCATCCTGCCTTATAGCACTTACTGCCAAGCTGCAGACAGTGCTCTCCTATTTCTCAGGAACCATATCCTGGACTTGCTGCTGCTCTTCTTGTAGCTGGGGGGGTTGCTGGGGAGTTCTGAGTTTAATGTTTGGGTGTGTGAGTAGTATGGATGGTATAAGGTTGGTTTTGTATTAGTGTGTGGCTGGATGAGTGAGTATAGTTTTTAGTGGAAGTGTATGATTTTTGGGTCAGTATAGTCAGATAGGATGTGCCTGGGGAAGGATAGGGGGCATGCTAGAATCATGTACAGGGTGTCCCATCTGCATGATCTGCAGCCCTTTTCTAGCCTCCCAGTTACCACCACTATAGTATGTCACTGTCAGGAGGTCAGAATTCAGAGGAACTGCATTGATCGGCTATGGCGGGGCACCTTGTGCATGTTGGTAGGGGGCAGGATGGGGTGGTTAGGTGCAGAAGGCACCCTCAGGTCCACTAGGCCCAAGGGAGAGGTGAGACATGTTTAGTGTCCATCCCCAGGGTTCCCACCAGACCGACTGGGCAGGCAGCTGGAGGGGCTGCACTGTCCACCAATCCCCAGTGGGAAGTGCTTTGAAATGCCAGATTGATGAGAAACAAGGCCACAATTATAGTGGATCTTGTTTCATCAGTCAGTCTGGCTTACATTACAGAGACCTGGGTGGGTGACAATGCTGGCTCAGTTTTTGCTGCTGCCATCCCCCCCCCCGGGTACTCTGTTGTGCACTCCCTCAGAGTGGAATGCAGGGGTGGGGAAGTTGCTATCTGTTTTAGATCTGAACTGGGATTCACCATGCACCCAGCGAGAAGACTGGGTTCCTTTGAATGTGTGGCCATGCACGGGGGTCCGGGTGCATGCTGCAGAATCCTCCTGATTTACTGCCCCCCGGGGTGGTGGGAGAATTTTTGCAGGAGGTAGCCAATTTCATCATTGGAGAAATGTTGGAGGCCCTCAGATGTATAATTCTGGGAGACTTCAATGTTTGGGCTGACAACAAATCATCTAGGCTCGGTTACAGCTTCTTCCAGTTTATGTCATCTTTGGGCCTGTCACAGGAAGTTTTCTCCATGACCCATCAGGGCGGTCACATGCTGGACCTGGTCTTCTCACTGGGGCTTGAGATTAATAATCTCAAGACTGATCTGGTCATTTGGTCTGATCATTGCATGGTGGAGATCACATTTGGGGCACCTCCCCAGAGCCCTTACCCTGCTGAGATGTTAAACTACCGTCCTTTGAGGGGTGTGACCCCCGAGGGTCTTCTGGCGGTGGCTTATCTATCTAGTGTGGGCACTGCATGTGAGGGGGTTTATGTACACTGCAGTTGCTGCCTATAATAAGGTGATGTCTGAAGTGCTTGACTCACTCACACCAGTCCATGTATGACCCAGATCTTCTCAGTTTTGGTCTTTGTGGTTTGATGGGGGGTCAAAGTGATGAAGATTTTGGGTCAGAGGCTGGAGTGCTGCTGGAGTAAGTCTGACCTGGAGGCAGACAACCTGGCCCTGCATGCTCACTATGGTGAATACTGGGGGCAATCAACCATAAGAAGGCAGAGTTCCTGTCCAGGAAGACTGCAGCTGGGAAGAATCAACCAAGTGTGCTCTTTCAGACTGTAAAGAAGCTGCTAAACCCAGTCTGTCAGTAGCTGAAAAAAGCTTTTTCGAATGCTTTATGTGATTAGTTTGCTTGGTTCTTCTCAGACAGAGTATTCACCATCAGGCATGGAATTCCTCTAGTGAGCCAATATTTGGCTGACATGGTCATCTTGGACACCCGGAGAGCATTCCGCCTAGTTGGGGTGAGTTTAGACCAGTGGAGGTGGCTGATGTCATTGGGGTTGCTTCCAAGTTGAGGCACACATACTGTGAACTAGACCCAGTGCTGACACGTTTCTTGATGAGATGTGTCAACTCCATTGGCTTGGTGCTTGCTGTGGTTGTCCAGTGTTCCCTCTCTGAGGGGGTCTTTCCTGATACCTTGAAGGAGGCATTGGTGAGACCCCTTGTGAAAAAGCCATCCTTGGACCCTGATGTCAAAGCAAATTACCCTCCAATCTTCAACCTTCCATTCTTGGGTAAGGTTGCTGAGAAGATTGTGGTGCTCCAGCTTGAGGAGCACCTCATGGCCTTTGTTTTATATGACCTTCTCCAGCCTGGGATTAGGGTGAGGCATAGTACAGAAACTGCATTAGTTCAGGTGCACAATGACCTTCTCAAGGCGAGAGATCAAGGGAAGGAGACAATTCTCATTCTCCTCGATCTCTCCTCAGCTTTTGACATGGTGGACCATTGTGTGTTGCTTGACTGCCTGAGGGAATTTTGTGGACTCGTTGGCACAGTCATCTGCTGGTTGGAGTCCTTTCTCACATACAGAAGGTAAAGTGAAGTGATGGGGAATTTCTCCTCCTCCCCTAGTCTCCTGTCTTGTGGAGTACCTCAGGGTTCGGTCTTGTCACCTATGTTATTTGCCATGTACATGCTGCCCCTGGGAGGGCTCATTAGGAAATGTGGCTTGGGTTTTCATTGCTATGCCGATAATACCCAGCTGTATCTTTCCTTTGCACCTGGGATATCCAACAAAGTGGACATGCTTAACAGCTGCCTTGCCAAAATCAATGACTGGATGGCCTCCAGCTGGTTGTGACTGAACACTGATAAGACAGAGGTACTGATAGTGGAGTTGAAAAGATGGCATGATAGGAAGGCCTCTGGCACAGAGACAGGACTCATCCTGGGTTCTGTACCTTTGATGGCCTCCTCAAGGGTGAATAACCTGGGCATTATTCTGGATAGTGGCCTGATACTTGAGGCTAAGGTGTCAGCTGTGGTCCATACTAGTTTTTACATCTGAGGAATATCGCCAGGATTAGATCCCTGATTCCACCCCTGGACCTTCCTACCTTAGTGTATACCTTTGTGACATTGAGGCTTGATTACTGTAATGTGCTGTACCTCGGAGTCTTGGGAGGTACCTTCTGCTGACTTCAGCTAGTGCAGAATGTGGCTGCCAGACTGTTGATGGGGCAGTCTAAGTATTGCCATGTCACCCTGGTGCTGTGTGAACTGCACTGGCTGCAAGTCAGGAGGAGCATTCTCTTTAAGGTGGGCTTGCTCACCTTTAAGGCCTTACATGGCTTGGGACCTGGTTAGCTGGTGAACCTTCTTACACCTGCTACCTTAGTCCACTCCCTCCATCCACCTCGAGGGGTCTCCTTGTGATTCCCAGGATGAGGTTAAAAACTACAGGTGACAGAGCTTTCAGCATCACCGGCCCTGTCCTGTAGAATTCACTTCCTCCATCTATAAGGGAGGCCCCCCTCAGTGGAAGTATTCAAGGCATGCCTCTAGGCTTTCTTGTTTGTGCAGGCTTTTCCTCACTATATTTTGTAAACACCGCCCTGATCTGACTTGCTATACGTCTGTCCCTTATTTCTTTTCATTATTTATTTTATTATTTATTATTGAAGTTTATTTAACTAGTTTTATAGCTTTTATGACAATGGTTATCTACTGATGTTTGTTTTCATGTTGGTTTTATGTATGGCACCCAGAGCCTCCCGGACTGGGCATCTTTTAAATAAAATTTGCCTTGCCTTGCCTAAATAAATAAAATAAAAAAGCTATAACTCTGGTAATGAATCTCATTGTAAGACCTTGGAAAATATTTATGTACAGCTTGAGTTTCTTAGATGTAAGCCAGTTATCACTGGGGATTTCTGTAGTCCACAAAACTGTAGCCTACTTACTAGACATTACATAATCATCTTATATCTCTTACTGAAATTGCCACAGTGCCCTGCTTTACTAAATTAACAGATAATACTTGGACTCAATGTTTTTCCATACAATCCTTGCTACCTAAATTCTTAGCAGTTTCATAATTACTATACAGCAGGTGGCACCTGGATCTGAAGATGTTCAAACAAACAAAAGAAAGGTTGCACAGTGTTCCAACAGCTTGTTCATATCTATGGGAGCTAATGACAGCTGAACTTTGAAACATCTATTAATTTTTTTTTATTTATTCATTTAAAATTTTGTTGTCTGTGCATGGCACACTGAGCTGAGATTCATATCCAGATGTGACCGGGGGGGAAGGAGATTACAGAGGAAAACTTGTCAGACATGGTGCACTATTAATATACTACAGGCAAATTTATAATCGGTGTAAGGAAAAGAATGAACTGCAAACATCTACTGTATATGAACACTGTAGAAGAGTAACCTGAGACAAGATACAGATACAAATATGCAAGGAAATGTAAATAAAATATACCATATAGGAAGTAAACACAGCTCCAGTACTCAAGAGATAAATTGGTCGCTGGGGACAAATGGAACACTCAAATGAGGCTGCTTTGACAGATTAGAATCTGGGTGGTGAGAAAAAGCAACAGGATAGAGGGCAGGGAAGAGAAAATGAAAGTAATGGGACAGGGGGCTAGTTACAGGCACAGAAGGGACAATTGGATTCCTGTGGAGAACCTTGAAAAAGCGGTGGGTATGGGAGATGCAAAGAAGGAGGAGGAGGAGGCTGTTCTAGAGTTGGGGGAGGTAGGTGGAGAAGGAAAATTGCCTAGCAGAGGTTTTACAGTGGCCGATAGAGAAGGATCATGGGCTGGATTCACAAAGGGCGATGCAGGGCTTGCATGAAGCCATGCATCAAACCCAGTGGTCAGAGTAGCTGGGCCAAACACTTTGCCACACACTGCACCCGATTCAAGAAGATCAGGTGCATTTATGACAATGTTCTCAATTTACAGCAGCTTGCATCTAACATTTGGCAGAAGCCCAGTAAAAAAGGGTGCCCATGATTGTTGCAAGGTAGACGAGGAAAAAAGGTGATCTAACTTGTGGCAATTGGCACATGGGATTGAGACTTTTGATCACTGACTGGCAGAAGGCCCCAAATGCCATGCTCCATACCTTCAGCTCACCTGGGGCTTGTGACATTCTTATCCCTTTTGAGAATGTGGTTCTATGTCTCTGTCAAGCTGAAGGTGGAAGATAAAGGGAAGGTAAAGGAATAGGAGTGAATATAGATAGCAGGAAGGGAACAAGAACCAAAAATGTGCCAAAAAAGTGGAATAGTGAAAGAGTCACCCAGCCACCAGACAGAGGAGAGAGTGGGAGAGTGATTCTGGTAAAGGGAACCGTGCTGAAATTTAAGGGCTTTTGATGGCAAAATGACATAAAACATGAAAGGAGGTCCAGGTTGGAAAGGAGTGATTTGGGGACTGTGATGTAGACAACAGCTGCATAGTTAATCCCCAGCAGAATTATTTTGAGCACCACCTCACAACAGAACAGGAGTGGAAGGTAAAACTTGATGAGGTGCAGTAGACCCAAGGCTGTCAGCAGACATATGCAGCTGTGCATTCTGCATACCTGAAAATATTTGAAAATAATTGCTGCCCCCCCCAATTGCTGGATGAGGACTGCACATGCCTGACTCATTCCTCTAGCAACTGCCTGAGCTAATGAGACAGTACCTCAGCCTGTCCACCCTCATAGTGAGTACTAACCCATATCCAGGAGACAAAATAAACATACTGATGCACAGTACACTCCCTCTCTACATAAGTGGTGGAAGAAAAACAGAACACCACTGTAGCAAGACTTTGTATGAATATGTGAACAGGCTCAACATTGCGTTAGGGGCAGATTTTGACATCAGTATGTGAGTTGGCAAATTTGCCAGCTTGGGCTGGCACTGGTCAATACTTGGACGAAAAGAGCTGAAGGAAGAAGGGGAGCTGTGAGTATGAGAGAGTCAGTTACAAGACTCTACAGTGAGCATCTGAGGCAGGTTAGAGACTAAGCAAGTGAACAAGTATGCAAGGGAGACATTGTTAGGCAGATAGGTCTCTTCTCTCTGGACTTCTGGTCGTGACCTAGTAATTGACAGTGGACAATAACTCCAATTCAAGTGAGAAGCAACTGTAAGAATAAACATTTATTTTTGCATAGCACTAAGAGTAGAATACTTCACTGAAGGTACTGATGAGGTACTGTATTTTGCTGGGCTTATACAATAAAATTAATATAATTTAAACATTTCTTATTCCATAAGTGGCATGTAGCTTGAGGCAGTCGAGTGGCACTGGATTAACTTGAGCTGCTGTACATAACAAATGGACCTGAGGGTTCCATGTCATAATAGCAATTGAGCAACAGTGATCACTATTATGGCGGAGTGTACATTGCCGAAAAATAATTTCACCGATGCACACTGGCAGCGCACTGAAAAACAGTGCCCAAGACCTACAGGTCTCGTTTCACCCCCCACATGGGGGGACATCACCCCCCCACCCCACTACTTATGGATTCTCAACTCCAGGGGGGTACATGTCGGGGGGGGGGGAGTTGAGGCAATACATGCTGCCAGGCGGCAAAAAAAAAAACCCACACCATGCTGGACCAGAACCCGGTACCCCATGCCCCCCAGCTGACCACCCTCCCCATGACGCCAGTGATCCAGCTCAGTAGCTGTTCACTGCAACCCCTCCCACATGCCATTCCTCCCCCATGTCTCTCCCCCCATATGGGCGCGCGCACATATATGAGTGAGTTCCTGTCGCAGTTTTCACCAACCATAGTATCCAGTCACCCTCCTTCCTGGGTAGCCATGATCACAGTCACCGAGATTGAGTCACCATTTTTCTAGGCACTCAGTCTCAGTTGCTATGGTCATGGACTACCGGGCCAGAGTATGCACGCGACGAGTTGTAATAACTGAACCATGTCAGTTCAGTTACAGCTCTTTTGGGTTTCTGGTGTATGTAGAAGTGTGTGTTTCTGTTTGTGGAGAGGTATAACTATCTTGTTTAGTTCAGTGCATTTTGTGGTGTGCATGTGTGTGTGTATATGTGTCTGTTTGTCTGTGTTTGTGCATGCATAGTGGGTTGTAATGACAGATCTTGCTAAATTTTAGTACCTGTCGTATTGGGTCAGTCTGTGTGGTGGAGAGTTGGGTAATAATAATAGTTTCCACGAAAGTTCACTATTGTGTTTGGTGGGTATAATTATCACTGTTGTTTAGTTTGAAGCCTGTTGTGTTGGGTCAGTGTATTAAGGATGTATTAACTGACAGAACAGTTCAGTACCTCCTGTGACTGTAATGGGGGGGAGTAGTAACTGGTCCCATTTAGTTTGGTATCTGCCATGTTTTGGGAGGTAACAACTGGCCCCACTTTAGTTGGTGGAATGGTCCCTTTATAGCATGCAGTTGGTGCATCTCATTTAGGCCTCCTCCCCCTGTTTAGAAGGAAATTTGTGAAACTTGCATCTCATGGGTCATGCACAGTGGTTTTGTAGCTGCTGAAAATATACATTAAAAAGTATACCATTCTTAAAGGTCTATGTGCATCCCTGAGCTCAATAGGCTTGGGGTGGAGTTTCTTTGCATGGTATTTATATCTGTGGAGAAATCAAGATTTCAATATCGACAAACACTGAAGTACTTGAGGTGGGTCACTTAATCAAGGTAAGCACCATCAAGAGTCCTGAAGAACAAGATAGAGAGTTGTCTAAAGAGTCTCTGCCTAGGGTGAAATGTCATAAAAATGTATTTTCGATATGGAGAAAGTTGATTTGGTTGTTGAGGCTGTGCTGCAGAGATTATTCTAGCTAAGGGGCTGAGGTACCAGAAGATGATTACAAGGTTAAAGGGACACTGTCAACCTGTTTTCTGTAGCTTATTTGTAACATTATCCTTGTGTTTGCTGTAATAATAGTTTAGAAACAGGTTTGTGTGGTTCGTTTTTTCATTCAATTGTGGGAAAACGCTTCTCTAGAATTGTTTACATTCACTATCTCCCGATAATGAGTAAGTGGCAAATGTTACAATACCATGTCGTCTCACTTGCCATGAAAGGTCTAGCAGCAGCATGGACGGAAGGACGTGGTGTCATGCACACTCACGCTGGACTTCTCATGTACCCGCACAAAGTGTAGTGCATGTGCTTAGCTGACACAATCCAGTTGTCAGTCAAAAATCGAGCAGTGTCAAAAAAAAAACATTCTTAGTAGTGGCAGAAGAGGCATATTTGTAAAATAAATGTCATCATCTGAGGTAAAAGTTGATGCCTCTGCTTGTCATGGTTCCTTTCACGCCTACATACACTCAAAAATTTGTTATGCGAGCTGGATTTGCCAGCATGATCTATTGTGATGTCGAGCTACTTGTCAAGTGATAGGTTTATCTGTATCATATTGTAAATGGATGGTGTCATGATTTCAACCTCGATGATTTATAATTTAAAGTGTTTTTTATAGGAGCGTTTGACAATGCATAATGTGAGTTTTTTTTTTATGTTTTATGTTTTATGAAGTGTAGCCCACAGTGGTCCTCTTTAAGCAACTGCTTTCAAATTGAATGTGTTTGAATGAGTGTGATGTTGAATGCAAACTGTCTAGGTGATGTCTGGATTTGTATCATTGATGTAATGTGTTTGTACTGTATTGTGGAATGTGTATGGTTATGTTGTCAGATGTAACATTATGAATTTTGGATCCATGACTTTTGTGTGTTCAATGTAGCATGCTGATTTTCTAATTATTTGTCAGCTGTCAAAGATTTTACCCATGCGAGGTGGCATTTGGATCCGATGAATCATGTAATGTGACATTGAAGTTCTGCATACTTCCACAACTTGGTTTACCCAATTTGAATCTATTTATGTGTCTCATTTGCAGTAATTTTGTGACTTATAATAATTAGAATGTGCAGTTCTATCCAAATGCTTTGTCTCAGGGATCTAGTTTGTGATCTGTTGACTACTTTATTATTTTATTTTGTTGTCTGTTGGGATCATTGCATGTTCATGAAAGAAATAGCTTAAAATATGTAAGGCAAAGTTGCATGCAAACAAAATGTTAACACTACAGGCACTTAGTAACCATTGCTTGCTGTAAGTTTTGGTAAAGAACTGCATTGCAGCGAACAGTCTCCTTCATACCTTCATACTTGTTTGACTTTAATGCTTGAAATGATTGCCAATGATGATGCACATGTTTCAGTCTGGTGTGTGTGTACTGCATTTCTGTGTGTGTTCAATGGGTTCTAGGGGTATTGTTTGTGATGTGTATGTGGAGCACCATGGCTGCATATAAATATATATATATATATATATATATATATATATATATATATAAAATGAATAGATATATGGGATTGTAGTGGAACATTTACATAAATTCACACTCACGCATGTGTTTATACACATTTATATATACACACAGTATTATTGTCTGTACTAGTGACATTGCAGAGGTGCCTGAAGGGAAGGTCTGTCTCTTTGCGGATGACACCAAAATCTGCAGTAGGAGTTGTCAGTGGACACTGAGGGCTGAGGTGCTACTAAGCACCTCACCTCATGTCACTCCAGGGACTCGTGTTTAGTCCAAGGTTGAGTTGCTGGGGGTCACCATTGTAGAGGAAGCAGGATTGAGCATGTTGTCAGGCATCTTTTTTTATCCTGGGTCAGGGTGGTAATTTGTCCCATTCTATGTTGTTGACTCCTAGTGGAGGCCAGGTGTCAGAGCACAGATAAGAGAACATGACATGGTGTCTAAATGGGGGATGGTTGACACGTAGTGGAGGACAGGTGTCAGAGCACATAGGAATGGAAGCTGACATAATGCCGAGAGGGAGAATGGGGAACTGGGCCAGCAGCCCGTGCCCAGAGCATAGCAAGTCCCTGGCTCTAGTGATAAAAAAGTGTAAGAAAATGGTATGGCAGAGCAAGGGACATATGATGCCCATGCACCATATCTCCACTTGCTAAATCAAATGAAGCTGTAGCAATGACTGAATTGTGCTTCATGGTTCAGGACAGCCCTCCCCCTCCTGATTCTGCCATAGGGGTAATATGGGGGAAGGGGTAGTGCACCACCAGGTAAGCCAGTGAGACTGTGGATGGTTTTGGTGGTGTTTGGTGGGTGAGTAGCATAACCCACCATGCACTTTGGTGGATATACAGACTATGGGTATAAAAAAAAATCTTCAGTACAGTGGGCACTGTGGAGTGGGTGGTGGTGGAAAGGATTAATAGCAACCTGATAAAACTTGAGTAGTGGGTGAGGATATTGCATCTGGGTTGTATTGTGAAAGGTATAAAATAATGCACTTAGAACACAGAAACCAAGGGTTGGAGTACAACATGGGTGTAGTAGTATTGACGACTATCAAACAGAAAAGATACCTGGGGGTAATCATATCTGATGACGTAAAGGAGGCCAGGCAGTGAGTCAAGGCAGTTGGGTGGGCGAGTGTAATGCTGGGGTGCATTGGAAGGGGAACTGCTATGAAGGTGCAAAGGGTTAGGTTCAGGAGAGATTTGAGAAAGTACTCCTTAACAGAATGAGTGGTAGAATTTCAGGAACAGCCTTTTATTTATTTTTTTATTTATTTTATTTAAACAGCAGTTTGGAAAACCTTTGAGCCATAGGCTCATTTACAAAGGTACCTTGTCACAGTAAGACAAACCAAAATACACAGTATAGCAGTACAACACATAGGTATAACAGTAAATTAAGACATAGATACAAACAAGCTGGTACAGGTAGGATGGATGCAAACAATACCAGAGTTATGTTGTCCTTAGCAGCATAGTAATAAGCTTCGTCATAAGTATTGAGCACGGCTTTGACTAGCGACAGTTACAGCATCGGGTGTTAATAAGGTGGCTACGTAAGGAAGTTTTGAAGCATGATATAGTTGGAGCTTCGGAGATGGAGGGGGGCAGTATGTTGAACCAGGAGGGGGCCCTAAAGCTGAATGCTCTTTGGCTGTGAGAGGTCCTAGCTCTAGGGATAACAAGAGAGGTTTTCCCAGAGGTCCGAGTATGAACTAGTGGGACAGAGCGGCGTATGGTGGTGGTCAATCCTGGTGGGGAAAGCCCAAGGAGGGTCTTTTTTGTAAGGGTACAGGTGAGATATTTGAGGTGCTCATCGAGATCAAGTACCAGCACTTTAGCATACAGTAGACAGGTGCGTGTCATCCTAGGTGCTCCAGTAATTAACCTGCAGGCCTTATTCAGAGTAGTGCGACTTTTATGGAGTGCGGGTCTGATCAGCAGCACACACACCGGCAGTCCATAGTCCACTAGGGACAGGATAGAGGAGGTGATCATGAGTCGTAAGAGCCTCCGGGAGGCAGTGTTTATACCGATGTAAGATGCCCAATCGGATATTAGTGGCAGTGGCTAGGCAGCGATGTGTCCATGGAAGGAGAGGGAGGGGTCAAAATGGATCCCTAGGTATTTATAGGAGCAAACTTGTTCAAGTGGAATGAGGACCCAGAGTGAATGAGGAGTTTGAGTTGCAGGACTTGTTTTGGGGATGAGAGAAGAACATAGTTTTTGTTTTTTTAAGATTTATCACCAATCTATGTTCCTTGAACCAGCCCTCGGCTTCAGTGAAGGACTTCTGCAACGAGTCCTGGAGGGCAATAGGGTTACGACTTGAGGCAAAGATGACTGCATCATCAGCGTACAATAGAATGTTCCCCGAGAAAGAGTGTGGAAGGGTGTTAAGGTAAAGGGAGAATAGTAAGGGGCCCAGAATGGAGCCCTGGGGAACCCCAGAAAAGATGGGACAGATGTCTGAGCAGGTCCCATTAATTTTTACACGCTGTGAGCAGTCAGACAGATAACTGGTGCACCAGGAGATAGGCCCAGCAGCAAAACCAGAGAGACTAAGGGCATCAAGAAGGAGGGGGTGGGAGACAGTGTCGAAAGCTTTCGAGAGGTCAATGAAGACAGCACCAGCCAGAGAACCAGTGTCTAAGGAGGAGTGGAGAAAGTTGGAGAACTCTAGGAGGGCTGTGTTGGTACTGTGGCCCGCTCGGAAGCCATGCTGCTCAGGACAAAGGACATTGTAGGCGGAGAGGTAGTCAGAGATTTGAGAGGCCACCACTTTTTCCAAGGCCTTGGAGAGAGGAGAGAGAATGGAGATCGGTCGATAGTTTCCAGCCACAGTCCTATCACCACCTTTAAAGATAGGGGTGACAGTGGTGACTTTCCAGGCAGTTGGAACCTTCCCCAGGCAAAGAGAGTGGTTGATGAGGCATGTGATTGGGGTAAGGACTGTGTCTAAGACCAGCCGTAGGATACACGGATCCAGGGTGTCACTGCCCGTACTATTACTCTTGAGGGAAGTGACAAGGTGCGGCCTAGGTTCTTGGGCAGAAACACGGCGGAGGAGAAAATAAGGGCGAGAAAGATTTACGGCAGGTGCTGGGGGAGGAGGGTCAAAAAAATTTGTAGGGAGGATAGGGCTAAGGTCAGTGAATGAGGTGTTGAGGTGGTTGGCTATGAGGGCTGGGTCTGAGGAGATCACACCATTAATGTTGATCTGGTGGGTGGGGGAGTGTGCACCCCATTTAACTGTTTAATGTTGTCTCAGAAGGTTCTGGGATTCCTCCATGAGGCAGTGAGTGAGGACCGATAGTGCTCAGACTTGGCCTTTCTGATGGCCCGAGTGCACTTGTTTTGGGCGGCAGCATATAACCGCCTGTCATTGGGCCGGCCAGTCTCAATGGCACGGTGCCATAGGTTGTCCCTATGTTTGAGCTGAGGTGGTGGCTGCAAAAACAGTGGTGATATCTAAGAATGTATGGAATGGTCAGAAGGGAATCATAATAGAAAGGAAGGGGGAAATAGCTGTAGATCAAGTAGGGTCTGCAGTGAGAATGAAGGTAGGGAAGATGTGCAGACTGGATGGGTCTGGCAGTCCTTATCTGCTGTCTGTTTCTCTGTATACAGGGAAGTCATATAAACATCCATGCATGACATCACATATTTAAACAATTAGATCAGACTTGGGAAACCTGAACTGGAAAATGCACAATGTGACAAAGCGTAGACAAAAATATCAGGAAATCAGGCTTCACCTGCCTGGCAATGACAAAAAATACTCATTAAATCTCCTGAGTCAGTAAGGGCCCATGCTTGGTGCTGGCTTTAACAATAATAAGCCAATTTACTTGACTGAATATAAAACCATGTACACCCCTTTAGCATGGATCTGTATTTTACAGACATGGTGATAGGGTGTATTAGCTAAACATGGAAACATGCACACCCTCTCAGATTGGACTTGTATTTCTCATCCCTAGGTACATAGGGAATTACCTGGGGGATTACTAAATATAAATAGTGAAACATTAACTTTAATGTCAGATAAGGACTGCTCGGCCCACTTAGTCTGCCCATTTCTCTACCTATTAAGCAATATGAAACTGTGCACACCCATTCAACTTGGATCTGTATTGTTAAGCCATGGTTATGGAGGATATTAGTTAAACATATTAATTTCTGACTGTAATATACTGCTTTTGCCTCATGTTGTTTCAACAAAGAAGGCCTTGTTGCACTTTTGGCTTAAAAGATGCACTCTCGTGTATTCCACAGTAAGCATATAGTTATATGTATTGTATGACCTACGAGCATCTGGCAGTCCCTGTACATATATCATTTTGGAGTGCATGAGTACTTCTCATCATCTTATGAAATGTTTTATGGTATAAATGTCTTGACAATTTTTTGTTACATTCAATTGATGCTAATAATTTGATTATTGTTCTTTTTTCCCTAGAGTTCATCTGGATGCTTGGACAGTATAGTAACAGTTCACCATGGGTGTAGTAGAGGGCGAAGAGGTAGAAGGGGGTCTCAGTGTCGTCATCTTGGCATGGGCAGTCATGAAGAATTTATAGTGTCTGAAATTGCAACTGGAAGTTCTACAATCTCTAGACACACAGGTCTTCGCCCAAGAGGTACCATCAGAGGTCTGCGTAACTATCTGTCTGATCACAGAAGAGCTTACACTACTTATGAAGAAAGGAAGCTTGCTCGTATGCAAACTCTTCAGGTTTGTGCTTGGTCTGGTTTCAGGAAGTGAAAAGCACATAGGCAAACCTATTTGAATCGTAAGGATTTTTTGTTTGAAATCCCACCTGCTATGGCATCTAGCCCTTTGTAAAACACATTGATGATGCTGGTTGTTCTATCTGCCTCCTTTATTAGTATAACTGGAATTTTTGCTAACAGTGTCTTGTGTTTTTTGCATCTATTTGATATACTGTTACTGTACACTTCCTGAACATTAGGAACACCCCCACACAGTGCTTATAGTCAAGATGCAATAGTCATATCTTCTCTGACTGCTCCCTAAGTGGATACATACTGCTGGTGTGTTCACAATGTCAGGAAAGATGCAGCGAGAGTTGATCAGTCATGTAATAAAATATTGTTTGGTGACTTTACACCAGTATGGTGGGCATTATTGTTTTCACTTTTTATAATTAAGAATGGATTCAGAATTACACAGCAGCATACATCAGCAGTCTCTACTTAAGCAATAGTACCTGACAGGGTGTGCGGTATTATGGTATCTTGGACTCCCCAAATGGTTTAATGAGGCCTGACGCATCAGGTGATTGGCATTATAGTCCCTGGAAGATCCGATATAGCACTGTACCGCACACCATATAGGTTATTATTGTGCTTATGAACTGGACACAGTGAAAAATATAAGTGTACTAAAAAAATATTAATTAAAAACATTGTTGTGTATGACTTTTCTAATAAAATAATCCTTCCATATGAATGTGTGACATATTGAATACCAGGCTAAAGAAGTATGCCTCTGAATTGATTATAAAGATGTACAGTATTTTTAAGGGTGAAATTAACTTCCTGGCGTAAAGATCATACATGATGCCATTTGTATCGTTTTGTTATGTGTTACATATCACTTCATGAATTTACTTAATCAATTAGATCTGTACTAGTCGATGTGGTTTTGCAAATCCCAGCATACACTGAATCTTTTCACAATCTGTATAATTATAGAGTCTACATCTTCATAAGGACATTGACATTGACAGGGTGGAGTCCATCCCAAAAAATGAGTACGGTGGATGTGGAAGCAGTGTCGCACAACGCTTTATGACTCTGATCTGCAAACATGGAGACATGGATTTGAATCCCACATCCCCACATGTATATTGTATGAGCCTGAGCAAGTCATGTAACTTCCTTATACTGTCAGGTCACACCTGTAAATAAGCTTTCAGTTTAGTATCCCTGTCAGAATTGCATTAGAGGGTTACGGCAGCTGCCCTCATGGAATAGGGCACTATTGCTGCCTTAACCTGCACTTGCACCATGTCGTTGTGGGTTGCAGCATAGTGGACAGGTGTAACCCATAGGTGGTGCAACCTGCAGTCGACATGGCTTAAGGTGCCTTCTGGAATGCCAGTTGGCATTATGCATGACATGAGGTGTGGGTTGCACGAGCTGGTGCGGCATAACTTGCCTTGCACCAGGTGCAACTCCACTTGGAATCGGGCCCCAGGTGTGTCCTTACCCTTGACCTATACAATGGCAGGATTACCTCCCCCTGTCCTTGAAGATATACATCTGGCAATACAACCCAGCATCTTCTTTGCCTTTGCAGCTGCCTTCCTGCATTGTATTAAGTTGTTTAGTTAGTCCAGTATAATTACCCCCCAGATCCTTCTCCTCCTCTGTCACAGGTAGCTGCATCCCCCCCGGCAGCTTGTAACTCCTTATTGGGTTGTGTAGCACTTTTCAACTGTTTACATTGAACTCCAACTGTCAGGTGTCCAAGTATAATTGGGTACAAAGCTGACAGATCATCCTGCAACCCATGCCATCATCCTGGGTCATCCACTAGTTCTACCATTTTGGTGTCATCTGCAAAAATGCCATATCATTTCCGCAGGCCCTTCGGATCTGTTCTGGTATTTCCGCATCTATATCCCCACTCTTTTTCCTTCCCTCTCCCCCATCTCCTCTAGTGCTCTCACTATTGCGTATCCAATCAGTAGGACTATTTTTCGTTCCTCTTCTGATCGCCCTGTCTAGCACATCACCCATCACTCTTTTTTCTTTTTGTTATGTTCATCGACTTTCCATGGACCTTTCTTGCTGTATCATCTAATCCCTCCACATTGTATCATGTGCATCATCATGGTTCATGAACAATACCAATATCACGATTTATGCAATAGGCGTGGACTCAGAAGCTGTTGAATAAATCCATTTATCTTCACAGCCGTTGAATAAATAAAATTTATCCATATAGTAGCTATGTCACAATCACTCCGGAACTTATTTAGAATGTTTGGCCTCAGTAGCAGTACTACCCATATTCAAATGTGAATAACTTTAAAATGAAAAAAGATAGCTTGGTACTGTGAATATGAAAGTTGGTCAGCACAAAATTATCTACAAAATGAGTGGTGTTTCATTTATAGATACCTTAGAGATTTTTTTATAATTAGAAAAAAAGAGCAGAAAATGCAATTTTTTGTTCACTTTTTTTTTTATGTAATGCTTTTTGCCACCTGCTGTGGCGCACTACCGACTTGGAAGATCCAGCCACCGGCTCTGCCCGCCCGGAGAACTGGGTAGCTCAGACTGCACCCAGGAGGATCCGGGATGGCTGTATTGCCATCCTGCTGGAGGGCTCCACCTCTACCTCAGCCAGCTAGGACAGCCCCAGACCCTCCCTGACAGGATTCCGCCAAAGTCCTCCAGGTGGCTCGGAGTACGGCCATCAAGCTGCACGGTCGCACCCAGCCATTTTCCTCTGATTGGTCCCCTGGAATGCAGACATGCAATGATGTCCAGGCACAATGTGCTGACATCTGCCACATTCCCCCTCCAGATTGCCAGCACTTGTAGTGCCCCCGAGCATCCCCAGGGGCCGCTACAGCATGGCGAGATTCCCGCAACCCACCCCAGGACTGGGAGAACAGTCTACAGATGCTCAATCAAAGTCCTCCCCTGCCAACCCCCAACAGCCCAGGCTTGTTCCCTAACCGGGATTGCTGGCATGGCTCGAAGTGTGGCATCCAGCGCCTCAACCATCAGCACCACCACTCCAGCCTTTTGTTCACTTTTTTGACAGACATATGCAAGAAAAGATAAGCAATCAAAAGCAAATGTCCCTGCATTAACATAAAGCATCCCTACTGCATAAATATACAGCCAAACCCAGGTCCACCCCCAATGCTATCTCTGCTGAAGCCAGGCAGGGAGGCCTCCTGCTGGCTACAATCAACATCTGCAGCCTCCCAAAAAAGTTCACTCCCCTACAGGGCTGGATTGCTCAGCATTCATCTGATATCTTAGCTCTATTGGAGACCTGGCTTTCGGATAAAATACCAAATGGATCTATCATCATCAGTAACTACACCATCTACCAGGCTGATAGGATCAGCAAGAGGGGAGGTGGATGTGCGGTCTACGTAAGATCATCCTTTTGCTCCCTTGAGGTCCACACACCACCACCTATGCATGCAGCCCAGACCCTAACAGTCAAGCTCAGCCTAGAAAACCCAGGTAAAACTCTTTACATTATGGCAGTTTATATTCCCCCTAGCAACCAAAAGCTAGCCTTCAATTCCATACTGGATAGTATCTCCCATCTCCCACCTCAGTGTGAAATCATTTTACTGGGTGACTTCAATGTCAACTGGCTCTCGCTTGCCTCATCCCCCAGCAAACAGTCAGCTTTAACTTGTGACCTCACCCAGGTCATCAATTCCCCAACCTGACTGGATACCAGAACAGGAGCCTCAACCCTCATCGACCTTATCTTCTTCAACAGGCCTAAAAACATCTCCCAAGTCACCGTGCTCCCTGACTCTATTAGCGACAACTGCCCTGTGACCTGCCTGTGGTCCACAAGAATCCCCCTTCCCCCCAAATATCACTAGTCACAGACGACTTAAAAAAGGTAATCTAGCACATTTCAAATCCCACCTTGCCTCCTGCGACTGGTCCCCTGTTCACACAGCCCGGTCAGTGGACACTGCACTCACCTACTTTATTGCCATCTTCAATACGGCCTGTGATATTTTTGCACCCTTCTCCAAACAAATTTTAAAGAAAAGAAACACTCCTTGGATCTCCCAAGATCTACTTGAACAAATGCAACAGAGGGATAACCTGTGGCATAAGGCCCTTGACTCGCAGCTCCCACAGGATCAGCAACAATACAGAGAGGCCGTAACAAATGCACACAGACCACCAAACAAGCCAAATCCACATACTGTAAACAAACCCTCACCTCCACCTGGGGCTCTGGGAAAAATTTCTGGAACAATATCAAGGATCTCTGTGGGAAAACTGTTTCCCAACCCCTGTCCAACTTATAGTAAACGGGGCTACCACCCATAACTATATGGCTATCTCTGAGGCACTAAACACCTCCTTCTCAGACCTCTCTCATATTCTCCCACCTCACTTCTTTGACCTACCACCCACACATCCCACATCCCCTCAGCCGCCAACATCCCTGCCCCCTTTAGGCTAACAGTCATCTTGTGTATGGAGGCCCTAAGATATCTCACCAAGGCTCTGGAGAACTCTTGTTACAACAGTGATTCCCTGGACCTCAAACTCATTCGGCTTTCACTGGATGTGACACTGCCACATCTCACTAAAATCCTCAACCTGTCCTTATGCCTTAGCCATTTCCCCTTGGCCTGGAAGAGAGCAGTAATCACGCTCATCCTGAAGAGTGGAGACCCCACAGTCGCAAGCAATTATAGGCCAATATCAATCCTCCCACCCCTCTCTAAGGCTCTTGAAAAAATAGTATCGGATCAACTAACCTACTACCTATCCAAACATGACCTGCTCTGCCATGAACAGCATGGCTTCCAAGAGGGCCACAGCACCTCCACAGCACTTACTGAACTCACTACTTTTGTCCATGAGGCACTAGATCAAGACTCCGTGGCTGGAGCTATCTATGTGGACCTGGCCAAAGCATTCGATACTGTTAGCCATGAGCTCCTACTCCATACCTTTCCATCCCTAAACATTGCTCCTGAAGTCTCAGCCTGGTTCAAAAACTACCTCTCTAGTTGGACCCAACAAGTCAAAATAAGTACTACTATCTCCTCATGCAAAACAGTTCATACTGGTGTCCCGCAAGGGTCTATCCTTGGCCCCCTACTTTTCACCTTCTACCTTAATTCTCTTCCTAAATCCTGCTGTGGTCACATGCTACTTTATGTGGATGATGCAGTTTTATACTGGAAACATCCTCATACTAATTCCCTTCAATCAGCACTACAGAGTCACTTTAGGGAAATAGAAACATGGTTCTCTGAACACCGTCTTATAATCAACTACAAGAAAACAAAGACAATGATCTTTGCACACCACCAAAGCCCCCATTGTCAAGCACCCCTAGTGGTAAGAAACACCCATGAATCCACCCTTGAGCAGGTCACAAGTTTCAAATACCTTGGAGTCACCTTAGACTCCTCCCTCTCCTACCACTCGCACATCCAACAAGTCACCTCCTCTATTAACATGAGATTAGGTATCCTTTACAGGCATTAGCACTCCCTATCCCCTCAGGCCATGCATCTCGCTGTGTCCTCATATGTACTTTCCTTGGTAGACTACTGTATTATCATATATGGATCAGCTTATCAAACCACCCTACATAGCATCGACATTGCCCTTAATAAAGCTTGCCGTCTAGTCTCAGGAAGAGTTACGTTAACACATACATGCAAGCTTTATAATCAGACAGGATGGATAAAGTTTCAAGGCTGGCTTAAGTACTTTACATGCCTCCTTGCCAAAAAGATACACCTTAAGCAAGCCCCCTCCGGCCTCCACCCACTCATCCTCACAGCTCCCCATAGGCGGTCCCTAAGATGTTCAGCAAACTCTACTCTTCTAGTCCCCCACTGTAGAACCTCACTTTGACAAAGATCCTTCTGCTATCATACCCTCCTATGGCTGAACAGTCTTCCGTCCTCCATCTCCATGACCCATAGCCTCTGCCAATTCAAGACAGGTCTCAAAACCCTGCTCCTGGACTCAGCAACCTGTAACTGTAATTCATCTGACTCACATATTGTTGCCACCCCCCCACCTTAATTACTGAAACAGCAACCACACCGGAGCCTACTCCAGCTCAGCTTACTATCCTGTAGCAAATGATTAGCAGGTTGCCACCCTACCCTCTTATGCCCCCTCCACTGTCATGCCACTGCAACTCTGGGTCCTCCAAGACCCTACGAAACTATTTCCTATATTGCCACTGACCAGGGAACTTCTCTATGCTCCCAGTTGAGGTAACTCACTATATAAGCTATAACCTGGACATACGGTCCATGTATTATGACAAGTTCTTGTAAACATATGTTACCTGTATATGTCTAATTTCTGTATTTTGTTTTACTCTGTGTTCTTTTGTCTTACACCCTGTATTGTTATTTCTTTAACTGATGTGGAGCCTTTGCAAACAAGTCTATGACTCAAAGGATTGTAATTCTGATTCTATAAAATAAATAAATAAATAAAAATGAAATATACATCAATGAGCTGTCAGATAAATGATTTATCTACACTGGTGCTGTTTGACCTCGGACACCTCACTCATGGCATGCACCACTCGTGAGGTTACCCGAGGTCAAACAGCACTTGTGTAGATAAATCATTTATCTGACAACTGTCCATTGTAGATCCCATATACAGTACATGTGAATGCAGAGTGAACATGTACTTGTTATACATGTATGTTAATACTGAATGTTAACCACCATTTTTTTTATTTTGGAATAGTGTCTAATACATAATTTGAGTGATGGTCAGGCACGTGACTTTTTGATTCAGACTGCCTTCAGCAACCCGGATTGGTCTTCAACATAATAGAAGTTCAAGAAGAGCAACCAGGAGGTGATATAAAGAAGCCTAACAAACTGCATATCCCAGATTGCTGTGTCTGTAGTCACTGCAGACAGATGCTCACTGAGACTGAAAAACTGTGTTGTGGACACTGTCCAGAAAACTGTGTCTCATTCATTCCAGTATGATTTTTGTTTTATAAGCTTTCAATTGTTTCTACTTCCCATTTGTCTTTTTTGATTTCTTTGGTGGTATGAATCAGTAACAGTGCCTGATCACACGACTAGCTCAGTTATCATGTAAAGTTTACTGTTGTATACCATCAGCCCTACGTTATGAAATATAAGAGCTGCATGGCCTTGTTTTCAAAACTCTAAATTGCAGTACATGGCTAGTTAGTAACCTTTGTTTCCCCAGTATGTATGTAGCTCATCTGTGGCAACTAGTATTCCGTCATTAATGATGGACAACCTCCTCCATCATGCAAGCTATTCCATCCCTGATATAAACTTCAACTCCTGTCCTCTTCCTGACTACTCTGACAATTCTGTATTGTTTATATCCAGTATATACAGTATCATTTATATATTGTTATATATTATTAAACAGGCCTGGGAAACAGAGAGCTGTGATTGGTTGTTGAGATTCTAGTAGACTTACGTTAGCCTTAATTAACATACTTGTGGAGCCACTTAACATGAGCATTGATTTTTAAAAATAAGTACCTCACTACTGTTACATTATTTTGTAGAACACTGATCCACCATAATTGTAACCACCGCTAATATGGCAAATCTGGCATCAAATGCATAGAGTCACATACACAAACATATTTCACCATCATTATTTTAAACTTCTCAACAGAATCATCCGTTTATTGTCTTGACACTCTTGCTTCTGATTGTGCTTTATTTACTGATCAACCAAAGTCCCACCAATGTTACTTAGTCAGCGTCACTGTATCACCACACCTCCTGTCAGCTTCCCACACTACATTATGAAATGGGTAGAAAGAATGCTGACTCCTAATTATCCAACAGTAGCTTTCATCTGGGCCGTTATCACAGCACAGTGGTCCTGCTGAAAGTAATATGTTTTAAAAAGACATAAAATGTACTAACAATTACCGATTTCATAATCACAATATGGCGTTGCAGTGGGTGTGTTATGGTGGGCTAACAGCCTTCTCAGATGGTACAAAAATGTAGAATGTGATTACAAATAACTGGTTTATGTTTCAAAATATATTAAAGTTTGTTTTTTTTTGCTTAGGAAATGGACCAATACATACTGGATCCAGGTCTACTGCAAATGGCTATTTTGCATCGCCAAGAAATATTTGCTGTGGCACCTGAAGATGACCTCAATCGAACTCATAGACATGCAGCTTACAGGCAGTATGTGTTATGGAGATACCATCATTTGGGACAGGGAAATAGGGTTGTAATTCCCAGTTGTACAGTGTGGAGGATAAGGGACATGTTCCTGGACCCTTCAGGCCAGTTCACAGGTTTTAAACCTTCTAGATCGGGCTAATGACTTTTATGTTATTGTGAGGTTTGTAATTAGGATGTCACAAACTCTGTTATACCCAATTGTAATAACAGTCACAACATATAGATTTTTATGTTGGCTTGCCATGCCTGCACAAGCCAACATCTTGCGGTAGTGCAGATTTGGAGGCGCGGTCGCTGTTGGGCGAATGCAGGGCATGCATCAGTAGGTGCGTCCCTCATTCCCCAATCAACCTGCATGCCAGTGCCATACCATGCATACATTATGTGGTGAGCACATCTAAGGAAAGGTCCACTGCAATCCGAGCAAAGCTCATCAGACGCAGCGGTCCCTTTCTTGCTGTGCTCACTGCCATTATGTGCATGGTAGGACATGGCCGTAGAACTGCCGACTTCAGGGGTGCCTAATCCCCCTGTTGGCTGCCTTTGCCCCCTGTCAATGTGCCAATGGGGGAGCACATGCCCCATCGGCATAAAGCACCCCCCCAATTGTGTAATGCTGAGGTGGTGCCCAATCCCCCCTCGGCTGTTACCCTGCCCCCCCTTTCCTTGTGTGCCGATGGGGGAGCCCACTCCCTGTCAGCAGAAATAACCTCCCCAGTTGTTTAATGCCAAGGGGATGCCCAATCCCCCCTCAGCTCTGCTTCCCCCTCCCTTCTTTGTGTGCCGACGGGGGTGCCCAATCCCTGTCTGCATAAATTCGCCCCCCCATGTTGTTTGCAGATGAGGGTGCCCAATCCCCTGTCGGCTACAGACCCCCTTCCAAAACAGTTAGGTGGCACACTGGGAGCCCACCCCAGCATGCCAAATCCCCTGGGGAAAAAAAAAACTGTCCTGCGATGTTTTCTTTTCCTTTTACTACCTGTAAAAGTAAAACAGTCCTTCATAGTCTCCGTGCCCCCTTGCCCCCACCCGCACCCACCAACTGCGCACCCTGCCTCCCCATACCCCATACTTACCTCTGGAGCTCAATGCGATGATCATCGGTGGACCGGGAACACGTCTGCACTCTTCAAAGCAGACCGCGAACTGAGGAAATGCCGGTAAGCTGTGTAATGGGATAGATAGGGTTTTTTCAACTTTAATACATATCTCAGGCATTTTTGGGAATTTTGGCCTCAAATTTTCAACATGGGATTTTTGGGACCCCTTCTCTTGAATTCTTGCACTGTCATGGCATTATTTGGTCCCAAAAGGTGATTTCGCAGTCACTGTGCGGAATCATCTTTCAGGACCGCGTAAGGAGATGACAGTGCCACTGTTCATGAAGAGGGCTGTCAAAAACCCTATGTTGCAAATTTGGTGGGAAAAATCCAACACATGACTGTTTTACAAGCGTGCATAGCAACTGTGCAACGCACGCTCATAAGTTAGCGAATTCGCAATATTTTCATACCAGATTCTCAACATTGGCATTTTACCACACCTTCTTGTGAACCGTGCAGCTGTCATTTTTCACATCCTGGCTGAAATGTGTTTTTGCACTTCTGGCGCAGAATAGCACAGTCGTGGTGTGAAATCAGTGTTTGGGACACATTGCAAAAATGACAGTGATACTGTTCATGAACAGAGGTCCTAAAATGCCTGTGTTGAAAATTTGGTGACAATGCTCCATAAAATGACTGTTTTACGAGGTGCATAGTAACAACGCAACGCACACTCGTAACTTAACTCATTCGCAATAATCAGTGTGGGATGCTTTACTAAACCCCTCGGGCTTTGCCCTTGGGGTTTATGTAGCATCCCACACCTCAGGTGTGTGTAAAATTCTCATTATACACACCACCCCATGCATTATTCTATATGTAATATGCTTTGAAATAAGGGCATGCTCTACACAATGCTTGCAGCTGGTCCACTCTTGCAAAGGGGGTGGACAGCTGCAGAGGCCCCCCATGCACAGGATGTGCACCTTTGGGGCACCCCACAGCATCCAGAGCCATTGTTGTATGCTTACTCCATGCCCAAATCATGGTCACAGGACCCATCTCTGCGGCTGGCTGGGGGCAGGGAAGGGGACAGACAACTGCATGATCCTGCACATTGCCAGGGAAGCAAGTGCAGCTGGCACAGAGGGAATCTACTTTGGGGCCATCGTACCACCTATGTGCCCCTCTCTGACTGGTTGTCCAGTTCATACCAGGGCAAGTACAGCCCATTCTCCACTGGCCCCCAGTCCTGGGTGAAGAGGTATGGGCTGGGGGTGACACTGGCACTGGTCTGATATTATGGCACATTTCTGGCTTGTTTTGAAGGAGGAATGGCAGCCTCTGGTGGACTGGCATGGGCTTCCATATCCTGTGGACCCCCACCGCTGGTGTCACCCACCGGTCCTGCACAGTAAGGCCAGAAGACCCCAAGGCACACCACAACACTTGTCGGTGTCTGCAGGGTAGGGTGAGTTGAAGTGGCATGAGTGCTATGGCTGACGATCCAAAGACGCATCCCAGTGTCTGTCAGTCTCTGCAGGGTGGGGGTGGGGTTGGCATCAGTTCAATACTTCACTGCCATTCCTATTATGCATCTCTCTAACTTCTGCACTACTAATGCCAATGCCAGAAAGACAACATTCGGCATTGACAAATGCTTGTTTTTCATGTACTTATGTTATACATTCTGTGCCCGAGAAACTAATGTGAATAAACTGTATCCATGCTTCATGATGTAGGGGTCATGTTGATACCTTTACAAACATATGAACATACAAATCTGCCAGCAAAACAGACCAATCAGTCTATCGAAGTCTGCCTGATTGTGCAGCTAGCACTCACGATTGCAGATGTCCCAGCCTACTCCCCCTTGTCCCTCCCATATCTGTCCCAGCCCCTTCCCCCCACATCTTTACTCTTGCTTTGTCCCACTCCTTTTTAACACTTCCAACTGTCTTACATGTTACAACCATCGTCGGTAGTGCAGTCTTGTTAGACACCACCCTCTCAGTGAAGTAGTGCCTCCTTATCTCCCTCTTAAAATGTCCCCATTCCAATCTTAGTTTGTATCCCCTTGTCTCCCTGTCTTTCCTCAGTTTAAACACCCCCCTCGGTGCTAGGTTTATTTACCCCCCTGAAGTATTTGCACCCTGTTACCAACACCCTACAACCCCCATAACGGTGCTCCTCCCATCCTTCTCCCTGACCCAAGTCTTCTCCCCTCCAGTAACACCCCTCTCCTTCCTTACTAGCCCCCTTCAACCCTGCTGCCCATGCTTTTCCTGTCCTACCCATTGCCAGCAAGCTCTTCTCCAGCTTGTCTTCCACCTCATTTGTACATTCCGTGTACTCTTGCATCCTTATTAAAGGTTTCTGTTGTTTAATTATTTGTTTAATAAAAAATATATATTACAATGATCGGGCAATATTCCAACCAGAGGTAGACATATCATAATCATTCAATTTAGTAAAAAAAAGTTATGTCAAATGGGTTTTCATAGTAGGGTTATGCAAATCTGAATATTAATGAAGCCCATTTTGCGATACTGTTTCTGGTGCCCGTAACTTTCACATATGTAACACTTCATCGATTTGAATATCTGTATTACTTCAGTTGATTGTAAAGTACATGATATAGACCTAACCTTTTTTTCAAACAATGTTCTGGCTTGGCACTTATTTTTAAAACAAGTAATTTAATAAAGATATGCACTCTGTGCAAAACGTGTGTCTCCATTCATTTTCTGCATTCTTAACAACAGTATCATACATTTGTTGTGGATTTTAAAATGTTTTAAAAAAATGTGTTCTTTTCTCAACACACGTTTGTGGCCCATTTAGAATGAGCAATAAGATACACAAGATATAGCTATGTGCTGTTGATACTGACAAACACACACTCGGAGGTTGGGTACAGTTGACCTGCAGATTCGTGTTTCACTATTCATGGGAGAGTGTGTGTAGTACAATAACACCAGCACACAGTGATATCTTATTACTGAATTTTCATGCATCGACTGATATTGAATGTCAGTACACTGCATTACAGTAGTCCCTGTAATGAATCAGTGTGTCTGAGTGACAGGAAATCAGGTAAAACTTTATTATAAAATATAGAAATTGCTGATTTTGAACCAGTAAATTAATAATTACTTTGACTGCAGTGAAGCCATACCAAAAGCAGTTATACCTTATGAATGTCAAATGCAATTAATTCATATGTTGCAATAGGTATATTTTAATTAGGCTTACACTGAACAGAACAGATATTCCTCTTCAGATCACAAACAAAAAATTTAATTTGTTTGAAAATGGTTTGTTACATTGAATAACTTTCTAAAAGTCTGTGTAGATCAGTTTGTTACTATGTACCGTAACAACACGGTACCTATGGTGGTTGTCAGTTCTGTGCAAACTTAATGGTCACTTCCTCAGTATCAGAGGCATTAAAAGGTTGTAATTCATGTAAATGGAAAGGAATGGCTCCTGATAGACAGGAATTTTTCAGTCAACTCAGCAACTAGTTAGCTTTACATCTTTTTGGAAGCGAGACACATGCTGTGCCACTATGGCACTTGGTGGTGGTGGTTGGACGGGTGCAATACGTTTTGAAATTCTTGGATCAGTTGGTTCCAGTTCCTTCACATGACTTACTTTCCCTCGTAGCTGTACACAACATGAAAAAATGTTGTCCATTAGGTCCCTCATGTATTCATACTGTTTTCGACTCTTCTTTGCCACAGCGGTCCATCTTCCCGATGTTTTGTTATACATCCTCCGATATCTGTGGATAATATTATAAATTTTTGTTATGTACATCAAAAACTGGTTGTCATTATAGTTATACGTAATATAAATCTTGAAAGAAAATATGTGGTTACTGTAATAACAAAACCAAAAAAGAAGGGGATAGTAGCACAACAGTATTGATTGTAAGACATGACTAGGGTTTAGATTGGCTGATTGTTAATTTAGCCCATGGTAATGCCTTATTGCTATCAAAAAAAATATATCAAACTTACAGTGTTAAAAGTCTACTCTTTGAATGTTTTTCTCAGTTAGAAGGAGATTTTTACTATATAGGATAGTGCATGGCCTCCCATACACAACAAGGTGAGGCTCAAGAGGTCCCTCTGCTGTCACAGAAAAAATGAGTTGTTTGAGAGGTCATACACTGTTCTATATAGTGTATGGTGCCCCAAAACAGGATCACATCCATTTTTCTGTCTGTTACTGGAGACCCACACTCCTGGTCTCTCCAGCCCACAGGCCATCTCAAGCGTAGGAGTCGCCAATCGTCCCCTGTCCTATGAACAGTGATGGTGGGAGTGATTGGACTGCGATGTCTTCACTAATGCAGAATGAAAAGTCATTCTGTGTTAGTCATTCTGCGTTAGTGAGGACATAACTACTGAAGCAGAACGACTTTTTGCGGTGTGTGGATTTCCATACACAATCGCATTCCACCATACACCATAACATATTTCTTACAACAGTAGCTTAATAATGATAGCTCAAACCTTGCAGTACAGCATTAAAGTCATTTAGCAGTGATACAGGATGGAATAGTGACAGGACGCATCCATGTACCATGATGATCAGGTTATACATGTTTGTTTATTCGCTTAACGGGTAAGCACACTGGAAACAAGTTCCTTTTACAGGTGCGACCCACATATATTGCATACAGACAATACATAATCAAACATACATATACAATGCAGCAAATTGCAGACAAAAATGTCTTTGTTACGTATAAAATTCATAAAAAAAATTCATAAAAAACAGTTACAATTAAATTGAGATTCGAAATACATCCTTAATGCATCGGCAAACTTTTTGACAGAACACAACCACCTAATATCTTGAGGAATTTCATTCCAAATGAATGGAGCAATATAAGCAAAGGATCTTTGTCCACTTTTAGATTTCATAAAAGGAATCTCAGAAACCTACTGTCTGACCTATGTCTAGAATAATGACCATCAATATATGGTCTCAAAACTTTGAAATACTATGTGGAATTCCAGAGTCCATAACTTTATATATGAACTTGGCCACACAGTATTGGAAATTTAATGAAACCGTAACCAGCCCATTTCTTTCAAAATCACACAATGATGAGATGACTTAGAACAATTTAAAGCAAACTTAGCTATCAAGTGAAGTAAAGTGGATTTCTTTGAAATCACTGTCGCTGAAAGCAGTGTCAGTAATCATAGCTGCATAGTTCACAATAGGAAGTAAGCAGCAATTTGAATAACCAGCCTAGACTCAGGAATAAGAAATGAATGGATTCTGTACAAAGAACCTAATCTACAATGTATTCTTGAGGTAACCCTCAAAAATGAGATTCATAACTTAGATGAGAATAGTAATACCCAAGATATTGAAATGTATCAACATAGTCAAACAGTAATCCATCAAGAGATTTAACTTCCAAAGTACCAACCTCAGATCTCAGTCTAGGTGGGGTACCAAAAACCATCACCTTTGTCTTAGATTTGTTTAAGAGTAATTTACAGGCCATAAGTGAAGACTGAAAATTGCACATTTCCTCTGTTAAAGAAACACCTAGATCTCCAAATGACAAACCCCATGAGTAAATTACTGCATCGCATCGTAAAGTGTTAAAGAAGCATTATTAATCACACTTACTAGTTGATCAAAAACAAAGAAAACAAAAGTGGCCCCAAAGTAGAACCTTGTGGAACCCCACACTTAACCATTACAGAGTCTGATACAGCACCCCTATATTTAACCCTTTGAAACCTATTTGTTAAATAATCCCTCGTCCAGTCCAAGAAAGACTCACCAACTCCCAATGACCCAAGTCTAGAAATCAACAATTGGTGATCAACTGAGTCGAATGCCTTGGTCAAGTCCACGAACACGGCACCCGTCAGACACCCTTTATCCATGCTATTAAGTACCGCGTTCGTGAACTCGACCAAGGCAGTCTCAGTACTCCTTCCTTTCTAAAACCATGTTGGTTCTGAGACAATAATCCAAAACGATCCACATACCCAATCAACTGATTATAAACTATTCTTTCCTGAACTTTAGCTAAAGCAGACAAGATAGAAATAGGTCTGTAGTTACAAAACTCATGTTGTGAACCAGATTTAAATATAGGAGTGACCAAAGTATGTTTCCATATATTAGGTATAGTACCTGTAACAAAGACAAGTTGAAAATAATACTAACTGGAAGTGCTATAACCGAGGCAGCATCCGCCAATAAACTAGGACATAAGCCATCAGAACCAGCTGAGCTGTCCTCTTAATACAACGCAACAACTTCTACGTCCTTCAGAGTAGTAGTCTTTAAGTACAGTTTAGGATTAACTGTAAAATCTTCAGTCAATCCCAAGTAGTTCACCTTGGACTGGTCACTAAAGGAATCAGACAATGTAGTAAATTTCAAATTAAACTCGTTAGCTATCTTCAGTGGACAAGACAACAAGTCACCATTCAACCTCATTGAACCTGGTTGACAAACATTAGGCCTTATGAAATTATTAATTGTTTTCCAAAAAGTAGTAGCGTTAGATAACCCTTCACATTGTTTATGATGAATATAGTCTGTTTTAGCCTTCCTTATCTTAGCCTTACATTGGTTCCTTAAAGTCCTATACGCATGATAACCAGAAGCAGAATGGTTCATTTTATACGTTTTCCAGGCCTTGTCTCATTGTCTCATAAGTTTAATCAAGGAGGTGTTAACCACCCATAAGTTTTCCTCGGACCCTTCTTTTAACAAGGAGCTAACTGGTCCAAAACATGTAAACTCAGTAATGAAAAAATGCAATGCAGAATCCACATCAGGGATAGAATATAAAAAAGACCAATCTATTTTACCCAACTCTGTACAAAAAGAATGTACATCAAATTTAGAAAAAGATCTCGAAATCCTTATTATTGGCTTAGACTTCTTTAGTGCCCCATGCTTCCAAATACAGAAGACTGGATGATGATCACTTAACGAATCAGAGGTCAAACCACATTTTATCATATTAATAGGTCTATTTGTTAATATCCAGTCCAGCAATGTGTGATTTCGATCTATTATTGTGTCGAGTGGGCAAAGTAATAATCTGTTGTAAACCAGACTGAGACAAGACCGTATTTAACTTTGTTATATCTGAACCCATCCAATTTAAATTAAAATCCCCCAGTAGTATTAACTCTGTAGAAACCCCAGTATTCAAAGCATTTACAAGCATACATGAGAGTGTAACATGGATAAATGAAAGGCTAGGATCCTTACAGCCAATTTGATTGCAACATTTCTGAGACCCTTGTGATAACGGTACTGAGACAGGATTTAGACATTTAAGCAATAAGGCATGGGCAGGGGTTAGATTAACAGTCTGTTAATCACCCCCTATTGGTGTAATGTGGCATGAGTTGCGGCCGAGTGCCATATTACCCTTAGGGGGTGATTGACTGTTAATCTATGTCATGGGAGTGCCTTATTGCTATTATAAAACCTGTCCCAAAAGAAGAGGATTAAAAGAATACTTTTTGAATGCTGTCCTCATTTATATGGAGATTTTTAATAAAACAGTTCTTTCACCAACAGTTTAAGAATGCTGGTTTAAAATCAGAAGGGGTATATTGATTAAATAAGCATGAAAGTCCCCTATCAAACCAGTATTTAAAATCTACCACACTTACATGACATCTCATTTCTGGTTGCACGTGATTTCATGACCCAGGTGGTTACTGTAATCTATTGCAGCAAGAATACATTGGACTTTGTACACAGGATAAGTGTATGCAAAATGTTTGGAAGCATACATCAACAGTTGTTGATGAAACTGTTCAATCTCTGATGTGGACCTTAACAGATGAAGCAACAGTAGGGGTGTGAGTTGCACATGGCACTGTGTGATTTCAAAAAATTACTAAGATGTGCTCATTGAGATAAGAACAATCCAATTCTGTTAATATCTTGTGTCAAAACAAAAATCAAAATGTGAAATGATTGACATTATACACTTCTCTTCCACTTACAAGTTACACAATCACTTACCTGAAGTTCAAATAATATGGAATTGTAGAGGTGAATCTCATATCAAAAATAGTTTTACGCAGCTCTTCGTGGGCAGTGGAGCTTTTAACTAACCATTCTTTCTGTCTATCATCTTGCAGAGGACCATGTAGACATGCTGCATCACCTAATCCATTTACCTTTTTCCATGTATGTTCATTCACTACTTGGTATAATATTGAATTCCACATTCCCTTTAACATTATGAAACTTACATAAGAACAACAACACTGTCTTTAAACCTATCAACGTATACAACATTGCATTCTAAAACTAGAGCTTGTCATAATGTTACTTGCCATAAACTCAGGTACAATGTTTACCTCTTTGCAACAGAACCAAAATTGGTTTGTGATGTCAGTGCACTATGTTGCAATGATCTTGCAGTCCTTCTGCTGACTAGCCTGTAGTAAATAATAATGAAAGGTTGTAATATGACTGGTTGCTGTTTCTGCATCCTAATATGTGAAGAACATGTGGAAACACATGATGGACTGTAAACAAATATTTACAACATTCTTCAAGCTACTAGGACACAGCACATTATACAGTCACGTCCGATTACTTGGAAGCTCTCTTGGGACATTTTTCCAATCTAATTGTAAGACAGTGTATTACAGTTAAACAAAGATCACCATCATCCCATGGCTGTGATGTCCACCTACACATTTGTCATCAATGCCTGCAAACCAGTCATCTTGTTTCACATGCTCCTATCATTTAGTAATACCAATCTCCACCCTCATCCTACCCCTGCTGCCTCCCCCCTTCCCATATCTTAACCAAGTCAAATTAGTATCTATCCTTGCTGTGACAGAAGGTATCAAGAACCCCATACTTACTGCAAGAAGTCTTTTCCTGAGATTCCTCACCCCATGCCAAATATCAAATGAGTGTTTAATGCTTGGGACAGATTTCTCTGTAGGATAAAATATAAATAGGCCAGTTGTTATGCCACATTGATCAAGACATCCTGGTCCCCTACTTTTACAAAAAGGTACCAGCATTTGACAAAATATTTTAGAGTGCCAGAGAAGACTGGTCTGGTACCCATAAGAGGAAATATAGACCAAGTATCGAGCCATGGTTCACCCTCACATAGAGTAGTGTATTCAGTTGTGGAGCCTACACTTAAAGAAGGAGATGGACAGGTAAGAGGTGGTGCCGAGGCAAGCAATCACAATGATATATGGGCTGTAGGGTAGGTCCTATGAGAAGCGCTTGAAGGATTTAAACATGTACTCACAGTGGGACAGGAAAAAGAAGGCAACATGTTTGACATGTTTAAGTACCCCCACAGAATAAACAAGGTAGACAGCAGTGAGTTGTTTACACTGAGTGATAACATGAGTACCAGAGGTAAATCCCTCAAACTGGTGGGAAGAGGGGATCAGGGAGGATACAAGGAAGTACATCTTTACAGAAAACATAGTGTTGAACTGGAACAAGCTTCCTGAGGTGGTCACTGGGGCAGAAACATGGGGAGGGTTCCTCTGCATTTTAACCTTACAAGGCATCTGGTTCCCCAGGAATTCATTTAGATAAAAACACCTCTGGAATGCCAACACCAAGGCTACCAGGAAAGACAAAGCTAGTTTCTTTTCCAGGAATATTCAGACTATCATTAAGTTTCCAGACAAGATCTGGAAGGTGATCTGCTTGATATTTGTTACTCCTACCTAGTCTATAACCCCTGTCTTCAGACAGTTGAGCTCCTCATCTCTGACTTAGTTTTCGTCACTGAATCTTTCAAAATATTGTCCCCCTCCTGTGCCCTCTCCATTCTCCTTGTCCTATCCACCCTCTCTCTTCCCCTACCTCCCCTTTCTGACTTTCCTCCCTGCACTCCATTCATTCATCTCCCTCTCCATTCCATGTTTATCCCTGTTGCTCACCCCATATTCCTGGACAAATTGATGGGGAAGGACTCTGTCAACCCCAAGAATGTTTTTTTTTCCCTGCCTATACTTTTTTATACATATTTAGGATTCTCCTCAAATTAGAAATGTTTGTGTGTGTTATTTATTTGTGCTTACAATATGCAGGAATGAATATTTTTAATGATTTAGGTTGATCCGCCATACTAGTGTTACCTCACAGAGTTGGTGGTTTGTTTATATTCTTCTCATGCTGAAAATGTGTCGTGCGCCTCCTGCTTTGAACGTGCGTAATCCCGACCCTCCTCATTTGCATACTGTCAGTCTCTGCTGCCGTGCTTTCTCGTGAGCTGACATTGGTGGTCAATTTGGAAATATAAGTGTGACGTATGCACTTATCTTATATTTGTCCTTGCCTATGCTGTGTATGTTCATAAGTATTTACATGCTGTTCTGAGTCTCACTGTATTGAAAGCATCATTGACTGTCCTCATGGATTTTGGTTTTAGACAGCCATTGTAATGCACTTTGATGTTCTGTCAGTCCTATGTACTTCACAAATATCCCAGTTTGTCTACCTGCATGAGCATGCAAGCTTTCTTTTTGTAATCCTATATGTGTACTGTTGTTTAACTATGTGTAGATAGTGTACATACCTGTATATTATTGCCATATTTGGGCAACCAGTGTTTAGTAATAAATTAGTTATTTGTCTAAGACCCGAGTAACTAACTGTGACTGCATCTTTGAGGAAGGGTACCTGGAAAAAGGAGTGTATAGCAAAATTCTCTGAGAGGGAGTTAAGTGTGACCTACACAGAGCAAAGACTGTCACTGTTGGGAGTGTTAAGGGTAGATGGTAGCAGAAAAGTGGTCATTAGAGCACTGGGGTCTGTGCTTTTCTTAAAAAGATGACCTAGATGGCAGCAATGCTGATCCAGATGGTCTCAGTGGCAAAGACCTAGGAGATAGAGAGAGAGAGAGGCCCACTGGGCACTGTGGGGTGCTCTGACTGTCACACTTCTCAACTTCTGCTAGTGATATGATATCATGCCAAATGATCAGAGGTTGGGATCACAAGGGCTTGTATAGGTTGTCGGCAGCAGGGAGCAGTGGGAGGCACAGAGGTGAGTGGTATTGGGGTGGTTAGGTCCAGGAGACACCGTGGGAACACACAGAGCCTGGAGAGAGACCAGACGTGTTTGGTCTCCATCCCCAGGGATCCCACCAGACCGAGTGGACAGGTAGCTAAGGGGCCAGTAGTGCCCACAAACCCCCTTCAGGCAGTGCTATGCAATGCCAGGTCAATAAGGAATAAGAACGTAGTCATAGTGGACTTGATTTCTTCTGTTGCCCTGGCTTGCATCATGGAGACCTGGATGGGTGACGATGCCGGACCAGTCCTGGAGGCAGCCATCCATGCTGGGTACTCTGTAGTGCACTGTCCGAGGGAGAGACACGGGGTGGGGTGTGGCCATCTTTCTTAGATCCAGCTTAGGTTTCACTGTGCATCCAGTTGGAATGACCAGGTCTTTTGAGTGTGTGGCCATACATGGGGGTCCAGGTGCAGGTTGCAGGATTCTCCTCATTTATTGCCCTTTGGGGACTCAGGGGGATTTCCTGCAGGAGGTTACAGACTTCATCATTGATGAGGTGCTGGAGTCCCCCAGGTGTTTAGTCCTTGGGGACTTCAATGCCTGGGTTGAGAATGAATCCTCACAATTTAGTTACAACCTCCTCCAGTTGATGTCATCACTGAGCCTAGCACAAGTTGTTACTTCTGCAATCCACCACCACGGCCACATGCTAGACTTGGTGTTTTGGCTGGGTCTTGAGGTTGACTGCCTCAAGACTGATCAGGTCAGCTGGTCTGATCATTGCATGATGGAATTCAACTTTGGGGCCTGTCTGAAAGTCCCTCCCCTGTTGAGATGGTCAGCTATTGCCCTTTAAGGTGGCTGTCCCCAGAGGGACTGCTGGCTTTGGCTGATCTATATAAAGTGGACGCTGCATGTGCACTTGGCATTGGTGAGGTGGTGGCCCCCTATAATAGGGTGGTATCCGAAGTGCTAAACGCCATCACTCTGGTCCATGTATGACCCAGATCCTTTCACTTGAGATCCCCCTGATTTAATGGGGATCTCAAGGCAATGAAGATCTAGGGTCGGAAGTTGGAGTGTTGCTGGCAGAAGACCCAGTCAGATGAGGACAAACTGGCTTTGTGTGTTCATTATGATGAGTACCAGGGAACAATTAACTGTTAGAAGGCAGAATTCCTGAACAGGAAAATTGCTGCAGAGAAGAACAGACCAGCTCAGCTATTACAGAGTGTAGACCGGCTGCTTCATCCAGTCTGTCTGCAGCCAGAAAAAGCTTTTTCATCCACTTTATGTGATGAGTTTGCTCTGTTCTTCTCTGACAGAGTGGCCTCTATCCATGTGGAGATTCCATCAGTGATGCAAGCCTTGCCTTGCAGTGGCCGAGATGGGAGGAATAAAGGCATTATGTTGGTTTGGGAGGAGTGTAATCCTGTGGAGGTGGCCAAGGTTATTAGGGTGATCTCAGAGCTAAAGCACACATATTATGAACTAGACCCAGCCCAGACCCATTTCTGGATGAGATGCATCGAGTATGTCGGCCAGATTTTGGCTGGGATTGTTCAGTGATCAATGTCAGAGGGTGTTTTCCCAATGGCCTTGAAAAAAACATCTCTCAACTGTCCTATCTCCAACCTGCCATTTTTGAGCAAGGTATTTGAGAAACTTGTGGCGCAACATCTCGAGGATCACCTTGTGTCCTTTGAAATCTCTGAGCCATTCTAGTCAGGTTTCAGGGCCAGACACAGCAAGGAAACAGCATTAGTTAGGGTGCATTATTATCTCCTCAGGGCTAGAGACACAGAAGAACAGTCAGTTCTGGTTCTCCTGGATCTGTCATCAGCTTGCAACACTGTAGATCACGTTGTGCTTCTTGATCGTCTCCGTGAGTACTGTGGTCTCACTGGTATTGTCATCAACTGGTTTGAGTCCTACCTCTTGACAGGGTGCAGTGAGTAGTGATGGAGAATTTCTCCCCCTCCCCAAAGCCCCTGTTGTGTGGAGCACTGCAGGGTTCAATCTTGTCACCAATGTTGTTCGCAGTGTACATGCTGCCCCTGGGTGAGATCATTCAGCAATACAGTGTGGACTTTCACTGCTATGCAGATGATACCCAACTGTATTTGTCCTTTGATCCTGGAACACCCAATGCTGTGGATGTGATTAACATCTGTCTTGCTGAAATTAATAACTTTATGTCCTCCAGCTGGTTGTGACTGAACCCAGACAAGACGGAGGTGTTGGTGGTCGAGCCAGGTCATGGATGTGAAGGGAGTGCTCCCGGAATGAACACAGGATTAGTTCTGGGGTCTGCGCCATTGGTAGCCTCCCCGAGGGTGTGAGATCTTGGTGTGATCCTGGACAGCAGATTGACGCTTCAGGCTCAGGTGTCTTCTGTTGTCAAGAGTGTTTTTTACCACTTGAGGAACATCACCAGGATTAAGCCCCTTATTCCACCCAATGACCTGTAAACACAGGTACATGCCTTTGTCACCTCAAGGCTCAACTACTGTAACTCTCTTTACTTTGGTGTCACTGGAGGGAACCTCCGCCAGTTGCAGCTAGTGCAGAAAACAGCAGCCTGGTTCCTGACAGGCCTGCCCAGGTCTAGTCATGTGACCCTGGTCCTGTGAGCTCTGCACTAGCTGCCTATCAGGTGGTGTGTCCTCTTCAAGGAGGGCTTGCTCATGTATAAAGCCCTATATGGACTGGGCCCTGGCTATCTGGCTGAGCTCCTGACAGCAACCACCTGAGTCCGCTCCTTTGGCTCTTTGACCAAGGGCCTCATGGACATTCCTGGCGTTCGGCTCAAGACATCGGGTGACCGAGTGTTCAGTATCACCAGGCTGACCCTATGGATCACTACCAGCTGTTTTCTGGGAGACCCCGATGGTCAAATAATTTAAGCAGGGGCTTAAGGCTCACTTGTTCCACCTGGCCTTTCCATATGAGACCATATGATCCACCCGGCCATTATTTAATGCTGATGTATTTTATCCTGATTTATGTTTTAATACTGTTATGCAAAATGTGTTTATTTATTTTATTTGTCTTAAATTTGTTTTTTGATTCTACTGTTAGGTGCCCAGAGCCTCTGGGATTGGGCATCATAGAATAACATTTGCCTTGCCTTGTGTTTCTTGCCTTGCCAGTTAATATATCTGGAGATACTGATGATTTTGTCAAATATAGGCTACTATCCATGCTTCCTATTGTATAAAAATATAAATGAGGGATCTACTGTATGACTACTTACAACAAAAAAAAAATATTAAATGTTAGACTGTCTGGCTAACAATGCTCTAGCATGAGTTCAGGGAAAGGTAGGTGAAACTTGTTCTTACAATTCATCTCCTATCTCCTCACTGTTCCTTCCCCCCTCCTTGCTATTCTAGGTATTTACTTCCCTTTATTCTTCCCCATCTACCTTCCCCTTGTTATCTTTTTTCTGTCTACCACAGCTTCATCTCCTTTGTTTCCTCACACTATGTTCCTTCTTATCTTCTCCATCTGCCCCTTACTATTTATCCTGACATCCATTCCTCCATCTTCCCTTCCTACCTTGCCAGTGTTTTCCTCCTTTCCTCATTCCTCCTCCTCCCCTCCCTCTCATCCTCTTGTATCCTCCCTCTTATTCCCTCTCTATGGCTCTCAGGTCCTTCCATCCTGCATTCATCCTGTATCCATTTAGCTTCCATTCACTCCATACTGTCCACTCATCAACACTCCCCTGTTCTTACCCTCTCCTCTTTATCTCATAAGACCTCATTATCTCAGAGGTGCATATCTATCCCCTGTAAGTTGCTTATCATTTTACTACTCCTCTCAGCAGGTGATATCGAACCCAATCCAGGGCCTTCCCACCATCCCCCCCATCGACTTCCCAAAAGGATTAAAGGTACTACATCTCAACATCAGGAGCCTTCTCCCAAAGATAGATCTGCTTCAGCCTCTTATGGTTAGCCTTAAACCCAGTGTGATGATCATCACTGAATCATGGCTCTCCTCCAAATCCCTGATACTTCCATCTCCTTCCCTGGTTACTCCCTCATTCGGCAGGACTGATCATCCAGGGGTGGGTGGTAGCCATTTACATTGCATCATCCATCCAGTATTCCCATTGCCTCTCCCTCTGCTTACGAACTTCTGCTACTAAAACTTTCCTTCCCCCCTGCTCCCTTCTTATCTTTGTTGGTGGTATTCCTCTGACTCTATCCTTTACTACCCTTCCACTGCAAGCTCTCTCCCCTACTCCCCCCTTCCTGGGAATAATGTCTCCCTGAAAAATTTTTATTGTGGTCCTTGCTGCCCCACCAAGTGCTAACAAGAAGGGTGGTGATAATAAGTGTAGGTGGAAATGCAATTTGTTGTCTAAAAAAATTCCTAATACACATTGTTATGATGTTTCTACTTATCTCTGGCAATATCCACCCTAACCCTGTGCTCTCCCAGCACTCCCCCTGTACTGATGACAACAATCATTCACTAAACATTGTATCAATTAATATCCACACCCTGGTGGCCAAATTTGACCAGCTTCAAGTTTGAGTTAGCCGGCACAATCCTGACATTCCTTAGTCGAAACTTACCCAAGACTACAGATGTGTCAGTAGCACTAAAGAGGTATACCCTCTTCAGGCTAGACAGACAAGGCAAAAGGGGTAGTGGTCATGCTGTCTATGTCAGAGATCACACAGGGTGCCACACACTCCCCCAAATTGACAGTGGGAATTCTTCCCAAGCCCTAGGTATTAGGCTGCTGTTAGGTGCTCACAGCAAATTCCTGACAGTTGCCTCGGTATACATCCCTCCAAGGGATCAATCAGCAGGTTTCCAAAGAATTATTGATTACATCAAAGGCCTTAAGGATAACTGGGAGGTGATAGTCCTAAGAGACTTTAACAAAAAATGCCTGTCCCAGGATGCCTCCGATTATAAAGATGTCCTGTCCTGTATCAATCTCACAGAATTGGTTGATACCCCTACTTGGATCAACTACCATACTGGCACCTGCACCCTGATTAACTGGATCCTCATCAGTCAACCAGATCATGCCTCCAACCCCACAGCATAACAAGGCTGAAGGTCACTGTGGACCGAGTACATCCAGTAAGGTGGCTGAGGGACAAGGGGTGGTGTCAGCTGCACAGTTGTCCATTAATCCACTTTGGGGTGCCTTGTCCCAAGTAGGAATTTGTGACCTAGATGAATCTTGTGAACAGGTGGACGATTCATCAGGAATTCATGCATCACAAACCATGGCTGAGGCCTATTTGGCAGAAAATAGGCATCTGACAACATTGGGCAAACCTTTGGTGTAGTGGAGTAGCAAGGTGAATGAATGGCCAGTGCTGATGTCAGTAGTACAAAAGTACCTGACCTGCCCACCCTCCAGTGTAAAAGTGGAGAGGGTATTTAGTTCTGTAGGGTCCATAGTGCATGACCGTCGTACTAACCTATCACCTACAAATGTCAGCATGCTGACATTTATAAAATGAAGGCAGGTCACATACCAAGTAGGACAACCACATCTATGTTTGTACCAAGTCACGATGGTGGTTGTGCTGACAAAGCAGACCATCCTGGTGGCAGCGTCAAATGATGTACCATTGAGGTTGATGATGCAGTGATGGAAAAAGAATTTTCAAGTGGGTACATCTCTGGCATTGAGAATTGTGAGGGTTGCTTCCTCCTTGATGATGATGATGATGATGAGGAAGATGTTGGTGGGAGGGTGTAATGGCAAAATTACCGGGGTGAAGGCTGTCGCAGTTCCGTATGTCACCATTTTTTCATGTTAAAAAATGAAAAACAGTGGCCTTGACTATCATATGACAATTGACAAATAATGACATGTCATTATATTTTGACTTTCCCTTTCTTGATTTTAAGGGTACAGTTCATAGAATGTATGCAGTCATTATTATCCGCAGTCCTCTAAATGCAAATGTCAACTTGTAGCCATTTAAATCCTGCTGATTGAATGACAGATATCCTCCTGACACTAAAAAACAATAACACACCCCAGCAAGCCACCCTGCTTCTTATGAGACACACAGAGACATTGTACCTGTGCCCAAGCTATGAACCCTCAGCCAGCCACAACTACCCTGCTTCTTGAGAGTGAGAAAGAGAGACATTGTAGTGGTGCCCAAACTATGAACCTGCAGCCAGCTACAGCCACCCTGCTTTTTATCATTAATTTACAGTAAGTATGTACTAATGCAATTTATTATGGTTTACTTGAATTGTGGTGTGAATCCTTCCTTTACCATTTTTTTTAATTTTTTATACTTTCTTTTTATTCAGAGAGAAATAATTCATAATACATAAAACTTTACAAAAAAAGAGATACTTTTCAAAAAACATTACCCCAAGCTTAAAGAGAAACGGGAAGTATAAAAAACATGTTTTGTTTTTAAGGGGGGATAATAAGCTTTACATGAAATACTCATGACAATATGTACTATGTCCACCCTCAGCAAACTCCAAGCTTTAATCCATCCCTCTTAAGTAAATAATGAAAAGTTATCTTTTAAAGTAAAAACCTCACACTTCACCAAATTATTCCCAATAGGGAATACTTCTGACTAGCAACTATTTTTATTAAATAATCCAAGTTATTTCATCCACTTCCCTCATGCATCGGGATATATTGAATATTGTCTACAAGGTCTTCATCTTCCTCGTCCGATTCCAACTCTGTAGGTAACATTATATTTTTGTCATAAAACTCTTTCACCTTATCCACATCATGAAAAATATATTTTTTGTTCTGGAAAGACACTGTAAGTTTAGCAGGAGCCTGCAAAACTGCATAAACTCCAGCCTGAGAAAATTAATTTCTTAGTGTCAGAAAACACTTTCTTCGGCATTGAGTTGCAAGGCAAAATTCTGGATATAAATATATTTTTACTCCCTGAAACATAAAGCCCTTTTTGATTCTGGCAAGTTGCAATAGTTTGTTTGTTTATATTATAGAAAGACAAGTACAAATCATGTACCTTGCCCGTGTCTCTGATACCATAGCCATTTGATTTCTTGGTTGAAATATTGATTCCAGCAAGACAGGGTGTTCGGGGGGGAAAGAGTCATTGTATGTATTTTCTCTGTCTGCAGTTTTAAGTCTGAATCAGGGACTGCTGCAGAAAGCCCTATCAGGTGGAGGTTTTTTAGAAGTAGGATGTTTTCTATCCTCTCCAGTTTTCCCAACATGTTGATCTGTTCATATAGGGCAGCATTGACTGCTCCCTTGATCATCAACACCCTTGTGGTGAGCTTCTCAGCGTTCTTCTCTGAGGTAGCTACTCGCCCATCGACTACCATTACCTTTATTTCAATAGTCTCACATTGGGACACATTACCTGTAAGTGATGATTTTATTTCCTTAAGTGAGTTTTTGTGTCAGCCTAGAAATCCAATAAAAAAGACTGATGTGTAGCCAAAGTTGGTTTTTGAGGGACCTTCACCTTCGCACCCATGTCAGAGCACGCTACTGCTGGGGAAGCCATTTCTCCCGGTGGGGGCTGAACACTGACAGCCCCTTACTGTGGAGTTTGCTTCCATGAGGCTGTTTTTGGAGAAGAATATTTCTCAATATGCTCCACGCTCAGTTCTGCTGCTTCCTTGGATTTAAGACTTTTAGGCATCTTACATTCATAAAGGAAAATAGGAGCAAAACTAGTATCGTTACAGCGGAGCTATGCCGAAGTGAACACAGCCATGTTACTCGTTAGCACCTCCTTTACCACTTTAAAGACACCACTGTCACCAAATACAGGCAACTGATTTTCATTTTGTTTTCACAGGTCACAGACTGTGTAAACTTGTGGGACTACAGTACTCCTACCACCTAAAGGATAACATCTACAGGTAAGTATCACTGCTATTTTCTCTTTCATTTTTAGTTTACATTTTTTTCCACCAGTGTAAAGCATTTAACGGAAGTGACATACAGGCCAGATAATATATTTCTTTTTCACAGATGGGACAGGTGTACTTCAGTGTACTAGGGCTGTACAATGTGTTATCCTGGTCCTGAAAACATGTGATGTAATGTAACTAAAACAGTGGGTCAGTGCATGTCACTCACTAAATGTGTTAATTTTTTTAAAGGAATTTACTAATAGCATAGTATTTTAAGCTGGATACAACAGAAGACAGGAACAGCCACACTGAGAACTGAATTTGGTCATGCAATGAATTCCTAATAATTTCCTTTTCATCTGTTTTCAGGTAACATTTAGGTGCTGTGGACTGCAGTCGGTGGTATCTTACAATCTGAAGATGGACAACAGTTAGGATACGCTGAAGACCTGGAAAGAAGACAACAAATTAATTAAATTTTTTTTCAAATGATGACCCCCACCCCCCCAAAAAAAATAAACACTTACCTTACATGGCCTGACAGTTTCTGTACAGCCAGTCATCAGCCATCCAAAACGTGAGGGACACAAGTGTGCCTATGACCTGGGGAAAAAGAGTGATCAGAAATTATTTTATTTCAGTCAACCACAGCAGTAACCCCCCACCCACTGAATAAAAATTAAATGTTACAGTACCAGATTAGGTGTCAGACTCGTAACATATGTCTAGCATGTGGATGTGTTCATCATGCGCACCATTTTAGAGTGGAAACATTCCATATGTATTACGTGGTATGATGATTCCCTGAAAAGGAACATGACGGACTGCTTACAACACAGAACAAGATTCAATAGAAATTAAATGGCTGTGTCTATGCCCCCAAAAATTACAGTGGGGTGAACAATAACTCACCATTGTGGTATGCAGGTACACACAAAGGGCACCATGTATCAGTGATGCAGCAGGCGTCAACACAGGCAATGCTCTCACTTGGGACACCATGATACATTTCTGGCCTTATTCTTCATCTGGGCTTTTCATACAATTAAAGCAGTGGGACAACAGCAGCAGCAGCAACTGGCATCACCAGGCAATGCTCTCACTTGGGACACTGTGACGCATTTCTGGCCTTATTCTCCATCTGGACTTTTCATGAAATTAAAACAGTGGGACATTCACAAGATAAGACATTGGGGGGGGGGGCATGGTAGGTGATTTAATGGTATTGTGATTATTGCACTGCTGCCTTAACCAAATGAAAGGAAAAAAGTCAAAATTCTAATCTGAATCACGCCTCTCACAGTTGTATCACACCACCATTATGCTTTCCACAATAGAAAGGCAGTTTCTAAGTGTCACTTTCAGTTATTTTTTTAAATGTTATAGGGTCTGTAAAATTGTGGATGCTGTGTGCTTTCACTACAGGTGACACTGTGGCAATGCACCACCCACTTCAATAAAAGTGTATTGCAGCGTGTGTTTGGTGACCACAGGAATTAAAATAAAATAAAGAAAGTAATAAGAAAAACCTTTTTTCTATTACGGAAACCATAATAGGGGGAGGAACATTAGTGGGAGCTGGGGATTTATAATTATGAGTGCCAAGAAATCCATGTTAATTTTATGAACATTTTTCATGGGATTAATATTCACATCGGGACACTAACACTGCATGCTAAATGGTGTATACTATAAACCGGCAACATTCAGAAGGTAGGAAATGATGGGGGGATTGCCATGGTAGGTGACTTTAGGTGACTCTAGGGTATTTTGATTGTAGATATTGTGGGTATGTATATTATGAAATTTTAACACAGTAACAGTATCCAAAAAGTAATACAGCCTGACAATGAAAGCATCAGTGCAAGAATGCGGTTACAATTTTGACTGATACTTTTTTATTCTGTTTTACATTGCCACCAAATCTAATAACTAGTGTATAGGAACGATACCTTTCTTTCAACAATTTAAGTATGCAGCACTACCTTTTTTTCAAAATCGGAAATAATAAACGTAGCACTCATTTTAATCGGCCTTGCACCAGGTTAGGATCAGTATTCTCATATACTTTTGGACATTCTGTTGTGACTACATTGAAGTCATATGCAGCAGACAGTGCTACATGACATAATGGAACAGTATCTGTTCAAAAACAGCTGGGAATACTGTTGAAAACCAGGTCACTGTAACATTACAATGAGCACTACTTTTATTATTTCTCATTTAAAAAAATGGAGTAATGCAGAATAACATAAAGTGTGGAAAAAAGGGTAGCATACATATTCACAAGTTACTAGATAAGGGGCAATGTAAGACAGAATACAAAATTATCAGTCAAAATTGTAACTGCATTCTTGTACTGTTGCTTTAATTTTCATGCTGTCTTACTTTTTGGTTACTGTTTAATGTGTTACATACATTTTCATATTATTCATACCCACAACAACTACAATCAAAATACCATAAAGTCACCTACCATGACAATCAACCACCCACCATAATTTAGTAAAATTATGAATGTGGCCGGATTATACTGACATCCTGCTACATCATTCAGCATGCAATATTAGTGTCCACATGTGAAGAATAATTCCCTGAAAAAATGTTCAGAAAATTAACAAGTATTTTAGGAGTTGTTACTTAATTTAGTTTATTTTTTACATAACGAGGGTCAGCAAAATGGCGGACACTGTATACTTTCATTACAGGTGAAACTGTGGTGCCTCAACGCATGCTGCAATAAAAGTGTCTTGAAGAGGGCATTTTGGTGCCACAATTTCAAATGAAATGAAAGCACCCAGTGTCCGCAAAGTTGGCGACCACGTGACTTATTAAATAAAATAAAGTAAGGAGCAAGAACAAAATAATTTCTATTGTGGAAAGCAAAATGGGGTGGGGAAGCATTCGGGAGAGGTGGGGAATTGGATTTAGCATTGTGAGCATCAAAAATACAGGATTAACAAAATTAACATATGGAAGAAAACAATAATTGAGCATAAATAACATACCTAGTCTGTAATAAAAAAAATCATTACTTAAGAAAAAAAGGAAAAGCAGAGGACAGGTTTTTTTGGGGGGTGATTTTGTTAAATATTAATTGTTTACTGGGCCTGATGGGGCTGGGGCTGACCACCACCAAATGTTTTTAACAAGCTGATTATTTCAGCATTCTGAACCTCGAACCTGTTCAGCAGCTGCACTGCACCCTCCACTATATTTTTGATGGCTTCCACCTCAGACCACAGCACAGCCAGGTCAGCCTGTGTGGCAGGCTGTTCTGAGGAGTCCCATTCATAGGAAGCTGCAGGAGCCAACACGTCTGCTGCCCTGGCCATTCATCAGTGATGCCATGTAGGTGGACACTCTCCCTCTTCAGCAGCTTTGGCTGCAGGAGTGGCTGGTACCTCCTGCAGCTTTGCTTCCCACTTTGCACAATGGTGCACTAAAAGGTGTGTTCGCTGACCACCCATGCCCAAGTGGCTGCCCTTGCACCCCCGATGTATGAGCATGTCACTCAACTTGCACTTCAGTACTGTCATGTTACCAGGGGGGTGATGAAAAATTGCCACAGCTGTGCGGAGGGCCAGGCACAGGCAGTGCGGGGGGTGGGCACCAGAGAATGCCACCTGCTGTGCTGCAGTTGATGGAGGGGTAACAAGCTGCTGCTGCTGTGGTTGCTGCTGCTGATGATCTTCAGGCTGCTGCACACAGCCATTTTCAACATTCTTTCACATATCTGGACTGAGTAGTACGGTATGGGCTGTACGCCCATTGGCTCATGCTGTGAACCAATGGGCGTGCAGCCCTACCGAGCTGTCAGTCGGCGGGTGGTGGGGCAGCAGGCAGGTGGGGTGCTGCTGCCCGCCGGCTGATGGGGGGAGCGGGACGATGGGGCTCAGTGGGCAGGTGGGGTACACTAGATCACCAGGGATATTGGACTTGGGGGTTCCTATTAATGATGCCCGCAATCGAGCTGAGTGTGGTCCACTCGACCACCAGGGATATTGGAAGGGGGGACTATAGTGATGCCCGCGATCGGGGCACATAGAGGTCCACTGGACCACCAGGGATATTGGACTTTTTTTATATTACAGGAATGCCCGCGATCGGGCTACAGGGGGCATCAGTCCCTGATGGCTGCTGCCTGGCAGGGTGCCAGGTGGAAGTCGTTGGGGATCGGCGCACCTGCACACTAATGGCATGAAAATGGGGCCATAATGAGATGCAAATGGCCCCCTGTGCGCCTTGCATATATTATGGCCCCATTTGCATGTCCCCTTTTCAATATCGCAGGTGCTGTGCATGGTGCAATGGCACTTGCGCCAGTGCATCTCCATGCTCCACTCTGGCCACTTGCACTGGTGCAGTGCCACTGCGCCATGCACAGTGGGGGTGGCCAGGGTTCGATATTCAAAGCTGCTGTGCTATAACGCAGCTCCATTGAATATCACCCAGGCCACACCCCTGAGCAACAAAGTTGAGCTGCGCCCAGGCTTGCGCCACAGCCTAGCGCAGTTTGAATATCCCGGCCTTTGAGTTTACTTTGCAGGCAAATTTAAACTTTACTGCATCTCTACTACCAACTTTACCTAATCTCTACATCATTTCATTAATTTCTTATCTTCTAAGATTCACTTGTTCCTACCTCCACCTCTCTCTTCACACCTCCAGTCTGTAACCATGACAAAGAAAAATTGTTTCTGCTTCCTTCTTAACATATTTGGAACTTTACATGTTTGGAACTTTGTATCTTAAATATATGTAACTATGTATTCACCTGTATGGTTCAATATACCCTGTAATAATGTACTTTACTGTTTTACAATTTTGCCATTATGAAATGTATTGCCTTCTTTTGTTTGACATGGAACCTTTGTAAAAGAGCTTCCAGCTCAAAGAAGTTTTTTCCAAAACTCAAATAAATAAAATCTACTGCTGCCCTAGCCTGCCTTCTTCTTCTGTTTCAGACATCATCACTACTCTCACTACCCACTCATCATCAACTGGTGAACTCCTCATCCTCAGGGATCTCAACATAGAGTGGCTTTCCAGCACACAATACAAACTCCATAACCACATCTCCTCCCTAAATCTCACACAGTTGATCTCTGACCCAGCCTGTTTAAATCATAAGTTGGGTAAGCACTCCCTTCTTGACGGGGTGCTGTCTTCATATCCCAACTGAATAGTTGCCTCAGAAATCCTGCCAGATGCACTTAGTGACCACTACATGGTCTATTGCATGCATAAAATCCATCGGCCAAAAGCTCCACCAAACATTCTCCACCTCTGCTGTTTCAGGTTGCTAGACTTGGCATTCCTTCATGAGGAGCTCATTGGTATTGACTGGTCTCCAACTGCAAAAAACACCTCTGTTGACTCAGCGTTGGCCTACTTCAAAACCCAGTTCTTGAATGTTTGGGATTGGCATGCTCCAATCAGGAAAACCAGGGTCCGCAGCTCTCATCTCCCCTGAGTAACAGCCAAACTTCTGACCTGTCAGCGTGCTCATGACTAAGAATGACAGACTTTCAAGGCTTCAGGCATTCCTGTTGATTTGCTAAAATATTGATCTCTCCAGAATGCCTGTACTACAGCCATCAGACTTGCCAAATCAGAATATTTCTCCACCACTTTCCAGGCGAACCTTAACAACCCCTCCAAATTCTGTAAGGTAGTTCATGCCCTTTTCTTCCCACATGCCCAGTCCCCTCCCCAGTCCTAAAGATAGTTGACACTACTATCTCTGACCATCCCTCTGTTGCTGTTGAACTCAATACCTTCTTCACCACCTGTGCATCTTCCCTTCTTGCTTCACTACCTCCCTCAACTTCTACCCTGACAGCTTCTCCCACAAGACCTGCTTCCACCTCCCTCTGTTTCTCCTTCTCACCAGTCTCCACTGCTGATACACTAAAAGCTCTTCTAGCCCTCAACCCCCATAAGGGAAAAAACCCAGATGAGCTTGACCATAAGCTCCTTCACCTCTCTGCTCATGCCATTGCCCTCCCACTCACCTACCTTCTGAATCTCTTCTTCTCACTGGCTACTGTCCCTGAAGCTTGGAAGCTTGCAACTGTCGTCTCTCTTTCCAAGGATGGTGATTCTTCAAATCCAAGTAACTACTACCCAATATCCCTACTCCCAGTTCTTGAAAAACTCCAAGAGCATTTGGTACTGTCTCAACTTTCCCCTTTCCTTGACTCCTCCTCCTCCTTCTTCACCCCATTTATGTCTAGTTTCCTCAAGTCCCACTCCACCAGAACCTCCCTGCTCTGACTCACTGTTTCCATTCTCTCAGGCATGGATCAGGGCTGCATCACATCTGCCATCTTTGCTGATCTGGCCAAAGCCTTCGACACTGTTGCCCATACCCTGCTCCTCTTCATGTTGGCTACAGCTGGACTCTCCGTGATCACCATTAGCTAGTTCTGTTCCTATCTTAAGGGTAGGTCCCAATCTGTTAGGATAGTCAACTCCATCTCCTCCCTCTCCCTATCAACACTGGGGTTCCTCAAGGTTTGGTACTTGGACTGATCCTCTTCTCTACATTTCTGAATGACTTACCTTCTGCATGCTCATCAGCAGATATCCACATGTACGCGGATGATACTGTTTTGTATACCTCCTGTACGTACTTCTCTGGTGTGGTGACTAGCCTTCAATTGGCTTTCAATAATGTCCAATGCTAGTTTTGAGCAAATCAACTGCTCCTCAATGCCAAAAAGACAGTCTCTATGACTTTTGGCACCAGGCAAAGGCTTTCATCCACCCCAATGTTCCTCACTCTTGATGGGTCCCTAATAGAGGATGTCTCCTCCTTTAAATACTTTGGGTTCTCACCTGATAGGAACCTTGACCTCTCTGGGCATGTAAAGGCTATCTACAAAAAGCTTCATCCCAAACATGATGGTCTGTACAGGCGCCGTGGTTGCATCCCCAGGCCTGCTGTGAAATTGTACAGAAGATGATCTTTCCAATTTTTTACTTTGGTGACATAGTTTACAGTGTCACCCCTAAGTCCACCCTCTCCAGACTGGACACCTTATTTAGTTCCTCCTGCTGCTTTGCTCTAAACTGTCTGCCATGTACACACCCATGTGACTTCTACACTGCTCTCTCCTTCCCATCTCTTGGGGTCAGACACCTTGCTCATTGTGCTTCTTTGGTTGGTAAGTTCTGATTTGGCTCCACTCCATTCTACCCTAAACGCACTCCTGTCCACTTGTTCTTCTACCTCCTACTACCTCCACAGCTCCCCCTATAGGTCCCTAGCCCTCCATTCTCAAACTTCCACTTCAGGTAGGACTGCCTTCTCTTATCATTTTCCTAATCTTTGGAACTCACTCCCCTTAGACATCTGCTCTGCCCAGTCCACTAGTTATTTTTCTTATCTTCTCTGTAACTATATTTCTCCTTCCTGCAACTGTTCCTAACACCTTCAACCTTAAATACTTTCTCTTTTTATAACTATTGTCCTGTTTTTCATACCTATCCTCGCTGTCTTTCCTCTTTTGGTTTGCAATTACTATTATACTGATTGGGTATACTTTGGGCTGCTTTCATCCCCTTGGTGGCTCCTCTCCTGTGGGGTAGGTTTTTACCTTCACCTCCCTATCCTCATGCTCACTGGTTTATGCACAGTTTCATTGTTATACCCTTCATGTTTCAATTGTATCTTGTATGATTTTATTTTCTATTCATTGTATTTTGTATTTTGCTATGCATATCATATCCCATTTTCCCCTTTCCCCATGGACACATCTGGAAAGGAGCTATTTGTAACTCAGTATGCCTTTTCTGGTGAAATGTTTTCAAATAAATAAATAATAAACAATTAGTTGGGGAGCTATCTGTCAGTTGGTGGGTTGGGTATAGACAGAAATGAAGCAGTTGTCGGCATTTAAGTATCACTTCAGTTAAGCTGAAAGCTTGCTGTCAGACCAAGTAGGCAGCTGATAAAGGAAACTAGGAGATTGAAACAAGAATGGTTAAGTAAATAATGTACTAGAATTGTAAGGTCTGCTATTTAAATTGATGACTTTGGTCAGGGCATAAAGGCATAGTTAACAGTGATCAGGCTTGAGTGAAGAGTAGGACAGGTGAAACATGTCCCTGCAATTAGCTAGGAGGATAGCTGTTTATTGGTGGGTTGGGCTTAGGCAGAAGTGAAGCAGTTGTATGCATTTGGATTTCAGTTCAGTTGAACTATGAACCTGCCATCATAGCACATAGGCAGCTGACTGAAGCAGCTAGGAGACTGTAACCAGTATGGGTACATAAATACCATATTACTGGTCAGGTCACTGATCATGCAATTTGCACCAGCCAATCAGGAGAGAGGACAGTGTTATCCACATAGTGGAGCAAAGGCATAAAAGGACTCTGAGACAGGTGTTTTTATGAGATGAGTACCCAGTGCAGGAGTGGGTTGCTTAAAAGCTGTCTGTAGGACATCCTCAGAGGACAGCAGGACCACAAGAGACTTTGAAAGTTACAGGTATCTTGATATAAAAAGTACAGGTATCTGATAGAACAAGTGTAAAGGCATAGCAGGTTGTGAAAGGGATCCTAAAGGTGCCCTATCAGGGGTAGCTTAATATTGCAATTAGTAAGTGTGCAATTGTGTAACTCTATAGCTGTGCAACAGTGTAATTCTGTTATGTGGACAACACCCTGTCTAGGGTAGGGTGTTAAAGGTAGCAGCTGAAAGGCATTAAGGCAGGTTGAGATTAGATCAGGGCAGAGTATACTACATTGTAGGAAGGAGGCACTAGATGGAAACATAGAATTTGTTGCCTGAAAAGGACCACTTGGTTCACCCAGTCTGACTAATGGTTCCTGCCTAGTCTGTCTCCATAGGTCCTAACTGGGCTCTGGTGAACCTCCCTCCTCCCTGCCTATTTACTAGCATTCCCCTGTGTCTATCCCACATGTTTGAAGCCTCCTACTGTTTTTGACTCCACCACTTCTACTGGCAGTCTGTTCCAGGTGTTTCCCACTCTTTCAGTGAAGCAGTACTTCTTCATATCCCTCTTAAATGTCTCCCCTCAAGCTTCATTGCATACCCTCTGATTCTGGTGCTCTTTCTCATTTAAAAGAGACTCCCCTCCTGCACCCTCTTCATCCCTGTGATGTACTCGTAAGTCTCTATCATCTCTCCTCTCGCTCTCCTCTCTTCTAGGGTGCACATGTTGAAATACACCAGTCTCTCCTGATAGGTCTTTTGGTGCAACCCTTGGACCATTTTAGTTTCATATAGATATTGAAGTGGGGGTAGCAATAGTCAGCGTGGAGAATAGGATCAGAGGGGAGATTGTCAGCTGCAGGGACTGTGGAATGCTAATATCCTGGGTTATGATCTGGAGGTTTGGATACTGCTCCAGATGTAGAAGTTTTGTGGAGCTCCAGGCATAGCTGGCAGCAGCATGGGAAAAGATATCCGTGCTGCATCACCGGCTAAGCTGGTACCCACAGGCACACCCTGAACCCACACTCCCACAGGGTCCAACAGGCCTGAGGGCTGTGGGTTTGGAGTCACAGAAGCAGTTGAAAGAATGCTGTCCAGACTCATTAAATCTCATTTGCAAATAACTTTTCACCACTGGAGGAGGCACAGATACCTGACTCCTGCTGTAGGTTCTGAGTCGGTCAGTGGCACCCAGAGAAGATAACAGGAAGAAGACTGCAAGAAGTATCTTTGCAGTAGGAGACGCCATTATTAGAGGGGTGGAGAATGTGGTGGGTTGAGGAAAAAAAGGGAGGGGTGGTCAGATGATTCATAAATGATTTCCAAAGAAGGTTCACATTGGAAAATGGAGGTGCTTGAGCAAAGCAGCCAGCTTATAGTTACTAACAAAAAGGATGATCGGCACTCGTCAATCAGTATTTTCAAAAGTCAGTGCAGACATTTATTTTGGCAAAAAGCCTGGCTCGTACTCTATAGCCCCAGTGCTTCAACCTTTCAACAGGTCTTCTTCAGGGAGTGGGTCTAAAGAATACAAAAACGTGTTTCAAATGTATACAGGAATTCATTAAAGTGACCAACACCCAAACTGTAACACTAACATACCAAACATTATTAGTTACAAAATGTTTTTGCAAAACATCAAAGTACATTCATTTGGACTATACATAGTTGAGCATAGATAAATCAGTACCATATGCAGTATTTTAGTTGATTCTTCATCTATAGCCATACACATGTCCTTTGTTTCCAAGTGTTAAAGCACATAAACAACAGAGAGAATAGTTTATGTACAACACATCACAAAAGTTAGAAACCTGGATCCAAGCAATCAATCAGTAAAACAATCATAAAATAATGGGGGCAGAATCAAAAGGATCTACATATACCAATTCAGTTCTATTTTCAAACGTAAACAAAAATTAAGCCAGTTTGGCAACTTAATTTATTAGAGGTCTAGTAGGGAGCAAAAGGTCAAATCAGTGAATGACCATGAATTATTCTTATTATTTACTTAAATCACCATGTTAGTGGTTAGGCAGCCTCTTCATAATACAAACAATAAACTGCAGATAAATACAGGTCATGGGGAAGGGGAGTTAAATGCCTGAGGTTAAACTTTTGTGATTAGGACTAGAACTCACAGACAGGAGTGTGATGGATTAAGGGTCTATAGTCATGCCCAAAATACTCAAATACATCACTTTAAATTTGTTACTTAAATAAAGTGCTTTCCCCTTATCAAACATACTTGAGTTAAACTTAAAGAAAAGGTAGTCGGGGTGGGGGATTTATAGGAATAACCTGCCCCAAGTCCAATGTGAGTACTGAACTTCTTTTGTATTCCACAGGTTTACAAGTTAATGCAGCTCTCACTTTGCAATTCCAAAATTTGGGATTTAGGTAATACTCCTGTAAAAGAAATAAAGAACAAAGAATGAGAACAATCAGGCTATTCATTCATTCATTCATTCATTTCATCAGAAATATGGTGAGAAGTCAATATCTTCATTTAACCCTAAAGGCACTACTGTATCTTGTACACGGATCCATTTTGTCTCTTTCTGTGACAGTGTTTGTACTCGATTACCCCCTCTAAGGTGTCTTTCAACATGTTCAAGTATTGTGAATTTAAAACAGTCAGGTTTACCATTATGTACATGCAGAACAATGATCCCCAATGGCATTGTAGACGTTCCCATTTATAATAGCATGTACATGTTCCTGTATTCTTTGTTTTGCTGGTCTAGTCGTTCTGCCTACATAATAACATGGGCATGTGCACCAGCACATGTATATTACAAAGGGTGTAGTACATGTAATACATTTTTCAGTTTCAAAAACATTACCATCTTTGGCGCATGTTCTTGTAGTTTGGGCATACTGGCATATGTTGCATCTCACACACTTATGTAAGCCCTTTGGCTTTGCTAACCAACTAGTCCCACTTTGTGTGTCTGATGTGGATACAAAATGAGTTTTGGTGACCCTGTCTCCAATGTTTCTCCCTTTTAAGAATGTTACATGGGATTTTTCAGATACTTGGTTTATTAATACTGGATCTGTCAGTAGCAATAGGCAGAACTTATGAACCAAACCTTCTGTCCTTCCTGCAAGGGAGTTGAATTCTGTTGCAAATGTCACTGTTTTGTTCTCTTCTCTCTGTACATTAATACTATTGGTTTCCTCATTTCTAGTTTTTCTGTCCTTCTAAGGGATCAAAAGGTCACCGCTCTTCATTCTCATAACTTTTTCAAATGCCTCATATAGTATTTCATTAGTGTACCCCATCTTTCTCAGTCTCATTTTTAAGTCTGTTGCTTGTTGTACAAATTAATTTCCATCAGCACAGTTTCTTTTCAACCTTATTAGTTCCCCATATGGTATAGTTGATATACAGTAAATTTTCTGGGGTGTGCACTATTGGCATATAAAATGTTACTGGCTATTGTTTCTTTTCTAAATCCTTTGGTGTTAATCACTTCACCTATACTCCCCACTAGTTCAAGATCAAGGAATTTCATATTTGTTTTGTTCTGATCATGGGTGAAGGTGAGGCCCATATCATTGTTATTGATGTAAGAGATCAATTCTGGTATTTTTTCTTTGTCTCCTTTCCATATTACAATACTATCCTCAATAAATCTATACCAACTTTCAATGTGGTAAAATAATTTATTTTGGGTGCCATTTGTAATCACTCTCTCCTCAAAATACCCCATGGCCAGATTAGCATATGATGGGGCAAATGCTGCCCCCATCACTGTTCTGCATATCTGAAGAAAACATTCCTTAATGAAAATGAAGTAGTTATGGCTCAGGGCAAAATTTATGTCTCATTTCAGGAAGTTGGAAGAGATTTCTTCCTTGTCTTTGCAGAAGAAATCAGCTGCAGTTAGGCCTAAGTCATGCCGTATGGATGTGTATAAACTGTTGACGTCAAATGTCAGCCAACAAAACTCCACATCTCAAACCTTTACCTCAAGTTTATTGAGAAGGTCCATATTATCTCTTAAGTAAGAGTCTAGTGAAAGCACTTTAGGCTGTTGGACACTGTTAATGAAGTTACACAAATGATATGTGAGGGACCCAATTGCAGACGCTATGACCTGGGGCCAGCATGGCTCAGTTGGTAGCACTTCTGCCTCTGGACCAGAAGGTCGTGGGTTCTCGTCCCACACTGGGATTGGACTTGCACCTAAAAATCACTGGCATCTGAGTGCAGTATTGGGGGGTGCTGTACTGCTGGGGTGTGCCGTCCTTCGGATGAGATGTTAAACTGAGGTCCCTTCTGCCCATCCTGGTGGGTGTCCAGGTGGAAGTAAAAGAACCCAGGGCAGTCTTTGTAAAGAGTAGGGAACATTCATGGTGTCCTGGCCAACATTCCCCTTCCCATAAACTGGTTCATGTAATTATCCAGCTTGTGTGTGGGTGATGTGCGATATGGCCGCCACCACACATTCAGTCACTTCACTACCAGTCTAGCATTGCTTGTAAAGCACTTTGGATATATGAAAAGCGCTATATAAATACTGATTCTTCTTCTTCTTCTCACATGTTTGTGTATTTTGGGCAGGATGTAAAAAATAGGTATTACTGGAAAATTTGTTTTGCTACTGTATATTCTGCCTTACTTTTTGTCAACCAGCCACAATTAAATCCCCAATCCAAAAATGCACACAATTCTGGCTGAACTCTAACTGTTGGGTGTCCTTTAAGTTTTTTGTAATTCATTTAATTGCCAAATAGATCTAGACATTTATTAAGCTACGTTTCTACCTTCATTATTACAATAGTCCCCCCTTTGTCTGATTTCTTGAAAACAACCCCTTTCAGATTGTCTAGTTCTTTTAATGCAGAAAACTCATCTTGTCTTAAATTCCTAGCATTATTAACCCTGTCTTCAGAAAAAAGTTTGACAGTTTCATATAAGACATATTTCTCAAACACCTCAATTGCTCGGCAAAACACTTGGGGGCAGAATACTGACTTCGGTTTAAATTTCTGGGTTATTTGTTCATGCCCTTGCATAGGATTACTTACATCTAGATTCTCTGTTTCTTCCAATAAGGCAGAGACATCAGTATTGTCAATTATTTTATAGTCCCACAGATGCTTCCCATATTGCCTCATTTGGTGTTGAAAAATTAGTCACGTTTAACTCTGTAGAGGAAATATCCTGCATAGTTGCACTTTCATTTGCTCCTTCATATCCAGTGCCTCCCATGTTAGAGGTGGTAGACAAAGTTTTGTGTTGTTTCCCAGAGAAATATTTCAATTTCAGTTTTCTTATTAGTTTGAAAATGTCAATTTGTATGTTAAATAAGTCAGGATTTGGTGTAGAAATGAATGATAGGCCTTTATCCAGTACTTTTAATTGGGTTTCAGTAAGTTCCACCTCTGTAAGGTTTATAATTTGTTGGTTTTCCTTGTCTGTGTTCCTGCTTGATCTCTTAGAAATACCTTGATTTCCATTCACCTCTCCTTCCCCTCTGTGTTTTTTTGATATAGCCCCCTTTGGTGTTTCTTTTGGTCCCCGTGTCGTCTTCTGCTCCTCTGCTGTTAGTCTTTCTACTAAAAAAAAACATTGGTTATTTGTAGAATTAGAAGGACCTGGGTCAGGATTCTGTTCCTGGTTTGTTTCAGCTGTGGGATTTCTCTGCCTTTCTTGAAAACTCAGTCTTTTTAGTTTTACTGTTATCTCAGTGCTGGTTTCTGTTCCAAAACCTTCTACACGATCTGGAACATCATTTGCTGCCTGATCGCTCTCTTCTTTCCCTCACAAACACTTATTTCCTATTATAATCTCCACTATCTCTGTTTACTTTTGTTCTTTTCCTTGATATTAAATCTTTCTCATGCTTGCTTACTTTTTTACAATAGAATGTGTTTAGGTTTTCAAAGTCCTTCTTACCTTTGAAGTCAGCCAGCTTTGTCTGAATTAGCTTTATTTCTTTGTTCATTTCCTCTTGTAAATGTTCATCTCTTTTAATTAGAGCTTTTATCCAACTATTTGTACAGATAGTTGCTTCCTTCCCCAATCTAATTTTCAGCTCTTCATCTTCAAATCCACTCGATGGTGTTTTGTCAATTCAGTTGGTCACTTTAATGAATTCCTTTAGGCAATTTGAATCACATTTATGTATTACTCAGACCTGCACCCTGTGGAAGACCCATTGAAGGGTTGAAGCATTGGGGCTATAGGGTATGAGCCAGGCTTCTTGCCAAAAGAAATTTCTGCACTGACTTTTGAAAATACTGATTCATGAGTGCTGAGCATCCGTTTTGTGGTCAGATGATTGCCAGGTGCATCAGTCATTTGGGATATGGATAACATAGGAAATATAGCAGAGGATGGGAAGGAGGAGCTTGGGATGCTGGTACACTTGGATACAAATGATCTGGAAAACCAGCCTACTGAGACACTGAAGTATAACTTTCAATGGCCAGGGGACAGACTGAAGGCACACTCAGCTTCTGGGCCTTTTCTAGTGTACCCCTGTGTGTGTGCTGGAGGAATGAGAAAGAGAGGCTGAAGAAGTATGAGATTGAGGAATTTAATGGGAGATTGATGGGATGGTGTCACATGGATGGGTACCATTTTGTGGGAGATGAGGGGGCTTCTGGGGCAGAGGCTTTTCGAGGGTGATGACCTTCACCTAACAACAGAGTGGGCTGGTGCACGTGTGCAGAAGTTAGATATCCACACAGTTTGACATTAAAAGTAAGTGGAAACAAAACTGGGGACGGGGAGAAAAGATATGTTATTATGCAAGATTTGAAGAGGGAGAGTCAGATGGTTATGCAAAGAGTAAGTTGTTCCACATAGGAGGGACAGCAGAGGCAGAAATAATGGAAAATTTTGGAGATGGGACAGAAAAGAGACTGATATTAGAGTTGAAAAGAGTGTGGCAGGGGTGTATGGGAAGACCAGATCAGTGTGATAGGTTTTAGTAATCCAATTAAAGTAAAACTACTCCCTCACATGTTATAAATTCTATTTCCTTGTCAACAGACAACTCTTTTCTAGTAGCTGAGGGGGTATACTTGTTTGCTTTACCTTGTTTTCACTGTTCATGCTAGTGCCCTGTAACTATCCTGGGGGTTCCATTTTATGGTTGTTGAAATCTCATTGTCCATGACAGCTGCATTAGCATATAAGAACATGATGTTACATCACCTATTTATATAATACATCTCTATGATGAAAATACAAATATCCTGAAAAAAAAAAACTCTCTGGAAACACACAAGTTGAAAGCAATTTAAAGGGAACCCCCTGTATCACAATTCAGACAGTTTACATAGCTAGCTGAAGGTAAATGTGGTATTTCACACCTTGCTGCACCTTCTTTTGTTGATCTCTAATTAAGCAGACAGGCATACTGTACAGCCTACAGGGTGCTCACACATTATGTTCTCATATGCTAATGCAGCTTTCAGGGCCAATGAGATTTCAGCAGCCAGAATATGGAGAAAGCTAGGATAGTTACAGGGGCTAACATGAACAGTGAAAACAAATGAAAGCAAACAAGTATGTCTCTAACAGCTACAGCAAAAGAGTTGTTTGTTGACATTGAAACAAAATTTACAAGATATGAGGGTGTAGTTTTCCTTTAAGGACCCTGAAAATAAGGAAGGTTGTTTTAAAATAAATCTAAATGGGGACAAGGATCCAGTGCAAGAGGACGTGGTAATGTGATTATGTTTCTTGGTGTAGGTAAATGCAGTGGTACTCAGTGTCAGGTCCTGCCATGTCACAAGATGCTAATCAGCTACTCCAGCTACAAATAATCAAGTAAATCACTTATTGTCATTTTCATACTGACAGTTTAGTCTACCTGTTTTAAAGTGATATATCTAGTTAATTATTTATTTAGTTTTTGTAAGTGCACTAGACAAATCCTACGTATTTTCAGGCACATCCCGGGGAAGGGGGATACAAATGAATGCCAACTGACCTTGTACCAGATTAAGCCGTTGGTGGTATTTTTAGTGAATGACGGAAATTTGGCCAGGACATCAGGGAAATTCCCCTACTCTGTAGATGGGTGGCACAGTGCCTACGGGGAATCCCTCAGTCGGATGGAGGAGGACAGTGGAGGAGGACGTGTTGTGGCTGGTAAGCCTGCAAGTTTCAGTGGGGAGCATGGTATGGCTGGAAAACACCCTCTGGGTGGCCAGCATTTCATACCTCATCCCCCACTGCTTGCTGCAGTAGAAACGGGTGGAGGATCCACAGAAAATGGGGAAAATTTGAATCCCTCTACTGTGGCAATACCAGGTTCTACAGGAGGTCCCGGAGCAGGCTTCTTGCCTGTAGCAGAAGATGAGGATATCGATGCAGTGGTCCAAGTGAAACAGGACCTACTACTACAAGCAGAAGTGGATTATAGAACAGCTAAGCTGCATGCAGAGGAAAAAAAATGGAAATGTCTGGTTCACGGTTCGCCATCACCTTCTACAGTGTCTACGGCAAAGGTTTTTGCAGCAGCCCCTCTGGCAGAGGACAGTACATCGCTGGAAGTTCCACATAAAGAAATAGGGATTAACAACTACTTACAGCACGATCCTACATGGTCCCCGGAATGAGCATTGGAATGGGCTGGTTGGATACAGAGACAGGTCAGTGGGTTGCAGATCCCAATATTCCGCTTCAGGGTTAGGGGTTTTTAAGGAGGTACTGGGAGGAACTGTGGATGGTCTCCTCCATTATATAAACAGGCCCAATGAAGCTCTGTCTTGTATAACACATGAGCTAGCCTTAGACCCTGCTACAGGGCACATTCCACAGTTTATGACAGCAACAGGTGCAGAGGTGGTTATGTCAGACATTCCTATTTCACAACCGGGCTCTGTTTCTTTTTCCCCCATATTGTCTCCCTCACAACAGGGGCCCCCTGAAGATACACATGTGGCTAAAAGTTCCCCCCAGCTGGAAGAAGCATTGGTTGCTCTTCCTGAAGTATCTCCTGATAGTATTCCAGTATCCCAGACCTGACTGCTCCCACCTTTGCTAGTCTATTTCAAAAACCTGTCTCCTTAGCTAAATGCCAAAATGCAGTTCAGCTGCAGTTTTTGGGACCAGTAGACAATATGCCAGATAGCTTCTACGTAGGGAAAGTTTTATTAAAACAGTTGCTGGGTTTTTCTCCCTCTGAGGTGTATGCTTTGATTCATACAAAAGGAGAGTCTACCTATGATATTAGTTTTTGTTCCCCAGACATCCTTAATTGTTTCTGGATGAAGTATGCCCTGTTTAAAACAAATCCTGCCTGGGCCCATTTTCAGGCCATACCCCTAACAAAACAAACTTTTAACTGCCCTATTTAGGAATGAAGGAGTGAATATTATGGACATTACTTACTGGCTTGAGAAGCTATGTCAAATACAGGGGAATCCGGAACCAATTTTTGACTCTGAAGGATTTTGGAACAGAGGATGGAGGTATAAGGTGACCTTATCACAAACGGAGGATGGGCTTCAACATCTCCCATGTTGTTTTTACTTGGGACAGGATAAGAGCTTTATCTTTTATTCCGGACAGCCACAACATTGTCATAAGAGTGGTTCCAGCAGACATTTGAGCAGAACGTGCAACAAGCTGAAGTGCGCACAATGTGGGGAACTGGGACATGTTATGACTGATTGCCATCATCCTCCCAAACACAGTCTTTGTGAGGAACAGCATTCCTTTCTGGACTGTCCTTGGGCAGCTCACAATACTACAGATAGAGATTATACTACACAAGATTTTTATCTGAATGTGGCTTTAAAGACAGCTCTAAAGCATTATGGGCCCCCCCCCACCCAGTAGGGCACCTCCCGAAAGACCTATTGGTCCCCTTTCTGAGGTTTTACCTACAACAATCTCAGTTTCTCAATTACCTCCATCTGAGGCAGAACCACTGGTTTTAGAGGTACCTAATGACGTAGGTTCTATGCCTCCCCCCTCCCATCAGAAGGTGCCTTTACCATAGTTAACAATCGGAGAAGGAGTTTACGGAAGAAAGCTGCGGCATCTGCTTCAGAAATCTTCCAACTCCCTGTGCAAAATACTTTTTCTACCTTACAGGTTGAAGATCCTGATGTAGGAACAGAATCAGATTCAGTCTCAGTTCACTCCTCCCAAGCTGATGGGGGATCTGATACTGAACGGTCGACAGAAGACTTGACCACCATTCCAAAAAGTAAATCTAGAATGCATTCCTGTAAATGGGTTACAAAAAAATCCTGAGGTTTTTCAGTCTCTCTCATGGTTTAAATATAGTCCTTAATGTTAGTTCTTTTGACCCTGTTTATTTCTAACTGCTATGAATGAGCTATTTGACATAAAAATGGCCTCCTTAAATACTAATAGTATTCAGTAAGCAAGGAAACAACTCTTGATTTATGCTTTGTTTGATTCTATTTGTTATGATGTGGTGTTTTTTCAGGATACTAGGTTGCATAGTAGACAAGAGATGGATAGAGCCTCTTTGGGGTGGAAATGGGGGGTAACCCACTGGTCTATTGGAGATGACCTTTGTTGTGGAGTTGGTATTTGCATAAATTCTCCCTTGGCAAAGTCTATATAATTAGTGGACATAGCCCCAGGCCGTGCTTTATTGTTGGATGTTATGTTAAATAACTTACATTGCCGCTTTATCAATGTGTATGCTCCACAAACAAAGACGGCTAGAATTGAGCTTTTCCATATTATACAACCATATTTATTTACTGCTCGGTATGTTTTTCTGGGGGGGTGATTTTAACTGTGGGCTATACATAAAGGACAGAGGCCTTCAAACCCCAAAACTTTATTGTGATACCAACTGCTTAGCTGCTTTGATTTCTCAAACTGGTTTGATAGATGCTTGTGGACTGTTTGGACAGCCAGATAAGACTTATTTCAGAGGTATCCTAGCTACCAGAATTGATTTTCAGTTTATATCACCTGCCCTGGAGATTAAAAATGCCAGGACCCTTCCTGTTGCCCCATCTGATCACGCCATTATAGAACTGATGGTCTCCAATTATGATGGTATGCAGCAAGGGCCTGGGTATTGGAGGTTGAATTTGGAACTTTTGTCTCTTCCAACCATTAAAGATGGTTATATCTCCTTATTAGAAGCACGCAAATATGTTAAAATCTTATATGACACCTCACAGGAATGGTGGGAGTATACAAAAATGGATATCAAGAGATATTTCCAACACATTGGCAGATTGAATGGAAAATTTAAAAGAGACCAATATTTAATTTACAAGACACATTTTCAGAATTTGGTATTTCAAGCCTCCCAAGGAGATAAAAAGATTCTTACAGATTTAGCGGAAACTAGAAAAAAAAAATGAATGATCTACAATATGATAGACTTAAATCCTTGGAACAGGAATGGAAGTTTGGAACCCAGGGATCACAGGATTTTATGAATTCATATCAATTCTGCGCTCAACAGCAATACCGGAAATGGATGTCACTAGTTCAGGATGCTAATGGCTTTCTTTGTACCACTAGAGGTGATATTATGACAGCTGTGGAGGAGCATGTGCATTCTCTTTTTGTTTATCAGGAGTCCTCACTTGATGGTCATAAGGCATGGTTAGAGAGATGTTCCTTACCACAAGCCTTGTTATCAGATCAATGGGTACTGGTATCACCACTTACCCAATCTGAAATATTGGACAGTTTGGCAATAGTTGAACAGAGTTCCGCACCAGGGACAAATGGGATCCCATACATATTGTATAGTGTGATTCTGCAATATTTGCTACCTGAATTTTTAGAATTATTTCAGGACATGATTTCTTTGGGAAAACTGCCTGATTCCATGGGAAATGGGTTAGTTATCGTCATGTATAAATCCAGGGATAGGACAGATCTTTCAAATTGGTGCCCTATTACATTATTAAACACTGACTTTAAATTATATACTAAATTGTTAAATAACAGGCTGTTGCTTTGTGCATCTACACTTATACATCCTTCCCAGACTTGCACTATCCCTGAATGGAGTATTACAGTTGGATTGATTTTGTTAAGGGAAACTTTGTCCCGAGGGAAGACTGGAGAATTAACTGGGTTTATTCTTAGTTTAGATCAGGCCAAAGTTTTGACAGGATAAATCATGACTATCTTTGGGACTGTTTGGCTAGTTATGGGATTCCATCTACTTTCATATCCTGGATAAAATCATGTTGCACTAATGCTAAAGCTCTAGCATATTATAATGGATGGATTAGGAGGACATGCAAGGTCACCCGAAGAGTTAGACAGGGATGTCCCCAAGCCCCCTTCTGTATCTCTTTACACTAGATATCCTTTACTTCATCACATTAATGACAATATTGCTATACAGGGGGTTTCTTTTTCTAGTACCACAGAAGAAATAAAGAGTATTGCATATGCAGATGATATCTGCTTCGTTGTAGGAGGTTTGCCATCGGCAGTTTTAGTGGGACAAACGCTCTTGGAATTTACAGAATCCACAGGGCCAGAGTTAATTATATGAAAAGTGAGTGCCTTCCCTTTGGCGTGGGACAATTTTTAGAACCTACTTTAATTGGGATCCCGGTTGTAACAGGGACTTGCACAATACTAAGACTTTTTTTTGGTTCCTGGGATCTGGCTTTCTTAAATTGGTCCTCCAAATTGGACATTGCTCATGAGAAAATTTTACATTGGAATAAGTGGAGATTATCTAAATTAAAATGGGTGTACATGATCAAGACCTTTTTACTCCCAATTTTTGTGTATCTTGCTGCAGTTTTCAGTCTGCCCCCTAAGCTAGAAGCCTGAATGTATGGTTGTTTTTTTGGGGGTATTTGGGGCAGCAGACTGAATCCTGTCAAGAAACATAGAAACACAGAAACATAGAATTTGATAGCAGAAAAGGACTGCTTGGCCTACCTAGTCTGCCCATTTTCCTACCTAACAGATAAGTTGCAGATCCTAGTTAACCAACAGCTTACTTCCTCCTACCCCCCCCACTAGGACTGCCTTATGTCTGTCTCATGCATTCTTGAATTCCTCCACTGTTCTTGACTCCACAACCTCCTCAGGGAGGCTGTTCCATGCACCCACAACCTCTCTGTGAAAAATACTTCCTCACATTACCTCTGAGCTATCCCCTCTATCTTCAAATTGTGCCCCTTGTTCTTGCACATCTCTTTTTCTGAAAGATGCCACCCTCTTGGACTTTGTTGATTCCCTTGAGGTACTTAAAAGTTTCTATCATGTCCCCTCTCTCCCTCCTTTCCTCAAGGGTATACATATTAAGCTCCTTTAGTCTTTCTTCATATGTCTTCTGATGCAGACTCTGCACCATTTTGGTTGCCCTCCTCTGGACAGCCTCCACTCTGTCTATGTCTTTGCAGTGATGGGGTCTCCAGAACTGCACACAGTACTCCAGATGGGGTCCAGATGTTTACTGTTTCAAGAAAAGAAACTGGGGGGACTTAAAATGATTAACCCCATTGCATTTTTTTTTACAATATTTGCTAATATTAACTTGAGACCACTGTTGTTAAAATCTGAGGGTGTTTGGATTTCATGGGTTCAGGACTCACTGGTGGGGATACTTCCTTTCTGGCTCCCTCATTCTTACATTCCAAAGCAGCGATCTTTGCATGATATTCTTGAGCCTTTACGGGTATGTTTCAGGAAAATAAAACTTTGGAGTCTAGTACTAGAAAATTTTTTCCAACAAGATCGGAAGACATTATATGCCCACCTTATATCTACTTTCTTTCAAGATACAGCTTGTTTTGACTCCAAACCTATTTTTGACAAATTGCTGATTGGGAAAAGGTTGACGTTCACCCATATACCTGTTTATATATATGGGATGTTATGTGGCTTTCCTTAGATGGGAAACTCAATGTTAAAGGAAATCTAAAACATAAATGTGTGGAGCACCGTTACTGTCCTAGGGACTCTTGTTTGGAGACTGTGGAAACTATGGATCATTTGTTTTTATTTTGCCCCTTTGTACAACATTTTTGGAATTTTTTTATGGGGGAAGTGGCCTACATCACTGTTTTATGATTTAACCCCAGAGATTCTATATTTAGGCATTCTTCCTTTTAAGTGGACTAAACATGACAGGGTTACACTCTGGTTATTTCTGGTTTGTTTCAAATTCTACATATGGCATGTGAGATGCAGGCTTACACTTCAACAAATATTGTTCACAGAGGAGCAATTATTTCACATGATCTCTACTGCAATTCTTTGCCATATAAATTCAGAAAGCAAGTCAGTGCCACCTGAAATCTTTCATTCCTGGTGGCACAGTATAGACTGGCTATGAGTTGGTATGGTATAATACTGAGTTATAATTTAATTTTATGACTTTAAAATTCCACTATTTATCTGTGGGAAGTGAATGGTTTTGGTAGGAATCATTGTTTGCGGCGAGGACTATTTCTGGTTTCGAGTATGTTGTAAAAGTTTTCTAAACAGATAGGAATGTTAGCATGATGAATAACTGTAATTTGATTTTGTATGCTGTCAATACTAGTTAGTTTATATGTTTTTTTTCCAGGCAATGAATAATAATTCCCCTACTCCTTTAGCAGGGAAGGGATGGGGGTTTTGGTTTCTTTTTAGTTGGGGTCTTTGATATGTAGTGTTGTGTGTGTGTGGGGGGGGAGTTTCTGTTTACTATGTATGTATAGGGTAATATGTATGATGTAATACTATTTTTATGATTTCATCTTATTCACATTTCTTTTCTTATGGTTTTGCATGATAAGAATGCTGTTTTGTTTATATGTTATTTTCAGTTATGGGTAAATACGGATCATTTATGTTTGAGTTTCATGTATGCTGTAATACTTATTTTTGTTTTCGATTTATTTCATTATGATTTTGTATGATGCAATGCAATTTTTTTTATTTTGTTTTGAAGTTTTCAATAAAAAATTCACCTACTCTGTCTGTAGGGGGCTTGGCTATTCCCTGTAATGGCCACTCGGAGCCTGGTGCCAGATGGTGCAGACGTGCTGGATGTGGGGGAGTTGGTCTCCTCCTTTACCTCGATTTTTCAAGAGACCAACATGGCAGAAGAAAATTATGTGGCCGAATTGCCTTCAGTTTCTTCTCCCTCAAGTTCTAGTGTGAGTTTGGAGTGTTCTACTGTTACTTTGTTTTCACATGGATTACCGAAGAACTATTCGGGAGACTCTTCCGCTACTATGTGCCTCCTGGAGAAATGCCTGCTTGCGCTGGTGTTCAGACCTCAGCTTCATTACCTTCTGTTCTTTCTGTCAGTGCGAGGCAGTCGACTTCTGGTATGAATCAGCTGTGAGATGATGCAGCATCATCAAAGGCTTCCGGCGGGCTTTTGCAAGGCTCTGTGGCTCCACTATCAGATGTCTCTATGGGGCCTGGCAGTTCTGTCTCCGTAACTGGTGAGTGCCCAGAGTCTCGAGACAGTCAGACACTGTTACATGCTCATTATTCAGATGTCTGTGCTACGCCCATAGACCTACTACTTGATGTGGAGCCATTTCCTAAAATTCCTCTATCTACGGAGGAGGCAGCTCTGAAGTTGCGACCACACCTTAATCAGCCTGCTGTTTCTGGTTTACCTTCAGCTGAGGGTTCTGCTACAGGTACTGGATTTACTTCTCAAGCTGACTTACTTTCTTCACAAAAGCCTGTGTGCACACTATATCTCATGACTCTCAGTTCTCTCCTGTTGTTTCTGACCCTTTGTGTGCTGCTATTGATTCTGCACCAGCTTTGGGGCTTTGCTCTCCGGATTGTGATGCTAATATTTCTATCACTGAAATTACTATTGCTGATGCCTTGAAAAGGGCTGGTTGGGAGAAATCCTCTGCTACTAACACTTGGTCCTCACCAATACATAGTAGTGCAGAGTCTCATGGTAACTTAATTGATATGTCTGATCCTTTAGAAGTTCCACCGGAGCTTCATTGAACCCCAAACCCTGTTTGGCCTAAGGTCAGTCCTCATGTTGAAGTTTCTGGTTTTCAGGGAAGGGAGAGGGAAGAAGCTTCACCTCTACATAATGACTTAGATATGGGGCACCTACTTCCTGGAGACACGGATGATGGAGCTCGGGGTTTACCCCCTGTTGTTAGCCCTGCAGGTCCTTCTCATGCTACAGGCCAAGATGGTGAAAAGTGCCAGAATGGGGGCCGAGAAAGGCATGAAGAGCAACCACAGGATGGGGATCATCCACAGAGGGGACCCCCCCGGGCAGCATGGGAGTTGTCAGGGGGGCAGAACCTATGCTGGTCTGTTCCATACTCCTCCTGAGCAGGCTAAACAGAGGAGTGCAGTGAGATTGAGATATAGGGGTGGGCTCGACTTATTTCCTGACAATATATGTTGGAAAAACTTTGGTTAAAGACAGTTTGCAATTTATGCCATCTGAAATGTATGCCCTTATTCACACTTTGAGAGATAATAATTTTGATTTGAGCTTTAAAACATCAGCAGGTCTAGAAACATTTTGGCATTGCTACCAGCAGGTCAAGCATATTCCTCTGTGGGCACCTTTTTCTGCTACTCCACTAACAAAGCCTGCAATTAAAACTATCACAATTCTCTTAAAAAATGAAGGTGTTGCAGTCACTGACATTATAAGATGTTTATCCTTAAAGTGCACTGTTCTGGGCTTGCCAGAACCAATCATTGATTCAGAACAACTATGGACTGGCGGATGGAGACTACAAGTCAGGCTCCCTCAAGTTAATGGGACTATTCATCATTTACCTAGTTGTTTTTACTTGGGCAGGGATAGGGGTTTTATTTTTTATCCCAGTCAACCCAAGTCCTGTTTTCGATGTTGGGCACAAACACATTTAAGCAATGTTTGTGATGAGCTCAAATGCTCTTTATGCTCTGGTTCTGGGCATACCAGTATTAATTGCCCTCAGCCTATTTATTGTAATTTATGTGAGACTACGCCCATTCCTACCATGAGTGCCCCTGGGCCTCTCACAACAATCTTGGGGCACCACAGGAGGATCAAGATGACAGTCTCCAAGGCCCAACAGAATGCACAGGTCAGGCCTCAGTTCCAGCCTCATTCTGAACAACTGCCTGTTCAGTCTTCCAGTTTGATTTCCTCTGAGTCCTCAGTCCCTGCCCCTGATATTTCCCAATCAGAACCCCTTGGATCCCAGTCAACTGTGGAAGCCTCTCATAAGGGGGCAACTTTATCTCCTCATATTGATTTAATGGCCCCGATGGCATCTGCTGTTCCTGACCCAGTACCTAGCACTTCTACCCTGTCCACTGAGTTTGGTCATAGGGATGTAATGCCTCCACCTGAAGACTCGGACTGGGTACAGATTGGTACTCAGAGGCAAATTGGAAGTAGGACTACAAAAGGGGCTATAACCACCCAAGTCCACATGGAGACTGATTTTTGTTCCAGAAATAAATTTGCACCTTTGCATAAACAAAAACAAGTCACCGAGATGGAGGAGGAGGATTCTGATGCCTCATCTGTGGCCTCCTCTCAGCATGACCTGATTACTAATCCAGACCAGTTGTCTAGTGATTCTAGAACTTCTAGGAAAAAAAGATGTAAAATGAAGTCTCCTGGAAAGGGAAAAAAATAAGTCTTGAATTTGTTTTACTTTTTGTTTGTTAAATGCTTGACGGGTTGTGTTTTGATACTTTGAATACGAATAGTTTAAAGAACCCCAAAAGATGATGCACCATTTTTTCTATGTTAGCAGCCTCTAATGTTCACATTATTTTTTTACAGGATACTAAACTTCACTCTCTTAGAGAGACTAGCCAGGCTACATCAGATTGAAGGGGAGGGCTGTCCTATTTGTCCTTTTCAGAAGATGTATGTGCTGGGGTGGCTATTCTTTTTCATAACTTAGAGGTTCAGATTCTTAGACTTGTGGATTTAATTCAAGGTCGAGTTCTTATTTTAGATGTTGTTATACAGGTTCAGGAATGGAGATTAATTAATGTTTATAATCCTCAAGTCAAGACCCAGTGGATAGCAACCCTGAAGGCTATACAACTCTTTCTTCATTCCTCTATATCTATAGTTTTTGGGGAGACTTTAATTGTATTCTTACGCTTTCAGACAAAACTTTAATTAAAAAATTATATAATGATTCTAATTTTCTTAAACTGCCTTTATAAAAGAGCAAATTTAATTGATGGGGCTACATTTGGGCCTCAACCTCCCAGGCATACATTTCATCGTGGGAGATTTTCTTCTAGAATTGACTATTTTTTTATTTTCAAATGGTTACCAGGTCTGAAACACACAGTAATCCCTTGTGAAGCCTCAGACCATAGCTTGGTTGTTCTGTCTTTAGGACACCCCCTTAATAAGCTGGAATCTTATAATTCTTGGAAAATGAATATTACAGTTCTAGGTACTGATTCTGGTTGGCAGGAATTGTATATGGTTCTGCAGGACAAGTTGTCTGTGTTTGATTTGTTTGATAACCCCACCTTTTGGTGGCAAGAAACGAAACTTGAAATCTGACACTTCTGTCGGCGATTGGTGAAATCCTGTTCTAGAACACAATATTTGACTTATTTGGACAAAAGAAGACACTTAAAAAAGTTGCTTTCCTGGCAGACAGAATTTAATTTGGACTATTCCTCACAGATTCGCCAGTTAAAGAAAGAAATGTATGCTTGTCAGTACAATAGGTCCACTTTATTATTTTTAGAACAAAAATATAGTCATAAGGGGTCTGCCAAAGTCATTAATCCTTTTGATAGTTGCAATCAGCAAGTGCATACAAAATATATGCCTTCTCTAGTTACACATGATGGTATTAGAATTTCAGATAACCATGGTATTTTGCGATTAGTCTCCACCCACACAAAAAACTTATATGGTCAGGATTTTCAACCATGTGACTGGGGAATTTTTTCAAACATTTAGATTTCCCCCAATTATCTACTGATAATACTAATGATTTGGTACAACCCATTATAGTGGATGAAGTCAGTACTGTTATTGGTCAGTTAAGAAGTAATGTAACAATAGGGCCAGATGGCATTCTTAATGAATTTTATAAAAAGGCCCAAATGGTGTTGTTTCCTCATTTAACTGCAGTTTTTAATGTTATCATTCAAGGTTTATTACCAGTACCTGTTTCTCTTGCTGACAGTAACCTGATTTATTTATATAAAAATAAAGATAAAGACAACTTGGATAACTGGTGATATATCAGTCTCATGAACTCTGACTGGAAGAATTTATATAAAGTTATACACTATTGATTGTCTAAAGTAGCCCAGTCTTTAATTTTTCATACTCAAACATGCGCAATTCCACATAGATCTATGTTAAATAATCTAAAACTAATACGGGAAGTCTTTGATGGACACAATATGGGTGGGTATGTTATTACCCTGGATCAGTCTAAAGCCTTTGATCAGGTTCCCTATGCCTATCTTTTTGCAGTATTACAGCAGTATGGCATTCCACAGGAGTTTATCTCATGGATTAAAACTCTTTATTAGTATGCCTCGATGACTTCTGAATTAATGGAATTAAAGGTTCTCACATTCAAATTAAAAGGTGGGTATGACAGGGCTGTCCCCTAAGCCCCCTCTTATATGTTTTTTCCATAGAACCTCTTCTTAGAAGATTAAATTGTGATGTCACTATTAGACACATAAAGGATAGTGCTGCAGAGAAGTTCCTTAGTGCAGTGGCATATGCAGATGATCTTTGTTAGTTGTGGATCATGAGTCTGGGGTACTGGCCCTTACTATTGTACAATCTTTTTCTTTAATTTCAGGGTCGTTTTTGAACACTCACAAGAGTGTAGGAACATTTGTGAATGAACATTCACATCTTGGACAGGAGGAGATTGCTGGAATTCATATTCAACCCCACAATTTTCAGGTTCTTGGCATTTATTTTGGTGGTTCACAGGCTGCAGAGAAAAATTGGTTAGAACATCTTTCCATTGCTGAGGGAAAGATGCATAAATGGAAATCCTATCCTATGTCATGGCAGAAAAGGGTTCATATGTTTAAAACCTTTATTGTCCCTATTTTTTTAATAGTTTATTATGTCTTTCCTCTTCCCCTCAGATTAGAAGCACGCATGTATAATTTATGTTTTCCGCTTTTGTGGGGTAGTCGCCTAAATCCAGTTAAGAGATTTGTTACTTACTGGCCAATTAAAAATGGGGATTTAAATATGTTAAATCCTGTTTTATTTTTCTTTTCTTTGTTTATTCATGGTAACATTTACCCTAGTCTGGCTGGCCATAAAGATGCTTGGATTCAGAGTTTTTCTTCCAGGACCAAGTATTTTTCGGATAAATGGAGGGCAACACAATGGAAACCCTTTATTAATATCCCTCCTGGGACTTCAGGTGTCAGCGTGGCTCAGTTGGTAGCACATCTGCCTCTGGACCCGAAGGTCGTGGGTTCTCGTCCCACACCGGGATTGGACTTGCACCTAAAAATCACTGGCATCTGAGTGCAGTATTGGGGGGTGCTGTACTGCAGGGGTGTGCCGTCCTTCGGATGAGATGTTAAACCGAGGTCCCTTCTGCCCATCCTGGTGGGTGTCCAGGTGGAAGTAAAAGAACCCAGGGCACTCTTTGCAAAGAGTAGGGAACATTCCCGGTGTCCTGGCCAACATTCCCCTTCCCATAAACCGGTTCATGCAATTACCCAGGCTGTGTGTGGGTCATGATGATGTGTGATATGGCTGCCACCACATATTCAGTCACTTCACTACCAGTCTAGCATTGCTTGTAAAGTGCTTTGGATGTATGAAAAGCGCTATATAAATACAGATTCTTCTTCTTCTGGGTATCTCATTGAATTTTACAAAAAGATAAAACAATGGAATGTGTTGTCACATTTATCATTTTTGCAAAATTGGAAACTTCTCTACTCTTCAGTACTTAAACAGAATTTTTTAATGGAACCCTACTTTAAGTGTCCATCAGGTATTGAAGAACAGCATTTGATGAAACAATTGTTAAATAGTAGAATCCCACAGAAAATGTGGGATACTTTATGGTTGTGCTGTCATGATAGACTGAATGTCAAAGGGAATCATGCTCACAAAAGATTAGAAGAGAGAGTCTGCATTAGAGACTCATGTATTTGTCAAGTGGAAACCATGCATCATTTATTTTTTGATTGTCCTTATATTGCTTCATTATGGTCTTGGTTGGCTCAAAAATGGTCCCTACCTGTGTTGGCTAACATGTCTTATACTGAGTTAGTATATGGGAAATGAGTTGAATGGGAGATGTTATATCCTGGAACTCTTAGGGTTATTTGTGCCATTTTCAAATGGTGCATCTGGCAAAACAGATGCCTGTTTGTCCTTCAACAAAAACAAATGTTGTTAGTTGGTTTAATGGAACACATAGCTAAAGAAGTATCAGTGTTATACGTTACTGAAAAATGGACATTGTCTTCATCCTTGGTAGCATTTTGGTGGAGAGCCCTTCCCATAATTCTTTTTGAGGGTGTCACTTGAGGGATATTATGGAGTGAGTTTTGTATGCTGCCCTGTATGCCTCTTTTTTGAATTGATTTATTTATTTTTCCTTTTTCGTTTTTATCCAGATTCTGTTTAGTTCAGCCTTTAGGACATTTGCATATACCTTGTCTTAATGTATTTGCTCTGTTCAACTGTTTTTCAAATGAGGGTTTCCCTACTCTTTTGGTGGGTGGGGGGGAGGTTGGTTATGCTCAGGGAGATTGTATGATATTATACCTTTTTTAGTTTTTGTTTATTATGGGTTGTATGATGTAACACCGCCTTTTGTATTATTATTTGTTCCAATAAAAAAATTCCTCTATTATTTTCGATAAGTGCCATGGTATCTTTAACATCCACCTGAACTACTACCAATCCAGGCAGATGGGACCTCAGTTTAACATCTCTTCTGAAAGATGGCACCTCAGAAGTGCAGCACCCCTTTTATGCTGCACTACAGTGTCAGTACTGGGATATTAACCCAAGTGCCAGATGTGGGAACTGAACCCACAGCCCTCTGATATCCCAGCCTCAGAGGTGAGCGTGCTACCTACTGAGCCACTGACACTGCTACAGTTATGCCTAAAGGCATAATGACAATAGTATCAGGATATCTTTATTTATAACTGAATTTGAAATGGAGCACATTTGCTGATGTGATATGCCGCACCATTTTAGACATTCTGGAGTCTTGAAAGTTGAGACTTAGAAAGACTATAAGCTAGAGAGTTACAATATTTGAGGCAACAGAAAACGAAGGCGTGAATCAGAATTTCAGCAAAAGACTAGTCTTAAAAGTGGCAGACATGCATGTGATTTTTATATGGCTCTAAAATGGTTTCACAGGTACCTTGTTAAGAAAAAACAGCAGAACCAGCGATATAAAATGCTTGGACTGACCTGTATCCCATCACTTTAATAGTTATGCAGAGCTTCATGTTAGGCTATTTTCTGATTTTAGTATACGTAAATGATTGCCCTATTGCATGTGCAAATCCTGATGTGTACATGTATGCAGACTGCATTATTTTATGTGTGCTAATTAATCTCCAGACAGCATGGAAAATGCCCCTGACTCAGATCCGTTCAAGATGTCTAAATGGTTCTTCTTTTCTAACTAGCACTCTCTTAATCTGAACACAAAATTCAGTAGTTCATACTATGGTTCATATTATGACCTACAGCCAAAAGAAGACCAAGGAACCTAAAAGCCTGTGGGTTCAATAACAGACTCCAATCAATCAGTATAGTGTTTAAAAAATGCAAGTGCTGTGTTTATCATTTTATTCTCAAATGATAAATAAATAAAAATGAATATTTACTGAAAATAAATAAATGGGTGTTAAAACTTCCACACCAAAATAAAGTCAAAATCACAATTCAGGCAAGTCTTTCTTCAGGCTCCCTGCTCTTCTCTCTCTCTATAATATTCTTTCCTTACAATACTGTGTGTAAACTCTCACACATCCTCTCACCTTGCTTGGTCAGAAGGAATTGACCAACCTCTCCATTTTGGACCCTTAGTGGGCAGGTTATATAACACAGAAATTATGACCTCACGATCATGTGACTCTCTCAATTAGACACAAAAACTTATTTCATAGTTCTAAGGAAGTTTGCTAGATGAATGATTCTCCTAGTAGAATGACAATAAGTTCCTTCCTACTTCTAAAAGACTATTATATAGAAAAAGGTATTATTCTGCCTAAAAGAACCTTAATTAATGGCTCAAACATCATCAGGGGCTTTTAACTCATCCCCCTTCAGTGATATCACTAGAAATCCTTCTATATATGCAGTCACTTTCAGGGCTGCCAGCCCTATAGAAGACCTCTCTTAATACCTGCCCTTCATTCAGGTAAGGGAACAAAATCATAATGTTGTATAATTTATTTACAAAGAGAACTCCAGCCTTTCCAGATATAAACAGAGTAGGGGTGCCATCCCTCTCTATTTATTCTGCAAAGTCAGAGTGGCTCTTTAACTGCAAAACCTTTTTCTAGTTTGCATTAATAGTTATTCCACACTCAGATGCCTGCTTCTACTGTAAAATAGATATATGTACATTCCTCATCTTCATAATATTTCATATACAGCCTAGAATCATACTATGCTGGGCTAGGACTGTATTTATGCACAGTTTACATTCCTCTGACGGCTTGCCATTTCAGCTGTCGGCAAACATTTCAATGTTTCACTCCCCACAATGGAATTCACTTCTTTACAGGCTTGAACATAAAAAGGACTGGCAATATTCCTTAATTCTCTTTCCTAACACTGTTACAGTTTGAACTCTTGTCTGCAGCACCTTAAATTAACATTTTTGTACTTTCAGGAGAGTGGATAGAGTTGTTTCAGCAAGCAGGTGCAGGGAGTGTTTACTACTTCCTTAACAACAGCCAGTTTGCTCTTCTGCAGCCTTGCAGCGACTCGTTTGCTTTTTCAAAAAACTGCTAGCAAGTGGTCCTGCTTTTCAAGAGCTCCACGGTTCTTTTCAAAAGTTCAAACTGCAGATAATACGTATTTCTGCCCTCATGACCATGTGCACACTCCTGCATGATAGTGCGATCATGCGGGAGTGAGATCGTGTGCACAATGGCTCGTGTTTAAAAAGGGAAACAGCTTGGCAATTCACTCTAAGTTTTACAACACTCTGGAGTCACTTTCCTATGTTGAAACAATAGGTTTAATACAGCAAAAGACTTTAAGAATATGGGGACTCTGATTTGGACTTCATGTGGCAGCTTTTGGCTATAATGACAGCTAATTAAAGGGATAGTACAGAAAAGAGGGTAGACATGTCAGTTTGGCCACCCTGACAAGAAATTAAGGATAGATAGAAGAGACTAAGCGGATAGGATAGAGTGAAAAGAAATACTATTTTTGTTAAAATGTCTCCTCCTGCCACAGAACCCAACTAGACAAACAAAAGAAATATAAGCACTCCATTGGGTCACTTGGTGAAACCACCAAGTAAACATTTATAGTAGCAAAAAGATGTATACTTAAAACAAGCAAAAGTACAACTGTGTTGCAAAGCAAGTGGAAATCTGCTGCTACATACAAGCCCTGATGCTCTGAGGTCACAATCTCATCCTCAGTAGGTGCCTTAACTAAGCTTAATCCAAAGTGTCTTAATGGTTCCATTCTAACCAGCACTTATGTAATCCAATCACAACATTCTGTGTTGCATATCATGGTTAATACTATGGTCTGTAAGCAGAAGAAGTTCAAAAAGCCTAACTAGACCCCCCACACACACACACACAAACACGCTTCTTCTTAGTGGCAGAATTAAAGTTCACCCCTTGGTAATTATTTTAGTGATTTGCTTTTCATGTTATGGGGATGTCTGCCACTGGACTATATTTCTGCCCTGTCTCCATCCAAAAGGTCTGAATCTGAGGACAGTTACATAAAATTTGACAGCCAGTGCCCTCCATACCACATCCCCTCCAGCATCAGTCACAGCCGCCCCTCATATAATGCTTTGTTTTAGATGCAGTGAGAAATAGTGACTCACAATCTTCCACCTGAATTCCCTCCAGTTAATGGAGGCCGAGGGATGGTATAGCCCTTCCAAATAGATTTCCATTCTTGAGGGGTGAAACCTAGCCTCGATTCCCTTTCCCACACCAATTGAAATGGAGGTAGACTCTTCTCCTTGTGATGGGTAAAGGTCTGAACGATCAGGGAAATATGTTTCTTGTGCTGTTGCATGGAGGTATGTTGTGCAGGATGTGTTGTGTGGGATGGGGTAACCAAGACATTTGCACAAATTAAAGCAGAGTTCACACAATGTAGAACAGACATCTATTATCTCCAGGTAGTATCATTTCACAGGATGAAAAATAGATTGCTGTTGGTCAGACAGACCCACACCAATTATACCACATTTTGAAACAAGCAGCAGATGTACTACTGTGGAATTTATTTGGTTTTTAAAAGACTTCTTCTCTGTACTATCCACCACTAGTGCTGGACAGAAACTGAATTCCCATTTTGTAAAAAGTTTCAAAAGTTTGTAACATTTTCTGAAATTCTGACCTTGACGAAATCAAAATCCTCCAAATGTGTTCAGTGAATTTTCACTCCATTCCACAAAATCTTCCTGGCTGAACTGCATAATGATACACGAGTTCTAAATTATACCTCCCTCATTGATCTCCCATCGGTTTCCAGTCCACCCCCCCCACCCCACACATATCCTGATTCTATCTGACTCCAATTCATTATGTAGCTAAATAGGGTTCCCTTCTGTAATATAGAATAATGTCTACATTCTCTAATAGGTAGAAGTGATTGTTTAACTGCCTCAAATACGTTTTTTGCCATGGGTGAGTAGCATGCCTGGTCTTCTGGCAGACACAGCACTTTGGGTCTGTCAGTAAGCAGGACACACTTAGCAATGGCTAGCTATAGGGTAAGAGCATGTACGAGCATCAAGGCACACTCCTGTGTGGTACCTTACTACTGGTTGCAGCTTTGGCATGCCCACCTCAACGTGTGATAGTAAGCCATGACCTGTAGGCATTCAGTGCACTACAGAACACCGTAAGAGAAGGAGTACCAGAGAACACATTGCATGGGCATGTGCTGTATATTGTGACAGCCCCCACTGACTTCTCAGTTTCCAGAATATGAAATCAGGCTGGCTAGCCTCTTACACATTTTATACATTCCACCTAGTACTATGAACTCTTAGAAATAGTGAGTTTAAACACATTTTTATACAGCTCTCCCTTTTCACTGTATATGATTATAACATTGCTTATGTCCTGATTAATGGCTAACTTCAACTGATTAGCAGTTCGTTCAGACATGTTTAAACAACTAAAGCAGTGAGTCTTTGAAACTGAATAGATGTTTGAGTCAACAAATGTTACTTATTGCATATGAGATACATAGGTGTATATGTGAAAAGTGAGATTATGAATTAAAAAAAACTTTTACTAAGCTCTCATTTAGATAAGGCATGAATAGCACGATGGGGGCTATGCATGAATGCAGGTCGGGTATGTGAGAGAGGCATGCACCTGGCCCATGTAGCTCTGCACCTCTCGACTGGCACACAATAGCTGGCATGCATGAATAGGTGTACTGACCACAGGGTGAAACTGCAACAGCATAGATCTTTACAGTGACAGGAGTCGAACAAATACCTTAGGTCACTGTGATGGTCTCTGCTGGCACTGGTACAGCACTGTCTGGTGTTTCGCCCCTTCCCCTGAGATAACTATGACTCAGGGTTGTATCCCTAGAGACTGGGGGTGTTGGGGGTTGAGTCCCCCCATATGGGGTGTTCAGGGCACAGCCCCCCAATAGAAACAATGTGGCATCTCCGACAGTGCAATGCTGACACTTGGCATTGTGGCTGTCACTGTCGGGGATGCTGGCGAGGCAGATATGGACTTGCTATAGTAAAACCGCATGAATGCTGGCCACCACCAAGTGCCTGTTCATAGCCCCCCAGCATGCTTCTATATGTGTGTGTGTGTGGGGGTGGGTCAGAGGGCACAGAGGGGCATCCAATTGGATGCCCATCCTGGTCCCCTACTTGATTACCTGCAAAGTGCAGGGGATTGTGGGATGGAGCAGGACTGCAATTTGCAAGTTGAAGGGTGAGTGCTGTAATGGCTGGTCCAGCCCTCTCTGCCTGCCTAGAATGCTGGCCCAGCATAGTATGGGGGATTCCTCATCCCAGCTCAGCTGGCAGGTGTAATCAGGGAAGGCACATGATGGATACGGCTGTGCCATATCCTGTGGCCCCCTCCCCTGGCACTACACACCATATTGAATGGCACAGAGTGTGAGCAACCCTCAGACACACCCAGACTATCCACATGTGTAGCTGTGTGAAGGGCTTTGGGTTCAGTGCAGAAGGGGCATGCATCCCTTCAGTGAATGCTGCCAGAGGTCTGCTGGACCCTAGTGTGTGGCATTCTAATTTAGGGTTGCCTATGTGCCATGAATCCACAGTGTGTAGGCAATTCACAATTCATTGCATAGGCATGAACATAGCCATCAATGGGTTATATAAGATAACTGCATGTGAAGTGCATAACATTTACAGAGTATGTAGAAGTAAAATGGACTGGGGTTTGGAATAAGGCTGCACAATGGCTTGAGGTGGTTTTACTAATCTTTGAATAATGTCTGAACAGTGATACATTTTGAATATTGCATAGGAGTGGATGAGGTTCCTGTTTATGGATAGTTTATTTGTAATTTTTATAACAAAGGATTTTTTTTATGATTTACTCTAATATTATATAACTGGGCTCAAAGTCCACAGGTCCACATATGAAAAGAACAGCTGAGCTAACTATAAGAATATAAGAAGTTACCTACCATTTGGGTTCATATTTACTTTTATTTAAAATATAATTATGAATTGATTTATTTACATTATTTTCAACTGCTTATGATAGTATATTTAGATATTTTTATAAAGGCCTACTGTCCCCCAAGAAGCCCATCAGGGCAAAACTTTGGACTCGTTGGGAGCCAATTTGGACAGAATAAATTTTCCATGAAATTTGAGAATTTGCTGAGTGGCTAATCCTTTCTTGTTTGCTTTGGAGCCCATATGTTAATCTGAACAAATACACAGGTTGGAACAAGTTTAGGTATTTGGATTTTTAATTTGGGAACATCACATAAAGAATTCATAAACCAGTAATTTCTGGTTGCCATCACAACCATGGCTACCACCGTTACTCACTGAAATCCTTTGTTTAGGTCCTAAAAAGTAAAACTACCTTAAATGCAAAAAATAAATAAATAATAAAATGTTATTTTCTCTAATGTGTCCTTACACACATAAACAAATTTAAAAATGAAGTACTCATCACATTTCTGGTGTTTCTTGGTCACAATGAAAAATCCTCCACCTATGTTTATAAGCTTGCCAGGGAAATCTCTGCTCCTTACCTGGCCACAGATATAATCCATTTTGTAATGGCACAAATTAATGAACTTTCAGCCAGTCAGGTTTACTAGGAGCAAAGACATCACTAGTCACTCATTCACACTATTACTAGATGGACACTGAACAGAGAAGATGCTTTGCATGGAGGGACCGTTTTCTTTATTGCAGGTTTATCTTGGGCTTGCTGGTGGGGAAAGGAAGCTGGTGGGGACCAGAGGGGGGTGGGGTGTGGGACAGGAGGGGCTTGATGTCACCATTTGATACATGTCTTACTCAGTGAGACTTGGGTGGAGGGGGCAAAGGAGTGTGTTTGGTGTGTGGGTGGGAGGAAGGATGAAAATTATCACACCACTGTGTTTGTATGTTGCTGGGGCAGTGAACATTCTGCCAGTGGCTTTGAGCAGAATATTGAATGATTATATTCCAAGGTATCCATACATTCTGGGGGAATTCTTCTTTACACAATTTTAGATGGGGTATTTTCTCTGCGGTATAAAGGTCCTTTTAAATTATAATAATAAATTAGATTTTTCAGCCTAAACACTTGTTTTTTACTGATATTTAAATTTGGATCCATTTTATAATCCCAATCAGGCACTTCAGAGTGTGCAGGGTTGGATAATTTGCAGAGAGATAACGGCACTTCATGAGTTGATGTTTCTGCTGTTAACTGTAACAGCAAGTGAGGGTTATTGCTCTAACTTTGTATAAAAATTGTTTTGGGCCTCATACTGAACACAGTATGTGAGAAATTCTCTAGATGTACTAATGTGTTTTTTACTAGGTCTCAAAACAAATGTTTTTTTTCATTCCCCATTTTAACTATACTTTTGTCCAGCGACCCTTCAAATATAAAGCTATTATTCATTATATCAATCTACCTCAGTATGTTTTGAGGCATGTACAACTGTCCTCATGTAAATTTCGAATTATAATACGTTGTCATTGGATTCCAATTGTGTATGTTTTAAGTAATTGTATGTATATCTTTGTTTTAAGTACTGGTCACTGTGAAAATGGCATTATTGCTAATCTGCTTACCAGTTTAAATAAAAATAAAATGAAATTAAATAAAAATAGCTGTCATAAATAAAGCAGATTTTGTTACTCTGTCTTGATGATAACAATGTTATAAATGTGATTTCTGACACTCATCACTAATGGCTGAGGTAATCACCAGTACTACCCACAAACCACAAAAATCGCTGCTTCAATTCTTGACATTATTGGGCCCCTGGTACATTCTCAATTTCCTGTCCCCTTACACTCCTTCCAGAGTCATTGGATTAACAGGGGATTAACAGTGTCACCATTCATGGGTTCACTGTAGGGCAAAAGCCCTGTAGAGCAAAGGAATCCACCATGAGGGCAAAAGCCCTGTGAACCCCATGAGAACAGGTTAGTGCAAGAGATGGACACAGATGTGGCTGAGTGGTCATCTGTGAGAGAAGGGCAGCCCCTGTGACCAAGGGGATGAACAGAATAAATAACAAAAAACTGCGCTAACTTTCAAGGTGAAGCTGATTGGTAATACAGTAAGGTAGCCATAATGGCAGTCCCCATCCTCTGGACCTTTCTACCTGTAGTAGGTGTCTCTCCTCCACTTGTGATATTTTAACAGTTAAATTAAGGATTCAGGGTTGGATTCTCAAATATTTTGCAGACTCAGTCCCACACCACAACTCCAGTTGTGGACCGAGATCTGCACAGCTGCAAAGATTTCTATTCTCAGCCACAGCAGTTGCAGAAGATGATATGGCTGGTCCCACCCGCCATAACATTTTTCCATTGCTGCAGGGAGTTCCACAGAAACACCACCCACAAGCCACCATAAATGGTGGAGCCAGTTGTAAACTTGCTCCACTTTTGAGAATACCATAGCTGCATGAGAACTGTGGTTCCACAACTGGCAACTCACTTGTGCTGAGTTTTTCTATAGCTGTGGGATGTTCATGTGCTTTGATAATCCAGCCTTCATTTCTTAAAACTCATGCAACACCCCTCCAAAATGAGGGCTTATTTTAGGGATCCATTGCCCAGAGCCACAGCCCAGTTACCCTAGTTCTTCAGTCCTAGACCCTAAGATTGTTTTGTGTTGCCAAGGAGCAAATAAGATACCAGTAAGGACTTCCAGCTCCATACCAGAATGGCACTGTCCCAAAATAGAATGCACTCCCTGCCAGGAGAAAAACATGGCCAGGCTAGCTTTGTCAAAAGATTTGTAACTTTTTTATCATTTATGCTTTTAACATAAACGGCTGGAGCTGGTGACCACAAACAATGTACCGCAGCACTTTACCTCTAAATAAGGCTTAGTCAGGGGGTAGGTTCTTATGGGACTTAATTCCTTTTATAGTCCCCACATGATTACGTCAAGGATTGCATCATAAACATATGTGCTAATTAATTAAAAATTACAAAACTTTTTAGAATACCCGTTACCGAAGCACCATGTGGGTGCAGTAGTTCATTCCACACTTACTTAACTCAAACATAATATTAGATAGAAGGATGCTTATAGCCACTAAATCTGTTACATAAGTAGAGATGTTAGATTACTGTGCAGTTATTCATTTCAGTACTTTTGTCTTTAATTAGTATAAACATAAAATTAAAAATTTAGCTACCATAGTCATAAGAACTACTTTTTATTTTGTTAGTTGTTTAACCAGGACTAGCACACTAAGCTGAAAGCTTTTCTACAGGTACAACCTGGGAGCACAGGGAAGTTAAGTGATTTGCTCAGGGTCACACAGTCTGCAAGTGGAAGCTGTGGGATTCAAACCCACCTCTGGTTTGCTGGATATCACCAGATTTACAACTCAAAGCCTTAAACCACTGTGCTAAACTGCCTCCCTATTTACTCCATTATTATAACTATCATTATAAATTAATAGCTATTCATTTTAACAAAATCCATTCACATTCTGCAGACATATTAATTTCTACATCACAGCTTTTTTTTTTATGAAATCATACCAGTAGAGCTAACTTCTACTATTTAGTTAAGCTATTTCACACTCGTGATCACCCATTGCTTCAAGAACTTACTTCTGGGGAACTACCAGTAGATACATTCATTCTCCTTAATGTTTCAATTCCAAAGTGGTTCTCTGACTCACTTGGTCCTGTAAGATTACAGCAAAAAAGCAGATACATTCTCCATGCCAGAGTAAAGGTTTTCAACTCATTGTACATAACACATTCACTTTTTGTTGCCTATTTTAGGATTAAGAGCTTGAGCACTACCAGAATTGGCAGGGGTTCTGAAAGGCTATGCAAGTAAGTGGCCACTCAGCCAAAGAGGAGCAGAGTCCAGACATGCCCCCGATGCTGACCACTTTCTCACAATCCTCATGGCAGGCAGTCTGGACTGGGAATAACCAACAATGAAAACTGGAAGCTGCTACATGGGACATATATGTCAAAAACAAAATAAAAATGCCTCAGCAAGGCATGGACACTGCAGTCTCGGACCTCATGGCAGCACAGAACTGTGCGAAGGGTCCAGGGGTCACATAGATTTTGCTTGCATTGTAAGCCTGAATTTGGTAGACCAATCAGAAAATGGGAGATGCCTTACATGCTCCCGAGGGATACAGGAAGTTTTTCCAGAGGATTCTGGGACATGTAGTTCCCAACAGAAGGGCATAAATGGACTGCCAACTAGAGGAGAGAACTGAGCCAAGACACTCCCATCAGTAAGGAAAGATAGAGTGTGGTGTGTGTGTGTGTGTGTGTGTGTGAGCATGTACTGTATGTGTGCAAGCTGCTGCAGATTGCCAGCATGAGCAAACTGGATTGCAGATCTGAGGAGGGTGAAGCTATGTGAGACAGAGACAGAGAGAGAGAGGCGAAAGTAATAAAAGCACATGTACTGGAACTAAGTATGGGGAAACCTGTTCAGGAGACATCAATACCCCTTCCCCCAAACCAACCTGACAGTAGAGATGTTGCACAGTTTTACTTCACCAGTGAAAAGTTGTTGAAATATCATATTTTACGCTATACACTTCTTCATGAAGTTTGGTGCATTGGCACTTTGCCACATTTATAGTGCAGTTTTAAAAAGTACAAAGAAAAAAAGAATACCCTTCCCAAACTCATATAACTCTGTCCCACCCTATCCCTTGGGGCTACCCCTCAATTAAAGCAGCACACATCCTGGGGGTGAGGCCAACCAACCAGCCTACAGCATCAACTTCACAGAGCTCTGTAGGTCATTGCCACATATGTTGACTTTTTTATTTCCAAACCCATTTTCAACAGCTCCAGGGCAGCTTATTCCATTCAGGATGATCTGTAGAGGAGACTGCTCATTTCCTGAGGCTTCTATGATGTCTAGTTCTGGAAATATGGGCAAAGGAAGTAAGTGGGGAGCTGGAGGAGATGGAGCCCGACCCAAAGACCCAAAGCTGGGCACAAGCAAAGAGCCAAGTTAGGAAGTCAGAGATGAGTCCATACAGCAACCCTCCAATGCCACCCTGCTCAAGGCTATTCAAACCCTTGATAAAAAAGTGGAAAACTTCTCAGCTCAGTTCAAAATGATAGATACTAAAATGGGACTTCTGGAAGGTGAAATGAAATTGACAGGTAAAACAGCAGAGGCAGCACAAATGGTGAAATTGTGGCTAGCAAAAGAAAATACAATGATCTGCTGGAGACGCAAAAATTTAGAAAATGCCTTGATAGAGGGATAGAGTTAAGTCAGCAGCCAGAGAGTGGCTTTGTTCAATAATTGAAGAAGTGGTAGCCTGAGGCAGCTTATTCCATGGTGGAGGGGGTAGTGAGGGGAAGGGATAGGAGGGCAGGGGAAGTAAAAAGGGGTGGCTGAGGGTGTGGGAGAGATGGGAACAAGTGGGGAATGTTTCAGGGGAAAAGGTGCGGGTTGGGGAAGGAAGCAAAGGTAAGGGTTAGAGTGTGGAGGGTTTGAGGAGGGGAGGAGGTGGGGTGGTGGGCGAGGATAAGGTGTGGGGTGGAATGTTATGAGAGGCAGTTAGTAGGGGGTAGCATTTTGGGGGTGCAAGGGAAAGATCCAGAAGGCAAGAAGGAGGGGGTGGAAGAGCAGGGGTTGGGGAGGGTGTCTTAGGTAAGTCCTCATTACAGAAATTGCCTGGGTGTTGAGGGTGATACTGGAGGGCATAGTGGGTTCAGGTTACATTAGGGCACTCACATTTCTGAGTGACAGCTAGGTGTGACCGAAGGCCAGCTTTGAATTTGCTGACTTTACTGCATTCTTACAGGTCAGGTGGAAGGTCATTTGCCTATTTTGGCCCTCTATAAGACAGGAATCTTTGGGCAATTGAGGTACGCTTGAAGGGTACCACAAACTCACATCTGGAGGTCCTCCGTGTAGTGATAGTTGACTTTCAAATTTGAAGAGCCACGAGATGGATGCAGGAGTAAGTCTAAGTAATGCCTTTCTGGTCAGTAGGCAGGCCTGGAATCGGGCCCCGTCAGGAAGGGGTAGCCATCCTGTTTCTTCATAGAGGTCATGTGTGTGTCTGGTGTTCTGCATCCAGGACCAGCCTGCATGCTTTGTTTTGAAGCATTTTTACCCTTTTTAGGGCAGTGTCAGAGCCAGAGCTGTAGATTATCAGACCATAGTCAATGGTAGACAGTACTGAGCAGGAGGTGACCAGTTTTAGGGCCTCCGGGGTCATGTAATGGAGGTGTTGATACAGGACACCTAATTTTGTTATTGATGCCAGCCAGCTTGAAGATCATTTATGGAGAAAAGATATATTGATTTTCAGAGACTGGAGAGGCTGTGAAATTTGTGGATAAGATTGAGAAGGAGTTTTGGGCTAAAGGGGGAAAACTCTGATAAGGACTGTGAGGACAGTGACTGAAGCAAGGTGGGATTTAGCTCATGTTTTGTTTGCTATGGTGCATAATTAGACTACCAACCTCTGTTTCTTGTAGCTCCTATCCGAGATTATAATGGTGGCAAGCACATTCTGCATTTTTGCATGTTGATATCTGGCTATAGAGGGCAGGGATATCAAGAGGATGGTGTAAAGATGGTGTCCTCTGATGGTACATTTCAATTTCTTGGACATAGTGCCCGTTTTTCTCTGTATTTCTATTGTCTTTTTTTATAGTTTATTGTGTTTTTTATAACAGTGCCAACCTCACCCACCAACATTCTACCCCTCCCCATGTTCTACCCCCCTTGGAATTAGTTATATCAGTTACTTGGGGCATGGGGTAAATTCTCCCATATCGGGGGATGCGGGGGGCAGAGCCCCCCACAAAACAAAAGTGTTGTGTTTTTTTGGCATGGTAGCAGTCATTGGTATACAGTGCTGTTCTTGACGGTGCTTTTATTGATGGTGCTGTTGTAACGTAGTGCCCAGCTTAGCTGGCTGACATCCAAATGAATTAGAAAGTATGCTGAGGTTGTAGTATTTCAGTGTGCTGTTATTCATTCAGACCATAGCCAGCCAAGGTGGCATCAGGAGGATTTTAGCTAGTTGGCACCCACAATTTATATATGTGTGTATATATATATAGATATACATACATATATACAGTGAAGCCCACGAGGATGAAGTGCAGTGTAACAGGTTTCCTGCATAACAAAAGGGATTAACTCCCATTGAAACTGAATTGTTTGCTTCAGTAGTTGTACTGCATAATTCTGCCGAGTTGGGCTTCATCCTGGTGGGCTTCACTGTATGTATATGTGTATATATATATATATATATATATATATATATATATATATATATATATATATATATATATATATGCGTGTGCATTTTTTAGGGTATTTTGGGATGGTATTGAATCCTACAAGAGCTTGAGGAAGGGAGATATTTACTGATTTCAGGGTAGCAGTGCTTCTGGATTGATTTGGCATTTTCTGTGCAATTCCAGGGCAATTTTCCTTTATTTTTCTATAGATTATATTATTTTCTTTGGAAGCAGAATTGTGCTGATTCCTGTTTAACCAATGCAAGTCAATAGGAACACTTTCCCTGTAAATGGCTCAATTTTCCTGTAAAACACAAATGCCTGTAGATCTGGGAGCCCTGGGGTGGGAAAGTGTCTAGCATTGCTATATATTTACTCACTAACTGTACACAGTCTGTTCATGTACTAATATGCCCATTGTTCTACGCTTATTGGTATTCCAGGGGAAGGAGGACAAGGATTCTGTGTGGTTAGGGAAAGGGGGTAAACAGCATTTCTGAGGGGTGCTACAAAGGTGGGGAAGGGCATTTGTTTTAATTTATTTTCAAACTACACAATGTGGCACTTTGCTAGTTATGTACAACTTCACTCTAGAAACTAGATGCTCCATGGAGATTTTTCTTTGCAAAGTGGACACTTGTCTTTCCATTGCAGAGTCTATTTGTCCTGGATTTCCCATTCCAATAATGGCAAACACCCATATCTTGGTGGTGCTCAGATCAGCAATTCATTTATTTACAACCATTCTTATACATTTAGCAAATTCATTGCATTATTATAACAATCATTCAAGCATTGTCATTGATCCCATTTTTTGTTCTATCTTCCATTCCTTTCTTTATAACTTACTTCTTAATTTTAAATGATCCTTTTGTCACTCTTCCTTCTTCTTCTCACCTCCCCGGTATAAACCTGGGTGACTATTCTTCTGTCTTCTCAGAGATAAGGTGTAGACCATTAAAACTTTTCTGATGTTGTTGTCTTTCTTGTTAAGTTTCTTCAACACCTCTGCCCACCCCATCCCCCCACCCTTAGTACCTTTTTAGATATATTTGTCCCCATATTCCTCTCAATGTCTGATTCTTTGAAAATTAGTCCTTTTCATTATTTTCCCATCAGTCCGCCACCCCGTCTGTCTCCCTATGTGGTGCACTTCACCACTTTGTTCTCAATCCTTCCCAAGTAGCTGTCCACCATCAGCAGCCCAAGATCTTCTAGACCTGCTTCCTTTTAACTCCTTTTCCCCTTTAAAAAAAAAAAAAAAACACAAAAAACCCTATCCCTTTTGCAGGGTGGGTGGGAGGTGTAGAAAATCCAAAGTAGCAGCAAAAAGAGGCAAAAATTCCCGTGTGTAGCCCCTTAAAATGGGGTTGCTTTTGAACCCTCCACTCTTGTATCTGCCCTATCCCTGGCTATGCCTCCCTTGTTCCATCCCTTCCCCTTTGGTGATGTCGCCTGATGACTCACCTTCTTTCTGGCACCAAACCCTGTCTGTCCTTCTCCTCCCACCCTTTCTGCCCCCTTCCTTTCTTCATCTTTGCCTTTAGGCGGTGCCACCAGGACAACCTGGTCTGCCTTTTTAACAGGAAACTCCATTGTCCTGGATTTCCCATCCCAGTATTGACAGACATCCATATCTTGGTGGTGCTCAAATCAGTAATTAATTTATTTACAACCATTCATGTACATTTACCAAATTCATTGTATCATTATAACGATCATTTAAGCATTGACATTGTTCCTAATTTATCTTTCATTCCTTTCTTTGTGACTTACTTCTTAATTTTATGTCATACTTTTCTTACCCTTCCTTCTTGTTCTCACCTCCCAGGTGTAAATCTGGGTGACTATTCTTCTGTCTTCTCAGAGGTAAGGTGTAGACCATTACTGCTTTTCTGATGTTGTCATTCTTGTCAAGTTTCTTCACCCCTTCCCCCCACTCCATCATTCCTCTGCCCTTAGTCCCTTTTTATATATAATTCCCATAGCTGTCTCCAGTTTGCATTGGAATGCCACTGATAGCATCCGCTGAAGCCTCTTTGCCTGATTGAAAAACATTCTATGAAGAAGCCCATTCAGGGGTCCCAATGCCAATACATAACTTTCAAAAGGAATGTGATCTCCACCAGAGCCATTCAGGAGGTATCCAAGACCTTTGAAATATGCTAATTTTATATGGAATGGTCCAAAACATATGACAAGTCTGTCATATTCTGAGGACTTTGTGGACTGAATGTGTAGCTCTGGTTTTGCTATGGCCAAGTCATAAGTAATATGCATATAGTCCTCCAGACATTCATCCATAACCTTGATAGCAGTATTCATGGTGTCTTGCACTACATCAAGTCTTGTAAGAGGCTTTCCATAGGCTCCATGTATGATATGATTTGCTATGGCAGGTCATCTACAGATACAAGTGCATTCCATCCATGCCACATTGGAGTAGCATCTACACTTGCACAAGATATCATCCAGGCAAGGTCCCTTCTCTTAGCTTGCATGAGATTTTGTGGTTCAGAGCTTTCTGTCACCTTATACTGATACTGTCTTATTTTTGGTTTTCCAGATGTATATCGTGGCATCTCCAGGGTTCAAAGGCGCCAGCCGATTGCTACAGTTGGGCGGACCTCCCCTAGCCACTACGGGACAAAATTTCCCTTGTTCTCCTCAAGAGAAAAAAGAGGACTTTGAATTGTTTTCTTGCAGACTGCCACAAGGTGAAGCTGCATTGGGAAAGGGGCTGCTTACTGTGGGGAAGGTTAACAGGTCGGCTGTGTGAAGGAGGAGCTCTCAGGTGCCAGTTCCTTTTCAAACAGTTCTCCTGCACCTGATTGGCTCCTTGCTGACTGTGACGCTCACCCAGCTACTTGAAAAGGCTGGCCACAGAGCCCTGTAGCTCACACCAGACTGAATTTCAGGTGACTTGGGGGAGGTGAAGGAGACCCTTCCTCAGTGGGTCCCTCCTACTACTACGGACTTCATGGAGTCTCCAGGGTTCAGAAGTGCCGGCCAATTGCTATGGTCAGGTGGACCTCCCCTTGCCACAATGGGACAAAATTTCTCTTGTTCTTCTTAAGAGAGAAAAAAGGGGACTTTGGATTGTTTTCTTGCTGACTGCCACAAGGTGAAGCTGCATCGGGAAAGGGGCTGCTTACTGCGGGGAAGGTTCTTCTCCCACCTGCCCTCCCCATTCCCTCTTCTCCCTAAATGCCCACTAGCCCCTCCCTCCAGATAAGGCATGCTCCACCCTGGTAGGCTGAGTGCCCTGCTTGCTTGCACACTGACAGTACCCTAGCAATTGTGCAAGGTAGCCCACACAGTCATCACTATAGATAGCTAGAAATCTTATACTGTCTTAACCAGTGCTAATTTATTAACCAGTGCTTATATATTGGAGATAGCTAGTAGCTAACTTACTGTCTATGTAACCAGGGCATGACTAGCAATTTCTGTGTAACCAGTGCATGACTAGCCATCTTCTTGAACTAGGAGCAATTTCAACTTTTGGGGTACCTTACTTTGAGACACAATTTAATTTCGTATGGGCATGCGCCACAGTCCCAGGTAGATGGAAGCCACAATCTATCATCTGCATAGTTGTGATTGGTCATTATACTAGGGTCCACTGTCCCTGAGTTCTGAAGCTCCCTACCCACTAAGGTAACCCCCTTCAGAGGTGCTAGGTCCTGTCACTACAACCCTGAGTAAACTGCCCAAGGTCACCGACTTCACCCCCTACCCTTTGTTAGACCCACAGGACTATTTTCTTTCTCATGTCATCCTCTACCCCCCTGAGGTCAGATAGGATGCCACCTCTGAGTAGCTGCCCTGTGCGCATGGGCTGGCAGGGACCCCAGCCCAAAATCATGGCCCACTGGTTGTCAAACCATCTCTGAACCCCTCCCATGCCTGGGAATCTGCCAAAGGATTGATATTTGTGCACCTGAACATGCACAGCCTGCTGCCCAACCTTGCTGAGCTTACAGCATGGGTGGTGCTTTATAACCTGACATTATGGAAATCACAGAGACCTGGCTTAAACCACATACTCCAGACACTGCATGTGCCCTCCTGGGCTACAACCTTATCAGGCAAGACAGGGTAGGAAGCAAGAGAGGGGGTGGGGTGCTCCTATTCTATAAGACACACCTAAACACATCCATCAAAGGACATGCGCCACCCCCATCCCATTCTTGTGAGTTCCTGCATGCCCTCCTCCTGCTAGGCAACACCAAGAAGATACACCTGATCTGTGCCTGCAACCCCCCAAAAGGTGGTGTGCCAGGGTTCTCCTCCCTCCTCGACAGCCTTAGCCCCATTGTTGGCTCAAATTAGTTTCTAGTCCTAGGTCACTTCAACCTCAGCTGGGTAGGCAGTAATGTCCAACAATATGAGCCCCTGCTGGCCAGACTCATCCTCAGCCAACTCCTCTCTGAACCCACTAGGCTCTCACCACGTGGAGACAAGGGCTCCCTCATTCATTGGGTGCTGAGCAACAGGCTGGAGAAAACTGTCTCTTCTGGTATTCTCCCTGATGCTATATCAGATCACTCTCCCACCTTCTGCATATGGAGCATCTCCCCTCCTAAAATCCCCTGCAAGGTGATCCAAATTAGGGACTTCTCCAAACTCAACATTGGGGACTTCATTGCTGACCTGTGGAATGCTGACTTGTCCCAGGTCACTGACACAAATTACCCCTCTAGGGCCCTTGACAACTTCCCGGCCATCTTCACCCCACTGCAAAACAAACATGCCCCTCTCACAAAAAGGAGGGTGAGAGACACCATCACAAAGTGGCTCCATGGAGGCCTCTTTTTGCTAATTTAATTTAATTTAATTTAGTTTTTGTTGACCGGGTAAGTGCACTAGACAAATCCTGCCTATTTTCAGGAAGACCTCTGTGAGATCAGGCAGCTGAGGAACGCATGCAAAAGAGCCATTCATTCTGCAAAAAGCGAGTCTGTCAAGCTGCCCTTCTCTCCACGGCCAGAAACCCATGGAGTTTCTGGCAGAACATTAACAACGCAGTTGGGGGGGACCACCAAGGCTCAGGTCACGAATATGAATATTGGTGGGGTAAACTGCAACAGCCACCTCACAATTGCCAATGAGTTTAGCTTCCTGTTTTCCAACCTGCCTGCTCTCCCCTAACAGACACATGACCCTAAGGATTGTGCCCCCCCACCCAGTGGAAAAGCCCTCCACCCCCCTTTCTACCTCAGGGTCATCTCCGTCATGGAGACTCAGAAGCTCCTTACCGGCATCTCCCCCATACTGTTGCTGGGCATGACTGTCTTGAGTCCAAACTACTTAGGCTAGGGGCTTTCCTTCTAACCTGACCCATCACCCATGTCTTCAATGCATCACTGACCTCGGGCATAGTCCCGGACATCTGGAAGATGGCCTAAGTCATTCCTGACCCCAAATAAGGTGACTCAAAAGACATAATGAACTACCACCATATAGCGATCCTGTCAGCGATCAGCAGACTTCTGGAAAAGGCTGTTGCCTCACAGCTCAACCTCTACTTATAGACCCACAACTTATTTTTCTCCAGCACAGCACGGGTTTAGAAAAGGGCACAGCACCTCCACTGCCCTAGCAGCTGTTACCTCTACTATCAGGACTGCTGCTGACCAAGGCAAACTGACCATGGCCATCTTTGTGGATCTCTCAAAAGCCTTTGACCGGGTTGCCCATGCTCTACTGAGCTCCTCTCTCCTGACCCTTGGTCTCTCCCCCCCTGCCCTTGCCCAGTTCAATAACTACCTCTCAGGCAGGCAGCAATACTCAAAGTTCAACAAAGCCCTGTCTGAGCCAGCTCCTGTCAGCTGCGGGGTCTCCCAGGGCTCTGTCCTGGGGCCTCTCCTGTTCTTCATCTTTGTAAACGAACTACCCTCGGCCCTGGCACATGGGCACCCAACCTTGTATGCAGATGATCTAATCATCATGACCAGCTCCCGGGACATCTCTACCATCAACGCCAAGCTAAACACCAACTTTGACCGAATCTGAAACTGGCTAGAGGTCCACAAGCTTACGATTAACCTGCAGAAGATGCAGGCTATGCTCTTTGGCTCAACAGCCAAGACAAAAGCTGTCTCGGACCCGCTTAAGATCTCAGAGCAAAAATCTGCCTCACTCCTGTTGCCCAACTGGCTTTAGTCAGGGGAGTCCTCCTACCCATGCTCTGCTATGGACTTGTCTCCTTCACCCACGTTACGAAAACTAGCCTCTCGAAATGGGACACAGCGTATAACAGCATGTGTCACTTTGCACTCTCAGCTGTCTGCCTCAGTCACCACTGCAAGCTCTACTCATGGCTTCAGTGGCTCCCACCAGATAAGCACCATTCCTTTGTCATGGACAACTTCTTAGACAATGTTGTCAGGTCTGCCACCCCCTTAGCCCTCTCTGAATCTCTCATTCCAGCTAACCCCTCCTATCATCTGAGATCCAGTGACTCTCATGCCCTCCTGGTGCCCAAGACTCACACCCAAATGGGTGACTGGGCCTTCACTGCATACGCACCCAGGTTGTGGAACTCCCTACCCTCAAGCACTCTCTCCTCCCCCTCCCACCACGGCTTCAAAGCCTCCCTCTTTGGCGGTCTCAGAACGGTTTCTACCTGCCTCTGCACTAGATGAGCCCACCCGACATCTGCCTCTCTGACTGGCTGAGATGCCACCAAACTCATCTGGCTATGGCAGTTGGTCTGTTGCACCTTTATTCCACTACCAAGCTAGAGATCTACTAGTCTAACTTAATCCACTTTAGGCCCAACTGCTCAATCAGTGGGTGCACAGAAAATGTCTTACTTCCGGACTTCGCACTGGGCATCCTCCACCATGGATTGTTTCTTCTTTGCCTACCCACAAGTTTTATTGAATCTGCTGCCAGACATGGTGGTCTCTGCCTGTCCTGAGACTACACAAATTGTTACCCTACATACTGCCTGTAATGTAAAACCCTGTTGTATCCTTGTACTGACCTTGTTGTTTGATGCACTTTATATTTAATCTTACCTGTCTTGCCTGTTGTTCATGAATGTATGTTGTAATCTCCCAGGTCGCACCTGAATATAATCACTTGGTTGTCTAGTGTGCTTACGCGGTTAACAAAAGCAAATAAATAAATATGGTCAAATGTCTTTCTCACCAATATCTGGAGCTCTTTTCCTCTGAGATGTTTGAATGCACCTGGGTATAGTGTCTTGTTCCTGTCATGCCATTGGATGCAATATCTGCTTCTTTACACTTGGCAAATAGTCTTCATCAAATTCTTCAGCCTTTGTCTTTGATGTTCTGTGTCAATTGCTCTTTGATGTTAAAGATGGCCCTACCTGATCATGGGCATCAACTTCTGATCTTTGCTTATCTGTGTTTGTTTCTATTGTATGTGTTTCATTTCTTGCTGGCGCTTGGTCATTCATGTGTGTTCTTGTCATAGTGTCTTCAGACCTTTCTTTGGGTATAGCTGTCTCCTCAATACTGGATGGTATGTTTTGGTATGCTATACTCACAGTGTCATGCAAAGTGTCATAACCGTCAAGTGTCTCTGTCATCTCATCATAATTGTCGAAAGCCAAAGCAGTGGCTAAACCTGGCTGTATGAGCAATCCACCTGGTGTAGCCATATTCTTCTCTGTTATATTGGTTGCGACTGCTGTTTTGAGTTCCTCCACAACATGGTAGCTGACACAGTGACCAAACCAGTTCAAAATAGTTAAAAGTTTTTTACTGACAGTCATGGATTTAAAACCCATGCCCAACTAGACATGTTTTTATGGTTTGATTATTCCCTTTGACACTGCAAACACTATGTCATCTTCAATAGATTGAACTGCCCTCTCCTGTCATTCACTGCCCACTTCTGATGAACCCAGGAGTACAGTATGTAGGAATGTCGGAAAAATGTGTGGCAGTTTTACATTTTCTTCTATTAAGTCTTTAACTTTGGTTTTATTACGAGGCTGTACCTTTAGGAGTCTCAACAACTGTTCTCTTATGTGTTGAGCTGCTTGTGCTGCTTGTGCTTCCCTCCAGTCAGCCTGTTTCTTAACAGACCTGATGATTGTACCCACTTTTCTACTTTTGGTATCATATATATGATACCATCTTTGAAGTGATCCACCAGTTTTGACTGCAAGCTCTTCGGGTCATAATTTGTTTCATGCCCACTACACTCAATAAGAATATCCTTAAACCTGTAAAAGTGGAGAAATGAGATGTTAGGGTTGAGCCCCTAAGCCCTCCCCCCACCACCCCATCCCCCCATCCTTCACATACTGACAGACGTCAGGGTGTGCCATGGGATTATCAGGCCCAACTCTCACCTCATTCCATACGTAAGCAGGTTGACATGCTACAGTAAAGAAGGATGGGGTGAGAGGTAGGCCTCACAAACCCATGGCACACCCTGGCATCTGTCAGTGTGTGTAGGATGTGGTGGTGGGTGGAGGGTTAAGGACTTAACCCTATCATCTCATTCCCCAACTTTTTTCACTTTAACCCTAGTTGATGCATTAATGACATTTTTTTGCAATGAATTTCCTTACTTTTTGAAAAAGTGTAGTGAAACTAGTAAATGTATTGTTGGACCACACTGCGCATTTGAGCATAATGATATGTGTCTATTGGAGTGTGAACCCTCCAGGCCCTGCACTCCCACTTACACATAACAACAGAGCCATACAGTAGCCTGAGACTTCAACATGCCAGATGCAGATTGGTCAATACCAGCAGGAACATCTGCTAGAACTAGACACATGGTGGATTCCCTGCAGGGGGAGGGCCTCAAACAACTGGTACAACAACCCACAAGAGACAGGGCTATCCTAGATCTGGTACTGAATAACATGGAAAGGATCACAGATCTCCAGGTAGAAGGTCACCGGGGGCCAGTGACCATCACATGGTATGGTTCAATTTGGCCACTAGAACAACATCATCCCATTCGAAGGTAATAATATGGGGCTTCAGAGGAGCTGACTTTGATAAGATGGCCAACAGAGTTAAGCTAGCCCTGGCAAAAAGAAATACAGGTGAGGGGGTACAGGCAAAGTGGGCAAGCATTAAAGATGTAATACTTAAAGCAACATCCCATTGTATTAACATAGAAACATAGAATTTGACAGCAGATAAGGACCGCTTGGCCCACCCAGTCTGCCCATTTCCCTACTTAATGGATAAGCTGCAGATCCTAGTTAACCAGCAGCCTACTTCTTCCTACCCTCACCCCCTAGAATTGCCTTATGGCTGTCCCATGCATGCTTGAATTCAGTCACTGTTTTTGACTCCACAACCTCCTCCAGAAGGCCATTCCATGCATCCACAACCCTCTCTGTGAAAAATACTTCCTACATTACCTCTGAGCCGCCCCCTCTATCTTCAAATTGTGCCCTTGTTCTTGCACACCTTTTTTTGAAAGATGCTACCCTCTTGGACTTTGTTGTTTCCTTGAGGTACTTGAAAGTTTCTATCATGTCCCCCTCTACCTCCTTTCCTCGAGGCTATACATATTAAGCTCCTTTAGTCTCTCCTTATATGTCTTCTCGTGCAGACCCTGCACCATTTTAGTTGCCCTCCCTGGACAGCTTCCATCTTGTCTATGTCCTTGTGGAATTGGGTCTCCAGAACTGCACACAGTACTTCAGATGGGGTCTCACCAGCTGTCTGTACAGAGGGATAACAACTTCCTGTTTTCTACTGGTGATGCCTCTCCCTATGCATCCCAGTATCCCCCCAGCCCTCCTTACTGCCTTCTCACATTGCTTGCCCATGTTTAAGTCATCTGATATGACTACCCCCAGGTCCCTTTCCATTTTTGTTGTTGTTAGTATCTCACTCCCCATTGTGTACTCTTCCCCTGGGTTTTTGTTTCCCAGGTGCATTACCTTGCACTTCTTAGCATGAAATCTAAGCTGCCATACATTTGACCATTCCTCTAACCTTGACAAGTCCCTTCTCATCCTTTCCACCCCACCTTGTGCATCAACTCTGTTGCAGATCTTTGTGTCATCTGCAAAGAGACATACTTTTCCTTCCAGTCCCTCTGCAATGTCACTTATAAAGACATTGAAGAGGACTGGTTCTAATACTGAACCCTGTGGCACCCCACTAGTAACCCCCCTTTCTTCAGAGTGGACTCCATTTACTATTACCCTCTGTGTCCTATTCTCCAGCCAATTCTTTACCCAGGCTATCATCTTGGGACCCACTCCCAGGCTGGCTAACTTGCATATTAATCTTTTGTGTGGGACTGAGTCAAATGCCTTGCTAAAGTCTAGGTAGGCCATGTCCACAGCCCCTCCCTGTTCTACTACTTTGGTCACCCAGTCAAAGAAATCTATTAGATTTGTCAGGCATGACCTTCCCGCTGTGAATCCATGCTGTCTTGGGTCCTGTGCGCCTCTGGCCTCTAGGTATTCGACAATTCTTTCCTTCAGAAGTGATTCCATCATTTTCCCTATTACTGGGGTTAAACTAACTGGTCTGTAGTTTGCTGCTTCTGCCCTGCTCCCACTTTTGTGAAGAGGAATCACATCGGCCCTCCTCCAGTCCTCAGGTACCACCCCATCCTCCCATTATTAGTGAGAAAAGGAAGTGCAAAAGAAGAAGGAAACCACTTTGGTTCTCAAACACAGTAGCAGAAAAGGTCAGAGCCAAAAGGCTGGCCTTCAGGAAATATAAGGGAATGCAGCAGGATGAAGATAGGGAGGCATACCAAACTTCCCTAAGGGAAGCAGGGAAGGCAGTTCTGCAGGCAAATGCCCAAACTGAGGAAACACTAGCATGAACAGTAAGAGAAGGGGACAAGGCTTTCTATAGATGCATTAGTGAAAGGAGAAAGTCCAGAGGGGGTATTGCTAAGATCAAAGGAGATAAGGTGGCATGTGAGGAGGAGGACCATGTAAAAGCATGTATACTAAATAGATACTTCTGCTCAGTATTTACTGAAGAGAAGGTAGGGCAGGGCCTACAGCTCTGCACCATGGGCACAGGAGGGAGGTGTGCACTAGTCCCTTCACAAAAGAAAGGGTCCTACAAGAGCTCAGTAAGCTCAGGGTGGACAAGGCAATGGGACCTGATGGCATACATCCCAGGGTACTAAAGGAGCTAAGGGTGGACCTAGCAGACCCATTATCAGAACTGTTTAGTGAGTCGCTGAGCACAGGAGAGGTCCCAGAAGACTGGAGAAGGGGTCATGTGATCCTGCTCCACAAGAGTGGTAGCAGGGAAGAAGCAGGGAACTACAGACCAGTCAGTCTTACCTCAGTAGTGGGCAAGATGATGGAGACACTCCTTATGGAAAGGGTAGTACAACACCTGGAATCCATAGGAGCACAGGATCCAAGACAGCATGGGTTTACAAATGGAAGGTCCTGTCAAACTAATCTCACAGATTTCTTTGACTGGACAACCAGAGTGGTGAACCAAGGTGGAGCAGTTTTCATGTTGTCTACCTTAAATTCAGCAAAGCTTTTGATATTGTTCCACACAGAGGATTGAGTAATAAGCTGTGTAGGCTCGGGGTGAGTCAGACATTAGTCAACTGGATGGCAAACTGGTTGACAGGCAGAAAACAGAGAGTGGTGATAAATGGTATACAGTCAGCAGAGATGCAAGTCACAAGTGGGGTACCTCAGAGATCAGTCCCGGGGCCAGTCCTCTTCAATATCTTCATCAGTGACATTGCAGATGGACTGGAGGGTAAGGTTTTTGTCTGTTTGCAGATGACACCAAGATCTGCAACAGAATAGATGATCCAGATGGTGTGGGCAGAATAAGAAGAGATCTGGATAAACTAGCAAAATGGTCAGAAGAGTGGCAACTGGGGTTTAACACAAAGAAGTGCAAGATCATGCACATAGGGAAGAGAAACCCTGAAGCCATCTATAGGCTGGGAGGGGAGTTGCTGGCAGTCACAAGGGAAGAAAGAGACTAGGGCGGCATCATCACCAATGACCTGAAGTCATCCACGCAGACCACTAAAGCGGTAGGTAAGGCTAGAGGGATGTTGGGGTGTATTAGTAGGGGTATCACAAGTAGGAAGAGGGAGGTAATAATCCCTCTTTACAAGACACTGGTTAGGCCCCATCTGAAGTACTGCATGCAGTACTGGAGGCCACACCTTCACAAGGACATTAACCAAATTGAGGCAGTCCAGAGAAGGACAACCAAAATGGTGCAGGGACTGCATCAGAAAACATATGAGGACAGATTAACTGAACTCAATATGTATACTCTAGAGCAAAGGAGGGAGAGAGGTGATATGATTGAAACATTCAAACACCTTAAGGGCATTAACAAGGTGAAAGAGTCTAACATGTTTCAATATAAAAAAAATAGTAGGACAAGAGGACACATCATGAGATTAGAGGGATGTCAATTAAGAGGTAATGTGAGGAAGATCTTTTTCACAGAAAGGGTGGTGGATGCATGGAATGGCATACCTCAGGAAGTGGTGGATATAAATACAGTGCAGGGTTTCAAGCAGACATGGGATAGGCATAAGGGAGCAATACAGATGAGTATGAATAGATGGGCCATTGACAGAGCAAAGGCCTATGGCATATTCATAAGGTAGAAAAAGAAATGGGCAGACTGGATGGGCCTTGTGGACCTTATTTGCCGTCAACTACTATGTATCTATGTTTCTATAGGTTTGAAAAGGAACCCTTGTAACACTAATCTGCCTATATCTCAGTAACCATACAACCTATGAAACAAATTCCACTGCAGTTGTAATAATGACTTTGAAACTTCCACGTGTTCTTAGTCCACCTTAAGGTGGACAAAGCTGAGGATAATGAAAAATCCATCTCGCATCATTTCTGAGATAGTAGCACCAAAAGTTGCTATGGGCACCACAATGTTATCCTATGGGAAAAATCTCAACTTTGTGCTGGCATATCTTTGTAACCGATTAACTTTTTAACACCCAAATAGCATAATTCACATCTCTGGGACATCCCCTTTATACCCTGCAAATTTCAAGTCAAAAGACCAGACCATTTATTTACAGTGCAGTGGCAATGTTTTTAAAATCCTAGTTCGTGAGGTGTCAAAATCCCCATTCGCGAGGTTAATCGCTGTTCGCAAGTTGTCAAAATCCCTGTTCTTGAGTAATCCTTGATTGTCAGATTTTGGCCATCTGGTGTGCAAGTCTTGAAAGGGGATTTTGTCAGCTCATGAAAGGGGGATTGACTCATGAACGAGAATTTTTACAGCTTGTGAATGGGGATTTTGACAGCTTGTGAAAAAGGAATTGAAAACCAATCCCCTTTCATGAGGTGTCAAAATCCACGTTCACGAGCCAATCTTCATTCATGAGAATGGCCATCTGGTCATGAAATGACAATCAAGGATTTTGTCAGCTCGCAAAAGGGGATTGGCTCACGAACGTGGATGTTGACAGCTCACGAATGGGGATTTTGACAGCTTAAGAAAGGGATTCAAAACTTATCTCATCATGCAGCTGACAAAATCCCCATCAGAGCCGATTCTTGTTCACAAGATAGGGCCATCTGATCCCTAAGCTGCGATCAAGGATTTTGCTATGTTGTGAAAGGGGATCGGCTCTCAAATTGGGATTCTGTCACCTTGCGAACGAGGATTGTAAGCGAGTTGCGAACGAAGAATTTGAAAATTTAAAATTGCCATTTTTTGGCCAAAATGAAGGAAACCAAAGGTATGGGTTTGTAGAGGGCATCACCCTGAAAAAAAAAACATGCCTTATTTGAGTAACAAGTCTCCTGCAGAGCAAGCTACAACATTTTGTTTGGGGGAAAAATTTAAACAAAATAGCTACTTGCGAACGAGAAATTTTTTCTCACTAACAGGGATTTTATAAATCCTCATTCATGAGCTGACAAAATCCTTGATCATGAGCCCAGTCCCCTTTCGCAAAACATACATATAAATCTTGGAGTGAACTGAGCATGCTCAGAACCAGAAACTTCAAAATTAAATACCCTTGGAAAAGAAAAATATGTTTTCACCAAACCAATGCTGGATTGTTCTTTACCCAATCCTCTTTCTACTCTGAAAATATCAGCCCATAATACCAAACGGTGCGGCCTCAGTGTGATGGGAACAATCAGCAAAGAAGTGCCAAAAAAAGCAAAAAACTTGTTTTTCAGTGCTACACTGCACGTAAACCGCAAGTCTGACTGAAACGCAACTTGGCAAATCAAGAGATCTACCATACAAGACTGTTCTTCCAAATTTTGTGCAAATCTGTTGAATGGTTGCAAAGTTATTAATGTGCAAAATTGGGGGTTTAACACTAAACTGCTTACTCAACCCTAACTATACTGGTGTGACCATGGCAGTATAATGAACCCTATGCACTATGGTGCGGAGTGGCTATGCTCCATGTATCTGAACCGCATAGCCACATCACACACAATGCTTCCCCTGTGAGGGATGCACTAAGGGGGTGCATGCAGACAGTGTGTGCCCGATCCCCCTGGTCCACGGACTGCACTGTTCGGGGGCGTGTCAGCACTATGTGCCAGGCACAAAGGCATGTAGGTACATAGTGCTGGCTGTGGGGCTAGAAGGGGGTGCAGGGTACACTATGTAGAACCCTACCATAAGCCCCTATGTGGCCCACATGCACTCTGAGACCCACCATGCTACAGGGCAAATAGCCCACCCAACCTCCAGGGGCCTCTACATGGGGCTGCCCGGTGTCTCTCACCCACCCCAGCAAACAGCGGTGCATGGCCACCCTCCCCCAAAACCCACACGGGGCACCGGCTCATGGATGCAGCCCCTGGGTCCCCCAATGTCCTGCCAGCATTCAACCCCCCACAAGTCCCACTGCACCTATCAGTGCCATCGGAAGGCTGGCATCATTGCCTTCCCTCACCTGCCACAGCTGCCTGCTGTTGGACATCCATGGGGTGTGCGGCCAATGTGCACCCTGCCATGTTAATGATCCAATGGTGGACCCATGCCGGGCATCTGACTGGATGCCCAACTGTCCGTGACTCCGCCCACTCTGCACAGACCTGTGCACTGGGTGGGGAGCAGGACTGTGGACAAATGGCCGAGGGTGGTGAATACTGCCGGTGTGTACCTGTCCACAGGTGCGGAGCTCTTCGGGTAGGATGCACGCCTCAGGCACGTACTTCCCTCCCCTATGTGCATAGTGGCCAATATATTTATATATATATATATATATATATATGCATATACATATATATGCATATGTATATATATGTTGCTATATATTGAGATATATGTGTGTGTATATATATATATATATATATATTTATATATATTTTTACTATAAATGTATAGAACATGACCATATGACAAAGTCAACAGATACAGGACTTACGGTCTATCACGTCTGCTGGATTGTGCAGCTCTCAGTAATTACCACTGATGCTGCCCCCCTCACCCTCTATTTCCCTTCTAGTCTTATTTCACCCTTAACCCTGTCCCATCCTCTCTTAAATCCTTCCACTGATGTCAGTTTCAATTATCATGTAATTGTTTTATATTGCCCTGACTAAGTCTTTAATATTTAAATGTATTTGTATTTTTTTATGTCTTTATATTACAATGTATTGCAACTGGATGTCCGTGAAAATGGGCATTGCCCACTGACCTTTTCAGTATAAAATAAAAATGAAATGAAATGCATTCCACTCCTCCATCACCACTCTCTCTGTGAAGAAATTCCTCCTCATCTCCCTTCTGAACCTCCTTCCCTCCAGCTTCTGACCATGCCCTTGTGTGATCCTCTCCTTTCTGAATTTGAACAGACATTCAGGGCTGATCCACTTTTTGCCCTTTAAGTACTTAAAGGTCTCTATCATGTCCCCTCCTGTCCCTTCAATTTTCTAATGAATACATGTTGAGTTCTGCCACGCTATCCTAGTAGGGCTTTTCACTCATCCCATTTAGCATCTTGGTCACCCTCCTCTGCACCCTCTCCAATAACCTGATGTCCCTTTTTAGGAAGGGGCATTGGAACTGCATACGGTACTGAAGGTGCGGTTTCACCAGTGACCTGTACAGTGGCAGGATCACCTCTTCACTCCCTGAGGTGATGCCCCTTGCTATGCAGCCCAGCAACCTGTTGGCCTTTTCCACTGCTTTCCTACACTGTGCTGAGTGATTCATCTGACCAGTGACCATCACACCCAGGTTCTTTTCCTTAGTGAACCGATAGCTGTTCTGCTCCCAGCTGGTATCTGTGCCCTGGATTCTTGGTTCTGAAGTGCATAACCCTGCACTTCCTGGCATTGAACCCCAGTTGCCATGTGTCAGACCACTTCTGCAATGTGTCTAGATCACTTTGGAGTGCCCTCCTACCTTCCACTTTGTCTGCCACAACTCCTTGTTTAGTGTAATCGGCAAACAGGCTCACCCTACTCTGTACCCCCTCTGCCATATCTGATACGAAGATATTGAATAACACCAGCCCCAGCACTGAGCCCTGCAAGACACCCCTGATGACTGTTCTGGATGTTGATAGTTCCCCCCTAACCACCACCCTCTGCTGCCTGTTCTCCAGCCATCCCCAAATCCATCTGACCAGATTTTCCCCTACACCCAGGCTTTTCAGCTTGCAAATCAATCCCCTGTGAGGCACCATGTCAAAGGCCTTGTTAAAGTACAAATACAGGACATCAATTGCCTTTACCCCATCCAGAATCCTAGTCACCCAGTCATAAAAGTCTGACATGATCTTCCTTGGGTGAACCCATGATGCCAGTCATCAAGGACACCATTCTTCTCCAAGAATATCACCATCCTCTCTTTTAGGATCATCTCCATTAGCTTCCCCATAATTAACTTCAGGATTGCCAGAGCAGCTGCACAGGGGATGGAGCTGGATGTCACTGTCCACCTAGGGACAAATGTCCTGGCTAAGAAAGGGATTAGAGAAGTGCAGGAAGAGTTTGTGGAATTGGGGAGGGGCCTTAGACAAGTAGCACGCACGGTAACCTTCTTGGAGGTGCTGCCCATCTTTGGCGTAGGAGAGGCTAGGGTGTTCCACACCATGGGATTCAATCAGTGGTTGAAAAACTGGTGTGGAGCTCAGGGATTTGGCTTCATTCAGGACTGGGGGTCCAGCAGGAGTGATGCAAGCCTATACTGGCATGATGGGCTGCATCTGTCCAGGAGGGGAACCAGGATCCTAGGTGATAGGTTTAAATGCTTCATTGGCAAGCATTTAAACTAGCCAAGGGGGAGGCACTGGAAAGGAGCAGGGCAATCCTAGTCCCACCAAAAAATAATGGTAGTAAGTGAGGTAAACACCAACTTAGAGGTGTCGATAGGGAGAAGGGCAGGGGTAAATGGAGAAAGTGACAAAGGCAAGAAGGACAGGAATGGGGCAAAAAGGAGTAAGGCCATCAGGAAATGGAAGGTAATGAGTACCAATGTCCATAGTCTGGGCAACAAGCTACCTGAGCTGGTGGCCTTGATGGAAGAGGGATGCCTGGATATTGTAGCAGTCACAGAAACATGGTACACAGAGAACCATGACTGGGATGTTAACATACCAGGGTACATAACCTACAGGAGAGACAGGCAGGGTAGAAGAGGGGGAGGAGTAGCTCTCTATGTAAAGGAAGGGATAAAAGCAACTGAACAAAAGAGTAAACAGGGAGGAGAGGAGGCACTGTGGGTCAACTTGAAGGCTGGAAAGGGCACCACAATCTGCACAGGGGTTGTGTACAGACCCCCATGTCAGGGGGAGTGAATGGACAAGGATATGATAGAAGGGGTGATATTGTTGATGGGAGACCTGAATATGCCAGATGTTAACTGGAGCACATTTGCTGCAGCCACATCCAATAGCAGGGCCATTCTTGATGCTCTACAGGTGGCAGGCCTCAGACAGCCAGTTTCAGAACCCACTCGTGAGGGAGCAATCTTAGACTTCGTACTCTCAAATGGGGGCAGTGAGAGGATCTCAGATCTAGAAGTGGGTTGCCATCTGGGAACAAGTGACCTTCAAACAGTGTGGTTCACATTAAACTCAGCTACAGAGTCAAGCCATACAAAAGTGAGGGTACTGGACTTCAGGAGGGCTGACTTTGGCAAGATGGGAGAGTGCCTCAGAAAAACACTAGCAAACAGGCTAGAAGGAGGTGTGGAGCAGCAATGGGGAATTATCAAAACTGCCATCACAGAGGCAACAAGCCTTTGTGTGAAGCAAATAAACAAAGCAAAATGAAAGAAAAAGCCACTATGGTTCTCAGAAGAGGTGGCTGTGAAAGTCACGAAGAAAAGATAGCATTCCGGAAGTATAAGGAAACACAGAAGGAGCAGGACAGAGAGCTGTACCAGTTAAGGCAGAAGGAAGCAGGGAGGGAAGTCAGAATAGCAAAGGCCCAAACTGAGGAAGAGATAGCCAACTCAGTTAAGAAGGGGATAAAACCTTTTATAGGTACATCAGCGAGCGTAGAAAGACAAAGGGAGGGATAGTGAGGCTGAATAGAATGAACGGTGGGTGGGCAGAGGGGGACAGTGAAAAAGCAGGGATACTGAAAGAATATTTCTGCTCAGTACTCACAAAAGAGGATGGGGAAGTGCCTAATCCAATTAACAGAAGCACTCTTGATGAGGGAGGGGGGGGTCGATCCCAGTCCTTTCACAGAAGAAAGGGTTCTGCAAGAACTCCTAAAACTGAAGGTGGACAAAGCAGTGGGGCCTGATGGAATTCCCCTCAGAATTTTAAAAGAATTAAGGGGAACTAGAAACCACTGGCTACTCTTTTAATAAATCATGGGAGGATGGTGTGGTACCCGAGGACTGGAGGAAGGCAGATGTGATTCTCCTTCACAAAGTGGGACCAAGACAGAGGCAGGAAACTATAGACCTGTCAGTTTGACCTCTGTGGTAGGGAAAGTGCTGGGTCACTTCTGAAGGAAAGAATAGTTGAGTACCTAGAGGCCAGTGGGGCACAGGACCCAAGGCAGCATGGGTTCACAGTGGGAAGGTCATGTCAGACAAATCTAATAGATTTCTTTGACTGGGTGACCAAAGTAGTAGACCAGGGAGGGGCTGTGGACATGGCCTACCTAGACTTTAGCAAGGCATTTGACACAGTCCCACACAAAAGATTAATAGTCAAATTAACCAGCCTGGGAGTGGGTCCCAGGGTGGTAGCCTGGGTAAAACATTGGCTGAACAACAGGACACAGAAGGTAATTGAAAATGGAGTCCACTTTGAAGAATGAGGGCTTACTAGTGGGGTACCATAGGGTTCAGTATTGGGTCCAGTCCTTTTTAATGTCTTCATAAGTGACATTGCAGAGGGACTGGAAGGAAAAGTACTCCTCTTTGCAGATGACACAAAGATCTGCAACAGGGTTGATACACAAGGAGGTGTGGAAAGGATGGGAAGGGACTTGGCAAGGTTGGAGGAATGGCCAGAAGTATGGCAGCTAGGATTCAATGCAAAGAAGTGCAAAATAATGCACCTGGGAAACAAGAGCCCAGGGGAAGAATACACAATGGGGGGGGGGGGGTAGTAACAACAACAAAAAATGAAAGGGACCAAGGGGTAATCATATCAGATGACCTTAAGGTTAGCAAACAATGTGAGAAGGCAGTAGGGAGTGTTGGGGGTATACTGGGCTACACAGGGAGAGGCATCAGCAGCAGAAAACAGGAAGTTGTTATCCCTCTGTACAAACAGTTGATGAGACCCCATCTGGAGTACTGCATCCAGTTCTGGAGACCCCATCCCTGCAAGGACATAGACAGGATAGAGGCTGTCCAGAGGAGGGCAACTAAAATGGTGCAGGGTCTGCAAGAGAAGCCGTATGAGGAGAGACTAAAGGAGCTTAATATGTATACACTTGAGGAAAGAAGAGAGAAGGGGGACATGATAGAAACTTTTAAGTACCTCAGTGGAAGCAACAAAGTCCAAGAGGGTAGCATCTTTCAGAAAAAGAGACGTGCAAGAACAAGGGGACACAATTTAAAGATGGGGGGGGGGCAGTTCAGGGACAATGTGAGGAAGTATTCTTTCACAGAGATGGTAGTGGATGCATGGAACAGTCTTCCTGAGAAGATTGTGGGGTCTAAAATTGTGGGAGAATTCAAGAATGCATGGGACAGACATAAGGCAATTCTTGTGGGGGGGGTAGGAAGAAATAGGCTGTTGGTTAACTAGGATCTGTGGCCTATCCTGTAGGTAGGGAAATGGTCAGACTAGATGGGTCAAGTGATCCTTATCTGCTGTCAAAGTCTATGTTTCTATGTTTCTATGACTTGAGGTGGACTGGCTGATCATTCCCCAGCTCATCCCAAGATCTGCTCTTATGGATGGGCACCACATGTGCCATCCTCCAATCCAGGGGCACACATCCTTCTTGAAGTAATGTGTTAAACAAGTTAGTCAGTTATGCTGCCAGGACCTCTTCAAGTTCTCTCAGCACCCTTGGGTGGATTCCATCAGGACCTGGTGCTTTATCTTTTCTTAGCCCCTCTAGCACCCTTTGCACAGGGATCTCTTCTTCTCTCAGCTCCCCTCCCATGGCTCCCCACCCCTGTCTTGTCCATATGGGATGGGTCCATCCCTCTCCCTTGTGAATGCTGAACAGAAATACCTGTTCTGTACCACTGCCTATTCAGCCACCTTTTCCACCCAACCTTCCCCTGTCTTGATTCTTGAGATTTAGTCACTGCAGTTCCTTTTTTTCCCTAATGTACCTGAAGAACCCTTTTTCACCCTTCTTGATGTCTTGTGACAGCTTCTGCTCCTTTGTAGCTTTGGCGACCCTTACTGTCCTGGTCACCTCCTTGGCCATCGTGTTGTACTCCTCTTTATCTGCTTCCCTGCCTGTCCTCTTAAGGACTCTAAAGGCTGCCCTTTTTTTCCCTTACCTTTTTCTGTACCTCCCATGTCCACTAGCTCAGTTTCTTGGCCCCTGCCTTCTTACTTCTCCTCATTGCGCAGGAGTCTGTGGCCTCTGCCAGTCCTAGTTTTTTGTTTTTCCATTACTGGGTGGTGTCCATGCCAGGTTTTATGGTGGCCACATACCTCCCCATCACAGCTGCCATCTTACTGAAGTCAGCCCTATTGAAATCTATGACCTTGGTGGTGGTATGTGCTTCCTCTCTACCCAGTTCGAGGGAGAACTATACTGTTCTATGGTCACTTTCCGCTATGGAATCCTCAACTTTCACTTCCCTCACCTGATCCCCATTGGACAGCACAAGGTCTAGGATGTTTCCTTCCCTAGTTATCTCCCTTACTTGCTCATCAGGGACGCATCCTGGAGCACATCCAGAATGTCTTGATGGTTGTCCAGTCCACCCATGGTAGATTAAAATTTCTGACCACCACTATGTTGCCCCTGATGCAGTTGTGCCATATCTCTTCTATTAGATCCCAGTCTTTCTCCTCCATCTGGGAGGATGGCCTATACACCATATCCAGTCTTACCCTCCTTTTCTTTGCATCGACCAAATTGACCCACACAGACTCTGTTTTCCCCTTTCCCCCTGCTGTACCTTATTCCCTCCCTTATGTATAAGGCTGCACCTCCTCCCTTGCCACTCCCTAGCCCACCTATATATCATATATCATATATCCCTTGCCACTCCCTGTTCCACCTATGTACATATATTAAATCCCACTGTCTGTTTGAGTTAGCCCATGTTTCCGTGATGGTGGCTATGTCAACTCCCCCTTCTGCCATCGGTGCTTGAAGCTCTGGCATCTTGTTGGCCAGGCTCCTTGCATTAGTGGAGAGTACTATCCATCCCTTCCACTGACTACCTCTTGTTTCTGCCCTTTCCCTGCATCTTCCCCCTCTGTGAACTTCCCTCTATTTATTGCAACCGTCTGGGGTGGGGACATATTTCCTCCCATTCCCTGAGCCTCTGACTGATTTAGTTTTCCTTGTCTTGGCCCCCCCTTATAAGTTTAAATCATAGCTGGATGCCAGAAACTCCTCTAATTTCTGTTTCAGGACAGCTATAGCCTCTCTGCTCAGGTGCAGCCTGTCTGGGGCATATAGGTAATTGTTTGCTCACATTTCCTTCCAGTTTTCTACCAGCCCAAACCCCTGAGCCTCACATCACTCTCTGAACCAGTCATTAAATTCCTTGATTCTTTGTTTCCTATCTGCACTTGCTCTTGGTACAGACACTACCTCAGAGAAGGCAATTGTCCATGATTCCTCCTTATACATGCTTGCCAGTTCTCTAAATCTTGCTTGGACCTCTTTAAGACTGTTTGCCTCCAAGTCATTTGTACCCAGATGCACTACCAAGTGGGACTTTCCTTCCTGTCTTATGTTTCTTGTGGGGATGATATGTCTTGCCTTGTGTGCCATCATCCCCGGCATGCATTCCACCCAGACCAAGCTTTTACTGCTCTGATTTCCTCCAGACCTGATGCCCTTAATGATAGAGTCCTCAATTATGATGACTTTTGTTTTCCCTCTTTCCCCTCCTTCCTGCTTGCCTTCTAATGCCCCTTCATTTGCCTTCCTGACCCCTTCCTAATGCCCCTTACCTTGTTATTACCCCCTTGCTCCCCTTTTGCCTCCCTGTCTTTGCCATTGTCTATACTTCTTCCAAGCTTCATCCTTGAATTTGCTGCCTCTGCTTCCTTGCCTTCCCTTTGACCATTGTCTGTTAAGCTATCCATATTTGCTTCCTGTATCCTTTTACTTTCTATATTGGATAAAGAAGAAGTGTTCTCTGCTTGCTTCTATTCTGTTTCTCCTTTACTTGCATCTGCCTCCCCTTTGCTTGCATCTTTCCCTGGAGTGTATGCCTTGCCCTCTGTTACCCCATTTGCCTTCCCACAGTTCCTGGCACTACTTGTAGTTTCCCTTATTAACCCTTCTCTGATCTTGTGCCCTTTGCAGGTGAATCCCTGCCCTTTTCAGGTGGCTTCCTGTGCGGCTCCCCTTTGGCTCTTCTGACCTCATTTAAGTTCCCATCCCCTGCTGCAACTTCCCCTTATCTTGTTTTTTTTTTTTTTGCTGGTAACAATTATATCCCCCATGCTCCAATACACCTAATCTGTACTGCTTGCCCCCCCTTGCATCTGTCTTCAAGGGTTTCCAGTGGTGTGTACCTGTTTGCTTGCATTATAACTGAATGATGCTCTTTGCCTTATTTCCCACCTGCTTTATCCCACATCAGTCTCTCCTTGTGTCTATCCAATGTTTCCCTGCCCTTATTTGTGACTACTTGCCACTTACCAGTCTGTGTTCCCACTTGATTCCAGTCTGCTCCTGCCCTAGAGGTCCCTGGGTAAATGGCTATAACCCTCCTCTCACCTCCCCTTCTGTTGGTTTGCCCACCCGGTCTCTTGTTTGCACTACAATCCCTGTCCTGTACCTTCCTCAGCTCCCACATCAGCCAATCTATCTCATCTTGGAGATGTGCTAGCTGCCCACAAACTAAACAACCACCATGTCTCCATGCAATGTTCAGGATCATAGCCATCTCACATTCGTTGCACCCCACCAAGGGCCTGGTGTTTCCCCTATTATACCAGACTTGATTACCAGCAATGATGCTTGTCTGTCCTACCAATATCCTGTTCTTTCCATCCTCCCTCCCTCCCTCTGATTGCCCTTCTCTATTCCCCTGCAGCATTTATTTTCCATGCAGTACCCTGCTCTCTTCCCTTATTTCTGTCCTTCCTATCCACTTTATTTCTTCCCCTTTAATCTAACCTCCTTCCCCCTTCTTGCACTTTTAAATCCCCATCCATTTTCCTGCATCAAATGTATACTATGACCACATCTCTTGTTTTGGTATATCGTAGGTCTCTTGTGGACTGTTTTGGGCTGTTCCCCATAACTTGCCTAATGACAAGGGGCCAATGTAGGGTGCAGCACTGCTTATCACCCTGCTTTCTCCTCCCATGTCCTTCCCTGCAGGATGTGACACATATTGGCCAGGGAATAAAGATGTGTCCAGCTGTGGGGTGGGTAGCTTTAGGGGAGGGTGGGTAAGAATCCTCCATCCGGCTACTGAGTCAATCAGCCACGTGTGATGGCTCAGGGCTATTATCCAAGGCCCTTTAGGCAAGGAAAGCCATCCCCACAGATCGTTTCAGCTTTTAAATCCTGTAAACTGCACTGCTTTTTCTTTTTTATTTAGTTCAGCTGTCAGACTACTGTGCTCGTTTCAGCCCCAAACAGTCCCGGTGAAAACAGATGCAGGATTTCAAACATTACTTAAACCAAAAAACAAACCCATTTCCCCCTGCTCTTGAACTGTAAACCTATCTGATTTAAAGTAAAAGTAAAAGCAGTCCCTTAATATGAAACAGACTCCCCCTTAAAATGTGCTATTAAATAGACTCCATGACCTATATCCTAGGTAATACTGAAAAAAACAACTATGAAGCCAGTAAAACTACTGTACATGTAAAACTAACAAAACACACACAAATATGAAGAGGTACACTTCCCTTTTTGCCCTCCTAGTGCACTGAATGCGCCAAGTGTGCCTCCCTCTTGGCTAGCAGAGGCTAGCCCTATCCCTTCTCCTCCACTTGAATGGCCTGTGAATGCCTGCAAGTCAGCACAGAGTTCCATTTTTAGCAGTTGGATTGGTGTGTCTCGTGGCTACCGTAAGTCTCTGTCCGGCTACTGAGACAATCATCCATGTATGATAGTGCAGGTCAATTATTCAAGCCCCTGTAGGCTAGATAAGCCATCCTTTCAGGTCATTTCAGCTTTTAACCCTCTAAACTGCATTGCTTTTTCTTTTTTCTTTAGTCCGGCTGTCTGCCCACTGTGCTTGCTTTGGCCCCAAACAGTCCTGGTGAAAATAAATGCAGGATTTCAAATGTTATTTTAACCAAAAACAAACCCTTTTCCCCCACTCTTGAACTGCAAACCTATCCAATTTAAAGTAAAAGTAAGAGGTCCCTTAATATGAAACAGACTTCCCCTTAAAATGTGCAATAAAATATACTCCTTGATCTATATCAAAAGTAATAATAATAAAAAACAAACAACTGTAAAGCCAGTAAAACTACAGATTAAACTACCAAAATACACACCCTCTGAATGCACCAAGTGCACCTCTCTCATGGCTAGCAGATGCTAGCCCCATCCCTTCTCCCCTTCCCGATTGGCCTGCAAAATATATATAAAATATTTACAAAAAAATAGTGCCATGCTGAATTTTCAAATTCCAGCATAATGAAATTCCACAGAATTTTCAAAATTCCACAGAAATTCTGCAGAATTTCACGAGAAACATAATAGTGGAATTTCACGGCAGAAAATAGTTGCAGAATGATTTTCTAAGAAAAAAATGCTGTCATTCCACGGATCTCAATATTTTCAGCAGAGATAATTGCAGAATAATTGTTCACTGAAAAATGCTCTTCAACAGAATATTATTCCGTGGATCACAGTAGGCGGAATTCTGCAGAAGAACCATCAACATTTTGGTGGAAATTCTCCCAGCAGAATGGTCATTCCATGCTAATTTTGCTGGCAGAATTCCACATTCCGCACAGCAATACAAAAAACATTTTGGTCTATGCATCAGCTACAACTACAGACTCCAATATAACTACAGACCAAACTACAACTACGGACAAAATAAAGTACATACAGACCCAGATATTCAGAGCAGTTGTACATGGTGCAACTGAGTTGTGCCAGTGCAAGTGCGGTATTGCGCCAAGGAGTCATATTCAGTGGGAGCCAGTGCCCAGTGCAAAATCCATTGTGCCAATGCACAACTATAATGAATGCATGTGCAAGAGCAGGAGGTATGCCCATGCATATCCAGTGCAGTGGCATATTCAACCATGAAACCATGGAGCAAATGTGGAGCAAATTGAAGTGGGCGCAAACACACAAACAGCACTTGCACCAGGGGTGTGAGTGAGAGGGAGTGAGTGAGAGAGACAGACAGAGACACACACACACAAGGACAGACAGACCAAAGCCCACACGCAGAGGGAGAGGGACAGAGGTGGCATTGGAGAGGGAGAGAGGGGCAGAGCGAGAGAGAGAGAGAGAGAGAGAGACACACACACACACACACACACACACACACACACACACACACATACAAGCAGTGCACCAGGGTGGCACACAGCCAGCAGCCAACTACCCAGAGCCATGGACAGTGTGCCCTTCATGATAGAGGCAGTAAAGAGGGGTGTGAAGGGGTAGGAGGAACAACGATGTGGCCGAGGAAGGGCCCATTGGCAGTATGCCCGACACAGGTGGTACCGTGCCTGCATCACCTTTGAGAACTACAGTGACACAGATTGTGGGCTGGTACCATCTCTATAGGACCATTTTGAGGCAGCTCTGTGAGCTGTACAGTGAAGAGATGCAGGCATCCCCAGACTGAGCCACACCATGTCCGTGGAGATGAAGGTGACTGCTGTCATGTGCCTGCTCACCACGGGCACCTTCCAGAGACCAACGGGGGACACCACAGGCATCACCCAGTTGGCCATGTCTCACCTCCTCACACAGTTCCTCAATGCCCTGCTGCCATGTGCTTCGGAATTCATCTATTTACCCAGCACACAGGCAGAGCATACAGCAACCATGCAGGACTTCCACAGGGTGGCACATATGCCTGGAATGATTGGGGTCATAGACTGCACCCACATGGCCATTCACATGCCACTTGGCCCTGAAGGCATGGTATACAGCAATCAGAAAGGGAGCCCACGTGACAACTGCCAGGTGGTGTGCAATGCCACAGGGCGCATCACCAATATCTGCACAACACACCCTGGGAGTGCACATGATGCATTCATCTGGCACAGCTCTGCACTGTGCCACAGATTAGAATGTGGGGACATCCCCACGGGCCACCTAGTGGGTGAGTATGGCATAGGCAAGGGGCGATGGGCAGAGCAAACTTGGGGATGGTGGTGGGCAGGGTGTGCATGGTGGCGTGGGCACCAAGGACAGGCAAGGGGCACAGCATAGGATAGCAGAGGGCTAGCCATGTCAATCTCCACACAGGTGACAGCGCATATCCACTGAGGCCCTGGCTGCTCACCCCTATGGGTGCCCATCATCCCCAGCAGAGGAATGGTACAATGAGGCACACTCCAGCATATGCAACATCATCGAGAGTGTCTTTGGCATGCTGAAAGCATGGTTCCATTGCCTAGACAGGTCAGGCTGTGCCCTACAGTACAGCCTCTTGAAAGACTTTGGCCTATTCCTGGCCTGCTGCATACTGCACAACATGGCCATTGATTGTGGGATAGCTGTCGAGGCTGGTGAGGGAGACAGTAGTGGGGACGACAGAGGCAATGGGCTGGAGGGTGGTGGGCATCCACCCCCTGGGTGGAGAGACCCTTCCAGCTGCTCCAGTAGGTGTGATGCCACTAAGACACCATTGCACAGGAGCACTATGATGCACACAGGTAGGTGGTGCAGTACACATGCATGGGCCGCGCAAACAGGTACAGCACACATGCAGGGGCATGCATGGCAATGGGCATGTACACACAGAGGCATGAGGCAGGGGTAGGGGAGTCAGAGGCACACAACCACAGAGCAACACACACACACCCACATGCACCCACACACCCAGGGGTTGATATGTGGTGTGGATCAGATGCATGGCATCGACATGCACAACTTACCTATCAAGGTTGCAATACCGGTCCATGGTCTGTGATGTTTCTTGGCACTTAGTAGGAGCAACGCATACAAATGAGGTTGGGCTCAACAGTAATGACATGCTAATGCACCCACTGCACCACGCATTGACTGATGAGCTCATTTGCCTGTGGTGTCTGAAAATCACGATATTGCACCATGAGCAAATGGGATTGTGCCAGAGCAAGTTGCACTGGCACAATGTGAACGCATGCATGGTGCACAGGCTCACAGTGCACATGCATGTCATGGCATCATGGCAGCAATCATGCATCATGCATGGACAGTGCAATGCAGTGGCATTGCTCATGTTGTGCATGGGGCCAGCTACATGCATGGCTGTGCATGGGGTGTCATGCCCTATCGAGCATGTGCGCAATGCCGGTCGACCCTGACCCCTGGGTCAGACCTCTGACCTTGTGACCCCAGGTAGCCATGCCCATTCCATGCATCTCCGGCACTATGCGATGTGCGTGCACTGCACATTCTTCCACACATTGCGGTGGGTGCATGGTATGGACAAGTGCGCCTCTGGCCTCCATTTTTTGCCACTAATAGCAGTTAGCTGAACATGGCCCAGGCATGACAAAGGAGGGTCCAGAACTTGTCACCTATCAAGGTGGCCAACCTAGTGGCTTGCGTGGAGCCCCACGCCCCCAGCCATTTGGGCAGGTGCCACTCAGCGGGCACAGGGCACCGTGTGGCAGGACATCCCCACAAGCCTGGAGCACAGGACAGAGGCACCCAGGACTGGGTAACAGTGTCGCTACTGCTAGGGGGACCTCATGTGGCAGGACCCAGAGTGCCTGAGGAGGCTACAGGCATGAACCAGGTGAGGAGCCGTGCCACAGCCAGGTAAGTCATCCAGTGCTGCATGTCTGCCTTGGAGCTGTACTGTGGTGTTGGCTTGTCTGCCTGCCATGCCCTACAGAGGGGTACACTGTCATCATGCACATCGTGGGATGTCAGTGCCAGCTTTCACTTGCATTATGATGCAGCAGTGCAGCCATGCAGGACGTGTCGGCAGGGACACACATGCACAGGGGTGGGGGGCAGCTGCTGTTGTCAGTTCCTGATGTGCACATGTCTTCTTTCCATTACCAGGCCCTGAGGACCATTGTAGGGCTCAAGTTGCAGCAGGGCAGCAGGCCATAGTGGGATGAGCTGGAGCGGGACCAGCACCAGCAGGGCCACAGAGGACAGGTAGGCACTGTCCTGGTTTGTCGCACTGTGCATGGGGGGTGTCAGGGGGTGTGGGCATGGCCGCCTGTGCCATGTGCTGTGGCAGCTGTGTGTGTGTGCTGCACTGTGCATGGTGCATGCCACTGTGGCATGTCCATTGGACACGTGTGCCAGCTGTCGGTGGCGTGGGCATGCACCCGGCTGCCACTGCTGTTGTTCTGATACTACCAGTGCACTATGCCATGTGACTGTCATTGCACAGTTGTGTGGCCATTGTGCAGCAGGGACCACCTCTGTGCAATGTCATGCTGCGCCACGTTTCTGGCTGGCATTGGCCCACCCCCCTGCAGGTGGCTGTTATGGGATCTCCAGGGGTGTGTATTCCATCTGCCCATTGCGCACAGTCGGTGGGCATGGTTTCTTGGGACATTGCACTGATCACCTTTCCTGTCCCTTGTTATAGGTGTCTGGGAGTGAAGACCACCTCGATTGATGTTGTCGAGACTACTGTGCCAGACCCTTCTGGTGGCCCCCATGACACTGGAGGCAGTTGTCCAGGTCAGGCAGATGCTGGTAGTGGAATGGAGGAAGTGTCAACGCACCGGGGCAGATGGACGGGGCCACCATTTTTAGCCCCTGTTTACCCCTGTTTTCCCTGCTGTACCTCCCCCTTCAGTCCCCCCTCCCACTGTATGGTCCCTGTTCCCTGTCCCCTTCCCTTGCCTTACTGACCCTTTCCCAGCCCCTGGTTCTTGTATATAGTTCAATTCAAATATATAGTTTCTGACTTACCTGCCTGTGTCTGTATCTGCTTTGCAGGTGGCGTGCAGAGCCATGCTGCAGTGGCCCAGTATCTGTCCATGTGGTGTGCACGTGCAGGGGTACATGTTGTGCTTCCATGGTTCACTGCTGTGCTGTTCTGTGGTGCGTCCCACTGTGGGGGTGTCCATCCACTGGATCAGTGGCTGTCCCTTGCAGTGCCCTTGGGCCAGCTGTTGGGGTGTGTGGTGGTTACATTTGTGGTGGTGGCACATAGCCATGGTCCTTGATGAGGTGCTGTCTGCACACTGTGTTGGGGCCCCTGCTTGGTGTTGTAAGGCCTGTTAAATGTGGTCTTCCATTCTACCTGCCACCCAACATGTTCCATGCCTACTGTGTGGGCTTCCTGTGTGCCTGTGTGACATGTGTATGCTTGGCTGTGTGGTCCTGGGTGTAACCTGCTATGATCTGGGTGGGGAGGCATGGTCAGCAGCCTGCGGGGGAGCTCCCTTGGTGGCCCTCCATTGGCCATTGGCACCTCCTGTTGCCTGCTGTCTCTGCCACTGTTGTGTTCTGGGGTCAGGTGTCTGGGTGCCTGTAGGTGCCTTTCTATATTCTGCTGGTGGCGGCCTCCTGTGGTGTGTCACTGTGCTTTCCTGACACTGTCCCCAGTTCTGTTCTCTGTGCCATGCCCCCCTCTGTTGCTCTGTTGCTCTGCTCCTACAGTTGTGCTGGAGCATCTCTTTCTGCACCATGGCTCACCTCTGTTTGCACCATGGAGCAACTCTTTTTGCACCATGGGGCAACTCTGTTTGCACCATGGTGCACCTCTGCCATATTCAGCCAGGTTGCACTGGCACAGTTCAGCCTGTGCAACCTCTGAATATGGCACCTGTTGTGCCATGGCACATCAGATTTGCACTGCGACGGACTTGCTCTGGGCTTTGGCACATTTTTGAATATTTGGGCCACAGTATTTACAAAAACTGCCTATATTGTAACGAGATACAATATGAAAAATGAAAATTGTGATATTTTCACCACAGTCTACCTTAACTTATGAGTTCAGTACAGTACACTACAAAGCTAAGGGAATCCATTTAATTCCATCTTTCTTGTAGCTTTCTAAACTTTCAGAGATGGTGCTTAGTTCTTCAGTCTGCATAACAAAGGTGTTATCTCCTCAATCAAACTACATTGGTCTGAGAAAAATTATTTTTCTGATCACACAGTCATTTCGTGAGACCTTGGCTAAGTAAAAACACTCCCACGCTGTTGTAGGACTGTCATTGAATATGTTTTCATGGCATCCACAGCAGTTATTTGTTTAATATAAAATTCTTTTGAATAGTAATAAACTTAGTAGTTATTGATCTGCATCATTTCTGTGTCTAAAATGTTTTTTCTGTAACTGGGGGGATACTGATGATTGAGCAAACATGTCACCAGAAATGTGGGGCTGTGCATTCATTTGATGTGGCATGCACTAGACCATCACTGGACATACTTGTGTCTGACAAGGTTAAAAACTGTTGCCAGTGGTGGTTGCCGTTGTGGCATCAGCAGGAGATGGATCATCATTGGAGGCTGTCGAGTCATCAGGATCAGGGCCAGTGAGAGAGGCTGTGGAATGTCCCAGGCCTGGCACAACACTGAAGGTTGTGGAGTCAGAAGGAGCATCAGAATTACCAGTGGGCATTGTGGTGTTGAGATTTGTTGCATTTGGAACAAATGCAACTGAGGATGTTAGCTTCTTCATCTTCCACTCTTCTATATGACTCTGGTTCTCACAAGACACATCTTTAATACTAGAGGTATACAAAAATATGTAATTTTTCTTGTTGCTACCACAGATTTTACACTCAGTATTAGGCGTGTCCCAGGTAACATTTTTAGATGTCCTCTTGCCTCTATTTTTACTTGGTTTTCACTAACCCAGAAGAATATTTCTCTGAAGTGGCTGCACCATTGACAGTCTCTTTTGTCAGTTGATTACGACAGTATTTGTTGAGGTCTTTCACCATTCTAATTATGGCCAGCCTTGATTGTACTTCTCTGATTGTTGCAGACTTCACAACTGCACTCTAACCATCTGAAGGCCCCTTTCCATGTCTTGAGCCAAAAAAGCATGCTCAATTTAAATCCATACTTGCTGTTTGAAAATGAAAAATGACCACTCGACTTGTGCTGGCTCCTGTAGCCGTGAAATGCTCTTCGTGAATGATGTTTAAAGATAGGACATTTCATCAGTGTGAATTTGTGATCTGAACAAAATGATACATGTCATGTGGATCATGTTTCAGATCATTGGAAGAAAACATCAAGGGCTCTATGACTGTGCCTTCACGGCGAACACACCAGTAGTACATTATCACTGGATGAACTATGGTGTGTTCATAATGCCAGTGGGCTACCTGCACTTCAACCTAGAATTTGCAGGCATAGTTCTCTGTGAAGTCCAGCACCATTACTACCCATCGCTTGGGTGTGAATTCTTTGATCCTGGCAAACTGATGCAACTGCCATGCCACCCGATGTGGGTGCTGACCCAAAAACAAAAATGATTTTTTTTATTACCTCCACAAACTTTTGCTCTGTTGAGCATTTTATTTTGTAATACTTTCTTGTTTGTTGCAACTGTATGCCATCGACACCACACATTGTATTTATGCTTTCCCATTGCTGCCATGTTACTTGTTCTCATCCATGCTCCTCAATAAGTTCCTCTATTGATTTCCCAATATTGTCTGTGCTGCATTGGTCACACATTTTCTCTACAGAGCCCAAATTATAGAACTTTCCCAAGGTGCTTTTGGACACATTGTCAGTTCTACTGCCCAGTACACATTCAAGACGTTACAGCTTGTTAGTCAGTGAAGATCCACAATACAATTCAGTGCCTTCAGCTTTAGTGACATATCCATGCAATATTCATGTAGGCATTGGTTCAGTCTTTGTTCCTTGACAGTTGTATGTGCTTTGGATGGAGAGTTCCAAATCTCCTAGCTCCTACTGGCGTATCCGGGTCTGTTGACTGAATTCCTGGTAAGGACTGTGAAGGGGTTTATTGGGGAAAAAGCATTTTCTGCTTTTTTCAAAATAAGCCTTTTTGTGAGGCAAAGGTGTGGTACACTCTTCAAAGAAGCTCTTCCCTCTCTACCATCTCCTATGGCAGTAGAGACTTGTGCAGTTTTTTTCTTGTCCTTTACCATGGGATACCCTCGTGAGCCTCTTCCAACTTATCTGCATTGCTAAGCTGATCGTTCTAAGCAACTTGCATTTTTTCACAAACCACAGTCATTCTTATGAAGTCCTGGTTCATCCATTTTTCACTTTTCTTGTCACTGTTTTTGAGGTGGGCCATCTACTGTAAGTTGTGACAGTCATAAGCATGTATTCTAGGTTGGTTCTGGGAAGCACATTGCATATAGCCAGGGTGGGTTTCTTCAGTGGTGAATGAGAAGACAGGATCTTCTCAACTGTGGCAGCAACTTGATTGTGTGATTTAGGCAGTCCTTTACATGCTGTTTACATAGCCTTTCATAAAGCAACATTATATTGGTCCACTAGATAACACATAGCTCAGTTTCTGGCATGACCACTGGTAAGGTGTTGGCAGTGGTGGTGGTAGTGGTGGCAGCTTGCTATTGCAACATTATTTCACTCTGTTGTTGTCATTGTTTATCATTTACCCTTCTTTTCTGACCTGTCATTTTGGCCAGTTGTTGCATTTTTTCTCCCTCCGGTATTCTCTCGGTGTCACTTCCTTTCGTTCATCCCTTGTTGTTAATATTTTTGAGGTACTACCTCCTCAGAAGCTGCTTGTTTCTTAGGTTTCTGTATTTCTCTGTCTCTCTTCATTCTTTCCTTAGCTGTATTGTTGTAATGTTTCTCATCATTCATGTTCTCTTGATATTTACATGCTCATGCTGCATTTTTCTTCAAATATAGCTCATAGCAGGCAGTGTCCTTCTTGATGTTGTCTCAGTAATGCTGTTTTTTTTTCCCTTGGCTGATCAATGTTTAGCAGTATTACATGATGCCTCACTGAGTAATGATAATGCTGTCGCGGACACACAGGGCCTTTCATTTTCCTTTCATTCTTCTTGATTCATTTTTTCCCCAAAACATATACTGTAAGAACAAAAGCTGATTTAAAAAATGGGGATTACCAATGTACTTCTATAACAGGACTTCAGAACATAAAATGTAAGAATTGGCTGTCATCACAAAATGAGATATCTGACAAAAGATGTGGTGATCAGCGCAAAAGGCCAAGTCATACAATGTAAGAATTGATGAACAGCAAAAAAGACTGAAAAATAAGATGCAAGAAGTGGTTAACAGCAAAAAAGACTAAGACATCAAAAACCCTATACATATAGTGGGAAAAGTGGTTAACAGCACAAAATGCAAAGATATGTGGTGCAAGAAATGGGTAATAGCACAAAAAGCCAATGTATCCAGCTGATATGACAAAAGAAGCAGGTACTGAATCAACTGAACAAGGCAAAGACATTGACTGGGAGCATAGCTGAGATGGCAATATATACCTATCAAAAAGCATCCACCTATCTGCAAACAAAATAGAGGCATGCATCCACCTGTCTGTAGACAAAATGGAGGAATACGCCCTCCTGTCTAAAATAGATGGAGGCACACATCCACCTGGCTGCAAACAAAATGGAAGCATGCATGCACTATGCTGCAAACAAAATGGAGGCATGCATCCATCTGGCTGCAAACAAAATGGAGGCACACACCCACCAGGCTCCTAAGAAAATGGAGATAGGCTTCCACCTGGCTGCAAACAAAATGGAGGCACATACCCACCTGTCTGCAAACAAAATGGAGGATGGCAGCCACCTGACTGCAAACAAAATGAAGACCCACGCCCACCTGTCTGCAAAAAAATGAAGGCATGCATTCACCTAGCTTGAAACAAATGGAAGCATGCATCCATCTGGCTGCAAACAAAATGGAGTAACACCCACCTCTCAACAAACAAAATGGAGGCACCCCTAGACACACAAGACATTACAATGTTAATTGCAATAAGAGACAATAAATCAAACAGTACAAAGTGTAGCATATTACCTCATGATCATTTTAAAGGAGGAGCCCATGTGTGGGATCCCCCCACAAAAACAATGTATTGTTCTTTGTTGCATACTTGGTCAAGAGGTAGGCCAATGGGCACACAAGCTAAACCAGCACACTTGAAATGAATAAATCCCCTACAAAAAACAGTATGAACCAAAGAACAATAACAATTGCTTGGCAGGGATGCACATGACCTGCTGATTCAACTGGTTGAAACAAACAATCCACAAAAAACATTACCTGGCACTTCTAGTTTCAAACCATTAAACAAAAATTCCAAGTATCCCGTGCACATGGGTAACTAGTTTACAGGCACTTAAAAGTTCAGCATCATTTTAAACAGGTAGCATATGTGCATCTGGCATAGGTCTCTATCATGTCCCCCCACTCCCTTCTCCTTTCCAGCATGTAAACATTAAGTACTCTGTTTTTACACATGATCAACCTATGACACTGAAACTGTCTTATCTATCTTGTGAATTAGCCTGAAAAAAAGCCACTATTGAGGAATCTATTTCTGCCTTTAACCCACTGATGAAGTGGCTGAAACATTGCAGGCTCCCTCGGTAACCAATTTTCATTCATAGATCCAGATCACAGATGCTAGATATTGTTACATTTTATCTGCCATTTAATGCTCTACATCCTGACATTTGTGGATTTGTTTTTACTTTTGAAATACACCTTGTTGATCTCCGTTTACACTTGTTAGAAGTTAAAAAAGACTATGCTTTAAGCTGGGTTGAGGCTTCTGAAAGCCAGTCCCCATTATCTTAGCATTGTTTAAATACTATATTTGAAATGCTGCCTTATATGCCCTAGCCGCCTAAAATGTAATACTAACAAAGTTGGTTGACATGGAGAGCATTAAGAAGGATATTATACATTTATGCAAGCTGCAGCATGGTTTTGTGGTAACGATATAAGGCAGTGAACAATGAAAACCACAAGATGCCAAAGGTCTGAGTCTTCCTTGTATACCCAGTGACTCTCTGTTTGACCTTGAGCACGTCACAGTGGCCTCCCCATGTTTTCATTTTTTGTCTGTCAAGTTTGACCAGATCACTACCCCACTGTAAATGCTCTGCATTTAATTTGGGCTATCCTGCACAAATAAAGTGTAATAAAAAAACTAGATATTAAGAAATGTTGCTCATCTGCCCCAGACTGCGACAAGCAAATGGTTCTTATCAGGGCTAGCTTTAAGGTCTTGCGGGACCCTAGCAGGATTAGTGAAGTAATGGGCCCCCTCAACTTGGCCCGCCTTCACCCCATATGTATGACTGTGGCCCATGAGTGCATCATTTTATTTTATTTTCAATACAGCCTGTGGTATATTTAAATTTTTAGGAGGAGGCAGCAGTGTTAGTCCTGCCTCTGCCTCATTGGGTGTGAGATGGCCTGACCATCCAAAGTTTTAAAGTGGCCTTGAAAACACACCTGTTTAGCCTAGTGTATTCTGATTATTAATGTTGCTGCTTTATTTATAGGTTTTAATTTGCTATATTTGCTTATTTATTGATTTGTCTTAATTATGTACAAGCGCCTTGATTTCAAAAAGGCACTTTTTTCAAACAAGGTTTGAACTGAAAGAAAATTGAATGACTGGGTCATAGTTCGGTGATGTATTTCATAACATTATGTTGGCACATCAGATGGAGCTACACAGCCCTTCATTGCTGTTTTAAGAAGATAATGAGATTAAAAAAAATAATAATAAGGTAAACTGTCACAGGGTTCACTGGTACCTAAAACTGGCTGAACTTCTTAGCATAGAAATAATATTATATAAGAGCTAATCATTCAGTGCCATAAGAATATAATGCAGCTTATTTATACATTATAAAGTTAATCTATAAATCAACAGAGGGCATGACACAGATGTGAAAAATGAAAAACGAAGCCAGCTACATTAACAAAGGGCTTACTGTGTGGAAGAGACATGTGGATACTTGCTTATACAGTATGTATGTGTCTGATGACTATAAAGCTACAGGGAGTGAGCAGTTTTAAGTCTTTCAGACTCAGGTATTGATTCTTTATGGTGCACTCTGATGTCATCCTTCAATCCTGGTTTTATGATAAGAAGTAATTATCGCATAGATGTGCCTAGGGAATTAAAAGCCAAAGTACCAACTATGTGTGCATTGTTGGAAGAAAACGGAATAATTATAATCGTGCTACAAGGTTTTTGATAACCTTACTTCTAATATAGATTTAAATTACTGGTATCAGAATGAGACTGTGACAAGCAAAATAAATGTTATGATAATCCTGAAATACTAAAAAGTTAGTTTCAATTAATGTGACAGGGAACATACTGTAGTAATAGTTTCTATGGCGTTAAAGGGAGGGCTAAAGCCAGAGACTCAATGTGGGGGAGTAGCTCCTCCCACATCCCTAACATAAGGCATGCCTATCCCAGTGTGCTCTTTGCTTAGGGTGTGATTCATTCCCTGAGCTCCTGCATGGCTAGTGTGGCTGTACCTTCTCCCCCTTCTTCATTGCTGCTGCCTGTCTCTGGTTAGCCCTCCCTTCTTCACCATGGTATTTCTTTGTTCTTCATCCTTGCCCTCCCCATACTCTGCTTTTTTTATTTCTTGTTTTTTTTTCCTTCCATCCCATTGTCCTTGGCTGCCCTCCCCCATGGCTCTCCATTCCCCAGCCCATTTCCCAGTTTCCTGCCCTCCTCTTGCTCTGTCCTTGATCCCTTTGGGTCTCTCCCCCATCGCCTTGCTTGCCCTGCTCTGTGCTGTTCCTGGCCCTTTGTCCACTCCCTTTGCGGCTCTGTTTTCACTCCCTCTCCCTCTTTCTCTTTTTTTCCCCTTTTCTCTGCTGTTCCCTCCCACTTACTGCCCATGCTGCCCAGCACTTTCTGCCTCCCGATGGACTGGCTTCCTCTTGCACCTTGCTCTGCCCCCTCTCCCCGCTCTGGCTGCTCTCCTAGCTTTGCACTTCCTCCATTCCCTAGACCACATCCCATCCCATTTCATTTTGCACTTACCTTGCACTGCTGGGCATATGTTCACGTTGTCAGTGCTCCTCCATGCCATCCTTCTTGACGGCTTTCTCCTGGTCCCATCCCGGCTCGGTGCTCCCCCTCCATTGCTTCCCCTGCCTCTTCCTGCTCCCTGGTTCCTTCGTTCCCTTGCCTCCTGGTCCTCTCCCTTTGGTTCCACTTTGCACTTCCCTCTCTGGCAGCCTGCCATCCTCCCAGACTCTGCCACTCTGCCTCTCTCCCCTGCCTGGTTCCTGCATTTATACCCATCATTTGTGTGTTCTCTGCTGCTGTTTGGCTGCTCCCTGCTGCACTCCTTTTCTTCCCTTGGTGCTGTGACTTTTTGGACCTTTGTTCAGTGCCCTATCCTGCCTTAAAGGGATATACCACCTTTCCATTATCTCTGCCTTAAAGTGACAGACACATCATTTCATTGCCACCACCTGGTCTATGACCCAGTCTCCTACTGCACGACTACCACTCACAGCTCACCAATGCCTTCCTAGTGGCCGATCCATTACTTGACTCCCCCTGGCTACTTCAAGCTTGCATTGCATAAACCTTGATTATTTGTTTGCCCTGCCTTTACCTACCTACCACCTGTCTGTACTTCATCCGTCATGTATATTGTCCTGCTTTCTACCCTTCTATAACCCTACTGGCTCCTCCTTGTCTGTTCCTCATCAGCTTACACATTTTTCTTTTCTACAGCAGCTTACCTTGCTTTCCTGTCAGCCCATACCAGCAGTTTTCCAGACTCTGTCCCTAATTCGTACCTTTTGAGGTACCGAGTGAAGGTAGGCTTGCCTTGTCTACCAGAGATGGAATTCTGTTACACTCACTACTACCTGCTACCAGACGACTCTTCCCCTAACTCATACCTGGCTGTATTGAAGTGAAGGATAGACCTATCTGGCTACCAGGGCTGGGAATCCGTCACCTTCATTTTCATCAATTGACTCTTCTACTACATCAGACCTTGGTCTCCAGCCCTCGTCCTGCCTATCAGGGTTTGGTTGAAGATGGTGGCCCATCTTCCAGGACAGGATCCCTGGGATCATATAATTCTTCCTTAACACTACCCTTATTTACCCACAGGTTCCTCTGTCCTTGCTGTGGTTCACCATCTTCCTCAGATATGAGTACTTTCACCAAAGTCCCTTGGCTACTGCCCGACTAGACATTCTTTCCTCCACTTCAGTTGACCATGGATGCAAACCCTTTCACTGATCCTGCAACTGCCTCCTCTGCCAGCCCTGATGCTTAGCGTCAGCAGACCCCTGGCCAAGCTCCTACCTCCAAGAAGTGGAAATCCAGGTCTAATTTTTCTATCTCAGATTGAACTGTTTCTCTACTAGTTGCCAAATTCAAGAAACATGGCATCTCTCATGCGGTCTTCACCCAAAAACAGGAACTGTATGACCTCTGCATTGCTTCTGAATCCAGGCTGGCATGACCCTCAGCTCCAGAGCAACCTGATCCTACCACTGCATGCTCCTTCATGGTCGAAATCTGGGTCTTTATGGCCCAGATCTCCTCATCTGTTTCCAACTCAGATTCCCGCATGACTGCGCTTGAAGCTCGCCTCCCTGTTGCTCCTGCTCCTCCATCTACTTCTGCAGCTTCAGTGACCCTTCCATCCACCAGCCAGGCCCCTGCTGTTCCAGTTCCTGTTCCTCCAGCTGCTCCTACTTTGACATCCAGCACACCAATGCCTCCATTGAGCACAGGTATGTCGTGTCCTGCTCCTTCTCCAATCATTGCGCCAGTTCAGCTCATTCCACCTCACCTCCATAGGTACATCATCGATGGAAAAGATGCAGACTTAGCCTTCCTTCTTATCTCATCACAGGACATGATCAAAAATATGACTGTCTCTTGTAGCGACATCTCTGTCATCCTCAAGTCCAAGGACCATCATCTCCTCTGCAAACTGACTCTATCAGAATTCATATTAGCTTTCAGCCTGTATAAAGATATCCTCTGTTCCACATTTCCATCGAGGTGCTATCTGTATCTCATTAATAAACTTAGTGTTCGTAACAGAGGGAACTCACTTCTATGATTACCACAGATCTTTCTCAGCTAAGGCGGCTGCCTCCTTAACCCATTATACCATCAAACTGAATTAGGTATTTGCCATCATTTTGCCATACAATGAGCCTACTTCTGCTCTCTGTGTGGCTCCTTTAATCATTTTGCACCCTTTCGTTTCTTTTCTGTCTCTGCATCCTCCTCATCCTCCAGTAACCTCAGGTCCAATCAGCCACTAGCCTCTCCCACCACTGCCTCTACCCCCAGGCTGATTCGTACCATCTCCAGTCCTGCTGTCCACTTGTATGTACAGGGCCATCCAGTGAAGTACTTTGATGGAAAGACTGCTTGCAACAACTTTAATGAATCTGGATGCCCTCTCCATGGCTGTACACATCTCCATGTTTGCACCTTCTGTGGTGAAGCACATGCCCGCTACATTTACCTTAAGGCTCCCAAACACCATAAATGACTAGCAAGTCACGCTTCCACACCTATTAACATAGGTGCCGGAAGGGGGGGGGCCACTAGGGCCATGGCCCTACCACTTTCATAAGTGGCCCTATCACTTTTTGCTATCATGGTAATATATTTAATAGGGGAAAATTTACCCCTTACGTCCTTGGCCCTACCACTTTTCAGACCGTTCCGGCACCACTGCCTATTAATGTCTCCGCATTAGCCCGTCTTTTGGAACATCATCCTTCCCCTGCAGCTGTCCAACATCTCCTGACCGGCCTCTCCTTCTGATTTCATACTGGCATTTCAGTGCTCCCTACAGACACCTTCATTTGTCCCAATCTCTAGACTGCCATCATGGAGCTGGACATCATTGACCAGCTCATTCAGAAGGAATTACAAAAAGGATTTGTCATCGGACCTTTCAGTACTCCTCCCTTTCCCACCTACCAGATCAATCCCATTGGCATCACTAACAGGAAATTATCTGGGAAGAAGCACCTTGTCATCAACCTGTCAATGCCCTGATGTTCCTCAACCCCTAGCATTAACTCTCTGATTCCTTCGAACGAGTATTCCCTGTCCTAAGCCCACATTGACGATGCCATCTCAATCATCAAATGATTCAGCCCTGGCTCCTGGCTTGCTAAAGCCGACTTCACTGATGCCTTCAAGCTGCTGCCCATCCACCCTTCCCTCTGGCACCTATATGGCATGCCCTGGCAGAACAACTATTACTTTGCTACCTGCCTCACTTTCAGCTGCAAGAGTAGCCCTAAGCTTTTTGACCTGTTTGTTGAGGCTTTGTGCTGGACATTATTAAATATCTGTCATTGATCCTCCATGATTCACCTTCTAGATGATTTCCTGCACATTGACCCTCCAGATTCCCCTCCTGCTGCTGGAATCTCAGCCTCAGTTGGCCTGTTTCATGATATGGCCATTCTTTTATCCTAGGAGAAGACCCTCAGTCCTGTGACTTCCATTGAGTTCCTCTGTATAATTCTTGATTCTTCTCACATGGAAACCAGACTGCCCCTGGACAAGTTTCACTGTATCTTGGACTTGGTTGACTCCTTTTCTACAAGATCCAGATGCACACAGAGTGAACTTTTATCCCTTTTGGAATACCTCAGCTTTGCCATACAAATCATTCCCCAGGGCAGATCATTCATAGCTTACCTCCTGACTCTAGCACATTCAGTTGTCGGACTCCACCACCACTTACCCATCACAGCAGCCCCTAAATCAGACCTTGCCATGTGGTCTCAGTTTATCTCCTCTTGGTCTGGCTGTTCTAAGTTTTATAAGGACCAATCTCCCAATTTCTACCCCAAGAGCTACACCGATGCCTCACTGAGATAATGTTAGGCAGCCATTTTCAGTCACTCTTGGATTGCTGCCCCATGGCCCTTGGATGTCACCACTCTTCCAGATTTCTCCACTACCTCTCCCCTCTTTGAGGTATATCCCAATCGTTGTTGCTGCCTTCTTCTGGGGTTCTCACTGGTCTTTCCAAACCATATCCATATTCTCTGATAACCAACCTACAGTGGACATCATCAATAAAGGCAGATCATTGTCTCCTACCATCATGATGTTCCTGCGGAGACTGACCTGACACTCTCTCTCATTCACTATTTTATATTATAATTTTCACAATATTGGCCACATTAATGACCAACAGCTGACACCTTTTCTCTCTTTCAGTTCCAGACCTTCCATTGCCTTTATCCCAGAGCAGATCTAGTTTGCCTTCTCCCTCTTCTTTGTCTGACCTCATCATGATGTAGCCTTCTACCATTTGTAAGCCTCCCATATCATGTGGTCTACTTTAGCTCCAGCCACCAGAGCATCATACTCTACTGAATAAACAAAATACATAGCACTCCAGACTAGCATTCAAAAATCTTTATATATTAATGAAATTGAAACATAAATAAAGTACATTACATATTAAATGCATATTGTATTGGTTCATAAACCAATAAAATGCAAACAGCCCAGAGCTTCAAGGCCACCAGGACCTCTTCATCAGGGGTCCTACTCTACTGCTTGGAAAAGGCATACCTCCTTTTGTGGACTTCCATTCTCCCCCTTGACTAGCAAGTATGTGGATATCATTCTAACCTTCCTAACATTTTGCCATCACTCCATGCAGCTGTCCTATGGAAAAATTAAGCAATAATGCACGACAGGGTGTGTGTTGTGTTGGGATAACATCACGCCTGGGGTGATTAGGCATGAGGCCGCAGGCCGAGTGCGACTACTCACCCCAGAAGTGATGTTATCCCAGCACAACACACACCCTGGAGTGCATTATTGCTATTATACAATGGCTCATTTGTAGAAAATTACAAGAAAATGAGAAAAATATGTTTAAAATGCTTTTTTCCCCACATTTTTTCTTAGGGTAGGTATACATATTGAAAAAATAGACCACAGTTTCCATTGTCTGCAGCAGGTGGCGCTGTTGCTATGTCTCTGCACTGTATTTTGTTTTTAGGTTATGTCTTTGCCTGTTTGCCTCTGAATAATCCTCCCAGCATATTCATTTATTGTGCCCTGCCTTGTCAGCCTACCAGGTAAATTATTTAAACTGTCTACTGTGCTGTTGTTTTTAGTTTTGTTTGTGTGTACGATGTACTGATAAAGGTTCCTAGCCTGAGCAACAGTTACTTGCTCAGTTTTAAAATACTGCTCGCTCTGTTTATGTCTGTGTATGGTTTTGAATGAGTGAGCTGACCGAGTGGGAACTGAAAATAAGAGTCTGTGCTGTATGTTTTAAGTTCGTTTTGTTCGTGAAAGGTGAGTAAAGACAGCTTAAGAGAACCGGAAAATAGTGTGAGTTGATTTAAAGTTCTGATGGCTGTGGAGAGACGGATTCGCAGCCATCGAACTTTTAAATCAACTCACATTATTTTCTCTGTTTTCCTTAAGCTGTCTTTACTCACCTTCCACTGAACAAAAGACTGAACTTAAAACATACAGCACAGGGCTCTTTATTTTCAGTTCCTCGGCCAGTCAGGCTCGCTTCATTCAAAACCATACACAGACATAAGCAGAGCGAGCAGTATTTTAAAAGCTGAGCAAGTAGCTGACCGCTTCAGGAACCGTTTGGTTAGCACATCGTGGCCACATGCTCGCGTACTCCATTATGTACAGCAGCTGCAGTATTGAAAAAAGTCGAAAATACATAAAAGAGTGAGGCGAAGAAAAATATGTTTGGGGGATTAGCGTGTTGAGTAGGAGTTGGTTGACAGTGTGTGTAGCTGTGGCGGCAAGTGACTCGGGACAATAAATGCAGGCTGAGAGCGGGAATTGCTGTAGCGAGCTGCCAACTGGCGATCAGCTGGCTGCGTGGAGTGATCCCCATTACGGTTGATGTGGTCATCAATGTGCTGGGACTAGACCCGTGATGTTGTACTGGGATAACATCACGGGTCCAGTCCCAGACTGACCAATCAGAGCCCAAGATTTTTTTTTCCATTGTATAATGCTTGTTCATAAATGTAGTCCACCTACTTGCTCTAAGTGTTATGTTGTTGTTCTGTATTACAGAGTTTGCTTTTGTCTGCTCCCTGAACTTGTTTCTTTGATGTTTGTTTTCATAGCCTGATGTTTAGCTTGTATTTCATTACTATAGAAGTCTGTCAGTTTGGTGTGTTTGTATTTGTTCTTTAACTGTGATGCTTGCCAAAGGCAATGTAATTACTTGGTTTTGTTGGCCTAATGTTATCCATGTTGTGACCTCCCAGGTCATGCATTAAAATAAGCATTTAATGGTCTAGTGAACTTACCTGGTTAATAAAAACATAAGAAAGAAAGAAAGAAAGAAAGAAAGAAAGAAAGGTCTGTGTGTGTGGGGGGGGGGGCATTTTGTATAAATGTTTAAATTCTGAAACAAGCACATTGATTTCTACATTTATTGCCAACCTGGAATGTATAAATTTTTTTTACCTTTGCCCTGTATTGAAAGTCAAGTATGGGTTCCAGACCATCACAGTCAATCAAAAGCCAAATTTATTTTCAACCCATATTTTAATAAAACAGTAACCTCGTAGGCTTCCTATATGATTAAATGAAACACTACAGTATACAGTGTGTACTGTAGCATAATGTGAGCATTAGAATAATAAATACAGATGAGGGAAAACTGGATGGCTCAGTGGATTGGTAATGGGTAAAGGAGCCTTTCACCTCTAGTTCACAGGTTCAAATCCAGCACAGGTTGGTAGTGATTGAAAGCCGTTATCACTTGAAGGCTGTTCAGTGGCCTATGTGAAATGAGTTGTGGTGGTCTCAGTCACTGTACCAATAGGCAGGTGTTCACATCACAAAACCATCAACAAAATCAACACTAATTAACACCCTTGATGGCATTCTTACATGAGAGGCCAAGGACTGAATGGACATGGAGTCTGAACTAGTCTCTCACCTATGTTGCGGACCCTTTGTGGTAGGGTTGAGGCACATTGGTGGGGGCAGTGGGGGGAAGCTTGCACTGCGATTGTCCATGTTGTACCTGTCATGTGACTTAATAGAGGCTTTCACATTCAAGTGCTGTCAATCAGCACCTTCCATGAGCATTGAAAGTTTGCACACAGAAATACAAAAAAATTAAAAAAGTAGAGATGCACTAAACTCCTAATAACTCATTTATTATTCTGCATGTGAACCTAATCTCTTTTTCCTTTTGACACTTTCTGAATATCAAGCTCATACAAATATGTAACAGTAGCAAAGATTACCTTTTATTCAGAATGGTTATTTTGCACTTAATGCTTTAACAAAAGTTATTTTATCAGCTACAATGTGTTATATACCTCTCTGACCTATGAGCAATGCCTAACATGAGAGAATTTGCACTATTTTAAGCATTTAACTCTAGACCTTCCACATTCAAGTCATGTTAAAATTGATTGTGAATCTTTGTGGAGTTGGAGTACACTAGGCAAAGTTGCCAACATTTGTTTCGTGAATAGATACAAATTTCTGCAACACTGATTCACCAATGATCAAAGTTCATATATTTTTTTGCCTGTCATGGTGTTTACTTTGTCCAAAGAAAACTACTCAAACTGCCAATTCACCAGTGCATTCGTTGAAGTTCAGCCAACCAGATTTCACCAGGAGAAAAGACATAACCATGCATTCATATAATTACAGAGATGTACACCAAACAGAGTAGATGTTCTGCACTGGTGGATGGTCTTTTTCGTTACAGGTCACATTTTTCTGGGTGCTGGTCGGGCGAAGAGGGTGGCAGGGGCTAGGAGGGGTGGAAGCCTTGTCTTAGTATGTCAAACAATAGGTTCTGTTCAGGAGGGGGAGGCGAGTGAGGGAGTGAGTGGAAAGGTATGTACACATACATAGTCACTGATCATAACCCTAAATTTGCCAGGGCAGAGGGAGAAGGAGAGTGCTAAGGAAGGATGGGAATGGGGTTTATACTATAAAGGTGTTTGGGAGGTGGCATGAGGTGGAGCCACAGCACAATGAATGTGGAGGGAGTTTATTCCAGTTCAGAGTTCTTTTAAAAAAAGAAAATGGACCAATGAAGTTGGCATGCCTGCTGGAAAATCCCAAAGCTTCGTGAGTTGCAAATTTCCAGAATCCCCACCATATTCACTGGCAACCACTCCTAAGCAGCAGTGGGTGAAGTTTAAACTTCACTGGGGAAGTTAGCTTGAAGTGGCTCAATATACACCTCAGTTTAATTCAATGCTTTATTTGATCAATCAAGATAACAAGTAACTTGATTATTTTCAACACATACATCCAAGAAAATTTGACATACAGACCATATGAATATATAAACATAAATAACATTTTATCTAAATAATTTAAAAACGTTTAACTTTCCTAATACATTAGTCCCATCACTCTAGAATCACATGTTATTGCTCTAAAATTAGCTGCCTATAATTTTTCTTTTTACTATTAATAACAAAATTTGAAAATTTCACAAACAGAATAGCATCTTCAGCTGTTTGCAGATGTAGCAATATAAATATCACATCATAACCTGAATCTGTGTAAATTAACAAATAATTCTTTAAAAATTGATTTCTAGCCTGGTTATACAGAGGACACAGCAATAAAATATGCTTTACATAGATACATAGATACATAGACAGTGTCAGCAGATAAGGGTCTATGGCCCACCCAGTCTGCCCATTTGAGCTTGTAAGTTCAGTTTATGTTTTCCTAGAAGTCTGTTGCCCCTTACCCCTGACCTCCAGAATTCCTTTATGTCTATCCCATGCATTCTTAAATCCTGTGATTGTTTCAGCCTCACCACTTCCTCTGGCAGGGTGTTCCACTTGTCCACCACCCATTCTGTGAAGAAATTTTTCCTCATGTTTCCTCTGAATCGTCCTCCCTCCAACTTCATCCCATGCCCTCTAGTCCTGGAACATGTTTTTCGCTTAAAAATAGTGTATTCCTGCACCCTGTTCCTCCCTGTGAGATACTTGTATGTCTCTATCATATCCCTTCTCTCCCTTCTTTCCTCCAGGGAGTACATGTTCAGTTCCTTCAACCTGTCTTCATAGGACTTGTGATGCAATCCATGCACCATCTTTGTTGCACTCCTCTGAACCTTCTCTACCCTGTCTATGTCCTTACGTAGGTATGGTCTCCAGAACTGTACACTGTACTCCAGGTGGGGTCTCACTAGTGTCTTGTATAGTGGAATTATGACATCCCTTTTCCTGCTGGTGATGCCCCTGCCTATACATCCCAGCATCCTATTTGCTTTACCTGCTGCCTTGTCACACTGTTTCCCTACCTTGAGGTCATCAGAGATGATAACCCCAAGATCCCTTCCTGCTTGGTGCATGCTATATCCTCACCCCCAACTGATATATTGTGCCAGGGTTTTGTCCCCATATGCATTATCTTGCATTTCTTTGCATTGAATTTCAACTGCCAAACCCCTGACCATTCTTCAAGTTTCTGCAGGTCCCTTCTCATTCTGTCTACACCCTCTGGTGTGTCTACTCTGTTACAGAGCTTTGTGTCATCAGCGTAACAGTGAAATTCTGCCTTCTAGGTCCTGTGCAATGTCACTGATGAAGATGTTGAATAGGACCGGTCCCAGCACTGATCCCTGTGGTACCCCACTGGTTACTCTTCCCTCTGTGGAGTGACAGCCATTTACCACCACCCTCTGTGTCCTGCCACCCAGCCAGTTACCTACCCACCACACTACTGTCCTGCCCACACCCATATTCCCCAGTTTGTATAATAGTCTTCTATGTGGCACAGTGTCAAAGGCCTTGCTGAAGTCCAGATAGGCCATGTCCACTGCCCTCCCCTGATCCACCTCCCTAGTCACCCAGTCAAAAAATTCAACGAGGTTGGTCTGACATGACCTCCCCCTGGTGAAACCATGCTGCCTTGGGTCCTGTAGTCCACTGACAACCAGATGGTCCACCAATCTCTCCTTCAGTAGTGCTTCCATGATCTTCCCCACTACCGAGGTGAGGCTGACTGGTCTGTAGTTCCCTGCTTCCTCTTTGTTCCCGCTTTTGTATAAGGGGACTACATCTTCTGTCCTCCAGTCTTTGGGTACCTCACCTGTTTCCAGTGATCGGCTAAACAGGATAGCCAGAGGTTCAGCCACCACCTCTCTTGGTTCGTTAAGGACCCTGGGGTGCACCCCATCTGGCCCCATTGCTTTATCAACTCTTATTACTTCCAGTTCCTTCAGGACTCTTTCTCATGCTTTAAAGTTCTTCATGTCCTTTATTACACTGACATAATTTTTCTGACCCTATTACTTCATCATCTACACTAACTACATTAAAATATGTATACTTTGAATTTACTAGCCCCATCCTCATCCAAGTGATAGCTTTTCTATATGGTGGGATCATCCGAAAGGAAAGATATAATTCTAACTCATGATTAATTTTATTCTCCTTATACCATCTTGCACATTTTTGTTTTCTTATTTGTGCCATATCTTTACTTTTCCCAAGGGAATACATTTTTTTTGGCCAGTTGTCTATACTGAGGAAGAATCATAATTCCTCTGGCAAAATCCAACCACAAATGGCCATTATTAATTTGATCTAATTTACTTCGAAATCCATTTAGCCATAATGATGGTAAGTCTCTATCTGCCTATTGCATTTTTTCTTTTAAACATATTTTTGGAAGTATATTTTTCTTATGGTTTATTATTGTAATCCAATATGAAATCAACATAAGGTCTTTAAGAAAACAAATCGGAACTCTACCCAACTCAGCTCTTACCATAGTATTTGAGGTAGAGGAAGGTACCATTAAAAGTGCTTTGTAATAATATGACAGAGGTTTCTCCAGGTCCTTCTTACTTCCATACCCCCAGACTTCTGAGCCAAACAGCAATAATGGTTGTATCTTTGCCTCACCAGCAATTAATGCTGGTACTAATGTATTACCTCCATACACATAATTACATTTCAATAATGCTGTTGTGGCTAATCTAGCTCTATTTATTTGAATATTAATATGAGCCATCCAAGAGCAAGAGGAAGTAAGTTGTACCTCCAGATAACAATATTCTTTTACTAACTCACTATTAGCATCTCCTACTTTTAAACTCTGGCCTGTTACATTATTATTACCCTTTCTAAAAATCATTTTTTTTTTCTATTTATCCACAGTTTTAACACTTTACATTTCTGCTGCAACATATCAAATTTTCTCTGTATCCCAGTTCTAGAAAGTGAGAATATTACCAAATCATCTGCATATGCCAATGAATATATTGATATATTATTTATTTTAGGAGAGTCAAATATTTCTATATCTTGAACTATTAATAGTTCATTGATATATAAATTAAAGAGAAGATGGGCCAATAGGCAACCCTGTTTAACTCCACAATTTGACTCAAATGGCTGAGACAACCTGCCTTTGTTATCATACCTAATATATGTAAGTGTATCTGAATAAAGTTTTTGAATCAATCTAAGAAGACAGGGGTCCATACCCTTCTTATATAATAATTCCCATAATTTTAGTCTATTTACTGAATCAAAAGCTGATTCGAAATCTACAAAAACTGTATATAGCTCAGACTTTCTAAGAAATACATATTTTTCCATCAAATGGGCAAGACAATACAAGTTGTCAGTTGTGGCAAAACTCTCCCTAAAACCAGCCTGATAAATTGATATCTGTGAGGATAGTTCAATCCATTCATTTACCCTATTCAATAAAAGTCTTGTAAATATTTTAGAACTTATATCTAATAAACTAATAGGACCAAAATTTGATGGATCATATAATGACCCTTTTTTGTGAATTGGGACTATAATATTATGTTTCCATGAAATAGGAATAAAGTTATGTTTAACACACAGATTAAAAAACATTGTAAGCATAGGAATCCATAAATCTTTATATTCTTTATATACTGCTGGGAGAATGTAATCAGGACCGGGTGCCTTATTATTTTTTAATTTCATAATACTCTCTTCTATCTCCTCAAGAGTAAAAATAATTGTAGATTCTACTTTACACAAGCTAAATGAAACTATACTATCAGGGGAAGAGGGAGTCTTACTAAATATTTCCTTAAAATATTCTACCCAAGTATCTCTTGGTACATATACTGAGAGAGCCGACTGATATTGGTTAGTTCCCTTTGCTACCATGCTCCAGAATGCTTTAACATCCTTATTCTTAATAATCTAAAACATTTCATCCCAAATATCATTTTGAAAGGATAACTTCTTCATCTGCAAAAAATTATTATATGACTTCCTAGCCCTGTTTAATGATACACACAATTTTCCTTTGAGGGATAATTTTTGGTCTTTCTAATGAGTTTCTTGAGTATTATTTTTTTCATTTTTACATTCTTTATCGAGCCATGTTATAATGGATTTCTTCTATCCAGAATTAACATCTGTATAGAGTGATGCTCTTAGGTCCAGATTAAGTTTGTCTAATTGTACAGTTATCCATTCTATGTTTTCCCAATCATAATTTTGCATTTCCCTTTTTTCCAAATTCTATCAAGATATTTTTAACCTTATTCCCATAAACAGCCTGGTAATTTAAATGCTGTTTTCCTTTTAGACTTAATTGTGCCAATGGTATGCAAGTGTGCTGCTAGAGAGAAGAATATCTTTATCTATCTTCATTTGTAAGCTTATGGCAGCATGATCACTTTCTGCTCGAGTAAGGATTTTTAACGAGACAAACGTCTCTAAGCTTAGGATTAATTATAACATAATCTATTATACTTCAGCCTACACCCGAAGAAAAAGTGAATTCACCTTCACAGTCCCCCTCAAGTCTTCCATTCAGAATCATTAAAGCATTTTCCTCAAGGAATTTAATTAAAGTTCAACCTCTGTCATTTATGCCTTTATCTTTACTGACTCTCTTTTTGCAAAACTTAAGATCTAACTGATTCTCTAAGTTTAAAAAATTATCATGATCTGCAATATGAGCATTAAAATCCCCTAATATAATACACAGACTTCTAGGATATTTAAGAAGAGAAGCACCTAAATCTGCACCCAATGAACTCCAAATATTACAAACTGCTCCAATTTATTTACTGAGGAAGATATACATTGAACAAAATTAGTACTAACCTGATCTATTTCTATAATGGCCATGATATAATATTGCACATTTTTAAAAATTTCTAATATTGTTATACTAGGTCCACTTTTGACTTAACAGGGCTAACCCTCCTTTTTCTCTACCAAATTCTTTTCAATGTAGGGTGAGAAGAGTACCACCAAAAAAGTGCTTTGTAATAATATGACAGAGTTTCTCAGGTCCTTCTTACTTCATACCCCAGACTTCAGAGCAAACAGCAATAATGGTTGTATCTTTGCCTCACCAGCAATTAAATGCTGGTAAATAATATACCTCCATACACATAATTACATTTCAATAATGCTGTTAAGCTAAATCTAAGCTCTATGTTTAGATATTAATATAAACCATCAAACAGAAGGAAGTAAGTTGTACCTCCAGATAACAATATTCTTTTACTAACTCACTATTAGCATCTCCTACTTTTAAACTCTGGCCTATTCATTATTATTACCCTTTATAAAAATCATTTTTTCTATTTATCCCACAGTTTTAACACTTTACCATTTCTATACAACATATAAATTTTCTCTGTATCCCAGTTCTAGAAAGTGAGAATATTACCAAATCATCTGCATATACCAATGAATATATTGATACTTATTATTTATTTTAGGAGAATCAAATATTTCTATATCTTAGACTATGTAATTCATTTGATATATAAATTAAAGAAAGATAGGCCAATAAGCAGCCCTGTTTTAACTCCACAATTTGACTCAAATGGCTGAGGATGTCCACTTTCGTTATCATAACATATGTAAGTGTATCTGAATAAAGTTTTTGAATCAATCTTAAGAAGACACAGGGGTCCATACCCTTCTTATATAATAATCCCATAATTTTAGTCTATTTACTGAATCAAAAGCTGATTGAAATCTACAAAACTGTATATAGCTCATTTTCTAAGAAACATATTTTCCATCAAATAGGCAAGAACAATACAAGTTGTCAGTTGCTGGCAAACTCTCCTAAAACCAGCCTGATAAATTGATATCTGTGAGGATAGTTCAATCCATTCATTTACCCTATTCAATAAAAGTCTTGTAAATATTTTTAGAACTTATATCTAATAAACTAGCTGGGACCAAAATTTGATGGATCATATAATATTTTCCTTTTTGTAGAATTAGGACTATAATATTATATTTCCATGAAATAGGAATAAAGTTATATTTTAACACAGATTAAAAAACATTTATAAGCATAGGAATCCATAAAATCTTTTATATTCTTTGTATTACTGGGAGAATGTAATCAGGACCGGTTGCCTTATTATTTTTTTAATTTCATAATACTCTCTCTATCTCCTCAAGAGTAAAAACAATTGTAGATTCTACTTTACACAGAAGCTAAATGAAACTATACTATCAGGGGAAGAGAGTCTTACTAAATATTTCCTTAAAATATTCTACCCAAGTATCTCTTGGTACATATACTGAGAGAAACCGACTGATATTAGTTACAGTTCCCTTTGCTACCATGCTCCCAGAATGCTTTAACATCCTTATTCTTAATAATCTAAAACATTTCATCCAAATCTATATCATTTTGAAAGGATAACTTCTTCATCTGCAAAAATTATTATATGACTTCCTAGCCCTGTTTAATGATACACAATTTTCCTTTGAGGATAATTTTTGGTCTTTCTAATGAGTTTCTTAGTATTATTTTTCATTTTACATTCTTTATAGAGCCATATTATAATGGTTCTTCTATCAGAATTAACATCTGTATAGAGTGATGCTCTTAGGTCCAGATTAAGTTTGTCTAATTGTACAGATTATCCATTCTATGTTTCCACAATCATAATTTGCATTTCCCTTTTTCCAAATTCTATCAAGATATTTTTAACCTTATTCCATAAACAGCCTGGTAATTTAAATGCTGTTTTCCTTTTAACTTAATTGTGCCAATGGTATGCAAGTTGCTGCTCAGAGAGAATATCTTTATCTATCTTCATTTGTAAGCATATGGCAGCATGATCACTTTCTGCTCGAGTAAGGATTTTTAACGAGACAAGCGTCTCTAAGCTTAGGATTAATTATAACATAATCCTATTATGCCAGCCTACACCCGAAGAAAAGTGAATCACCTTCACGAAAACCCTCAAGTCTTCCATTCAGAATCATTAAAGCATTTTCCTCAAAGAATTTAATTAAAAGTTCAACCTCTGTCATTTATGCCTTTATGCTTTACTGACTCTCTTTTGAAAACTTAAGATCTAACTGATTCTCTAAGTTTAAAAATTATCATGATCTGCAATATGAGCATTAAAATCCCCTAATATAATACACAGACTTCTAGGATATTTAAGAAGAGAAGCACCTAAATCTGCACCCAATGAACTCCAAATATTACCAAACTGCTCCAATTTATTTACTGGAGGAAGATATACATTGAACAAAATTAGCACAACCTGATCTATTTCTATAATGGCCATGATATAATATTGCACATTTTTAAAAATTTCTAATATTGTTATACTAGGTCCAATTTCGACGAACAGGGCTAACCCTCCTTTTACTCTACCAAATTTCTTTTCTCTAGTTGCTGAATTTAATATTACTTGATATCCATTCATATTTATATTATCTAAAGCCCACGTCTCTTGTAGGGCCAAAATTTCATATTTGGAAAGAAAGTCCATGCATTCAGAGTCTACTAACTTATTACAAAATCCAGCAATGTTCCAAGTTAATACTTTCAACTAATAATTATTTTGTGTAGGGTTGGAGGTAATCTCTATAGAATTTTCTTCAGTAATTCCTAGTCAGTGTTCTGTTTCCAAACCTCTAATCCTTTCATCATTCAGATTCACCATGTCCACAATTAATATACAAACACTATCAAAAATATCCACATTCCTTTTTATCAAAGAGAATAAATCTGCTGATATGCATGATATATCCATCTGACTATTTTCTTTATCCGAAAACACTGTCTTTGCATATCTAATACATTTTTCTCCCTTTGGTTTTTGGAGGTATGACCCTATAAGGGAATTTATATAACATCTAGGATTTCCTCATTTTCTCCCAAAAATCTGTCTATACCAAATAGAGACAGAATAAAAGGGTTGGAATCTCCACTAGAATCTATTGAAAATTTATTAAAATCCCCACTGAAGTTTAAATAACTTCCCTTTAAAATGATTCAAGGTAAAGTAGTCACCAGTCTCACAATACTGTTTAATGTGGGCTATAATGGTCTTCCATAAGATAGGGGTCCATAAACTTAACCCTAAAGAGGAAATCCTATATGTTTTGGCCCAAATGGATTTTGCTGAAGACATATCAGAAACTAGTACATACACCAGTTTATTCTCCATTGTTTCATCCCTACAGACCATAATAATGTTGTCCTTGGCTTGAGGGATGCCTAACTGTGCGGCAATTAAATACTTAATGAGATCCTTTAATGATTCTGGAGATTCATCACTCTTATGATACACACCATCAATTGTCAGACACACTTCTTTTCCATCAAGTAATCTTTCAGTTTCCTCATATACTTTAGTGGACTCATTAATGGGTTTATTATTGCAGTCTGTACATATAATTTCTATAGACGTCTCTCTAATTTTTCCTACATCATTGTTTACTAAACTTTCTTGATTCTTTTTTCCTTTTTTACTAGATTAGGCTTTAAATGTTGTTCAACACTATCTTCTTTCTGATCTTCTATTTCCTTTATTACTTTTCTTGTTACTTTCTTTGAATATTTCTTTCCACCCCTTTTCCTTCCCTTTTGTTTCTTGCAAATTTCTTTCCCTTTCTTCTTATTTTTTTGGTTGATTATCTGGGATACAAATTGATGAAAAAGATAACTTATCAGACTTTTTTGTTTTGCACACAACTCCATCCATTTTTTCCTCTAGTTGTTGCAATTTTACAAATAAAGTGTTAATGGAGCCTTCCAAAGTATATTTTAAATCCATTAATGCACCTCACAGTACTACATTTGCCATAACAGGATGTGTTAATGCCTTAAATGTATACTTTGACAATGTGTCTGGACATTGAGCAAATAGATCCTCATTTATTATTATTTGTTCAACTTCTCTATCCATTTTTTCAAATACTGTATTTGGGGAACCTGTTAATGCAGAGCAATTAGCTCTATTTGCCCCTACATCATTCACTCGGTCTTGACTGAGGTTTCCAAAGTCTTCATCTAGTCCTGATGAAATTTCTAAGGGGCTGTATAATTCAAATTTTGAGTCCTGTGCTTTTCTATGAGAAATCGTTTTCATTGGTGGAGGCAAAGTTAACACTTCCTGCAAAGGAGATTTAAGTTCCTGAGCTTTATTTTCCCCTAAATTACAATTGGTTTTAAAAGTAAAGAAGTCTGTGATATTTTTCTGCCTGACCCATCTGTCTGGAATCTCTGAAATCTTGTTAATACCGTGTGTATCTTCAATTTTTGTTTTCCCCTTATGAGAACTTTGAGTCTTTATATTTAATTCTTGAGAGTCTTGTATATCATTACTAGCTACATGAAAGTCCTTTCCTACTCTGTCTATCTCCTTTTTTGTTTATCCCCTATATGGTCTAGCCTCTCAATTGTCAATTTTGGAGTATTTTTCAATGCCTCAGCATAAGAAAAAAATGTTATGCTCAGTGGGGGTGGATGTAATACACAATGTATCATTAAATATACATCCATTATTTTCATACCTTTTCTTTAATCCATCTCCTAGTACTTTTCCTTTCCCCATTCCCACTTTCCTAAACATTGAGTGAAACTTTTGATAAAGTGCAATAATAAGTAAAAAAAAACTGAGAAAAAATATATAATTACAGAAATCTTCAAATTTAAATGTCCAACTATACAGCCATTGAAACCTTCAGTCCCTAAAAAAATGTTTCACAATCACCATGCATTCAGATGAAACCGTTCACACAGTTTATGAAGTTCAAGAAGATCCCACAGTCTGTTCCAACCATTCCAAGTATTCCAATTGTTCAAACCGTAATCCTGCTCACAAAGTTCAAGCCTGAAGGCACCACAAGTTCCACAGATTATATCCCATCCACTTCTTATAGTCTCCACAAGGAATTTTCCCAAAAAGTCCCACGTAGTCACTGTTTTAGTCACTGTTTTGGGTGTAAAAGAAAAACCAAGCCGTAATAGCAGTAATAGCAGTAAAATAAAAAAAATAAAAAAATATTAACTTAATCCCTATGTCACTAGTGTGTATCTATAATTTACCTATAATAAACCAATATAAAAACCTAATAATAATCTCAGGACAATAACATAGCACAACAGTAATATTACCACAGCGTGTATTACCAATAATGTATTACCAATAAAGATATAAAAACAAAAAATACAACAAAAAAACTTACTTGTCAATAAGAATTTAATGCTCTACCATGCTTCACCATGGAACTGCTTTTCAAACAAGGCTATATTAGATATTTACTTATTAAAAAAGGGTAGTAGTAGAGGAATACACCGATATCCTAAAAAAATCTTGCCCAATACCCGGAAATGGAAGGTGGAGCATATATTTCTAAAACTGACAATGTTTTCTAATCTCCTTTTACTATAGAACTATAGAACTTCATAACTTTGAAGGTTCAAGATGTTACACGCTAACACAATCCAATAGTGATTTGATTAAACCAGAAGAAGACACAGGCGCCATGAGCAACAGAGCTCACACTGAATGTCTGAATGTCCGAGTGTCCAAAGAAGATCTGAGGGAATAATCAAATCAGATCATCAGGAGTTTTTGAGCCTTAGTACTGATTACCTAATTGCCTAATTGTCAGGCACGTTACTTTAAATATATTAATTCTAATTTACTTTGATTACTTGGATTAACTCAACATTCACATGAAATTCATGGTGCGCATAACACTCGTGCCAATTAAGCCAAACTCTAATTAGACTCAAGTTAATTTAATAGTGTGTCTGATGCTAGATTAGATAGCATCTCAATAACATCAAGTATCTCATTTATCTATATGTCAATCTCTATAATAGTATCTGTAGTAATTATCTTTCTAACACTATACACAGATTTCCAATAGCTCATTAGAAGCGTTTACAGTGCTAACCAGTGCAACTAATCAATTCAGTCATGACACAGCCTGAATCTAATCAAAATAGCTATTGGGATAAACAGACTAATTAATATAAATGCCTTTCAACTAGCGTAACTTAAATAAATAACTAAATAGGTGATTAGGTTAATTTTGATATAGGCCCCTGTAAAATAGTACATAAAAATGTAAAAAACTAATAAAAAAAACCTGAGACAACCTTACAGCCTAATAAAGGTATTATTAAATATGTGTAATTAGAATAAATACATTTAAACACATAATCTTGTATATCTGTGATTCAGATCCGTAAATCAATTCTCAGATTATACACTTATAATGTTTCACTAGTTCTCATATATTTCACAGACACAGACACAACTTTTCATACGTTATTTAAAAATACCTCTCCACTCTGTAAAAATGAATACAATAAAATAATGGCCACTAAAATAACATGTAAAAACATGTAAAAATAAACAAGAGCACAAAGACCAGAGTGCATATTACTGGAGAGGAGGAACACAAAACCAAACACGGGAACCGAGGAATGAACCACGAGCCCCTGAAAAACAAAACAGCAGTCTGGATATCAGCGGTCCGAACGCAAACTACACTCTCCAAGTGGAGCGGGCTGCCCCATCACTATGGCACTCCTAACTTTCTCCGGAGTGGTGGTTCAATTTAGTCTATGGTTCAAAAATCTGGTTCACAAGTTGTTCTACAAAAATTTGTATTGTGCCACAGGTATAATCTAGTAAGGCAATGATGATATACCTGTTATAAGCAGCAATAGAGCGTAATACAAATCCTGCTTTCTCAGCCTCTCCTCAGCCAAGCAGCGTGTAGTACCTTCTGTGAGCATCACACCGGGAGGAAGTAGACAGGGAACTAGTCAAATATACACTTTTCGTATTGCCTGTGAGCTGGCCACTTCTGGCTACGATACAACTGATAAAGTAATTTGCCACTATGCAGGGGAAAAAAACAGCTGTGTAGTGGTGAATTTCCACACTTTGCATAGGTTTTCACTATTCCAGTTGCAAACTTCATGATTCAAGGTACCACAAAGTGTATAATTCACAAAGCATATTGCTATGTGAATTTCCGTACTTTGCTGTGAAAGTCATGAACTGCAATTTTTTTTCACTTTGCCCAGACCTGTTGTGGAGCTCAAAAAGAAGACAATAATAAAATGAAAGTCTTTCTTCAGCAGCTTTTGAAGCATCCAATAAACATGTATGCTCCAGTTTCAACATCAGATTATTCATGAAAACCAATCCCTTTCTACATATGAATGAGCATATACATATGAACATATAAACATATGACTGAGCCAGCAGAAAAAGGGTTTGCAGTCTGTCATGGCTGCTCGAGTTGGCAGACCCCTCAGTGTCTACTGTGGGATCTGTCCCCCTTCCCATTGTCAAATTTCTCCCATCCCATTGATGTCCTTACACTTTTTGGCATTGGATCCCAGCTGCTAAATACCTCACCATTTCTCTAACTTTGCTATGCCCTCCCGAGCTCCTGTCTGCCCTCCTCCATGTTTACTGTCTTAGAGAGCTTTGTATCAACCTTAAACAGGCATATTTCATCCTTTATCCAATCTACAATATCATTGATGAAGATTTTAAACAACAGTGGACTGAGCACTGAGCCATGTAGGACCCCACTAGTGATTGGCCTAGCCTCCAAGAACTCCTTCCCCCTAATAACACCCTCTGACTTCAGTCCTGAAGCCAGTTTCTAACTACATAACCAGTTTTACTTCTTCCTGTGAAGAACAGAGTAAAAGGCCTTACTGAAATCGAGATACAGGATGTCCACCACCTTGCTTCTGTCTACTATCTTGGTTAACCAGTCAAAGAAGTCAATCAGGTTAGTCTGACAGGACTGCCCTGAAACAAACCCATGCTACCTCTCATCCAGGAGCCCATTTTCTTCCAGAAAGCTTACCAGTCTTCCTTTCAGTATGGTTTCCATGAATTTCCCCACTATTGAGGTCAGTCTGACTGGTCAGTAGTTACCAGTGTCATTCCTCAACCTGCTTTTATGCCTCAAGATTACAGGAGCGGTCCTCTATACCAGAGGTACTTTCCCTGACTCCAGTGAAGTGTTAAACTGGTCCACCTGGGGACCCACCAGCACATCCACCAGCTCTAGGGATGTGCAAAATTGCCAAATGTTGTTATGCAAAACATTTTGCACAATTTGGCCATTTCGTAAAATGCTTTGCAGAAGCAAAATGCTGAATTTCACCCACAGGTTGTGAAATTTTGCCCAAGGATCACAAATTCCGTCCGTGAAATGGGGAAATTTGTCACTTGTGGGTGAAATTTTCATCGTTTTTGGATGAAATTTCACATCCTGCAGGTGAAATTTCGAACTTCGCACCCACAAAATATTTTGCAAAACAGCCAAATTAGGCGAAATTGTCTGTTTCATGGGAATTTCACCCGCAAAATGTAATTTCTCAACATCTCTAACCAGCTCCCTCAACACCTTCTGATGTACACCATCAGACAGAGGTCTGTCAATCTTCAGGGCCTTTTAGACTTTTCTAACTCTGTCAGCTTCCATCTCTCCATCTGTGTCCCCACCCACCCCATTGCCCCCCTTCCCTCAGGCACTGGACCATTTTCCTCCTTAGTGAAGACTGAACAGAAGTACTTGTTAAGTACCTCTGCTTTCTCTTCATTTTCCTCTGCCCACCCCTTCACTTATCAACCTGAGAATCCCATCTGTCATATCCCTCTTCTGCCTGATTTACTAAAAGAAGGCCTTCTACCCTGATTTCACCCTTTCTGCTAGCTGCAGCTCTCTCTCAGACTTGGCCAGCTGGACTGCTCTGCCTGCCTCTCTTGCCTTGGCACAGTATTCTTCTCTGTCCTCATCTTTCTGTGTGTGCTTGTATTTCCTGAAGGTTGACTCCTTACTCTTTACCATCTGACCTACCTCCCTATCAGCTGGACTTGTTGGCTTTAGATTTTTCACTGTTGAGCTTGGCACACATATTAGTGGCTGCCAAAGCCCCCTCTTTGATTATGGCCTATTTCTGATCCACTTCCATCTCCTTCCTGATCCCAGCAAGGTGCCAGAATCTCTCCCATCCTACAATAGTCTTCCCTGCTGTGGTGTACAACCCTTGTTTTTGTCTTAATCTGCTTGCTGCCATGTCCAGGTGCAACCACACGGGGTTGGTGGTCACTTCTTGCAAGCAGTGCATCCACTTTTACTTTTTGGTCATGCGTATCATTAGACCGGACCAAGGCCAGTATGGCCCCTCTCCTTAATGGGCTCCAGTACACATTGTACTGTATCAGAAACCCATTCTGAAATGCATTCAGCAGCACTTGAATCCTAGTAAGGGTGGTGGCTGGGATCTTCCAATCTACCCCAGGCAGACTGAAGGCAGATTGAAGCCCCCCATAAACACTACCTCCCCCCTGCAGGCTATCTCTACAATTTTGGGCCTTGTCTAATTCCTCATCCTGGTTTGGTAGCTCTTACACCACTCTTATCCTAAACATTTCTACCTTTCGTTGATTTTACCTGTACATACCCACAACACCTCTGTCCTTCCATCTTCTTCCTCCTCCCTTATACAGGTTAACCCTCCCTCAGAATACAGAGACACTCTCCCTCCTCTTCCCACCACCTTGCCCTTCCTATATAGTTTATACCCAGGTATGGTGAGGTCTGGGCCATGATTCAGTGTGGCCTATGTCTCTGTGATGGCTGCCATGTCCACATCTTCCTTGGCCATCAGTGATCGCAATTCAGTCATTTTGATCCTCGGGTTTCTTTCATTTAGAGAAACTGCCTTCCACCATGACTTGAGTCCACCTTCCCCTTGCTCTGCCTGCCACCCACCTCCCAATCCCGTCCACCTGCCCCCATCCCTCTGCCTGTCATTTGGCCCCTCTTCCTTCTGCTCTGATTGAGGGGGAGGAAGTTTAGCCTTCTCCACCTAATGATAAAGGTATTTTTAACCCTGCTGCCCCTCCATCAGTTTAATTCAAGGTCTTTACCCATCTGTTCATCCAATCTGGTTTTCAGCACCCTAGAGTCCTGTTTACTATGATGCAGCCTAGCCAGTGCAAAAAGGGCCTTATTCTCACAGGTATCCCCCCCAGCCTCTAACGAGCCAGTAGTTCTCTTCCCCACATTATCCCCTGAGCCAGACATTAAATTCTTCAATCCTTTTCTTTCCTGAATTGCTAGTCCTCAGTACCTATAGCACCTCCAAGAAGGCTACCAACCTTCCCGCCCCATTGCAGAGCTCCCCCATGTCCCTGAACCTCTCTTGAACCACCCCTACCTCACACTCAGCCCAGTCATTTGTTCCTAGGTGAACAATGATGTGAGGTACTCCTTCCTTTCCCATGTTCTGGTCTATCAGTGGGGACACCTTCTCTGCGGTCACCCCGGGCATACACTGCACCTTTTTGTTAGTTGCTCTAGCCCCTGTGTCCCCCATATCACTACCTTAACTATAGAGTTTCCCAATATCTCTACTCTCTCTAGTCAGTCTACTTCCTGGGTCCCCTTCCCCATGCATACCTGGCTGTATCATCCTCCTTCCTCTCCTGTCTGTCTCAAGAACCCACCAGACCCCTTTCTACTTCCTACCTGATCCCCATCCTGACCTTGTGCCCACCCTTGCAGCCACCTCCCTCCTACTCCCCCTGCCTGTCCACCCATTGACCATTTGTCTGCCTGCCCACACTCATTCTCTGCACTACCACCACTTCTCTTGCCTCTACATGCCCCCTTTTACTCCCCTATGGTCTTCCCCATACTACACGAATTCCTCTCTTGCTTATGGTCCATATCCTTCCCCCAGAGCTTCCCTTCACTTCCCCTAACCAGTGGGTGGAATATATTCCACACTGGCACCTCTGGGGGTGCCCCCACTGGCCCCCTTCCTTCTTGTATTTCCCCTTCCTTTTATTAACATCCACCCCCATTTCCTTGGCCTTTTCTCATGCTGGGGGAATGGGACTCAAGCAACCTGCCTTAATTCCCCCTCCATTATCCTCCCCTGCCTTACCCCATTCCCAGCTGGGGCTCCACCTACACTCCCCTCACCTATCCCCATTCTTTGTTAGTACCCCTGCTCCTCCTCCACCCCCTCAGGATATCACCCTCCACCAATACTGCTATCTCTCATCTGAGCTGCTATAATTCTACCCTTAGCTGGCCTAGGCTCCTACAGGCTGGACTAATATCTACCTTCCTCAGTCCTCAAGAAAACCACTGCCCCACACCTCCTGCAACACTCTACTTTACCCACTCTGTTCTGTACCCTTGGCAAGCCTCATTTCCACATTCTAATGTTCCAATCCCTCCTAACAGAGTACCTATGAAACCCTTATAACCCTACATAGCGGTGCTCTATATAAGGTTTTGCTATGCCCCCCTTGAAAACCTTTAATTTGAACCATGTAGCTGAGCCTAGATGGTGATGGCTGCAAAGCTACAACCCATAGTTTACCCTGTCTGTTGACTAAAGGTAAGAACTTACAGAGCTGAACCTAGATGTGAATGGCTGTAAAGCTGCAACCCCTTTTATTCTTTTAGCTGACCCTAGATAGGAACTAGCTGCCTTCCCTCTGAGTTTCCTGCCTGCTAACTCACTATAAGCTGACCCCAGACAGGAACTAGCTGCCTTTCCTCTGAATTCCCAGCTTGCTAACTCACTATAAGCTGACCCTAAAATAAGGACCAGCTGCTACCCCTCATCTGAACCAAGATGGGGATGGCTGTATAGCTGTAACCCTTTGTTTGCTCTGTTAGCTAACCCTAGATAGGAACTAGCTACATTCTCTCAGAGTTCCTTGTCTGCTAACTCCCTTACAAGTTGACCCTAGCCAGGTAGTAGCTTCAACTCCTCAGCAACATCTTTTTTCTTTTTCAATTGTTTAACCAGGAATGGCACACTAAGCTGAAAGCTTGTTTACAGGTGTGACCTGGGAGCACAGGGAAGTTAAGTGACTTGCTCAGGGTCACGCAGTATGCAAATGGCATTCAAACCCAGGTCTCCAGATTTGCAGCTTAGAGCCTTAAACCACTGTACTATACTGCCTCCCATCTGTCTGTTTACTCCATGCCCTCATTATACCTGGCCTCCTTTGAAAAGTGTGACTCATGACCTGCAGTTCTCCCTGTGGGCGCCCTGCTGGTGTCCTCAGATACCACTTAAATCGATGCCACACTTCTGCTTCATGACCCTCACACTTTGGGGTATCTCACATGAGGGGTTTCCAGATCTTATGGTGTTTTTGTAGGGATTACAAGGCTCCAATTATGGTCTCACATTCACGTGATCTGGTGTACCACCAATGGTCCAAGCACATAATTCCTTAGAGTCCTCCCTCTGCAGCTGACCTCCCTCCTTGCAGAGCCCCTGCTCACAGCACAGTACACACTCAAAATGCCATTATTTCAATTAATGCAGCTCAACAAAGGCACAACACGCTGTTCTCAGCCCTCTGCGTCGCAGGACCCTTCCATTCACTGAGTGGCAATCGCCTAAACAGAGGGAGCAGACCTCTGGACTAAGCTTATGTATGAAAGAACTGTAAGGTCTCTGGGTGGAGTCACTAGGCCTTGTGAGGTTTTTGTAGGGCTGGAAGGCTCCTATTGGGCTGTAGCAGCCACATGCTATGGCGTGCCCACCAATGGCCTGTGCACTCCCTCCCTTTGAGTCCTCCCTCTGTAGGTGACCTACCTCCTCCCAACGTCCCAGCCCACAGCATAGTACTGACTCAAAATGCAACTATTTCAATTAAGGAAGCTCTACAAAAGCACAACATGCTGTACTCAGCCTCCCATGTCACAGGTCCCCGCTCCCCTCTGTTCACTCAGCAGTGATATTTCTTTTTTACAGTGAGATATATTATAATGGCAATAGTTTTCTTTACTGGGATTCCTTTTTGGTATGTCTCATTGGATGCAAAACTGATCATTCAAACTATTTTGACATGCAGCACTACGTCCATCAGTTGAAGTAGTTTTTGTTTTTAGTTTGAAGCATAGCTGACTCATTCAGTATTAAAACTGTCTAAAAAATGCCATTGTCATAACCAACCATGCTATCTCTAACCTACTAATATGCACTTTCTGCCTGTTTCACCAGCAGTTTAAATCAAAGAGGAACAGTTTAATTGTTTCGTCTCACAATAGCTGATTTAAGTTATACGTAATTAACTGATGTTGCATAAGCCAATATGTATTGCCTGACACAACATAAATGGTTTAGCAATACGTGAGAAGGGACAAGACTTTCATAACATACTCATGGCTCTGCCACTCATTAGTTATGTCCTTGCCCTGCCATAAATATAAATTGTGTATTCTGAGTCCAGATATTGCATGTCCCTATTTATCCTTAACTCTTCCCACTGCTTTTGGCTTGGATCATTGGAACTTGTTTCTCCTCACTTCCTATATGAATGCCTGCTTCTGCTCTGAGTATTTCCTTAGACTTCTATATTCCAAGATGTTTTCAGGATGGGCACAATTCACTTATTTTCAAAGCTTCCGCCTGCTGTCTCACAATATGTATTAGTGTATCTGTTTGATAAATGTCATTCACCTTGCCCCCCTGACTGGAGAATATCTTTGTAACCATCTTCAAGTGATAATCTTCTTTTGTGCAATGGCCATAATAAAAATAACTATTTCTGCCATCAATTTTGTGGCTAGGGCTAGGCAAACTCATGAATGTTCAAAAATGCAGGCTTTCATGAAATGTGGGGCACAATTCTGCAATGTTCAGATACATTTTGCAATTTGTGAACCATGTGGTAAGCAACCTACAGTAGTATCACACAGATGCCTTCAGTAATAATGAATGGAATATCCTAAAATTCATACTTTTTGTAATGAAATTTGTGTCCTGATGAGTACAATAGTAAATATTTTCAGTAAACTAGCAAATCACTTGAAATTGTCTGTGCCATACATGCTGGAGACCTTTTCACTCAGTACTGCAGAACTCTTACAGAGTAAACTTGAATATGTAGGTTAGATGTCATATGGATTTCTCTTGTATCATATACATAAATTAGTGTACCAAGATGGTTTTAACTTTTGTCCATTCTTTTCATTTATTTAACTTTCTCTTTCTCCCACTGTCACCTCTGTGGCCCCATCCAGTCCCCCAGGTAACCACTCAGCCTTGTCACTTCCACCAGGCACTCTCTTTACTTTGGCACCTTTGGCCCAGCTGTGCTGGGAAATCCTCTGGATATCACCTTAGGTGCAGGAAGGGAGGTCAGTCTCTGTCTGTGCCTTCAGTCTGGTGTGAGATGGAAGGTAAGGAGCATGTGACCCAGACATACTGAGAATAATCATTCTGCCACAGTGGGCTATTTCCTTTGGTTGTCACCCATCACCTGGGACGTGGCCATCAAGGGTATCATGGACATATGACTAGAAGGTGTGGTGCTGCATGGATGTTGATAGCATTACACCCCTCACTGGCGATCCAGCCATGCTACCACCTATGGGGACTCAAGTGGCAGTATTGTGGTGGATGATGGTAACCTACCTCTCCAGAGGAAAACATTCTCTTGCAAGATTGGTCCTCCTCCCACCCACCCAATGGCCTTCCAGCTGCACTCCCACATGTAGTCACCCACGTGGCAGTAGTGCAGTGGAAGATGGTAATTTTTCTGTATGAAGGACAAGGGTATCCTCTGGGAAGTTCAGTTCTCCTCCCCTCTGTCACCCCACAAAGAATCTGGCTCATTCCTAAATCAGGTTCATTGGCATCAGGAGTGATGACCCTACCAATACGCCAACTGACAGGCCCTAATATCTGTCCATTCTTAATGCTTTAACACACATTATCTTATCTGGAAATCTGTATCCTGAGTCTGCAGTCTAAATTTTAGGTTTTTACCAGATGTTTCCTGCTTTCACCATTTGGAAGAAATACAGTACATCCATCCTTGCCTCTCACTTTTTAGGAAAAAAATAAACACTGTTTGGGCCACGTTGTGGATCCCAATCCATGGCAGAAGTTAAATGGCTTTATCTTCTAATGAAAATGATTAATTTCTTCTTGCCAGACTTTTGTTTTGCTATTTATTTACTCAAAATAGCCCATCTGAGCTGTAACTTCTTCTCATGGAGTCCCGATTCTACCCATTTTTGCAGCAGGGTGGATTGTAGGAATGGCAGGCCAAGTGACTTGCTCCAGGCCACACTGTAAGTATTTTGGTCTGTCAGAGTTTGAACTAGAGATGAGCCCATGCTTAACTTGCATTCGGAGAACATGCTGAACTCTAGCATTTTGGGCAGCAGTGATGAAGATCTGCAGAAATGTGGTTTCCATGTGGCATTTCAGCACTTTAATGTCATTATGCAACATTTTTTACAGGTAGCACATGCTAAGCATGTCCAAGTTGTTGGCAAGCCACATGGCCTGCAGCAGCCAATTAGTGACAATGGACATTGAGAACTCCTCATACTGGGAATATTTTATTGCCATTTTCAGCTCTCTCTCTCTCTCTCTCTCACACAGGAGAATGACATGTCAGCTGAAGGAGCTCAATGTCTGTGAAAAATAGTGATTTTTGATAAAAAAATTAAAAAAATCATCAGAGAAACATGCAATATCATTTCAGTTAGATAATTCTCACTACATTTACAGTAGCTGTAATTTTAGACAGGCAGGCTAATGAAGAAATGAGAGAGTGCAAAGTGTGATCCTGCACTGACAGCTGTGGGCTCTGCTGCAGCAGGACTAGGGTGGAGTAAATTTAGTAGACTCAGAAAGGTGCAGTGGGGATTTTTCAAAGATTTATTTGACAAAAATATTTTCTACTCAGGGCTGGTGGTGTAGAGGGAACAGAAATCCATATTTATTTTTTTGATTTTTTATTTATTTTTTGGCCCCTGCAGCACAAGCAGGGCAGAATCAATTTAACAGACTGGATATAGTGCAGGGGGGAGTTTGAATGGTTTATCTGACAGATAATTTGACTGCTGGGCATACTGGCACAGAAATCTGTCTGTTTTGTCTCTTTTTTTGCCTGTAAGTTAAAACTAATCGATCTAGGCTTCTTCAGAAAGACAGTGAAAATGAGGAGGTGTGTGAGTGCGTGAGTGTGTGTGTGTGTGTGTGTGTGTGTGTGCACAAAACCACAAGAAAAAAAGATACTGGAGGAGAAAGGGATGCTGGATGGAGTAAAAGAGCAGAGAAAGGTTTCACCCTGCCAGTTTCACCAACTACAGTACCAGTTCTGCAAGTGGTGGTGGTGGACAAGAAGTTGGGACTTGATCTGAGAGTCATATTGGGAACAGGGGGCTATTGCCAAAGAAACCATGTCTCATTAGCCCCCAGAATCTACTAGTTACAGTCTCACTGCAGGTAGTTTTCCCAGGCTGTTTTTGGAGCTTTTAGTTCCCTTAACCAGGGTAGGACAGAACCATCCAGATTGTCAGGAAAACCTATCTTCTGTCAATCTCCTGTCAATCATGTATTGACAACATGACACCAGCTGCTGGCACAGCCACCTGAGCATATATGTGGGTAAGCACAATTGCCCATCAACCTTGAATCACTATATCATGTCCCTCTGCCCCTAAATCATGCATCAGCCACAATACAACTCAACCCAGTGCTGTTGCTCAATCATCATTATGAAAGTAAAGTGACAGTGAGTCTGAGTCTAGCACAGACACTACAGTTGTTTTGTCACCAGAGTAAAAAGCACAGTTGTGCATGGGAGTACAGGACAAGGGTGGGGTAGGCAAGCTATATCAACCCCACAAATCTACAAAACCAAGCCAGTAGAACCATCACCAAAGCATTTTATGGAGAGTGCCAATGAGGAGAACATGAAAGCACAGCTGTCAGAACAGGAGCATGGGAGTGAGGAGTTAGCAGTGGGGAATCACATGAGGAAGGGAGAAAGAACAAAGGAAAGCACATGATTCATACAAAGAGAAGGAGGGGCTGGGGAAGAAGCACAAGAAGAGAATGATGAGCAGGGAAGAGCAGACTGATGAAGCAGAAGAGGATGGAGGATGAAGGACAAGAGGAAGCACATGTAGAAGTGGAGAATGAAGAACAAGTAGAACTTGAAGGTTTGCTGTCAGTTACATAAAAGACTAGTTCTGATGAAGACTGTGACATTGAGGAGTGGAAGCCACCATGGGAGGAGATGGCACAGTTAAAAAAGATAGCGAACAAGAGAAAAGCAAGAAAAGCAAGAAAGCAAGTGTCTCCAGCAGGTAAATCTAATGACCCCCCTCCCCAGTACGATTAGCCCCATTACACTGCATTATCTGTTGCTGCTGCTGCTTGGCCATTCCCTACCACATCATAACACAGTGGTGGAACAAAAGAAATGATCTTGTAGTTGCCACACCATTTTGTCTAAGCCAATCCCCAACATTCCTCTCTTGATGTAAAAAACATAATGAGAACTTCTGCAATGTGGAATTACTTTGCTTTTGACACTATAAATCCACTTTAAGCTTGCTTCAATCAGTGCCGTAGAAAGATCAGAGTCAGTCTACTGGCACACTGTGAACCAGTATTAATCTGGATAATACTTTAAAAAGTGAACATGACATCTTTCTAACAGTCATATCCATTCCCAACCCCCACTCTTGTTAGATGAGCAGGCAGCAATGACAGTCAGGTGTCAGAAGTGGAGGACTTAGAAGATTTGTTCAAGTAATACACAGTGGCAGCCATGGCAGTAAACTGATGGATCCTTAGGATCCAGCACTGCTTCAAAAGCATTACTCAGACCTCCATCAAGAACACAAGCTATTGTACACTGTCCAAGTCATTACACGCCTGCACTAAAATGCCACCAACTCACTAAAGTTCTATACAAATGACAAACCTCACTGGAAAGAGAAAATGACCCTTGATCTTCACCCATTCTCTATAGTAGAAGACATCAGCTTTCAGAGATTGATGCATGAAGTAAAGCCTCAATACAACATACCATAATGCTGCACATTTTCCAGGCCTGTTCTTCTCAGTATGTCTGAGGCAGTATTGATACAGATAGTGACACTTCTAAAGAAGGCTGAGGAGGATTACATGCATCTTATGATATCTGGAGTGGTAGTACAAACCAAAGCTTCCAAATTCTCACTCCCCCATGAGTTATGTCCAGAACAAGCTCTACCACCATAATTCCTGTTTTGTCTCTGGCAATATCAGCCACTTCAGGAGTTATATTGAAGCAGACAACTTCAGAGAGCCACACAAACTGAGGAAATGTCTTACTTAATGTGTCAGTTATAGAGAGGAAGCATGAGGGAAAACATTCATTGGCTTGTCCAGACACTGCAGATATCTTCGTATAGCCTCATGAGCTGAACATGGGAACCTTCATGGCAGACAGCAGCAGTAACATGCTGAAGGTGATGAATGATAGACATTTCCCCTTTGCACCTTTTCTTGACAAACAAGCATTGTTAAAAGAACACTAGACACTATATGGGGCATCACTAGATATTTCCATTAGTTCTCCAAATGTGTTATGTTTCTCCACTGTTACCAGAAGAAGCACAGTCTCACTTGTCATCGCTTGATTTAATAGGTTTGCACATAGTGGAGCTGTTTGGTTTTTTTTATATGGTGGAAAGACTCATGGAATAGAAACCTCTGTTCATGCGCAGTGGATGTGGATGATGTGTTGTCTGATGTATATCTGTTATGGGTGCAGTGGTGTGTTCTGCAAAAGCTTGTTCTACATCTCTGATCATAAGAACAGGCCATTAAAGACTTCAGTGATGAATCAGTAAGATGCAGCATGGTCATTCCCATGTGAGTCTAGACGAACACCACACACACACACACGCGCGCACGCACACACACATGATAATGACACCATGCTGCAAAAAATAAAATCCTGACAAACTTAAAAATCTTATTTCACTAAATTGAAATCTTGATTTTTAATCTCAAAAGTTTCTCCATAATTTCTTACTGATTCATAAAGAAAAAAACTCTAATATCTAACCAAATAATTTTCTTGTATCTTGTCATGAAACTAAGAACAGCTTGATTCATGCTATACATTTCATTTTCACGATTTTTGGTCCAACTGACTAAACATATTGTTTGCTAACTTTATGGCATCATCCTGTTTTCAGACTAAAATACTAGTTTTTGCTGCTTTCTTTTTTTACTTAAACCAGTTTTAGGATTATGAGTTGAAAGCTTTCTTTTAAATTTTCAAAAGTGGCTTGTAATATTCACTTTGTTTGGGGTGCTTTTTAAACTAAATCTCACCATTAGTCATGTTTCATGTGACCAAGCTCCTATACCCCACTATACACTAGCCACCTCATTCGTTGTCATCATCCCCCATTAACTCTGTGTGACTATTTCATTAAGATCTGAACAGGCAGCATCATGAGGCAATTTGTTTCTTATTTGACTGTAACATAGTCTAGTCTTTTCTTTCACTTTTAACATTGCAAAAATAAAATAAATCACAATGAGAAAAAATTGCCTTTATTCCACATTAAAATCCTATATTTGAAACTCAGATACTGTCTATAGTGATCATTTCCTATTGGTTAAGAAAAAAACCAGGTATGCTGTCTATTTACATTTTAATGGTTTTCATCTAACTAGTTATACAATTTATTTTATAACATTATGGCACCGTAAAGTGCTACTGTAGTTTTTGGAGAGTTAGATTATTTTTCTCATACCAGTTTAAGTTGTTGATGAGTGGCAACTATTTTTTTGTACTTTTCCAAGTGGCACTGACTTTACTCTTCATTCTTAGTGTTGTTTGTTCAACTGAGTAATAAAATTACTTACTTTCAAGTTGACCAAGTCCATTTCTTACAATGCATCATTTAGCTTATTGGGTTATTATCTTTACATCTTTTCTTATCTACCCAAACTGATCCATACCACAGCATTATGAGAGATGTGCAGTCGAAGGCAACACAAATCCACAGTAGCAATTTCTGTGTGTAGCTTTACAATGCAAGCAGTTCTTTTCTTTTCTTTTCTTTTCTTTTTACTTCCATTGGAGCATACTACATGATGATTCATGTCATGTATGCAGAAACACAGCATGCTCTGGGTGATTGTGCTTTTGGAAGCCATTGTGGATTAAACCAGCTATGCTTGGTAATTGAACATATGTTCTCAACCATGCAGTGTTATTATCAAACTTTTAACTAATAATCATTTTTGCTAACTATAAAGATCAAGCAGAAATAATTATTTCTAATATTTGTACTTATTTGATATCAAGCACATTTTTCTTTTGTATGCCATTTATAGAGATGTTTCAGTTTGCCAGGGAAGATCTGGCAAAGTTACCCCATTTGCCTTCGTGAATGACTTTGCAGATGTATGCACTTTACTGAGAAGTTCATTGTTTTCACTTCTCAGTCACTACATCTGCACTTTGCCTTCACTTTTCTTGCCAACTTCATCTGCCACTTCACATTAAAGGCAAGGTTTTCCTAAACCTAGGCTACTGGTAAACAACTGCCTCTAGGTCACATGCAACAACTCCTTCAGGTTACATGGTGCAGCTCTATGTACAAAGTGTCCTTCAATTTCATTTTTGAAGTCTGTGTGTGATAGTGAAAGGAGACAGTTCTGCTTTTTATGAGCTTCTGTAAAACCATTTAAAACCAACCTTTCTCTGCTTTCTCTTTGTTCATTACAATGATCTTTCTTTAGCTTAAACCTTGATAAAAAATGTTTATTGTGGTTTTTGTCTGATTTCATTTATATTTATTTAGTTATGTCTACATTCTTTTCTGTCTGTATTTTCATCTGCTTGTGCTTTCAGATACTCTAGTGTGTAATAATTAGATGTTTTCATTCTATTTTTCTGCCTTTCTTTTAACTTTCTTCGTGTTTACTGTCTAATTCTACAATTTCATATTTCTTTTGTTTACATAAAATGAGTTAAGAGGAGAGTGTTCAGAGGAGTGGTACTGGGAGTAAGGAGAGGAAAAGAGAGATAGATGCAGCTGACATAAGGAACACATCACCCCAGATGTCTACAGCAGACACCATGGGTGGCACCAGCAGTACTGTGTACTGGATAAAAGGTCTGGAAGAAAAATCATACAGCAGCAGTTTCATGTGGTGGTGGACCCCCCAACCACACTAAAGCAGCAGCTAGAAGTGGTGCTCTTTGTTGTTTCCAATGTCCCAGCACCTCCACAGCCAGAAAAGAGTGCACAGAATCAGCCTCCCTGTCCCCTCTTACCTATGGAACCACTGCCTGATCCCACTGATGATGAAGATGAAGAAGAGCTCTCATGACCCTCTCTTGGGCAGCACAAATCCCTTGTTTGGGATTTTTTCTTCATTGACCCTACCAACAACAGCACTATAAATGGCAAGACCTGAAACACTATATTGTTTGGCAGGGAACAGGAGCACTCACTTGGGCTCAGGTGGGCAGCATACCCCCCAGAATACAAGACAACAGCATGAGTGGGAGGAGCACAATAAAGCAGCAGTGAGGGGTGGAGGCAGTGTGACTCATATTGGTCCTCCAGTACTGCAGGGTGGCAGGTACAGGAGAAAGAGGCAATGAGGTGTCCAGTTGCCAGAGGAGGGAATGCAGGAGACTATGAGAGGGGCCTGCAGTGAGTCTCAGGTGCTGTGGGAGAGAGCACCTGAAACCTCAGCTACAGATTCTCAGTCTCCTCTGCAGTCTTCCACACAACTGATGTGTCACAACTCCACAGTGACATGAGGGACCTCAGATGCAGAGTTGTGTCCATGGAAGCTCTGCTCCAAATGCATTTTATTTTAAAGTTAAATGTTTTATTGATTTTTCATGAACACAAACACAACACAAGCTTACACAAAAAAAGCAAGGTACAATATCCTTGCACAGATTGGAAGAGGCGAGTACTTTGAGTGAACAAGTACAACCAGTATTCTGCAAACAATCTTTTGTAAAATGTACATACCAACCCCTGGGAGAGTGGCCCGCAGCAACTGAAGAGGTAGCATAGTCAGATCAATTGGCAACACTGCACTTGATCAGGAATCCGTACCTTCTAATGGGCAGTAGCAATTCTCCCAATCTGCAATGAAGAAATATTTCCACAAAGTAACATAGCAAATAGCTTAAGTTGTCTCAACAAACAATTATTACAAGTGTAGGTTAGCAGAGTTCATAGACCAGTCTAAAGACAGGCCAATAGCACATTTAGTTTCATATCCTGAATACCTGGTTGAGAGAGTGTATTTCTATTAGCCTATGCCTGTTCTTGGTGCCAGATAAGCCAAGTAAGGTTCCCAACATTTCAAAAAGTGCCCACTTTGTAGCTGATTGGCATGTGAGCACATATCCAACTCATAGATAGACGAGCGTGAAATAATATCTCCAATTGTAGGGATGTTAGTGCTGTGCCACTTGAAGAGCAGGGAGTATTTAGTTTGCATACTGGAAATCATCAGCCACCTGAGTTCTGCGGGGACTAGATGAGGTGCTTCTGACTTTAGGCCTAGCAAAAATGGAGGGGGCAGAGGCCAGTATTGGTTTACCAATTATCCTACTAGCAACTTGACTGATTTGTCCCCACAGGGGGTATATTTTGGGGCCCTTCCACGTAACAAATTACAGGTCACCTCCTGGCTGATGACACATACAGCGATTATCATTAGTTATGAGTTTGGCCTTGTATAGGGTAGCAGGAGTCCTATACCATTAGTGCTTGTTGTGTATTAATTTGCTGCGGGCATCCCTGTGGGTTTTGTGTCCCAACATCCAGCACTGCTCCCATTGGAGGTCAGAGATGGTCATGTCAGTGGTTCAGCAGGTAGCACACTCGCCTCTGAGGCCAGGAGATTCAGAGGGCTGTGGGTTCTATCCCCACACCAGGCATTTGGGTTAAATCCCAATACTAACACTGTAGTGCAGCATGAGGCAGGGGTTAAAAAGTTGGGGGGATGCATAAGTCCAGGACTTACGTTACATTTTTAGGGCAAGTCCATATCAGGACACAGTAAGTCACACCTTTTTTCTGCAGCATACAGTATTATTACCAAAGCAGAAATACAATTTTATGACTGATATTAGGCTGTCATACTGTCTGGCTTGATTTCAGCCCAAATTGGTATTTACTGAGTACTTGCTTCCCTGTCTCACACAATTAAAATAATAAATCTGTGACTCTGGATATTTTAACAGACTGTCATACTCACTGGCTTGATTTCAGGCCAGATTCAACTAGTTATTACGGAGTACTAATTTCTCTGTCTCAAACAAATAAATTTGTAACTCTGGATATTTTAGACAATGTGGCTTGATTTTGGCCCAGAAATGTGTTGCCTGAGTATTTATTTCTCTGTGTCAAATAAAATAATTCTATGACTGTCAGACTGGCTTGGTTTCTTTTTTCTTAAATGAAATTGTCTGTCCAGACAAGTTAGATTTCAGCCCGGAGTACTTGTGTCACATTTAAATAAAAAAATGTTACTGCAGACTGGCTTGGATGATCTCACTTGCAGCTCAAACTATTATCTGTCCCCTTTTAGCTGTTAGTCATGCAGTTGCTCTCCAAAATTAATAGTTATATCAGCTGAGAAAAATAATTAACCCCCCAAGTCCTGCAAGGACCTCAGTGCAGAATCTAGGGTAGATATGTCCAGATGCTTATATATTTCCCAAATAATTAGGCAGTGTTTATCAGAGCAGCCCCCCAAAAATAATTGTGTCCAACAAATTCCCTGTCTTGCTGCACTAGGGTGAAGGTCTATGCTGACTTAACCCGCACAACAGAATGGATGCAGCAGCCCCAGTTTAGTTTGTTCATCCCCACCCCCACCCTCAGTTATTCTGCCCTGTCAGACTTCAACAAAATTATCCCCGACATGTATTTTTGAACTGCAGCCCAAGTAATCCCTAACATGAGGAGCAAAAAAATAGCATAGACTAGTCAGTGCCGTAGCAAGACATTCTGGTGCCTGGAGCTAGCCACACATTTTGCCATTGGTATAGGCACACTGAGCCGAGGCTCGTTTGCGACCTGGAGGAGGGTTTATTAGGGCAACCAACTTAGGCAAGAAGGGAGCAGGCAGCAGATTATAAAAATCTGGGCAGAGGGAGGGACTGAGAGAGACAGACTGAGGATCAAGGGCCCAGAACTGGAGTCAGGGACAGGGAGAAAGCAGCAGTGAGCATGAAGACACCAGTGAGCTGTGAGTGAGAGGCAAAAGCTGGCACAACCAGCAACTACAAACATTTAGCACAAACTCCACAAAATACACGGCAAGACTGAAGCAATCCTTATTCCTCAGCAGGCAAGTTATTTAGCAAGCAACGCTCTCACGCAGACAGCAGATTTGAGTCGCAACCTCAGTATCCGTGATCAGCATAGGAATAGTGTGATGAGGTCATGACTGCAACCTTTCAGCTGGAATAGAGTAGAGTTAACTAAGAGTAGCACCACATCTAAGTAAGCAAAAGAGCAATGAGAACAAGTGGTGCTGTGTGGAGTCTTGTGTTGCCTACCTTGGTCAGAGAAGCAGCGGAGCAGAATCTAGCAGCAGTACAATAACAGCCAAGCTGAGACACCAGCCTGTTCTTTTCATTGCCATTTATCCCTGAATCCTCTGTCTTCTGCAGCCGAGTGCCGGTGCATGTAGATCACGCACAGAAGTGAGAACCGCACGTTTTTTTAAATGTTGGCCAATCAGTGACTGAGGTCAGAATCCTGACCCTGCATCTTGTATTTTGATGGGACAGGCGTGTCAATCAAGTTAGGCAGATGAACAAGTAGGTGGGGGGGGCGCAGGAGCAGAGGGAGAACAAAATAGCAGCAATCAGAAGCCTGCCAGTCAGATACAAATACTGTGCATGTGCGGCAATACTGAACTGCACAGCCAAGTTCATCAGACTTAATTGGGCTGTGCAGTTCAAGTCCTCCTGCGGTTTCTATGCATCCCAGACCTCAGACTTGGGAATTTTTCATCCCCTGATGAGGGGGGTGTTGCACTCCTGAGGTGCTGTCTTTCAGATGAGACTTTAAACCGAGGTCCCATCTGTCTGTTCTGGTGGTAGTTCAGGTGGATATTAAAGATCCCATGACACTTCTCAAAAAGAGTAGGGGAAGTTTTATTGATATAACATCAAAATCAAAATAGTTACAAACAGTGTTAAATCACACAAAATAAGATACAAATCAAAAAAGTAAAGAAAAATAAATCACTCAAGTATTACAGTCCTACAAATCTCAGTAGATGAAAATCCCAGAAAAAAAAGAAAGTTAATAAATAACAAAGAAATTTTTTCTGAACCCCCCTCCCCCCCAATAGAAGTAAGGAAGTATTTACATTTAATACAGATAGGAACTGCCTATACACAACAGTACTGAGTCATGGTAAATAATAAATAAACCTAGAATAATTAACATCAAAAAGAAGAAGATAGTCATACCCCTCTTAGGGTATGTTTTAGATAAACCATACTTCTTTGTATTTTATGAACTTATTAAATCCTTTCCACCCTTGTAAAACTTTCGGGGAGGAATATACTGACACATCATTTATGTTTACTTTCATCATGGCCTGATGAATGAGATGTAAAACAGTTTCATAAGGCATTCTTCTTTGGTAGAGTACCCACTGGCATCTGCTTTGCCAGGGAAAACATTTTAAACAACATACAAAAATTGGCAGAGTGTCATGATGATACTGGGCTCCAGCCACTGAGTATTGTCCCAGTATTAAAAATTCATATGTTAGCTTGGTCAGCCACCCCATACTCCATTTAAGGGCTAAAAACTCCCATAGAGGTTTAGCATAAGAACAGAAAAGGAGATAGTGTTCCATAGTTTCTTCTAAATTAGTACAGTCGGGATAGGGACAATTCCTTTCCTCTGTTGCCTTATATTTTGCTGTACCTCTTATATTTAGTCTGCCATAGACTGACAGCCATAAATATTCCCACATATAAATTGGGAGTCTTTTATTAGTCGATTGGTAATATACTAACTTATTTTGGGGGGGGGGCAGTGCCTAAAGAGGGGTTCCTGAGGGTGGACTACTGCCAAAACCATCTGACAAAGCATTTTCCCAGAATTTTGTAAAATTTGCTGCTTTGTTAAGCCCCATTTAAACAATTTACTAGCAGTTGGTTTGAAAAAAAATGGGGATATGCAGGTATCTGGTGATTTTTGGGAGAGTAATTTGCCATCCTGTCAGGTATCTAGCCAAAGTAAATCTAATCCACTGGTTGTGGGAGCCTTCCAGAGGGCTTAACCCACACTTAATGATCTGAGAGAGAAAAAGAGTGTGGCAAAATATCCCTGGGTCTATCATTCCTATGCCTCCTTTGTCTCGTGATAGACAGGTATAACACCGTTTGATAGGGTTCAACCGATTCCCTCATAGCATCTGAAAAAAAAGGCTACAAAGTTTAGTTTCTAATTGCACTGGAGGGAGATAAATCATGGACACATAAAGGACAGAGGGAAGAAGGAATTGCTTTAATAATATGGATTCTTTTAAGCTTTGCCATTTTCCAGTGTCTCCACCATATCACCTTCCTATCTATTTGCTGTAAGGTTATTTCCCAGTTAAATAAAGGCATATTGTAAGGGTTGAAACAAATCCCCAATATTTTTAAGGGGTCAAAAGAAATCCTGATTTCTTCTATCTGAGTATTGTTAGGGAGGCCCGAGCCAATGAAGAGGCCTCTACATTTACTGATATTAAGCCTGGCATTAGAAAAATATGAAAAAAATGTCATTTCATGTAAAAAAAGAAAGTAATTGAATGTGGTCTGAAAAATAAAGGCAGATATCATCTGCATATGCGTGTATCTGCAGCCTTTCTCTTATTCCTGGACCTGGAATCCCTGCCCATTGTGGGCTATCCACCAATCTTCTAAGTAGGGGATCTAGAGAAAATATATAAAGGAGGGGACTCAGGGGGCACCCTAGTCTGACCCCAATGGTAACCTGAAAACCCTGTGTGACCTGTTTGTCAGATTAGTGGATAAACTACTGCTGAAGAATACAATAAGGTTAAATGAGTAATCATATCTAGGGGAACTCCATAAGCTGCCAAGTTTAAGAACAAGAAGGAGTGATAGACTCAGTCAAAAGCCTTTTCCTGGTCAACTGAGACAACAAATCCTGATTGACCTGTAAGTGAGAGGTGCTCAGTCATGTCCCTGAGTATCATCAGAGCATGTTGGATTTTTCTGGCAGGAAGTCACAATATTGGTAAGGAGAAATGACCAAGTTTGCAAACTGCTTCAATCTATTATTAAGAATTTTAGCTAATATTTTATAATCAGCATTTAGGAGTGTAATGGGTTTCCAATTTCGGAGATCAGTCTTGTCTCCCGATTTATATAGAAAAATCAATAAACCTGCAACAAATCAAATCAACTCAAATCATCTTTATTTCTATAGCGCCTTTCAAAATCAAGGCACTGTACATAACACCAGATACATAAAATAGAATTTAAAACACAAACATTAAAACAAGTCATCCATAGCTGGGGAAAGCTAAACTAAATAAATACGTTTTTAACTCTATTTTAAATCTATCGACAGTTGGGCATTCTCTCAACCAATGAGGTAGAGAATTCCACAGGGTAGGTGCTGAAAAAGTGAAGGCACGAGATCCTGATGTCTTCAATCATACCCTGGGAATCTCCAGCAATCCCTCATTGGTGGAGCAGAGAGGACGGAGGGGGCAGTAGGGTACCAGGAGATCTTTCGGGTAACCAGGTCCCTGATCATGTAGGGCTTTAAAGATTAGCAAGGCAACCTTAAAGGTGATCTGCGACTGAATAGGCAGACAGTGCAGTTCGCGGAGCACAGGCGTAATATGACTGGCTCTAGAAGTCCCAGTCAAAAGCCTGGCCGCCACGTTCTGCACCAGCTGCAGGCGGCAGATATCAACCCTGGGTAGCCCTAGGTAGAGGGAATTGTAGTAATCAAGATGGATAGTGACAAAGACATAGACCAATGTTGAAAGGTCACCCAGAGGAACCAGGTGTTTCACCCGGGTGATATTCCTCAGATGGTAAAAATAGGATTTGATGAGAGCTGACTCCTGAGATTTTAGGGTCAGACTGTCATCAAAAATAACACCCAGGTAATGCACCTGATCAGAGGTAGTGAGCGACATACCACCAAGAGATAAGTCTGATGGTTGTCTAGCCCCCAAACCCACCCCCGGATGACCTGGGTCCACTACCAGCACCTCAGTCTTATCCGGATTCAGTCTCAGCCAGCTGGAACTCATCCAATGTCTGATCTCAGTGAGACAGTTATCTAGCACGGAGAGTGCATCATCTTGTCCGGTCAGAAAGGACAGATACAGCTGAGTATCATCTGCATAGCAGTGAAAACCCAAACTGTATCACCTGATGATATCTCCCAGTGGCAGTATATACACTGCAAATAACATGGGGGCTAGAATAAATTCCAGTGGCAACTCTCTGAGACCTGTCCATGAGGTATGAATGGAACCATTTAGGGACTGTACCAGACAGCCCACAAAAGAATCACAGGCACTCCAACAGCACACCATGGTCTAGAGTGTCAAATGCGGCAGAGAGATCGTGAAGGACCAGAATGGTATGTGTCTTTCGATTTCTGGCCATTAGGAGATCATTCAATACCCGGACAAAAGAAGGGTGAATTGTTTTTAAAGAAAAAAAAATAATTAAAAAACAACTCTAAACAAACAGATAATTCCTGGGAAAAAGTTTTATAAAATTCATAAGGGAGACCATCCACTCCTGGTGATTTCCCATTTTTTTGATTTCTAATAGTCCTTTCTATTTCTTCCCTTCCTATGTCAGTAAGCATATTATGCAAACTACCTCTAGGTTTTGGAATATTTATACAGTACTATGTAAAAAAATTCCTATATCCTCGTCCGAAGGTGGCTGGCTAGGATTATGATTGGCTACAAAGGATTTTATAACTGAATTCAGCCCATCTATGGAAGATACCAGATTTCCTGCATGGTCCTTTAAGGAATCCATCTTCATAGTTTCTTTTTGGGCTTTACATGCCTCAAAGGGGTCACCTATAGGTGATTTTTTTATCCTGTTCTGTAACATGGCTTTCAATTTGTTGACCCTGTCATACTGGAAGAGCTATCATCTCTTCCTTAATTAAAGAAATTTGGTCCGAATAATCATACCTAAAAGTGTTTGCCAATGTAAAAAATATTGTAGGTGTTGCCGGAGTAAAAAGCATTTCAAAAATTTGTTGTTTTCTACTTTGGACCCATACTGTTGGAAACAATGTTTAAAGTCAGATTTTGTATCATACCACCAGACCCCCAAGTTTGTGTAAAGAAAGTAAACTGAGGCCCTAACTGCTATTAAATCCATAATACCTTTTTTTACTATAGGGTTTGTTAAAATGGAAGTGTTCAATTTCCACCTATTGGATTTGTTTGACTTCTTAGGGGAGTCTGTAAAGGAAAGTTCCAGAATTAAATAGTCTGAATATTCTACTGGAATTGTCAAAAAAGTGGCTTGGGGTAAATTTCAAGAAATAAACATGTGGTCGATGGTGGAAGTGTATTTATTCCTTTTATAAGTAAATCAAGGGCCCTCTTTGTAAAACTTATTGTCATTAATCAAATCTCCTGTCTCCACTACTCACAGTAATTTTTTTCCCCTGGATCCATAGTCTTATTCCCCTTGTCTGTTATATTACAATTAAAGTCCCCACAAAAGAAAATTTTAGAAGAGGTAACCAAATAAGGTTGGATAGAAGTTAACAAAGAAACCCTCTCGGCTTTTGTTTGGGGCCATAGATGTTTATAAAATGGACATCAAGAGATTTCCATAACCTATCTAAGATTAATACTCTCCCTGGACATAAGTCTATCAATTTCATTAGTAAAAAAGAGTAAGAGTTGAATAAAAACCCTACCCCATCGGCACTGCCTAAACCAAAGGACCAAAAGGATGGTCCTGATACCCATTTTCCCTTAAAAAATCTCTCCTGGTCTGCAGTGAATCCATGTTTCCTGTAGGAAACATGTTTCATATTTGGAGCAGTGGAGACTATCAAAGACTGCCTGACATTTCACAGCATTTAAAAGACTGTGAACATTAATGGTGCATCCTTTTAAGAAGGACACAAGCTAAGTTATTTTTTTCCTCTTCTTTTTCTTTTTACCTCTATATCCTACCAGATCTTGATTCTGAGAAGCTTGGTCCAAGGACATAGCTTGAGAATCCTGATCCTCCTGATCCATCTTGGATTCCCCCCAGGTGGGATCTAAAGGCCCAAAAGGGTTTGGTGATGCAATATTGACAAGGGCGGGTACCTCCTTAGGTTTTGCATTCCTAGAGAAGCATATTCTAGGAAGGGAGGGTGTATGCTCCACCTCATTGTAGCACACAGGGCCTAAGGAAGCAACATCAGTGCTGAAAGTTAAGGGGGGGTCCTTTGTGATGGGAGAATGCACAAGCTCCAGATCAGGGGTTAAATCTATGATGGGTGCAGCAGGAGGAGGGGGGAAGGGGTCTGGAGGAGTGGCCTGCCTAGTTGTAGAATCTTGGGCTTGCTGGATTAAAAGATTGGGACTCCCACAAGATGCTTTGTTTTTCACAGCCCAAGGGAATTCTATGAAAACATGCCCTATGTCATCGCAGCGATCCCACTTGGTATGTGATGCACACTGCATAGCAATATGTCCTACTTCCCCACAGTTATCACACTGGGGTTGGTCACATGAACTGGAGAGATGGGTTCTAGAGCCACACTTGTAGCAGGCCCTTGGCTGGTCTGCATAAAAGCAGACCCCACAGTCTCTCCCCAACATGAAGGAATTTGGTATATGAGTTAATCCAGAATCAGACTGCCACAGTTTGACTTTATATTTCCATCCACCAGTCCAAAACATTTCAGTATCTATCAGAGCCTCAGGTTCACTTAAAACATCATATTTCTGTGAAAGCCAATATGTCATATCATCCACATGAAGCCCCTCATTTTGAAACATGATGGTAACATATTTTATTAGGGGCTTTGTAAGGGGAATCACCAGAAGGGGGTCCATGTGGGAGAAAACTTTACTTGGCTATATCTCTCCCAAAATAGGTCAAGTGCATAGGCTGTACGAAAGCTAATATTGTAATTATCCTCTCCGGAGACATTAATAAAGGCAAACACCTCCCTAGGGGAGAAATGCAATGAGTCCTTCAATAAACATTTCCCTACAAAATGTCTGTCTGGTCATTCCTCTAGGCCCCATTTGTAGTGGATCCGGACTGCATTTCGCTGTGGTTCAGCTTCCTTTTTAATTTTTGATAACAGTTCTGACAGCAAAGGTTTTTGTGGCTGGGGTTCGTCTTGAGGAATATTATCCTGACTTAGGGGTTGTCCCAGTGAGATAGTTGGTAATGCAGGCCTATTTGTTAAAGGAGGAAAATCCAAGTTCAAAGGATGCACGGTTCCTAAAAGGGCTTCCTGCTTATGTATTTCAACAGCAGTTGTGTCTTTTTGAACTGTGGTACTTTGAATATCCAAGTCTTGAATTGGTACCGGTGGGCGCCATTCAGGGGAGTTCAGAGTGAAATTTAATTTAGGGTCCCAGCTAGGGTCTGGGAGCCATGTACCAGCTGTATTCTATTTCCATCCAGCTTCACTCAGACCCTTCTGGGGTGACCATAGGCCATTAGGATCAAGTGTCCCGATTTTAAGAGGGAAAACTTCTGAAACTGCCACTGTAGAAGCAGATACCATAGTAGTAGTAGGTGGAGAAGCAGAACTGGATATGTTAGGGCATAGGGCCCAGTTTTCAGGGTGTATATGTCTGTTTGCTAGAGCTAGAGCCATGCATTTATCTTTAGTGTCCTCTTTAGATCCAGTTTTTAAAGTAGAACCTTTCCCCATAAATGAAAATACAGTAGCCCCCTCTTGCATATTCTTTTTTGTAAAGATGGTTTGTTCCTGACCACCTGCAGGTCAAGAAACCTTCATAGGAACAACTGCAGGGTGTTTGAGCACAAACCCTGATGATTTAGACAAAGTCTCGGCAGTAAAATCTGTAGCAATCTTTACAGGGGAAATAGTAGAAAGTTCATTTTGATTGGAAATAACAGTTTTAGAAGGTGTAGCAGTAATGCTTGGCTCTGGGCACATGTGAAGAATATCATTTGAACTGCCAGCCACATTAGCACCCACACTTAATACAGTCAAATGAGGAGATGAAGGAACAACAATGCATGACTCACCCAGTCCGGCTTGGGCCTTTGATGCTGCTGCAACATTGTTAGTAATGACAGGCGGTTTCACCTCTCTGACAGAAAGGGCGTCAGCCTGCAACAGCACTAGCTGAGCATGTAGAAAGGTTTGTTTCTGCAGATGCCATTGATTCTCTGGTTGCATTTGTAAAAGCAATGTTTTTTTTTTCGGTTGGAGCAGTTTCTGTGTCTGGAAGTCTGTCATCCATTTGTGTCTCCAGTTGCCTTAAATCCTCAGTAGAAATGAAGATGTCCATAACTGCACCATTATCTTCATTTTCTGGTATCAAAATTTCTAAATTACTGTGAGCCTCTCATAAAACAATGGTGAGGGATGAGGCCATCTCCCCTGCCACATCAGCACTTCCTCCTCCTCGATCCGGCTCCAAACTGGGCTCCTCCATTCCTGCTCACAGGAAGAAGAGCCCCCTGGTACATGAGTAGGGGAATTTTTATTTAGAACATAAAAGAAGCTACAAACCAAACAGTGTTTCATCACACAAAAGCAGAAAAACAGAAATAAGTATTACATCATACATAGGAACATAATATACTTTAAATAATATTCCCCCTTTGAAATCATAAGAAAGAAAAGGATATCCTAAATGAGTATTATAACATACTGCTACCAGTGAAAACAGAGAGTATGCATAACCCCAACATTAAATAAAAAATACCACTCTCCCTCTGTGGAAAGAGTAGGGTAATTCATGTCCATAAAAGCCAAATATGCACAAAGCAGTATTACATCAGAGATGGAAAAAAGCATAAATACAAATGCAGAATAAGTCATACATAAACCTAAATATGATCAAAATGTTTCCAGAAGTGAGCCCAGATACTAGGACCAAAAACATGCCATTCTGTTTCCATTTACCTAAGCCAGTACAAATCATATGGAAAAGTTCCAAAGCCAATATATGCTGTTATTGTAATACCAATCGACAACAACCTATCCACATCCAGTAAAGAAAATGGACATACAGTATATGATATGAAGCATTCCATGTTGTACTGCAATATTCAACTGCAGAATCATCCCATAATATAACAAATTAGGGTCTGGGGGAGCCGGACCCACCCACTTCAATCTATTTTTAACAATATCCCACAATAGTGTTGCATATGGACAAGAAAAATATAAGTGATCCATTGTCTCAATTTTCAAAATACAGTGATCCCTTGGACAAGATCAGTCTTGCAAAGCCTTATGTTTGTGGTTGCCCTTCACATTAATCCGCCCATGTATTCCCAATCACACCGTATCCCACATTTGTACTGGGATTCTGTCATCAGTAATATAGTCTGACAGTTGTCTCTGATCCATCTGTGAAAACCCTGTAAAAATGTTATCATCAAAATACCTCAGAATGATATCCTCATAAAGATCCTTCCTGGGAAGATGAAGAGAAGTATCCACAGTTAATCCCCATTTCTTTGAGGCATCAAAGACCCCTTCCCATCTCTTAGCCAGATGAGGACGTCATTTGTATTTATACAAAAAATCATTAGACGTCCATTCCCTCAAAACCCCTGACAATGCGGCATAACCCCATTTCTCCCAAAGTTGGGCAGTCCCTTTCACCAATGGAATGATGTTAATATACAAAAATATTGTAAAGAAGAATACACTCACATGTAACATGTGTAAACCCCCATGTTTTAGTGTTTTATACAGGATATTGGATTTAAAAGGATTCAGTGTACTCCCTCACACACAAGTAAAAAAAGCAACTCATCAGTGATGTTTCCAATTTTTGGGCCAAAAAGAAAATCATAATGATAAATAAAAACACCGCTACTAGAAATGTTTTCAACAAAAAAATAAGTCTTTTATTTGGCATCTTCAAACTATTCCACAGCTTCACCTTAGCATGCCCAAGAGACAATGCCCAATTCCCAATTAAAACTTACCATATCGTCTCCCCCAAAATAGATCCCCTGGATATGACAAGGGGTCTCAGAAACCAGGATACCACCCGCCAAGATGTCCGGACCTGGAAATCCAGAAATATCTAAACAACGAGTCTTCAACATATTAATACTTGCCCCTGTAATTTTACCCACTTCCTGAAGCAAATTACAGGCCAGAAGTATAGAGGACTCATCTCTCATGAGTAGGAAGACATCGTCCGCATAAGCCAGTACATTATAGTCTGGAACTCACCCATTCCTAACCCATAGATCAAAGGAGAATTCTGAATCAGGCGGAGCAGGGGGTCTAACATAAATACAGTGGCCCAGATATTCAAACTGCGCCAGTCTGGGACGCAAGCCCTATTGCTACTCAAAATAGTTGCGCAGGGGTGTGGCCGGGGTGATATTCAAAGGAGTTGCGCTGTTGAGCAACTCCTTTGAATATCACCCCGAACACAGCACTTGCGCATGGCGCAGTGGAACTTGCGCTACCGCAAGTTGCCAGAGTTGAGCATTAAACTTGCGGTGGCGCAAGTACCATTGCGCCATGCGCCAAATTTCGATATTCAAAGGTGACATGCAAATGGGGCCATAATTTATGCAAAGGCGCAGGGGGCCATTGCATCTATTTATTACCCCATTTGCATACCATTTGCATGTAGGTGCGCCGATCCCCGAGGACTTGCTCCTGGCCACCCTGCCAGGCAGCAGCCGTCGGGGACCGACGCACAATGCAGACCGATCGCGGGCATCACAGTTACATGACACCCCCACATCTCCCACAGCCCGATCGCGGGCAGAACACGTACATGTCGCCCCCACCACCTCTCCACAGCCCAATCGCGGGCAGAACCTGTATGAACCCCCAGTGCCCGATCGCGGGCAGAATGTAACCCCCCCAACCTGAATAACTCCCTGGTGGTCCAGTGGACCGTAAAGCCGGTCGCGGGCAGAATGTCACAGCACAACCCCCCAAACATCTTCCTGGTGTCTAGTGTCCCCACCCACCCACACGAAGCCTCCACCCGGCCCCCGCAGCCGGCGGGCGACAGCATCCCACCCGCCTGCGCGCCTCGCTGACTGATCGACAGCTGCTGCACTGTTGCAGAGCTACAGCCAATGGGCGTGCAGTTATACAGAGCATGACAGTCCAGATTTGTGAATGATCATTCACAAATCTGGACTGTCATGTACGGTATGGGCTGCACGCCCATTGGCTGTAGCTCTGCACCACCGGGCGCAGCCCACCCGACAGTCAGTCGGCGGGCGGCGGGCGGCAGGCGGTGGATGCTGTCGCTCGGCCGCGGGGAGCGGGGTGAGGGGCTTGTGGTGGGTGGGGGGACACTAGACACCAGGGAGATGTTTGGGGTTGAGGTAGACATTCTGCCCGCGATCGGGCTTTACGGTCCACTGGACCACCAGGGAGTTATTCAGGTTGGGGAGGGTTACATTCTGCCCGCGATCGGGCACTGGGGTTCATACAGGTTCTGCCCGCGATCGGCACTGGGGGTTCATACAGGTTCTGCCTGCGATCGGGCTGTGGGAGATGTGTGGGGGGACATGTACGTGTTCTGCCCGCGATCGGGCTGTGGGATGTGTGGGGGGACATGTACATGTTCTGCCCGATCGGGCTGTGGGAGATGTGTGGGGGGTTCATGTACCTGTACTGCCCGCGATCGGGCTGGTGGGGGGGACAGGGACCGAGTTGGGGGCCAGCCAGGGTGGCAGCTGCTGTGTTGCGCCCTGCAATGCAGCAGCTTACCTGTGGGTGGCCCTCAACTTGCTTTTTTTGGCTCAAGCTTGTGCGAGCGCAGGTTATGATAACAACTCGCGCAACCCGACTTGAATATCGGGTTGCGCAGGTTATGCATGGATCCTCCCCTCCTGTTGAGCATGCATTCATTTGCATTGCTCTCTTGCGCAACCTGTTGCCAGTGGCGTAACTGCCTCCTGCTGAATATCGCAGAATGGCGCATTTTGGACTTGCGCATGGCGCAACCCTGTTGCGAATGGCGCAACGCTTTTGAATATCTGGGCCAGTACATATAACAAAAGGCTCAAAGGGCAACCTTGTCTGATGCACCTCTGAATTCTAATCTTGTTCCCCATCCACCCATTTTCATAGGGCTTCATGTATGCCAAAGCATAGCATAATTTTAGCCATTGAATAAAAGTGTCCGGGATTCCATAAGCCCCAAGACACTGCCATAAAAATGAATGAGACAAACCATCGAAAGCTTTTGCCTGAACCAGACTAACAATATACCCCCATATCAGCCCCAGCAGGTAAATTATGAGCCTCCATTAATTCTCATAATAATAGGAGAGCTTCTATCATTCTCCGGCCAGGAACGGAACAAAATTGGATAGGTAGAATAAAACCCTCCATTACAGAAGCAAGTCTATTGCTCAACAATTTGGTAAAGATTTCCATGTTTAACAGTTTAATTTGTCTTCAGTTCTGTACATCATCACGGGCTCCTGATTTAAATAAAAAGATCATAAGCCCCTCATACATTAAAGTCAGTAAATACTGATCTTGTAGAAAAAAATTATGCACCGCTAACATTTCCCGAGAAACAATACTCCATAATATTTTATATAATTCCCCAGAAAGTCCATCAGAACCTGGGGCAATATTCCCTCCCAATCTAGCTGTTACTGTGTCCAACTCCTGATGAGAGAATGGCAAAATCAAAGACTCCTGTAACTCTGATGATAACTGTGGAAGTGAAGCTGAAGTTAAAATTTGATGAGTGAAACCCAAATCCAGTACCGGGTCCCAAATACACCTTGAACATGGTTTTCCAACACTGACATAATACCCACATTATCCTCCATCTGCAAACCCTTTGATGCAAACAAACCTGACATTAACTTTTGGTCTCTCCGCCTTTGACTGTCAAGAAATGGATTACCCTGTTCCACCTTCCCTTGTGTACCAAATGTTTGTTCCTTACTTAAAGAAGTCATACAGTCATACTGGTAGAACATCATTTCTCTCTTTAGTTCCTGAATCTCTGTCAATACATCTATGTGTCCAGCATGGTGGCTGGACAATAAGTCCCCCCACCATTCTCCCGGAGTGTTCAATAATAAGAATATGCTGATGCCCATCTGGTTCTCCCTTCCTCCTCCCAAAAAACCCCTTAAACATCCCTTTAAATCCTCCCACCATTGCCCGACATCATCATACAAAAACAGAGTGGAAGTTTCATCTTGAACTATGCCACTCAATGTGTGTAGGATGGCAGGTTCAGTTAAAACTGAAGAATTCAATCTCCAGTACCCTGAGCCTGTCAGTCTGTGGGGAGTGGATTCAATATACACCCCTATCAAGACATGCTCAGATGTCTCAATTGATACAGAACACATCTTTAAGGATTGTTTGAAAAAAATAATGTCAAAACATGAAGAGAGTGTCTCTCTGTAAAAAGTAGGCTGAACAGTTCCATTCCCCCTCCCATGTACATTTTTTAAACCTGCTTGTCCACTTACTGTGAGTAAAAAAGCTTTATCACAGTAAAGCTTGTCCAAGGGGTCACCTTGTGACAAATTAATATTAAAGTCACCCCAAAATATATAAAATATATTTGTCTACTTGTGTGTAAAAAGGGATGCACTTTTTTCAACAAATCAATATGGAGGGCTTTAGATCATGGCCCATAAATATTTAACAGTCTGCACTGTACCAAATGTAATTCTATATAAAGCAGCAAAGCTCTACCTGGTTCAATATCTACTAAATGGTGAACCTTCACTCCTGGAGAAGCAAAACAAAACCCCACCCCACTACAAGTATCTAGTCCCAATGACCAGGAAGACAACCCCCATTTCCAATCTCTAGAGACCTGATTAATGGCCTCACCAGAGTGCAGCAGTCTAGTGTCCTTAAGAAAAAAACAGCATACATCAAATGTTGTAAAACCCCAAATGTAGGAATTTGTTTCTTCACAGATTGAATACTACTGACATTTAAACTGGCTATCTTGAAACATAGGGGCTCAGGGAGGAAAGGTAACCACCTTGCCACTAGCACGTGTTATCCATTTCTAGGGAATAGTAACCTTAGGGTTTTTTTGGGGAGCTGGTGAATCCTGACCTAGGGGTGGAAATGGATTTGGGGCAACCCTGTCCATAGGGATTTCTGAGTCAACCTGTTCCCCCCAAGTAGCAAAGGCAGCAAACCTATTAAACAGTGGTAACAGGGAGAGCAGCACTCCCCCCCTTCCCCCATCAAGACCTGTGGAGTGGGGGTTGGTAAAATACTGGCCTCCGCTGCTACGAAGTACTCCTGAATTGCTATTTCCAAAGAACTAGGGACTAAAGAACCCAATGAATCCCCTGTAGAGGATGTAGGGGGTGGGAAAATCTGTACGGCTGTAGCAGAACCCTGTTGCTGCAAAAAAGAAGTTAAAGTCACAGTTTCTCAGGGGTGACCCTTGGGGTGTTGCATATGGGGTTACCTTGTCATCTGGTCTAGATTTTGTCTTTGGTCTCTGCCCCTGGAATATCCAATAAACCAGATTCCGGCCTCAAAGGTCGGATTCTAAAAATCTTTGTCTTACCCCTATCACCAAGGCCACTACCTCTGCCCATGCCATGGCCAAGAGGTTGAAGAGTGTCCTCAGCAGAGTTTCCAAAAGAAGTCCCAAAATTCTCCTTAGCTTTGGCCAGGAAAAAATCATGGTCAGATTCCGCCTCTGTGTTGTGGGCTGCCTGTGGGCAATTTTGAAATAAATGTTCCTCTTCACCACAGAGATTACAAAACAGAGGTACAGTACACTGTGGAGCTGTATGTCCCAACAGACCACATTGACAACATTTAATTGTGTCACAGTCCACATTAAAATGATCCAAAGCTCCACAATGATAGCAACTCTTTGGTTACCCTGCATAAAACAGGACACCTCGATCTCGGCCCAGAAAAAAGGAACTAGACAGATGCTGAATGCCCGCCTTGATTTGTGTCAGTTGTACCCGAAAAAACAATCCCCCATTCCAGAACCCATTTTCATCCATAGTGGGTCTAGGATGTTCCATAACAGTGCATTTTTCTTTCAAGCCAAAACATGATATCATTGATGCAAACACCCTTGTTACGGAAAAGAACCGTAACAGTCTTAATTGTGGGCTTCATGATAGGTATTGCCAAAGAGTCAAGCCAGTGTTCTGAATCTTTTAATGCATAATACTGCTTCCAAAATCTATCTAGGGACTGCATCATACAAAAACTTAAATCATAAGTCTGTTCTCCTGGGGCATGGATAAAGGCATAGACTTCTGCCAGTGAAAAACCCATCAAATCTTTAATTAGGGTTTTTCCTACCCACACCCTATCTGGTACAACAGGGGCTTTACCTTTATAGCAAAGATGGGCTAAAAAGCGTCGTTTCACAGCCTCTGCTGGTTTATGAAAGAGACCAGTGAAAGTCCAAAGTTGTTGTAGGTTAGACTGCGGACTCCTCTACCCTCCTGTTTTCTCCTGCTCAGTCAACAGCGGAATAGACATACATTGATGAGGAACTTTATGGGTAGATTGCGCTCCGTCCCGAGTGTCAGGAGAGGTAGGGTTCCTATTCTCTCATAGCCCTGCATTGTCAAGGTCAGAGGCTATCGGTAATACTGCCAGGGGCACCGTGTCTGGCACAGTAGATATCTCAGGGGCCTCACTTTTCAACCCGTGCAGTAGCAGTCACTAGATGTAAGGACTTAGAAGTGTCTACAGGAATATCATGTACCTGCAAAGTGGTGTCCTCCCACTTACGTGAAGCCAAACTGTCTGGAGAACCAGGTAGAGGGATGGCAGGATCTGGGACCCAATTTTCGTGATGAAGTACCCAGCCAGCTCACTGTAAGGCTGATCCAGGGGTCCAAACAGTAATTGGGGCTTGAGCTGCTTGAGCCATGCCTTCCACCTCTTGAGACTCTTCACATAAGACCTGGTCAGTACTAGAATGCAAGTCATGTTCTGTATTAACCTCCAGTGGCAAGCGCTTACTCATAACAGGGGTAGGACTAGCCACAGATCATTTCCTCTTTCTTTGTTTACTAGTAAGAAAGTCCTGTTCTGCTGCCAAAATCATAAGTAATAATTGCTGTTTCTTATACACCAACTCTGATTGCAATTTCTCCTCTTCAGTATCCAGTTCTGGTACAGATGTCTCCATAACGAGCTGAGAGAGCTCCCCAAGAGGGGCATTGGCCTCCAGAACATGCACTTCTGCTCCCATAGAAGTCTGAAAATCCAATGCAGTATTCCTAGCAGCCACTCCAAGTCCTCTCTACTCAAAGGTGTGCTCCAAACTGAAGTCAGCCATCCTTCCTGCAGTGCCTCAACACCCTCTGCAGAAAGAGTAAGGGAAGTTTTTATTAGGAAATCATACAAACCAAAACAAGAAAACAAAAACCAAAATAAAGTACAATAAAGACAAAGAAATATAATAATGTCCAACAATAATATTCAAGTAACTGGGACATCTGAATCTGTAATCCACAGTAGATTACTCCAAAGTTGCAGCAAATGAGGTCAATCGAAAACTTTCAGTTCAGAAAAATAAAGCTTCTGTAATTCAAACAAAAGTTTGCCATATAATTTGGCATGAGAAATCTGAATTTGTTGCAAAGTAAAAAGACATTTTGAATTCCAAATATACCACTTAATGAAGACAAAAATAATATTCAAAGTGCTACTGTCCCATTTCAGCCAGGAAAGAGGACAGTCCCCATACAAAAGCCTGGAATAAGTAACCTGATGGAAAATGGGCAGTTTATTCACAGTAAACAAAAAATCCCAATAAGCTGAAATATAAGAACAAGAGAAAAACAATTGAGCATAGTCTCAGGTTGGAGGATGCATAAAGGCCTGGAACAATTCTGCTCCAAGACCTGCTTATGTTTTTGGTTTGCCTTAGCGTTCAAACGTTCATGATAAGTCAGCCAGTGGAAATCCTTCAGTTTGTCTGGTAGTCGCTTATCCAAAAGAGAACAGAGTAGGGTCACTTGAGATGAAGCTGGACATTTAGGAAAAGGGTCATTATCCTGAAAATGTGTCCATAGAAACATAGACACATAGAAGCATAGAAACATAGAAGTTAATAGTGGATAAGGACCGTAAGGTCCATCCAGTCTGCCCGTTTCTTTTTCTACGTTATGAATGTGCCATTGGCCTTTGCTCTGTCAATGGCCTATCTAGTCATACTCAGCTGTATTGCTCCCTTATGCCTATCCCATGCCTGTCTGAAGCCCTGCACTGTATTCATATCCACCACTTCCTGAGGTAGGCCTTTCCATGCATCCACCACCCTTTCTGTGAAAAAGAACTTCCTCACATTACCCCTCAATCGGCCTCCCTCTAATCTCATGCTGTGTCCTCTTGTCCTGCTATTTTTCTTATAGTGAAACATGTTAGACTCTTTCACCTTGTTAATGCCCTTCAGGTGTTTGAATGTTTCAATCATATCACCTCTCTCCCTCCTTTGCTCTAGGGTATACATATTGAGCTCCATTAATCTGTCCTCATATATTTTCTGATGCAGTCCCTGTACCATTTTGGTTGCCCTTCTCTGGACCTCCTTAATTTGGTTAATGTCCTTGTGAAGGTGTGGCCTCCAATACTGCACACAATGCTCCAGATGGGGCCTAACCAGTGTCTTGTAAACAGGGATTATTTACTCCCTCTTCTGACTTGTGATACCCCTACTAATACACCCCAACATCCCTCTAGCTTTACCTACTGCTTTAGTGGTCTGTGTGGATGATTTCAGGTCACTGGTGATGATGACGCCCAAGTCTCTTTCTTACCTTGTGACTGCCAGCAACTCCCCTCCCAGCCTATAGATGGCTTCAGGGTTTCTCTTCCCTATGTGCATGATCTTGCACTTTTTTGTGTTAAACCCCAGTTGCCACTCTTCCAACCATTTTGCTAGTTTATCCAGATCACTTCTCATTCTGTCCACCCCATCTGTATCAGCGAATAAAGTTGTTTTTTTAGAGTGAAGCCGTACAGAAGCAGGGGTCATACCCCACTGCCAAAATTTGACAAAAAACTCCCAAAGATCTATCAGTGGGGGGGGGGTCAAGCTGCCTGAGCTGCCCGAGCTTACCACTCACCCAAGCCTCATACCACTGTGATATAGAATACTGAACACTGGCACACCAAAAACCAGCGGAGGCCAGTAATAGGGGATGAAAATTAGCAAACAGAAATTGACAGAAGAGAAAAAGAATAGGGTTAACCATATTTTGACCCCCTTTTGTCAAGGGCAAATAAAGGACATTGCGACAGATAGGATTAAGCCTGCAGCCCCAAAAAGCCTGAAAAAAGAGGCTATATACAGTGGCTTCCCTAGATTAAGGCACAGGGAAAAGAGCACTAAGAAAAAGAAAAAGTGGTAATGAAAAAGTCTTAATCAGATAGACTTTCGGGACATTTTCTGTTTGGACCAGGAAAGCAACATGGCCTTTTCTAGTTGAAGCTTGGCATCCCAGTTGACAACATCTATCTGTGGACTGGCTAAGGAGATCCCCAAGATTTGTAAGTCTGTAACAATAATAGGAACTCCAGTCACCATTGACTGAGAGGGGTCCGAGACCCCAGAAAGTCTGCCTTTACTTTTAAGGAAATTAAGTTGCATCCCTGATAAAATGCTAAAATCATGATAGCGAACGATAGCAGCTTCTGCTGATACAACATCCTTTGTCTAGATGATAAGATCATCATCATAAGCAAGAGCAGAATATGAGGCCAGTTGACCAGGCAAGCATAGTGGTTGAACAGCTGGGGTAGAGTGAAGACAATGTAAAAGCGGATTGATGAAAAAAACATATAACAGTGGGCTGAGAGGACAACCTTGTCGTACACCCTTGTGAATGGGGACAAAAGGTTCCAGAAAACCATTAACACTAGGATTGACCATAGCCATCTTATACAACAACTGCAACCAAACTATAAAGGAACTAGAAATATCAACTTGGGCTAAGGTATACCATAAAAGGGAGTGACTGACATTGTCAAAGGCCTGTTTCTGGTCCAGAGAAAGTAGCACTTCTTCCAGGGGGGGAGAAAGCATGACAGGTAAACACCTCACATAAGAAAATCAATGGGTCAGTGATAGACCTCCCGGGGATGGTACAAGATTGAGCTGGGGAAATTAGATATGGAGCTACAGAGAATAATCTGTTATTCAAAACCTTAGCTAATAACTTAAAGTCTGTATTGAGGAGACTGATCGGTCTCCAATTGGAGAGATCCGATTTATCCCCTTTCTTAAATAAAAAAATCAGCACACCAGTAGCCATGTCCAAAGGAAGCTCCAAGTGCTGCAAGAGGAAATTAAACACCGCGGTTAGTTCCACAGAAATTTCCTGACCCAATATTGTAAACATTTCAGAAAGAAGACCATCCTGACTGGGGATTTTTTGGGGGCAAAAGATGAAATAGCAGAGGAAACCTCAGAAACTGTAAAAGGTGCAGATAGAGACTGAAGGAAGTCAGGGGGAGCCCGTGGAAGAGTAAGACCCTGAAAAAAAGAAACAATGCCTGGGTCAGCATGGGTAGGGTGACCAAATAAAGAATCAGCATAGTCAGTGACCACATGTAAAAGATCAGAGGAGGAGGATTGAAGGACACCCTCAGAGTCTCAGAGCGTCTATATCAACCGGTGGCCTAAATGCTTCTGGTTATGAAGCAAAGGGCAAACCTCAGGAAGAGAACCTGTGGTACAAAATTGCTGGTTTAGGCATAAACCCTCACATCGAGTAGAGTGATAGGACAACATCTGAGATTTATTATGAGAAATATGGTCGGAAAAGACATGATTAGTAGAATAAGAAAGGGAAAGAAGATGTTGCAAATGTTTGCAATCATTTAAATAAGCCACATAAGCAGAAGATCAAACACATTTAGTATGCCTCATAAGTAAAGCCCAGAGTTCAGATTTGGTCTCCAGTCACCAAATGAGGGGAAATTCACAGAGGTCAAAGGTCGTCTTCTTGCAACGTAAAAAATAAATAACATGTTGAAGAAAAGAGGCTTGTGACAGTAAGGAAGAATTGAATTTCCAATAACCAGGGCCAGAGGGGGCCTTTGGGCTGCCTAAAAGCAGGGATAAAGAACAATGGTCAGAATACTCCACTGGCTGAACAGTAGTACAAACAATTTGCAATGATGCAGAAATAAACATAAAATCAATACAGGTCAATAAAACCCTTTGGAAAAAGTTTGTTCACATTTTCCAGAGTGCGTAAAAAATGCTTCCTTCAACCTAGCCAAATGTGTAATAGAACTCAGAGCAGATATATCCCCAAAAATCTTGTCTGTTGCTGTAAAGGAACCCCTGTCAAGTTTACTGAGTCCACAATTAAAATCTCCCCACAAATGACATTATGGGCTACACAGAGATATGTGCTAATGAGATGAAACATAGCAGTACGCTCAGCTTTAGATTGAGGGCCATAAACAGAAATAACACGGAAAGAGACTCGTTGGATGTGAAAATCCAATAACAGGGCACAGCCAGGAATCCGGTCTAAGAGTCTCAAAACTGTCAGCTGGAGGTGATGAAATAAAATACCCACACCAGAGCAACTCTCAGTACCAAGGGACCAATAAGAGACACCAGAGGTCCACTCCCTTGAGATCTTGGCCACCTCAGGAAGAGTATGGAGTCTCGTGTCTTGTAAAAGAAAAATGCCAGGGGGGGTGAGAACCAAGGAGATGAAAAACAGCCCCTCTTTTCCTGACCTGCTGAATGCTGTTAACATTAGAGGAGAGAAAAAGCAGCGAAGAAGTTAAAGACATAGAAAAGATCATAAGAGGGTTCAACTCTTCTTTTTCCTTTTAACTCTACCCTGTTTAGGTGGAGGTGTAGAATCACAGGAAGGAACAGCCTTGGGCATAACAGCATCTGGCAGATCCTGGGCATGGGAATCCACAGAGGAAGTAGCCAACTCAGTCTCAGAGACAACATCTTCATCTAACACCTAGTGTTGGTTAGAAGTAGAAGCAGGCATAGTCTTGGGGACCCTTGGCAAAGGCTGAGACCCAGACTGGTGCTTCCTAGTGGTCATCTTCCCTCCTGGAAGGTCTGGGATGGGGGAGGAGGGGGTGTTTTGGTCAAGGAAGGGTCAGGCAAGGACTCTGAAGAAAGAGGCTCAACTAATGATTCAACAGCAGGTGCGACAGGAAAGGAAGGTGGAGTGGAAAGCGGGACAAGGGACTTGGGGGGGAGCAGAGCCAGAAGTGGAGCTGGAAGTGGGTGGAACACCCTCTGATACTGGAAGACTTATGGACCAGACCGAGAGATCTGGGGACTCTGAGGCAAGGGGATAAGAGGTGTGTCCATGACAAGTCATTTGGCAAACTCCCTCTGAGCATTAGTAACCAACAGCTGTTGTTCCTCAGAATCCACCAAAGCAGATTGTCTGTGGGCCACTTCAGGGCAGGAAGCATAAGCGTGGCCAGTGGTGTCACATAAGTTACACCTAACCGAGTTACCACAGTGAGAACTGGAGTGACCTGCTTCATGACAAAGAGAACATTTCTGAATATCACAAACACTACTAATATGTCCCACCTGACCACACTTATAACAGGTAAGGGGGTGGCCTGTATAGAAGAGAACCCCTCTTTCCCCACCCAGAAAAAAGCTATTGGGTAAATGCTGAAAGCCAGCCTCACCTGAGTGTAGGATAACTTTAATACATCAACCCCCTGTCCATATCCCTTCAGAATCAAAAATGGCCTCAGGATGGCCAGTAACTGTACAGCGCTACTTCAGCCAAAACAAGAGGTCAGTGATGCTAACCCCCTCATTGTGAAACAGAACTGTGATAGTCTTGTGGGCAGGCCTTGTTAAAGAAACCACCTCAAAAAGGGACCAAAGAGGGGTTTGCTTCTTTTGGTAATATCTAGCCCAAAATTTATCCAGCCCACTACTCAGCTTAAAGCTGATATCAAAAACATTTTCCCCCGATACATGAATCAAGGCATATAATTCAGAAACAGTGAATTGCAAATTGCAAATCATCCTTTAAAAGTGTTTTGCCAACATACACTAAATCAGGAAAAGTGTCATGGCCCCCCGCATTATGGCATTATGGCGTTTAGCAGGATAAACAGTTGTTGGAAGAAAGAGGCATAAGTCTTTTGGTTAGGTGGCAGTCCAGGTGGAGGTAAAAGGTAAGGCAAGAGCCATAGGCCTATTCCAAATCTCCACAGGGATATTCCTAGGGATGTTTGAAAAGTCCGAAATGTCATTCAGCCGATCATCAGGAGCCTCTTGAGGCAAGTTCAAAGAGTCAGTAGCAGAAGTTATAGGAAGGTCAGGGTGCTGAGTCAGTTCCAAATCAGGGGTCAAATGTAAGGGAGAAGAGACAGGGTCTGGAGGCTGGGCCAAAGGAGCAGGCAGAATATGAAACCTTGGTGGGTCAATGTCAGAAAGAACTGAGGTACTTACTAATGGTGGTTTAGGAGATGGTGCCAGAGGCACCCCAAGAATCTGAATCGGGGCAAAATCAGAAATCCAGTGAGGAGAATCGGGAGAATGGACCCAGCCCACTGCCTTAAGGGAGTTCTCCACTGACCACAGTTCTCCCTCAGGTAAAGGTGAGTCAGCCCAACAAAACTTGCTGGGAGTACCCTTCTTAATAGCATGATCCTGTGGCTGAGAAGCTGTAGAAGCAGAAAAAGAAAATACCATTGCAGAGCTCTGGTCCTGATCCGTAGAGAAAACCGTAGGCAGAGCAGCATGCGCAGTGTCAGCACCCGTGTCCATAACAATGACTGGCACAGCCAATTTAGCGAGAGAGTCAGGCCGCCCCACAGTTCCAAACTCGAAGAATGAAAACAATCCAAAAGTGCTTGTTTCTTTTTCAAATAGTCGGCTTCTTCAAGAAGGAGAAGCTGGTCAAGAGTGAGTTGCGCTTCGTTCCTGTCACTGGAGACTGCAACAGACAGGTGAAAAGAATCTTGCAAGTGTTCAGGATCTGTACCAGAAGCGGGTAACTGTACATCCATATTACCATCCACAGTAAAACTGGCAGCAACATCAAAAAAAAAAAGACCGGCTCAAGCAACTCAGGCGCCGAGGAGGAGACAGGATACACAACCTGCCGTCCCTCCTGCACCTCGCTCATCCGCACAGCAACTGACTCAGCCATCCTCTGACAGCCAAAGGGTCGCCCTACTGACGAGTAGGGGAATTTTATTAGAGAAAATATACAGTACATCATGAAATGAAAAGAATAACAAGAACAGTGCAAAGAAAAAAAACACTATACATAACTGAAATGCAGTTCAAAACGACATGGCAGAAATTGCGAAACTTGGAACATCAAAAGTAGATGTCAGTTTTGGTATGCCTCCCCCTTCCCATTTACTCATAAATGAATGAAATAAATGTCAAGTCCAAAATGTCCAGGGGTGACACACAGCAGAGTCAGATATTTGCAAGGAAGACAACATAAAAAAGGAATGGTAAAACACCAAAGGGTTAATCATCCCTATTCCCTCCTGTGAAATGGGCAAATATGTGAAAGCACGTTTTATGGGGTTTAACCGACTTCCCCAAACCATTTGAAACAAACATCTAAACAGTCTAGTTTCCAAAGAAGTCAGAATGGGAAAAACATAACTAATGTATAAAAAAGCAGGGAGTAGACATTTTTTGATTATCAGAACTCTTTTTCTTTTTGAAAAACCTCATGTTTTCCATTGTTGAACTTTCTGTTCTCCCATCCTCTATCTGCCTTTCCCAGTTTTGGTGAACCATATTTTGTCCCCCAAATGAAATACCTAAAATCTGAGCCGTATTAAAAATTGATGCACCCCCAATAGTCAGATCAGGTGTAGCACCCCCTATTGCAAGGCCCACACACTTCTCAGAATTTAAAATAGTACCGTTTATTGCAGAAAAGGAGTCACATTTTTGTAATGCAGCCTTTTCTGAAAAAACATATTTAATTAATAAACAAATATAATCTACATAAGCTAATATTTTTTGATCAGGAATAGATATTGAGGGAGTCAATTCTCGGATTTGGGAATCAGAAGCAATTTCTCTAATAATCGGGTCAAATATGACAGTATATAACAAAGGGTTTATAGGGCATCCTTGCTGAACTCTCTGTTTCAGTCTAACCCCTGTTCCCATTAAGTTATTCACAAGAGGGTAGAGCACTGCATCAGCATACAATAATTTGATATAATTAATAAATTTGAGGGAAATACCATATTTAGATAGAACTTGAAATAAAAAAGCATGTGAAACCCTGTCAAAAGCCTTAGACTGATCCAAAACCAACACATACCCAGACAGTCTATCTTGGCTCCCGTATTCACAAATGTCCCATAGTAAACAGATATTTTGATGTATTGATCTCTGAGGTATGGAACAAGTTTGGGCAGGATGAATCACTATCAGAGCAATGACCTGCAATCGTTTACAAAGAATTGAGGAAAGAATCGTGTAATCAGTATTAAGCAAACTGATCGGTCTCCAATTTTCTAAAGCAGTGCCATCACTTTTTTTGTACAAAAAAGCAAGTAAAGCAGAATTAAAACTGTGGGCTCCTGTTCCAAACTGTAGAATATCATTGAAAAAGAAAGGTAAAATATCACAGAGATCATCTTTAAATACCTTATAAAACTAATTTGTAATACCATCCTCTCTGGGGGATATTCCATTTTTTAAAGCATTTATGGCGGAGAGGACTTCAAGTCTAGAAACTGGGGCATCTAATGTACTTATACTTAAATCAGGAATGGTGGGAATGGAAATATGAAAAATGGCATTTCATACAGCAGTTGAAGAATAAGGGGTACTAAAAAGTGTCGTCAAATGTTGATCAATAATGACCAACATTTCTGCATCAGAAGTCCGGACCTGGCCAGAGGAATCTTTTAGACCTGTCATAAGTTTTTTCTCCAATTTCTGCTTACAAGCGGTATATGGACTCTTAAAAGGTTGTTACTCTGTTCCAAACTGCATATCAGCAAACATTGAAGCAGCCCTATCATATTGATATAGTCTCATTTTTTTTTCTTACCTTCCAATTGTTTTTGAATGTTGGAGTCTGTCACCTGAGGGTGTGACAGTAATTTATAAAACTGATTCTGTAACTGTAAATATATTAAATAATCTGAATTGCTTTTATGTATACCATACTTAATAAAAAAATCTCTTATGATAGATTTTGTGTCAAACCACCAGGAAGACCAGTCATCATACATGTCCGCAACCGATTTTCTGGAGTACAATAAATATCTCAGTTGTGTTAAAACAGTCTCATTAACCAATAACTGATAATTCAATTTCCATTGTCTCTGGTATGACAGAAATCTAGGCGGGATATGACTAAGTCCTAGCTGACAAATTAATACCTTATGATCGTAGAATTCACAAGGATGTAGTGAAAAATCCTGTGCTACTAAGTGTGAAGAAATAAAAAAATAATCAATCCTAGTGGAAAAAGAAGCTCTCTGATAAGTGCTACCTCCACTTTTGTGTAAAGACCTAAAGCTATCTACAAGTCCTGCAACTGAAGCAGTGTTCTGTAATGCATGGGAATCACAATAAATTTTTTGTTGCATATTATCCTTAATGCGCAGGTCTAAACTGCAATTCATATCACCTCCCCAAATTATATGTTTGGAGGTAAAAAGATAGGGCTTAATCAAGGTGAAAAAGGTTGACCCTAGCGGTTTTAAGTTGTGGAGCATAAGTATTAATTAACCTAAGGGAATATCCTTTAAAAATGCAATCAAGAACCAAGGCCCTGCCAGGTAACAAATCAATGAGCTTAGTGACTTGTACAGCCATGTGATTAAAGAGAATTCCCACCCCATCTGTGGTATCTGGGCCAAAAGACCAGAAAGAAGGGCCTTCCCACCAAACCTTTTTGACTTGAGTGATGTCAGATAGGTTGGAAAATCTGGTTTCTTGTAAAAAAAATGATATCCGCTAGCAGATTTTTACAGTACATCAAGCAAACCAGTTTTATCTTGTAGTTCTTGATGCTACAGCAATTTAAGGATACCATTTTTAGACAGGCCATGAAAAGTTAAGGTGGTAGCTAGGGTTTGTTCTGTTTTCTTTTTTTACCTTTCTTTTTCTTAGTGTCAGGGAGGTCTTTGTCACCCTTCTCTTCTAACTCCATGTCAGATAAGATTTCTGACCTCAATGAGGCCTCTGAGCCAGAATCTCCATCCAAATCCACAAGAACTTCGAAAGTATTTTGAGTAGTGCAAGTAGATGTACCCCCTTTTAGTCTACTGGCATCCCTAGTTACTCGTCTAGGGTGTGGTGTCTGAAAGTTTGAAACAGGTGGTGGCATAGTAGGAGATTGGGAAGTTAACTGAGAGGGGCCTGGTACAGAATGCGCATCCTGATTCAGGATCTCTTTAGGTGTGTCTAACTGAAGTTGGGCCACAGGACTAGGCCTTAGTACCTTCTCCCACCCCCCCGGAGGTTGTGAAGTGGTATCCTGGGGAGCTGGTTTGGCTCCTGTATGTTCCTGACGCCCAAGGTCTGTCTTCTCAACTGAGGCGTCTGGTGCATGAGGCCTATGTCTCTCCTGACCCCTATTTATCAGATTCTTCTTATTAAGACCTCCCCGTCTATTCTGTCCTGCCCAAGGACACTGATGATAAGCATGTCCTGTCTCATCACACAAATTACATTTAAAGACATTTCTGCAGACTTCACTGCCATGATCCATTTCTCCACATAAGGCGCATTTAACTTTGTCACAGGTACTGCTTAAATGATGCCTACTCCCACATTTATAGCAAGCCTTAGGTTGCCCAGGGTAAAAACAGACCCCTCTGTCTTTCCCTAGAAAGAAGCTATTAGGGATGTGAAGAACATCATTCTCAATTATATGTAGCTTAACCTTGAAATGCCAAGCTCCTGTCCAGATACTCTCCGTGTCAATGATAGGTTCAGGAGGCCCCAAAACAGAACATTTTTTTTCCAACCAATACTGTATATCCCCCATATTGAGCCCTTCATTTCAGAACATCGCATTAACTGTTTTGAATAATGGTTTAGTTATGCGGATAGCCCAAAAAGAGAGCCATAAAGGCAAAGATTTACAAGGCTCATATTTATGCCAAAACCCGTCAAGTCCTGAAAAATGTTTGAAACTTATATCAAATTTGTCCTCTTCCCATATATTAATCAATGCATAAACATCTGATGCCAAAAAGATCATTGATTCTTTCAGAAGACATTTTACAACATAAGCTCTATCTGGGTGCTCTGACAAGCCACCCCAATATCATAGTCTGACAGCGTTCCAACGTGGATCCTGCTCCAGTTTGTTATTTTGAAAAAAGTCTGAGAATCTAGGACCTTTCCTGGTGTCATCCCTCTGTGGGGAGGGAGGTGGAGAAGATCGTGGGGGGGCCTCAGAAGAGGGAAAATCATCACAGTTCAGTGCCCCCATAGGAGCAGTACCCATATCATTCAAATCAGGAGAAATAAAGCGCTGACCTGATGTGGGTGCTCCTTGTTGTTCTTCTGAGGAAATATGGTTGTCCGATGACAAAGATAAAGAAAAAGATATCCAGTTTGGGTCTTGGATCCAGCGTCTGTCTACCTGCTGCATCCACCCTGCCTGTGTCAGTGCAGTTTCCTTTATCCATGGCCATTCAGTGTCAGAAAGTGGTGGTCGTAGTCAAGCTCCACCAGGCATCTTGGGCTGTATGCGAATTTCCGCATTTTGACAATCAGCTGAAGGTATGATGCATTCAGCATCAGAGGCTCGATGTTCACTTGGCAAGCATAGCTGGGGAGATTCCGAGGGAGTAGCAGCCCAGTCTAGTGGTACTGCAGAAGAAATCTAAGCCCCATCCATGGTCAGGACCTCACCATCACTCAATTCAGTTTGCAAAGCTCCCTTTGCACACTCTCGGGCATGCAAATCTCCGTGTTGTTTCTCCGGTTTCCTCCGAGGTAAGCAATTCCCTGACAGCTCCATCTCACTATCCGCAGCAATTTGCAGAGCTTCAGTCTCCTCAACTGTCTCCCCTGCTTGTCCGACACTGTCTGCCATCACTGCAAGCAGCACAGCATCTCCCCCTAGAGCTCAGTAGGGGAATTTCCCCGGTGCCCTGGCCAAATTCCCCCCATTCACTAAAAATACCACCAACAGCTTAATCTGGTTCAAGGTCAGTCGGCATTCATCTGTATCCCCCTTCCCTGGGTTGTGCCTGAAACTAGGCAGAATTTGTCTAGTGCACTTACCCGGTCAACAAAAACTAAATAAAAAAAAAATGTTTAGAGTACTTTCCCATTTATTTTTTAATTCCTGTTTTTGATTGGGCAGTGCATCTCTCAACTGTGAGTATATTCCTCCAGCACTGCCTTTGGTAAGGGCTAGCCATTTGGTGAGCAGAGATGGAGTTGAGTACTGTGCTCGGGGTAAGGAAAAGAAGGGCTTAACTGTATCTCTTAGCTGGAGATATCTCCAGAAGTCCTGGGAGGGTAGTCCCCATCTTTGCTGAATATTCTGAAATGTATCCATCCTTCCTAAAAGGGGTTCAAGAATGTCCTTAATGTAAAGTATGCCCTTGGTGACCCAGAGGGGCCAGCACATGGGTCTCCTATCGATTAAGAGATGTTGGTTATGCCAGAGAGGCATATGTGAGGAGGAGGTCGGGATGTTTTAAGTGTTTTGTGCAGTATTCTCCAATACTTAAGTGTGGAGCCTACGACAGGGTGAGTGCTATTTTTGGGGGAGTTGTTGCTCCACAGCAGGGAGGCAAGTAGGGCCATTCCAGACTGTCCCTGCTCAATCTGGACCCATTGAGGGGAGGATTCTAAGCTTAGCTGGAACCAGCAGAGCATTTGGGCTATTTGCAAGGCCAGTTTCTACCCCTCAATCCATCGGAGACCCCATCCATCCATCCACCTTCCAATGCGCCCTTAATTTATTTCAGCTGTATTGTGGCCTCTGTCCATTCCATAAAAAGGAGTCTATCGTGCTATTAATTTTCTGGTACCAGAAGACTTGAATTTCTAGTAGGATGTGTGACAGCAAGTGAAAAATGTTTGAGGCCATAGTCATTTTGATGGCAGCTACCTTCCAGACCATGGTTAAATTAAAGTGTGCCCAGAGATCTCACTCAGCCCTACATTCAGTTTGTAATTACCCCTTGTTTTTCTCACAAATGTTCTCTATTTTGTTTATAATTTTAATTCCTAAATATATGATGTCTTCCTAATTCCACTTTAGGCCATGCATTGGCATATTCTGTGGCTGACATGCGTGGTTGAAGGGGAGAATCTCTGTTTTCGATTGGTTCACTTTTAATCCTGAAAATTTGGTGAAGCCTTTCAGGAGGTTGAGCAGTGGCCCCAATGAGCATTTGACATTGGCTAGGGGGTTCACGAGGTCATCAACATACATCAATGTGGTGTACTGGTCTCTTCCTATTTGCAGGCCACATGTACCTTTGTGCTGCCATATAGCCATGGCCAGGGGCTCAAATGCCAGAACAAAAAGTAAGGGGGATAGGGGACCTCCTTGTCTGGTGCCCCTTTCTAAGGGATGGGTCTGACGAGAGAGTTTGTTAGCAGTCTAGCTTGTGGGCCATGTAGATTGAGCTAATCCATGAACAGAACCTGGAACCTAAGCCAAAATGTTGTAGGGCAGTGTGGAGGTAATCCCACTCCACTGTATCAAAAACCTTCTCAAAGTCAACAGCTAGTTCGCCTGCCGGCATTGAGGGGTTTTGGGCAGAGTGTATGAGATTTAGGAGGGAGCGGATGTGGTATGCACTATACTGTACCTGCATGAATCCTACTTGTGGTGGTTGTATTAGGGTGGGCAGAAGCTGGTTTAACCTTGTAGCTATGGCTTTCACATATACAGTATCTTGCTGTCAACATTAATAAGAGAAATGGGTCTATAGCTGGCCGTTGCTGTGGGGTCTTTTTCCTTTTTGGGTAGTACTGTTATGGTAGCCTCTCTTAATGTGGGTAGTAGGGTACCTCAGTGTTCTGCTTCTGGGCACACCTGGCAGAGTATTGGGGACATCGCTGGGGTGAAGTTAATTGAAAATCCATCTCCACCTGGCGTCTTACATTTTTTTAGTGACATTAGGGCCCTATTGACTTCCTCCACAGTGAGAGGGGTGTCCAATAGAGTCCTTTGCTGTGCTGGCAGCCTAGGTAGGGAAAGCTGATCAAGAAAGGGTTGAATATCTGCGGGTGTGGCTCAATGGGATGTTGCATATAGGTTAGCATAGTAGGCTCTCATGACAGCATTAACCCCTTTCGTGGATGTTTGCAGCTTTTGGGTAGATGGGTCTTTCAGACCCTGGCTGTATCTATTGGCCTGCTGCTTCCACAGTTGATATGCTAGGACCTTCCCATTTTTGTCCCCCTCTTCTCAATATGTGTGTGCCTTAGTATGGCTAGCTCAGCTTTTCTGGACAGGAGATCATTTACGTCCATCTCAGTTTAATCACTCTCCTGCCTAGTCCTGTCTGTGGGGACAGATTATGTAGGGCTTTATAATTTGTTTCAGCTACTTTTAGCTCCCCTTCTCCCTCACTTAGCTGTCTGTCTCTCTGTTTCCACCTGTATGCAGAGTAACACATAATTTTCACTCTAATTGTTGCTTTATAATCTTCCCAGTTATTACCTGCTGTAGTATCTGACGTGGGGGGTTCTTGGAAAAAGGCCTTGATTTCCTTGGACACCCAGGGCAAAAAATCAGGGTTGTGTAAAAGGAGGGTGTCTAATCTCCAGTTTGAAGATATCTATGGGGAGAAGCCCCAAAACATCAAATGTTGCACAGGGGCATGATACGAGACTACTATTGAAAGGATGGTAGAGTCCAGGGAAGCTTAAGCGAGGGTAGAGGAGGTGAGCCAATGGTCAACCCAGCTGAATGTCCCATGCACCCCTGATTGAAATGTATATCTCTTTCTCTCGGGTACAGAAGGCACCATATGTTCACCAAATGTAGTTCCTGCATCATGTACGTAAGGGCCTGTGCTCCCTTGAAGTGGATCTTTTCCCCCAAATTGCTTCTATCCATCACTGGTGTAAGAATTAAGTTAAAATCTTCCCCCAGTAAAATGGGAGTACCTGTAAAATGGGAGTACCTTTATCGGTTAATGAGCTTATGTGGTTGGCTATACCATGAAAAAAAGCTGGACTGTCCTCATTGAGGGAATATATATTGTGTAAAAGTAATGGGCCGGACTGGGTTTCCATTAGGCCAGCATCCATCTACTTTGGGGCCTGATTGGGTGGTTATGGGGGTCCAGGTGAGGTTCTTGTATAACAAGATAGCTACCCTTCACTTGTTGGAAGGCACAGGCATGCATGTCCTTCCCACCCAGTCTTTTACCAATAGGGAGTGGTTATTTTTAAAAAGTTTCATTTTTTGTAGGAAGGCTATTTGGGATTTTAATCTTTTCAGGTGAGATAAAACTTCTTCCTCTTAATACTGTAGGTGTGTTAAGGCCTCTAACATTTCAAGTATGGCTTACTATTTCAGTCATGATTCAGGAGGTATACTGTTCGGAGAGTGAACCCCCAACAGCGAAACCATCACAGCGGCACAACCCATTCAACATCCACAGGGTGAAAGCGGTTGTCGGAGCACTGTACTGATACAGCGACTCCCGCTGTAAACTGCTCTCCCTATAATCCGCCTCCCCAAGTTGTCAATCTATAAGTCTGGGGGGTGTGGGAGGCTGACCCCCCCCGAAAACAATGCAGAAAGGCTCCAGCACCATGGAGATCTGTCAATGGAATTGCCAGTCGACCTGGTCAATGACAGCAAATTCATGTTGCTGTGGAGAACTTTGTTGTCGAACCTACTTGGTGGGACCGATCCAGTATTGACTTGAATTGTTTCGGATTACTACCACCTGAAGAGATCATACCCATATGTACAAACTGGAATAATAAGCTTGCAGCCAATAATAAGCCCTTGCACGAGAACATGTGCTGCTCAAGGCCCTTTGATTGAGTACATGCTATATGTAATACTCTGAATGGCCTACCGTCTATGCTATATTCTAGACCAAGTACAACAACACTTAAAATGTAACAACACATACAACTATTTGCATAGTATGAACTTATTAGTGCTTGAGAAGAATCTGAGTTACCTGGCCAGGGGTTCCCAGCTCCCCAAGGCCTACCCAGTTCTTCTAGTGAGGGTGAGCTTCACAAGAGACCCTGCACAGGCATGGGTTCCTTGTGATTTTTATCATTGTTTACAGTCAAAGGGGTCTGAGGGCAGTTGATAGTCCTACCTCGTCTCCCGGGGAAGAGTATTATGCCTCATGCCAATTGCCTCCCATAGGGCCGTGGGATAACACTGCATAGAGTCTTGTCTGTTTAACCTGAGAACTTGACAGGGAGGGGCTCTGATGTCTCTGGTGTTGTACCAGCAGGAATATCTCTGGGGATGTTTGTCTAAGAATGTTTTGAGACATTGTAGGGCCTATATTGGGTGTGCCCTCGAGTTTCTGAGCAACAGAGATGCTTCCCCTGGGATCCATATGCCATTCCATTCCAGCTTTGGTTGTACCCAACCCCTCATTATTACACAGCAGGGTGTTTCTACTATTCCCATGCCTGCATTGCATGTTTTCTCCCAAGTCCAGCTGCAGGCTCACTTGCATCTGCTTCTACCCTGGTCAGGGTGGGACAAAACAGGTAGCCAGGTGGCCGGTGGCTATTCATCAAACCAGTTTGACTACCAGATTCTGTAAGTCACTGGCCAAACTGGTCACCTTCCTACATAGTGATTTGAGCCCCTAAAAAGGATGGGTACTACCCATATTGGCTTAGATACCAGAGTAATCTGTCCCACTCCCACCCTGTTCAACATATTGACTGTATATATTTGTACATCCATCCAACAGCTTCTTTCATAAGCATGCATGCAAAACATAGTAGGTAGTATCCTGGCATCCTGCTGATTTTAGTGCAGAGTCAGCGTGAGTAAGGGGCAAAGTGCCCTGTTATCCTGCAGGAGACCAGACTCACCAGGCATCCCCAGGCTAAGGTCTCTAATCTGATTAATGCAAAACATACTACTGAAATCTGAAGGGTTACCTTAAGGGTATTCCTGATACAAATCATGCTGCTGTCTCTATCAGATTACAACTATGCCCTCCTAAATGACAAATGATACAAAAGTCTTTCAAAAATGTTAGTCCAGTAACTGTATCTCAGTGCTTTAGTTGACAGGTTGTAGGGGTATGAGGGAAGACAAAGCTGCTTAAACATTTGCCTTGCTCACCCTGGGTGACAGAAGACCAGCTTAATATAGCTTACCCCCTTTGAGGTATGCCCTTCATGGGACCAAAATTGGCAACCACTGAAGTCTCACACCCCCCACACCCCCAGGCCCTCCTCACATCCTACCTACCAAGAAAAAAAAACAGAAAAAGGACATTTATCTGACTGGTCACTCAAAGTCCAGGAAGGTTGGTCAGATCCAGCGGCATCTCTGGTGTTGCCTGCTTCAGTAGGCTAGGTTCCAAGGATACTGGGAACTCCAGCTGACTGCGTGGAGGGGTCCTGTGCACTACCTCCCCTGCCCAAGACTTCTTGATGAGTTGAACCTCCTCGGATCTTGTGGTGACGAATGAGTTCTGTGAAAAGGGGGACCTCTATGTCCTGGTGTGCAGTTGCTGAGGGCTCCAGGGGGGCATATCTGTTTTTTGGAAAAATACATGCTAAGGGTTTCCATTTCTGCCATCTGTGGTTCACCCTCACTGCCACTCCTCAGTGGGGTTCTGTCAGTTGGGTGGACCCATCTGTTATGTCTACATTCCTGCTGCTGCTTCAGAGATTGGGCTTGGATGGCCCATGTTCCTTAGGCATCTTCATGGTGGTGCTCTCCTATGAGTTCTGAAGGCATCTCCCTCCCAGTGTTTTCTCTTGACTTTGTGGTCTGTGTCATGGATAGGTGTTGGTTAAGGCCATTTCTGGAATCTCAAGGCCCCTCTGGCCAGGTTCTGTGAATATATTCCATCAGGCCTCAGGTGTGGAGAACAGCAGGGGATTGCCAATTATCACTATACGCATGGTTGATGGGTATTGTAATGAGAACTGTACTCCAAACAAGTGACGCATCCAATGGGCCTCAGAGTATGCCTTTCATTTGTTCGCAAGCTCCCTTGAGTAATCCTGGAATATGTGCATTCGATGTCTATGCCATTCAAGGGAAGCGAGCTCTGGGGCACACTGTAGGATCCAATCATTTTCCATGTAGTTCAAGATGCAAGCCAGGATAGGCCACAGCCTCTTGCTCAGCCTAAGCACCGGATTCAAAGTTCTATGGGCTCACTCAATCACAGTCAATGGGGGTAGGTCCTGGCACAGAATCTGAGGGAGCTCTGCCTTTAAAAACTGAATCAGATTCCATTTTTCTACCCTTCTGGAATCCCTAGGAGTCACAGATTGTTAAGGCGACTCCTATTTTCAAAACTGTCCACCTTATCTTGAAGTAACTGGATGGAGGAGGCCTGCTCTCAGACCATGGTTGTGACCTCTTCAATGACTATGGTATTAGATGCTGTCTTCCATTCAGCTTGGAATATCCTGACATCGAGTTGATGAATTACCAGTATTGTATTGTTTGACATGATCATTACTTCGGACATTTGTTGAAGCAAAACGGAGAACATAATATTTATCTATCTGGTGTCTAAGGGAGGGCCTCTGTCCATGGCCATGTTGTCTGTCACTGAGGTTCACTTTGGCTTCTGGGTGCTGCTTTTTCTTGTTCTAGTTAGGTAAAGAAAAGTACTGGCCAAATGGCTAAGAACATACACAGTTTATACATATTATGTTTTATGTTTTCCTGCTTGTATAAGAGGATCTGCATTATTGGTCCCCAGGGATAGCTGAGTGAAAATTCAAGCTGCCATCAGTCTCGGCACCAAGCCACACACCCCCTTCAAATGCATTTTAAAAACCAGCATCTGCTACTCAAGGGAATTGCAAATCTTAAGCAAAGCAGTGCACCCTCAGTCCCACACAGGCCATAGAATTAAAAATACAGAAACTCTGTCCTGTCCCATCTTTTCCTATCATCACCTCTTTGTCTTGTCTTGTCTTGTCTAAAACAAAACTACACAAATGTAAAAACAAATTAAGTCTTCTTAGTTCATCTCATACTCTGTGCTCTCATCTTCTAGTACTAAATCCCAATTTCTGTGATTGCTGCTTTAATTTTTAAATCTTCTTGTCCTTTTACTGTGTACTGGTGTATCTCAGACAGTCTCTTCATTATCTTCTCAATTTTTTTTGTCAGCATGCTGTCTCTTAAAAATGAAAGAAAAAAAATTCTAATTGCCTCTGTAGTGTTCTCTTTTATTCTTAATTGCGCAGTCCTTGTGTGTTCCCTTTCATTTCTCACTGCTGTTTTAGTTGCAAAGCAGTTTGGTACAAGTGCATGTGAAAAGCACAATATACAAACATTCTCTTGTCCCCTAAATGTTCCCACATGTACAGCTGATGTATGCTGTCATGCTGTGCACTCTTTGTATATCACTATCATAAAATTAACCTATATAAAATTCTCATTTCCTGAAAATGTTCTCAAAACTCTGAAATTATTAATGCTGCTATATGCTGTTGCTGAACTGTGTCAGTCTCCATTTCTGACTGAATACCTCCACATGTCCTCTTTTTAAGGAGTTTTAGTGCACATAAATGAGCAATCTATGAAATTCTCCTTTCCCAAAATGTTCTCAAGAGACCCAGAAATGCTGTGATATTTATTTTATTATTTGTCTCAGAATTAAAACCTTTGAGCTAAAAGCTAATTTACAAAGGTTCCAGGTCATGACAATATAATACAATAGGTGGGTACAATTGGACATTCATAAAAGACAAAGAACATAGAGTATATTACATCAGGGGTAAAATTATTCCATTATAATACAAGAATACAAATGTTGCATATACAGTGAACTTCAGTACGATCAGCAAAAAAGAAAACATATGTATGCATACATAGAAATAAAACAAAGCAGTCAAAAATTAACATTCTCTGGGTAGTCAGATGGAGGGAGGGTAGAGGGGGAGGAACAGAAGAAGGGGAGGAGGGGAGGGGACGTGGGTGTGGTAGTGTGAAGAAAGGGGGACATGGAAATTTGGGGGGACGGGGTAGAGGGGAGAGATGGCTATCAGTGGCATGGGACAGCAAGGTGAAGGAGGTGATGTATAGGAAGTGAGGGGAGTGAAAGGGTGGGAAATCAAGGGTAGATTAGGGTTGGCAGTCACAGGTACTTAGTGTGGTCAGATGCTGGACTAGTTTGCTCTTAAAGGGGCCCGAGTTTTGGTTCAGAGGTAATTTCAGCAGGAAGAATGTTTAGCCAGCCTGGTACTCTGTAAGTAAAAGATAATTGTGCCAGTGCTATGTGGCAGGAGAGGATGGTTAGTGTGTTCCTAGCCACCCTTCTAGTTTGGTGCTGACAGCAGTAGTGAGAAGGTTCTGGATAGAGGGTGGGGTTAGGCTGAGGGTGGATTTCTTCCTAAAATGGCACACCTGGTATTTGATTCTCCCCTGCAGGTTAAGCTATTTGGTTTGTGCATACAGGATGCAGGTATGGATAAGCCTATGGGCTCCAAGGACCAGTCTGCATGCTTTATTTAGGGCCATTCTTACTCTTTATAGTGCAGTGTCAGTGGTGGAGCTGTAAATAGTGATCCCATAGTCTATGACTGAGAGGATGGAGCTGTTGGTTGCCAGTGAAAGGGCTTCACAGGTAATACAGTGGCATTGTCTAAAGAGTAGGCCTAATCTTGTGTTTCCCATCTTTACAAAGTAATCTATGTACTGCGTGTATGAGAGGGAACTATCCAGGGTGACTCCTAGGTATTTAAAGGTGGTAAAGCAGTCAAGCAGATCCAGTCTGCAGCTGAAAAATGCTAGTTGGTAAGATTTGCACTTACTCTGTGGGTTAGCAAATAGCATTGTTTTGGTTTTCTTATACAGTTGCTGCACTATGTCAGTCTCTCTCTTGGACTGAGTCACCACACAGACCCTCTTGTTAAGCACTTTAGTGCACATATATGCACAATATATGAAATTCCACAAATTTTCTCAAGACCCAGAAATTATTAATTCTTCTATATGCTGCTATATAATTATGCTGCTATTGCACTGTGTCAGTCTCCCTCTCAGACCTGTCCCACCACAGTCCTTTGTGTTAAGCACCTTAGTGCACATAAATGTACAGTTTATGAAATTATTGTTTCCTAAAACTTTCTCAAGACCCAAAAAATATTAATTCTACTATTTTCTTCTATGTCATCCTGCTGCTGTTGCACTGTGTCAGTCTTCCTTTCTGACTCAGTCCCACCACAACCCCTCTTGTTATGTACTTCAGTGCACATAAATGCACAACTTGTGAAATTCTCATTGCCTGACATTTTCTCAAGAAAAATAGAATCCTTTCATGATGCTATATGTTGCTGCTCAGGGGTTGGTTGGGGTGTGGTTTTGCACTGAGCATACATGATAGTTTGGCAGGTTGAAGAATGCCAGTGCTTCTCCTGAAATTTATTTGTGCTGAGGTAGCATAGTGTAAAAATATATCATTGAAAATACTATGAGAAATGTGAGCAATTACTCTTGCAGTTATCTTTCAGCATGGTTTTATAGACTACTGTTATTAAAAACCATTGGATAAAGCATTACTTTCCTCTTTTTGTTCCAGCAAGAAGCATCTGTAATATATGAGAAGAGACCAATGTGGAGGCTGAGGAAGATTTAGCATGATTTGGGTCAGTCAGGGTAATTTTGCAGCATTCTTTGTACAAAATCTGGGACGAGAACCCATTATTTGGGCTGGCCACAAAATATTGCAAAAGAAACAGTGGCTTGCAAATTCCCACACAAGGTTCTGCCCTACTCAGGACAGGCAGATTAATGAGATATGCAGACTATTTGGGAGAGCAGGCATTCTCTCTTTCTTCAAGAGTCTCGCTAACACAAGGTGACTGAGCTAAATTTGATACACTCATGTAAACAGGTTCTGATGGTTTACCTGGTGAAAAGAGCAAAGCAGGAGCATAGCCATTGATGTTCTTCCCCAGCTGGGGAACACAAGATGCTGAGCAGTCATGATTCCCGATGCCACTTAAGAAGGTGAACTGCAGTATCTGCAATTATTAAAAGTGAAGTGCTGCAAAAGCAAGTACTCACCTAGTGAAGAATTGCACCAGAATTGCACCAGTAAAGGCAGCCTAACAAGAAAGCACAAGGGATGGGAGTATTATAGTGGTGCGGTAGTGCCACTATAGTTAGGCTTGAGTAGTCTGTTTAATGTTAAACCCATAACTTTCTACCTTACTTGCCTTGATGCAGTTCAACAGAATTGTACAAAGTTTTGCATGCATAGTCTGCGGAGCAAAGTTTCTTGATTTGCCTAGCTTTGTTCCACTTGGATGCACAGATTCCAAGATACAGATAACTCATTGTTAGGAAAAATATATTTATTTACTTATTTTTTTGTTTTGCTATTTTTTTGTCATTACCTACAGTCCAGACAGTTTGGATCTTTGGTCTAAAATCTTCAGAGTAGAATGAGTTTGCCTCAAAATGATGCCTTTTTTTGGTGACTTGGTGAAATAATATTAATCCATTCCCAAGTTATAAGGATTTGAAATTTTGGTTCTGAACATGTTCAGTAGGGTCTTTTGGATATACATTTAATATCCTAGTGAGCATGGTTAAAAACAAAATTTCAAATCCTTATAACCTAGCAATGGGTTTCTGGTTTTTCACCAAGCCAACAAAAGGCACTATTCTGGGCAAGCCCTTTCTAGGTTGAAAATTTTAGACCAAAATTCCAAACTGTCTTGACTGTAGTTGATGACAAAACAATAGGAAAAATATCCTGATGTTTCCTAAAAATTCACTATCCAGATCTTGGAATACGCACATTGACTGCAACAAAACTTTGCAAATCAAGACACCTTGTCCCCAGACTGAGCGTGCAGAATTGTGTGCAATTCCGTTGATCGGGGCCAAAGCTAATAATATATTTGTATATGGTATCTATAGCTACATACAATATTATAGCAGTATGGTAGTGTCACTATAGTCAAGGCTGATTAGGCTGTTTCATGTTAAACTCCTAGCTTTGCACTTTAATAGCTTCCCCCCATTCAACAGAATTGCACAAAATTTTGCATGCACAGTCTGGGGGGCTAGGTCTCATGATCTGCCAAGCTCATTCGAGCAGGGTGTGTGAATTCCAAGATCCAAATAATATGTTTTTAAGAAAAATCTGTTTTTTTTTTTACTGATTTTCTTTTTTGTCGTCACATACAGCCTAGACATTTGGAATTTTGGAATGAAATGTTCAGGGTAGAACAGGCTTGCCCCAGAATGGTGCATTTTGTTGGTTTTGTGAAAAAAATATTAATCGATTCCCAAGTTATAAGAATATAAAAATTCAGTTCTGAGCATGCTCGTCGGAGTGTCTTGGAAAGATGTTTGATACCCTACTGAGCATGCTCAGAAATAAACATTTCAAATAATTAGATCTTGGGAATGGATTAACATTTTTTCATCAAAACCAATGAAAGGCACCATTGTGGGGCAAGGCCGTTCTGACCTACAAATTTCAAGCCAGAATTCTAAACCTACTGGGATGTAGGTGATGACAAACAAAAAGGCAATAAAAAAACAAACAAAAAAAAAAACTAAAGTATTTTTCCTACAAATGATGTATCTGAATCTTGGAATCCACAAATCTGACAGGAATGAAACTTGACAAATCAAGTCACCTTCACCCCCCCCCCAGACTGTTAATGCAAACATTCATGTGGTTCTGTTGAACGGAGTGAAGCTATTAATATATTTATATACCATATATATGTAATCTTTATACAGTATTATAGTGGCACAGTACAGCCACTATAGTTAGGGTTGAGTAGTCTGTTTAATGTTAAACCCCTAAATTTGCATCTTAATAGCTTTGCCATCATTCAATGGAATTGCACAAAATTTTGTTCGCGCTGTTTGAGGGCAAGATCTCTTGATGCAAAGTTTCATTGCAGTCAGATGTGCAGATTCTGAGATCTGGATAATGCATTTGTAGGAAACATTGTGGGTTTTTGGGCTTTTTTTTTTTTGATCACCTACAGCCCAGACTGTTTCAGGGTAGAAAGGGTTGCCCCAGATTGGTGCTTTTCATTGATTTGATCAAAACCTGACTAATCTGTTCCATGTTATAAGGATTTGATATTTTGACTCTGAGCATGCTCAGTAGGGTCTTTTGGATAGATGTTTAATAACCTACTGAGCATGCTCAGACCTGAAATTCGATAACTTTAAATTAATTAAATTTAACCAAAATTAATCCAGAAGGTGGTCAGAAGCTACTGGTATAAAGACACAAAAATAAATCTTCATTTTGATAATTATTTCAAGATGTTTGACATATCATAATAGACTACAAATGTCAAGTATGCCCAATCTGTGTAACAGCAGCAATCACAATCATAATACAGTAACAAGAAATTTGCACACACAGCCCCACACACCAGCACTCCTCTCAAACAGTAAGTTTCCTATATACAATGAACAATCCATCAAGGTTAACATTAATATGGAAGACCCTACAAAGTGAAAGGATAGCTATAACAAAAATCATGCTGCATTTTGGCATTATTCAACTGAAGTAGAACATGCATTGTGAGCTGATTATATGAATTACAATTGCATAAGCACCCTATCACTAAAATTGAAATTGATGAACCAGCATCAATATGCCATGAATGAAAATAGAAACCTTGATTGAAATAGTGTAAGTATAAAATATAACATTACTGTGACTGAATGCAGTTTGGAGAAATCAGGAAGATAACTTACAGTTTAATGTTTACTTCATTATAGTGCTTACTGTGCTGCTCACAAATCGGAATTAGAGGTTGTACTTGTATGACTAACACTTAAAGATTCACTTAAATAAAAATGAAACTGTGTTTCATGCTTTTGAAAATTAGGAATGGGTCAGGATTAATAGCTTATTGCAATTCTGAATTTCTGTAATTTATAAAGGGCCAAGATAAGCATTATTACCTATGAGGTGTGAAATTGAAATGAGCATCGCTAGCGCACTTTGTCCATAGAGTTAAACTAAAAAAAGGGGGTTAAAACTTGCATCCATTGGAATCAAAGCAGTTGTTCTTTAAGTAGACTGGGTTGCCAGCTCCAGGTATTGGGTTCATGAGCCCAATACCTGGCTCTTCCCCCCCCCAGGTCTCCCGCACAATGAATTCAGCCAATATACTATAAATGCTACATGTCATGTTTATAAAGGCAGTCATAAAATGACTGTCTTGGAAATTTGGGGTCAAAATTAAATAAAAAATAAAGAGTAAATGTGTAAAGAGTGAATGCATAAGGAGTGAATGTATAAAGAGTAGATGTTTGAAGACTGAATGTGTGAAGAGTGAATGTGTAAAGAATGAATGCGCAAAGAGTGACTGTGCCAGGCCCTGCACTTCTGTAGGAGGATGGAGTCTTCCCTTTGTACAGGGCCCAAAGGGCACATCTGCACTTGTTCACACAGGTTCCAATGAGAATATGATTCCACTATCTCAAAAAGAAAGGAAAGTCTTTGAAAAAAATGTTGTTAATGCACCAATTATAGTAACTTAATGCCACAAAAGTAGGGAAACGTGGTGTTAGGGTTTCCAATCCTAACTCCCCACCCCCAAGCAGCAAAAGAAAAAAAAACATTAGGGTTTGGGGTTTCCAAAGTCTGGCTGAATCAGTGGTGGGGTCTTCTTTGTGGTTGTCAATCCTAATGCTCACCCCCTTCTCTGAGCAAACAATGTCTCACATGATCTCCTTTCTTCATGCAGGGCTCACATGACCCTGTGTGAAGAAAGCTGCAACAAATTGTGTTGGCAACATGTGGCGAGACATACTTCTCTAACTTTGAAAAGTATATCAATATGAGGCACTGGCTTGGAGCTGTACCTTGTGCTTTGGACTGTAGGCTACAGGTTGGTGGGTGCATTATGGTTCATAACCCCAAGAAAGACCCCACCACTGATTTGCCAAGACTCTGAGGACCCAAAACCCTAATGCTTTTCATTTTACTGCTTGGGAGGGTAGAGGTGGGGAGTTAGGGTTGGAAACCCTAATGCCACATTTCTCTACTTTTGTGGCATTAAGTTACCCAAACTAGTGTATAAACATATTATTTTTGCAAAGAATATGAGTCTACCTGCTTCTTACTTTTAATTTTGGTGTCCACCAATTAACACTGTTAAACCAATTAGCATAGCAAAACTAAACAACTTATTAACACATACAACCAGGCAACAGTATTGTATTGATCTCTCATTTGCAAGGGCTTTAAATAAATAAAATAGCAGCATTATAAGGACTTAGCAAGCAAGCAAATATAAGACGGCTAACAGACTGAGGACAAAATTTATCATCCATGATCTGAGTGTCCTTGCAAGGAAACATTTTCTCCTTTTCTCTTTCTAAGACTGCCCCCCACCACATAAACACACATTTGGCTAAAAAGGACAAAGAAGGAATAGGAAGAACAGTTTACATTTCACCGTTTAGTGCAGGAAGATAATGAAGATTTATCTGAAGGAAGAAATATAGATAAGAATTTCACACCTCAGTCAAGTAAAGCACCTTCTGAAATTGTTAAATAAATTACTAAGATCCTCAGAAAAAAAAAAAAAAGTTAATGAAATTGTAAAGGGCTCATGAACCCAAAAACATAAACTTAAAACATGAAGTCCTGATCTTATTGATAAAAATCATCTTTTTCAAACTTAGCTACCCTTTAAAAAAAACATTTAATGAAAAAGTCACAAGAAAGAGAGGACTGAACAATGATTGCTAAAGGAATCTGTGGACTTTGCAAGATGAAAAAAGTAAACTATTTTGATCAAATCCCATCAGTGACAGGGAAGTGATTTTGGGCAACTTGATTTATGTGGCTCCATGGCCACCTATGCACAGCACACCCCTGATAGCACCATTGCTCACAATATCAGGCTGTACCCATGCAAATGAGGGATCTCTCATACACATGCGGCACAGCACAATATTGGCAGTTTTCAGAAGCACTAAATGGCTGCTTGCATGGCGCAGTTTAACATTTCTGAATCCCAGCCTTTAGCAGTGCACAGTGGGGGTGGGTGCCGCACACCCTATTCACACGCCAGCAAGGACTGAGTTCCCTGTTGGCCTATCAGCCTCTCCCTAGCCCTGATCCCCTTTCACAATTTATAGCAGTACTCCCCAGTGTACAGTGGTTCCCCCTCCCTAATCCTGACCTGCCTGTAGCATACATACTGTATATATGTCCCAGGTGATCTAGTAGACCTCCCACCCCAGTAGATACTACCACCACACTTCCCCATTCCAACTCTGAGAACTGGCAACCGGCACAGCCCTCTGTTCAGCACTATGGCTGGCTGCAAACTGAGCTCTCAAGGAGTATGTACTGTACAGTCAGTTGATTGTACAGTATGTGCTCCTTGAAAGCTCAGTCTGCCGGCAGCCATCGTGGTGCGTGGATGGCTGTGCCAGTTGCCGTCTCTCAGGGTTGGGACAAGGGAGCAAGGTGGTGGGACAGTACCTGCTGGGGTGGGGGTGGGGATCTACTAGATCACCAAGGACATATATATGTATGCTAGAGGCAGGTCAGGATTAGGGAAGGGGGCAGTTTACCACCTGGGAATACTGTTATAAATTGTGAAAGGGGATTGAGGTTATGGAGGGATGGCTAGACCACCAAGGTCAGTGTTCATACATTGTGGGAGGGTGTCAAGGCTAGGAAGGGACTGCTAGACCACCAGAGAGTACTTTCCTACAGAATGAGAGGGGATCAGGTGTGGGGGGGACCTGTCCCAGTGCAATTAGCCGATGCATGGCATGCAGATGAGCCCATAATGGATATGCATATGGTCCATTGGCACCGTGCATGCCCAATGGGCTCATCTGTATGTCTGGGTTGAATATTACCCATAGAGGCCATGGCATTAACCAATGTCTGCCACACTTTACCCCAATTGTCAGTCTTTAGTGTAGCATTCTGGTAGTGCAGCACACGGCATGACAACTTTCTGCTGTGTGCCACACTATCATGGCCCGATAGTCAGACAGATAGAGCACTCAGTTTGGATTGCCTGTCTGTTTGAATATTTTGTGAATGCGACCCAGTTCTATTTTTTCATGTGGCACATCTCTGGGTACATGCAGCCATCTTGCTCTGAATATGGAGCCCAAAAAGACTTAATTAGCTAGAAGAGCATCAATCAGTCATAGAAGATAGTTTAAATCCTTTAACAAGAGACCTGGTGATGATCAGAAAACAACAGGATACCACCAAAATCAAGCTAGATGACCAAGAGCATAGGTCACAAAATATTATACTGTTTGGCATGATGCCAAAATGAGAAAAAGAAACTTTATTCTCTAATTTTTTTTTATCAGTTTTTTAAAGAGCTCTTTTAGACCAAAAAATACTTTGCAATAATAGAGCCCACTGGCTATGTGATATAAAGAAACATGTAGATAAGAGGCCTGTTTCTAAAAGAGTTTTGCCTGGCGTAACCACACTTGTACCAAAAAGAATGGTGCAAGTAGCAAGTTACACCAGCAGTTGCAATGTGCGGGGTTCTACAATGCAGCCTGCGACATGCCATAGGCCACTTGCACCAAAGTGCAGTAACACCAGCAGTTGCACCCTAAACCCACTGCGACATCACGCTCGCGGGTTTATGGCAGCAGTTGCACCCTATTCTGCAAGGGCAGCAACAAAGAGCCCAATAGCGGGATTCTACAAAAACCCCAGAAGGAGAACCGGCAATGTAAGTTACACCAGCATTTAGCTGGTGTAACTGTACATACACCCTCCGGGGGTTCTGTAGACCCACTGCACCCACTCCATGATGTGCTCCCCATGGCCAGAACACCCCCGTTATTGCCACACAGGGCATCCCACAACCCCCCCAGCCCCTGATCCCCCATAGTAGAGGTGTCCAGCTGGGCATCTTGTACCCCCAACCCCCAAAACCCCCAATCCATAAATGCCCACAGGGCAGCCCACACACATCATGCCCCCAACCCTACACCACTATCAGCCCTTCAGGGCAGCTCTGTCACCCCCAAGCGCAGGTCCCTGCAGTGCCACAAACCTTAGAATAATTATTACCCTGTACTCTGGAAAGTCTAGTGGCTCCCACCCAGGAGTGTTAATATTTCACTCCTGACCCATCCCCAGCTGGCAACCGACAACTTTCATCATGGCCAACATCGACTGAGTCCTTCTGAGCGCTTACTGTATAGACATCCTCAGAAATGAATGAACTCATTCATTTTTGAGCACTTCTATACAGTAAGCACTCAGACAGAGCTTAGTTGGTGGCTGGCCATGGTGGTGAGAGGAGGACTATGACAGTCACTGGCTGGGGTTGGGTCAAGGGGTGCGGGGTGTATTGGCACTGCTGGGTGGTGGGCCACTAGACTACTAGGTATATCTGTATGGGACATCTGACTTATGCGTGTACTGTACATACTGTATAGTACACAGGCAATGGTGCTCCAGATGGGGTTGGGGAAATCATGGTGGCACAACAGTGGATAGGGGGTCTCTAGCCCTGTGGGACTCCAGCAGTGAACGGGCATGGGGGGTACTTGCAACTTGCAGACCTGCAGTTGCAGCTTGCGACATCCTCACCAGGTACGCTCTCTGTTCGGTGTACCTGGCTGTATGTCGCAAGTCACAGGACTTAGACATGGGGACCCTGCCCCTTCTAGAATAGGGCACAGGGTCAATGTAGCAGTTGCGTTTGGCATAAGTCATGTGTTGCAGCGACTTGTGCCATGCTTCTAGAATCCTGCCCATATGAATCCGCAAAACTTATAATAATAATGTTTCTGTGAACAGATCATAAATTATGCACTTTTAAAGCACTTCAAGAAAATAGAGACTTCCGATTCAAATGCCAGAACATATCAGTTAAGCAGGAGTTTTCCAGGGACTTGTGGTTGCAAAAGAAACAATATAACCATCTTCAGCAAACCTTGAGGAAAAAAAACATTAACGCTTTTATAATATTTTCTGCAAAACTGAAGATGTTACTAAATAAGCAGACACTGATTTGTAATAATTGTGAAGAAGCAATTACATACTTAAGGATTCACTTGCCAAATGTTTTTGGACCTACTTAAAAAATCCTTCATAATTTACCTCATTATCTCATTTACAAATTTGTAGAAATCAAGAACTTGGGGGAACAAAACTTAAAAAATAGATTATGGTGACTTTTACAACAATATTCATATGGTGCACATGACAATAGGATGTGGTGAATTTATAGTAATAGTCAAAGGTTGTTTATGATTTACTGTTATTGTGGAACATAAATGTTGAATGTGCTTTTAAGGGGTCAATTTTGATTGCAGGACAGACCGTCCAGCAGGTTTTCTAAGTCAAATAAATAGAAAATTTAAGAGAATGAGTTATACTAGACTATGCTTTTATAGATAAGAAAAAACTTCAAATCTACTATCTTGATTGGTCAGCTACTTTTTGAGACTAACATATAAGATTTTGCAGGAAGAAGTAGGGAGTAAATCACAGGAGGATGGTTTGGTACCTGAGGACTGGAGGAGGGTGGATGTGATTACCCTTCAGAAAAGAGGGGGCATGGCAGAGGTAGGAAACTATAGACCTGTTAATTTGACCTCAGTGGTAGGGAAAATGATGGAATCACTTCAGAAGGAAAGAATTGTTGAGTACCTAGAGGCCAGTGGGGCACAGGATCCAAGGCAGCATGGATTCACAGTGGGAAGGTCATTTTGGATGCATATAATAGATTTCTTTGACTGGGTGACCAAAGTAGTAGTCCAGGGAGGGCTGTGGACATAGACTATGTAAACTTTAGGAAGGCATTTGACACTGTCCCACACAAAAGATTAATAAACAAGTTAGCCAGCCTAGGAGTGGGTCCCAGGGTGGTAGCCTAGGTAAAAACAATTGGCTGGACAACAAATGCAGAAGGTAATAGTAAATGGAGTCCACTCCAAAGAAAGGGGGGTTGCTAGTTGGGTACTGCAGGGTTCAGTACTGGGATTGGTGCTCTTTAATGTCTTTATACCTGACATTATAGAGGGACTGGAAGGAAAAGTATGCCTCTTTGCAGATGACACCAAGACCTTCAACAGGGTTAATACACAAGAGGGGTGGAAGGGATTTGGCAAGGTCAGAGGAATGGTTAAAAGTATGGCAGCTTAGATTCAATGTAAAGAAGTGTAAAGTAATGCACCTGGGAAATAAAAACCCAGGGGAAGAGTACACAATGGGGGGGGTACTAACAACAACAAAAATGGAAAGGGACCTGGGGGTAGTCATATCAGATGACCTAAAGGTGGGTAGACAATGTGAGAAGGCAGTAAGGAGGGCCGGGGGGATACTGAGGTGTATAGGGAGAGGCATCACCAGTAGAAAGCAGAAAGTTGTTATCCCTCTGTACAGACAGTTGGTGAGACCCCATCTGGAGTACTGCATGCAGTTCTGGAGACTCTCTCTCTCTCTACAAGGACATAGACAGGATGAAGGCAGTCCAGAGGAGGACAACTAAAATGGTGCAGGGTCTGCACCAGAAACCACATGAAGAGAGACTAAAGGAGCTTAATATGTATACCCTCAAGGAAAGGAGGGAGGGGGACATGATAGAAACTTTCAAGTACCTCAATGGAATCAGCAAAGTCCAAGAGGGTAGCATCTTTCAGAAAAAAAGTTTTGCAAGAACAAGGGGGCACAATTTGAAGATAGAGAGGGGAACAGCTCAGGGGCAACATGAGGAAGTATTTTTTCATGGAGATGGTGGTGGACAAATGGAACAGCCTTCCTGAGGAGGCAATTGGGTCAAATACAGAGGAGAATTCAAGAATGGATGGAACCGACATAAGGCAATTCTAGTGGGGGAGTAGGAGGAAGTAGGCTGTTGGTTAACTAGGATCTGCAGCTTATCCAAAAGGTAGGGAAATGGGCAGACTAGGTGGGTCAAGCGGGCCTTATCTGTCATCAAAGTCTATGTTTCTATGTTTCTAAATAGAGATGCCACATTAACGGTGTAATTAGAGGGTTTCATTTCATAATAGCGAACCATTTTCAGCAACTCACAAAAGAGTAAGTACATCTTAGCGAACACCAATATGGCACACAACCATATTCACTGAATACTAAATCAGAGCATATTTAAATAAATGTTTAATGTATGGGTCTATGCCCCCAAACCCCCAAACATTTATAATCATCTCTGAGGGGCGGACACTGAAGGAAAGATGAAGGACCGAGGACAGCAATAACATTTAAAAAAACCAAAAAACACCTGCCAAAACTAAAATAAAATAGCTGTATGTAGTCCCAAACCCAGGACCACCACAACTGCAGCCAATGTCCCTACCTGCAATGCTACACAGGTAGCTCGGTGGCATCATGCTCCACATTCCTACTTAACTCATCCCTCTTCCTTCCTCTTCCTTCCGTTCCATTGCTATTCCCTCCCATCACCATTTTCTCCAATCCTCCCTCTCTATTCCTTCCTTTGCTATCCATTCATAGTCACAGAATCTGAAAGTGACCAAAATGATGCGGTCATTTATGAGTCACTCATTTTGGTTCACTATTTTGATGTGATACCTAATTAGAGCTATGTTGGGATGGGAGAGAGAAAATAACATTCACTATTGCAGGTGTACCAAGTAAAACTTTGGCTTTTCCAGAATTAGATTCTATGGCAATGTAAAGGGGAAGAGGGAGGGGGAAGGAGGGAGGGGCTACTAAAAGGGGAAAATTGTCTTTACCTAAATAAAAAAGGGGAAGACAGTATTGAGTGTACATGGTATAATAAAAGTTATTTTTTATACAATGGTGGTATAGTACAGGGCAGCAAATTTAAAAATAGATGAATATAGTACTTAAAGGAGCTACCTGGCTTGCAAACGGGGTTAAATCTCCCATGAAAAGGTAGTGTATATTCAATAATTAAAACAGGAGTGGACGTAGTAATGTTACAAGACTCTTACTTAAATGACAAAGAAATTAAAAAGCTTAAAATGGATGAGTTGGCCATGTATTTTCCTCTCAAAGCACATTAAGAAACAGCAACAGTGTAGCTATTTTGACAGCAAATTTCATATACACAACCAGACTTTGATGGGAGAAAAATTATAATTAAAGTGGAATTTATGGGAATATAAATTGCTACAGGCTCACTATGCACTCATTTCCAGGGATTTGCAACATTTTGTGCAGAAATAAATAAAATGTTATGTTACTGGAATTGTGACAATTTATTATTGGGGAGATATGAATTGCTTACCTGATGGCAAGTTAGAAAAGTTTACATCCTCTGAAAATTGGGACAAATAGAAATCCAGGGTATTTTTTTTTATTTAGTTGTTTAACCAGGAGTAGCACACTAAGCTGAAAGCTTTTTACAGGAGCAACTTGGGAGCACAGGGAAGTTAAGTGCCTTGCTCAGGGTCACACAGTATGCAAGTGGAAGCTGTAGGATTCAAACCCAGGTCTGGTCTGCTGGATGTCACCAGATTTGCAGCTCAAAGCATTAAACCACTGTGCTATACTGCCTCCATATTTAGGAACCTTATGACCATGGATACCTTAGTGGATCTTTGAAGAGAAACATATGAAACAGGAAGGCATTATATATACCTGTATATATCACTTGAGTAGACATAATATGCTATCAAGATGAAATTGTGTTGATTTCCACAGATTTAATAGTCATTTGCAACTTATTTCAATAAAACATTGAGTCTATTACTGTTTTCAACCATAATTCAGTCGCTTTTGTATTAGGATTTGAAAAGGAATCAAATCAGAATACTATATGACTCATGAACAACAATTTTTTAAAAGATTCATCCTTTGTAAACAAAATAGAACTAAGCATATGGAACTTTTTAAAGGATAATAAAATAAACAATAGCAAAATAACAGAATTATGAGATGCACTAAAATCAACAATAAGAGGGGTAATCATCTCTGAGGCAGCTTGGAGAAACAAAGAAAAGAAAGAAAAAGACCTCCAAGAGGTAGTGGAACAGTTGGCAAAATGTAGAATTGCATGAAGGACAAAAAAGAAGAATATTACACTCTACAGAAAACTATTGTGAATATTGAAATAAACTACGTAACAGGCAGTGGATGAAAATAAAAAAAGGTAGCATTTGTGGAGTGAACAAGCTGGGAAAACCTTAACAAAAGATACAAAACTGAAGAACAAAAAAATAGATTAGTATACAAGATAATCAGTCTTTCAGACTAATAAAGAACAAATAATGGATTGTTTTCTAGATTATTATGAAAACTTATATAAAACAGAGAGTACATCAACAGAGAAGGAGCTATATTATTACAATGAACTCATTCCAAAAGATAACATTTCAGATATAAAGGGAAAAACATTATGCAAACCCAATACCCAAAACAGAAATTAGGAATATAATAAATGAAATGGAAAAAAATGCTCTTGTGTACATAGATATATACTAAAAGTTTATTACATCTTTCAAGGCTGTCTATATCCCTTGCTAGAAGCACTGTTTCAGCAAATTCAAATAAGAAAATTAATACTAGACTCCTTTAATGTGGCATATATTTCAGTATTACCAATACCAGGAAAAGATCATAAAGAGGTTTCAAACTATTGACTGGTGGCTATTTAAAAAAGTGATTATAAAACATACACAAAATTGTAAATAATAGGATTATTCAACATTTATCAAAATACATTTATAAGGATAAGGGTGGTTTTATTCCATCAAGATTGTTTTACACAGGAATTCAACAAGAACAAATGATAATAGAATTTTTGGAAAAGAATACAAATACTGAAGCAATATTTTTGTCACTTGATGCAACTAAAGCATTTCATGCTAGAGTAGAAATACTAATCTTACATTCTGGAATGTTGGCATCTTGTGAAAGAATTAATAAAATGGGTCAGATTAGAATACAGCAATCCAAGAGCAACAATAAAAATAATCAACAGTTTCTCAAAAGAATGTTGCTTGTAAAGAGGGGTGAGGTAAACCTAATTTGTACTAGCAATAGGAGTATTACTGATAGAAAATAGAGAAAACAAACAAAAAAGTAAATAGAAGGGATCACTATCAATAATTTAGAATATAAAGTTAAAGCAGTTGCAGATGACATTTTGCTTTTGCTATCTTCTCCAAACAATAGCCTCCAAAATTTAAAAAGCATAACAGAAACTGTTTCCCATGTTACAGGTTACAAAGTAAATGAGATACAATTGGAAATTATTATATTCAGTTTGTTGGGGTTCAAGTAAAACAAAAATATATACAACAAATTTGCAAAGCAAGAATACTAAATGAGGAAATGAAGTACTTACGAATGAAGTTGACTCCATCCTTAGAAAAAGTCTTCATCTTAAACTATAATACCAAAATATTGTTATTATAAGACAAATTAAAAGGTTGGACAAAAATTCAACTGTTACTTTGGGGAAAACCCCAAATTCTGAAAATGCTAATTATTCTGTACAGGTCTTACATTTTTCAAGCAGTGGTAGCAGAAGTTTCAAAAGCTTCATTTAAAAAGATAAACAACATTATGAGAGCTTATATTTAGAGTTATAAGCATCTATGAATTTCCAGGACCAGACTGTGTCTACCCAATGTCATGGGAGGTATAGCATGCCCTGATGCAAAATCTTACTATACAGCATATGTAGTTAAAAAACAATGATTTGGGCTCATACAGGTGGAAACAAAACCTCATGACTGAAAATAACATCTGCCATGCAATACAAGATAAACATCAAGATATTAGAAATGTTTGGGTTTCTCCAAATATGTTCATAAACAGTAAAAATGTAGTTATCAAAAATATAAGTAAGGGTGCAAAAAATTTCCTGAACAAGATTAAATGGCCACCTAATATAGCGCTGATTTATATGGAGAAATCCTAACTTTAAATTAGTGGGAATGTCTCAATACAATAAAAAATGGATTAAAAAGGGAATTACAAGACTGAATAATATTTCATAGAAAAATAGGGTGTTTCAGTGGTCCAAAATCAAAGCTAAATTTGGATTAAGTTTCAAGTTTCCGATTAGAACATTCAGATTATTTTTTACTAAGGCAGATATGGGATGTCTATAAAAAGATTTTTCAAGGTGGTAAAGAGAACAACTGTTTTAAAATTGATACATTAATTAAAACAAAAATTTAAAGGAATTTTTGTATGGATAGCTAAAAAGCTCCATAATGCCTATGAAAAATTATATAACAAAACATTTACAAAGAGATCTAATGATTTAAATTTAAACATAACAAACAATCAGTGGAAACTGACATTAACCTCTGTTAACAAACATAAAATAAATAGATTCAAAACAATACAGTTTACAATTGTAAATGAGGTGTATTACACCACCTATAGGTTAAACAAAATGGGATTAAATTCTGGGGGAGTCACGTGATGCGGAGGTCTTGCTAGCTGCACTCGCTATTCACTCTGCATATACCTAGCCTAATTAGTTTTCTCCTGGGTCTCCTGGTCGTTTTTTGAACGTCTTTATCTTAAATATACCGATCGTACGTACGGAGGACAGTGGCTCACAGGCAGATGGAAGAGGAGATGCCAAAAGCAGCGCCAGCATACCCCCTCCAGTGAGCCCTGAAGGCCTCAAGAAGCCGCGGGCCTCACAGCTACAGCTAACCCAGTATAAATACCCGAGCACTGAAGGGGAAGACTTGTTGACCCTGACAAGATTTCTTGAGGAGTTCAGGCCTTTTAAGGCTGAAATGGCAGAGATGGCCACAGAAATCAAATCATTAGTGGGCACGCTAGAGGACTTAAACAGGAGGGTGTCTGATAATGAAGCGTGGGTTCGAGCAGTGGAAAATCAGGTGGAGAAGATGGACCCTGAGCTGGTCAAGTTAAGACAACATTTGGCTAGTATGGAAGCCAAATTGGAAGATCTGGAAGGCAGGAGCAGGAGGAACAACGTGGTGGTGATTGGCCTACCAGAAAAAGAAGAGGGCAATGACCCAATTAAGTTTTTTCACAAGTTTGTGGAAAAGATTGCAGGCCCTTCACCTTTGGTCATTCTTATTGCATAGAAAGGGCACACCGAGCTCTCCGCCCTATGCCCAAAGCAAGGAGCACCTCGCGTGTTTTATGGCCAGATTCTTGAATTTTCAAGAAAAGCAGTGCTTCCTGCAAAAAGTTAAGGATACCAAAGTGTTGCAATGGGAAGGAAAGATATCAGAATTACTCAAGATTTGCCCCTATCAGTGCGCCAAAGGAGGGCTGCCTTCCACCCTCTGGTCTCCAAAATCATGGCAGTGGGTATTAAGTTTAAAATGATGTACCCTGCTGTGCTGCATGCCTACATCCTAGAAGAGTGGAGAAAGTTTGACTAACCCGGAAAAGCACTAGCAGCGCTTCAGTTGGCATTATCTTCCCTTTTCGGCAATAAATAGTGATCTAACCCCTTTGGGAAGTTGCCATTCTTGAGAAGGGAAGAAGAACTCTTTGAGTTTTGTGGGTCTTAACCGGCAGCACTGACGATATTTTGAGACCCGATGGTTTGCTTTATCAAAGTGAAACCTAAAGATGTGACCTTAATTTCATGGGGGTCCCGCTCCTTCCCCTTCGTAAAGTAGTTTTGTCCTGGACAGCATGGACACGGATGTTGCGTTATGTCCTGCAAAAATATATATGATGCCAGAGACTATTTCATCTGATGTTAAAGGGCTCAGGGGGTCGGGGTGTTTTTTTTTTTTTTTTTTTCCTTATTGTTTATTACACTTAGTGATGTAGGGATTTTGCCTAAATATTCATAACTGAGGATGAATGCTCACCTACTGGAGAGAAAGATACAGAATATCTACAAGAGGATATGCTGAAGGACAGATAATAAGGCCGGCTGCCAGGACTTTCTAGAAAACTGCTGTAGGGAATGTGTCCTCGAGTGGGGCTCACGTCCTCTATTGGTGGGGAAATCGCAAGGGTGGGGGATGGGTTGGGGGATGGGTTTTTTTTTTTTTTTTTTTCTGATCGTCATTAGAGTCCTATCTTGGTATTTTTCAATGCTAGGCAGGTTGCCAAGGATTGTGATTTACTATTTAGTAATATTATCTCTCAGTACATAGTATTATATAATGTCATCTAAATACGAGTTGGAGGGGCGCTCCTGAGCCATGGTATATTGATTCTAGTGGGGGGATGGTAGAGTCCTCTCCCCTCACTCATGGGCATTACTGATAGATGCTTATAGTGTTGATTGGGGATTCTGGATGGGCAGAGATTACAGATGAGGGCCCTCTCCATCCAGGGGAAATCAATGTTGGATATTTCTTGTAGTTGTAGTATGGGCTAGGGGTGGGGAGGGAGGATTCAGTGATGCAAGCTGTCATCAGGGGCTGTGTTATATGGGAGGAGGCGTATATGGAGGTGTTGTTGTTTTTAGAATTTATAGTGTCTGTGGGTGTTTTGGGAGGTGCAGGGAGGAGTGCACAAGTCCTTAATTCAGGCTGTGAGAGTCTCAATCAAGTAGGTGCATGTCATGGCCTATTCCTGCAAAGCAAGAGAATGGCAGTGGGGGTGCTTAAGGTAATAACCTGGAATGTAAAGGGGCACGGCAGAGAGGTAAGCAGTACAGAATACTCAAACACCTGGAGGTCTTAAAAGCGATGTTGCTTATTTACAAGAAACACATCTACTTCAAACAGAAACAACTCTATGGAGGCATCTAAGATTGGGCCAGTTTTCTCATCGCAAGGTAGCACAAAGCAGAGGTGTTATGGTGCTTCTACATAGGTCCTTTCCTTTACCCCGCTTCAGACCATACAGGACGGAGAGGGCAGATATATATTTGTGAGAGGTAGATTACAAAATATGGAAGTTCTTTTAGGATCCATCTGTGGTCCCAATTCAGACTCCCCGGGGTTCTTTGTGAAACTCCTGGAAGTTCTGACTCCATTTTCGCAGATCCCTATGATTTTAGGGGGTGATCTGAATTTGGTGTTAGATCCCATGATGGATAAAACCAAGAGGAATTTTGGGGCCTTCTCTCCAGCCCAAAGGGCTCTTGGTGAGCTGCTTGACCAGGCAGGACTTGTGGACGTATGGAGAGTGATCCACCCGAGAGCCAGGGAGTACACGTTTACTTCCCCTGTCCACGGCTCAGCATCCCGAATTGATTACTTGTTACTTTCTAGCACACTTCTTCCCGGTGTGCTGGACTCTATAATTGTATCTGGGCCGCCGTCCAACCATGCAGTGGTAACGGGGTCAATTTCTTTCTCCGCTTTGCCCAAGAGGGGTAATAGATGGAAGATTAACAACCAAATCCTGCGTAGCCCCAAAATAGTTGAGAATATCTCCATTCATATAGAGGAATTCATAACTAATAATCTAGGAGACAATCTTAGCCCAGATATGATTTGGTGTGCTTTCAAAGACTTTATAAGAGGTATATTAATAGGCTTGGCATCCAAAAGGAAAAGGGAGAGGAAGCAATCTATGTCTGAGTTATTAAACTGTATAAGAGACAGAGAAGTGGCTTTGACCCCCCAATCCTCTGAGGAAGAGAAGTTGGAGTTGGTCAAGCTGCGGGATCGCTACTTAAAGATGCTTGGAGAGCAGGCGGAGTTGGCATTAATTAAGACTAAAGCCAGTCATATAGATCAAGGTGAAAAGGCGGGTAGGCTTCTTGCCAGGAAGGTTAAGCAACTGGAGTTATCCCGGATAATCCCTGGGATGCAATCTAGGGTAGATGGTCAAATTAAAACAACACCTGGGGAGATAGTCCTAGAATTCCGGTCTTATTTTGAATCACTGTATGGTAAGATGGCTAAGACACCTAGTGAGAAGGAGATATCAACATTTCTGGATGGGTTAGATCTCCCTTTGTTGACTGAACCCCAATGGGCACAGCTAGTGGCAGACATCACGTTAGGAGAAATTGAAATGACTATCCAGACAATGCCATTGGACAAAACCCCAGGGCCAGACGGATTTTCAGCTAATTTTTACAAAAAATTTTCTAAGCTATTATCCCCTTTGCTTCTAAATTTGTTTAGGCATATTTTGAGTCATCAAGCACGGGACCAGTCCCTATTTGAAGTGCTGATTGTTCTTATTCCTAAGCAAGATAAACCTCCGGAGCAACCTTCCAGCTATAGGCCCATTTCCTTGCTTAATTACAATATTAAGATTCTGGCCAAATTACTGGCTGAGCAGATATGTCGGGTGTTACCGGGGCTTATTGGGCCAGAGCAAGTTGGCTTTATGAGAGACAGGTCTCCGGCTGACCACGTGAGAACCCTGGCTCACGTCTTCTTGGTGTCTGAAGATAGTAACACCACGCTGGCCTTGCTGTCTTTAGACGCCGAGAAGGCTTTTGATAGGATCCACTGGGGTTTTCTTCTAAACACAATGGGGAAGTTTGGCTTTCCTGATCTTTTTTTTTAAAATGGATAGGTTCTCTTTACCTGAATCCTACGGCAAGGATTAGTTGTAATGGGGTTATATCGGATCCTTTTAATCTTTATGTTGGCACCAGACAAGGTTGCCCTCTATCCCCTTTCCTTTTTAATTTATATTTAGAACCTCTTATCAGGGAAATTGTAAGGAGACAGGAAATTGAGGGTATTAGAGTTATGGATCACATTGTGAAGGTAACGGCATATGCAGATGACCTTTTGATTTATGTGTCTAACCCAAGGGTATCTATCCCCCCGCCCTTATGGAAGTTGTTCGAGTATTTGGTAGTTTGGCTAATTATAAGTTGAATCTAGATAAGTCAACCGTATTTCCCCTTAATAAGTATGTTTTTAAGCAGGATATTGTAGACTTAGGCCTATCTTGGAAGTCAGACTATATAAAGTATCTGGGCTTAAATGTAGCGAGAGGGAGGACTAAAATATTTCAATTAAATTTAGACTCCTTGAAGCGTATCATTGAGTTAGATCTGGGTAGATGGGCGAAGTTGCCAATTTCTTTGTGGGGGAGGATTAACTTAGTTAAAATGAATGTTTTCCCAAGATTGTTCTACCCTATCAATATGTTGAATGTCTGGATACCATTTACTTGGTTTAAGAAACTACACAATATGATTGCTGACTTTGTGTGGGGCTTTAAGAAGTCCCGTATGGCATCAAAAATTGGAAGCCCCCAGGGCACTGGGAGGGCTAAGGCTCCCCCACTTTGCCCTATACTTCTGGGCAGCTCATGCTAGCAAGTATTTGAGGTGGGTGAAAGGGGCAGAGGCTTCGCTGAACCATTCCTATGTACCTTTTTGGCTGCAGATTGAGCTGTCCCAGATTCGGAAGTATGATATGAAACCTGAGGCTCTCCTGCATGTGACCCCGAAAATGTTGCCACCCCAGTTGTGAGGCTCCCCAATTGGGATTTCTGTAAGGGCTCATACCCAACTCTGTTCCTTTTTGAAGTACGATCACCTGATTTACTGGGCCCAACCAATTTGGGGCAATCCTCGTTTTGTAATAGGTAATAAAGTTCTTAGCCCAACATGGTTGGCCCTGCCTGACACATGTTGTCTGAAAGACCTCTGTTCGCCGGATGGGGAGTTACTCTCTTCTGGTGAAATTTTGAATAAGTTTGAGATGACTGCTACAACAGTTTTTAGGGTATATCAGGTTAGGCACCTTTTAGTTGCAAAGCTGGGTACCAGGCCAATCAGGAGTCCCAAATTGGACTTTTATGTGAGATTAGAGCCGGTGGTTGGTCTGCCACATGTTGTGTCGAAACTATACGCAGTGTTATTTGAGTGGGCGTACTCCCCAAATCCAGTGCAAAACTCATATTGGTCTGCAATTTTTCATGACACTGTCCTTAATTGGAAAGGGCTATGGACAAATTGTCACAAGTTCCTTCTGCAGGACCGTCTAAGGCTGATGCAGTTTAAAATTCTTCACAATATCTATTACTCTCCACAAAAACTGGCCAGTCTGAAAATTGCTTCTAACTCTGTATGCTGCAGATGCCAAGTTGGGGTGGGGGATTTATACCACATTTTCTGGACCTGTCCCAAAGTTACACCATTGTGGACAGAAATTAAGGACAGACTAGACCCGTTACTAGGGTTAGGAGATCTTTTTACCCCAGAAATATGTTTGCTAGGTGATGTTTCTCATATTCCTGTCAAAAACAGGAGATTTCATATAGTTTTAATTGCTGCCTCGCTTAAGAGAATTGTCCTCAGGCATTGGAAGGACCCTGTCATGCTTACTTACTCGGAGTGGTTGGAAGAGCTATTAGCAAGTCTGAGGATTGAAAGAATGATAGCTATTCTACAAAATAAGCTTCCTAGGTATAATAGGATCTGGGGCCTCTTCCAAACCATTTTATCTACATAGAGAGTACAGATTGGCTCCTACTCGAGGACATGTTATTTGATTGGACTTGTGCTGGGTGGTTTAATAGGGAGGTTGGGGGGAGGAATGGGGAGGGATCATAGAGGGTATTGTTACAGAGTTCCACTTATTTTTCTCGCATGAAGATGATTGTGTATTTACGAGTTTTTGTTCCTATCTGAAGTTACTGTAAGGTATCTCTGCAACCGAAAACTTAATAAAATTGAATGGAAAAAAAACAAAAAAAACAAAACAAAATGGGATTAAATTCTAACTCAGAATATTGGCATTGCCAAGAACCTGATGCAGATATGCTAGATACATTTTGGGGATACACGCAGTTCAAGAAATGGTGGAACCCCTCTTTCACTTTATTAGAAAGTTATGACTCAATATGCAACAGTGAGACAATATGATCATCAATAGTCTAGTAAAAAATAATAAAACTAGCGTGAACTATATAGTTTGATTCTTTTAAATGCTAATGCTATGTCAATCAAAAGAGTTATACCTAAAAATTGGAAAGAGAAAAACATAAGACATTCATTCTCTGAAGACAAGTGGAAAGAACTATTTCTGACTTACTTACATAACAGGAACTTTTCTGCCTTCAGCAAACATTTCTGGAATTTATATACAACATCAATTGAATGTTCGGATAGACAGCTTTTTATCACTATATCATGAGAGCACTTTAAACTGATATATCATGTATTACTGATAATGACTGTGATTCACCAAAGGGCGTATTGCCTATGCACCACATAAAAGAGGCATGTAGGCAACCCTGAGTGGGAAAGCCATGCAGTAGACCCAACTGTGGCATGCACCATGGGCACCATGGGCTCACTAGTGCCCTGTGCACTGGATCCCCCAGCTGCCCTAGCAGCTGTGTGCCAAGGGTGACCCAGGGGCATACCAGGGATTGTACCCCATGCTGTGCCCATGCACAACAGCACTGCATGCCATTCTGGGGCTGCAACATATACATGGGGGAACTGGGCGTACTGCAATATGTGCCCCCCAGAAGTCAAGAGCAGTGCTGACAGTTACCCTTCTGTGTTGCCCAGCTCACTGGGCAAATGGGGACAGCTTGGTGCAGCCATTCAGGTGTCTGCATGCCCCCCCCAATCAGAGCCCCAGCCAGTACTGACTGCAGGGTACATCCCCCTCCATTGCCCCTGCCTGATTCCAAATGTCTGAGCCTATTCCCCCTAGAGCAGAACCCGACAGCACCTGTCCTGTCCATCACAGATGCCCAAGCCCCCCCGCCTGCTCAGTGGTGGTTAGCGGCCCACCAGCCATGACACTAACATCCCACCCCCATCCCCTGTACCTGTATGTCAGTGCTATGGTCACCAGATGGTGAGCAAGACATCCCACCACGCAGTTTACCTTTGCTGCTTGTCACCCAACTGATGCTGGGAGCGCACTGCCCATAAATAGGTGGCACGCTCCAAGCATCAGTTGGATGTTGGGAAGCTGAGGTGGAATGTGTGGTGGGATGTCTCCCTCACCATCTGGTGATCACAGCACTGACATACAGGTACAGGGCATGGGAGTGGGATGTCAGTGCCACTGGTGGGGGAGTCACTAACCACCACTGAGTGGGCAGCGGGAAGTGACATTTGGCCCAGGGTGGGGGACTATCTCAACTGGTCTACTGTGTGATATTGACATGGCACTTCACCATCCCAGTGCTCCTGAGTCACCCCTGACAACGGACACCCATGCCTAGTAGGCCATACCTGGTGACCTTAGGTGCAATGTCAGGACAGTCCAGTACACTTCTTTGTTTCATGGGACAGGGGTCACTGGACCAGGGCTCCAGTTTGGGGGGAGTCTCTGCATTATGGGACTGGGATAGGGGCTCTGCTGTAGGGGGGGCAGCTGTGCACCAGGCATTGCATGGCACACAGGGTTGGATGGGGGAGGGACAACTAGCCACCAGGGACCTACGGTACAGCCACCAGATGCTGGCATATGTAGACCTCAGTGTGGAGGCACCTACAATGGTACTGTATGGATTACAGGCACCCACATGTGCCATTCACCACCCTGGACCCACACCATGGCACAGGGGATCCACTCTGGGACCCAGGATGAGCATCCAATTTGATCCCTGTCTGGGTCGACTGCTGCACCATGGCCTCCCTCAATGCACCTGCACCAGGGGGGTGGGACAGTGGACAGGTGGCTGACGATAGTGAATACCACTGGTGTGTACCTGTCCAGGGGTGTGGAGCAGCACAGCGACTCTACGCAGTTTTCAGACGTGGTCAATACACCTTAGTGAATTGGGGTCATTAATTGTAAATTTTTATAATATTATTATCATACAGGCAAAGAATTATAATACTGACTATTGATACGTATGATTGTACATGAAACTACCTAACATATATTCTATATCTTAATTGCCACGTCTTTCTTTATATTCAGAATGAATTATATTGTTGATGACAATAAAGATGTTTACATGCAAAAAATGCTGTATGTTACTGCCAAATTGTGTAGGTTGAGAAGGTTGTTGTTGCTTGATATGTCAAACAATGATAATCTCTTGATATAGTTAGGCATAGTCAGCAGCTGAATCATTGACCACTGGCAACAAGGTGAGAGTGAAGGTCTTAAGGGTTTGTTCTGCTGCATAATGAGCTGATACTGGTGTAGTATCTGATGCAGTTTCTTTGTACTTAATGAGGATAAACAGTATTAACTGTGGCAGTACTGTTTCAGTGCTGTGCATGCTGCAATGTTAACTATGTTCATGGGCTGAAACTGAAGAGAGTGGTGGCTTGCCTGCTGGAGCAGGAGTCATTCATCAGGTCAAGAAGAGACAAGACTTGAGAGATCAAAATTGAAATTATTTATATTCTACTGCAATCAGTGTTGCATTGCAACTGTGAAAGGAAAATTAAAATAAAAACAAGTGAAAGGAGATATTTTTAGGAAAGGATACTCAACATCACTTTGGTGATGGCCATGTAGTGAAATGGCATGATGTGGCCCTAGACACAGGACACTGAAGAAGAGGAGTCTTGGTTGCTGGAGGAGACAGTCAGACAAGAGACCTGTGAAGACAGGAGAACATTTTTTTAGACTTTATTCAAGTAGTCACTGTTACGGTCACACTGTATATCCATTGTCCACTCCCAGCTGTATTTTATTACGACACTAGTGAAGTTATTTTTCTTTAGTTGGTTAGTATGGTACCTACACAGGATATCCATTTTCTACTCCTGGCTGTCCCCTTTGAAGACATGAGATACATTAATTTTCCACAGTTGGCCACTTTGGTGGTTTGATACTCTATGTCCATTGTCCACTCCCAGCTGTCTCCTGTGAAGACATGAGAGGAATTATTTTTCCTCAGTTGGCCACTAAGGTGGCTGCATATTTTATCTGTTGTGTACTCCCATCTGCCACCTGTGAAGACAAGAAAGAAAAAAATCATGGTACAGTATGATACTTACTGTCAAATTAGTAATGACCCTGCCATGTATTGCCGAAATGGTGCTACGTGGGGGGGGAGTTGGAGCAGCAAGATGGCCACAACGCTGCTCAGCTCCCTGCAGCTCTGAATTTGAAATGGTATTTATAGCATATTTAACACTGTGGCTTGGTCCATTTTATTCTATTTTATTTTAAATGATGAATGAAACTGGAGTTGGCTTTACTCCTACTAGCTGATGTGGCATTGCTCTTTGCTTTCTAACACTTCAATATGAAGTTCAAAGCCGGCTGCTGGCATGTTGATGGTGTGCTTGAAGCACAGGGTGTTAAAACGTTTCTTTAGTTGGAATGTCGTGGAAAAAAGTGTGCATATGGCTTGAGGATTTTTCACTGAATCAAAAACTTCTTCATGGAAACAAGGAGAAAGATATGACTGCACTGAATTGTGCTGAGGGGCTTTATTTTTTCATATTTAAGGTGCCTCTCTCCTTTGGAAAGATACATTATGAAGAGCCCACAGGCAAAGCTTACAGAGATTACTACTGCTGGTGAAATTAAAATTTGGTCACTTAACTCTCAGGGCTAATGTTTGATGAGAGATTTGAAACAATGTCCATTTGTTGGAATTGAGGCAAGGACTCTTTAAGTGAAGATATCACCTTGATTTTGTTTCATGTGCCTCCCAATCATTGAATGCTTTAGCTGGGGCTACAGTACTGAATGGAGATGATGAACTCCTTGTTTAAAACTAAACATTGTCTGCTGACCTGTTTTCAGTCTCTGAATGGAATACATGTTCTGAAAGCCCCTATGCACTAGAGATGTTGCGAAATTTAAAATTTCGCTGGTGAAATTTGTGGCAAAATCGGCAATTTCACCACACAAAATGTTTCTCGAAATTGTGGTGAAATTTCACCAGCAATTTTGACCATCAATTGCCAACAATCCTGTCCCTCTCCCTGGTGTCTAGTGGTTCCATCCCACCCCCACCAGTCGCACACCAACCCAAATGAAATAATTTAGAATCTCTTTCCACTGATCACAGGCTGCTGGCTGAAATAAAGACCTCCCCCGAGTTACATTCCAATCCCCAAAATAACAAAAGGAAAACAATCCCATCCCTCTCCTTGGTGTCCTGTGGACCCCCCCACCCTATCACCACTGTCAGACTGACAGCACCACTCACCCCCAGTGCCTGATCGGGCCGCTCCAGCGCCTCCCACTCACCTCAAGGCTGGCAGCCTGACCGAGCATTTCAATGAATGAGTGCATGCTTGCACAGCATGCACTCATTCATTGAAGTGCCCAGTAGGGTCGCCGCCCCGGAGATGAGTGGAGGGCTGTGCCGTGGCCCAATGAGGTTACTGGGGACGGGGGGCTGTGAGTCTGACAGTAGTGACAGGGTGGGGGTCCACTGATACCAGGGAGAGGGATGGATTGTTTCTTTGATATTTTTAAACAGATTGGGGTCATGGCTGGGCCAGACAGGATTTGGAATATAACTCGGGGGGGGGTTCTTTAATTCAGCCACCAGTCGGTGATCTGTGGGAGGGGGGCCATTAGACACCAGGAATATTCAATGGGCCAGTGAGCAGCCCGTGGGAGGGAAGTTCCACCACTAAGACACCAGGGTTGGGACTGAATTCGGTTGAACAGCGGCATTTCAGCCACGAGTGGCAAAATTTTGCCCTCGAGTGAAATTTCACTGACTCAGGGGTGAAATTTTGCTTGCATCAGGGGATGAAATTTCACGTTTCACCCAGCAAAATATTTCGTGAAATGCACAAATTCCACAAAATATTTCACTGGGTGAAATTTTCCAATTTCGCACAACACTGCTATGCACTTCTTGCCCAATTGTCGCTTCTGAAATTAAACACATTGCTATGTTGGAGCACCCACTATGACTTCTTTTATAAAGACACTTTCTTTTTTTTTTTTTTTTTGCTTTGCCTGTGAACAACATATATAGACATGGTTCAGTGGACAAAAGAATGACTGGAACATGTTGCCTTTTTGGTGATTAAATTAGACAATTTCATTCAAAATTGTCCTTAAACTAATTAAAAAGAGGCTGGGGCAATTACTCCTATGTGAAATTGTTAGAAAAGGCTCATTTTAATTTTTATACTTGGCAAATTGAAGTTGATATATAATGAGGTGCACTTTAACAAGCTGAACGCCATGTTATTGACTGAAGACTCATAGTATTGAGAGACTAAAAACTGATTGTTAGAAGTTTGTGTTGAACTAATTTAGTGATTAAATACTTTGTTACCAATTTAATGTTAGATTCCCTGGGAAGTTTACTTCCACTGGTGTGGCGTTGTATGATTGTTTACTTTGTCCTAAGAGAATTTTGTGCATTCTTTGCCTTGACAAGAAATAGAATTGATTTGCATATCAGTGGCTAAAGAGAAATGTTCAAATCGGGACTCCTCTAAAAAACTTCTAGATGCTGGATGAGGTTGAGGCAGAAAAATGCTATGCAAGTATATTAAATGGTTTATAGCTGTTACAGAAAGTATTATTTTAAGCATGCAAACTCATTTCTGGCTAAATGATGTTTGTTGACATGAGGACGTAAGCTTCCAGATGATAGATGCAGTTAAGGCAGAAAAACGCTATGCAAGTATGTTAAATGACTTTTAGCTGATGCAGAAAGTGTTTTGTTATGTAGGCAAACTTAATTCTGGCAAAGTGATGCATGTTGACATAGGGACAAAAAATACTAGGGCTAGATGTAGTAAGGCAGAAAAAATGCTATGTAAGTATGTTAAATTGCTCTAAACTGATACAGAAAGCGTTATGCTAAGTATGCTAACTGAAACCTGGCTAAGTGTAGTTTGATCTGAGGTTGTCCTATGGAGAGATCTCCTGGCCTAGGTTACAATCTCTTTTAAAGTAGTGCCCATATGTAAAGTGGTGTTCAGAAATTTGGGGCAAAAAATTATCATGGCTTGCAATACCAAATAGCAGCCTCGTAGTGGAGAATGGTCTTCATTCTTTCTCTATAACAGTAACAAGTGGTGAATCATGTTTACTTCATATCTAAATGCTTAAAGCAAGAACATTTTAATATTGTATCCATTTCTAACTTATTAGGTATAGATAAGAGAGCCAGTTTATAAATTGATCTGTTTTGGATCAAGAAAGATTATAGGCATTAGAGTGTGTGTATATATATATGTATATATATATATATATATATATATATGAAATTTAACTTTTAGATCATATATCTGTGTACTATGCCTGTATTTGCAATTTTGTGTGTTTCTTAGTATATTGTAATGGCTATAAGCCGAACAATAAACTTGCTTGCATTCCAATGGTGCCACAGAGGTGAGGGAGGAAGACAACTTGCTTGCTGCTGAGGAGGAGTTAGCAAGAGAGTAGACCTATGAGCATAAAACCGACATTTTTACACTTATTGTCACATCAGTGAGGGACGTGCCACATACTGGCACAATGGTGTCCCAGAGATAGAGGAGACAGTGTCTTGCTTGCTGAAGGAGGAGGAGGCATGGTCTGCTTGGCATTCACACTGTGTTATAGGTCTGGGTTTGTCCGGATGCATCCAGTGGAGGTGGTGGCCCGTGTTGCTGTTTGAAGATTTAGACCCAAGCAGGCCAGTGGAGGAGAGGATGCAGCATGGGGCAGGCATGGCAGCAGGTTCACATGAACTGTGTCTATCATTCGTGCTAGGTTAAGAGTCTGGGATTGTGGAAGCATCAGATGGAGCTAGTGGCCAGAGGAGAGGTGGAGCATCTTATCTGTGGTGGCAGGCATGGGTGCAGGTTCACACAGTAGTAAATGTGGAGGCCTCAAATGGAAGTGGTAGCCCATGTTGTGATTTGTATTTAATTATGCAGCATTTAATAGTCTGGGTTTGTCTGTCTTCATCACATGGAGGTAGGAAATCAAGGCCATATTCGACCAAGTGCTCTGAGTAAAATGTATTGCTGAGACATTGCAAACGAAAAAGAAAGGATAATCAGCCAGATTACTAGTAAATGGTAATGCATATAGTTGCAGCCATTGCCATGATCATATATTTCCTGAAATTTCTGTAATGCCTCTGGAGAAATTCCTGTCTTCCTGAAGTACTGATTATGGGCCACCAGAAGGAATCTCTTTACAAATATCACAAAATATGTAGAAGTATCTGAGCATTCAGTGGCTGCAACTGTATGGAGCAGCAGCCCAACCTGAGAAAAAGTTAAATGAGATAGAAAAAAATATATATGTGAATCATGAAGGATTCATCTAAGGGGGACAGGACTGTATACAGAGCTTTAGGTTTCCTCATCCAGGAAGCAACCCTCACAGTCCTTCTGACTGGAGTTGTCTTTGCAAGGGAATTCTTTATCCATCACTGTTTAATCCACCTTGGTAGATGTCAATTTTCCAATGCCTCTGATGTCATGGTCTTCATTTACATTTTCCCCATCATAATCAAGTTCATGGAATGCTGCGATGATTCTGTGACATGGAATATGCCCCACATTCATTTTAATCAAAAGTTAGCAAGCCATCATTTTAAGGTGACATATTTATGTGCCTGTCCTTGATGCCTGCCTCTCCTGACCTGAAGATGCACTCAACACTGACACACAAGGGTGAAAAATTTAGCAATACTGGACTTGGTATTCACCAACAGGGACAGTGTTGTAGACTTCAATTGGGGGGGGGGCTGGGTCCAGCAATCACCATACAGTGTGGTTCAATAGAAGGATAGCTGTGGAATCAAACCACACAAAGGCAAGGGTCTGGGACTTCAGAATGGCAGATTTTAAAAAGATGGGTGAAAGCCTCAGGAATGTCCTGGTGGGGGTGGGTTGGGGTGGTGATGAACTGGGTGGGGTGGAGGAACAGTGGGGGAAACTAAGAAGGGCCATAGTGAAGGAAATAAAATTCTACATCACGAAAGGGAACAAAAGAAAGATGAAAAAGAGACCACTATGGTTCTCAAAAAGAGATGGCAGATAGGGTAAAGGCTAAAAGGGTAGAATTCAGAAGTTACAAGGAGATGCAGAGGGTGAAGGGTAGGGAAGTGTATCAAGTTCAAGTTCAAGTTTATTGCAGGAAAACTCCATTGAGCAAGCTCATTCACAAGGAGGTCCAGTGACATTAACACTTAAAGTACAAACACAGATAGGTAATAACAGTATATACATGAAATGCACGTTACATGATGCAGGCTGGATATACATACAAGGGTACCACATAGGGTGACCGCAGGTGGTAAACATTGATATGAAACAGGGAAGCGACTTACAGGTTGCATACTGATAAATGAAACATGATGACTGGTGTGCAATACATATATTTTGGCAGCTAGAACAAACAACAGACTACAACTGATATGGGGGGGAGGAGTGTTTTGATAGAGTAGCAGTGGAGCGTAAGCATAGATAAAGCCAGGAGTAGAAGGGGAAGGGAAAGCAGTTAATATGACAAATCAATTATACCTTCAGGTATCAGGGGAAATAGAATGAATCAGGGAAAGCAGTAAGGAACTCAAAGGCAGAAACTGGAGAGAGAAAATAGCCAAGGCAGTTACACAAGTGGACAAGACATGTTTTTGGTATATAAGCAAAAAAAAAAAAATAAGTCAAGGGCAAGGATTATAAGGATAAAAAAAGGAAGGGGGGCTGCACAAAGGGGAAACAGGAAAAGGCAGATATTCTGAACAAACACTGTTATTCAGTGTTCAAAATGGAAAGAGACAGGTAGGGGGCCACAAAAATGTAACAGTAGCATTGGAGGGAGGGAGGTGGACACAAGTCCATTTTCAAAGGAGAGAGTCCTTAAGGGACTCACAAATCTGAAAGTGGACAAAGTTATAGGGCCAGACAGGGTCCACCCAAGGGTACTGAGAGAGCCCAGGGAGGTAATGGCTGCACCTCTGACAGCCCTATTTAAATGCTCATTGTAAACAGGAGTGGTCCCAGAGGACTGGAAGAGGGCAGATGTAGTCCCACTTCACAAAAGTGGCAGCAGGGAAGAGGCTGGCAATTACAGGCCAGTCAGCCTGATGTCGGTGGTGGAAAGTTAACAGAATTACTGCTGAAAGAAAGAACTGTGGAATAACTTGAATCCAATGAGTTACAAGACCCAAGGCAGCATGGATTCACGGGGGGGGGTCATGTTAAATGAATCTGATAGAGTTCTTTGGCTGGGTAACTAAGGAACTAGGTCAGGGTGGATTGGTGGACATAGCCTACCTAGATTTCAGTAAGACATTCAACACTGTTCTACATAGGACACTAGTAAGCAAGCTGGGTAGCTTAGGATTGGGTCCGAAGGTGGTAAACTGAGTAAGAAATTGGTTAAAAGGACACTGTCAACTTCTTTTTCATCATATTATTTCTAATTAAAAACTTACATTTTATGATTGCTTACCTTCTCTTAAATTCATTGATGTTGCTGTTTGTTTTGTCTGTCTCCTTGTTTAGTAGAACTGAAATACAGGTTAATGTATATTTATAAACAACCTTGTTTTGTTTACAATCCTGGATCTGTTCTTACTGCATACTTCCTGAGCATTAGAAACACACCCAGACTGCAGTCACTCATGAGGCAGAAGCCTCCCAAACTCCTACTGCATCATGAGGGGCCAGACTATGTTGTGGGTTTTTCCAAGTCCGGGAAAGATGCTGTTGGAGCTGATCAAGGAATGTAAATAAACCAATGATTGTGCGGTAACACCAACATGGTGAACAGTTTGTTTTTCACTTTTTTAAAGAAAAAATCAGAATCAAACTACCAGCTACTTCAGCAATCTTTACTGAATGTTGGCAATCATAAAATGTGTTTTTTAAACTAGGGACACATTGATACTTAAGGGGGTTGACGGTGCCGTTTAAGGGATAGGTGGCAGAGGGTGGTGATAAACAAAGTTCACTCAGAGGAATGGATGGTGACCAGAGGGGTGTCTCAGGGATCAGTACTGGGACCAGTCCTCTTTAATGTCTTTGTAAGTGACATGGCAGAGGATCTGAAACAGAAGGTCTGCTTCTTTGTAAATCACACAAAACTCTGCAATAGAGTAAATATTCCAGAGGTGGTGGAAAGGATGAGCAAAGTCCTGAGAAAACTCAAGAAGTGGTCAAGCGTATGGCAGCTGTGTTTCAATGTGAAAAAGTGAAAAATAATGCACTGGGGGCACAGAAACCCAGAGGCGGAGTACAAAATGGTGGTGGGGGTGTACTTATGACCACCAAGCAGAAAAGACACCTGGAAGTGATCATATTGGGTGACCTAAATGTGGCCAGGCAGTGCAACAAGGCAGTTGGGAGGGCAAGTGGGATGCTGGGGTGCATAGAGAGAGAGGTATCACCAGCAGAAAGACAGAGGTGGTGTTGCCTCTGTATAGATCACTGGTAAGGCCCAACTAGAGCATTGTGTCCAGTTCTGGAGACCTCTGGAAGGATACAGACAGAGTGGAGGTGGTCCAGAGGAGGGTAACTAAAATGGTACAGGGTCTGCATCAGAAGCCCTATGAGGAGAGATTCAAATTTAAATGTATTGGAAGGCAATAGAGAGTGAACTCTCATTTTCAATTGCATCCATGAATAAATAACAAACAAACATAGCACATACAGGTACATAAAATCATCAGTTTGTAAAACCTACAAGCAACATAGTCAAATTTCAGTTAATCATCCATAACAATCACATCTATGTAATATAATATGTCTTGTACAATTTTTAAAACTTACATAAGATAATAATGAAGTCAGATTAAAGGCCCATGCCCATGTGACAGCATATACTAAAGTCATACAGGGATCCGTACTAAATCTCGACACCCTTGTTCCCGACATTGAAAATCCCGTCACCTAAATCCTGACTAGTTAAGTGCCCGAAATGACAATTGACCGAATTACAAAATCCCGACGGTTTAAACAGAAAGCAAGAAAACTGCAATCATAATACTGTAGCCATTCAGTCAACTGTCTGCCTCCTCTCCCCCCCCAAAACATCTGAACCTGACCAAAGCTTGTTTGTTTTCAGCTGTTACAACATTTCCAGGATACAGTTTATAAGTTTTTTTTGTTTGGTTTCAGCTGTGCTCATTCACCCCAATTTTGGCTTGCGCAGTACAAAGTAATTATTTGCATTGCCCGTCACTGAAAGCAACTGCCGAAATTCCAATGAACGCCCTGCTGTTCTACAGTTCTTGGGTACGCTTTTACATCTGCATTGCCTGGATTGAAGAAAAAACAAACTGTTGAAACATCTACTGAAATGGACTTGATCCACCAAATAGCTCAGTACCTCAATAACCGATTTTCGGCAAAAACAGTGCGGCACATGTTTTCCTGGAAAACAGTAAGGAATCCTGCTATTTTTTTTTTATTTTATAAAGCCAATCAGGATTTCGGCAGTCGGGCATATTAACTGTCGGGCACAAGATGAGTCGGGAAATCGGTGACGGGATTAATATTGTCGGGATTAAACATGTCGGGATTTAGTACCTAACCCGTAATACTACCATATTTAGTTTTACATTTAGGTAATACAAATTGTGGCAAGGCATTAGATCTCAAAGAGTAGGAACTAATACATTTTGGGTGTATGAGTTCCAGAAGGTATGTCGGTAATGTTCTTAATACAAATCTATAAACAAAAAAACAACCAATGAATCTGTCTTCTGACAGATAGGGATTGCCACCGCTTGGCTGCGTATAAGCTGCAGTGGTGTGTCCTCCATGGAAGCCCAGTAACAAACTTGAGGGCACTATGATACAATGGATCAAGCACCTCCAGGACTGCATCGGTAGCCTTCATGTAAATGCAGTCCCCATAATCAATGTGTGACAAAAGCAATGTACTGACTAATTGTTTATGTATAGAAAAACTAAAGCTAGCCCTATTTCTGAAAAAAAAATGATAATGAGCTCTTTAATGTAACAGAAAATTTCTCCATATGCAGTCGAAAGTTCAAAGACTCATCCAAGTGTATACCCAAATTTTTGTAATAGGATGATCGACAAATTACTGTTCCATCTACAGCTTTAATAATCAAGCTGGTGTAATGTTTTGGGCTTACTAGTATATAATACCCTTTGTGTTTTTGCACCATTCAACAATAGCCATTGACTTATAAGCTCATGCTGGACCCTAATAAAATCACCCTGGGTAGTATTTAGTGCCAGTGAAAGGTCTTTATTTTGGGTATATAAAATGGTATCATCCGCATATAGAAAAATCTTGGTTTCAGCAGAACCACATTTAAGCAAATCATTAACATAGATGAGGAATAAAAGCGGGCCAAGTACTGACCCCTGAGGGACACCGTTACTGATGTTAACATGATCAGAGCAATATTCCTCAGTTTAACACATTGTGATCTGGTTGTCAGATAAGAAGAAAACCAAAACAATGAGTTCATACCTAATACTAAGGTTTTTAGTTTGTTCAGTAAGATGTTATGGTCAACTGAATCAAATGCCTTAGAAAGGTCTAAAAAAATTGATGGAACTTGCATACCTTGATCAAATGCAGTCAAAATATCGTCAACAACTCTTGTATTAACAAAGGTGGTATTATGACCTTTACAAAATCCAGACTGATAGTCTGATAATCCCCCATGTTTTGATAGAAAGCTGGATAACTGTTTGTAAACCAGCTTTTCGAATATTTAAGGACCTACGTATGTACACCCTGGAAGAGAGAAGAGAGAGTGGGATATGGCAGAGACCTTTAAATACCTTACAGGGATGGAAGAATTTTCCAGAAACAAATGTGCTCAAGGACAAGCGACATGATAACAAGCTGTATGGGATAGATTCAGGAGAGATGTGAGTAAGTATTCTTTCACAGAAAGAGTGATGGATTCCTGGAACAGTCTTCCAGAGGAGGTGGTGGGGGCAAAATCAGTGGTGGGTTTAAAGATGCATGGGATAGACATAAGGACATCTTAGGGAAAGGGAATGGGGGTGAATGAGCTGGAGATCAAGTAGGATCTGTGGTGATACTGTAGACATGGAAAAATGGGCAGACTAGGTGGGTCAAGCGGTCCTTATCTGCTGGCAAATTCTATGTAAGTTTCTATATACTGTATGTATTATGGCTAATGAGGTCAGTTGTGGCCAGTCAGTGAGCTTGCTACTTCATTATAACAAGGGCTCATCTTTGAAGAGAAGGTGCCGAATGTCTACAAAACATGCATCCACCATGCTTGGTGCTGCCTGAAATCCTACCACCTCATATGCCTTCTCCTCCTTCTTGTTCTTCCCATGTTAGAGTCCAACCTGGTGCAACACATCCCAAAGTGGATTTGTTGGGATTTTCTTTTTCCCCCCTCACATGTTCTGTCATCCAGTTTCCCATGTAAGGTGGTAGCAGCAACATCTGGTACTGGTGAGGTTCAGCTTGTGCCTTGTGTAACTGAGATTTTAGCATATATACCCAATGTACCCATCTTATTTAAAAATCTGTCAAATTTTGCACCTGATCACGCCCACCTTCAAATATTGATTCAAAGTCACATTTATAATGTGGGTCCAGAATGGTGACAGTACTAAAATCTGCAGACTGCAGAATGCTGGAAACGTGGTTATTGCAGTCCAAAACATGGACCATGTGTTGCATCAAGGCACACATTCTAGAATCGCCACCTGCCTCCAGCACCTGATGTACATGTAACAGTCTGCCTCAGCACACATAGAAGTGGTATGTACTGACTGATATAGGCAGTGTCCCCACTCACTATCTGTTGCATGCTCAAATGGTCTGAAAATCATGATCAGGCCATACATTAGTTGTCAGAGACATGACTACTCTGGCGCTGTCACGGCTTGTGTGTAGTAGCAGATACTCTGAAATAGTTGTATACTGTTTGTAGAAGTGCTTTATATATACAGTGTCTCAAATTTCTTCTTTTGATGATTTCCAGCTCCATATAGTACTGAGGCAGCTGGCTATGTATCTGCATGTGCCATCACTGATCATGGGCCTTTCTGTAATGGGCAAAGTGGGCACAGATTCAAGGGGCCACAGTCAACATTGATTTAATATTAGGATAGATTAGGAGCCCCTGAACAACAAGATTAAGACAGTATGCCAGGCATGGCATCCTCATAAACCCACCATCACTTATACATTTGATTACAATGGAGCCATTATCACTAGCAATGAAACCTGCTTTCAGTGAATAGGGGTAAAGTCACTCATCAAACTCTGTCAGGAGAAATGATTACATTTTCTGACCCCTGTGTGGTCCATTGACGTTATTCATTGCTAGAATCACAAGCTGTCAAATATTGAAATTGCTGTTGCTACCACTGCAATTGGGCTTACTGCAGTTTCTCCCCCACCCAGAGCAAATACTAACCCAGGCACATGTGCCCAATGTGCTGTTATGCACTCATATGAGCTACCAGCTGTTTTGCTACTGATCTATGGATCCATACCCAGATGTATGCATGGCAATGCTGAATGCTGCACAGCATGGATTACCTTGTGTGACAGTGCCCCATACAGTTCTGGAATGGCATGCATTGAGGAATAGGTTCTGTAAGGAATCTGCCATTTGGAAAATGTACTGGCCATCAACCTTCACAAAGTAACGTTCTGCACAAAACAGAATACTAAGAGATCAATTGCCAGCATTTCAGCTACTGCTGGATTTAGTTTGCATGCAATTGTGTGATTTGGTGGGTATTTTGAGTGATCCTTGAACATGCTTTGCAACACAGACTGGACATCTGTTGGTGTTAGGCTACCAACCAGCTGGAATCATCATGGCAGTGTTGTTGGTGGGGTAATATTTGACTCCTCCTAGGAATTCACATTTGCTGTTCTAATGAAAGTAGTAATCTTGGGGGGGGGTCAATGGCATTAATGTTGTTCTATGCCGGGGGGTGGTAATACTACTCAACCCACCACTGCTACTATACCCACTACTAGACACTACTAGACAATTCCACAGACTCCTCCTCTTGGTGTTCCTCCTCACCCACCCTCCCTCTACCTGGGATATTTCCATGCCACTTTGGACTACCAAGGCTAATGCTGATGATGAGGGATCCCCTGCACCTGTTTGCTTCTTGTGCTTTCTCCAGCATAATAAGTGAAGGGACTTTAGGGTGTGTGTGTGTGTGTGTTACCCATCGGTGTCTATGTGGCTGCCCTTTTCCCCTACTAACTGATGATTGACATATGTGATATACAGTAACTCTTTCATAGAAAGGGCCAAGTATATAAAAATCCCAAATTTGGGATTGTGAGCCTTTCAGTTTGACATGGTGAGTGTGAGACAGGGAGGGGAAGGGAAGGACTGGTTGTTAGACAAGTTTGTGTTTTTTTTGTAATGCTTTGCAAACTTCAGTATGTGCTTTGTGCCACTGAATGTGATGAGCTCATCCCTAGGAGGAAAAACAGTTGTAGGATTTGGGGTGTACTTTGGTATGTGGCTGTACAGACAGAGGACCAACCTCTGTATCAGCAGTGTGTCACCCTTCTTTTTTTGTGGCGCTCCCATAAAGGATCCATACCATCATCATCCCCTCAGCCACTGAAATCTTTCTCCTGTGCTGTGTCCTCATCAGCATCATGTTGTTCGTGCTCTATTTCATTCTCATCACTCACATTTCTAAATTCTGTCATTTCTGACTGCTCATGAGCTCCCTCCTTGGACTCATGTTCCTGATTCACACTTACCTTGGGGAATGGGACACTCTCTTCAACATTGGGCTCAGTGCCAGCGCCACCAGTAGTCATGGGGATGCCAGCAACAACCTTCTCCTCAATTGTTTTGCCTAAGCCTGAGTTTTTTCCATCTCTTATTGTACTGCTTCTCTTGTCACCACATCCACCAGACCCAACCAGCATGAATGGCAGAGAAAAATTGGCTTACACTGATGCCACCACTGCCCCAAACTACTCCTTTATTACTACCTGTGTCCACAGAAGATGCTGCTGCAGACATACATTTGGGCTACAGGAAGTACAACAACACCCTTTTGCCCCACCAAACCTCTGGACTTCCTTGATGACTTATTGGCACCTCTTCCTTAAGCACAACATCATTTTATGGTCTTTTTTGATGATGTTTTGCAACCAATGAAAAATTAAAGAATGACTACAGTAAAAGTAAAGAGCCACAGATGACACCTTTCCAAGGGATCAGTAGTGATGTCTGAGAAAGAAGAAATTAAAATGAGTTTACTGAACTAGTAGCTAGTCCCTCTCCCAAAAAAAAATGTATACATTTTTTATGTTTTTTTTTTTTTACTGTGATGATGGTTAACATGACAAGGGTGACTAACAACTAAGAACAACATTTGATGGAGCACTGTCACTTTAAGAAATAAATAACTAAAACTAATATAGAAAGGCTTAAAAAATGCTTCACTTAAACACACCAAGCTGTAGTATAGAAATAAGACTGAGAAAGTACAGACTACATCCCAAAAGTTCTAAAGAAGAAAGTCTGAGAAAAAAGACAACTCTCCTGGTCAGTCAAACATGACTCAGACTTTTGCTGCCTTTCTGGCTGACTACACTTCCCCCATAGAGGTGTATCTCTATAGACAAAACAAAAGCCAGTATTTCAATCTGAGTAATCATCAAAAACATAAACAAAAAAAAAAAAGCAGAAATCTAGCAACACAGGGCACACTAGCATGAGTTGTGAACAATCTGAAATCAAAATGCTCAGTTATAAAGTATTTAGATTTTTTTGCATGGACAAGCACAGGGACAAACTTTATTCCTATTCCTATTCTCTCTCTCTTTTTCTCTCTTTCTTCATAATACTGTAATGAACACAGCCTCCTCACATGGTATACAGCTCTCTTTAGTAACATGTGACCTGCAGTGCCATGATACAGCGCAAATTTTGCCTGGGGGGCCAACTTTGCCAGCAAAGTTAATTCACAGCTTTGAAAAATTGACCCCATACTGAGAATTAATACTTCACGAGATGGGTTAATTTCACAAATTGGGGAAAATTTGTGCATTACTACACAAAGCAAATTCTTTAAACTTCACACATCACTATTGATAGCATGATGCATTTATTATCTGTACATCATAAAAAATATTCAATACATGCAGTAAATTAATGCTTCTAAAATTATCAAATTGATTTTTTAAGCATATAACATTTTAGTGTTCACTGGATATTTAAAATGCACTGGATGTTTAAAATGATCAAAAACAACAAAACATAAAAGCTTTCAGTGATTATCATAATTAACAATTTAGGGGATCTACACACAGTCAAAGTGGTGGGTGGTGGTGTTCAGGGTGCACATGGTTCCCAGTACTGCCTCCTTTCATTACTGCTACTGTATACACAAACAGATACCACTGTCTGCAGGATGCAAACTGTACTGTACTACACTACACAGTCCCAAAATATGAATGAACCATTCACATTTCGGGACTGTGTAGTACGGTATGGTCTACATGCCCATTGGCCCACGCAGGGGGACCAATGGGCATACAGCCATACTGTACACTGTCAGTCGGTGGGCAGCTGGGCTGTTTGTGGGCAGGAAGCTGCCACCCGCCGCTGACTGGGGGGGTACAGGGTGGTGAGTCTGAGTGGTTGGGTGGGGAGGGGGGTACCGCTGCCCCCCCAGGGTATTTAATTACACCTAAACCCATGATTGGGCTGGGGATCGGGTCTACTGGACCACCAGGGATTTATTTTTTTCATTTGCCCATGATCGGGCGGGGGGGGCTGGGGAGCGGGTCCACTGGACCACCAGGAAATGTAATTTTAACTATAGCCCATGATCGGGCAGGGGAGCAGGTCCACTGGACCACCAGGGTATTTACTTTTCACAGAAGCCCACGATCGGACAATGAGGTAGGGCCCACTGGACCACCGGGGATATGAATATATTACACCTGTGATCAGGCACTAGGGTAGGGTCCACTGAAGCACCAAGGAATTTACATCTACCTAAAGCCCGTGATCAGGCATTGGGGTGCGTTGCTTGCCGAGGGGCAGGGGGTGTCAGTCCCTGATGTCTGCAGCCTGGCAAGGCGCCAGGTGCAAGTCGCCGGGGATCAGCGCACCTGCATGCAAATGGGGTCATAAAGACTTGCAAACGGCCCCATTTGCACCTTGCATGCATAATGGCTTCATTTGCAGGCCCAGCACTGAAAATTGCTGATGCTGCGCCTAGCGCACCCGCACTTGTGCTGGCACATCCCCTGCTTCTCTCTTGTCACTTGTGCTGGCACAGTGCCACTGTGCCATGTGCAGTGTGAGCGGCCCCAGTGCCATATTCAATGGTGCTGTGCCATGGCGCAGCACTGTTGAATATCACCCAGACTATGCCCTGGTGTATCCCAGTTGCACTGCACCCTGGCTTGCGCCCTTGCCTGGTGCAGTCTGAATATCCCACCCCCAGTGTATAGCAAACAGAAAGTGTTGCAGACACTTATGATGGGAAAGCACAGGTACTGTAGCTTGAAAAAACTGGCAAGAATATGCATACACAGCCACCTGGCTATGCTAATCCCCCTCTACTGCTGATTTTGTTTGGTGCCCAGCACCAGCATGACATGGAAGATGAAAACTAGATTTGTGATCCTGACACAACAAAGGGCATTTGGGAGCATTTTGATCCCGAATGCCAGTGCCACTTAAACATTTCCAAGGAAGACTCAGACCTGTTATCAGAGTACATGATGCAGGATTATCTAGAAGAACCACTGAGTAGGAGAAATAGGGACCAAATCAAATGCTGCCAAGACTAACAAGTTATTTGACCTGCACTAGCTTAAGTGGCTTTGTATTTTCTTGGATGCCCTCCAACACTGGTTGCTTTGGAAAGATATTTCAGTACAGCTAGGGATATTGCCCCACCACAATGCTCAAGGCTAGATCCTGAGTATCTTGAATTACTTCCATTCTTAAACTCAAATTACAAGAATTAATTTTGACTATCCATTTAATTATTTACATGTCCAAGTGACATCTACAGCTATTCCCACTCCAACTGCAACACCTCCTGATAACACTGCAAGTCTTCAAAGATTCTTTCACTAGCTTTGGCACCACAGTCTGGCTCACTAGTCCCAGCTGTAGTAGCACAACTCCTTCTCCCGATGACACTCCAACAATGTGCACATTGCATCATTAATAATCTCAATATGATTAGTTTTACCACTGAAAGAGTCAGAATTATTTAAATAGGTTTGCCACTGAGTCAAAATTAGTTAAATGAGACCAATCACCCAAACACAAACGAGACTCTAGGCTGAGTGCTTTCAACCCTTGGAAAAGTACTTATTTAAGCATAATACACACCTTGTAGTGCCACATTTCATTTAGAAAATAGGGCTCTTCTGTGCAAAAAACAAAAACAAAACAAAAAACAAACAAACAAAAAAAAACATGCAGACAATTAAAGTTTTAAATAAATAGTTTGTTTTAGTCATGTTTTGTTTTGCATGGGGGAAAACTACTCCCATAATGTGTGTGAACTGGCTGTGGTGAGACCTGAGTAGCGACATGTCAACCAGCCTGTAGTACCTGTTAAATCATTTTCTAGCCATGTTCATTCTAACACATACAGATCTGTGTACCAGCGATGCTTTGTGTTGGTTGTAAGGCAATTTTAGGAAGATGAATGCTATCATTACATGTGTATTGCCTAGCTATGGTATGGTCTGCATAGTAAAATTGTTCTTTGCCTATTCTTGATACCATTGGTAAAGTACTGTGATTAAACACTGGTAGTGCCGGCACTGAAATATAGCATTGTTCATACACTGTCTCTCAAAATGCTTTACAAGAAATGTATTCACATTGGATAACATAGCTGAGATGCTGTATCCTGCTTCTTCATAGGACAGCTTGACACCTTTCATTACCATTAGTACTGTACTTTGATTTCACTGACTGTGGAGAGAATAAGAAATACAAATGCTCTAAACAATTAAGAACTCATTTACAATTCTGTATGTGAGTCAGATCTCTTGTTTTTTTCCTTTTGACACGTCTTCTATTTCTGAATACCAAGCTCATGTAGATACCTAACAGTGGCAAAGATCAGCATTTTTTTTTCAGAATGGTTATTTGGCACTTAATGCTTTAAAAGAAAGTTATTTTATCAGCTACAATTTGTTACATACCTCTCTGACCTCTACATAATGCCTGACATGAGAAAGAATTTGCACTATTTGAAGCATTTAACTCTACAGTTGCCACAGTCAAGTTACATTTAAATTGATTGTGAGTCTGGGAGGAGCTCAAAAAGAAGGAAGTAAAATGAAGTCTTTCTTCAACAGCTTTTTGTAACCTCTAATAAACATGCACAGTCCAGTTTCAATATTAATTTCTTGAAAACTGAGCCTTTTCTGCCTTACAGTTAGATATATTAGAGTGAGAATACTTTTCTTTGCTAAGATTCTTTTTTGGCATGTCTCATCAGATACAAATTTATCATTCAGACAACTCTATTTACTAAATACTGTTGATTGTTGTTCAAAATCAGCCTCCATTTTCTATTTGCCAACATCAGTGAAAGACAACATAAAAACCAAGGAGATTACATTCTATACAACACCACTGAGAAATCTGTGACGATTGTGCTACCTCATACCTAACCTCCAAAAATAAAACATTATCTTTGCTGTTGGGTAGGTCACACTTGATTTTTAAAGGTATGTTACATGACAATAGAATTCAGAACTAATCAGAGACCAGCTTTCACAATGCTGATACCATCACAATACCCTATACAGCTCTGAGATCTGCAGTTGACAAAGTTAAATCTTCACACAAACAACTATTTTAAAAGTTAGAAGCATGAAACCAGTGCTAGAAAACCAAATATGTAACTGCCCCACATAAAATACAGAGTTTATCATCACTTGTGAAGGAGCAGGACTTTTATAACTCTCTTGTGGCTCCACCACTTATAAGCTATGGCCTTGCCCCATTGTGCATTAAAAAGCTAGTAGAGAGAAAACAGACAGACAAGAAAATTATACAAATTTTAAGAAGTAATTAGTTGTAACTTTTCATTTCTGAATAGAGATGTGCCGAAGTTTAATTTTGCTTGTGAAGTTCCTGCGAAATTTGCAATTTCGCCATATGAAAAATTTTGCGGAATTTGAACGTTCTGTGAAAATTTTCCTCATGATGAAATTTCCAATTTTACAAGAGCTTCATCCATTATATTCAACTTCAGCACATCTCTATTTCCTGCTGCAAGCTTCAGGGATGAGGGTCTGGTTCTGTCCTTAATACAGGGCCCCCTTTCAGCCACCACTGATGCCATCAGACCTCCGCTGAAGCCCTGCACCTCTGGAGAGTGCCCCCCCCACCGTGCAGCCAGTAGGGGACCCTGCATTTCTACTTGCACCAAATTTAACAAAGAACCACAACTTGCTGACTGTCTTTAAAAGCACAGCCATACACTGATACTGAAAACTGATTCCACCCATAAACCATGAGGATGAGGGGATGGCTTTGTCCATAACTCAGGACCCGCTCTTGCCTACTGCCAATGACAATGGACCACTGCAAAAACCCTGCACCTCTGGAGAGTGACTCCCCCCACCGAGTGCCAGTCAGGGATCTACCTTTCTATTGGTGCCAAATTTAACCAAGAACTGCAATTTGCAGACTGTCTTTAAAAGAACAGTGTTGCTCTATTACCGAGACCAGATTCCTGCCACAAGCCATGACGATGAGAGGCTGGCTTTGTCCATAACTTAGGGACCCCCTCTCTCCCACCACTGATGCCACTGGACCTCTGCCGAAGCCCTGCACCTCTGGAGAGTGATAACTCCCCCCCACTGAGCAGCAAATTGCGAGACCCTGCATTTCTATTGGTGCTAAATTTAACAAATAACTGGAACTTTCTGACTGTCTTTAAAAGTGCGGCTGTGTGCATTATCACTAACCCGGTTCATGCAGACAAGTAGGCAGAACAAGGTTTCTGTTGGGTTACCCAGGGATTTGTACTGTAGACCACCCCCAAAATTTACAAGAAGACACACACAAGGAGGATGTATGCGTCTGTGATGCGGTACCACTGGTGTAGTAGTCATTTAGGAATCTGGGACTGGGAAGGAAGAACTGGTTTGGGACTAGGAGGTGAACTTCAATATTCCTCAAACCAGCTGGTCCTATTACTATTACTACTGCTTCTCAAGTTGAGGAACATGTGAAGTTTACCATAGGGTCGGCTGTTTGACCCAGTGGAGTGTTGCAGCATGACTTGACTGCGTGCCATTATGGGACTGAGAGAACCTGGCCTGGGATGGAAAAAAAACATTTTTGGACCCCTTCCAGGTGCCATTCTGAAGTACGTAGCACCACCAGTCTGCCACTCAACCCAACAATGCCAGATGAGAGGGATTGGGGGAAGGGGATCACATTTGGAAGGACTTGACTGGGACTGGAGTGGATTGAATGTTTGAAGAGGACCAGCACTCCTGTTACTAGTGGGTGCATTCCTGATTAGAAATTCCGCCCATTATACAGGTGGTCGATTACTCCAAAAAGTATGTTGCTGTCAGGCTGATTGTGATCGTGATCACATTCCGATCACTTTGCCCTGCATCTTTCTGATCGCACCCTGTGTTACTGCTACAACTCCTGATTGCACAGTATGCACATTATGCCTCTCAACCACACAAACAGTGCTCTGATTACTGACATTGCTGCTTCACATGCTCTCATGTTGCATCCCTGCTGCCTCCCACCCACCCTCCCTGAACATTGCCCTGGCACCTAGATGTTTATTGAAAAGAAAAAATAACCTAGTGCTCTATACATGAGACCAAACCGCTCTCCCTCTGTGACTAATTCTAAGGCTGACTCCTTGAAGTTCAGGGCAAATGGGAGAATAGATCTTCTTCACTAATAATAATAATATTATTTAAAACAATTCAGTTCTAGAGGAACTGAGGGAGGGAGGATAGGGGAATTATCCCTACCTTAAATCATTAATGAGAGAGGTAAATTCATTAGTATATCTTTATACGAAATTTGTTTTTTCACCATGAATGTGCAGAATTTCACTTGAAATGGTGGAATTTCGCTTGTGGGTGGCAAAATTCTACCAATTGCAGGTGAAATTCTGCCATGTTCGGGGGAAATTTTGCACCTTGCAGTTGAAATTTTGCATTTCGTGGCTGAAATTTTGCATTCATGAAAATTTTCACAAAATGCGTGAAATTCAAAAAATGTTTCACAGGGTAGAGTTTGGCAACTTCTCCCATCTCTATTTCTGAAGCATTTTTATTTTTTCCTTTTTCTCATTAGAAAGCTCTATATGTGATTACATAGTGCTGGATGTATGGAACTGTTCTCAGCCTGGCAGCTGACATATCTACCGCTAGTCCCCCACTACATCATCAACACTGTGATCTCACTGACAATGATATCACAGTCGACGGACCTGGCAGCTACTCAGTGGCTGCTCCTAGGTAGCAGTGATGTCACAGTCAGTGAGATCACAGTGCTGATGATGTACTGGGGGGAACAGAGCTAGATATGTCAACTGCCATGCACACTGCTGTTCCACTCAACACACCTGCTAGCATCAGGCAAACAATCTTCTACTTAACCATAGGGAAAAGAAGAAGTATCTCAGATACAAAAAGCAATGGTTGACTGTTTTTTAAAAACTAATATTAGTTTTAGGCAGTACACTAGCTCTTTAAGATGAATTGTGCATTTTGAGTCTGGCTATTACATGACCTCTACTTAGCCTGACCTCTTCCCTCTGCTTCTGGCTTGGATCATTACTAACATTCTTTTTTGGCATACCACATCGGATGCAGAATGTATAATTCAAAATATTTGACAACTCAGTTTAGTTACCTTTGCATCACTGAGGCCAGCAACAGAAATCAAGTAAAACAGTCAAATATTCACCTGACAGCAGTTTTAAAAGCTATAAGCAAATAAACTGATGTTGCATAAACCAAACATACAGTTGCCTGATACAACAGTCAAGGTTTATCATCACTTGAGAAAGGGAAGGACTTTCGTAACTCAGTTGTGGCTCCACCACTTGCAAGGTATGGTATTGCCCCTCACACTTGAAGATAAATTGTCTGTTTTGAGTCTAGCTATTGCATGTCCTCTAATTATCCATAACTCTGCCCACTGCTTCTGGCTTTACTCATAAGAGCTTGTTTCTTCTCTCGTTCTACAGTATATCAGTATCTGCTTCACCTCTGTATTTTCCTAAGCTTCCATTTTCCAAGATGTTTTCTTGAGAAACACAACTAGAAACTTAATATTTGACAGCAGATAAGGCCTGCTTGGCACATCCAGTCTGCCTGTTCCTCCTTACCTGCACTATTACCACAGACTATACCTGATCTGCAGCTCTTTCTCCCTTCCCCTTTCTTTCCACTATGATTCACTTGTGTTTATCCTGTGCATTCTTGAACCCCAACATTGTTTTCACCCCATTACCTCCATTGGAAGGCTGCTCCAGGAGTTCACCACTCTTTCTGTGAAGAAGTACTTCCTCACATCTCTCATGAATCTACCCCATTTCTGCTTCATAGCATATTCCTGTGTTACTGAGCACCTTTTCTTCTGAAAAATTGTTCCTTCCTGTACCTTATTTATCCCTGAGAGACATTTAAAAGTCTCCATCATATCCCCCCTCTCCCTCCTTTGTTCCAGGGTGTACATATTTTAGTCTCTCCTCATAGAGCTTTTGATGCAGACCCTGCACCATTTTAGTTACCCTCCTCTGGACCACCTACACTCTGTCTATGCCCTTCCAGAGATATGGGCTCCAAAACTGGACACAGTACTCTGGGTGGGTTTGTACCAGTGGTTTATACAGAGGCAACACCACCTCCCTCTTTCTGTAGGTGATGCCCCTCCCTATGTAACCCAGCATCTCATTAGCCCTCTTGACTGCCTTTTTGCACTGCCTTGCTACCTTTAGGCCATCTGATATGATTACCCCCAGGACTTTTTCCTGCTTGGTGTTCATCAATACTACTCCACCCATTTTGTACTCTGCCCCTGGGTTTATGTGTCCTAAGTTCATTATTTTCCACTTTTCCACATTGAAACCCAGCTGCCATACCCTTGAACACTCCTCTACTTTTGAGAAAAAGGGGTGGTTGGATCCTGGTTGCTCTCTTAACCACTCCTCTAGTTTTCATAGGTCTCTGCTCATCCTTTCCACTCCTGGAGTGTCAACCCTATTGCAGAGTGTGGTGCATCTTCATAGAGGCAAGCCTTCCTTTACAGCTCCTCTGTGATGTCATGTATAAAAACATTGAGAAGAACCAATCCCAGCACCGATCCCTGAGGAAACCCACTGGTCATCCTTCCTTCCTCTGCATGAACTCCATTTACTACCACCTTTGTAACCTATCCCCTAGCCAATTTCTTATCCAGTTTACCACCTTTGGACCCACTCCTAAGCTACTCAGCTTGATTTCTAGTCTCCTATGTGGAACGGTGTCAGAAGCCTAACTGAAATCTAGGTAGGCCACATCTACTGCTCCAACCTGATCCTAATTCTTTGTTACCTAGTCAAAGAAATATATCAGAGTTGCTTGATATGACCTCCCCACTGTGAGCCCATGCTGCCTTGGGTCTTGTAAACCACTGGATTCAACATATGTATTTATTTGGTTAGTTATTTAAAAGCTTGGTAACCAGTAAGTAAAACTTTATTTCTATGGTGCCTTTCCAAAACCAAGGCGCTTTAACAAAGCATAACAATACCCCACATAAATAAAACAGTAACTGTAAAGTAAATAACTTAAAAATATTACAGATATAATCATTCAGATTAAAACATCAAAGAAAAACCTGATTAAAAAGATAGGTTTTAAAATTATCTTTAAAACTTTCAATGGTCAGGCATTCTCTTAACCGATGAGATAGAGAATTCCACAGAGTGGGAGTCTCAAAAGAAAAAGCTCGGGCACCAGAAGTTTTCAGACACACGCTGGGAATCTCTAGCAATACCTTGTTGCTGGATCAGAGAGGATAGCGGGAGCAGTGGGGAGTCAGAAGATCTTTAAGATAGCTGGGTCCCTGATCATGTAGGGCTTTAAAGGTCAGCAAGCCAACATTAAAGGTGATCCGCCACTGAACAGGCAGCCAGTGCAGTTCGTGCAGCACAGTCGTAATATGATTAGCCCTATATGTGCCCATCAAAAGCCTGGATACCACATTCTGCACCTGCTGCAGGCGGTGGATATCAACCCCTGGAAGCCCTAGGTAGTGGGAATTGCAGTAATCTAGGCGAGTGGTGACAAAGGCATGGACCAAAGTTGGTAGGTCATCTGGAGAAACCAGGTGTTTCACCCAGGCAATATTTCTCATATGGTAAAAACAGGATTTGACCACAGCTGACACCTAAGATCTTAGAGTCAACCCATCACCAAAAATAATGTCCATGTTCCTCACCCAGCCTGAGGTGGCGAACTGGACGCCATCAAATCATAAGCTCAATGACTGCCCAGCCGCCATATCCACCCCGGCTGACCTGGGTCCACCACCAACACTTTGGTCTTTTTCAGGTTCAGCCTCAGCCAGCTAGTGCTCATCCGGTCCTTGATCTCGATGAGACAGTTGTTGAAGACAGAGACTACATCCTGCTGTCCGGGTAGAAAAGACATATACTGTTGAGCATCATCTGCATAGCAGTAAAAACTCAAACCATATCATCTGATGATATCTCCTAATGGCAGCATGTACACTGTGAACAAGATGGGTGACAATATGGAGCCCTGTGGCACCCCACAGGGCAGAGGGTGGGCATCAGAGAAATAAATTCCAGTGACAAGTCTCTGAGATCTGCCCATGAGGAACGAATGAAGCCATTTGAGGACCATACCTGCTAGTCCACAAAGGAAACACAGGGCTCCAAAAGCACACCATGGTCCACAGTGTCAAATGCCGCAGAGAGATCACGAAGGACCAAGATGGTAAGTGCCTTTCGATCTCTCACTATTAGGAGATCGTTCAATACCCAGACCAGTGCAGTCTCAGTACTATGTCTCTTCCTAAATCCAAACTGGAAAGTCTCATAGATCTCATAGATACCATGGACCCCAAGATAATCCTCCAGCTGTGACACAACCATCTTTTCAATAACCTTGCCTACAAAAGGTAGGTTAGAGATAGGCCTGTAGTTAGCTCAATAGTTTGGATCCAAAGAGGTTTTTTTAGGGAGAGGTCATATGACAGCCTCCTTTAGGGGATCTTGAAAGACCCCCTTCTCTAAGGAACCCCAAAGAATTTCAGCTAGGATCGGGCAGATGACATCTAAACAACTCATTAATAGTGGTGTATGGCCCAGATCCAAATAGTTTTACTACAGCGCTGTGACAGAGCTGATGCAGACATCCCTCACAGAGACAGACACAATGCTGAGTGTCAGCATTGAACTGTCAGGGTTGTCAGCATGCTGCACCCCCACACCCCCCAGTCTCTAAATATACAACTCCGAGTTGGAGTTGTCTCGGGGAAGGGGTGCAACACCAGGAAATGCACTGCTGGTGTATGCAGGGACCAGCACAGTGACCTGATGATTGCAGGCAAAATCTGTTGCTGTGCTGGTCTTTGAGGTCATGGTGTTGACATACTGTCAGCATACAGATTCAAACTATCACTGGTTGAGTGCAGCGTCTGGATGGTTCTTACAATATCTATGAGTTCTGGCCTGCTGACGTCTGACCAGGCAGACCAAGTGTTTATCACCTCCCACTGATCCCCACAACCCCTCAAAGGGAGAACCGGACTAGTGCTGGCCCAGATGCTGACCACCTTATCTGTAAAGAATTGAGCGAGCTCATTGCACTTAATCTGTGAAAAAGCTCCTCCAGGTTGGAGACAGATTGGATTGCACAATCTGTCTACAGTCCAGAAGAGCTGAGCTGGTCGATTCTGCACACCAGATATCTCCCTGGACAGGAATTCTGCCTTCTTACAGGTGATTTCTGATTGATAGTTCTCATAATGTTCCATCAATCTAAGCTTGTAGCATCCAGGCCAGACTACCACCAAGCTCTCTCTCCAGCCTTCAACCCCTTCTCCTCATTTCCTTCAAGGAACTATCAAACCAAGGGCTCCTTGGGCAAACAGTAAGGGGTCAAACACAAAGAGGTGCAATCTTGTCCAGGGCATCCCCCACTACCCTATTATAAGCCAGTACCAGATCCCCTTGACTCATGCATTCACTCGCAAAACCTGATAGATCCAGCACCGCTGCTAGGCCTTCTGGGGTAACCCCCTTTAAAGGGTGGTACTGGACCATTTTCATGGTGGCAGACCCTTTGGGAGGAGCCCCAAAACTGACCAGGATAGGCATGCTGAGCTAATGCTCATTTCCAGGAGTGACCAGGATGAACAGAGTAACAATACATTACATTGAAAAACATAACTGTTCAGAACATAATACTAATATTGATAATATTGTGAATTAGGAGTAGGTGCTAGAAATGAAAAAGGTGGAGGGTGAGGGGAGAAAAGAGACAATGGCGTGGAGGAAGCAGGGCAAGAGCAGGAGGGAGCCTGGAGGTGTCAGATGTGTTGATTGAAGGAGAGAAGGATGAGGAGTTATGGAGCTGCAGAGGGATATGAATCCAGAGGGAGGAGAGCCTGTAAGAGAAAACAAATTGACCAAGAGAGGTGTGAGGGTGAGAGAAGGAGAAAGAGTGAGGGTCCCTGGTATGGAGGTCATTGGAGAAGGGGGGGTAGATGGTAATAGATTGGAGAAGATGTAGGGAGGCAGAAGATCAAACCAGAATTTAGCAATGAAGGATAGGGAATGGGTAGGCCTCCTGAGGAGGAATGGGAGGAGGGGAAGTAGAAGTAGAGATTACAGTGATGGTTATCGGGGGGGGGGCATTTGTGGCAAAATGACAAAAAGAGTTCAGAAGCATGTCAAGCTTAGAAAGTGAGAAGGCTGGGGTGGTACCGTAGAATGCACCAGCATAGTCGGATATTGTTAGTTTCATTTTTTGGATCAGTTCACGGTGAAAAGGGAAGGAGAGGCAATCCTTGTTATGGAAAAGTACTCCCAGTTTTGGACAGACTTTGGTGTATAGGGAGTCAATATGGGTAGTGAAAGCTAGATGGTTGTTAAGCCATACCCCAAGATATTTGAAGTCAGAAACATACTCAAGTGGGGTATCATCCAGAGTGGTAAACACAGGTGGCGACAGGATTCTGGCTAACTTTTGTGCAGTCCTGAAAAGCATGACAACCATCTTTTTTGTGTTAACCTTTAAATGGTTGGCTTGAAACCATAACAGCACATTGTTTAAGTCCTTTTGGAGCGTGGCATGGATGGAGGCTGTGGAGGGACCAGAAGTAAATAAGACAGTCATCCACATACATGTGGATGAGTGAATTTGTACACACTAAGGGGAGATTATTTATGAAAAAAAGCAAAAAAGATAGGACCCAGTATTGACCCTTGGGAAATGCCAGCATGGATTTGGAGGGGTGGAGAAAGGGAGTTACCAATCTGCACTGATAGCAGTCTTTGTGAGAGATATGAGGTGAACCAGTTCACTGAGGGGAAGGCCAGCCTGATAGAGTGAAGCTTGTTTAGGAGAAGGGATGGGAAAATGAATCAAAAGCTTTTGCCAGGTCCACAAAAATTGCCGCTGTGATGTGGACCTGGATTATGGCAGTTAAAATATGATCAGTGACCCGCAGTAAGGACAAAGAGGTTGAGTGGTGCTTTCTAAACCCTGATTGAAAAGGGGAGAGATGACCGGTGGATGATAGGAAATCAGATAGCCTAGTGAGCACTAGGGATTACTGCAATTTTGCAAGGATAGGAAGGAGGGAACTTTGTCTGTAATTACCCAGAAAAGGAGGTTCTCCAACTTTATGCAGCACTTTGCCAACCTTCCATGCTTGTGGTACAGTGCCAGAAGAAAAGGAGAGGATAAGTAAGTGAACCAGGGGAAAGGCGATCACAGGGGCTAAGAGGCAGAGGAGTTTTGGGTGAACACCATCTGGGCTGGATTTGCTTGGATTCAGGGATTTGAGTGTGTGGAGGACCTCTTCCGGAAAAACTGGTTGGAAATGGAAACTCTCTTGAGTTTGGGAAGATGGTGGGATTGTGGTGAAGGTGTGGGGAAGGTTGGAGAGAGCTCAGGTTGTAAAAAATGTATTGAAAGTTTCAGCTACTGAGGTTGGGTCAGAGATTTTTAAACCATTTAGACTAAGGATGGGGGAGGTAGACTGGGTTTGAGGATTGACAAGGGAATGGACCACTCTACAGAAGGAGGCAGGAGATGAGGAGTTTTTGTTTAGATGCTTTTTGAAATAATCAAACTTTGCAAGTCTGATTGCTTTTGCATAGGGGTTTCTTAGAGTTTTGTATCCCTGCTGATCTTGATGTGAATTTGTTGATTTGTAGCGTGACCAGGCCAGGTACCGGGATTTACACAAGGCAATAAAGTTTGACATAATCCAGGGAAGATGACTTTGCTTCACTCTGGCATTTACCAAGGGGTCATGCATTTCCCAGATCTGATTAAGGGTGGATACGAAGTGAGTTAGAGCAAAGTCTACATCTGGGGCAGAGTAGACTAGGACCAGTCAGTGTGGGCGAGATCACGTGGAAGGGCAGTAACGTTGACTGAATGCAGCAATCAGAAAAGAAAGGATTCTACAATCCTTTCCTTCGGCAGTGATGATATTAACTTTTCCACCACTGATGTCAGGCTGACTGGCTTATAACTGCCAGCATTCTCCCTGCTACCACTTTTGTGCAGTGGGACATTATCCACCCTCCTCCAGTCTTCTGGAACCACTACTATTTCCAGTGAGTTGTTAAATAGAACTATTAGAGGTGCAGCCAGTATTTCCCTGAGCTCCTTCAGTACCCTTGGATGCAGTCCATCTGTCCTCATTGCTTTGTCCACCTTCAGATTAGCGAGTCCTTTTAGGACTCTATCTTCCAATAAAGGGCTAGTGTCAACCTCCCTCTCACTCTCCAAAGCTTCTATTAGTTTTTTGTGACCCCTCCCCTTCTTCTTCTTCTGTGGAAACTAAAGGAAAGTATTTGTTCAAGATGTCTGCCTAGTTTCCCTCTGCACAGCTCCCCCTTCCACTTTTAACTTTACAACTCCACCCATCATCTTCTTTTTTCACATATCTAAAAAATGTTGTGTCCCCTTTTATTACCTCCTGGGCTATTCTCTCTTCAGTTTGTGCCTTCGTGCTCCTTATTGCTTTCCCTGTAACCCTCTGTTTCCCGTGATATACATCCCTATCCTCCTACCTCAGCATATCCTTATACCTTCTTAATGCTAACCTTTTAGCCTTTACCTTTTCAGCCACCTCTTTCGAGAAACATAGCAGTCTCTTTTTCCTCTTTCTTTTCCTCACTTCTTTGATGCAGAGGTGTGTTGCCTTTACTATGCTCAGCAGTGAATTACTCATGTGTCATCTTCTCTGTTTAATACTGTAAATGCCATTTACCACTCCTGCACTGGAGGACATTTCTGTAAGCATCATTTAGTGATAGTTTGCCTAGGCATAGTGCCCATAATAAAAATACAATTTTCTGCCATTAATTTTGTGGATAGGGTTGGGGAAACTTGTGGATGTTCCCAAACAAATGTTTCATGAAATGCAGAGAAACATTTTTTAATGTTCTTGTACTTTTGCAAGTTCAGCCTGGTGTCATGCAAATGCCTTTAGCAATAAGGAATGAAATGTCTTGAAATTCTTTTTTTTTTGTAATGTTATAAAATCTGTGTCCTGCTGATGCCAACAGTATTTTTTTGTTTGTTTTTAAGAAGCTAGACACTTACTTGAGATTTTTTGTGCCACATAAGTTATAGGTCTAGCCTCTCAGGTTTGCATAACTCTTACACAGTTAAATAGAATATGGTGATTACCTGGCCTATGGATTTCTATTTTATCTTATTCATAACTAAGTGCACAACATTATTTTCATTTCTGTTCATTCTTTGCTCTTATTTAACATTCTCTCTCCCATTGTCATCACTGTGCTCCCCCATCCTGTCTCACAGGCAAGTACTCAACCCCACCCACCACTCTCCTTGTCTTGGCTCTTTTGGCCCTGCTGCGCTGGGCAGTTTTCTGGATATCCCAACAGGGGAGGTCAGGAAAGATACCTCCTCACCCAAGCATACTACCAGATGATAGGTGACATGAAAGGGCGCAGTGCCCATGCATACTGGGACAATCATACTGCTGCTGTGGGTATTTCATGTATTCTTAGGGAGGTCACCATTAAGGATGTCATGGGCATGTAGTCATGAGGTCTGCTGCTTCAGCAATGTCAGTGGTATCCTACACCACCACCCACTCTCCAGATGCTCAAAAACTGGTTTACTCAGGTGGCAATACTGCAGTGGAGGACAGTATGCTTTCTCCCTTGAGGCGGAGGAGAGTGTCATCTGGGATGCTTGCTTCTCCTCCCACAGGCCAGGCCCCAGCATCCCTGGCCTACTCCTGAACAAGGGTTGCTGGTGTCAGTAGTAGTAACCCTATCCCTGCACTGATGGGTCATTCCTTATTTTTGTCTGTTCTTAATGTATTAACACATATTCTCTTATCTGGAAACATGTTCCCTAGTCTAAATCATAAGTTTTTACCAGATGTTTCTTCCTTTTACCATCTAAAAGGAATACATCAATCCTTGCTTTACACATTTCACGAAAAATTCAGAGGTATTGTTTGAACCACATCTTACGCCCCTACATGTGGTATAGGTTGTAGCTATTTGTTTTATCTTCCAGAAGAAAATGATTTACTTTTTCATGCAATACTTTTGAGTACAACTTATTTACACAAGGTAATCCAACTGACTTATAACATCTAGTTTCCAGTGTCCACTATGTTCAGTGAACAAGATACTTCAAATGGATTAGACAATGTTGCCCCTAAGTCCCCTCTCAATATTTCTTGCCTCTATCCCCTATTAAGGAAAACCTCACATGATCATGATATTACAGGCTCTGAGGTGATTTGAACAAACTGTATAGTATAACTGTGGCCTATGCTGATGACATAAGTCATTTTTGAAGGATACAGCACTCACTTTGAACACAGAGCTCATTCATGGGGATTTTTCTAAAACCTCTGGCTCTGCAGTTTATTACAACAAATGTGGAAGCCTACAGACTGGTAAAAATTTTAGGTTGGGTAAGTCATAAATTGGAGGAATCTCAGTCAACACCAATACCATCAAAATACTACCACATCATTTTGAGGAGCGTCAGCCTGGTTAAGCTAGGAAGAAAAAGTAGCACACTGAAAGTCTTGGAAAATATCAAAAAAATAAACAAGTGTTCCTTTTTAATAAAATCTCACTCGTTATCCCTATTTCTCTAGGAGATCTATGTATAGCCTCCACCACCATCTTTAAAAACAAAATATTTTTGCCTCTTTTTTTTGTTTCTATGGGGACATAGGCTGAACCCTATAAAATGCAATATTACATATCTGTAAAAAAACTAGACAGAGGCTTAGGCGTGCAAAAATCCAATAGCTTTTTTTTCATAGTGAGTTTTGTGCTGCAGGTTTTGAACCATGATTACCACACTGTTCCACTGTATGTGTTTAACGGGTAAAACAATGGCTGGAACTAGACAAAGTTTTGGGGCAGGGATGGCCTTGTAAGGAGTGTATGAAAAATATTATTTTTGTGCCCTATTTATTTCAAAGCATATACAGTAGTACTTTATGTAAGTGGAACAACCCTTTAAATATGTTGGAGATAAGAGAATAATGTACAAACATATCATGGAAATGGCTGTCATTAAACTTCTCATACTTAATGAGTGTCCTGAGGTACAGGTCTGTTCAGTGTTGCAAGGCTGAAATAATATGCATTTTTTTCCAAAAATGTGGAATATATTATGGTTCTTCTTCCATGGAAACTGGAGATACTGCAAGGCTGTGGTTACCAGGAAACACCTGACTATCCTTCGGAAAAATATAGGCTGAGTCCAAGTAAATGTTCAAGGTGTATGCTGTAGGTCTGTGGTGTATGGAAAATAATCTCATTTTTATTGACACACTGTATGTCCTGTCATTTTGTTGGTATTTAGTATGCAGGACTTTAGCCACCTTCCATTTCTTGTAGAACAACAAAAAAAAAGAAAAGAAAAAAAATACCTGTAAAATTTATGTCATGATGTGACTGATGTTACTTACTTAAATACACACATGACAGTATATTAGGAAATGTTTTTGTAGATGTGGGAGTGGTGAACTTTGATACTGACACATCATGTAGTCTTGTACTCTTATCTGAATTAATTATTAAAGTCCCATTCTTTCCCATTCTCAGGCAGCTGGTTTTAGAACCCACTGTTATGTCAGTGTGTAGCCTGCACTACTCCAAGACAGGTTGGGTGCTCACACTGGAGCCTGCTATCCCAAATTCAATTCAAGTCCACCAACAAGACAGCACTCCAAACAGAACAATTGTCCAAACAACATTGCAAATTATTTTCAAACCTTTTATTGCAGGTTCCAAGTTCCAAGAAACAAAATGACAAAACATTTTCAAATTAAATGTACAGGTTACAGAGGTCTCACCAGAACCCTTGTGCTTTGACCACTTAGGTCTTCCTTAGGGGCACATTTCATTTGAAAAAGTTTTGTCATTTTGTTACTGGGAACTTGGAACCTGCAATAAAAGGTTTGAAAATAATTTGCAATGTAGTTTGAACAATGTTCCTGTTTGGAGTGCTACCTTGTTGGTGAAACTGGTTTTAGAACCCACTAGGGATGGGGCAGTCCGGTACCTTGTATTTACAAACAGGGGCAGCATTGCTGACATCACAGTGAGTAGTAGACACTACTGAAGGAGAGGCTTATGGAGTACCTGGAGGCAAAATGGCTACAAGACCACTGGCAGCACTGTTTGATAGAGGAAGGTCATATTAAACTAATCTCATAGAGTTCTTTGACTATGTTACAAGGGAGGTGGATCAAGGGAGAGCTGTGCATGTGAACTATCTGGACTTCAGTAAGGCTTTTGACACTGTGCTGCAGAGGACACCAGTTAAGAAACTAAGCAGCCTATTGGTGGGAAAGAAAGTGACAAGCTGTGTATTAAGCTGGTTAAGGGATAGGAGAAAAAAGGTGGTAGTAAATGGTAACCACTCAGGTGATAGAGGAAAGTGACTAGTGAGGTGCCACAGAGTTCAGTGCTGGGACAGGTCTTGTTCCATGTCTTCATAAGTGACATTGTGGAGGAGCTTGTGGGTAAGATATGTCGCTTTGGATAATACAAAAATCTACAACATGGTTGACACTTGGGGAGAGAATGCAAAGGGATCTGAGGAAACCAGAGGAATGGTCTGGGGGTGGCAGCTGGGTTTCAATAAAAGTGCAAGATTATGCACTTAGGGCTGGGGAACTCAGAGACTGTGTTTAAGATGAGGGGAAGGAGTGGAGCTTGTGGTCACCAAACAAGAAAGAGACATAGGAGTCATTATATCTGATGACCTCAGGGTAGCTTGGTAGTGTGATAAAGCAGTGGGAAAGGCTAGTAGGATGCTGGAGTTCATTGGGAGAGGGATTTCTAGCAAGAGGAGGGACGTGGTGCTGCCATTGTATCACTCACTGGGAAGACCTCACCTGGAGTACGGTGTCTAGTCCTGGAGGCCACACCTCTGCAAGGACATTGATATAATGAAAGCAATACAGAGAAAAGCAGCGAAAATGGTGAGGGGGTTGCATGAGAACCCATATGAGGAAAAGCTGCAGGAACTCAACATGTACTATCTGGATGAAAGGAGATCAAGAGGGAACATGTTTGAAACTTACAAGTATCTCACAGGAGTGAACAAAGTGCAAGTGGAGGGTCTATTTCAGAGGATAAAAGGCACTAGAACAAGGGGGCATACAATCCAGCTAAGAGGGGGAGTTCAAGAGACATGTGCAAAAATACTTCTTCATGGCAATGGGGGTGGATGCCTGGAACAGCCTGCCAGAGGAGGTAGTGAGGGCAAATACTGTGGGGAACTCCAAGCATGTATGGGATAGGCACTGGGGCATATTAGGTAGAGGAATGGGGGAGAAAGTGACACCTATGACCAACTAGTGTCAGTGGTGACAGAATAGGCAAGGACAAAAGGCAGACTGGATGGGTCTAAAGGTCCTTTTCTGCTAACAAAATCTAAGATTCTATGTTTATGAAAAAGGCCATGAGTTCTTTTCTTCCACCTGAACACCAGAGATGGTCTGAAGGGACTCCAGTTTACCATCTCATCCAAAGCATTCCATGCCGTGGTAGTACAGTACACTCAAGTACTGCATTCAAGTACTACAGTTGAGTGTATGAGCTAAAGACCTGGACTGAGACTATGACCCACAACCTTCAGTCTCAGAGGCAGATGTGCTATCAACTGAGGCATGCTTCCACCTAGAAAATCTTGAGGAATTGCATTGCACTTGAATTGCAACATTTACTCATATTTTGGTCCCACTTTAAGTGTCAGTATCAATGTTACTGTGTGGTAGGTAATCATTTGATTATTTACATGCAACATGGGTAATTACACCGTAGTTACACATTTGTTCCATGTACACTGCAACTACAGTATGGTTAAGGAAACTTAAAAGTGTTACCCCTATATTTAGTCCACATGCCACAACCATATCTTCTGTACAGCTGTACAAGTAACAATGTGACACTTATGCCATGATGTTAAGATTTACTATAACTGTTTTCTTTTCCTTCTTTACTACACCTAAAAAAGGGTAATTAACATTTGTTTAACAAGGGATACACATGAGTAACTGGGTGTGTTATTTAATACTGATACACACAACTCAAGTGAACAATTGTAATTAAAAAAATTTTACTTTTTTCCTTTTCTAATTCTCCTAAAATACTGAGAACTTGAACTTGGGGTAGAATAAGAATTTTCAATTACTATGAAGGGCAGGGCCGGCGTTAGGCACCCATGAGCCCCGCGGCCGTGGGAGGCCCCCACCCCACTGGCACTGACCCACCCGCCGACCCCCGCCGCATGCAGGCAGCAACTGTCTCCAGCAAGTCTAAGACCTCACACGACCTCAGCCTGACTGTCAACTGACTGTGATTGTACAAGAAGTGCAACGCAAAATGGGAAAAAAAGGCAGCGTCAGCATAAGCATTATTTTCACTCAACATTAAGTTGCTGGTTAGTTGGCTCCTTCCTCTTTTCGCCAATCGCCATTCACCCTTACATTTTCAGGAACCGCGACGCGAACGTCCGACCGGCTGCAATTTAAGGTCACTGCAAGCCTCAAAGCCGCCCATAGTAGATATGCGGGATCCTAAAGCCTGCACAATATATATCCGAGCGCAGGACGTGCATGAGCAAGACAACAAAATACAGTGCATATGATCTTACCCTCGGAGAACATCCTGCTGTCCTTTTCGTCGTAGTCTGCTGGCTGAAAATCCCGCCCGTCCTTCTTCTGGACTTAATCTGGACTCGAATCCGCTGTCAGCGAGCTGGCCCGTAACTGCATGCAGAAGCGCTAGGCATCCTAGCCAAGAGTGCAAACCGGGGCACCGGCGGCTCCCCATCCCGGGAAACAAGCTGCTCTCTGCTCGCCCGCTCACTCAGCAGTCGAAAACACACGATCCTCCTCTGGACGAAACCGGTGTCAGCAGAATTACCAGAATAGTTTTCCGAGCTGCCCAGAGGAAACCCATCCCCTGCCTCTTGAAACCTGAAAAATAATAAAACTTGCTACCAGTCACAAGAAATAACTTAGGCTCCACGTAGCATCCTAGTGTGTGTGTGAGAGAGAGAGAGGTAAAGGGGCTGAGGAGCTGCTGAGTAGGGAATGTCCCGGGGAAGGAATGTGACGGGCGACGGGCGTCTAAGAACTGAAGTTAGCCAGGGCCCCCACCGATCTCTCAGACAGCTGCCCACGTTGTTGTGCTGTGCATTCGGCTCCTGCCCGCCCCTCCACGCTGATTGTCCTGGTCCTCCTGGCCACAGTGATAGCCTGTGAGACCATAAAAACCGCAGCATGTTTCCGCACGTTCCCCTATATGCTGCACATCATGGTGACGTGGAGGAGCAGTTGGAGCCAATCACAGGGCTCCACTCAGTCCCTTGCTATTATGCACCTCCTCCCCCTCGGATCTGAAACATTTGGTTCCCACTCAGGTCCGTGAGGGCTCCATAAAGATGATCCCTTGGAGTCCTATTCAACCAAGGACTAGTTTAGTTCCAGAGCGTTGGAGGGAGTAGTCAGATAAGCTATTAAGCTCACTGATTGTGTCACTTACGCTCACGTTATAAGAACTTGGAGGAGCCGACTGCGTCTGCAATTTGCCGGAGAGAGAGAGAGAGAGAGAGAGCTCGGGGAGACTAGAGAGCAAGAGAGAACGCCGCCACGCCATGAGACACAGTCGAGAAGACCAGACCACTGTTATCTGCATCTGAAGCCACAGCCACTCAACTGGTAGCCGCTACCCGTAGTAACCCGGTTCCTGTCCTGATCTGAGTAAGTACTGCTGCCTGCATGCTGGCTGGCCTGCCATTACCCTCGGTGCACTCTGTGCTCAGTATTGCTTGCTGTGCTGACTGCTGTGCTGTCTCTGTAAATCATTTATTTCTTTTAAGAAATAATTGTTAAGCTCAGCATTCAGCAAGCAGCAGCAGCAGCTGGCCAGAAGACCACAAATCCAGTGTCTGTACTACTGTAGTCTGTTGCCCGGATTTGAGGAGACTTACACCCACAGTCGGAGACCAAGTTTTCTGCTTAGGACGGGTATGTATATTTGTTTCAAATAATTGTTTGATGCTGTCAGTGTATTATACTGAATCTGATGCTTTTAGAATTCTATGGAGTGAGGTTTACCCCACAAGACTGAAAGCAGGAGGACATCAGGTCTTAAAGGCAAGATAAAATGTTTTTTCCTGACCGATGGAGGTGGTCACTTTGCCGTAGTGGTCAGGCTTAATCATAATTCAGCTGAATGATGAGACTAAGAACTCCTCCAATTTTATACCATAATATTTGTTCCTGACCGATGGAGGTGGTCACTTTGCCGTAGTGGTCAGGCTTAATCATAATTCAGCTGGATGATGAGACTAAGAACCCTCAACAATTTACAAGAAGGAAGCATATTGGATTATATGGACAATGCAGATGTTTAATGCAGCAGAGTGGTGGAGAGGTAATAGAGCAGTGAGAGCTCTGGTTCCTTAACTATATGCTTTTGATTGTAGAATGATTACTGGGGAGGGCCCCGCCCTGTCTGTGGAGCCCCAGTCATAGAGTTTGCTGGAGGCCCCCAAAGTCCTAAAACCGGCCCTGATGAAGGGCATTTACTGTAAAGTGCATGTCAGCTCTCAACCATCACTATGTATAGACTCTGTGCACCTGGGAACATTGTTCTTATTAAGCTATAATGCATGACAGGGTGTGTGTTATTGTGTAATAACGTCACTTCTGGGGTGGGCTGAAGCGTGAGGTGAAGCCTAGGACTACCACCACCCAAGGTATGATGTTTTTACACAGTAACACACAGCCTGGAGTGCCTTCTTGTTATTATACAATGGCCCATTTGTTAATTAAAGAGAAAAATGAAAAAAAGAAAATTTTTGTGCATTTTTTATTTCATTTTTTGTGAGTGGAGGAGTATGTTTAAAAAAAAGTCCAGTGTATTTTTCTACCAGTAGGTGGAGCTGTTAGTCGAATCATTATACTTTGCTAAATCTGGCATATCTTTTTCCTATTTAACCGTGTGTGATTATGATGTCATTGACGTCATCCCTTCCCCCACGGCCGTTCATTCGCCTGTGAAAATGGGATGTATTTGAAGTTTGTTTCTCTTTTGTTTGTATGTTTTAAATTACCAGTATTCCTGCTTCTTTTCATGGTTGTGGAGCTGGTTGGTGACTATGTGGCATGTGCTTGATGTCATGATTTCAGAAGCAAGCTGTTGGACCGGAGGTGTCATGACTTCGCTTAATGTTTGGTGGTGAGTACCAGAGGAGCAGGGTGAGCATTTAGACTGTGTGGTACACTTATATTCTGGATGGAAACTAAATATAATGTTTTAGCTGCCATTTTCTCCCCAAAAGTAGTGGCTTGTAGCTTGAGTGAACCATGTAACTGGTAGCTATGGTTGACGCAGTTCACTCTAGCAGTTCGGTTTGTGGGAGACAACATGTCATGAAATTTAGATGGATTTTTTTGATGAACTGTGCTATTAATAATGAATGTTGGAGTGACTGTGGGAATTGCTGTTTTTCAGTGGGGGGGGGGGTTAAGCCGTTAAGCCATGATGGATTCAGTGTGCGGTACAACTTCTCTGTGCAGACGAGGAGAGAGGGATTCCTGCCATTGTTATGTGTTTTTTTTCTGTGCCTGCCCTAGATATAGTGATGTTATTGTCTAATAACATCACTGTATCTAGGGATCAGCATCCAATCAGGTTGCTAGAAATGTTCTTGCCACTGTATAATTTAGTATGAAGACTACAATGAGTGAGTTGTGTTAGTTCTATTTAATTTTCAGTGTACATTTTAGTTGAATATGACCTTAATATGTTGCATCTGATTTTGAAATGCTTGCTTCTTTTGCTGAAATATTGTCGTGGGTTATGTTTATTTTAGTAAGACACTGAGTTTATTATAGATGAATGTGGAACACCTATATTGATCAAGGGCACAAGGTGGTGTTGCTGTATCAGGGATACAATCAAGATGGAATCCTTAAGCAATAACACATAACAGGGAGTGTGGTAATGCAAAATTACCATACACCTCAGGTGGGTTGTAAGGCACAAGGCACAGCTGAGTGCCTTCAACCACCTGGGAATTGTGGTCATTTATGTTACTACTGCACACCCTGGAGCGTATTACTGAATTTGCAGCATAAAATTATTTTAAAAGTTAAAAAATATATATAAAAAAAGGAAGTACAATCAGAACTGTGGGGTAATATGACATTAATGTACTGTCACGTGATCAGTTTTGACCAATTAAAGTGTTTGTTTCATCCAAGCAATTTTATATGTTACTTTTAATATTTCTTACATATTACTTCCCTTGACCACTCCCTTCCCTTTCCGTACCCTTTCATTTTCCCTCAGTAATACAGCTAGCTGAACACTCTCAATTCAAAATTCATGGAAATTTTGAACAAATTTCACAAACTTCTTGAAATTTTCTGAATTTCTGACTGTGGTGAAATCAAACTCTACCAAATGTGTTTGGTGAATTTTTGCCCCGTTCCACACACTTTTCTAGCTGAATTGAAGATTAATACACATGAATTGTGGAATGACAGTTCTGAGCAACTCCATTTTGCCATTTATTACTTCAGTCTGCAATACATGTAATCATTCTGCAGTTCATAGATCAGCTCAGCAGAATTTAATTACACAGTTTAAAGAAGGCAGGAAATAAAAAATGATATTTACATTAACAAAAGCATCCTTTTTTTATTCTGTCTGTATGTGAGATTGAGTGCTTGAAAATATAGTGTATGAGTGGTACAGTTTTGAACAATTTTGAATTAGTTGATATTTGCAATATGGCTGTGAATGGAACCAGTTCATTTAGGTGTTCAGTTTCTAGATGAAGTTGTGAGTATGACAGTTTTTTTTAGTGATGTACCAGTCTGTGCAGCTGATGTCCTCACACTAGGAATTCTTACTGTGTTGTCAAATGATTCAGCTCTAAGCAAGTAATAAGGAAGTGATTGAAATGAACAAGACCCAATTTGCTCTGCAACATAAGTGGCATGGTTCTGTGTCTGACTCTTTTATGTCACCTCCTCAGAGAATGCATGCCCTCCCCCAGTGCAGTAAGGTTGTGCTTATGAGTTTGATTCTCTGGTAAGATATTCCTTGTTAGGAAGCCCAGCTATTAGAGTTGTTCCTCATTGTGTCTTTGCTCAGATTTTAAAAAACATGAAGAAGAAGACTCTGGCAGTGGCCTCACTGGGAACCGAGGGCTGATCTTTTTCTTGCTCCTATGGCACTGTTGTACTATCAGCCATTTCCCATATTAATCTCCTGTACAAAAGCCCTAATGGGTGTGTTGTGGGCATGTTATTTTCTGTGGGTGGGTAGGTAGAAAATTAGAATGGATACCTACAACTGTCTGAACATCAGCAGTTGAGCCACTTTCTGAACAGGTCGCTTCCCTGCCCTCATCTGTTACTTTCCTTAGAGTACAGTTTGTCAGTGTTGTCAATGCTGTCGGCACTTCAGAAGTTAACATTAGTCAGTTTGGCTGAACGTCAAGAGCCATCCCTGTTCCTAATGCTGGAGCTATAAACTTGATTAAATTCTTAAATTGATTTGATTTCCACTACATACTCTGTGCCCTAGAACAAATATCTTGACCACTATGCTTCAGACTAGGCAGCTGTTTAGTAAAAGTTGGATCACTCTATGAAACAGATTCTACAGTACATCTCAGCTGTGTTACAATGTTAAATTAACTTCAGGACAAAACCACAAACATGATATCTCTGCCACTATGCAATATTAACAAAGCTAGTGTTTATCAGAATACAACACCTTTAAGGTACAACATTCAGTGCATAATCATGAAATAACATTATAAGCTGTAAACTTAGAATAGAGCAGTCATTTTTTTTTTGTTAAGATGAGCATGGATGTATTTTATTTCAATTGAAGCTCTGCTTTGAATTGCAAATGCTGATGAATCAATGGCAACTGCAAACATTTTATATCCAGATTGGCAAGAACATTTTTTGTTTGTTTGTTTGTTTTGGTAAGTAATAAATATGTCATAAAAATGCTTTCTAATAATATTCAGTAACTAAGTTTCAGATGAAGCTAGGTAAGGAAGTAGTACTTGTGTGTGTGTGGGGGGTGGAAGGATTAGAAGTGGATCCAATTCACAGAACAAGAAATTTTCAAATAAAAGAGTACAAACAGCAGATACAAAATACATAGTCTTGTACTGATAATCAACAGTAATACTCTCCAGTGTCCGTTTTCACTTGTGGTAACTCCTGTTTTTCATGTCAGACAACAATGATAAAGTTATAAAAACAAGCATCAGAATACATAATAAAACCACTAAATTACTTAAGGACAAACATGAGTTGTAGCCAGAAAGCACTTAGAGTTTACAGAATATTCTGTAGGTTTTTATTCTGGGAAACATACATTGTTTCAGATATAAATGAGCAGAATGTAAACACAATGCACAAATGAGTACATCAGCAATTGCTATCACTTCCTGACTAATGATCATGTACTAAAAGGGAAAATTTTAAATTGGCAACACTACACTCAGCAACATGAATATAATGATGAAACAATAATCAATTGATGGAATTGTGTTTGTTATTGAACAGCACTAGACACAGGTAGTGCAGTTAGAAATTATTTCCTGTCCCCTTTAATACAGTAATCCACACTTCATGCATTCATTCTGCAGTTCAGGGAATTACTGAACTGCAGAATGAATGCTTGAATTGTGAATTAATGTATTAAACTGCAGAAATTCTGCAGAACTTATCACTGACAGTAATTAGTTATGAGGAATTTCATTTCACATTTTAATACACTAATCTGCAATTCATACATTTATTTCACCATGCTAAGTCAAAATTTCTACAACAGTTGCCAAAGCATATTAAGAAATTTCACAGAAGCAAAACTGAATTTCATGGTAATTCCTCTGGTGGAATTTTATTTTTGCACAGCTCAACCCAGCACACATGTACAGGGACACTGGTTTACCGGGATTGAGAAAGGGCATATTCCATTTTGCACATTGTAAAAAACGGTATTGTCACCGGTGTCTGCTAAGCCAAAATCCGGTTTTACCGGTGTTTGGTTTTGTGTACTTTATTTAACAATTTTTAACTCTACTAACATGCATTTTAGCAATTTTGACCTCCACTACTACACATCCTTCCATCCTTGTACCAATTTAAAGTTATTTTAGGTACAAGATGTGATGGCAGCAGCAACACTACAGCCCCTGTCCCTAAGGTGTGATGGAAGCAGCACTACGGCCCCCATCCCTCTGGTGTGACAGAAGCAGCAGCACTATGGCCCCCATTCCTTAGGTGTGATGGCAGCAGTACTACAGTCATCATTCCTCATGTGTGATGGCAGTATCAGCACTATGGCCCCCATCCCTCAGGTGGGACGGCAGCAGGCCTACATTTCCTATCCACCAGTGGTGATGGCAGAAACACTACCACCCCCACCCCTTCAGTGTGATGGCAGTAGCAACAATGCAGTACACTTCCCTCTGGGGTGATGGCAGTAGTGACAGCACTATGACCCCCTTTCAACACTCACACCCTCACATGCATTTAAGTTACAAATGACTTGATCTCTTTGCTTGTTAGAACTCAGATGTGAATTAATCTGAACCATCACCGCTAAGGTGGACTACCTTTGTTTTTTCCTATCTATAATTTAACTGCCTGAATTGGATATCTGCCTTTGACACCACTGACCAGGGTTAGGGAACAGTTGGGTGTTGGAGGGCCAGCTAGAGGGTGAAGGCTTGAGTGCCCAACAACCACTCCCTTTCTCCTGAGAGGGAGGGTGGGTTCATGGCTCAGCATTTGCTGGCCCATGGTGGAGGCCAGAGGCATGACAACACATCAGTCCTCACAGTGGGAGGAGTGTGACGGATGTCAGCTTGTGCCTTGGCATCATGTAGCCTGTCAAGCTCCCAAGAAAATGGGAAACACCCCCACCAACAAGGATGGTTGCTGGTCCCACATACACCAGAAGTCCCAGACATGTGTCCTGCTCTGACCCCACATGCCCAGGATACACAGGAAGCTCTTTAGGGCAATTCTCCTCCCAGTAGCCTCCCACAGGGTTAGGGGCCCACTCAATGAAGGGTCACTTTGGGTTACCTGGTAGCACAGCAGTAAGGTCAGTGGATAGTGGTTGGGACTCAGCAGTGAGGCCTTGGCCGAGCCTGAAGGAGTGGATAGCAGGTGGAACAAAACAAAACTGCTTGAATTTGCTTCTTTGAAATAAAGTGTTTTCACCTAAAAAAATCCACAAGTGATTAGTGGAGGACCTTCAAATAGATTCATGCATCTCCCAGACATGTGGATGCTTTTTTTTCTACTTGGTGTCCACGAAAAGGGTGTCTCCCAGTTTTCATGTCTTTGTTCAGATGTGAATTGAGCACTACTCTGCCCACCAGCTTCATACAGCCCCTATGTCATTGAATGTGCTTTCAAAATCCACTGGCCAAACCTAAATACTCTTAAATACTTAACATTTGCTTTTTGTTGAAGCAGTCTATCAGAAAACATTTTGTTGTCACAGAGACAGAACCAGCAGGTAGAAGAAAGGTGCAAATGATCCAGTTCACCTAAATGGGTGCTAACTGTGAAGTCTTTTGATAAGTAGTAAAGCAATTTCTTCTTTGTGAACATACTTTCATTCAGACTAGTTTTCATTCAAACAACTGAGGATTTTGGATGGCTCTACTGATTATAAACTGAATAAGTTAGTTGGTAACAGTGATCCTAGTTTAACAATCTACAACCTAGATGCTTATATGCAAAGAATACAATAAAAACCTGACTAAAATCTAAGAACAAGCTTACAAAACCTATCTGAATATTTATCTTTACCTATACAAAATCATTGCAGCCCAAGTAAAACTCAAGTAAATTACATGGTACCTTGACTACTACTCTATGATGTAGTAAACATATATTGGTATTTTTTTTTATAGTCTTTGTAAAGCAGGTAAGGCCCACTAGGCAGAACTGTCTGTTTTAAGGATTGACCTAGAAGCACTTGGGAGGTTAAGTGACTTGCTTGGATGCAAGTGGAGGTTGTGGTACTCAGACCCAAGTCTGATTGATGTACCCAGTTCAATCATCATTTGTTACTCTAACCACTAAACATGGGTGGTTAAACTGAATGGCTGATTACACAAAGCAGTGTGGGTGATTTCCTTACTGTTTCTATATGCAGCAAAGCAGAAAGAATGCAAAGCACAGCAGCATTCATTTTAAGATGCTGAAATCTGGGTCAGCCCACTGGCACTGCGGTAGCACTACTGCTTGCAATGCCAGTGACCCAGGGTCAGAAGTGAACTCGGGTTGCTGGAGGTCTGGTCAGGGGAGTAGGATTGAGCACCTGGGGGACTGCTATCCTCCTCTGGGGAGGGTGGGCTGCAGGTCCTGCTTCTTTACCACCACCAGTGTGACCATGGGTGGTGGTGCAATGATGCTGCAGAGTGATCAGGAGGGGGAGGACGCTAGCCAGGATCTGGAGCAGTGGCATGTCTGTATGTGACCTACCTCCTTGGATCTCTAGTGCCGGTGCCCTCAGGGACAGAGACCAGAAAACCAGGAACAATCACCTCACATTGGCCACTGGCAGAAGGGACCCAGGTGCTCCACACTTCATAACCAGGCTCCATGAGGGACCCACTGGGCTACCCAGCACACACTATGGGAGTGTGGAGGGGTGACCTAGGATCCCCTCCCTTTCCGCCTGGGGGGGTACAACTCAGGCAGGATAGGGGCAGGCCCACAGGAGCTCCTGAGCATTACCTGGGGGTGAAGCTAGGGGATACCAATGCTGTGAGAAGGGGACATAGAAAGAGAAAATAAAACATTTTTTAAAAGATATTGAAATCTTAGAGATTCTGTGCAATGACATGCAATTTCCGTGAGGCACCGGTACAAGAATTCAAAATCTGCAAACCAAGCAGGATTCCGTGATTGTTACCGGTGTTACCGGTAGGTAAAAATGGAAAACCAGGGTCCCTGCACATGTACCCAATCTCACCAACCCCATGCATACCCCTTGTTATGCCTCATACTTAATACTTTGTCTCTTTCATTGTAAAGCAGCTATTGAATGGTTTTGTAATCACCCTTTCTTAACTGAAAGACAGAAGACTGAAAGTTAAACCGGTAGTAAATATGAGCTCTTACAAGAAAAATGTTACATGTACAGTATCTGTAATTAACTTTAAGAGATGCTGTCTATGAAGAAACATTGCCTGTAGATACATTTGTGACAAGCTGCTGATTGCACAAAGTGTTGGGGCATTGTGCTGCTTCTGCTATGTCTAAATGCATTCTGAATTTACTGATCAATTTTTGTATCCTCTTAAGTGCTCTGTCACTTTATTGGTATTGGTTAGGCCCCACCTGGAGCACTAATACAGTTTTGGAACCCTCATCTAAAAAAGGACAAGAAAAGCACAGAAACTATTTATCAGAGGGCAACAAAAATTATCCTGGGGCAGCAAGGTAGGAGCTACCAGGAAATATTAGCTAGCCTAAACATGTGCTCACTTAGGGGCAGAAGAGAAAAGGGAGGTTTAGTAGATCTCTACAAATACGTGCAGGGACCAACAGGGTGAACTTTTCCAATGTATTTAGATTAATGAGTTACACAACCACCATGGGTTACAACTCAGACAAACAGGGATAACTTCTCAAAGGACACAAGGGCAACTTCTTTACAGAGAGGGCAATGAGTTGGATGAACAACTTACTAGAGATTAATGAAGTGGAAGAAATTTGCTTTGTGAAATAATTTGGAAAGTTTGCAAAATTTTTGAAGTGCAAATTTATGAAATTCACACTTGGTGAAATGGCCATTTCTATACAAATTGACACATGAAATAGTGACTTCACAGAAAAAGATAGGCACTTTGAGGTACAACTCACAAATTTTGGTGAAGTCAAAGTTGCTGAGGCTAGTAGAAACTTTGTGAAACTTCACAAAGGTAAGTTTTGGCCACTCTATGGCAACTTTGCTGGCAAAGTTTAAATTCACTTCATTTCTGCAATCTACCCAGTAATGTGATTAATCATATAACCATCACAACTGGATAAATGCAATGGGGCAGTTAGAAGCACAAGGGAGGGTGGAGGCTCTAAAAAGGACCAAGGAATTCTAAGTAGGGACAACATGGCAGGTTTGATGGACTTTTAGTCTTTTTTTGTCCTATGCTATCTTTGTACCTTGAGCCTTCACAAAAGTTTCCTCTTACTGCAGCATACATTAGGGTACCTAGGGATAACTGCTTTAATTTCCAGTTGAAAAACAGGTTATTGCAAAAGGCTACTACATCAACATCTTCTAGAGAACGATAGTTGTGACTGTCCCTGTTAACTTGCCTACTATTTTGCCTGATACTGTCCTAGCACTCCACAAATTCCCATACAACCCTGCCCTTACCAATCCTCTATTGACTGTCCTATATCACTCTGTTCATTCCTCAACCCCCCTCCATGTCACCTGCTTCCACTCACCCCCCTTCCTCCACACTTTGCTTCCTTTGACTTTTACTTGGTGTACTGGAGTCCCATCCATATGAATGATAAAACCACCTAAGTTTGTATCTGTCCTCCTTACTGACTAGGCTTTTTGCCAGCACAATGTTTAACATTATTTTTTATGTTTATAATTAATCCTTATTACTGTGTCCTACTGTTTTAATGTTTCATTTAGATATCCGTATAACTGTTTAGCTAGTAACTTTTGTATTGTTACCCAGTGTATGTTTTACCACCCTTTCTGATGTGGAACCTTTGTAAAAGAGCTGTTTTTTTTTTTGGCTCAAAGGTATTGCCATCCAAGATTTGATAAATAAATAAGTAAATAAAACAAGTACATGGTTTCACACTTACAGCAGCATTCTACAGCAATAAGGAACTTTTTTGTGGTTACTATAGAATGTAAATGAAAAATATTAAACATGATTATTATCCCATTTTTGACAATTTAAACTTTAAAAATACATAATTGCATTTTACCAGACTGTGAAGATTTGGAGTTTTCACTCAATGTAGGCGGCCACTAGACAAGGTGAAAAACCGAGCTGCAAATGTAATAACAGTACAGTCCACAAACAGCAAAGCTCAGGCTTCACCGGGAGCTAAATAAACCCCTCATGCTTGGGTGTCTTATTGTAAAATGGCACTTTTATTAATGATAAAATGGAGCCACTCCACCAACACCTGCCCAACATTTTCGAGCATGGACTGTGCACTTTCTTAAGGTTTATTTAGCTCCCAGTGAAGCCTGAGCTCTGCTGATTGTGGACTGACAATTTGGAGTTCATTTCACATACAATGTACTCTCAGATTGCCAGGACCTTGGATTCAAATCTTGCCCTGCTATAAGCATGAAACTCTATAAGACTGTAAAGTAACTACACTCTTTGGAAATGCTCTATTTCAGCCATTAATATTGAAAAAAATTTTGTTTGAAGTAGCAGTGTGTGATAGCAGTGAAACTGTTGACTTAAATGTTTTATTCTATTTTAGATTGCCCCCTTATCTCCTGACTTTGATAATGCCCTGTTTTCCCTAGTTTGAGTCTGTTTTATCACTTTATGTTACAATTGAAATAATAATCCCTTTTAACAGGGCATGGACCTGGTTTTCATCAGTGTTCTCTGTGCTTTTTTGAACACCCATTATTTAGGATCACTTTTCTTGTAACTATAGTTAACTAGTATGCAGTAGACACTGCTCTTTCTGAACTTATGGGGCAATATGTGAGCAAAAACAGTTGAGAATACTGATCAAACCCTAGCCTGAGGCATATTAATAGGTGTGCTCCTTTTATTACTTTATATGTGAGAAAAGTATGAAAGCAGATTTAAATGGGGAAAAAAGGGTTTCATATAAAATTAAGGGAAATTGTTTTAACCAGGAAAGGCACACTAAGCTGAAGCTTGTTTCCAGGTGCGACAAGGCAGTTAAGTCACTTGCTTATGGTCACATAGTATGCAAGTGGGGGCTGTGGGATTCAAGCCCAGGTCTTTAGGTTTGCAGCTGAGAGCCCTAAACCACTGCACTATACAGGGGCAATCTATTTAGAATAAAAAAGTGCAAGCCAAAATTTTTACGACTATGGTGCACTGCTGCCCTAGTGGTGCTAATGATTAGTTTTATGCTATTACAAAGCAGAGGCCCCAGAATGGCTACACATTAGACAGAGACAGAAAGGAGCTCTGAATTTAACATGCTGTCAGGTACAGTCATACATTGTTTGTCATAAGGAGTTAGGAGCTGAGTCTACTTTTGAATTAGTTTGGCATTGGCAGTATGTCTGATTTTGGGGTGTGCAACATGTACAGTATATGCAGATAGTTTGTTAAATGGTTTAAAATAATTGAGGGTTGTACATCACTATTGTATATGTTGTTTAATAAAATATAGTTCTATTTTCAGACCAAATAGAGTGTTAATCTCAAGCACAGACTAAAAGAACTCACACGAATCTGCAAGTTAAAACAGAGTTGCTAGTAACAGTGATTTGTCTTCGAGAAATATTTTATTTGAAATGGAAAACACAGTGGAGTATTGTCAGTCTATTGTATATTTTAATTAGTTCAAGCTGCATATTCCTGAAGAAGCCAGTATAAATGGGTGGAACTGACTGTCATGAACCGAAATAAAATTAGTTGAAACAGACACTGCAAGACAGTTGTTTGCACCCCCACCGCTAACTTGGCCTCCTACTACAAGAAGGTAAAACAAACAAAACGAATTTAAAAAGCACACAAAGGGCTGAGCACTCACCAGATCCAGAGTGCTCAAACAAATGCTATTTGAGGCCAAACATGCTAACACTGGTCTAACATCCCTACGTATCGCTTCGTCTCATGAGCCGTCTTCAGGGGACAGAGCCACCCTGTTACACACATTATTGTATATCCCATTACCATAGTAAGAAAGTATTTCATTGGTTAATTATGCTGCCTGGTTATCTCTGTAGAAGATTCTTTCCACATGTAAAAGTTGTAGTTTCGCCCCTTGATAAATATTAGTGACTCATTTTCTGCCTGAAGGTACAGGTGCCAGTACTGCAAGCAATACCCCAGGTGAGGCCTGACCAGAGACCTGTACAGGGGGAAGGATCACCTTATTCCTGGAGGAGATTTCCCTCGCTATACACCCTTGCATTCTACTGGTCTTTGCCGCTGCCTTCCTGCACTGAGCCGAGTTGTTCATGCTGCCCATTATAATCACCCCCAGATCCTTTTCTTCCTGGAAGTGGTGGCAGAGTGAATATTTCTGTAGCTGCGCAGGGCACAAAATTTTGGAGGGGGGGTGAAAACTACCAGTGTGATTAATACTGAAAAATCTGTGTGATCAAGCTATCATATAGTGTTACTTGCAGTGAAGGCTAGATACCAAGTGCCCAAGTTCACATTACATGATGTCAGCAGCAGCTCTTCAATAAATCTAGCTGTTTACAGTCAATGAAATCCACTACAACAAAGATTTGTAACTTTTAAATAAAATAACTTTAAAATCAGAATTTTGGCATGATGCTTATTGAGGATACACTGTTCACAATGCCTAGTTTAATGTTTTGGGCAATATCCCCTATTTAATTATGCTGTATTATGGTATAAATGAACAGAAAAGGCTAGGGTATCAATTAAAAATGCTACCTCACTATTTAACTGGTAATAGGATTATTCACCTGTAACTCCCCAAATTGTGGGAATTACCGCAATCTTTAGACTCTGTCCTGAACTGCCAGACACCATTTTCTGCCTACTTCAGCCCCTGGGACTACATCCTGGTGGGGAAAGAGGAACTGTTGTGGTGGAGCCACCTGGCAGTTTCCTCTGCAGTGCTGAACATGCCTGCCAGACCAAACATTTCACCACTGCATCTGTGGCCACACAGATATCAGTTCCTCTAATGTGCTTTGGCCCCAGGGACACCAGAACACCTCTGGGGGACCAGAGTCACACAGGGAGGAGGAGGAGGAGCACGGAGCAGCATGTATTTGGTGCCAGTGCACCCACATTCACTGTGTCTCAACAGCATTTCTAATGGGGACCATCCCGTCTTTGGAGGAAGTCATGATCAGCACTCACAACAGGCTAGGATATTCCCCAAGCCACTAAAACCAATGACCAGAACACAAAGCACCATTGTGCCATAACAACATGGGGGTCAGCTAAATTAAAATACGGTAAGTGTAGGAACCCGATAAAATAGTTTTATGTGGAGACAGTGCTCCTTACTGGTATGGAGACCACTATTTTGTTGACCCCTGACTTCAGCCAGAGCAGGTATGCTGTTGCTATGGTGACAACTTTTACCGTGACTGACATTACAGCGACAACAATGCCCGGTTGCTGTAGTGTCAGCGTGAGACCCTGGCACTGGTTTCTGAGGGTATTGCACCCGCTCCCCAAAGCAACTCTGACTCAGAGTTGATTAACTTAGTAGTGGGGGTGCAGGGGGCCGAGCCCCCCCATGGGCAGTTCTGGGGGCAAAGTCCCCGAAGAAAACACAATCTGGAGTAACTCCTTTTATGCTGACTGCAAATGTGGTTGACATAAAGGAGTTATAACGTCAGTCGTCAATGAAATTATCGACCGACTGTCATGGATCTGCCAGAGCCAATCAGAGGTCAGGGATCTCAGCATCCACACAGGAGGATGCTGGGAGAAAAACATTGCAGTCTGCTCGGTACCCTTTTACACAACCAATAAGGCATACAGCAAAAGTTCTGCATACTAATTCTAGTGATTAACAACCCCCAAGATGAATACGATGCAGCCCTCTTCAATGCAAAGTATGAGGGCACTTCCAGAACAATTCAGCAGCAGTTAGCTCTCACAGTGTGAGGTGGTTTGGAAGCTGCTGGTAAGAGCCACTGAAGAAAACCTGCCTGGGGCTCCTACAGTGACATCTCAGGAGATAGAATAAAAGGGTTTCCACAACCTAAATAAATAAATCAATAAACCTGGAGGGTACAGAATGAGAACTGTGTTTGCTGCCTGTCTCAGAATGACACCTGCTTTGAGAAGGAGACTGTTCCTGCCTTCACAGTAAATGGAGGTAAAAGCAAGTTGATCCAGTAATTGTGTCCTGTCAGCCTAAGGTGTGGACAGAGGCTGTGTGTGTGTGTGTGTGTGTATGTGTGTGTGTGTGTGGATATATGTGTGTGTGTTTGATTGTGTATTGCTTATATTCGGAGCTGCATCAAGACTGCAGACTGTCTGCTGAACCGGCCAGCTTTTGCTACTGATTAGTACTGGCTAGTGTCTCACACTGGGGTCTAGGAGACTAGATGTGTACATGTGTGGTGTGCGGCCCCTAAATCTCAGACTGATCTGTACTGCGGAGGAGAAGGAGAGAGGCACCAGAGAGGTCCAGAAGACTGCTGAAGCTGAAAACCTGATTTCAATCCAGAGGCTCCAGAAACCTGCACAGCCAAGTTGATCTCCCAGAACAGCCAACCCTCTGATCACCTGCTCAAGAGAACCTGCACCTGCAGAGATGGAGGAAGAAGAGGAGCCCAAGTTGTGAGGGACACTGATAACACTAGAACCATGAGTACTCTCATGGCTTGTGCTGCAACTGGGAATTGTTTACATAGTACTGTTGTTTGCCACCAAAACTACAAATCTGGTCATCAGGCTAGGATATGTAAAAGCTTTACTTTGGGGTCTGCAATTTTAAGCAGTTACATGGACTTTGGGGCTTGGGTTTGAAAAGTATTTCATTCTGTTTAAAGTGCACCACCACCAGCTAACCAGCTGCTACTCTAACAGGCCTGCACCATTTCTCAGGCTGGGTACCCAATGAAGCACCCAAAAAGGTTTAAAGGGTTTAAACTGGTACCAGTGGGAAAAGGGCAGTGCCCCAAGTACAGGTGGGCTGGTGATAGAAAAAAAGTTTACAGTCATTGTATTTGCATTGTCTGGTGGTGGTGGGCACTAATGTTTACAGTGTTTAATAGGCTGAACCTAATTAGGCATCTAACTCCGGCCCTGGTTGCTTAAAGTTCACAAGTATCTGCAAAACCATTTTACATTTGTATTCCCCTATCCCTTGTGAATGTCCCCTAATAGGTCCTATGTATGATACCAATGTACCCGCATAAACCGGGCGCATTAGCATCATGCATGTGAATGCCTCAGAGTGGTGGCTGCGCAGCATTCACGACAAGAGTGCACAGGGGTAACACGCCTGATTCCTGGCCGTGCAGACAGCAACACGCTGGTGGCAGGCAGGGGGGCATTCTGAGGGCATGCCCACACTAACGGTATGCACAAACCTGTGCAGTGCTGGCTGTATAGGTGCAGAGCGGAGTGCAGGTTACAGCACGGGGGACCCTGCCATAACCCACTGTGTGCCCCCACAGTCACAGGCTGCTGGTCACTGGGGGACAGGGATAGGGCTCACTATGCTGTCCCTGACTGATGGGCAGCTGGAGATGGCAGGGCCAGCTGGATGGGTGAGTGCCCAACAATGGACAGGAGCGGCGGCACTGGAACGATATGGTGTTGTGGGGGTCCAGGTGCCTGGAAACAGCATGCACAGACCTGGACCCATGCCTCCCTACATGAGGGATCTTCTAGGGGTCCCATGGGGGTGTCTCATTGGATGCCTGCCCAGTTCGATGACTCTTCCACCAAGCTGCCCTGTGGAGTCCTGCACACCAGGGAGGTGGAGCCATGGACAGGTGGCCGGCTTTTGTGCATGCTGGTATGGGCGCACCTGTCCATGGGTGAGTAACTGTGCAGGTGGGGTACGCGACTTTTTCACGCACCCGCACACAATTAGTGCATAGCGCCCAATTAATGTATTGTTCATTTGATATTTGTCTCAGGAGCATATTATTAGTAGTAAGTCACTAAATGCATACATAATCTCTGGATGAAGGCACCATTTAATCTAAATGTAACTGGATATGAACCTTCCAAGCAGGAAGATGATGACCCAGGCCCCTTAAACCCTGCTTGAGTCCACTAGGCAGGGGGAGTAACTTCAACATCTGTAATGACCTGCTTACATAACCATGCTCAATGTATATTTAGAAACATAGAAGTTGAGGGCAGGCAAGGACTGTTTGGTCCATCTAGATGGCCCATTTCCCTGTTTGTGGAACCGAGGAAATTAAATGATCCATGTTTTCTCCTTACCTACCTGTTGCTAGGATATCCTTATGTCTATCCCATGCATTTTTGAATTCCCTAACTGATTTTGCTCCTACCACCTCCATTGGGATGCAGTTCAAAGCATCCATGACTCTTCCTATGAAAAAGTACTTCTCACATTGCCCCTAAGCCTACCACCCTCCAGCTTCATGTCATGGTCACTTGTTCTTGTACATCTCTTTTCTTGAAAGATGCTACCCTCACTTATCTTGTTTACACCCTTGAGGTACTTGAATGTTTCAATCACATCTCCCCTCTCCTCCAGGAAGTGCATATTTAGTTCCCTCAGTCTTTCTTTGTAAGGCTTCACATGCAGTCCCTGCATCATCTTTGTTGCCCTCCTCTGAACTGCCTCAATCGTGTCTATGTCCTTCCGGAGATATGGTCTCCAGAACTGGACACAGTACTCTAGCTGAGGTCTCACCAGTGATCTGTACAGTGGTATAACCACCTCCTTTTTTCTCTGGTGATACCTCTTCCTATGTACCCCAGGATCCCGCTGGTCTTCCCAACAGCCTTTTCACATTCCTTGGTCACTTTTAGGTCATCTGATATGATTACCCCCAAGTCCAGTTCTTGCTTTGTGGCTCCAGGGCCTCCCCCACCTCCCCCCTGTCCTGTACTCCTCCTCTGAATTTTTGTGCCTTTGTTGTATGATTTTACACTTCTTTGCACTGAATCCAAGCTGTCACACCCTGGACCACTCCTCCAGCATGCTAATATTTATCCAGATTCTGTTTGAAATTCTCCCTACTTAAGGCCACATTTAGAGGTATGTTATTGCAAAGCCCAACTACCGTTGGGTGAAAAAGTATTTGTAATACCCCGAAGTTGGGGTTACCCCTGCAGTTCCCCAATAGTCCCCCGTTTCCCCAGTGTACTCCACTAAAGGTGCCCAAACCACAGAGCACAGAATAAATCATGTAGCCAGGTTGTTATGCCAGCAAAAGTAAACAATGTGCCCAGGATAGAATGTTGTGCTGAGCTGCTCATGCACAGCATTCTACTTCAAGAATCCAGAACTAGAGTGTAAACTTTTGAAAAAGTTTAGTTCAGTTAGAGAGATCCCTAGTAGCTGTTGAGGAGACAGAATGCAACAAGTGTAAGGGGACAAGGAAAAGGGCTTACCTGGTGGTTTGAAGCCATCCCCAAGGTCTTGCCTGTGTGCCTACTCTGCCTTCAGCTCCTGAAGACTGCCAGAAGCTGCTACATGGTTGTTGGTGCCATTGGAGCAGCAGAAAAGTAAAGAAACAGTCCCACTCTGCGCCCGAAGGGCTTGGTGCCCCATTTTCTTATTTTAATTTTAAAAGTTAATGCTTCAGTTCCCCAGAGGCAGTGATTACACTGCGGCATCTTTGCTTGCTGTCCCAGGACCTCGCAAGGTCCCCTGCTGTGAGGTACCTGCCTGCAATTCTCCTCCCACTATAAGCAACACCTCCCACCTCCCATCTGCAACTGCTTCCCCTGCTTTGGTGCTGTGAGTCAGCAGCAGCACACTGCTACGTGCTGTCCACCTCATAACTAAAGAAAAGTGCATTTTATTTATTTTAAAAGTTTGCATTAGGTACAAAGGAGAACGGCTGAGTGTCATGAAGGTGCAGGCCAGGGGCTCTGAATTGAAATAAATTAAGCTGTTAGGGCATGGTGATGCCCATTGGGAGGGACTAGTGCAGAATGGCCATAGAAGAGGCATGAATATTAATTAAGGGGGGGGACAGGGCAAGGCAGAAGGAAAAGAGTGTCAGCAAGGCTCCAGGCAGGCCTAGATCTTAAAGAAGCCCTACCACAAAATGGCAACGATTGTTAAAAGGGCAAGTATAGGCTCACAGTTTTAAAAAGCAACAGGGCCTATTTGGGAAGCTAAGGGAGCTCAGCCAGAGAGGCCCAGTCATCCAGATAGGCCCAACAGGAGGCCAGGTGCAGTTAGAAGGGGCCCAGCCAAGGTAGACCCACAGATGTTAAACAGGGTGACTAGGCCCAGGTCTGAAAAGGGCAAGGTAGGCCCACAGATGCTACACAGGATGACTAGACCCAGGTCTTAAGAGGGCAAGGTAGGCCCACAGATGTTAAACAGGGCGAATAGGCCCAGGTCTTAAAAGGGCAAGGTAGGCCCACAGGTGTTAAACAGGGTGAGTTAGGCCCACTGCTACTTAAAGGGGCGACACAAGGCCCAGAACCCGTAGCTAGCCATTTAGGCCCCCAGATATTATAAGGGCCCAGCATATAAGTGCCCCCCAGGTGTAATAGGAGCTTAGCTAGCCATGTAGGCCCACCAGTGTTAAAGGGGCCTGGTCAGACATCTGAGTTTATAGCCTTCCAGAGAGCCTATTCCCCACTGTAGTATACCCACAGTAACAGGAGAACCCGATTTAGTTAGAGGGACCCCTTGTTAGTTAGGTCCACCAGAGCTAGGGTTCACCCAGTAAAGTAAATTGTCTGCATATTTACTGTGGTCTGGACACTGAGACTATATGTTGACCACTACAGTAGGAACTAAGACTTTATTTGCATTGCTATTCATCCTACGGACATTATTAAGTGTCAGAACTGTCTTGCATTGTTTTGTACCAGCATTTCAGTGCTGGGGAAGTACCTGAATCAGTATTCAACAATTTTCAGAGTCACTTCACCCTGGTGTAACCCTATTAGTCTTCATCAATTCTTCAGGAATCATCTTCCAGTGTATCCAGAAGCAAGTAACAGAAACTCTAAGAAGAGCTGTACCGCAGTCATCTCGAAGTTGCATCGTCCTGTTTATTATTTTCCTCTTACAGATTCTCAGTATGGCTTGGCCCAGTGCAGAATCTGCCATCTGTTTCTTATTTTCATGTTCACAGTGGAGTACCGTTCGACTCATCAGTGTCAGTCTTCCTAGTAATGATCGGTTTGTTGTTTTCAGTGTGCCCTTGGCTCGTCTGACCTTGGACCCCGAACTTGATCATAGTTCGATGTACAATTTGTTGTTTTTGTGTGTGCACTTGGCTCATCTGGCCTTGGGGCCCAGAAGACCGACATGCACTGATGTCAGGAGACTTTCTTATCCAGATTTCTGCACCCAGTGGAGTCTGTGTAATCCTTCATATTTGGCAATCCAGAAGCGGGCTGTATCATCTTCTTCTTAGTCTTCTCATCCAGCAGTCCAGAAGTGGGCTGCATCTTCTTCTTCTTCATCTTTTCATCCAGCAGTCCAGAAGTGGGCTGTATCTTCTTCTTCATCTTCTTCACCTGGCAATCCAGAAGCGGATTGTGGCTGGATGGTTTGCATTGTTTCTTCCTTCCGGGCAGTCCAGTAGCGGACTGCAGCCAGATCTTGAGTGTGCCCATTCCAGCTGCCCTCAGTGGGTTCTTAGCTGAAGAATTCTTGATCTTGCATGTGTATTCTGGCAACCCTAGAGAGACGGGGTGTGGCTGAGAACTCATGGTCTGCTAAATCCTCTCTGCATCCTATAGTTGCCCACAAAGGTTCTCAGAATTTCACTGGAAAGCGAGTTTAGTGGCTTTTCTTTTCTTCTCGATGACAGAGAAAGCAGACATGCATGAACTGCCAAGCATTTACTGTATAGACTCTTCTTATAGCACATAGAGTGGCTGATAGTGTGAAATTTAAGTAACAGTTAGAGGTGCACCTCGGGGCTGAAGTAGAAGTCTGAATAAGTGTTAGGAATAAGACACTCTTACAGCGTAGTTGTTACAGCCAGTTGATCCATTCTGTAATCTTGATATAGAGTACCCCTCTTACAGGAAGTATAGATAGGACTCTCTTACAGCATAGCTATTACAGTTATTATTTTACTGTCCTCCTTGTATAGAGAATTAGAGTACTAGTATAGGCCTCAGGGCATTAGGAAGATAGGAGTAGTAGTATTTTATGCTGTTATTGGCATTCCTCTTTTCTCCTGTTCCCTACCCTATGGTCCGTTGCTAAATAAACTGGTTCCTTTCTCTAATCATGCCTCCTGCCTCTCCATTTTGGTGAAGAATAAGATCAGGTAGCCAAATAGGAAAAGAACTGCCTTACCACCTAGTGGATGTACTTTGAAAGTTTGATTTCTAGTATTCAGGCAATCGAAACATTCATCCTCATATCTAACTCTTTTTTTCTCTGAAATCCCAACAATCCCTTGGCTTCCTTCATATTTACATTTTTTGGATCTGAAAATAGCTCTCTTAACTTGAATTGGATGTCCCTTGGTACATGACTTAAACTCCTTATTTAATTGGCACGAGTACAGGAACATCAATATTGTTAAATAGTAGCAGTAAACCACCTCTGATACTTCTTGTATATAGAGACATAGGGCCGGATATTCAAAAGGGTTGCGCCATGCACAAAGGGCTGCGCATGCGCAAGTCCAAAATTGAGCCATTCTGCGATATTCAGTAGGAGGCAGTTGCGCCACTGAAAACAGGCTGAGCAACAGCGCAATGCAAATGAAGGCATGCGCAACCGAAGGGGGTGGACCCCTGCATAAAGAGCGCAATGCGATATTCAAAGGGTTGCGCAATGCGCAATTGCGGAACAGCAGAAAGGTGCGCCACAGTGGAAATGAGCCAAAATAAAAAGGCTCAAGGAAGAGGCGCAAGAATGCTACAGGGATGCCAAGCGAGACAGACAGAGAGAGACAGACAGCAACAGTCCAGAACAGGGCAGGCAAGGGAAGTTGTGTGGGCCATAGGCTGCAGAGGCCAGCGGGGGTACCCGGTGCAGTGGAGGTAGCAGTCAGGACACCGGGGGTAACAGAGCAACATCAGCCAGGGGGGGTCACAAGCCAGGGAGCTGGACAGTGCCAGCTTCCACATGGAAGCTGTAATGAGGGGTGAGAATGCATGCTGCAGGGGACGTAGGTGGAAGGGCCCGTCGTGATACGCCCCAACAGGCAGTACCGTGCCAGCATCAGCTTGAGCTGTACACAGATGTAGAGATCGTGGGCTGGTACCATCTGAACAGGGCAATACTGAGGCGGCTCTGTGAGCTGTGCAGTGATGTGATGCAGGCACCCTCACGACGGAGTCACGCTCTGTCAGTGGAGACCAAGGTGACAGCCTGCATGTGCCTGCTCACCACGGGCGCCTTCCAGAGGCCAACAGGGGACACCACAGGCATCACACAGTCAGCCACGTCACGCATCCTCACCCAATTTCTCAGCACACTGCTGCCACGTGCTGCAGAGCACATCCATTTCCCCAGCACCACGGCAGAGAGTACAGCAAACATGCAGGAGTTCCACAGGGTAGCACATATGCCTGGTGTGCTAGGGGCCATAGACTGCACCCATGTGGCCATTCACACGCCACCTGGCCCCGATGGGGCCGCATATAGGAACAGGAAGGGCTATTCCAGTGTCAACTGCCAGGTGGTGTGTGATGCCACTGGGTGCATAATCAATGTCTGTGCCACACACCCTGGCGGAGCACACGATGCCTTCATATGGTATCAGTCCACACTGTGCCATCGATTCGAGAGTGGGGACATCCCCACAGGCCATCTAGTGGGTGAGTACACATGTAGGAATTGCAAACGTGGGGCAAGGGTGGGAATGCCACAGGTGCCATGGCAGTGGCACACAGGGATATTGGCAATATGGACCTGAACATGATACTTATCTCCACCATCTCCACACAGGTGACAGCGGATACCCACTCCGCCCTGGCTGCTCACACCATACTGGCGCCCCATGACCCCATTGCAGCAACACTATAATGAGGCACATGCTGCCATGCAACATCATCGGGTGGTTTGGGATGCTCAAGGCACGCTTCCGATGCCTAGACACCTCCAGCGGTGCCCTACAGTACAGCCCCTCAAAGGCCTGTGGGATATTCCTGGCCTGTTGTATCCTGCACAACATGGCCAAAGACTGTGGGATAGCCATTCAGGTTGAGGAGGGGACAGCAATGGGGACACCAGCAGCGCCGGGTGATGGGTGATGAGCAGCCCCCTTGGGCGGCGGGACCCCGACTGATCCGGCAGGCCCAGCTGCACGGGACACCATCACAGAGGAGCATTATGCATGACACAGGTAAGTCAAGGGGCCATGTGCAACCAACACTGTCCAGGCGCAACCCACAGGCACACAGAGTAACACACCAGGGGTGCATGATGGCAAGGGAGTGGAAGGGACCAGGCACACAAACACACCATCAGGAGGGTGAACAGTCATATGGACACACACACACACACCAGGCACAAGCGTACATGGGTAGGTGCACAGCAGGCAGGAACAGACATGGCAAACTCACAGATCCATAGACCACCCACCACCTGTACTGTCCAAATCGTGTGTCAGATGCTGGGCACCTTGAACCTTGCTGTACAGTACAATGCAGGCATCATCATGCACACGCACCTGTGGACAGCAGTCGGGATGGTGTGCAGGTGGTCCGTGTGTCGGCGTGATGAGCAGGGCACCCACCAGTGCACTGCCCACCATGACGCACATTGCACACAGGGCAGCACCAGACAGGGCCCGCACTGGAAGACAGGTCAGTCATGTTGCACTGTTCCACGGCCACCGCGGATACGTGGGTGGCCCTGCCGTGACCCAACAACACTGGCATGCTGAGCAGGGGCCACATGGGGTGGCACCGATGGACCACCAGGTGTCCCACTGCGCGATCACGACCTTGTCCGCATAGGGGTCTGTAGCATGCCAAACATACCTGCACCAGGGGTGCTTGGGATGCCCATAGCAGAACCCGGTGTTGACAGACTGGGTGTTGCATGACGCCGGGAATGGGGAGTGGAGAGCATTACTGTGTGGGGTGCGTGGTACAGGGGCTCCTGCTTGTGTGCCCAATGCAGCCATGACAGCGACCAATGCCTGGGTCTGCCTGTCAATGGCGGCGGTCACATCCATCCGCATATGGACCATCTCTGCAAGGATCAGAGCACAGTCCCTGCTGTGCTGCTCCACAGCCACGCACAGTGCCTCCACGGACGTTGCAACCCGCCTTTGCTGCTGTACTGATTCCCGCAGCAGGTGGGTGTGCTCTTCAAATGGGTACTGTGCCACAACAGCATCCTGTCCCCCAGGGTATGGAAGGTCCTGATGGTCAGCACCCCTTGAGGGTGGGTGCTGTTCATCAGGACCAGGAATGGGCATATCAAAGGGCGGTGGGCATGTGTCACCACTGGACACTGTACCCCCAGACCTGGTGGGTGACTGCTGCTGCTGTCCCTCCAACTGCTGTGCCCCAGGAACCATTCGTTCCGCTGCTGTTGCTGCAACAGTGCCAGACACCTGCACAGCCACCAGTGCTGCCCCACCGGTGCTGACAGGCACAGCCTGGGACTGTGCCGACATGCTGGCACACACGTTGGAGCCAGCCAGGCCCAGGGGCACGTGCTGGCCTGCTGTGTGTCCGTTATGGGACACACACATGTCACTGCCCATTGCAGTCCTTGCATCATCAATGGTGCAGGTACGTGCTACAGCCACAGTCATAGCGTGCTGGCATGCCTGCATGCCAGACTGCTGAGAACACAGGCTGTGCACCCCCCACACCTGACTCACCGACAACAGAGGTGGCAGCCAGGCATGCATGCTGGTGCAGTGCATGCTGGCTGGCGACAGAGGTGGATGGACCCTCCTCCAACTCTGGCAGGTCTTCCTCACTGCCTGGACCCACCACCACCACCATCCCCTGAAGATGAACAGGATCTGTAACAGAATGTGAGGACATGTGAGTGCATGTGAACAACCTCCCACCCCCCAACACCACCACCATGTCATACCGTGCAGTGATGGGCTTCCACCGGTCTGGAATCCACCTCCTGGTAAGCCCTCAATAACACTCCGCTGCATTGATGCAGCCAGTCAGTCCTCAGCCAGGGTCAGTTCCACCACTGCTGGCTGGCCCCCGCCTGTGCCAGCACGTGCTGCCCTGAGGGCTGCCACCTTCTCCTTCACCCTCCTGCGGTCTGTCCCCATCTTCTTTTTGCATTCCTGCATGGAGCGCTGGTGGCTTCCGTGCAGGTTCACTACCCGAGCTACCCCCTCCCATGCAGCCGCACGGGCCTGAGGGGTGCCCTGCCATCCACTCAGTAGTGGCTTCTCCTCCAGGTAGGCCTGGAAGAGGGCCTCTGTCTCTGCCATGGTGAACTTGGACCTCCTCCTCCGTCCACCATCCTCACCCTCACCTTGGCTCTGCTCGGTCATGTCGGTCTGCATGGGTGGAAGTGGACACCTGTCACTGTGCAGACTACAGTGTTATCCCATGATCATTGGCCAGAACATCACACAGCATGCAACTCACCTCTCACCTACAGTAACCGAATCTGGCCAGCGCAGCCCAATGTCGCACATTTATAGCGCAATGCATGCAAATTATGAGTGGAGCAACTGTAATGAGATGCAATTCATGCCACTGCGCCTTTGAATGGCTGATCAGATGATTTGCATGTGTCGGCTGAATATCGCGCCGTTGCGCTTTGTGCAATACGGTTGAGCCAGCTGAGCCAATGGCGCAGTTCTGTGACTGTGTGGTACACTGCATTGCACATGCCCAGGTAGCTTACGCAGGCATCTGCTGCACTGATGATGTGCTGTGCGTGATCAGCAATTCAGGCCACGACCACCATTGTGCCAATGGCTCTACAGCGCTGGTCACCATATGGCGCTGTGGCAGTACTGAGCAATAGTCCACTGTGACACTGGCACGCAGGTGTCCGATCGCCCAGGACGTGTGGATGTCCGATGGCGCTGTGCGTGGCATTGCACCACTGACCCATGACCTTGTGCCCGACCTTTGCCCCCTGTCGCTGTACGTCTGGCATGTGTGCGGATCTGTCCGCTGTTTGGTGACAGCGCCGATGTGAACCAATGCGCTGTCCGAACAGCGCGATAGGCAGTGATGGAGTTGTATTGCACAACATTTCCACGTAAATAGCGCGCCATGGAGCACCATATTGCCACTGTACTTTTGAAAATGGCATGCAGAGAGCACCACAATGGGGGCTTTGGAAATAGCTAACCTGGTGGCTGTGGTGGAGCCTCACTATGGCTCACTGTTTAAGGGAGTTCCCCTGCAGGTGCCACGCACCCATGTGTGGCAGCAGGTCGCCGCTGCCCTGGAGCAGGCCACTGGGTGGAGGAGGACCACGGAGCAGTGCAGGCACTGCTACGGTGACCTGCAGAGGAGGGAGTGTGCTCTGTTTGCATGCCTCAGGTCGCATGCCCGGAGGGACATTGTGCCCAGGCCAGGTGGGTGTGCTGTGTATGCACTGGTATTGTCTGCATGGGTGACTGTGTAATGTAATCTGCGCATGGGGGTGGGTTGGGCTGTGGTTTGCTGTGAGGGTGTTTGCGGGTGTGTGCTGTTTGGGTCTGGTTCTGTGGGCAGGCACACTCAATGAGGCAAGGGGCTGTCTGCTTTGGGATCTCACTGATGTGTTTCTCTTCCTTTGTCTCCCACAGGCATGGAGGAGCAGAGGCAGGCACAGGCTGAGGCCTGGGATGGCGGTGCCAGAGTGGCTGGTGGAGGAGGTGTGCAACAGCCACAGCCACAGCAGCAGCAACAGCAGCAGCTGCAGCAGCACCTGCTGCAGCGGCTTGATGAGGGTGAGTGTCATTACATCTTGGATGCTATTGCATGCTGGGGGGGCACAGAAACCTTCCAGGGACAACACTACCATGCATGCAACATGTGACAGTCATCACTGTCCAGTGGCACTGCATGTGTGTGTGCGTGCATCACTGGAGGTCCATGCATGCACCGGGCACATGGCTGTGGCACTAGCATCCCACCACGTGAGCCACGCTGCTTGGCAGCCTTGGTTGTGCTGTGCTGGATATGGGCGTGTGTGTGCAGTGGTACACATGGCCATTGCTGGCTGGTTGGGCTTGTCTTGTGCACGGTCACTGTGGGTGGTGCAGTCCATCACAGGAGTGGGGCACTGGCTGTCTGCCATGCATGATGGGTGGGATTCAGGGATGTGGACAGTCACAGCCATTGACTCTGATCCCTTGTCCTGGGTATCTGGATCCTGCGCCTGATGGAACGGGGCCTGCGGAGGCTCACTCAGGTGGTCGTCGACACACACACCATTCTCCTGGACTTGCAGCAGCATGGGATGCGGCACTGGAGGAGGCCACGGGCACAGCACCAGGCAGGAGGAGAGCAGGCTGCCAGGTGATAACTGAACATCAGCGAACCCCACCTTCCCTCTCCCGGTTGTTCACCCCTGCCCCTTACCCACCCCTACCTCATACCCATACCCCCACCCCTGCTTTGTAAATATGTTGTTGTTTGTTGTTCTTGTTATGCATCTTATTATTACATTTATATTTTGATAGGAATACTGTGGTGGTCTCTGATTTGCAGCTGGCTATAGGTGATCAGTTGCAGTGGTGTTCATAGCATCTGGTGTGTATGGTCATGGGTATGTGTGTCGTGTGTGTGGGCGGTGTCTCTGGTGTGGGTGAGGTTTCCAGTCAGTATTGCCATGTGCTGCCACCCACTGCTGGGTGCTCATGGTGGGTGTGGCTTGTATGGTTCTGTGGTTCACGAGGTTGCAGTGTGCTGGGGGGCCTGGGGATTCCTGCAGTGCTAGTCACTGTGCATGGGTGGTGTCTTGGGGTCACAGTGCTGGGAGTGCTGTGCACACGGGGGGGCACTGGACACTGGGGTGCTCCACCCCCTTTGTATGCCAGTCTCAGGTTGACAGTAGGTGTGCTGCAGTAACACGGCCAGAATGTGCTTTGTTTGCTTGTCCCCATGGTCTGGTGGCTGTTCCATCCCTCCCCCAGTTATGCTGTGCTTGAGGTGTGGGGATACATTGTTGGTTCGGCAGTGTGTCCCTGTGCCCATCTGTGGCATGGGTGGTGGCCCCTGCCTACCTCCCTGGTTGTGCAGTTCCATTGCTATGCTGTTGGGACCTCTTTGCTTGAGCTATGACGCCTCTGGACTGCTCAGCTGGGCCACTTTGTTGCGCTGTGGCGCATCAGCTCTGTTCAGCTTCTCCTTCCTGGTTGTGCTATGTCGCAGGTTGTGCGATATTCAGACATTGGCTGCTTGTGCAATTTGTCTTGCTCCATGTTTGAATATCGCATGTGTTGCGCATGTGCGCAATTGACTTGCGCTTGCTCCTGCTGTTGTGCATTTTTTGGGCGCAGTTTGAATATCTAGCCCATAATATTTAGTTTTACCAGTCTATCATTATATGATAAATCCTAAAACCCCTCTATCATTTTGATGACTTTCTTCTGGACCTTCTGAAGTCCATCAATATCCCCTTGATTATATGGTGACCATCACTGAGAGCTACAGTCTAGATGGGGATGTGCATACAATCTGCATACAGCAGCAATTACTGTACAGTATGTTTATTTATTTGAAACTGATAACTGGGAAAGGCACTATAAGCCAAGGCTTGTTTCCAGGTGTGTCCCAGTGGGAAGGGGGAACAGGAGTACAATAATACAGCAAACACAGTGTCAATGATGAGGTACAAAGTAAAGCGCATAACAAAGCGCAATTAATGGGGTATTAATACTGTGACAGAAGAAACATAAAATAGTGAACTGAGCAGCATTCATGTGCAAATAAAGTGACTAGTAAAAGTAGTGAAGTAATAGTGCAGGAGTAGTTGAGAAGAGTCAGTTGCAGACAGCAGCAGTCGCTGGTGAGATCCAGCCATACAGATTAAGGTACCATGCAGAGGAGGGTCAGGTTTGGACTTTCCCCAAATCTGAAAAGAAGATTGTGCAGGTTGACTTTCCCTGTGTACACTGGATGTATTTGTGTTCTCTGTGACACCTTGCATCAGTTTATTGTATATTTTTGCCTTATTATGAAGCAATAAAATATATTTAAAAAAAGAGAGAGAGTAGGCAGGAACAGGAGAGGGCAGGGGGATGTTTAAGCTGGTGTCTAAGGGAGAGGTGTAAAGAAGAGGGTCAAAGAGTGGTGGGATCAGGCTCCAGAGGGAGGGAAGGCAATACAAGAAAGCAGACTACCAAGCAGAGGAGTGGGGATGGGGCAGGAAGACATTATGAGAGTTCCTGGTGAGAAGGGACTAGGAGGCAGAAGGGATGGGGAGGGGGGTGAGGAGAGGTATGAAGGGAGGAACTCGAGCCAGTATTTGGAGATGAAAGATGCCCAGTGGGACTGGCAACTTGAGGGGTGAAGGAGGATAGATAGGTAGCTGTACAGGGAGCAGTGGTGAGTATGAGAGGAGGAATTAGTTGCAAAGTGACAAAAAGTGTTGCAGAGCATGTCCATTATGGCAAGAAAATGGCAGTGCCATAGACCACATCCTCTTAGTCAAAAACTGGGAGAACCATCTTGGTGACCAGCTCCTGGCAGACTTGGGAAGAAAGCCCATCCTTGTTGTGGTACAGGGCACCAAGTTTGGGGCATAGCCTGGAGTGTATAGTATTACTGCGGACAGAGAAGTCAAGCCTGCTATCCAGCTATGCACAGAGGTACTTGAAGGATAAAACCATGTTGAGTGGTACCATTCAGAGTGGTGAAGATAGCCAGGGGGAGAGCCAGGCCAACTTCTGACTGGGGCTAAAGGTCATAAACATGATTTTTATTACTATTGACCTAGAGTTGATTAGAGTCAAACCAGCACAGGATGTTGTGGAAGTTTAGCTAGAGCAAACTTTCCACTGCCACAGCCAAGGGGCTAGAGGTGTAGATGACTGTATCATCTGCATGCATATGGATATACAGGTTGGCACAGTTTGAAGGAAGGTCATTCAGAAAAATGGAAAGAAGGATGGGATCCAGGATGGAGTCATTTGGAACCCTAGCCTAGATAGGAAGGGAGAGGGAGACAGGGCACCTCCAACTTGCACCAACTGTTGACCTGTCAGATAGGAAAGGGACCAGTCAATAGTGAGAGTTGGGAGGCCAGCAGATTAGGTTTGTCCAGGAGGAGTGGGTGGGTCACCAAGTCAAAGGCTTTGGCCAGATCAATGAAAATAGCCACTGTAGTGTGCTCCTGATCCATCCTGGTAAGGATGAAGTCAGTGACATGCAGCAGGGAGGAATTGGTGGAGTGGTGTTTCAGAAAATACATTACCAACTAAAGCTTACCAAGAAAATAAGGTACATATGTCAAATATCAATAATAGACAACCCCAAAGAAGGCTTGTACACTAAGTGCACAAATGCACCATGACCACAAAATATGCATTTAAAAGGTATGTTATTGCTCACCATAAAAGTCAAAGGACACAGAAAAAGGCACTCCCACAGACCGACTAAATGCGTTTGTGCACTTAGTGTGCAAGCCTTCTTTGGGGTTCTGTGTTTCAGAAAACCAGTCTGGAACATGAGAGGTAGTTAGTGAAGTCAGCAAGCCTAGAGTATGCAAGTTTCTCTTTCAGCTTTGCAAGAGTAGGGAGGAGGGAGATAGGACAGAAGTTGCAATGGGAAGAGGAAGAACACTGGCAATCTTCAAACACTGGTGCACAGCAAAGAAAGTGAAGGACATGTTAAGAAGGTGAGTAAGGTGGGAGGCAATGGCTGGTGCTGAGTGATGAAGAGGTTTAGAGTCCAGTCCATCATGATTGGACTTAGACAAGTTAAGTGAGGACATGGCAAGCAAGGTTTCCTGGAGACTAACTGGAGGGAAGTGAAAAACCCTGAACTGATTGGGCCAGGGATGAGGATGGAATAGATGCGAGTGTTACCGGGGGGGGGGAAGGACGGACAGGTAGTAAAAATTTCACTAAACTGAGAAGAAACATAGGGAGCATCAGAGTCAAGTGGACTATTTATTATGAGGACTTATATATGATTACCAGGGCTTGTGGTACAGATTCCTGCCCAAATAGATCCCAGCTCCCTGTTTGACCTGACTGTATCTTCTTTGAAATACAATGTCGATTTTAACATAATGGCTTACAATGATGCCCCAATCTTCTGGTTTCCAAAGTTTTGTCTTTATGTCCCTATAAGTAACAAGTGTTTTGCATTGTTGTATCCCAGATATATCACTGCACTGTTATCAAGATTGAACTTCATGCCACATCTGTTTGCCCATTCACCAAAAATTATAAGACCTGACTGAAGTGAGCAAACTTGTTCAATAGTCATGCACACTCCTCCAACCTTGGTGTCATCAGCATATTTTTCAAACCATCCCTTGAGGCCATTTTTGAGATCAGCTATAAAATCTAAAACAATATTGGGCTTAAGACTGAGCCTTTCAGTACCCCATTTGTCACTGATCCCCCAGGACAAGAAACTATTTATGAGACCCCTCTGAGTTCTATGCATTAAGTAAGATGATATTGAGTTTACTACATTTGAGACAATGGTTAGTTCTTTTAGTTATTTAATTATTGCCCAGTATGGGACCAAGCCAAAGGTCTTACTGAAAGCTCAAAACATCAAATCAGTAGGGTGGCCCAGATCCAATTCTCTACCAACATGCTCTTAGAAATGTAGTGATTTGGACTTCCAATGCAGCCTCTGATTGTAATGGTGGCTTAGCACTCCCGCTCCGTGATCTCCCTGCCCTTTCAAACCAGAACCACGGCCAATAATCCATTAAAATTAACCTCAGGCTATTACAACTTTCATTGCAATGACCAAGCTAAAAGGGCGTGGGAACAGATTTTTCCAGTTTACCAGTGGATCCGGATGCTTCAGACCACGAGGCAACGGACTCCAGCAATATCATTTAGGCTTGCTCCCCCACGCTGTACACTACATCTAAATACAAAGGCAAGCAAAATTCCCAATCTACTAAACAGATGGAGGACAAGTTAGACAAGATTTTACACAAACTTAAAGAAATTAAGCCAGATTTTAAGGACTTTAAATGGGAGCAGGAGCAGGCCTGAGCAGACATTTTTGAACTACAGCAGCGGATGGTTGCAGTGGATGAGGAGCAACATGCACAATCCGAGGCCTCTAAGGAATGCCAGGCCACAGTCTCACAGATCATGGAAATATGCCAAGCCCTCGGAAAGTGTCAAGAGGATGCTGAAAACAGGCATAGACATAGAAATTTGAGACTATATGGAGTACCAGAGGGGAGTGAGGGAAACAATATCAACTTGCTCATACCATCATTACTTAGAGAAGTTCTGAATCTGAGCTCTGAATATGAGTTGGAGATAGAAAGAGTCCACAGAGCCTTGGGCCCTCCACCCTCACAACTAGGAATGAGACCCCGTTCAATAATCATACGCTCCCTGAGGTATACCATTAAAGAAGAGCTGCTACGGAAGGCTTGGATTAAGGGAAGACCTTTTATCAATCCAACAGAGTATACTTTGATAATGACTATGCCCCTGCAACAGTGCAGTGCTGCAGGGAAAATATACCACTGTTCCCGATTTTGAGGGGCCTAAAGTTGAAGTTTCGCACCCCATATCCTCCCAGGCTTCAGGTTCAATACCCCAATGGACAACAACATTACCGTTCGGCTCAGGATGCTCTTGCAGATCTAGAAACCAGGGGGTATGAACTCCCAACCAAAGTGAACTTTCTGTGGCGTTTAGTGGGGAAAGAGGCAACCACGTTTTGCTGAAGATCACCAGATCCACAGTCACAACAAGCTGCCTTGGACTCAGTGAAACAACTACTTCATCAGTTTGCCAGAAATATTGCCTGAAACTGGAAACATCTTTATTTTACAGCATATGAGGTTGGGAGGTGAGTGCTGGGGCTGGCTGGGGAGTCAGACCTGTGGCCTGAGTGGGGGTGGGGGGCTTCCGGGTGTATTCCCCACTGCGGAGCCTGCCATTAACATTAACAAGAGATAACAGTAAGACTGCTGCTGGGCTATTGTATCATGCACTTGAGGTGGTGTTGGGGGAATGTGGTGCAGACATTGAAAAGATGGCTTATGGCAGTGGTTGGTACCAGTCCTCCCCTTCGGAGGGGCTAATTTGGAACCATTGGATCTTACAGGAGGCTCCGGAAAGCTTCGGAGTAACTGATTTTTGGAACAAAATCTTATCAGGCTGTCCCTTAGGGGATGGGGGAGTAGTCCCTCGAACCCAGGGGAAGCCTATATTAAAAATGTCTGAGCAGCTGGAGGCCTATCAATTGAGGATCCTATGGGTTTCCAGGCCCTAACTGCCGAGGAGGGTGGGACCGTTGAGAGACTCTGCGAATAGCATTTAAACATAGTCTGGCAGGGGATGTCTGTTCCCTCCATGCCTCCTGTGAGTGTTTACATTTGATGAAGTGCAGCAGCCCAGATGGGAAGGATACTGTTGAGTGATGGTGGCCACTGCAGGGGGGCTTATATTCAGGGAGCGCACCCTGGACCCTGGTAGTGATGACGGTGGGGTGGCTACCCCGGCCAGACCTTGGCCTCCTCTCTGACTTCTAATGGCACGTAGACTTGATCATTCATATTTAAGTTCCTCACTGTAAGAAGTAACAGGGCAGAATCCATGGAGGACTCTTTTACAACAATGGCCCTAAACACCCCCTTATTTGAAGGCCGGCAGGGGGAAATAAGAGACTTACAGAGGATAAAACTTTATTGCACCATTTTCATTTTTTCTTTAATTGTGAAATGCCTGCTAATCCTATTTTCTGTTTATATCTACATCTCTACAGAGAAGAGTAATCTGAAACCCGGGGCACATTTCGCTGCAAGGAGTACAATCCCAAAAGTGGCTTCTATTTTTAATTGCCGCCCCCCTTAAGTTTGTAAGGGGATGGAAGTCTGTGCGCTACAACTGTATATAGTTTATTCTACATTGATTAGACTCGGACATCAGTTCAGAGGATGTCAGTTAACTAGGATCTGCAGCCTATGCATTAGGTAGGGAAATGGGCAGAATAGGTGGGCCAAGCGGTCCTTATCTGCAGTCAAATTCTATATTTCTATGTTTCTGTTGTGGTCAGACTGTACTATTTCTACTATATTATACAAAAGTTTTAGACTGGAGTGCACTAAGAGAGGGAAATATATTTATAACAGTGCAGGCAGACTATTGGACCAGTTGGCTGTGGATGGCAGGGTGGGGGTTGGATTAGGAGGATTGTGACCTGTTTTTTTAACCACTATGACCCAAAACCAAAATATTAAATTAGTCTTTTAGAATGTGAATGGCTTGGGGGCCCAATTAAAAGAGGGAAGGTGATATCCTACCTTAAAAAAATTGCACCTCCATTTGATATTACTGCAGGAAACTCATATGACCCCAACTGAGCATCAACACCTGATGAAATTTCGGATGCAAACCATTGTGGCAAGCTCTCACCACTCAGGTAGAAGAAGAAGAGTGGCAATAGTAATCCCAAACAATTCGGCATTCCAACTAGAGACCTCATATTCCAACAGAGAAGGTACTCTGACAATGGTCCAGGGATCTTGGTGTGGCACCCCTATACAGTGGCTAGTATCTATCTCCCTCCTGGTTCAAACCTACAAACACATCAAACCCTGATAGACAAAATTATCCATTTTAAACAGGGAGTTTTAGTGGTAGGTGGGGACTTGAACCACTTAATGGATCCAGGGAAGGATAGCTCAAGTCCTAGCCCTCCACATATGACAGCTGGCCAGAGACATACCTGGATACCTGGAGACTTAGTAACCCAGGAAGTAGACCCATTATTCAATGGTCCATCATACTTACTCCCGTATAGACCATTTTTTAATTACAGCAGAACATAAAGATCTGGTGAATCAGGTGACTATACTCCCTATTTTGCTGACACACCATGCCCCATTAGTATTAGAACTGGAAACTTATCAAAAAAAACAGTCCACACAATGGCGTTTTAATAATTCTTTATTGAGAAATTGGAAATATGTAGAATTTATCACTCAATGTATTCCAGAAATCATAGCACAAAACCAGTCCCCTGAGATTACATCAGGAATACTATGAGACACACTGAAAGCAGTAATTAGAGGAGATACCATCCAGTTTACAGCTAGGAAGAAGAGGGCTAGGGAGGAGCAGCAGAAACAATTGGAAGCTGAACTTGCAATTTGGCAGCAAGCACATATGCAAGGAGATAGATCGGCCCAACAACATATAACCCAGATCCAAAGTAAATTACAAGACCTACTCACATATAAAACTGAACAGGCCTTATTATATGTACAACAAAAATATAATGGTGGGGCTAGTGCTTCTCGGGTATTAGCCTCTAGACTGAGATCAATAAGATTTAGGCGAATGATAACCCAACTTAGGCAACCGCAAACTAAACACCTCTTAATTAGTACTAAGCAAATCTTAGCGGGACTTAGACAATTTTATAATTCCCTTTATACCCAGGACCCAGAACCATCAGAAGATAAACACATGACCTTTTTTCAGTCTTTGGGTCTACCTCAGATAACACCTCCCCAAAAGGACCTTTTACTCCGACCAATTACAGTGCAGGAGATACAGGGGGTGATTAAAAGGGCTAAGGCAGGGAAGAGTCCTGGTCAGGATGGAATCACCTTTAAATTCTATAAAAGCTTTGGTAAAACTTTACTTCCTACCTTACAGACACTATTTAATGACCTACAGTCCAAGGATATAACCCCTTGGCACTATGCGAATATATCAACAGTTTTAAAGTCAGGAAAGGACCCTTTGAATTGCGAATCCTACAGGCCTATATCAGTCGTAAACCAGGATTATAAATTATATGCAAGTATTTTAGCACATCGACTAAGCCCCTTTTACCCAAAGGGCAGGATTCACAAAGAAGATGTGCCAAGTGCATCTCGGCTGCTCCAGCGCAGGGGAGATGCACTGAGTGCAAAATGGGCTATTTATAGAGGAGGCACAGGGAGATGCCCCCAGCGCATCTCCTCTGTGAATAGCACAGGTGCGCCCAGCCCAGGATGTTCCAGAGCATTCCAGGCTGCTCTGGCGCATCCCCCATGACAGGCTGTAAGCCCAATGGGGCAGGGTATCTCAGGATGCCCTGCACCCAAAAATGCGATTCACATCCAGGGGCATGCAAATGAGGCCATTAGGCGTGCATGGTGCAATGGAGCCATTAGCATACCTTTATGGCTCCATTTGCATAACGCCGGCTGGGATGCCCCTGCAGAATGCGACCAAATACATCCACTGCCCCTCCCCTGCCTGACCCCAGCCCAAGCCATGCTGCTCCCAGCGGCATTGAATACAATGAATCCCCCCCCATGCCTCTGTAGGATGCCGCACCTGGCGGCAGTAAAGATAGGGGAACCCCAAGCCACCGTACAAAGCCACTCCCAGTGGCATCAACAATCTATGAAACTCCCCCTGCAAGCCCCGTGAAATTACGCTCCCGGCGGCAGTAGTAAGTAGAATGATCCCCACTAGCACTCATACAATGCCGCTCCTGGAGGCAGTAGTAACAATGCTACCCTCCCGAGTGCCTTCGATGCCTCTCCATGGCCAGTGAATGTCAGGCTGAACCACCCTCCAGCCCCAAGCCCTCGGTAATGCCACCTCCCATGGCAGCCATGCAGACAGCCCCCATGTACCCCAACCCACCTCTCCCCCACCCCAGCAGGGTCCCTCTGTGTCGGCGGGCAGCGCAACCCACCCTGCATACCACCACAGCTGCCTGCCGACAGAGCTGTCTGAGAATGACAGCTATCACACAGCCTAGAAGCCTCAGGCCATATGATAGCTTGTCATTCTCAGACAACTCTGTCGGCGGTGGCCATGGTGGCATGCAGGTGGGTTGAGCTGCCCACTGACGACGGACCCTGCTGGGTGGGGGGAGAGGGGTGGGTTGGGGCACATGGGGGGCTGTTCAATGGCCATGGGGAGGCACCATTGCCGAGGGCTTGGGGCTGAGGGGTTCAGCCTGACATTCACTGCCACTGGGAGTGGCATCGTGCGGGCACTCGGGGGGCAGCATTGCTACTACTGCTGCTGCTGCCAGGAGTGGCATTGTACGGGTGTTGGGGGGGTCATCTCTACTACTACTGCCGCTGGGAGTGGCACTTTACAGGGGCTTGGGGGGTGCACCATGTCCATTACCGCTACCAGGAGCAGCATTGTACGAGGGCTTGGGGCAGGAGGGACTCACTGGACTGCCAGGGTGGGTGGGCACCCATGCTGATGCCCGCAGTGTGGCAGCCTGCCTATAGGTGGAAACTGACATAAGTCTAGTTTTCTAGACCTATCTTTCTGTGGTGCATCCCCAGACTTGTCCCAGGGTTGTGCCACAGAATTGGGCTGTGAATGGGGCTGCGGCCAGTATGCATGGGCATGCCCCCCCCCCACAGCCCCTCCGGATGCACCGCATTACATTACTGGTGGTATGTGGCACATCGGGGTTGCACCAGTGCATTGGGGTTGTGCTAGCACATCAGCACCCGGCCTGAATCATCCTTGGGTGCATTTTGCGGATGCTCCGGTGCATCTCGGATGCCCGGTGCATCTTGGATGCGCTGGGTGCATTCCTTCTGTGAATTCTGCCCAATATTATTAATAGGGACCAAACAGGCTTTGTCCCCACAAGAAGCACTACAGATAACATCAAAAGAACCTTATATTTGACAGAAAGAGTGGAGGTGAGGTCTATTTCATTTTTAATTTTGAGTATGGATGCCTAAAAGGCCTTTGACCGAGTGTCATGGAAATTGTTATACTATGCCTTGGAGAGGTTTGGCTTCCTTCCTAGATTTCTACAATGGTTGCAGGATCTCTATACATCCCCCCAAGCAGTAGTTAAAGCAAATGTCTCCTATTCTGAGTGATTCACTTTATATAGAGGAATAGGACAAGGTTGCTCTTTATCACCCCCCCCCCTTCTATTCGCCCTATATGTGGAACTCATAGCAGAAGCAATACAAAAAGCTGAGGAGATATCCGGCCTGTCAGAGGGTGGGGTAGAATATAAGACAGCGTTTTAGCCTGATGATTTACTGATCTACTTAACATCCCCAGGATCCTTTCTCCCACAATTATTTACACTCCTACAGGATATAGAATCCTTATCTGGGTATAAACTAAACATAGCCAAAACTGAGGTACTCAGCTGGAAGATATAATCCAGATCATTATTCCCTTTAAAATGGGATACTAGAAATTTTCAGTACATGGGAATTGTTATCCCCCAGGATCTTAAAAGGTTATATGATGTGAATTTCTGCCCCCCCAATTAAGACATTAAAGAGTGATCTACAAAGTTGGCATGATCTTACAATACCTTTAATACAATGAATAGATTCTGTCAAAATGATGATACTTCCTAGATTTCTTTATCTGTTCCAGAGCCTTCCTGTCCATCTCCACCTGGAATGTTTTAAAAGTTGGGATAGAATACTCTCCCAATATATATGGCATGGGAAAAGACCCAGGAAGGCTTATGCCTTACTTCAACTCCCCAAGATTAAGGGTGGCCTGGCCCTTCCAAATTTGAAGACATTATTTTTCAGCCCATAAGGCGCTTGCCCTACATTGGTGGGATACGACCATAATGTCACACTGGAAAATCTTAGGGCTAAATGATCAGCAGGAAGCCATAGGAAGAAGTATGGGTTCCCCCTTATACTCAAAGGAATTATAGACTAGAAGGCATCCAATCAATTTATACCAAAGCTGTACTCACTGTATGTTGGAGGCTGCTAGGGACATTAGATATTAACTTTTCTGCTCAAGTATTGTTGATCCCAGTATATGATCCATTATTTATTCCGGCCTTTACTGATACTACATTTGATGCTTGGAAAAGGCAGGGTATGAAATTTATATACCAATAGTATGAGCAGGGATCTTTCATAACCTTTGCCCAAGCACAACAGGCATATCAGTTAGGGAGGAGGGATATTTTCCTCTGTCTTCAAATTCGTCATTATATAACCCAGAGATGTATAATACATTGGGACCCAATTCAGGCTCACTCCTTGGTGCAAACAATTATACGCACCCAGACTAGACAGATCCCTGATCATATTGTCTCAGAGTTGTACCATACTCTCCACCGAAAGGGACATAAATCATTAGTGAAAATGCAGAAGTCCTGGGAGGCAGATTTGGGACAGGAGATTTCTGAATCAGACTGGGATCAGATTTACAGTGCACAGCACAAGATATCTAGATCCTATGTCTGGAAGGAATTTAGCTGGAAATGTATGGTTACATTTTTTAATATGCCCAATATCACAGGGAAATATGGGACCAGGGGAGGAACTCACTGCTAGAGACTATGTGGAGAGACCCGGGCAGACCATATACAATATATTCTGGAGATGCCCAGTACTTACTCAATACTGGGCACAAATAGAACACGGTCTGAAACAGCTTTTTCCAGAGCTCCCAAGCCTTACTCCTGGGCTGGCACTCTACAATGGTTCTCCAAAGGGGTCAAGAATATACAGTCTAAGAAATTACTAGTAATATTACTTCTACCAGCCAAAAAGGAAATTTCACGGAGGTGGCTACAGACAGGCCTCCCAGTTGTAACCGATTGGCAGAGCATGGTACAAGAGATTTATACAATGGAGAAAATAACAGCAATCTTACATAGGAGGGAGACTGTGAATAGGCTTTTCTGGAATAAGTGCATAATTCGGCTCATGCATCATAGACAGGACATTATACCATGAATTAGACAATTTTAATGCTGAGAGGCTCTTATTGCAATTTTATTACATGCGCTTGAGTTTATCATGTACTGTACACTCTGCTGACATTTCTATCTGAAGCCAGCCTGATTTGTATTGAAATTATGATTTTGTAATGTAATCCTGTATACTGTGTGCTATACAAACTGATGTACTCCAATATTTTTAATAAAAAATATAGTAACAAAAAAAAGAAATGTAGTCAATTTGTAATATACCACTGTATGAACTTCCTTTTGGTTATTTACTGTTGTGTGATGAGCTTTAAGACACTTGGGGCCAGATATTCAAAACTTTGCCCCGGGGCTAAATTAGCACTGCCCAGCAGGCAAACTTAGCCAGGAGCACAAAACAAGCCATATTCAAAAGGAATAGCCCTGGGCAAACAGCTTCTGAATATAGCATGGAAATGAGGCCGGGCAAACTGGGCTGGGAGTGCAGGGCAAACTTAGCCCTGGAATAAGACAGCTCTGAATATGGCAACCAGGAAGTGCAAAGCACAACAGCAACACAGTGCACAGGGACGTGAAGGTACTGTAGGTACAGATGAACTATGTGGCCAATGTGTGTGTCAGCAAATGCGCGGACCCAGTACAGCTGCAGGCAGCAGCATATGTAAAAGTACAGTGTGCAAAACTGTAAAATATTCCCAGAAATGTTAGCGCAGAGCTAACACGTTTGCACGGGGTTTAGCGCAGGGCTAAACACGTTTGCCCGGCACTAAACTTTGCCATATTCAAAAGTGACATGCAAATGAGCCTACTTAGGTAGTCTGTGGGCAAACATCCAGATTAGCACCGGGCTAACTGTTTAGCCCTGCGCTAAACCCGCGCAAACGTGTTAGCACTGCGCAAACAGCTTGGGGAATATTATACAGTTCTGAACACTACTTCCACGTGCACTGCTGCCTGCAGCTGTACTGGGACAACACAGCATAGGCACAGATGGTGGTGCTGCATGCAACTGTCATACTGTAGGTCATGCTGCAGTGCACAGCAGACACTACAGTAGCAAGGGGGGCCAGTAGTGTGTGGACACAGCAATGCCTATGGTGTGTAGAACAGTGATGATGACTGCACTATACACAGTGAGAGGCCCAACCTGCAGGTGTTTACTGACAGTGGACATTACTGTTACTCTGTTGTGTGACCCACAGATGCTGCACCTGTGGCATGGGATGCTCACAGTGACATGTACATTTCTGGCTTTGTGTGCCATGGCAGTTGTACAGCTGTGCAGTATGTGGCTGGGGGGGACATATATTATCCGAAAGGCACTCTGGTGTTGGAGTATTCCCAATACTGGCCCATGTGCACTGCATGATGTGTCCCAGCCTTGTGGCCACACCTGGTCTGTACAAGCCTCACCACCCACATGCTCCCTCAACATTCTCCATGCCCACAGTGCTGCATGTGTGCTGGCATCTGTTGGTGTCCACAGAAGTGTGGTCCGCAGGTGTGTGCTGTATGCCACACTGCCATGTTGTGCACTGGTGGCAAGTCACCACTGCCTGGCATGGCTGGGACTGGTGGCAGATGATGGCATCATTGTGATGCCATCAGTTAGCAACATGCTTCCTCTATGTTTAGCTTTATCTATGTGTCATATTTATTTGTTAGGGTCGCACAAAACCCATGCAAAACCCGCGCAAACACCGCGCAAAGCCATAGTGTCACGCAAAGCTGATTGCCCAGGATTAAGACAAGCTTTTCCTGGGTGGTAATGTGCACTGCATTAAGTGTCGTGCTAAGTCGCGCAAAACCACTTAGCGCAGTGCTAGTCGCTGAATATAGCATTGCGCCTGTATTCATGTCAGTTTTCCCATTGCATACATTATAATTTTGCCCGGCGCTACTGCAGTTTGCCCACGTTATTTGGCCTTTTGAATATAGCAGACCTGCGCTAATCCCACGCTAAACCTGCGCAAACGTTTTTTGCCTGGTGCAAAGTTTTGAATATCTGGCCTTTGGAGTACTATGTACATTTGTGAGTCATTGTTATTCACAGTTTCCACAGTCTTACAGCTCACACGCTGTCATTTATGGGTGGGAGTCACACCTTGGATTGGTCAAAATTTAGTTTCTGCCAGCACATTCAATAAAATTATATTTTTCACCTTAATGTTATTTTGCAAATCATGATGGACAATTTGGTTGAAATTTTCACTGGCTAAATTCCTCACATAAAATATATTATGTTACAGGATTTCTTTTTCATTCAAATTCAACACAAGATTCACGAGAGAGAAAGTAAACAACTCACAGATTTGTTTTGTCATATTGCAGTTTTGTTACCTTTTCATAGTCTTCTTCAATGCATCAATGTAGTTTATTTTATTTATTTATTTATTTCTGTTTTCGGAAATACACTTTTGAGTCAGGGACTCCTTTGGAAAGGTTCCACGTCATACATACATTAGGAGTGACATAAGAATTTAGTTAAAAATAAACTAGGAAATTAGACTTACAGTACAAGATAAACAAAAGAAGTCAATAGGGTAGAAACAAACCTATCGCCCACAATTAACAAGCTAGGATTCAGATACAGCAGTTATTATCTAAACCAATACTGGGTAGTTTGCATTCATAAGAAACTTAAGAGTTGAAAAGAGACATGCAGTGGGTAAGTTGCAAGTACGTCAATGTAGAGAGGGGATAGGGACTAGGTGGGAAGGGTAGTGAAAGTAGGGGGGTAGTGGGGGGTTAGGGGCAGTCACAAGAGGATTGTTACTGCCCCTAATTACAGGTAATTACACAACCTGTGTACTTTTGAGAGATTTGTCTCATATTACACAAACAGGTGAAGGGGAAACATGGCAGTTTCACTCAGCGCCAGTCCCACTCATGGTTAACAAAGTGTGAACTGTGAATAACAATGTTTCTCAATTCATTGAAATCGGGGTATCAGTTATGTAATACTGTATTAAAAAAGTTTTCTGGTGTCTAGATATTGCAGAAGTCTGCAAATTATGGCAGCAAGTGAGGTTTGTCTATGGGCACACTCATAACAACACTTGAGCATATAGGAGATTAGCTTCCAACCACTAGAGGCAGGGGCAGGATGGTAGGCAGTGTTCCCAGGGGGGCAGGAGTCACCCACTGGAGTGGAGAAGCATCATTAATTTAAGGCTGTTCTGTAAGGGTTAGCCTTGTTTTTCATCTTTTCCCTTTCCAGCAGATAAGATCTTTCTCAGGCCCTAGGAAGAACAGCAAGCACCTTCAGTATCATTGGTGAGGAAAATCTATTTTGTAAAACTACGTTTAAATAGGTAAACACAATATTACTTCCTTGTAGACTGAGGGATGGTCATTCTTGTGCCAAGGGGAGCACTCTTTTGTTCCCCCTTTTTATGGCCTTTTATAACAATTCTCTTGCTGATGAATGAGAATCTCTAGTAGGCAGGGAGCCCTAGCACCGATGGAGATTAAGGTTGGGGAACAGGGTATGCTGCTGTTGTGTAGCTCTGTCCTTTTTTCCAAAACAGGGAAGAACAGTATCCATTTGTTTCCCTGTTTCAATTTTTACAGTGATTAGCCTAGTAACCAGGGAGCCCTAGCACTGAGTGAGGTTAGGAATGGGAGATGGAGTGCTGAAGAAAATGTTTAAGCTGGGGGACTCAGTTGGCATATGGAATGCCGACTGTCAAGTGGCAGCAACCAAATGGCTTTGGTGTCATTTAGTGCCAAATAAAAAAAAAAGATGGAGCATATTCCATTACTGCCCATTCCCATAAGCAAGAAGTGGCAGGGTTGAATAGAACCTGGTCCAGTTGTTACACAGAGATAGTTAAAAACATGAATTTATTTTTCTCCTCTCCTTTTCTGCCACTTGCCTGCCTCTTGCCTGTCTGATTGCACAGTCAAATTTTCCTTGTAGAATCTATGAATTGGCTACTCCGATGGTCCCACTAGTCCCCCTGTTAACTCCCTTCCTTCCCTTGCTGTTTCTGTTCTTTCTTTCTTCTTTCCTTCCCTTGCTCCTTAGTGGTTACAAAAATATATATGTGAATATTTGTGTGAAATTGAGATCTCTTGGCCTGCAAATGTAGATAATTATATTGTTGAAATGATTGCAGATAGCTACTTGTGTGTTAGAGATGTTAGCCATTTGGAGCACAGGAAGATGACCTTGAAAACCCTTTTTTTCTCTCTATACAAGTATTTCTTTTAAGCGGGCTGGCAGCTTGTGTCAGCCAACTCTACCAGACATCTACGATCCCTTTGTGGCCACCCCCACTTCCTGGCAGGACCACCAGAGCTGGCCTGGGGGTGTCATCCAGCCGTCGCCACCCGCATTTTCTGCTTTTCTGTCCCTTTAGTCCTTGGAGCTCCAGTTAAGGTTGGGTACACATGTGGAGGCATTTGCACATGCCTTGGCTCAGCCAACTTTGCTCCTTCCAACCCGGCCTAGTGCCTGGCTCCCTCTCTGCCTGCACCACCATCACACCTCCTCATTAAGAAGCTCCTCCTATATTTCGCTGCTTGTCCCCAAGGTGAGATCTCGATTTGGTAGGGTCTCAATAAGTTATATGCTCCCCTTGCTATGGAACCAGATACAAAAATCCTTGAAACTAGTTCAACCTTTGTCGGTAGCTGCTTTCAAAACAAGCTACACCTTCTCCTTCAAGGAATCCTGTAGTTGTTATCATTAAACCAGTCTTGTTCCCACCTTGGAAAACTGGGGGCCAAATGATGGTTATTCGCTTCTCTTTTTTCCCCACCCACACCTCTAGCACTTACCAGTATTCATTATCTCTGCAGCTTTGATCTTCATTCAACGGGGCTTACAGTAGGGACTTAGAACTGAAGTTTACTCCATAACTATAGTACTATATCCCCCCCACCCCAGTTACCTATCAGGTATATGCTTGGAAAATATGCTTCTCTGAACCAGCACTCTAGGTCCTCAGTTTCCTCTCCCTACAGTACTTCCGCTAGCTCATGCTCTAAAATTGCCCTAGTGCCCAACACTTCATAGGCTTCTATATCGTCTTAATTACTGGCACTTCCTCTCCATACCCCTTTACTGCCCTATCTTCTTCCACCGCTCACCACCACATCATCTGGTATTGTACTTTCCACCATCCTCCCTCCTCTGGTAGCTTTGGGCTTGAATACCTTTACTTGAGCACAGTTATCTTAATCAGCTCATAGACCTTGGGAAATCTATATAATGTACATATTACGGCTAGCCCTCCTGATTGCATCATTTAAACTAGTAGTGACCAAAGAAATGTCTATATATACTGTAAATACTATGTCTAGTCCTGATTGTACCATTTAATCTGCTGTGGACCAATGAAATGTGTATACACTGTAAATAACGAGTCTAGACATGCTGAGGGGATCATTTAGTCTCTGTAATTCTATACTATTTTACCCTTGAGTTTTGTTCAATGTAAGTGTAGCTATATGTTCTGTCCAGGTCTGTCTTGAAAATGAGCATTGCTCAATGATGTTCACCTGGTAAAATAAAGATTTGATTGATTGATTGATTGATTGATTGACGTGGTGGTGGTATTAGGCTGAGAGAGCCAACCTCCCTGATCTAGGAGAGGAGAGCTGCCAGGTGACCACTCTATCTACTCCCAGCCCTCCCCCTGGCCGATGCCTTGTGGTCCATGCTTGTTCCCGAATATGGGTCATGGAGTGGCGAGAGGTAAGGCACCCAGTGCCTCAGCCCTCAGCACCACTGGGCCAGCGATGACCTTGAGAAACCTTTTAACCTTTCACAAGCTTGTTAACAGAATTTTCAGCAGGATATCAGCCCTGGAACAGAATATCTTAATTGGTTGCCCCTGTTTAGAAGAGTAATGTACTACTTAGGTTGGTCACAGGAAGATCAGTGAAAAAACATCTTGTTGCATTTTTGTGAAAATCAGGACATGAAACTTACAAGAACAGGATGCAGTGGTTAAACTGCCAGGAAAAGATATTGCATATAAAGAGAGCATTGTTTTGTTAAAGAGGCAAATTGAGATTTAAAGCAGCAGTGCATCAATCTGGTGAAAATTTCAACCGATACTTTTTTTTGCTATTTTAGATGGCACCTTATCTCCTGACTTGTATGATACCATTCTTTCTCCATTTTGATTCTACTTTAGTACATCCACATCTGAAATAATAAAAGGAGTGCTCCTTTTAATATGGCTTGGACCAGGATTTAATCAGTATTTGCAGCTGTTTTTGAATAACTATTGCTCCATAAGGTCAGGGGGTTCTGCCTGCTGCATAATAATTAATTTTAGTCACAACAGAAGTGATTTTAAGCAATTGATGCACAAAAACAGCTGACAATACTGATGAAAACCTGGTCCAAGCCATATTAAAAGGAGCGCTTCTTTTATTATTTCAGATGTGAAAAGAAGTACTAAAATGGACTCACATTGTGGAAAGAAGTGTACCATGCAAGTCAGTAGATACGGGGCAATCTAAAATAGAATAAAAAGCTTAGGTCAACATTTTCACCACATTGATGCACTGCTGCTTTAAACTGAAAGGAGATTCGGAGAGGTAGAATTTTGTTTGAACTGCCTGTATTAAGAGTTATCTTGTAAAATGTGTTTTTTTTATTTTATTGTTAATAATAATAAAATGCTACTTGCAAATTTTATAACTACTCCTGGTATGCCTGTGATTCCTGGCCTGTGCCTCTACAACACTGGACATTTTGATAGACTGGGTCAAGTAATTTGGTAAGGATTTGGCACCATGGGGATCTTGCTTGACAGGACAGACCATCCTTTCTTTAAGTTATCCTCTTCCCAGCACTATGGCATTGTGGGGAACTAATTTGGTGGGACCAGCCATTGCCACTTTGAGTTGACCTCCCCTCCACAAGGGGGTCTGCCTTTGGAACTGACTGGAGAGGATGTCAAAATAAAAGTAAAGCAGTCAAGTATCTTTTATTTGTTCAACTAAAAACTATTACAGTTTCCCATGCAAAATTTACAATTAAAAGTCTTTTTGCGTAAAAACATACAGCATCAGTACAGACATATTATAAATACATAAAGTGCATATTCACATTACTTTCAGAATAGACAGATTAGTTTCATTCCAATATAATATGAACACATCTATTTATCCTATCTACTTTGATGAGCTGTTTTACTTTTTTCTTTATCTTCCCTATTGCCAGAAAGTAGTTTGTCATCCTCTTGATTGTGTACTCATCACTTGTGTTCATAATAATATTTAACAGTTCAATTATATGATATTGAGAGTCTTCGTATGATGCAATCCAATAGTTCTGAGTTTTACTGTACAAAGGGCAATGCCATAGCACATGTAGAAGGTCTTCTTTGTGGTAGCATGAGATATTAGTGCTAGGAATTGGGAACCTACAATAATGGTGACCCAATCCCCAGCACATGTCTTCAGGGTTACCATAGGGTAGGCCGGCCAGGTGGGGGGGTCAGCAAATATAGTGACAGGATGTCACTATGCATACAGGTGTGAGGGGGGAGTGAGCATGCACAGCGAGGGGTGGGAAGGAATGTGAGGGGTGGTGCCACTGTGGGTTGCCAAGCTGACCCTGTGGTGTGGTGGATGGGTTAGCGGCATTGGTCAGCAGGGTACTGGGTTTGGGTCCGGGAACTGGTATGTTTTTGTTGTGCCTGGTCAGAACCTTTTGTTTTTATGTTTTCACCCCCTCGACATGCACCCCCCAGAGTTGAGAATCCTTAAGTAGGGTGTGCATGGGGCGAAGCTCCCATGGGGGTGTGTGTAAAAAAATGAAGTCCCTGGCACCATTTTGCTGTGTGCTGGGATGTCAGAGTGCTGAAATAAATTTTCGGCACTCTTGACTTCTCGATAATGGCAATCGCCTTTTGGTTTTTGCTGTTATCACATATAACCTTATTTGCCACCAAGGGGACATGAATAATTTTGTCTGTTGGGAGGATTTTCCCCATATCTAACTAACAAAAGATTGCTTGGAAATAATTTAAACTTAGAATGCATTTAGTTATTCCTTAATTCAGAATCTTTCAAGACTGTAAGGTATGTTTTATATTCCATTACATTAATTTCTTTGCATACCAAGGTGAATAGTTCGAATTCATTATATATTTCTTATATGCCACACTTAGCTTGATGTTCTTATTTAGATATTGTAAAAGCACCTGTATGTCATATCCTTTCAGTAAAACTAGTATGGATTTATACCAGTCATATTTTTGGCAACCCAATGAGGACCATTTTTGCTTTTCACTCAGGTATTTATACTCTAATTTATGGGGTTCCAACCTAGTTATCTGTAGCCAGAAATTTAGTTTACTTGTGTCTATGAGCACATTTATGTATTCTAAGCCTAATTCTGCATGCAAATAACTTGCTGGGCATGAATGCCCAAGATCAAGTGTTTTTCTTAATAATTTTCATAGCGGTGCCATCATGCTGTCTCTCTTTGTCATGTCCCATATTTCAAACCCATACAGTAGTTGAGTTGGATAATTTGTATGTATTGCATCCAACAATAGTTTTATGGAGAGGCCCTCATATAAGAGGTTGAATCTGCCAAAAATAAATAAATAAATAAATAAAAGTGCTTCCTAGGCACTTTGTAGAAAATGTTTTTAGCAGTGTAGGTATCCAGTAACAGGACAGAATCTCAGGACAGGAGCTGTTGGGTTCATAGGCTCACTTTGTGGCATTGAGGCTGAAGTGGAGCCCCTAGCCACAATGGCAAAAACAGGATGCCTGTACTTAAGAGAGCCAAGCAAAGGCATGCAAGCAGCTAGCTGGGTCATTGGTGGAGCCTCAGTAGGCTGTAGTGGCAGCAGGAGTTCAGGTTTTTGTTTAGAGGAAGATCACAGTTCAGAGGAATGATGACTGCCATGTGGTGAAGGGATGTCCTTGAATCAGGTACCTATGATAAGTTGGCTGGCCAGGTTGGCCTTCAGGTGTTAGGAAGTTCCTTCATGGTCAATCAATCAATTTATTTTGTTAGACAAGTTGAGAAGAAACCCATCTTTTACAATTGCAACCAATGAGACAATTCAAACAATTTACATAGTACATAGCACTCACAATGGCTGTACAACAGTCAACAACACAGATTTAAAATGAGAAATAGAAGTTGTCTGAATTTTGCAACGTTCTGTATCTGCAGCCAAGTATAGGGAATAGAGTATGTCAAAGAGAAACTACCCATCTTTGTTCTAGTTTTAATAAGAGACAACAAAAGGGTCATTGGTCCTTAGCTTATGGTCAGTACATCTTACCACCAATAAATTAGTCAGATAGGTAGGAATTAAGCCACAAACAAAATGATAAACAAAGGTATACCAATGTAAGAGCCTTCTAGCACTCAGAGAGAGCCAATCAACTGAGTCATGTAACACACAGCAGTGTGTTTGCCAAGGAAGTCCAGTTACAAAACATAACATACAATGATACAACCATCCTTGCTAATAATTATTTATTAATAAAGCATCATTTTTTTTATTCAAAAGGAGCCTTAATTGGAATAAGGCTTACTGTACCATATCAAAACTATTCTTGAACATTTTTAACAGCTATCACTGGATCTTCATGCAAAGAATACAATACGGTGTCATCAACAAAAAGATAAAGTTTAGTGTCAGATATGCAAAATGTTGGTAAATCATTAATATACAATAAAAATAACAATGGCCCTAACACTAATCCCTAGGGCAATCCCCTTTTGATTATGAAAAAATCTGAATTGAATATACCTCATCAGCTTGAATATATTTGCATCCTATTACAGAGATAGGCCACAAAACAAAGTAACAAATTGTTATTAACATCCAGGGAACACTATCTATTGAGTAATATAATTATCACAAACTCTAGTACTCACCACCTTTTTACTTAATAAAGAAGCTGTTCCAGAATTTACTTTTATCAAAAATGTGCCAACTTTATTGTGGGTACCAGGGATAAAACAACACGACTTGACACTTTCCAGATTCACTCCTTTCTTAAAAGGCATCAAGGTGTGTTGTTTTATCCCTGGCACCTACTATAAAGTTGCTACATTTTTGAACAAAGCAAATTCTGGAGCAGCCTCTTTATTAAGGAAAAAGGTGGTAGGTGCTAGATTTTGTGATAATTACACTGCATTTTGTACCTTTCCGCACCCCATACCAGTGCAACATCACTTTTGTTTTCAATTGAGTAATATATTATGGTCCACATTGTTTAATGCTTTCGATAGATCCAGAAATATCATGGGGTAATGCAGCCATTGTTAAAAGCTGAATAACTATTACTGCCATGATACAATAGGAGTAGTACTGTGACCAGGCCTAAATCCACACTGACAGGAACATGACAATTTATACTTTAGTAGTTAAGAACACAATTGAACATGTATACGTTTTTCAAAAATGTTTTCAAACACTGATAAAATTGGAATTGATCAATAGGAATTGGGAGCAGCAGTATTACCACCTTTAAATATCATAATGATATGTGCAAACTTCCAATCCTGAGGCAAGTCATACAGTATGTCTGTAATGCCAAATTTAACAAAAAGGTGACACACTTAATTTTTAGAAATACTGCCTGTATTCCATCAATACCAGCACCTTTATTACAATCAAGATAGATTAGTTTAGCAAAAATTTCATTGAGTCAAGGTTTCCAATAAAATAAAAAGTATATGAGATAGTGTATCCCTTTTGTGAGGAATACCAGCCTCAAGAGTTGCAAGGCTGGATTAAAATAAAAATGGTGCTTACAAAGGTTGCAGTAAAGGCAGCAACCTGGCAACTGATGCTTTTTCTAAGGCAAGTATATTCAGGTTAATAGGTAAGATTGCCAGAAGCTATCATTTTAACATGAACAAACTGTGAGCTGAGTAGAGATGTGGCAAAGTTTTACTCCTTGGGTAAATTTCCAGCAAAGCTGGCAAATTGGCATCAATGGAAAGTTTCACAAAGTTGCCTGCTTACAGTGGAATTTTGCTTATACCAACTTCACCTTTCATTTTCAAGGCCAAGTTATAAACAAAAGGGTCTGTCACATCTTAGTTTCTGTAGGTCATATGGAACATTCCAATCATTCAGAAAGTGAATGATTTGCCTTCATTTTCTCAGCAGTGGTTGTGTGAGTAGTAGATCTAACAGTGACTGGGCGAGAAAGAGCAATTTAGTTTGAGAAAGCATTTACTTTCAGAATACTTCACTTTATTGTCTATACCTTATCTGTTCAGTTTCCTCAGCTACTTAATCTTTCTTTTTTTCTAATTTTTTATTTTGTTCTGTCTCTCACTGTCTCTGGTTTTTATTTTATTTTGTTTTGTTTTGGTAAAGTATTAATTTTTGACAATTTAAAAATGGAGGAGGGACCTGTAGGTGGACTCAGTGGAAAATGCGGCCCAAATATGCTTGGTGGAAGCGTTATCCATTTAAAATGACAAATGTTTGGCAGTGGAAGTCAGGCAGCCCCCCCAACCTTTATCACCACCAGCTGAGGATGGAGGAGCACTGCTCCGGAGGTTGTTGAGGTACAAGAAAATCAGAAACAGGAGCAGCCCAAGCAGTTGGAGCAGCTTCAGCAGTCTGTGGTCCCTGCCCCCATGTCTCATTCCACCACCATCAGCAGCAGCCCCCCTTGCAGAGCAGCCCACAACATCTGGAGCCCCCCCTACCATGGCAGCCAAGGAACACACCAGCACGTTTTTTTACAGGTCACAGAGATGATGATATTGTGGTGACCTATAATTTTGTGTGGAAAGACTATGCAGCATGGTAACTAAGGCAGCCACTTGGGCACTGGTGGGCAAAGGACCCATCTTAATGTGCACCACCATGCTTAGTGGCAGGCTAGGCTGCAGGGGGCAGCAACAACTAATGTTGTTCAAGGGGATGGTGGGTGGTGTGAGGGTGCAGGTCATTATGCTGAGAGTTGGCATGCCAGGACTTGGAGTTCATGGGTGAGGGACAGGCAGTTGTGACACCTGGAGCCCCAGCAGGACTACCACAAGCAGGAGTAACCACACAGGTGTACCTGACTGTACTGTGGGCAGAAATGATTGACCTCCACCAGGAGGTCACTGAAGCATGGTGGGACATTAAAACCCTGATTGAGAACAAGGAGAAGCTCATAAAGCTTGTGAAGGTGCTTCATGGTGGCACCCATTGATGTGGATGATTATTTTCCTTTCCATTCTTTCTGCAATGATACTTTTATTTCCTTCAAGATGTATTGTCATTCCCACCCCAAAAAAATACCAAAACAAATACAAAATGTTTAAAAACAAACCAACAAAAAATCTTTGCTAGCCTCTTCGAGTTTTCTAATTTATTTTCCTACTTTCTAATCCCTTTGTTCCCCCTCCCCAAAAACTGTATTCATAATTGTCTTTATCTCTCTGAATTTTTCCTTCCTGTCCCATCCTCCTTGTCCTGTTTTAGTCTGTACTGTTTTCAAGTGTTGTAGTCGTCCCTCCCCCAAATAAAATACAAATACTCCAAAAATAAAAAAGGTTAAAAATACCCCAAAAATCTTTTCCATCTTATCTAAAGTTGTCAGACTGCTACTAGTGGTGGGTGAAGTGGGCTCAATCCATTCCGAGAAGTGATTCATGTAGCAAAGGCGGATTCGTGGAGTGTTCCTCAATGCGAAGCGGAGTAATTCACATTATGATGAGGAATGAGAAGTGCATTGGAAACAAAGACTTCACATTACTCCACCTCCCCGATCACTACTCTGCCAAATTTAAGGTGAAGTGCATTGTGGGCAGTGCACTTCACCTCACTTCACCTTGTTTTTGAGCTCTGAAGGTGAATTTTGCAGTGATTCATGGGATTTCAGGTCACATGGGCTGTATATTGATCTGCACAGCCTCAGTTCGGGGTAGTAGGTGTAGGAAGGAGTAGGAGACAGTGTGCTCTGATAGCTGTCTATGATAGAAATCTTGTAAAAGCTGTTAAAAAAGCATTTTTGCATTTTTTTGGTGGGCTCCAACTTTAGTTCATCCATTGTAGGAAACCCTCCTGTGCTCATATCATCGAGCATTTTTGTTTTTGTGTGGATTCTGAATGTTAATTTACAACATTGAGTGTGTGTGGTGAAAGACAGTGAGAGTGTGCTTTGGGGGAGGGGCGTATCTGTGATGTAGGTAGATTTAAGTTGGAGAAATAGTGATTTCTTTGTTTTTTGATTATAGTTTTGTTATATAACTGACAGTGTTAATGTACACACAGCAATATTGTCAGCAATAGTTGACATTTTCTTGCTATTTGTGTGTGGATGTGGTGCCTCAGTTCATAATTTCAGGTTGTTTACATTACAAATTTACAATACATAACATGGCATCGTACTGAACTTTTACATTTGCTGTGCATTACTCGGTCAGTATTGTACACAAACTGTTCTGTGTGTGAGTGTGTGTGTGGTGTTGGGTGCATCAAATAATACACCTTTTATTGTGCCACAGTCTAGTGTAATTGCAGGTGCAGCAGTGTGAACCTGCTATCCACTGCAGCTGCCTGAATTTTGTACTGCGATCATGATATTTGTTCTTTGTTTTGCTGCTTGTAGTGCCTTAAAAATCTGCACTGTCTGCATTCAGTGCCCCCCCCACCTCCACGTTCAAAAGGAATTTTTTACCAAATTGGATTGTTTTTGTGACCTCATCAGCACCACTGGTTACTGAAGTTGTTTTCATTGAGTGACAGTCTCAGACTAGTCTCATCTGTTTCTGAAGCTACAGTTGTGTTTTTGGCTTCACATCCAACATCTCCCAATCAGACAGAGAGTGGACATATCAAAATCTGAATTTGGTTATAATATTGTGGTTGATCCCCCAAAATGTCTGCAAAGAGACTTGCACGTAAAGCTGTTTCTCGCCATGGCAATTTTGGCAGTAAGATAGTCCGTGGGCGTGGTAGTAGTAAGCAGACACAGCAGTGCATTGCTGATGTGAGGAAAGGTATTTCTCCTGCAATCTGTTTTTTACAGCCCATTCAGTAGCTTCACTCATAAAGGGAGGAGATGATGTTTTCCCAGCCAGTGGTGTTAGTGTTACTGGTGTTCATGCTGGTGATAGTATTAGTATTGTTGCATCAAGTTCTAATTCAGACCAGTGTACCATATCCAAAAATACTGAGTGTGAAGCAGTGCAAGTGAGTGGCAGTGTAGATGATGTCATACTTCCCAGTAACATCCCAGTAAGTGAACCTGAGGATTCTGATAATCATGACAACGATAGCATGCAATGTGATATTCTGTCCACCGTGGCAGTTAACGTCATGCATTTTCAATGCAGTGATTCACAGTGTGGTGAAAAAATATTAGGTGATGGTGCTGTAGATGCTGATGATGAATGTGATGATGATGATGATGTTGCTGTTGTTGCAACATGCAGTCCACATGCTAGCATCCAAGCAGAAGATGTGGATGTGTGTGACATTGATGAATATGATGATGATGTAATTGACCCCAGTTGAGAACCAGAGAAAAAGAAATTCAAAGTGGCTGTGTCTGAGCCGGTTTTCAGGAATCTCCCCATGTAAAAACTTGTGATCTGCCAGTTTTAGTTGATGATGATGACAATTAATCAATATGATAGGTAGTCATGGTGGTCAGTTTCAGTCCAGGGGTGCAGTGCCCAAAACATCATGTGCCCCCCTACTTCAGTGCTTAAAATAACAGACTTAAATAAGCCACATCATGGACATGTTAAAAGCAGAGCATCACAGTCCCTTGCTTGGGATTTTTTTGTTCAAGATGCAAAAGATGACTCAGTTGCAATCTGCCAGGTTTGCCATGTGCATGTGAGTCGAGGTAAAAAGGGGAGCCATCTGGGCACAAAAGGACAGCATACGCATCTTAAGAGTAGGCACTTGGCATTGTGGACTCAGCACAAGCTGGCAGTTTGGCAGCTAATACCACAATGGGGCGTTCACCCTCATCACCGGCAACCATAGCTGGCATATTATCCTCTTCCATGACTGTTAAGTCCAGTAGGAAATTAAACATGTGCAGTAGTGAGGTAATAAGAACAGAGGATTACTACAGGCATGATGAGGTAAAGGACCATAATGACTTTGAAATGCTGTCCAGTGCTGGTGAGAGTAGCACTTTCTGTGGTGGTGGTGCTGGTGAATGCAGTATGTCTAGTGCAAGTGGTACATCAACCCCGGTTGGCAAATCTGGCAAAATAACAGCATTTCTGGGTTTGTCATCATCACCTGTGCAACCGTCTTCATCAAATGTTCACACTCCACCCCTGCCAATGCCATTTATCACAGGGCACAACCATTTGTGATCAACACACCCCATGTAAAACATTTAAGTCAGCCCATGGTACACAGTGTTTTTGCGCATAAGCTGAAGTACCCCCCAAATCATACAGTGTCACGTGAACTTAATGCTGCTGTAGCAGAAATGCTGCCAATTGATCTTTATCCCTTCTCCTTTGTGGAGAATTCTGTGTTCTGGCAGTTTGCTGCACGTGCGTGTCCAAAATAGAAAGTCCCATCCAGTACATACCTTTCTACCCGTGCTGTCCCCGAGTTGTTCCACACTGTGTCTGACTCAGTAAGACATGCCCTTCAACATTCCTCCTCTCCATTCATCCATTTAGATATGGATATGTGGACAAGTGGCAAAACAGCGGGGAGTTCATATTTGTGTATAACTGCACACTGGGCACAGGTGCCAGGGGTTGTTTGTGATGTTGGTAGTGTGAATATTCAGTGCAGTAAGGTGGATTGTCGCAGTAGCAATCTTCCTGGAATTCAACAGCATGCAATGATTGCTATGCTCAATGTGACCTGTTCACACACTGGTGAGAACATGTTGGACGTGGTATTGACTGAAATTGACAGATGACTAAACCCTCTGTCCCTGAGAGCTGGGTTCATAGCAAGTGACAATGAGTCAAATGTGGTGAAATGCATCATGAATGGTGTTTTTTTTGTGTGTTCCATGCATGGCCCACTGTTTAAATCTTGTGGTTCAGGAGTTTCTGCAGCACCCTGATATAAAGGAAATGCTGACCATTGCATGACATATCTGCTCTCACTTTTTCAAGATCTGGAAAGGCTCGTCACCAACTATGGCAGTTGCAGATACAAAACAGCCTGCCTCAGCACCACTTGAAGCTGGAAGTTGACACCCGATGGAACTCCACTTTATACATGGCAAAGAGGTTGTATGAACAATACAAAGCCATCTCAGAATATCTTGTGATGCACACTAGCCGTGACAGTTCTGGGGCCTCCATGTCTATGACGACTGAACAGTGGCGCCTCATGGACACTGTAATAACAATTTTGCGGCCCTTTGAACATGCCACACAGGCAGTGAGTGGCGAGTCTGCCTCCATTAGCCAATCAATTCCACTGCTGTGGGTGCTGAGGCAGACATTGGTGAATGTACAGTATAGCCTTGATGTTGCCGGAGATGGTGGAGGCAGTATGTTGCTGCAATACATGCTGACAGTATTTGACCAGAATCGTCACATTGTGAGCATTCAGCAGAGTGACAACTTTGCCATAGCAACAATATTGGACCCATGATACAAATGTGGAATTGCAACAGTACTGGAGGGAAGACCTGAACAGGTAAAAAATATCAGTGGTCAACTTGGTGCGCTTGGTTCATGGGGCACAGAAGTCACGTGCCAAGGTCAGCAAACCTCAGCAGCATAATCCGGCTGAAGGTGTACCTGGAGAACCATCAAGCATATCCTGCAAAGGTAAGGGAACTGCAGTTCCAGGTGATCTGTCATCCAAAGTGGCTGGCATCAACCTGCTTTGGGATGCTTTGTCCCAAGTGGGTATTTGTGAAATAAATGATTCAGGAGAACAGGATGATGCATCAACAACTGGACTTAGTGTGGCACAGAGAATGGTTGAGTCATATTTGTCTGAAAACAGGCATCTGACAATAACTGAAGATCCTCTTTTGTACTGGAGTGGAAAGGTCAGTGAATGGTCAGAGCTGACTGCAGTGGCACTGAAGTACCTCACATGCCCACCGTCCAGTGTAAGTGCTGAGAGGGTATTCAGCTCAGCAGATGCAATAGTGAGGGATCGTCAGACAAACCTGTCTCCTGCAAATGTTAGTTTGCTAACATTCATTAAAATAAATGAGAGGTTCATACCAGCACAGACTGCAACCTCGGTATTCGTACCCCGGCCTAGTCATGGTGATCTTGCTGATGTGTAAATGGACCATTCTAGTGGCACTGGCAGTGGTTGCCTGAAATAGGACACCATTGATGTAGATGACGACACAATGGAGAAAGAATTTCCCAGTGGTCAGACTTCAGACATCGATGACTGTGAGGGCAGCTTTCTTTATGAGGATGATGATGTGGTTAGAGTTTGCAGGTTTTAACTGAAGTTTTTAAAAGGTGGTGTACCCCCCAGACCACCACCACTACCAGGACTGCTGTTAGCCACTGCCACCACTGAGCCTGAGTCTGTCTGTCCCTCAGACCACCTCCACCGAGACTGATGTTAGCCACTGCGACCACTGAGCCTGAGTCTGTCTGCCCCCCAGACCACCACCACTGGGACAGATGTTAGCCACTGCCACTATTGAGCCTGAGTCTGTCCGTCCCCCAGACCACCACCACCGGGACTGATTTTAGCCACTGACACCACTGAGTCTGAGTCTATCCGCCCTTCGGACCACCACCACCGGGACTGCTGTTAGCCACTGCCACCACTGAGCCTGAGTCTGTCCACCCCCGGACCACCACCACCAGGACTGATGTTAGCCACTGCCATCACTGAGCCTGAGTCTGTCCACCCCCCTAAACCACCACCACTGGGATTGATGTTAGCCACTGCCACCACTGAGCCTGAATCAGTCCGCCTCCTGGACCACCACCACTGGAACTGATGTTAGCCACTGCCACTACTGAGCCTGAGTCTGTCCGGACTACCACATCCATCAGCCATAGACACAAAGCTTATTAATATTTAAACCATAAAGTGAGTATGTGTACTCATGTTTGTTAAGGTGCTTCACTTCCTTTAGTTGTATGTTTAGTTTTCTGTAGCTTTTCAGAGCCACAGTGGTAAAACACATATGGTACACTTATTTTGTTTCTTTTACAGGTTAACAAAAAAAGTGTCCATCGCTAAAAGTCAGTGTGAATGGTACTCCAGCTGTACCATACAGAGAGGAACCTATGGAATATCCATGTGAAATCCATTCTGGTAAGTATGAAGATTTTATTTCATCCGTTTCATTGTTTTGGAAAGACTGCAGCAAATATTGCACTCAGGTCGTGTTAGTTGACAAGATGTGGGTTTGAAATGTAACTTGACTTGAGACTGAGAACCGGGGAGGGACAAATAACAATTAAGTTGTAAGAAGTCATTCATTTCTTTTTTTAGGAAACTTCCAGATGCTTTGTTGTTCTGTCAAAGTGGCCTTATCCAAAAAAGTTCTTCAACATTTGGCACCCCCCTTCCCTGGGCTGGGCACACATGTAACACACAGAAGTAATTTCATTCGATGACCATGACCAGCATTAACAACCGGACTCCAGAAGGGGAAAGATGAAATTTGTGAAGAAGTAACAAAATAATAAACCATTACAGACAAACCTGCAAATATTATTCCCCCCACCCCCCTTAAAAATACTTACCTTCATGTGCTTGAGATTTATCCATTTCCAGTTTCAGCACAAGAAATTCTAACTGAGCACTGGAATGTGCACACCAACAGTTTCTGTGTGACCTGTGATGATACAGAACAATACCATGAGTACATGTCCATGTCAAACCCCCTCCTGACCTACAAAATACACAACCATATATCTATATATATATATATATATATATATACTCACCAAGCTACTACTAGTGTACAGCCAAAGGCACCTTTCAATCCAGTTGAGATAATCACATTGCATTTGCTCGAATCGCCTCGCAGAACACATTGGGCCAGCAACAGGATGCTCACGGTCATCATTTTATACTGGGGGACTTTGTATGTGCTGAAACAGTCTCATTTCACTGTGTTACCACTTGTCAATTTTCTGCACACAAGGAGGATGCATTTTGGGACTGCAGAAAAAATCTGGGGACTCTGTGCCACCACTGCATGCATGACTGAGAGTGCCATTAATTCTGGGGGACTTTGTATGTGCTGCAACAGTCTCATTTCACTGTGTTACCACTTGTCAATTTTCTGCACACAAGGAGGACGCATTTTGGGCCTGCAGAAAAAATCTGGGACTCTGTACCACCACTGCGCGCATGACTGGGTGCACCATTAATTCTGGTGGACTTTGTATGTGCTGAAACACTCTCATTTCACTGTGTTACCACTTGTCAATTTTCTGTACACAAGGAGGATGCATATTGGGCCTGCAGAAAAAATCTGGGGACTCTGTGCCACTTTTGTGTGTTCTGTGATTGTTGTGAGCTCATAATGTCATATTGACATTACAATTAAAGTAGCATTGCAAGAATGTCCTGACAATTTTGAACTGTCATTTTTTATGCTACTTTACATTGCTACAGCCACCACTAGTTACCTCCGAGTCGTGACTTGAATGCTATGGCTCTTTTCACAGTTTATCTCTGCTTTACTTAGTTGACTACTTTTTTTCATGTATGAAAAAAAAAAATGAGTACACTTTCCAATATTGTCCTGAACAGGTTTGTATTTATTTGCAGCTGCTTTTCAATAACTATTGTTCTGTGGTATCATAAAACACTGCCTGCTACATAACTGTTAATTAACAGCAGAAGTGATATATGACAACTAATTGATGTGATGGAGAAAAGCAGAGAAAAACAATGACAAAGACCCGGTCAGCACCAAATTAAAAGGAATGCTCCTTTCATTATTTCACACATGAAAAAAGGTAGTACAGCAGACTCAACTACTGCAAATTCTCGTATCATTCCAGTCAGTCAGGATGTAAGTAAAGGAAGATGTAATATAGCATTAAAAAATATAGCTCAGCATTCTCAACAGATTGTTGCGCTGCTACTTTACAGAGATTAACCACATTATATAGTTATGGTGATGCACATAACCTAATATGTGGGGGCCTTACTCCCACTGGAATATTTCTTGCTCCACAGAGTGCAATATATTTTTGTGAAAACTGCCCATAATTTCATTACAGTGTGTCACATGACGGAGAAATTACCATTCAGAAAAGCAGCCCACATTCTGCCCCCCTTTCTCAGCAACGTTAGGCCGTGATGCCAGGGGGAGCGCAGGTACATGCTCCACTATAGTGAATGTCTGGCAGCTATCCCAATCTTTCCTTATGTTATAAGGTTGACTTTGTGGAGAAATGTGGGAATGTTTCCACTAACAAGGCTCTTCTTACTGGAAATGTGTCCACTTGTTTCACCACAAACTGACCATTATAACATAAAGAAACATTCAGAAAGCTGCCAGACAATTGGATATTCACTGTAAGGAGCACGCACACATGCTTTCCCTGGCATCACGTTCTAAGATTGCTGAGAAGGGAGGCAGAAGGTGGGCAAATTTTCAGAATGGGAATTCCTCTGTCACGTGACACACTGTAATGAAATTATGGGCTGTTTCACAGAAATGTATTGCACTATGTGGTGCAAGAAAGATTCCCCTGGAAGGGAAAATGTGTATGTTTAAACAACAAGAAAAAAAACACACAAAAACAGTACAACACGGTAGTAGGGTGGGGTGGGGGCAGAAAACAATCCCATAAGTTACTGTGGCCGTGGGATGCCGTGGTGATACAGCAGCAGGTGCAGCATTGTAACTATTTGCTGCTGTTGTTTTTCTGTTGTGTTGACCTGCTGTTTCAAGCACCGACCCTCTGATTGTTTTCTTCCAGAGCTTCCCACACCAGGGCGATGTCATACTGTGTTGCAGGGACTGTGGCGGTATCCACTATAACAAGAAATCCAGGTAGTGGGGGTGGCGGTGGAGAGGGTGTTGCTGGTGGCTGTGGTGGCAGTGGTGGTGGTGGAGCAGCTGCTGTACAGGCCCTCCTCCTGCTGCGGCGGTGACTGTGAGGCACAACTCCCACCCCAGCAGCACCCTTAACAACTGCCATGGAAGGGACAGCAGGTGGATGCCTGACCCCTTCTGTGGCAGCCTGCCACTCTGCCCTGTGGTAGTTGAGCATGTGGGTGAGCTGACCACCGGTCCCCAAATGTGTAACATAGCACAGTTCACCACACAGATGGCACACCACCACTGTGCTGTCTCCTCCACAGAGTTAAAAAACTCCCACACTGGGGAGCTGTGGGGGGACCAGACACAGTCCTTGCATGACTCCCACCACCTAGATTTTCCAGGGCCACCTCCTGTGGCTGTGGAGGTGGTGGAGGGGGTGATGCTCAAGCCCCTACAGCTGGTACCGGTGGTGGTGGTGGTAATGGCAGAGAAGGTGGACGCACAACAGCCACCAATGGCACTGGTGCTGCTGCTGCTCCTGTTGCTTCAACATTGGGTGAAGCTACACCCAGGAATCAGGAACGGTCCAGCATGACATGACCTCCCCACCCCCCATGAGTCTGTCTGCACTCCCCTCCTACCGTTCCCACGGGCCAGCGACTCGCTTTCTCCTGGGTCCATCCTGACACAAGTCCCCGGGCCGATACACACACACTGACACTCACTGACACACACAGTCAGTCACACACACACACACACACAAAACAAAACTTATAAAAAAATATTCACTAACAAAAAAACATAAATATAATACAAAAACTAAATAAAAATATAGCTTTTAAAAAAGCTGTTGGTTTTCTTCAGTACTGAAACTCAAGTGACAAACAAGCACTTTCACTCCTAGTTTCCTCTCACAAAGCTTTCTCCCTCTACGAATGCAAAGGAGAAAGTGAAACTGCTTTTCTGACTCACTTCTTTCCTGCTGGCTAAAGCATGTGACTTACACTACTGTAAGCCATGTGATGTGTGGGGGGACTGCCTAGTCTCTTCTCTCTTCGCCTTACTTCGCGTTAAGGCATAATGGCAATGCAAAGTAGTAATAATGTGAAGTGAGCACTTTTCAGTGTCCACTTCACGTTGTCCTCTGCAAACACAAAGTGGTCACTTCACGTCCACTTCACCAGCGGATTAAAATTTCACTGCATCTCTAACTGCTACATCATGCTGCCTGCTGTACCATACCTGAGAGTGAGTAACAGGAAATGCCAACAGTAGCGGAGAAGATGCCCTTAACAACCAAAATATAATTCTTGTTTGTCTTCTTGTCTTGAAAATGTCTACTGCTAGCCATACATGTGAAGTACTACCCCAAGTCCCTCTCAAACTGCTTTCCTGATGCTAAATGCCTCTGTTGCAGTGGTGTGCAACTGCCAAGAGAAGTCAAGAAGAATCACATGGGAAACTTTCCTGAGAAGTGAAACATAATTCTTGTTTTGTCTTGAAGATTTCGCCTGTTAGCCACAAATGTCAAGTCATGGACCAAGTCAAAAACTGTTTTTCTGCTGCTAGATGCTGCTGCTGCTGCAGAGCTGTGCAATTACCAAATGCCAATAAAAGTTAAGAAGGTGCACATCCTTCATGCTGGTGATGCTGTTGAGAAAAGGGAGGAAAAAAGTAGATGAGAAGGAAAACTCACTATCTCATGTTGAGAAATTCTCATGATGTCTACTAATGACATGTTTAAATGAGAAGTTGCAGTACTGCTGTTGCTAGGTGCTGGTGGTTCTGCTTTTACTGCTGCTGTTGTTGAGATCAGTTGGAAGGATTACTTGCTGTGCTGCTGCTGCTGCTGTTGTTGAGATCAGTTGGAGGGATTACTTGCTGTGCTGCTGCTGTTGTTGAGATCAGTTGGAGGGATTACTTGCTGTGCTGCTGCTGTTGTTGAGATCAGTTGGAGGGATTACTTGCTGTGCTGCTGCTGCTGTTGAGATCAGTTGGAAGGATTACTTGCTGTGCTGCTGCTGCTGCTGCTGTTGTTGAGATCAGTTGGAAGGATTACTTGCTGTGCTGCTGCTGCTGTTGTTGAGATCAGTTGGAAGGATTACTTGCTGTGCTGCTGCTGCTGTTGTTGAGATCAGTTGGAAGGATTACTTGCTGTGCTGCTGCTGATGTTGTTGAGATCAGCTGGAGGGATTACTTGCTGTGCTGCTGCTGATGTTGAGATCAGTTGGAAGGATTACTTGCTGTGCTGCTGATGCTGCTGTTGAGATCTGTTGGAAGGATTACTTGCTGTGCTGCTGCTGCTGTTGTTGAGATCAGTTGGAAGGATTACTTGCTGTGCTGCTGCTGCTGTTGTTGAGATCAGTTGGAGGGATTACTTGCTGTGCTGCTGCTGCTGTTGTTGAGATCAGTTGGAAGGATTACTTGCTGTGCTGCTGCTGCTGCTGTTGAGATCAGTTGGAAGGATTACTTGCTGTGCTACTGCTGCTGTTGAGATCAGTTGGAGGGATTACTTGCTGTGCTGATGCTGCTGCTGTTGTTGAGATCAGTTGGAAGGATTACTTGCTGTGCTGCTGCTGCTGCTGTTGAGATCAGTTGGAAGGATTACTTGCTGTGCTGCTGCTGCTGTTGAGATCAGTTGGAAGGATTACTTGCTGTGCTGCTGCTGCTGCTGTTGAGATCAGTTGGAAGGATTACTTGCTGTGCTCCTGCTGCTGCTGTTGTTGAGATCAGTTGGAAGGATTACTTGCTGTGCTGCTGCTGTTGTTGAGATCAGTTGGAAGGATTACTTGCTGTGCTGCTGCTGCTGTTGAGATCAGTTGGAGGGATTACTTGCTGTGCTGCTGCTGCTGCTGCTGCTGTTGAGATCAGTTGGAAGGATTACTTGCTGTGCTGCTGCTGTTATTGAGATCAGTTGGAAGGATTACTTGCTGTGCTGCTGCTGCTGTTGTTGAGATCAGTTGGAAGGATTACTTGCTGTGCTGCTGCTGCTGTTGAGATCAGTTGGAAGGATTACTTGCTGTGCTGCTGCTGCTGCTATTGAGATCAGTTGGAAGGATTACTTGCTGTGCTGCTGCTGTTGTTGAGATCAGTTGGAGGGATTACTTGCTGTGCTGCTGCTGCTGCTGCTGCTGTTTTTGAGATCAGTTGGAGGGATTACTTGCTGTGCTGCTGCTGCTGTTGTTGAGATCAGTTGGAGGGATTACTTGCTGTGCTGCTGCTGCTGCTGCTGCTGTTGTTGAGATCAGTTGGAGGGATTACTTACTGTGCTGCTGCTGCTGTTGAGATCAGTTGGAAGGATTACTTGCTGTGCTGCTGCTGCTGCTGTTGAGATCAGTTGGAAGGATTACTTGCTGTGCTGCTGCTGCTGCTGTTGTTGAGATCAGTTGGAGGGATTACTTGCTGTGCTGCTGCTGCTGTTGTTGAGATCAGTTGGAAGGATTACTTGCTGTGCTGCTGCTGCTGCTGCTGCTGCTGTTGTTGAGATCAGTTGGAAGGATTACTTGCTGTGCTGCTGCTGCTGTTGAGATCAGTTGGAAGAATCACTTGCTGTGCTGCTGCTGCTGTTGTTGAGATCAGTTGGAGGGATTACTTGCTGTGCTGCTGCTGTTGAGATCAGTTGGAAGGATTACTTGCTGTGCTGCTGCTGCTGCTGTTGAGATCAGTTGGAAGGATCACTTGCTGTGCTGCTGCTGCTGTTGTTGTTGAGATCAGTTGGAAGGATTACTTGCTGTGCTGCTGCTGCTGTTGTTGAGATCAGTTGGAGGGATTACTTGCTGTGCTGCTGCTGCTGCTGTTGTTGTTGAGATCAGTTGGAGGGATTACTTGCTGTGCTGCTGCTGCTGTTGTTGAGATCAGTTGGAAGGATTACTTGCTGTGCTGCTGCTGCTGTTGTTGAGATCAGTTGGAAGGATTACTTGCTGTGCTGCTGCTGTTGAGATCAGTTGGAAGGATTACTTGCTGTGCTGCTGCTGCTGTTGTTGAGATCAGTTGGAGGGATTACTTGCTGTGCTGCTGCTGTTGAGATCAGTTGGAAGGATTACTTGCTGTGCTGCTGCTGCTGTTGAGATCAGTTGGAAGGATCACTTGCTGTGCTGCTGCTGCTGTTGTTGAGATCAGTTGGAAGGATTACTTGCTGTGCTGCTGCTGCTGTTGTTGAGATCAGTTGGAGGGATTACTTGCTGTGCTGCTGCTGCTGCTGTTGTTGTTGCGATCAGTTGGAGTGATTACTTGCTGTGCTGCTACTGTTGTTGGGATCAGTTGGAAGGATTACTTGCTGTGCTGCTGCTGCTGCTGCTGTTGAGATCAGTTGGAAGGATTACTTGCTGTGCTGCTGCTGCTGTTGTTGAGATCAGTTGGAAGGATTACTTGCTGTGCTGCTGCTGTTGTTGAGATCAGTTGGAAAGATTACTTGCTGTGCTGCTGCTGCTGTTGTTGAGATCAGTTGGAAGGATTACTTGCTGTGCTGCTGCTGCTGCTGTTGAGATCAGTTGGAAGGATTACTTGCTGTGTTGCTGCTGCTGCTGTTGAGATCAGTTGGAGGGATTACTTGCTGTGCTGCTGCTGCTGCTGCTGTTGTTGAGATCAGTTGGAGGGATTACTTGCTGTGCTGCTGCTGCTGTTGAGATCAGTTGGAAGGATTACTTGCTGTGCTGCTGCTGCTGTTGTTGTTGAGATCAGTTGGAAGGATTACTTGCTGTGCTGCTGCTGCTGTTGTTGAGATCAGTTGGAAGGATTACTTGCTGTGCTGCTGCTGCTGCTGTTGAGATCAGTTGGAAGGATTACTTGCTGTGCTGCTGCTGCTGTTGAGATCAGTTGGAAGGATTACTTGCTGTGCTGCTGCTGCTGTTGTTGAGATCAGTTGGAAGGATTACTTGCTGTGCTGCTGCTGCTGTTGAGATCACTTGGAAGGATTACTTGCTGTGCTGCTGCTGCTGCTGCTGTTGAGATCAGTTGGAAGGATTACTTGCTGTGCTGCTGCTGCTGTTGTTGAGATCAGTTGGAGGGATTACTTGCTGTGCTGCTGCTGCTGCTGCTGTTGTTGAGATCAGTTGGAGGGATTACTTGCTGTGCTGCTGCTGCTGTTGTTGAGATCAGTTGGAGGGATTACTTGCTGTGCTGCTGCTGCTGTTGTTGAGATCAGTTGGAAGGATTACTTGCTGTGCTGCTGCTGCTATTGAGATCAGTTGGAAGGATTACTTGCTGTGCTGCTGCTGCTGCTGTTGTTGTTGAGATCAGTTGGAGGGATTAGTTGCTGTGCTGCTGCTGCTGTTGTTGAGATCAGCTGGAAGGATTACTTGCTGTGCTGCTGCTGCTGTTGTTGAGATTAGTTGGAAGGATTACTTGCTGTGCTGCTGCTGCTGCTGCTGTTGAGATCAGTTGGAAGGATTACTTGCTGTGCTGCTGCAGTTGATGAGATCAGTTGGAAGGATTACTTGCTGTGCTGCTGCTGCTGTTGTTGAGATCAGTTGGAAGGATTACTTGCTGTGCTGCTGCTGCTGTTGAGATCAGTTGGAAGGATTGTGCTGTGCTGCTGCTGCTGCTGTTGAGATCAGTTGGAGGATTACTTGCTGTGCTGCTGCTGCTGTTGTTGAGATCAGTTGGAAGGATTACTTGCTGTGCTGCTGCTGTTGTTGAGATCAGTTGGAAGGATTACTTGCTGTGCTGCTGCTGCTGTTGTTGAGATCAGTTGGAAGGATTACTTGCTGTGCTGCTGCTGCTGCTGTTGAGATCAGTTGGAAGGATTACTTGCTGTGTTGCTGCTGCTGCTGTTGAGATCAGTTGGAGGGATTACTTGCTGTGCTGCTGCTGCTGCTGCTGTTGTTGAGATCAGTTGGAGGGATTACTTGCTGTGCTGCTGCTGCTTTTGAGATCAGTTGGAAGGATTACTTGCTGTGCTGCTGCTGCTGCTGTTGTTGTTGAGATCAGTTGGAAGGATTACTTGCTGTGCTGCTGCTGCTGTTGTTGAGATCAGTTGGAAGGATTACTTGCTGTGCTGCTGCTGCTGCTGTTGAGATCAGTTGGAAGGATTACTTGCTGTGCTGCTGCTGCTGTTGAGATCAGTTGGAAGGATTACTTGCTGTGCTGCTGCTGCTGTTGTTGAGATCAGTTGGAAGGATTACTTGCTGTGCTGCTGCTGCTGTTGAGATCACTTGGAAGGATTACTTGCTGTGCTGCTGCTGCTGCTGCTGTTGAGATCAGTTGGAAGGATTACTTGCTGTGCTGCTGCTGCTGTTGTTGAGATCAGTTGGAGGGATTACTTGCTGTGCTGCTGCTGCTAGTGAGATCAGTTGGAAGGATTACTTGCTGTGCTGCTGCTGCTGCTGTTGTTGTTGAGATCAGTTGGAGGGATTACTTGCTGTGCTGCTGCTGCTGTTGTTGAGATCAGTTGGAAGGATTACTTGCTGTGCTGCTGCTGCTGTTGTTGAGATTAGTTGGAAGGATTACTTGCTGTGCTGCTGCTGCTGCTGCTGTTGAGATCAGTTGGAAGGATTACTTGCTGTGCTGCTGCAGTTGATGAGATCAGTTGGAAGGATTACTTGCTGTGCTGCTGCTGCTGTTGTTGAGATCAGTTGGAAGGATTACTTGCTGTGCTGCTGCTGCTGCTGTTGAGATCAGTTGGAAGGATTACTTGCTGTGCTGCTGCTGCTGCTGTTGAGATCAGTTGGAGGGATTACTTGCTGTGCTGCTGCTGCTGCTGTTGAGATCAGTTGGAAGGATTACTTGCTGTGCTGCTGCTGCTGTTGTTGAGATCAGTTGGAAGGATTACTTGCTGTGCTGCTGCAGTTGTTGAGATCAGTTGGAAGGATTACTTGCTGTGCTGCTGCTGCTGTTGTTGAAATCAGTTGGAAGGATTACTTGCTGTGCTGCTGCTGCTGCTGTTGAGATCAGTTGGAAGGATTACTTGCTGTGCTGCTGCTGCTGCTGTTGAGATCAGTTGGAGGGATTACTTGCTGTGCTGCTGCTGCTGTTGTTGAGATCAGTTGGAGAGGTTACTTGCTGTGCTGCTGCTGCTGTTGAGATCAGTTGGAAGTATTACTTGCTGTGCTGCTGCTGCTGCTGTTGTTGTTGAGATCAGTTGGAAGGATTACTTGCTGTGCTGTTGCTGCTGTTGTTGAGATCAGTTGGAAGGATTACTTGCTGTGCTGCTGCTGCTGCTGTTGAGATCAGTTGGAAGGATTACTTGCTGTGCTGCTGCTGCTGCTGCTGTTGAGATCAGTTGGAAGGATTACTTGCTGTGCTGCTGCTGCTGTTGAGATCAGTTGGAAGGATTACTTGCTGTGCTGCTGCTGCTGTTCTGATCACTTGGAAGGATTACTTGCTGTGCTGCTGCTGCTGCTGCTGTTGAGATCAGTTGGAAGGATTACTTGCTGTGCTGCTGCTGCTGTTGTTGAGATCAGTTGGAGGATTACTTGCTGTGCTGCTGCTGCTGCTGAGATCAGTTGGAGGATTACTTGCTGGCTGCTGATGCTGTTGTTGAGATCAGTTGGAAGGATTACTTGCTGTGCTGCTGCTGCTGCTGTTGTTGAGATCAGTTGGAGGGATTACTTGCTGTGCTGCTGCTGCTGTTGTTGAGATCAGTTGGAAGGATTACTTGCTGTGCTGCTGCTGCTATTGAGATCAGTTGGAAGGATTACTTTCTGTGCTGCTGCTGCTGCTGTTGTTGTTGAGATCAGTTGGAGGGATTACTTGCTGTGCTGCTGCTGCTGTTGTTGAGATCAGTTGGAAGGATTATTTGCTGTGCTGCTGCTGCTATTGAGATCAGTTGGAAGGATTACTTGCTGTGCTGCTGCTGCTGTTGTTGAGATCAGTTGGAGGGATTACTTGTTGTGCTGCTGCTGCTGCTATTGAGGTCAGTTGGAAGGATTACTTGCTGTGCTGCTGCTGCTGCTGCTGTTGTTGTGATCAGTTGGAGGGATTACTTGCTGTGCTGCTGCTGTTGTTGAGATCAGTTGGAAGGATTACTTGCTGTGCTGCTGCTGCTGCTGTTGTTGAGATCAGTTGGAGGGATTACTTGCTGTGCTGCTACTGCTGTTGAGATCAGTTGGAAGGATTACTTGCTGTGCTGCTGTGATAGATACAGTAGATGATGCCCATTGCAGCTGTACTCATATGCTACCAATGATATGTTATTTGTTCCTGTTTGATCAGGTTCTGTGTGATTGAGAAGGAAATGTTAAATAATTTTGTTTTTAACAACTCTTGTTGCCATTTCCTTTTAGGGATTCATCATGGAGATTCAGTACTTCTGATGGAGGTGTTGGTTGGCCATGATGTTTTACTTTTGGTTTGCTGCATAGCATGGGAAGGTAGGTGGGATTTTTTTTTTCTTTTTTTTGTTGTTGGTCAGGTTCTTCTGTGGTATTAATAGTGAAATTTTAAATCATTATGTTTGTAAACCTTGCTTGTGTCTGCTTCCTTGCAGGTATTTCAGGAGAATCATTGCTTCTGATGGAGGGTTCCATTGGCCATGATGGTTTCCATTAGGATTGCTGCATAGTATTGGAAGGTAAATATATTTTTCTTTTTTTTTGTTTTTGGGGGGTTGTTTTTTCATTATAAAAATGTTTGTAGATGTTATACTAAATGTTTTCTATTCCTGTTGCTATTATTTCAGGTAATTGTCAGAAACTGTCTGTTGCCTGGATGGAGAAGATGCCAATGGCTTGACTGCTGAATCTGAAGACAGCACCACAGACAGCACACGAGATGTATGAATGCAAGAAAAGATTATTTAGAAGGCGTGTACTTAAATAAGTGCCCATTGTGGTAGTGGTCACACTGTATACCCATTATTGACTCCATGTCCTACTACAACAGATATCACTTGGGAAGATAAGAAAAAAAGAGTCATTATTTTGCATCACTTGGTCATTGTGCCACTGGCAGATGCCTAGTAGAGCCGTTGTATGGCTTTCCATCCTACTACACCACCTGTCACTTTTGAAGGAATAAAAGAGAAGTTAATTTGCCTCAGTCCACCACTTGGCTGCCCTGCATAGCCATTGATTCCATTCCAAAAATTAATTTGTGTCCCCTTTTTCACCGTAGCACAACACCTGTCAAAAATCTGAGAACAATGTACTTATACATGTATCTGCCTTTTGTGTACTGGAAAAAAATCCTTTAATAAACTTTAAATGGAAAAAAAAATCTAAGAACAAAAAATGAAAGAAAAACAAATAAAAAGAATCATACTTACCATCACATTACTGCTGCTGGCTGTGCTGTGGTGTGCCAGTGACCTGGTGTAAGGAGAATATGTGAAACCTGCCGGGAGACAAAAGGACAAAAAGGAAAACATTTTAATGTCTTACTGAGTAACATGGAAGGCCTTTCTGCCTAAGTGAGGCTGAAAGGACTACAGCCACCCAACCAGCAGGGAGGACAATGACTGTGAACAACAGTGACAGTGTCTTACCATCACAGCTGACAAAGACAGGCCTTGCTTTGTTGATGGGCTGAGGTCTTGCTGCCTTGATTCATTGTCTTGTGTCAGGTGTAGGACCAATATCTCATCAGTGCAGAGGTAGTGGACCATGCTGTTTGTGAGGACCTAAGCAGGCAGGAGGAGTAGAGAGGAGATAGAGGAGGCAGTGCTTTGTTTTGCAGGTGGCATCAGGCAGGCTGTGCCTAGCTATTAAAATGGCATTTTTATGTTGCATCACTGTAGAAATGGTTTCCCATGCTGTTTTTGGCTGTGTAAGATCCAAGCAGAACATAGGATGATAGGAGGAGGTGGTGGTGCTGAAGGCAGTACTGTGTCTTACTGGCTGGAGCAGGCCTTAACTCTAAGTGGTGGGATCAGGTACTCAATTAGGCATATGTGAACAGTAACACAACTGTGGATGGGGAAAAGTAAAATGAATGAAAATAAAATAATTTTTGTGAACTGTACACTAAAGGATTATACTGAGGACAAGTAGGAAAACATCACATCTTTTAGTCTTCTACATCATTGAGGAAGCAGCCCTCACAGTCTTCAAGACAGGAATTGCCACCAGATAGGAATTCCTTCTCCATTACTGCTTCATCCACATCAATAGTGCAAGGCAATTTTCTATAGCTGACTGCTGAAAATACCTTCCTCTTCATCTTTACTTTTCTCTTGAGTGGAATGTGTGCCTAATTCATTTTAATAAATGTTTACAACCCAACATTTATTGGTGACCGATTGGTGCGCGTATTCCCACAGTGGTGCTTGCCGAACTGAAAACACATTCCACGCTGACACTCGAGGGTGGGCAGCCAAGATCTTTAATCGCAACCAAGGTCAGTGCTGGCCACTCATTGATCTTGCTGCTCCGATATACCAAGGGCTCATCGGCAATGGCAAGGTGCCTTGCGTCTGCCAAGTATGCATCTACCATGCGTTGCACTGCTCACAGACGTGCAGCCTCATCAGCCTTCTCCTCCTCATTTTCCTCCATATCTGCAACTCCCACCTGACTAAAAACATCCCAAATGGAATTTTGCATTTTTTCTTTTAATTTGCATGTTTTTTTAGCCTTTTGCCCATGTGATGAGGAGGTAGTAGCAACATCCGGTCTGTGCAGTACCCTCTTGTGTCTTGGCTCCATTTGCCTATAGCAACATCTGTGCCTCGCTTACCCTTCTTATCAGAAGTTCAGTCAACCTTTGGACCTGCTGACACCCATTTTGAATTATTGATGCCAGCCCATGTTTATAGCTTGGGTCAAGCATGGTAGCAGTCCCAAACTCTTTATAATGCAGAATGCTAGAAATGAGTGTATTACAGTCTAAGACATGGAGCATGTGCTCCATTAAGAACAAAATTCCAGTATCATCACCTGCCTCCAGCTGTTGCTGCACATTCAGCGGTGTCAGCACACGTAGAAGTGGAATGACCTGACTAATGCTGGCAGCATCCCCACTCACTGCCTGTGCTGCATGTTTGAATGGCCTGCGAATCATGATCAGGCCATCCATTTGGTGCCACTTCTCTGTTGTGAGGCATATGGATACTCCAGCACTATTACAGGTTGCATGTAGTAGCAGATACTCAGAAATTGCTTTATACTGCTTGTATAACTGCTCGAGCATGTACAGGGTGGCATTCCATTGGGTAACAACATCAATCTTCATACGGTGCAGAAGCAGTTTGTTCTGTATCTGCAGCTGACAGAGTTGGTCACAGGCCTTCTTGGAATGGGCAAAGTGGACACCGATGCAATAGGCCACAGTCAAAATGTCCTTGACATCTGGATGGGTGAGAAACTGCTGCACAATTAGATTAAGACAGTGTGCCAAGCATGGCATTCTGACAAACCCCCCATCACTGACATATTTCACAACACTGGAGCTTTTACCATTCTCAGTGAAATCTGCTTTCAGTATATGGGGGTGGAGCCACTCATCAATGTTACTGAGGAGCACTTCCAGCATTTCTCACCCATGTGTGATCCAGGTATACTCTTCACTATCAGTGTGGCATGCTGGTAGAGACCATAAATGTTACTACTACCACAGTGGGGCTTAATGCAATTTTTCCCACACCCAGAGTCAAAAAGTACCACAGGAACCTGGGCCCAGTGTGCTGTAATGGACAAGTAGGTGCTACCAGCTGTTTGGCCACTGGTCCACCTATCCATGCTGAAATGTACTTATGCTGAGGCTGAAGGCTTCAGGCCATGGTTTACCATGTCTGACACTGTCTCATACAGTTCCAGAATGGCACATTTTGAAAAGTAAGCTCTTGATGGAATCTGCGATTTGGGACAGGCATGTGCCATGAACTTCTGAAATCCAACATTCTGTACAAAAGAGAATGGCAATAGATCCAGAGCCAGCATTTCTGCAGCTGCTGCATTTTACTCATGTGCAGTAGCATGACTGGGAGGGAATTTGGAGTGCCGCTCAATCATGCTATGCAGCCTAGGCTGGACCTTTCTTGGAGTTGCTATGCCAAACAGCTGGACTGGTTGTCATGGCGACATTGGTGGGCTGCTTCTTACCTCCTCGGGATTAATCATACGTGCTGCTGCACAACAGATACCAGTGCTTTTGTGGATTTTCTGCAATGTTGTAACTGTGCTTTTCTGGTTCAGGGTGGTAGTGCTGCTCTGCCCACTACTTGCAGACCTACAGAATCCTTCTTGTCCTCCACTGTATAGCTCTCCTCATTTGCCCCTCTGTCCACCTAGTCTATTGTCCTGTCACTTCTATCTGTCTTGCATTATGATGATGATGAAGGACAGGGACCCTCTGCAGTGACTTCCTTCTGGTGTTGATGCCAGCATTTCAGGTGCCTGTTCTTCAGCAAGTGTACTGCTCACCAGTGCCTAGGTGGCTGTCCTTTTTATCACTACTGACTCATGCTTGACACAGATAACAAACAGCAACTGTCTCATCAGCTGGGTCAAGTATATAGAATTCCCATACTAGGGATTTCATTGCCCTTGTTTTAACATGGTGCCAGGATTGAAACAGCTGATGAGAAGGGGTAGAAATTTGTGTTTTTTGAGATGACTGGAGAACCTCAAGGAAAGTGAGCAGGGAGGCTTCAGTGGTTGGATCACTAATGCACACAACATCCTCTGCACCATCTGCATCACCACCCTTATGCTTTTCAAATTAGGCTCCCATAGGGGATCTGACATATCATCATCATCATCAGCACAGCTACTGCTGTCCTCCTTCTCCATAGGTCTGTCCTCCTCAACCTCACCATCTCCAAGCTCTCTGACTCTCACCTCATGATTATGAGAAGTGTGACCTACTTCTTGTAAATCTCCCTCCTTGAACATTATCAGGCTCGGAGTCAGCACTACCACCACCAATTCCCACGTAAACATCAATAACTGGCTCCTCAACCACTGTCTCTTGTTTGCAGCCACTGCTGCTTCCCCTGTCACCTGACACATCCCCAAACATGGTTCCATGTGATAAGGGTGAATGTGGAATGCCGAATGCCCTTATCACAACTCTGCATCACCAAAACTGAATTTTGGTGATGTGTAATCCCAGCACCAGTGAAAGCGGCACAAAACAAATAGTTTTCCTGTTTTTATGTGGTGGGGACTACACCCCTCCTGCACCCCCATAAATTAAGATTCTCAACTCTAGGGAGGTATATGTCGGGGAGGTGCATATCGCATTAAAAAAAGGAAACACTGTCTCAGGCCGGGCGCAACAAAAACTACCACTGCCTGGTCCCAAACCCTGCATCCCCGCCACCCCAGGCTAGCACCCACCCCACCATACCATGACGCCAACTCACAGGCAACCCGTGGCACCACCCCTCACAAACCCTCCCTCCCCTCATTTGGCAGGCTTGCTCTCCCCACGCATGTATATAGCTCATCATCCTGTTGCCTTTTAGCGACCCTACTATCTGGTTACTACACTTTACAATAGGAAGAGTTATTGTAAGTGGGTCACCATTTTATAGGTTTACTTGAGGCATAAATCAGATAATTAATATGAATAGAAAAATGGAATACTGTAATTCTACTACTACAAATTACCTTGAAGTATTTCCTACTTCCATAGAACTCTCTGCCTTCAATCATACTGACATTGTTTTTGTAACTGCACCACTCTTTTGCCTCACAGATTTGGAACTGTTCTTTACTACCTCCCCAGCACCTCTCCCTTTACTTAACCTTCCCTTCCTGGTCATTCTTCTCTGCTATGTAACTTGATTCTTTTAACAAGGCACATAGAAACGTACTGTAGAATATGAAAGCAGATACCACATAGAAACATACTGTAGAATATGAAAGCAGATATGGACCATCTGGCCCACCTAATCTGCCCATTTCCCTACCTACTGTACCTAAAACTGCAGATCCTAATTGATCTGCAGCTTTCCTTTTCTTTCCTACTGTACCTCTAGGGTTGCCTTCTGTCTATCTCATGCATTCTTGAAATTACCCACTGTTTTTGGCATGACCTTCACAGGGAGGCTGTTCCATGCATCTTCCATGCATCCACCACCCTTTCTGTGAAAAAGTACTTCCTCACATTGCCCCTGAGTCTCCACCCTTTCTCTTCATACTGTGACCTCTTGTCCTTGCACATCTCTTCTTTTGGAAGATGGTGCCCTCCTATACCTTGTGTATCCCCTTCAGACATTTGAATGTCTCTATCATATCCCACCCTGTTCCACCTTTCCTGCAGAGTATATATATTGAGGTATTTCTGTCTTTCCTCATATGGTTTATGATGCATTCCCATAACCATTTTCATTGCCCTTCTCTGACCTCCTCCATTGGGTCTATGTCCTTCTATAGATGTTGCCTCCAGACCTGAACACAGTATTCCAGTTGTGGCCTCACCAATTGTCTGTACAGTGGCATCACTACCTTTTGTTTTCTACTGGTGATGCCTCTCCCTATGCACTCTAGCATCCCTCTTGCCCTCCACACCACCATTTCACACTGCTTGGCTACTTTCAGGTCATCCATTACGAGTACCCTCAGGTCCCTTTCCAGTTTTGTTGTCGTTAGTATCTCCCACCCCAGTGTGCATTCCTCTCCAGATTCCTGTGCCCCAAGTGCATGACTTTGTACCTCTTTTCATTGAATTTAAGCTGTCACACTCTTGACCATTCTTCCAATTTGCCTAGGTCTCTTCTAATTCTTGCCACCCTGTCTGGCGTGTCCACCCTATTCCAGATTTTGGTGTCATCCGCAAAGAGGCTTACCTCCTTTCCAGCCCCTCTGCAATGTTGCTAATGATGACATTGAAGAGGATAGGCCCTAGTACTGAGCCTTGCAGCACCCCGCTGGTCACCCCCCTCTCTCAGGATTGAACTCTGGTAATCACCACCCTTTGTGTCCTGTTGCTCAGATAATGTCTAACCCAATTTGCCACCTTAGGTCCCACTCCCATACTGCCTAACTTGTTTACTAACCTCCTGTGTGGGACGATGTCAAATGCCTTGCTAAAATCTAGGTAGGCAATGTTTGCACAATCTAAAATCTAGGTAGGCACAGGGATTAGAACAACAGGGGGTACTGTGCCAACACTGACAGAATCCTTTTATTTTTCTACACAGCACAGTGATTGGAACAAGGGGATTACCATGCCAACAGTGACAGAACCCTTATTGTATCATACAAAGCACAGGGATTGGAACAACAGGGGTACTGTACCAACACTGACAAAACCCTTTTGTTTTCTACACTGCACAGGGATTGGAACATGGGGGATACCATGCCAACAGTGAAAGAATCCTTATTTTATAATACAAATCACAGGGATTGGAACAACAGGATTATGTACCAACACTGGCAGAACCCTTATTTTATAATACACAGCACAGTGATTGGAACAACAAGGGTACCATGCCATCACTGACAGAAACTTTTTTTTTCTAGAAAAGTAAAAATGAGAAATTACTGTTCAGATCCCATAACAAATTAATAAGAAAGACTAAGGAAATAACAATCTAACAGAAATCACCAGCTTAGAAATGAAATGCTGCAGATCTTTCTGCCCTGCCCTGCCCTGCTCTGCTACCTTGCTGCCACCCTCCCCCACACAAACCACTAATTCACTCTCAATACTGAAAGCAGAACTGTGAAGTATAGGTTCACAGATTACCTGAACTAAAACACAGAAATATGGGCTCACAAGGCACTCCTCTACAATTGTGGAGCACTTTGGAATCCCAAAAGTTAGTTTTTTAAATGATTTTTCCTGCTCTGGAAAAGCACACTGTCTTCACTCTGCTCTCTGTCTCTCTCTCTCTCTCTCTCTATCTCAAAGGTGCACTGAGGGATGACGTACTCACCTTCCTATAGGCTGCTCAGCAACATGTGAGATCCTCTGAGCAACATATGTCCTCCAGTCCCATACTACAGTGCAAACTTCACCTTAGAGACAAACTTCACTGGTGAAGATGTGACTTTGTAGATCTATGGAAGATAGCTTTGGCGCCTAACTCTGCTAGCAAAGCATAACATTGCTTTTGACCTGAAATCACCACTGAACAGTGAAGCTTTGACTTCAGGGTGGAAAACGTCACTGCGAACCCTCAAATTATTCCACATAGGAAAATGTCCCCACTTCGCACACCTCTAGAGCTGAGAAAAAGGATAAATTTTGTCTGAAGGTGCCGTGGATGCAAAGTAACTAGAGTTTTCTGTCTTTTGCATTTATTCCCCAAAAATGTAGACTTACCTAAAAAGCAGCACAGATACTACCAGTAGCACTACCTGAATGTTTGCACTTTCTGATGCTGTGATGGAGTGGCTTTTGTTCAGGGGGATTCTGCACTGGCATTACACACCATGTAAGTAGGGTGTAAAACAGTGTCTCTGACAAAAAAGACACTGGGGATGGAAACCTAGTTAAAGAGCATCGACCATTTTACTTTTCACAGTATGGCTAAAATATAAGATTAAAATGTATCTGTTTCTTCCCCAGTATAATTTTATCTTGTCTCAGCTAACCCTGGGAAATTAATTGCAAAATGAAGTTTAGCCCAAGTTTACATTACTTTATGATTCTGATATACAATGTCTTTAACACAGAATTAGCGGGTTTGTCTTGCAGTGTGCTCATAGAATATATGCCAGTTTATCCTATATAGTACACTACAAATATGGTAATTGAAAACACGAGAATCTGGCAATTATTGTTTTCTTATTCAGATATATCCAGGGGAATAGGCATGATTGCCTGAAATCATTAATTTTAACAAGGGCAAGCATTGAGCTGAGACCGCATGATGTTTCTCTGGTCTGATTCTGGTCAGTGTGGCATATTTCGCCACATAGGGACTGAGCAGCCAGGGATCCTGACTATTGGTGGTGTGGTAATAGTATATGTGTATACTTACTGTCAAAATTTTATTAGCGTTTTATTGCCAGAAATGAAATAAGTTCCTACCCCTTTCACTCCCATGTGCACTGGATATGACTTAAGGTTCCTGCCACTTCCTCATCCATGTGTACTGGAAATGGCATAAAGTTCCCACCCCTTCCACTCCCATGTGCACCAGATATGATGAGGCCCCCCCCACCCTTCCAGTTCCAGATTGTGATGATCTTGGGGGGGGGTTCAAAGGTTAGCTTATTTAGACTTGCCCAGGACATGTCATAGGGGATAAAAGTAGATTAGATTATATAGAAACAGAGAAACATAGAAATTTATGGCAGATAAAGACCTCTTAGCCCACCTAGTCTGCACATGTTTCCTACCTACTGCAATATCTCAGATCATACTTGATCGCCAGCTTTTACCCTCTCTGTCCTGTTGCTAGGATTCCCTTGTGCCTATCCCATGCATTCTGGAATTCCCCTACCATTTTTGGCCCCTCCACCTCTGCTGAGAGGCTGTTCAATACATCTACCACCCTTTCTGTGAAAAAATACTTCCTCGCATTACCCCTGAGTCTATACCCACTTCAGCCTCATATCATGACCCCTTGTTCTTGAACATCTTTTTTTCTAAAAGATGCTACCCTCTTGTATCTTTTTTATGCCCTTGAGGTATTTGAAGGTCTCTATCATAGCCCCCCCCCCCTCCAGGGTATACATATTTCTCTTACTGCTGACCATCTGTTTATTTTCTGTCTGACAATGCCTCATAAGGCTGCAACCTTGTTCAAAAACAATTGTAAACACTGATATGCATGAGTTTCTTCACTGTTTTGTTTTCTGTTACTGACAAGGGACATCAGTAAATGAGCATGCTTGCTCAAAGGTGTACATCTGATTACATAAATAAATAAACAGAGTTCCCACAACACATACACTCTGCACTTGACTCTGGTGACATTGCCGGGGCAGTGTTCATAGACCTGACTAAGGTCTTTGACACTGTGTGTCACCCCCTTCTGCTCGACTCCCTCCATAGTTTGGGGTTCTCATCAGGCCCCCTTGCCTGGTTCTCTAATAACCTCCGTGATAGATCCCAATGGGTCAAGATAAACGGTACCCTATGAACCGTGCTACCTGTTTACTCCGGTGTCCCCCAGGGGTCCATCCTGGGCCCTATTCTGTTCAGCCGCTTTCTCAACACTCTTCCCAGTATCTGCTCAGGCAAAATGTTACGTGCTGATGATGCGGTCCTTGTCATCTCCAACCCTGACCCTACTGCCGTCCAGAACTCCCTTCAGATCGTTTTCAGTCAAGCTGAAAAACGGTTTCATGACCACCGCCTGGTCCTGAACCTCAAAAAAATGAAATCCATGCTTTTTGTCCATCATCAGAGCACCACCAGTAATGCCCCCCTTCACATCCTTCACAGCACCAATCACCCCATTGAACAAGTTACAGCATATAAATACCTGGGCATCACCTTCGACTCAGCACTCACCTTCTATGCCCACCTCAAAACCCTGTCCACCACAGTAAACACCCGGATTGGCCTCCGATACCACCACAGAGACTGTCTCCCTCAGGCTGCCCTCCAGCTGGCTATCACCTCCTTTATCCTGTCCTTGGTGGACTACAGGCTTCATATCTATGCTGCAGCTGACAACACCACCCTCTCCAATGTACAGACCTCAATAAACAAGGCCTGTAGACTCCTGACAGATGCCCATAGTAGAACTCACACATGCCAACTCTACTCCTCTTCAAATCTACTTTTCTTTGAGGAGCATCTGCACTACCACACCTGTATACTGGCCAAAAAAACACTTCCTGGACTCTCCCCTCCTGGGGTTACCTCATTCCTAAAACCAGCCTCCCGGACAGTTGCCACCTAAAGCACAGCCAAGGCCACCTTCCAGTTTCCAAGAGCTAGAACCTCACTCTCCCAAAGGTCCTTTTATTATAGAGCACCCTCCTGGTTTAACTCTCTCCCCCCCTCATATCACCAGCATCCCCAAAATAGGCCCTTTTAAAACTGCCCTCCGGAAACACCTCACAGACTCTCGGATCTGTAGGTGCCCCTGACTGTCCTAGAGACAGCACTCTTTCCGGCTCTCTGTATATGACAATGTCCTCTCGGACTGCCTCCCCCCCAAGGCCATGGTCCTCACCCTCCCCAGGTATCTGCTACATAGTTACATCAGAGCAGACCTATTATACTGCCTTGAGAATGTTTATCTATTCTGTAATTAATTGCAAACCAATTTTCTTCAATGTATTATCTGAAACTTCTGTGTATATTTCTTCTGCTGTACCACATCTGTATCATCCTCCTTGTCTCTCACTGTCACACGTTGTCTCCCCTCCCTGCGATGAGGTGCCTTTGCAAATGAATCTCTGACTCAAAGGTTGTAAATTCCGATTTATAAATAAATAAAAAATAAATAAATAAAAACATATTACGGTCCTCTACTCTTTCCTTATATGACTTTTGGTGCTGACCCTGCACCATTTTTGTTGCACTTCTCTAAACTGCCTGTCTGTCTAAGTCCTTCAGGAGATGTGGCCTCCAGAACTGGACATAGTACTCCTCATGGGATTTCACCAATGATTTGTACAGTGGTATTACCATCTTTTTTTCTGCTGGAGATACCTCTCCCCATGCACTCCAGCATCCCACTGACTCTCCCCACAGCCTTTTTACAGTCATATTGTTTATGAACAAATGAACTGGTAAAACATCTGATCAAGTGATGCCTTCCCAATGCTTAAAATAATGTTGTATAGTATGGTTGTATATTTTTAAAATACTGTTTTGCACATTTAGAATGTTTCATATTATTACTGAATGTGTATAGCTGCCGAGCCCTGGCAGTTTTCATAATTTTCTTTTTATTTTATCACAATCTAAATGGCCAGTAGTGCTTCAGTTGTGCCAATGCTTATTTTTGTTACTTTTTGTAAACTTTGAGGTCCTTCAAAAAACAAATTGGTAAAGCCTCTGATCAAATGATGCCTTCAGACTGTTTAAAAGATGTGGTTATATATTTTTTGAATAAATAAACTGATAAAACATTTGATCAAGTGCTGCCTTCACACTGTTTAAAATAAGGTTGTGTAGTATGACTGTACATTTTTAAAATGCTGTTTTGCACATTTAGAATGTTTCATATTAACACTGAAACCATATAGTGCCGTTCCCTGACAGTTTTGATAATTTTATTTTTATTTTGCTGTAGTCTAAAATGGCCAGTACTGGTTCACTTATGCCCAGCTTATTTTAATTCTTTTTTTTATAAATTGAGAGATCCTTCTTTCTATAACCATCCATTCCCCCACATATGCACAAGGGGCCAGATTCCAAGTGGGGCTTTGCCGGCGTAAGGCGGGATGCGCCACTCTCCACGGCATATCCCATGACTTACGCCA